>CM042067.1:4683705-6029897 GCA_023512825.1 Liposcelis brunnea | reverse complement strand
GGTTCTTTTACCGGTTTGGAAATTAATAGCTGCTGCGGGGTTGTTGAAAGTAAAAAACTGAGAAATGAGAAGAGAAGAAAATGAAAACAAAAAAAAGAGCGAAGAATTTAGAAATAGGTTAACAAAGAATAACAGTGAAAAATTTGAGATTGAAAGGATATTTTTTATACTGCAGAAATAAATTTCAAGGGTTTCTCTAAAGTAAAATAAAATTTTGGGGAAGCAAAATGACTCAGCGTGGATGCCAAAGGAATGATTTTGCTGGCAAAATTTTTGCCAGAAAGAATTTTTTTTAAGATAAAGTTTTTGTAAGGTTAATTTTTCCCAAAGATAAATTTTTTAAAAATAGATGGGTCTTCTGCAAAATTTTTCAAAATTTAATTTTTTGCACATTTTTTTTCAAAAAGAGTTTCTTGCAACATTTTTTCAAAAATAAATTTTCTTCAAAATTAATTAAAAAAATTTTTTTTACAATTTTTTTTAACAATTTTTTTAAAACTTTAATGTTTTATCTCGAGTTCAAAATTTAAGCCCTAAAACGATCCACCAAGCCAAAATATCTCGACATTTCTCACTCTCCCACTGTTTCTCTGTCATTACACTTCACACTTGACACTTTCCCGTACTCAATCCTCACTCGCACTTCCCTAACCTTCCCAACTAACAAAACCCGATCCCGCCTAACCGCTCCAACTCGCCATCCACAACTGATAATAACTAGGAACCTAATTAAACTTGGAAAGAGATCGCAAATTCTTGAAATGGTAAAGGAAGAAGAGATGCAAGTAATAAACATTTCAAACTTAACTTTCCATCCAAGAAGCTAAAGTGATGTAATTTAAAAGGAGATGTCATTTACTGGTTTTTTTTTCCCCCCGTCCAATCTTTATCCAGAGCCAAAAAGACTCCCAATATAATCGAAGAGCGCACCCCGCGGAGATGTAAGTCAGAACCAAGCCATCAATGAATTATTTATTGGAATTATTTCCTACATCGAATATATAAGGTGACGTCACATTGTCATTCATAAAAGTCAACCGAGCTGGTTAATGGTTTTAAATCGCTCAAGCGCGGAAAAAACTCGGGTAACACGCATCACCGCTTTATGTATCAATTTTCTTAAAAAAAAATTTTATTTTTGGCGAAAGCATCGAACCTTAAAAACTCTTGTTAAATGAGTTTTAAGGTTTAAAAAAAAAATTGGCGTGGAGATTTGGTCAAAAAACAGAAAAACTGTGGACTTAGTTATGCAACCCGCAATACACAATACTTTTCTGCTTACAAATTTAGGAGTAACGACCCCGGAAATTTATTTCTGGGGGGGACGAGTAGCTCACTAAAGAACTGGCTTGGAGATTTGGTCAAAAAACAGAAAAAATATGGACTTGCTTATGGAACCCGCAACACACGATGTTTTTCTGTTTTCGAATTTAGATGTAACGACCCCAGATTTTTTTCTGGAATGGCGAGTAGCTTAATAAAGGATCGCTTGGGGATTTGGTCAAAAAACAGAAAAACTGTGGACTTAGTTATGCAACCCGCAATACATAATATTTTTCTGCTTACAAATTTAGCAGTAACGACCCCGTAAATTTTTTTCTGGTGGTACGAGTAGGTCACTAAAGAGGAGCAAGGCCGGAATTGGCCGAAATTCCCAAGAGAGTAGATCCCCTGCAAATTTTTGATTAAGTGACCATTAAAAATATGATGATAGCAACGCTACGAATTTTTTCAGGCGTTTCGTGATCGTTTCTGTTAATAGAAAGCTTCATCATAAACAAGGGAGACTTTCAAATATTAACATTTTCAATATGGAAAACCATTTTCCTGAATTAAGCGATTTTCGAGCCTCCCTGGTATATTTATATTCCTAAAAATTCTCCGTTCCCACATAAATCTCCTGGAATAGTTTAACTAAATCGAAAAATATGGGAACCATGAGGGCTTTTTTCAAAAAAAAGAACTTATCCCGGAAAAGGGGGGGGGGAAGAAAAAAGTTTCTTTCGAAACTTGGCTTTAAAAGTTGCATCAAAGTACAATCAAATGATATTTCACAAATGGGAGGATTCGAATCCTAACCCATTAGCCTGGTTGTGACTCCCATTAACCCCGTTATCTATCCCTCTCCTATTCTTTTTTTTCGGGGGAGGAACTCTCGGGGCCATTGTCGGGGGGGAAACGGAAGTCGATTCCTTTTCTTATCGAAACCGAATTTAACTCTCTCTCTTTCCCCTGTAATGACGCAGTCCCTTTTTCTTCGACTCCCTTTCGCGCGAAAAAAAAAATGAGCAAATCACGATTGAATTTATAGGAATGATTCATAGTGAAGGAATCTTCAAAAATGGCGGATGAGAACCGTCGTGACCTCTTGAATCCACGAACCGGCAACTTCTAGTACTGATTCGCCCGCGATATAAAAAGACTATACGAGTGTGACGTATGGGAGATCGTATGAGTCATTTACGGTTTTAATAAAGAGATCCCTAGAAACCTTAAAATGAGATATAACGTTGGTGAAAGGGTTTTCAGAGAATTTATTTCCACGGTTTGACCCTGATTTTGTATTCTTGTTAAAACCCTCTTTTAAATGATTTAACAATGGTAACGTTGTTATGTGATTGTAAATTACTAGTCCACGAACAAACCCCCTTAAGGCCATTTCTTATTAAAAATCCACTCTGCGCTTTTTTCTTTCCGTTTTATCAATCGTTCATCACGATTTTTCAAATCCCTTTCAGTTTCTTTTCCCCGGAGGTGCAAAATCTAGGATTTACCCTTTTGCAGTGGCGACGTCAGGTAAAGACAAAAGAAAGCCGTGGGAAAATAAGGGTTTCTTTCTTTCCATAAAATCTCGTCTAGGCTCTTCCTTTATTTTGTCTGCAATATTTTATTCAATAATGAACCATTTTTTTCTGACGAGTGTTTGAGAAATAAAAATTCCCTTGGAAATTTCAGAAACAAAATTTCTCTTCAAAAATCGTTAGAAATAAAACTTTTCCTGGAGAATTTTTAGAATAAAACTTTTTCTGAAAAATTTTTAGAAATAAAACTTTTTCTGAAAAATTTTTAGAAATAAAACTTTTTCTGAAAATTTTTTAGAAATAAAACTATTTTTGAAAATTTTATAGAAATAAAACTTTTTCTGAAAATTTTTTAGAAATAAAACTTTTTTTGAAAAATTTTTAGAAATAAAACTTTTGTTCAGAAACAAGGTTTCGTTTCAAGAATGGTCCGAAACAAAACTTTTTAGAACTTTTAATGATAAAATTATTTTGAACAATTCTCAGAAATAAAACTTTTCTTTCAGAATTTTCAGAAACAGAATATTTGATCAAGAATTATTAGAAATAAAACTTTTGTTGAGAAACTTTTCACCAATAATGTTTCTCTTCAAAAATTGTCAAAAATTAAACCTAGAAAATTATCAGGAACGAAATTTCTTCAAAATGTTTTCTAAAGAAATTTAACTTAAACGATTCTTAAAAATAAAACTTTCAGGACTACTTTCAGAAATAAAATTTTTCCTTCCAGAACTAATAGAAACAAAACTTTTTCTAAAGGAAGTTTTTCTTTTTAAAAAATCTTGATAAATAAAAATTTTTTTGTAATGCTTGTTGGAAATAAAAATTTTCTAAAGAATTTTCAGGAAGAAAATTGCTTTGCAAAGATTTTAAGAGATAAAATCTTTCTTGAACATTGAAAATTCTACAGAAAAACACTAAGTGAAAATATTTTCAAGAATAAACTTCTTTACGGATAAATTCTTTAAATAAATCTTTAGAGAAAAGCAGTAAAAATATTGGAAAAAATATTTTAAAAGGAAAAAAATTGAAATAAAAATTTTAACTTCGGAAATTGATTTTCAAAAAACTATTAAACAGAAACATTAGCATTAATTTATGCCGTTTCTTGAAAATCAAACATTTCTTTTAAAAGATCCTTTCTAAAACTTCTAAAAATAATAAACTATTTAATTTTTTTTTTAAAAAAAGAAAAAAGTTTTGGCCTCCCTAATTAGATCAAGACAGCTGAATAAAATCATCATTCTTTAAACAACCAGCAATCACCATCAAACCCGACACGTATCCCAAACTGCCTACACACTAATTTTAAGGCGCTTCAAAAATTTCTAATCTAACTCTATTTATCAACGTTTCTCGATTTAATCTTTTTAAAAAAAATACAAATAACTTTTCAATTTTGCTCAACACCAAAAAATCCCTAAATTTTCTTTTTCCATCCACCCTTAAACCCCAAACAACCCCCTATTGTGAATCCTGCAAGACCAGTGCTAATATCTTATCTCTACGGTCACAGATTCCACAATTAACCAGCAGCAGATGCATAAAAGCAGATGTTCAATCCTAATCAAACGAAATAAATTCGCCTAAAAACACTAATCAAAAAAATAACACGTTATTAAAAAAAAAAAGAAGTGAAAATAACAGACTCGGAGTATCCTAATCCACACTATATTTAATTTTCATCTCATCAATTAAACTCCGAAGAGAAGAAAAACGATAATGAACCATTTAAAAAAATCCAGCTGCAGGTTAATCCACCCAAACCTGCGATTAACTCACGGATTCTTCCCAAAAAAAAAAAAAGAAAACCGTTAATATTTATTAAAAGGAAGAAAAGACAATCCCCAACAAGAGTGAGTGTCCACGATCCACGGATGCCTTAGGGGCACAATTCATGGCCATCAACTTCTTTAGCCACAATATAAAACTCTTCAAGTTAAGTTCAAACGACTCTGAACAAACCTTGATATGGAAACTGTTTTTCAAAACTAGATTATTGGCGCCAATTCAATTTATGTAAAAGGGCGTTGCTGAGTTATTTATAATCCCCCAGCACCAGGTTCCTCATGCCAACATTTACTATTTTTTTTTTTTGCGCATTGTAAGCATCGCCCATCATCCGTGTAAGGGATTATCTAATAGACCGTGAACTAATCTCCCTGTTATCATTTATCGCGAATTGAATCCCAAATTTCAAGGTCGGGCAAATTTTTCTTATCGAAACAAAAAAAATTTCAATGAATTGCTGAGCCATGTTATAATATTTCCGGTGAAATGAAAATGATTTAACGGTTTTCACTCTTATAATGATGTCATAAATAAAATAGAAAAATGATGATGTTATTTCGTGCATAACTATATATTCGAAAAGAATTTGTTATGAAATGTGGATTATAAATTATGGGAGATTAGCAAATGGTTAAGGAGATACATACTTGCTACAATAGAAATTAGCTAAAAGTTCATGATAAATAAAAGTATGAAAAAATGAATAATTCAATTATACAAGGTTGCATTATGTTATAGTTAATTCGGTTAGAAAATATAATGGAAACGTATAATCATATGGGTAGGATGTAATATTGAGAGTGAGAGGAGGGAGGGGAAATTGGTATTGTTTCATATTTGTGATGAATTAGATGTAATAAAAAAATATGATATCATTATTTTGTAAAAATGATTGGAGGAGTAATCGGATTGTTCTGCCGAAAATAAGTATAGAAAATAAAAAATAAATTTTGATGCTATGTAAAACATTTTTAGTCTCGTTTTAACAGTTTTCCTGTTCATCGAAACTCTTTCTGAATGATTTTTTTTGGTTTTAAAAAAAATATCTGGTGCAAAGCTCTTGGGCAGAATTCTCTGGAAAGATCTTGTCTGTTTTATAATAAAATGTTCTCAAGGAATACTAGGGCTATGCAACCCGCAATGCACGTTCTTTTTCTGTTGTAAAATCTGGCACAAGCGATCCTAGAAGCTTTGTTTAAGAAGGGTGAGTAGGTTCACTAAAGAGGGATAACCGAAAATTGGAAAAGGGAATTTAATAAAATTTAGGAAAAAATTGTTCAAAAAACATTTTAAATAAATTTACTTGACAGGTTTGGGGAAAATTTGCTCGACAAGAACTTTTGAAAATATTTGTTTGACAGGTTTGGAAAAAATTTGCTCGACAACAACTTTTGGAAAATTTTGCTCGACAACAACTTTTGGAAAAATTTGCTCGACAACAACTTTTGGAAAATTTTTGCTCGACAACAACTTTTGGAAAAATTTGCTCGACAACAACTTTTGGAAAATTTTGCTCGACAACAACTTTTGGAAAAATTTGCTCGACAACAACTTTTGGGAAAATTTTGCTCGACAACAACTTTTGGAAAAATTTGCTCGACAACAACTTTTGGAAAATTTTGCTCGACAACAACTTTTGGAAAAATTTGCTCGACAACAACTTTTGGAAAAATTTGCTCGACAACAACTTTTGGAAAAATTTGCTCGACAACAACTTGGAAAATATTTGCTCAAGAACAACTTTGGGAAAAATTTGCTCGACAACAGCTTTTAAAAAAATATGCTCAACAACAACTTTTGGAAAAAATTCGCTCGACAACAACTTTTAAAAATATTTCCTTGACAGGTTTGGAAAAAATTTGCTCGACAACAGCTTTTAAAAAAATATGCTCAACAATTTGGAAAACATTTGCTCAACAACAACTTTTGGAAAAAATTTGCTCGACAACAACTTTTGGAAATAATTGCTTGACAATAACTTTTGATAAAACTGATTGGACTCGAAATTTTGAAAATTTTCCCTCGAAGAAAAAAAATTGTTTTATCTCGTAGAGCACTTCATTTTTCCGATTCAGGACTTCTTAACAAAATTCGAAATGGTTCCTTTTGAGAAACTAGGACAACCTAACCATACCTGGTTACAAATATTTCTCTCCTTTCTTACAAATCACTGTGAATTAAAAATACCCACGTGAAAAAATTAAAATCGGCGAAAGATCTCAAACACAAGTTTAAAACCCATCAAACCTCCCTCGTTCAATCCCCGTCACATGGCATTTTCAGATGTCTGCGGTGAAACATGACGCCGCCATGATTGATGGTTACTGATTAATGAAAAAACAACATTAAAATAAATGACTATCGTTTTCTTCGGCCCTTTCTTCTCCGATCCTCGTCATATGTTTCCATGTACAAAAATCTTCACAAGTCATTTTGGAAAGTCAGTACTAAAAAAAAGACATAAAAATTCTCAAGGCCATTCAATTGATCTTATTTAAACCTGGTTAGGCATGTTAATTAGGGTGGAATTTCAACATCCATAAATAACAGCTGTTATGTCATCCCTTGTCCATCAAAAAAAATAAAAGGGTGACGAGTGATCTTCTAGGGTGAATAAGCAACTCGAGTGGGAGATAAAAAGAAAAATACAAATATGGCGGGGATTTCCGTTATCTTTTTTAAACAATCAATATGTGGTGACCTTACAGACCCTATCGGCAAATATCAATAACATCGAAAATGGTGCTTAATGTAAACACGCCCTACGATAATATAAATGCACCTCTGCGCCTCAGACTGTATTAATTAGCTACTGAGAAATTACGTAATAGGTGTTTTTAAAATAAACGCTTTTGACGTCACCCGAAAAAAAGGTCGGAGGTGGATTATTAAAATTCGGGTGTCTATCAATGAAATTAAAATTTTCGCACCTTTAAAAGATTTAGGTTAATGCCGCCTCGAAAGCCGATCGATTGTTTTGTTTTTTTTTTAAACCGTCCCGGTTTTCGTTTGGAAAAAAAAAAAACACGTGGGAAGCGGAGGTATTCAAACATTTACCAATGAAAAATATCCTATCAAGAGTGTTATGTAAATGAGCCGCACAGTTGGTAGCTCTGTTTACTTTTTTAAGTTAAATAAACATTTTTAGAAAAAAGTTGAGAGATTTTGTTTTTCTGATTTGTAAACTATTTTCGATGAAGCGTGATGCATTTCAATGCAATTCCGTATGACTGGATGCTTTTTGAAATGTTTTGATACGGGTTTATATCTACCCTTCGTTTGAATAAGTGTATCAATTGGGGGAGTGTTGGGAAAACAAAAAATTGTCCAGTGAGTAAACATGATTACCAATCAAGTTTGACATTTTTCGGTTTGTTACGGTTTGAAATGTTGCCAAATTGGGCAGTAGATCTACTGGTGACTTTTTTTTTTGTGGGAGGAAACTAATAAGATTAGATTTTAACCAGGTTAGGTTAATTTTTCCAAATTTAAGAAAAGTGAATTAAAAATGAGGAAATTTGATTTTCAAGGATCTGTAACTTACTTTTAATGAGATTAGGCTTAGTTTTCCAAATTTTTCAACTTATTTTGTTGACTAAATTGTTTAAAATTTCCTGTCGACTAAATTTTTTAAATTTTCTAAATTTTCTTGTCGACTATATATTTCCAATACTTCTTGTCGACTAATCTCTCCAATACTTCTTGTCAACTAAATCTTTCCAATACTTCTTGTAAAACTAAATATTACCAATACTTCTTGTCAACTATGGTCCGTCCAAAACCTAAAGCAATCTCGACATAGTTCGTTTTGTCTCATAGCTATCCTTCCAAATCGTTGTTAATGTTTCCCCAAAATTTCGAAAAAAATTATGGTTACAGGGCATGTTGGAATGTATTTGCTCGATTTTTCCCTTTCCCTCAGCGGGTTTAGGAAAAAAATGGGAAGCGGTTTTCCACTTATTCCCTTTTAATTCCAGGTTGCTTTAGATTTTGGACGGACCATAAATATTTCCAATACTTCTTGTCGACTAAAACTTTCCAACACTTCTTGTCGACTAAATATTTCCAATACTTCTTGTCGACTAAAATTTTCCAACACTTCTTGTCGACTAAATATTTCCAACACTTCTTGTCGACTAAATATTTCCAACACTTCTTGTCGACTAAATATTTCCAACACTTCTTGTCGACTAAATATTTCCAACACTTCTTGTCGACTAAATATTTCCAACACTTCTTGTCGACTAAATATTTCCAACACTTCTTGTCGACTAAATTTTTCCAATACTTCTTGTCGACTAAATTTTTCCATTACTTCTTGTAAACTAAATATTTTCAATACTCTTTGTCCAAAATTCATCAATCCCCTACTCAGCGCATGACTCGCATTTACCTTTTTAAAAAACCCAACATTTTCTCCTTCAAAATCTTAATTAATGATCTTCCACTCTTCCCTACAAACCCTAAAATTCTATTTACTCAACAACAAAAATCAATATCAACATTTATCATTTCCCATATGCCATCTGCGGTTCAAAAAGAATTAAAACTAAACGACCCGTACATGCGCCTGCCTATCACAAATTATTTTTAATACAAAAACAGCTGAACCTAATCAACAATCAGTCACAGTTTGTTTATTTCAATTGATTACAATTCCTACAATATTTCTACTTTTTCCATCGAAAAAAAAAACTTCAAAATAAAAATGATTCATGCGAATTCCTTGTCATTCATCCATCCGGGCAAAATTTCGCGCGCGCGCGCAGAGATCATTTTATATTAAACATATACACTTTCACTCACAAATCCCGCTTATATTTTTTTTGTATTCAACGTATTTTTTTTGTTGTCATGATCATTGACGTAATCCGACACGGCACAGTTGCGGATGGTTTAATGTCCGCTTCCATGAGATTACTATAATCTTTCGGGGGGAAAAAAAATTCGATCCTCACGAAATCATTTAATAATTAAATTTGATTCGGTTTTCAATTCCGGTAGGTTTTTCAATTTCTTTTCTTTTTTCGTCCAAAAAAAAAATAGATGTCATTGCGTTAAGTAATCAAAAGGGGTTATTGAATATAAAAAATGACATCAGTAATGACTTATTCATTTTTATAAATTAGACCTACTTTAGATAGGGAATTTCGATTAATCTTATTTGATTAGGGTGAATTTTTTTTTAAACGACCGACAATTGGTTTTAGGGATTATGGCTGATAAATTAACCGTTGGCTATAAAATTTTTTTAAATAAGCCTTATAAAGATTAAATTGATGTGTGACAGTTGCGGACTAGCCTTAGATTCTATAAGTTATAAGTTCTAAAAAATCTGCTCAAAGTTTTTAAACGAGCCACAAGTCTTTCAAGACTTTTTACTTCCTTCTTAATAAAACCTTTGAGAAAAAAATTGCTCGACAAGAAATTATGAAAAAAAAATTGCTCCAAAGAAATTTTGAAAAAAAATTGCTCGACAAGAAATTTTGAAAAAAAAATTGCTCGACAAGAAATTTTGAAAAAAAAATTGCTTGACAAGAAATTTTGAAAAAAAAATTACTCGACAAAAAATTTTGAAAAAAAAATTGCTCGACAAAAAATTTTGAAAAAAAAATTGCTTGACAAAAAATTTTGAAAAAAAATTGCTCCAAAAGAAATTTTGAAAAAAAAATTGCTCGACAAGAAATTTTGAAGAAAAAAAATTGCTAGACAAGAAATTTTGAAAAAAAAATTGCTCGACAAGAAATTTTGAAAAAAAAATGCTCAACTAGAAATGTGAGATATTTGAACAGCTCTTCTTGTATCTGCCAATTTTTCCAATAATTTAAACCTCAGATTTTTAGACTTTAAATAACCATATTCCTTCTACTATCAGACACCTATTTTCATTATTTTTATTTCAACCGCTGAGTCATACAAAAGATAAAATAGCTTCGTGTCAATAGATGTTGATTGAGTAATGAAGGAGATATCCGGTTACTATGTTAATTAAATATTCAAAGATTTTTTTTTATACATTTTAAACGGTCAATCGTGGTGAAAAGTTTATAAAACTTACTCGGTTCGTTTTCTCGTGGGCAATGCTCACGACGATGATGCTTTGTATAATAACAACACTCACCTGAAACAAAAAAAAAAAATTATTATTTAAAAAAAAAAATCAAACCATCGTTATTTTTCTAAATCCTTCATTATTTTTTCATTTTTCTCGGCTTAACCCCTGAGCTGTCATTCCTGTGACAGAATGCCAAAGAATCAATTCAACTTTATTCAAAATAACAATATGGCTAAATAATAACGTACGCAAAACGGAAGAAAAAGGCGAACAAAGGACCCCGAAAAAAATGATTAATAGTTTTAGCTCGGCGCTTTAAATAAGAAATCTTCAGTCTTCAATTAAATAAGAAACCGGGAGGGGTTTTCCTCACACGATGAAAAGGATGTTTATTTTATGTAATGGGGTGAATTTAAAAAAAAACTCAAGGTGAAGGCTCTGTCAAAACTAAAAAAAATTTCGTCAACTTTTTTTGGAGGGATGAAAAAATGTAAAAAAAAAAGCGGGATTTCCCGAAACAAAATAAAATGTAGAATAATTTAAAAGGTGAATTGAACTGGAAAATTCACCTAACACGACCGTCAACAGACCGTTTGACTTAGACGTGTTAAACGTTACCCCTACCCCCGTTCCAGCTGTCCCAATAAACACCCTTATGAATAAATTAATAAAAAAAGAAGCATGACAATGGGACTGCGCAGGGGAACTAAGTAGCCGCGGCTGACAACCCTCTTCCCTCTTTTTTTTTTCGCAAGGAGAAGAAGCATGATTGTTTTTTCCATATAAATTTAGATAAGATTAATTTTGCCAAAAAAAAGGAAATGCGGGATGAAAGAGACTCAACACTAAGTGTTAGCTCAGATTGAAAGAAATAGATGGCGCTGATTTTAATTTAGTAAAACGACTGTGGTAGCGCTAGTGGCGCTTTAGTTTGGAAAATAGCGGATAGAGAGCAACCGGAATTAGATTTTTTTTCTCATGTTGCAAATGCTTTGACTTTTGACTTGGATGGTTTCTCTGCTTTTGAGCTGTAAATAGGGATTAATAAGTAATGAAGAGTGAGTAGTGATTAGGCAATCGTGAATAGTGAATAATGATAGTGAATATAGAGAGAACAGTGAATAGTGAATAGTGAACAGTGAATTTTTAAGAGTGAATAATGAATTCTGATAATGAGTTATGAATACTGAACACTAAACTTTCGATAATTGAGTAATGAGTAGTGAGTAGTGAGTAGTGAGTAGTGAGTAGTGAGTAGTGAGTAGTGAATAGTGAACAGTGAACAGTAAATAGTGATTAGTGAATAGTGAAAGGTGAGTAGTGAGTGATGAGTGATGAGTAGTGAGTAGTGAGTGTTGAGTATGAGTAGTGAGTAGTGAGTGATGAGTAGTGAGTAGTGAATAGTGAAAGGTGAAAGGTGAACAGTGAATAATAAATTCTGATAATGAGTTATGAATACTGAATACTAAATACTAAATATTGAGTAGTGAATAGTGAATAAAGAAGAGTAAGTAGTGACTAGTGAATTCTGTATAGTGAATAATGATAATGAGTAATAAATACTGAACACTAAATATTGATTATTGAGTAATGAGTAATGAGGAGTGAAGAATGAATAGTAAATAGTGAATAGTGAATAGTGAAAGGTGAGTGATGAGTAGAGTGATTAGTAGTGAGTAGTGAATAGTGAAAGGTGAACAGTGAATAGTGAAAGGTGAACAGTGAATTGTGAAAGGTGAACAGTGAATAGTGAAAGGTGAACAGTGAATTGTGAAAGGTGAACAGTGAATTGTGAAAGGTGAATAGTGAATAAAGAAGAGTGAGTAGTGACTAATAATACTGCCCTGATTTGCGAAAACGTCCTATCTCCGAATTTCGTTCTTTCGATAAAATGGCGACTTTAATTAATTGTTATGTAAACAAATCAAAATTAATTTTTTTTAAAAACTTGGAAGTCAGGCTGAATTCTAGATTAGGTTGAGGACTGGGCTTTGCTGTTCATATAATCGATCATTAGAATTCGAAAGGAAAGCATTTAAAATCTTCCTCTAGAGCCTTTATTTTATTCTGAAACATTTTATTTCTGTTTACCGAGTATTTTTAATTTTCAAGAAATAGTGCTTTTAGGAAAAATAATTGATGAATTTAATGCAGTTGGCTTTACAGAAGACGTTTTAAGGAATCAATTGATATAATTAAGTCAATTTTGAAAAATAATGGAGATAGGACGTTTTCGCAAATCAGGGCAGAATAATGAGTAATAAATACTGAACACTAAAGATTGAGTAGGTATTGATTATTGAGTAATGAGTAGTGAAGAATGAAGAGTGAATAGTAAATAGTGAATAGTGAATAGTGAAAGGTGAGTAGTGAGTGATGAATAGTGAGTGATGAATAGTGAGTAGTGAATAGTGAATAGCAAGTAGTGAACAGAGAGCAAAAAGGACTCAACAGCTTCTTCATTTGCCAGTAAAAGCCGAGTCGTTAATCAAGACTAAAAAATTTCCTAATCCCTAATGAGCAATCTTAAAACTAGACCGGAGTATTGGCTCAATGGCCAATCTTTGACCACTGAAATTTTGAACTTTCCCATAGACGAGCCAACCCGACGCATCGGGCATATCTAGCCCGAGTAGCGGCAAATACGTCAGGACCTGGATGAAAGATCTAAAAGTCTCTCTAAGCAGGCCGCAGCTCAAATGGGAATAAAACATACAGAAAAATGCGGGTCGGCTTGAAATTCCTGACTGGAAAAAGCAAGCCAGGATCGCCATGCTATGAAAATAAGACTTTAAGTCTTATAAATGCCTTAGTAGCAGTAGACCAGAATATTAGATCTCTTCCTGGGTTCTAAAATTCCTGGGTTCTAGGCCTTTCAGTCTTCAAGCCCCGGAGTTATTACCTTACTTCCCCTCTGCCCTCAAAAAATTTTATTTGCTCAACTATTTAACTTAAAAATTTTAATCCTTAATCTCCATTCAACTTTTCAATTACAGAGTCAAATATTTACAATTTAAACTTAACAATACATTTATTACGAAGATTAAATCAATCAAGGGATTCGTTAATAAATAACCGAACCCTTTCGGAATTTAAATTATAAATTCATAGATCTAAGCGGAACCACATGGAACAGGCGGATTTTTACGAAACACACAAAAGGGGTGTACATAAACATAAATCAAACAGAAACATAATCCAATCCATTGTATTCCGTTCTGATGATCAATACCTCATTTTTATACGAATTGAAATAAAAGAGATTGATAATGTAACGATGACCAAAGGCTATTTTTTCCCTATTGTTAAAAATTAGTAACAACTGGTCACGGCTAAACATATGACATTTATACCCCTTCTTATTATTGGCAAGGTTGACGATCGATGACATATTGCTTATTAGTTAACATCGGGTATTCTTTGTTAATTTTTTAAAAGCGTGAGTATATTTATGTCTCATCCTGAGGGTAATTAACAATAGGGAATGAGGACGCAATTTCCCCATTTTTTTTAAGGAAAAATTTCGGGCTGAAAAGTTATGCTTTCGGTTGAGATGTTAAACACAATAAAAAGAGAGTCCCTTCATTGTCAGCAATTTCCTTTAGTAACCCTTTAATCCAATTGTCCATAGTTTCCTTTTTCTAAAGTGAATAATTATTATTAGTTTATTCTGCTATTATAATTCCTTTCATCTAAAATGTATCCGTTTTTCTCTCCTGAATGGGAATTTTTTATTCCAGGGGTTTTTTAAATGAGTTTAATGAAGCGGGTGTTTAAACGTTTGAAATGTCAGCGATTGAAGGAGGATCCGCTTCCGTTTGAATTAACACTAAACGGGAGCTATTTAATTTTTCTTATGTCTTTTTGCGAAATGAATGATTTTTTGTGTGTGCACTTTGATGGGTTGGGGGATTTTTAACCCCATTGATATTTCAACCCCTACGTTATTATTATATTTTTTTTTTTTGTGAATGTATGAACATTTCCTAACGGTCAGTTTAGCAATATGATCCGCGAATTTTATGCGAATACTCATGGAAGAATTAATTAGGATGAGAATGAAAAAAGGGGTGGACTGAAGAAGAAAAAAAAAGGTGTTAGATGAGGGTTGTGCTTAAAAAAAAATAGCACCATTTAAAAATATTATTTTCACACGTTGTTAATATATTCCTCGCATGGTCTCGTAGCTGAGGGGAAAAATTTGGGCTGAAGAGTATCAGATTGGCTCTTCCAGGGGGCGGGGGTGGAAAATATCAGAAGCGGAGCTTTAAAATGACCACGGAATTCCAGGAGAGTTGATATTGTTTAATAAAAAAATCAAGCCCGCACTCTAAGAAGACTGGGTGAACTATTGGTTAGTCCATAAGAGCCCTGTCTTCTTAGAATGCGGGTAAAATTTTTTTTATCAGAAAACTGAAATTTAAGAAAGTTGTCGTCAAATCCGCTTTACGAAAATTTCGGACAAAAAAATTACATCTTAAATTTAAAAAATGCAAGAGGAAAAGGGCGCACCTGAGTTTTCCACTGTAGCCCAACCCATGCTTCACCAGTATTTAAGACATTCTAGCTGGATTCTAAGGCAGTGCCAAACTAATCTCTTGTGGCCCAAATTTGAAATGACGGAGGGACCTTAAATTTTTTTAATTCAGCACCAATTTCTGGCTTCTCTTTTGGCAATCTGTTTGAATTTGTATAACTTTACATTGTAGCACACCTCATTTTTTCAAAATTGGGCTGAAGAGTACCAGGACCAGATTGGCTCTTCCAGGGGGCGCGGGTGGGAAATAATCAGAAGCGGAGCTTTAAAATGACCACGGAATTCCAGGAGAGTTGATATTGTTTAATAAAAAAAATCAAGCCCGCACTCTAAGAAGACTGGGTGAACTATTGGTTAGTCCATAAGAGCCCTGTCTTCTTAGAATGCGGGTAAAATTTTTTTTTATCAGAAAACTGAAATTTAAGAAAGTTGTCGTCAAATCCGCTTTACGAAAATTTCGGACAAAAAAATTACATCTTAAATTTAAAAAATGCAAGAGGAAAAGGGCGCACCTGAGTTTTCCACTGTAGCCCAACCCATGCTTTTCCTTTACCCATATGAAATTTAGGAAAGTTGTCGCCAGATTCGTTTTGGTTTCATGTCTTTCTTTTAAAATGAATTTACGAAAATTTTTTAAAAAAAAATTACATCTGAATTGTCCCCTGTAGCCCAACCGGTGCTTCATTTGTATTTAAGAGTCGGGTTAGATTAGGCAGATTCTAGCTGGATTCTCAGGCAGTGTCAAACTAAATCTCTTGTGGCCCAAATTTGAAATGACGGAGGGACCTTAAATTTTTTAAATTCAGCACCGATTTCTGGTTTCTCTTTGGCCATCTGTTCGAATTTGTATAACTTTACATTGTAGCACACCTCATTTTTCAAATTTCCAAAACAAAGAACCTTAAAAATCAAATTACACTCCAATTACAACCTGAACCTTGAACCGCAACGGGTCAAAATTTGCAATCGAATCAATAAATTAACAATCTATTCCATTATGAATTCCAAGTAATGAATTTTTACTGATTCTTCTTCTCAAGTTCACGTCTTTTGCGACGTTTGAGATATGAATTCTGGTACTGCAGGTAATTTTTTCTTGTAAATACACATCTAAAAATGAAAAAATTTTTCATAGAAACATTCAAAAAACAACGAGGCCAACAAAACGACGTACACTTACTCTCTGTTTAGGATCTTTAGCAGCCAGAGGTTAGAACCTGTTTTCTTTACATCTTTTTTCGCTCAGCAGCCGTTTGCTGGCTTATCGGTTTTCATTGCCGGGGCGGGCCGCTTTCTTTTCAACCAGCCTTAGCTGTTGGGGCGGCAGCCAGTTTCGTCTCCCTTAAAAAAAAATGTAAACATGTCAATAGGCTCCCTATACCTCAACCATATACACACTAATTCTAATGAAAATAACCCATGTTGATGGACGTTAATAGGTTAATTATCAAAATTATGGTTATTATAGAGCTGAGGATATTCGTCTATAATGATTTTAAAGAATTAAAAACGGGATTCATTCGGATTAAAAATAAAAACAAAGATACATACTTGTCCTGTTACAGTCGTGGAAGAAATTGGGTGCTTTCCATCTAGTGGCATGTGCCGGCACATGCCACGCTAGAGCGCATGCGCTATTAGAAAACGAGTAAAGTAGAGAACAAGAAAATTTTTTCTGACAAATGAGAAGCTGCTGTACCTTTGTCAAAGGAGTGGCATATGCCGGCATATGCCACTAGATGGAAAAGCACCCCACTGACACTGCGCCTCCGCGTTCATGACACGTCAAAGGAAACAAAAGTTTCAACTCCGAATCTCGAAGGCTTTTTTTCTTCCTCTTTTCTAGAAAATGGCTTTCATTGTCGGATGCACGCCGCTTGGTCCTCATAAGAATTAATTATTATATGCTGCTTTTAATGAACTTCGAGTTAATATATTATCAAAATATGAACCTCTGGCATCTTGTGAAGGCGTGGTATTGTTTGCTGCCTGGATTTCAACGTAAGTTTTCCCTTATTTAGTAAGTTTCAATTCGCCTCATAATTGCATCATCATCAAGGCAAAAAAAAAAAAATGGCGATCTGATTTTTGTATATTCTTTATATTAATAACAAACAATAATAAGAATAAATTAATTATCTTACATGAGGGTCTTTCATAGTTGAAGTGTTTCAAAGTATTAAGCTATTTTTTTTTAAACGATCGGAAATGTTAACAATCATGGAGGTGTGTTGATTATGATCGGGTATTTGGCATTGGAGTTGAAGTTGAAGGTAGCACAGCTTGAAAAAAAATTTGACATTTCGTCGTGAGTATACAAGCAACTAAGCATAATTTTTAAAAATTATCTACGCAAGTGACGTTTTATATGGAATGATTTTGTAGGAGCATCGTAAATGCGGTGATAAATGTTCGGCTTTGGTGGTTTAGTGCAATCTTACTGATTGCAGGTATAGTAATGTAGTGTGATATCATGGATGGGAAGAGATTATGCTGATGATGGCCTAAACGATTAGCTATAAGCATCACAGTGGCTTGTTTTGATTTTTTTTTCTGTGTTCCCAGGAAGACAAATTTAAGCTAATTCAAAAAAAAAAAGTTTTTGATGTTGCCTAGCTTAATACCATGAAAGACTTTGTTTTAATTTACAATATTACAACCTTTTTTTCTTAGTTTCTTTAAAAATCTACAGTGATAAAGTGTTTCGAAAGTGTTGCAGACATTGGTATATAGTTTAAAAATCGTTATCTTCTCAAAAATTATTTCTAATCCTCTTTTTTTTTTTTTTCTTCTCATAATTTAAACTTAAATATGATACGTTATATCAGTGTCCTAAACTTTTGTTAGCAAATCCAATTTAAAGTAGAGAATATTCAGTTTTTGTGAATTAGGAGCCTTCACTTAAACAGAAGGCGACACCAGTTAAGGCCCCTTAAAGGTAAACGAAAGTAAATTAATAAAGAGCCTACTGTTCTGTTTTTATTTTTACAAAAATCCATCCATAAGAAATGCCTACTGCCCTGAGAATGTCTGGGACAGGAAGATAAAAAAAACCGAATAAAAGGGATAACTGTCTCCTAATTAGCTAATATCTAGCTCTGCATTTCATTTTTTTTTTTTTTGAATTTTTCTCTATTCCAGCTGGCATTATTTTTTATTGTAGAAACACTTTGGAACACGTGCTTGTTTTTTTTTGCTTTCAAATCAAATCGTTACGTTTTTTCTTAACTTTATGATATCTCCTCTTGAAGTGTTAAGAAAGAAACTATTCTATATTTTTAAAGTTTGGCGGTACGATTTTTAATTTCGAATATATTTTTTTTAAAAAGTAGTTTTGTGTTTTCAATTGCTTTTTAAGGCGGCCTTATACGGAAGTAACGCGAACTGTAAATTATTTTTATCATACAGCCGAGTAGCTCCGTTAAATTCGCGTTTTTATAAACAACCGGTGAAATCTAAAGAAATATGCCGGAGATGCACACTTGTGCTAAAATTTTTTTATTATTTTTTGGCCAAAAATATAATTTATTCGCAGGCATACTTCTTTCGAAATTCGAAACCGTCTCTTTTAAAATTCCACAACCACACATACATTTCTATCTAAAATATTTCTAAAACATCTAAATATACATTTAAATTAAATATCTTTTTTTTTTATTATAATTATTATTACTTATTTTTTTTTTTTAAATCTTAATATACATTTGTTGTTTATTTTATTAATTAAAATAATCTTAGAATTTCAAATTGAAATCATTCTGATATCTTTTCAGGTGAAACTGAACGCCTTTATTTGATATCTGAATAGGCAAAGTCATTCCGCTAATTAAAAGAAAAAAACATGTGATGACAGCTCGAACTTCAAATCTCGTTTAAATAAACTAATTAATTAAGTAAGTAAACTGAAAGACGTGTAACAGCTTGTAAGTTTAGTAACAAAGATTTTTTTCCCTTTCCGTAGATTTGATTTTATTTACAATTTATTTACGTTTTCCGGTTTCATTATAGGGAGTGTCTTGAGTAAATTTTGATGAATATGTTTTCAGGGTGATAATTTGATTAAATGGAACGTTCCTAAATTTTGCTGTTAGATGGTTTTTTTTTTATTTTTTTAGAAAATAATATTTACAATTATTGCATTCATCAATCAACAAGTTCTTAAACAAAACAAGAAAGAAACGATTATGATAATTAGCTTATTTAAGAAATTTTTTTAAAAGGGACAAAAAATATTTTGGCCGGAAAAGAAAAAAATCAGTGCATATTTTTTTTAATAATGTAATAAATCCATTCATTTGACGTGATCGCTTTTTGATCCAGTATTGGGAATCGGCGAAAAACTTTGTTGAATTATAGAATAGTTGTGGAAAATGTTAGTTTTTTATGGCAGGATTGTATCGAGGGAAATGAAAGTTAAAAAGTTGTTCTTTATGTGGCAAATCGATGTTTCAGAATTTTTTTTTCAATCCAATTCATAAAATTTTTCGTAAGAAATAAGATGCTAAACCCGCATGGACCAATAATAAAAGGCACAACCAAATTCTTTTAGTTTCGTTTAATAAAATTCTGAGACAGACGGACAAACTTAAAAAATTGGGCAGTCCTAGGCTAAAAATAATCTTAAAAGTTCTTTTTGAGTCGATTTTGGGGGCACTAGTTCAGTTTATGATCGATTAATGGCGCTAGTGTCTAAACAATATTTCAGATAAACTTATTAATATTTCCATAATTCAACAAAATATACAAAACGAATGAATTTTATTTCAATAATAAATAAATCTCAACACGCATTCATATCTCTCTCTAAAATTAATTAATATATCAATAAAATTAATTAAAAACATTATTAATAAGGCGTTGACAACTAAAGAAATGAGTAAAGTAAATGACCCAACAATACAAAACATTATGAAAATCCAAGGGAAAAAATAATATATATATCAAAATGATATGTTGAAAGATGAAAATCATCTTTGAAGTAAAAAGATCAACATTTCGCTATACAAAAAATGGGAATTTTTTTTATATATACGATAAATAAATCAAACTAGAGGATTTTTTTCTTTCTGAAAAAATATTGCTTAATTGGAGTAAGAGCAATCTCTTGCCTTTATTCAATTTTTTTTTTTTTTAAATATTTAAAGCTTTTCTTATATATTTATATTTCCCCATCTTTTCGATCGTTTCACTTCAAATGCACATTTAATATGAACAATTTTTTTTCCTCATAAAAATTCATTAAAATTCTTATTTATACCGTATATATGTTACGCCCCGATTGGTGAAATTGCCCCGTTCATGAACGGGGCAGAAAAAATCGGCCCGGTTCATGAACGGGTCAGGCTCCTTGCCCCCGTTCATGAACAGGGGCAGACAAAATTGACCAGTTCATGAACTGGGCAGACCATTTTTTGCCCAGTTCATGAACTGGGCACCTAAAAAATACTTAATTACACGAACGGGGCAATGCCTTCCCGTGTGGAAGAAATGACTATTTTTTTGAATTACGATTGAATTAATATATTAAGGTGCATACTGAATAAAATAAATTTGCATTCGAATTGAAATAAATTAAATATACAATTAAATAATTAAGAAATAAAAATTGAACAATACTGTATATTTTTATTGTTCAAAAAATACCGTATGGCAGTTTAGAAGTTGAAAACTTAACAAAAAAAATTCTCTCGGCTTTTTTTTTAAATTTTCAAAATTCAAGAGACTTGAAATTGAAAATAAAATTTTCCCGCCATTTTTTTAAAATAATTTTGCGTCTATTTAAAATAAACTCTACCATTTTCTTTTCATCTTTTTTTTAATACTCTAAAAATTAAGTAAAATAACAATAAAATCACAATTTTTTTTTTTTGAAAAAATGTTTCACGGTTTTATCTTCATTTTCATTTAGAAACAGACGCAGTGATTTTTTATCGTCTGATGTGATAAATTAAAAATATAGGAACTTTCGAAATTAAGAGATAATAAAGGGGAAGAGAAATGAGTTAAAACAGTGAAACATCCCGTACGTAGCAAACGTTTCTCCTTTGTTATTTACTATTTTAGTCGTCCCAGGTTGGGAAAGCCTGCGGATCGCTAACGAATAGAGGAGCGCCTCTGGACGTAAAGTCTTCGCTAGGGGGCTGGGGCTCGTACGGCCCAACCGTTTGATAATCTTCAGCTTTCGGTATTGTCAGTTCTATGTTTTGGTTGCTTTCGGCATTAGCCTCGTTTGATTCTTCCTCTAACGTGCTGTTTTTAATGCCATATTTTAAAATAAACTATTAAACCTGAAATTTAAAAAAAAAATTATGAGAGAATAATCATTTTTTTTTTTTTGTTTTCAGGGGAAGATGTGATGGGACTTACCTATGATCATCCATAGAGTGAACCTTACTAATGTTAATATGGATAGCTTGAATATTAAGTAAATATTAACTGTTACTGCTATTGCTGGAACAAATGGTAAACCTGGAGTCATGAACATTAATGTTTTCCTGGAATAAGAAAAGAAGAAAAACGAAGGGAGAATTATTAATAATTCTATGAGGGATGCGTGACTTGAGTCAATGTGCCTTTAAATGTAATAAACTTGGGCTATTAAAGGAAAACGTCCCGTCAAAACATCGTAATTTCAAGAGATGATATGTCACGGGTAAGTGAGTTTTGTTGTGGTGAACTGTTTACTTTATTGTTAGGATGGAATATTTTTCAAAGTATAAAGATCCTTAAAAGGTCGTAGGGAAAGTTTTTTTTTAGATGTTGCAGGAAAATATTTTTAGCTTCAGGGAGTGAATCCAGAGTCGTAGACAAAGAAAATCAGCCACAGCTCTGTGTACTTTGCGTTAGCAAAGTTACTTCGGTTTTTTCGGTCTTCGGGGGAAAAGGGTTTCAAATTTTTCAGAGTAAATCTTGCAGGAAAAGCTCTAGTTTGACAATTTTTTCCCGAGCCGGTTTGATCTGGCAAAAAAATGAAGGGATGCCAAACTGATGCCAAAAAAAGATGTTTAAAATATTTTGACAAAACCATTTGCTATTGAATTTCTTGACTTAGGCCCCTGCACGACAATTTAGCGGCCCGAGCTCGGCTCGGCTGGCTGTAAGCAACACTTGGCCCGGCCCGGGTAACAGTCAGCCCAAGGGCCCGGGCTTAAATTTTGGTCAATTAGCGATGCTCTTTTATAAATATCGGGAAAAAGTGTCAAGTAAATGAATTGTTTTTATCTTATGGCGACTTTCTTGGGAAAAAAAAAGAAAAAAATGTTGAGATTCATATTATTTACCTGACAAAAATCAGGAAAAAGCAAATTTCCAAAAAAATATTACTGAAACTGGCGGGCCCGGTTTCAAGAAACAGAAACCCGAGCCCGGCGCGTGCAGGGTTTATCATGAATCGAATATTTGCCAGAAGAATTTATTGTAGCGAGACATTTCATGTAGCAAAAATATTTTAAACATCCGTTTTTCTCACTGGAGGTAATATCACAAGAAATGACTCATGTCGGGTTTTTTGACTTAACTAACCTTGACAATTCGAAGCAAAAATTAATTCGAAAGACATCTCATCTCGTTTGGCATTCTCATTTATTCTTTTTAATGAGAAATTTTTCTCAAAAAGGAAAATGGAGCTTTTTGAGTAAAGATTTTTGGCGAGATTAAATGAGATCTCTGGATCTTTTTTTGCTGAGCTTAAATCTGCCTTTATCTTTAGGCAGGCGGTCTGAATTTTTTGGAAAAAGGCTGGACTAGACTGTAAATTAAAAGAGACCGGCAAACAGTCACCCATTACAGAAAGTGGAACGCTATATTAAATATCATGGCGACTTTCGCAGGAAGAATATCTGGCAGCCACGATGGTGCATACCGCTTTTTATAAAAGACAGTTTTTGGACGAAGCCTCCGTGATCGCCTATTTGCATGAATCTGGGTGGGCAAGTTCACCATCATGGCTGCCGAATATTCTTATTGTGGCAGTCGCCATGAATGTCTTAAAATCTTTTTAATGGCTGACGGTTTGCCAGTCTCTTTTTCATTTAAGGTCTCTAGACTATGTTAACACACTCCAAAATAATAAAAACTTACCGGTTTTGGGGTTTCCTCGAAATAACTAAAAGCACGCCAATAATGGCGAGCAAGAAGACGACAAGAAAGAACGTTGTAGCCCCTGACATATCTTCCAATCCAAGGACTATTATGAGATCGAAGATGAAGATGAGAAGATATAAAAGACCAACCATTTTAATTACAAACATGCCTGATTCTGGTGTCGCTGGCCCGGTGTCTACCCATGGGAATAAAGCTGGGCAGAGATATGTGACTGTCTGAAAATAAAAAAAACATGAATTTCAATAATTTTCTCAGAATTGTTACCGGGTTTCGTTTTTGAGCTACTTTACCTGCAGTCTTCTTCCTAAACTCCCAAAAGTAGAACCCACTCCAGTATTAGAACTAGCTGCAGGCAATGACCCGTAAAATTTATTTTCACTACGATCAGACACTAAAAACTGATCATCTCTTAACCCGAATTCTTCTTGATCGTCCCCTGGATATGTGTCGTCGCTATCTGGGGAAGACCTCGTTACTCTTCTAACCATTACCTGGAAATTAAGAATTTAATTAGTGGAGAAGTTTTTCGTGGATGGGATGATTATATCGTACCCTTTGCTGCGATATTGTAGACTGCGCTGATGAATATGGCGCTGGAAGTGGTGAGCTTCCACCTAACGCGGATCTCAATTCATCCGGGTGGAGCTGGTTGCCGTATGTAACTTGCCCGTTACTTAGGTTCTCTTTCGAAGGGGAACCCTTCATAGGCGTTCGCAGCGATTCTGGGAGTAGTTCTATTAAATTAGTTGAGTGTGGTTGGTATCGGAGGATCAGTACGCATGTCGATACCAAGGTGTATGCCAGTAAGGTACCTAATTAAAAAATTTAGTATGAAAAATCATGTCAAAAAAAAATGTATATATTTAATTACGTACCTATGGACATCATTTCTACCAAAATTTCTAGCTTGAGTAAAAGTGCTGCAAATGCTGCTGATATACCAGAGACTAATGTAGCAAAAGCAGGTGTACCCGTTAAAAACCATATATGAGATAATTGCCTGAAATATTTTTAATTATTTAAAGTTACGAAGAAAATTAAATAGTGGTCAATTTTTTCAGGGAGACGTACTTGAATATTAGTCCATCTTGTGCCATAGCGTATACAATCCTCGGCATCGGAAACATTGATCCGAACATGGAAACCGTCAATCCCGCCAACGCTCCAACAGCTACTATATATTTACAATTATATGCTCCGACTTGGCCGAACATTTCTACTAGCGCTGAGTCAGGATCTACTTCATCGTAGGGAACTAGAAGAAAACAAAGATTGGTAGGTATGATTTAAAAGGGGGGATGGTTTGCAAAGCTGTGTGGCAATCTTGCCATTAAACTTATGTGATTTTTGACCTTCAATTAGAATTTAATAAGAGAGATTGATTAGAGAGGCAGAAAGAAGAGAGTTGCCAACTCTGTATATCGAAATGCTGGTTTTTGGCTGTGACCAAAAGCGTTTTCAACTGACTTTCGTTGATTGGTGGTGACATCATGCGTCTTCTACTTCTCAGCACTTAACTTACGTTTGGTCACAGCCAATGAAAAAGCAGCAGTTTGATCCCTGCATGTCAGGGCTCGGGAAAAAATTTGTGTAAAGTCAAAGCCCCAAATTTTTTTAAACTCTAATCTATACGAATTCTTGTTGAGGTTCTTTTATTTTTCAAATTTTATTTTTATCTTCTATTTTTAGATCTGTCCGCGAAGAAAAGTCGAGGAAATCGTTAGAAGTAAATTGCGAACAAAAATCTTAAGGGTCGTATGTCACTGCCTCGAGCAGATGATGCTCTTTATCGATCGACCTTATCTTCCCGCTGTGTCGCGCAAAAAAATTTTAATTTTCTTAATTTCGAGTTCTTCAAAGCAATGCTTGATTAAAAATTCCTAATTACAATTCTCAGTCGTTGAGTTGAAAACGTCGACTCGACTTTTATGTTTCATAAATATTTGAAACTTACCGATTAGTGTCAGCCACATCGAACTAGTAACATACGCAATAAGTATTATTATTAAACTTGAAACTATGGCATAAGGGATTGATTTTTTAGGATTTTGAGCTTCTTCCCCGGTAGTGGCGATAATGTCGAACCCGATGAAAGCGTAGAAACAGGTTGCTGCCCCTGTGAACACCTATAAATAGAAAAACATTAAGATTAACAACTTTCAGTTCTTGGAACTTGCTCATATCATATTTTAATATTGTTATTTGTATTCAGAGGAAATAGTCCCTTGATTACAAGACGGGAAGCGCTCTTTCTTGGAATTATGAAATGACTTACCCCGGACCAACCGTACGGTAGAAATCCTTTGTGTAAAGACCAATTATCTGTATCTATGTAGAATAGCCCAGCAGTCATTACGAACACCCAAGCTGCTAAGTTTATAGTGTTGAGGACATTGTTGAATATGAGGGATTTTTTCACTCCTGCTACCATTATTACCATCATTAGGATTGTAATGATGAAGGAGAGAAAATCGGGCGGGTGACCTGAAAATACAAATGTAAGAAAATTATGAAGTGTGAAGAGCACGTGCGGTATGACTGTCTGGTTTCAGTAGCGGAGTCAAGCCACAGCCATGGTGGAGCGGCTGGGATAATTATTTTTAGGTTAGGAAAATGGCGGAAAGGCGCAAAACTAGGCGAAATGATTTTTTAAGCGAAGTGTGGATTGGGAATTAGCGCCTACTGGGGCCTACTTCCCTTTTGAGGCCTGGCATTGCTCTTGATCTTTCTGTATCAAGAGAAAAGATCAAACTGTTCCCTTCCCTGTTTCCCTTAAGAGTCCCTTTTTTTTAAAAAGAACAAATTTTTTCTTCTGGATAAAAAAATTTAAGATATCTTTTGTACACAAGAAAAAATTAAAGAAAGTTTATTTCAACAAGAAAAAACTATGAAAAAACTTGTTCGACAACAGAAAATTATGAGAAAATTTGATTGTCAAGAAAAAGGGACGGTGAAAAATTTATTCATCAGGACAAATCCCTGAAAAATTTGTGCGACAAGACAAATTCTTTAAAAATTGTTTGACTAGACAGATTCTATAATAATTCGTTCAACAAGGCAAATTCTAGAAAAATTGTAAGACAAAGCAGATTCTAGAATAATTTTTTGACATAAGACTAATTCTTGAAAAATTTGTTCGACAAGACAAATCTTATAAAAATTTGTTCACAAAAAACTGGTTTTGGAAAAATTAAATTTTGCTACAGGAATTTTTTTCCCAAAAGAACTGAATTTTTTTTGCCAAAATTCATTAAAATCTTTCAAAAAATTTTTTGATTCTAATAATTTTCTAAAAAAAATTTATTCCCCCCCCCCCCCTCAAAAATCCCTAAAGTCCTTAGAGTTTGAAAGGAAATGGAGTTCGATCCCTGCAAAAGTGGCAGAGGAGAAAAATGGATTTTGATTAAAAAAATTTCAGTCCTTGCTTTAAATTTCCTTAACATTTCTGTAAAATTCATTCGAGCTTTCTCTCAATTCTCGCCCACACCCTGTTTAATGAAACTTGTCTTAACATAACGATTCTTGACCTCCTTTAAATATACTTCCTGGATTCGCCACTGGCTATATTCGGTTTATTGATCGATCGAGATGAAAAAGAATTTCTTTTTTGATTAAAGCAATATATTGGAGTCGCTTTTCCAGTGGAATAATGACCAAATGATAATAAAAAAGATTTTTTTTTTATTTTCTTTCTAGCGTCAAGACGGATGATGCTCGACTTTTTGGCGACAAGCTGGGAAGCTGTTTATCGTCATCGTCAATAGCCGCGAGATTGGAAATTCATTCTGGTAAGATTTTTTTTTAAATGCGGGGGCGAGTTTACTAATGAAAAATCGAGCTGATAGTTCGAGATTAATGTTAGGAAAAAATGGGAAAAATGATGTTGAGGGAGAAAAAAAGGTGTAAAAAAAAAGTACGTGGGTTCTATATTGTGCTTTTCAATAAACTTCCCCGGCAGCCACGGTCAATTAATAATTTAGTTTCAAATCAAAAAAAAAAAGTACTTTTTAGAGCTTTGACAAATGATTGTATGTTGTAGGCAAGTGAACAAGGTTAATTACTCATCACAAAATGTTCGGATGCGTTTTTTCAAAACTGAGCGACGAAATTTTTTCTTTTAAAAAAAAGTCTGCGAATATGAAAAAAAGTGAAAATGGATTTAGCTTCGGGTTTTATGAAATTATTTGAAAGCGATGTTTTGAATCGCATGTTTAGTTTTTCATAGAATGTGACGAATGGGTTTTTATTCGTGCGCGTGGGATTTTATATTTGGAATGGAATACATGTAACATAGCAAAACAAATGAAATTAATCTTTTACAAATAAGGGGGAAAAAGTAATTGGCAAGCACTTTGGAATAAAAAAAAGAGCTGGAGAAGTTTTGTCTTTGATTAAAGTAAAAGCTTAGACTAATTGTTAGCTACAAGGAGGGATTTTAATTCAGTAGCATCAGCATGTACTGAAAACCCTGGGGAAGAATCAAGTTTGAGTGAACTTTTGGTAAAACCGTGTGATATAAAGTCACATGATTAGGCTTAGGTTTGTAATTTTCTGACTCGAGGCAAGCAGAAAATTGTTTTACTGATAATCAAAATCGAGAAAAACTTTTTTACAGAAATAAAGTAGCAAATTCAATCCCGAATGAGAAATCCGGGGAGGGTTGAAGCTTTTGATTGACCCGTGCTAATTTCTAGTTTAAACCAGCCTTGTTCTATTTTTTTTTCATCGTCATTCATTTTTGTCCCTATCGCTTAGCTCGGACTTATGAATCTTTCGATCAAATTTGAAGTTAATATCGCATACTCAATAAATTCTTTTTGTTTTCAATATTGAAAAGAGATTGTGACCTTCGGGTAGAATTCAGTTCAAAATGGTAAAGAAATGGACTATGATAAACATTTTTTATAAAGATTTTTTTTTATACATTTTTATCTCCAGCATTTCTTTTTAGGGAAAAATTCCCATTTTCTAACTAAATATTTGAAATTTTTTGTTTAATTTTTTTTTTCATAAGGAAAATGTTTAAAATCATTCTTTTTTAAAATCTTTCTGTCAGAATGAATTTTTTTATTCATGCCTTGCATTCTTTGACAATCCTCATCGTACGAGACTGATAACTATAGAGTGTATTAAGAGGCAAATGAGATTTCTAAAACTCACTAGACACTCATAATCCAGCTTTAGACCAAAAGCTAAAGAGCTAACTCGTCAGTTTATAATCATGAGAGTCATCAATCCATTTTATTAGATTCTCAATCCAGATAAAAGCGAATGGGTCCATTTTTTACGAAAATTTTTCGTTCTTTTATTCCAGTTGTGTATTATTATGTTGCCATAGCCCTTCACATCTTTTACTACTTCTCTTGGAAGAACAAAGAAAACTCCTAATTCTTAAAACAGGCGTCATAATGTTTCGCTATAACTCGTTTATATTCTCTGGACATAATAAATCCTTCATTTTTTTGTGAAAAAGCTTGTAAACGCCTTTATCTATAATAATTTACGTCATCAAACCTAAAATTATACTCCCAAGTCTAAACTGATTCCTTCTAAAGAGGAAAGTCAAGACTCTGCAATTTCACAAACTAATCTTGCTATATTTCATGTAATTAGGCCCATTCACCGGCCATTCCCTTAAATTTAACGGTAGCCCAGTCTCTAATTGTTGCTTTTAAAAGGAAATTAAAATTTATATGTTTCTAAAAGCTTTAACGCTTACACCTCGAGGGAAACCTCATGCTCATTACACCCCTTTATAATCTATTATTTTTTCTCATTAATCTTTATCGTTATTGCAAGCGTTAATATTTCACGCGTTCAATTAAAAATTATTATAATGAGATTTTAAGCGATTAAATATTGAATAATTTTTTGATATTGAGAATCACACGAAACGACTTGCGATTTTTTTTTGTGTGTTGACACAAAACCCTGTAATAATATTATTTTCTTTTACTCGTTAGATTTGACTGTATCACAACTCTTTACTATTAATCAAAAGGTTTGGTTGACGGGTCACGCGAGTGATATACGTTCGTTTTCTTTTTTTTTTATTATTATTGAGACTTACCGAACATGGTCCCGAAAACCGACGCTGTCGAGTTGGTGATTTTCCCGTTTGTAAGGGCATCAAAACAAGCACTTAACGCACATGCGCATGCCGCTGTACCGATTAGGTATTCCAATACCATGTTCCAACCAATGACAAAGGCAATGAACTCCCCGACTGTGACGTAACTGTACATATAAGCCGACCCCGTCGTGTGTGGAACTCGGACGCCGAATTCCGCATAGCAAGCACCTGGAAAATTTAAAAAAAAAAAAAACAATAAAACTTTAGCCCGAAATAATTGAATGTGTTTGTCTTCGGTTTTTTTTTTTTTGGTGGGAATTTTAAGAATGAATAATAGTTTGTAATTTCCCACTTGGTCTCGCTCCAAAAGTCTAGAAACGACATCTGTGAGTCTTTGGCTACTTTCCCAATTTTCCTGACCAGACTTTTCCAACTGGGTTAGATTCTTCTTTTTTTCTTTAATGAATTTTTAAAGCGAGACTATTTTTGTGTTTCAGTGGATTTCTAGGAATAGTTAAAGAGAAAAATATACAAGCGGACACGGTTTCTAGGTCAGAGGAGAGCTAGTTATGCCTGTCGGAGGTTTGGACTGACCTGGTTAGATCTGATAAGAAACTAAGCAAACTGGATTAGTTGGAGACTTGACTGAGCCTGCTATACCTAGTTAAGAGGAGCTGCGAGACACCTAGACTGAGATTACCAAGCTCCAACTTCAGTGTCTAAATTTATTAAAAATAGGCTTAACTAGGTAGAATCTGTTGAAGTTATATTCAAGCCTGAGACTCGGTCAATAAGAGCGCGGGTTTATAATATCTGAGTTTCTTAAGTTTAGCTCGAAGATTTTTCTCCTATTCAAGCCCTGGATTCTTGCCTCGAAAAATCGATTTAGAAATTTCATCATCATTTTCTTAAATAAACCCATTTGCGGCACTGGGGCAACTTCATTCAATAATAAGACATTTCAGTAATACAAGCAAACAGTTTCTGTTAGCAGAGTCGATAAAATAGATTTTAAATTAAGACGTGAGAATCTAGACGTGAGGTAGACATTGTTTTTGTGTGGAGTGATTGGAATCGTATTGACTAAATAAGAGGTTATTGGTTTCTTGTCTCTTTATCTTGAATTCCGTTACAAAATCTCATTATTAGTCTTATTACTATTTATTGGGGCTAAACAAACTAATTTATTTGGGTGAAAAAAATTTTGCAGACCTTTCTTAGGCTTGTCGCCTTCAAAATTTTTTTTTCGTGACTTCAGCTTGTTCCTGAATATTATTTCAGAATTCTTCAAATTTTTTCACAATTTTTCATAAACTTGATGGGATTTAGAGAACCTAAATCCCAAATTAAGCTTTTCTAGGCAAATTTTTTTGGGTCAGAGCCACTATAGTGAGCCAGACTCGATATATCGAGTCTGGCCAAGCTTAAGCTAAGCATAGGAATTTTTATTAATTATGAATCAAGCTGAATTTGACAGGAACTTAAAATCACTTGAAAACTAGGATCTTAATCATCTATCCTGATCTCCAAGCTTTGTTAACTTTTTACTGCCTTTCTTTACGTTAACTGATTCTTTTATCCCTAACGGATATTTTGTAGCTTTCTCAATAGGTTTTATCTAAAAAGCAAATCAATGGCTTTTTATAAAATTTTTATGACCCGTGTCGAAGCTTTACACTTCTTGCTTGGTTTCATTCGACTTCATTCACGTCACACGGGAAACATACAAACCCCCTTGACGTATATATTAACCAAAGAAACCGTAACCGCCCGAATTAGATCTATGCACGATATTAAGATCGCCTAAATAATTTTTCCTAGTCCTCCTGAAGATTTTTTCTCTTTAAGGAAAAATGTATAGCATGTTTCATCAATTTTCTTTTTTAAACCTTCACATATTCCGTTTGCCTTCTCGTTTATTTCAATATTCAAAAATGTAACCTTCCCTTAAAATAATATTTATACAATACGAACTCTCGGGGTTGAACCTTTCTTACTCCTACAATAAACGCTTCATTAAACGTCGCTGTTCCATTCCTACTCTTTCTTATAACTTCATTTTTAAAATTTTTTTAGCAGACATTTTTTTTGGTATAATGGAGGTGGAGGAAAGGCAATGGGAGGAAATCAGCTATTTCTTGGCTTTGAGAAGTTATGAATAAGACTGATTTTTCCTGAGCAGATAACAAATTTTGAAAAATATGTTCTAGACAAGAAATCATTCTGAAAAACTTGCTCGACAAGGAAAAATTCTGGAAAACTTGTTGATAAGAAATAATTCTAAAAAACTTGCTTGACAAGAAATAATTCTGAAAAACTTGCTTGACAAGAAATTATTCTGAAAAACTTGCTCGACAAGAAATAATTCTGAAAAACTTGCTTGACAAGAAATTATTCTGAAAAATTTGCTCGACAAAAAAATATTCTGAAAAATTTGCTCGACAAGGAAAAATTCTGGAAAACTTGTTGATAAGAAATAATTCTAAAAAACTTGCTTGACAAGAAATAATTCTGAAAAACTTGCTTGACAAGAAATTATTCTGAAAAACTTGCTCGACAAGAAATAATTCTGAAAAACTTGCTTGACAAGAAATTATTCTGGAAAATTTGCTTGACAAAAAAAAATTCTGAAAAATTTGCTCGACAAGAAAATTTTTTGAAAAATTTGCTCGACAAGAAAATTTTTTGAAAAATTTGCTCGACAAGAAAATTTTTTGAAAAATTTGCTCGACAAGAAAATTTTTTGAAAAATTTGCTCGACAAGAAAATTTTTTGAAAAATTTGCTCGACAAGAAAATTTTTTGAAAAATTTGCTCGACAAGAAAATTTTTTGAAAAATTTGCTCGACAAGAAAATTTTATGAAAAATTTGCTCGACAAGAAAATTTCTTGAAAAATTTGCTCGACAAGAAAATTTTTGGAAAAATTAGTTTGACAAGATAATTTTTTGAAAAATTAGTTTGACAGAAAAAGTACCAGAAAAATTTGTTTGATAAAACCAATCCTGAAACGATTTGCTCAGCAAAGAAAAGATCCATGAAAAATTAAATTAAACTGTTACAAATATTTTTTAGAAAGAATTTTTGTGCTAAAGATTTTACACGATCTTTTAAAAAAAAAAAAAAAATTTTTCAAGAAATCTTGTTCCTTTTAAAAAAGCTCTTAAAAGTCTTTAATTTTTTTTTTTCACAAGACTTCTTGAAGCAAGGGGAAATAATCTCAAGTTCGATCCCCTTTTTCCATCAAACGATATCTCAATAATTTTCAAATTTCGAGCACATATTCATATTCGTTCCACAATAAAGTAACATTAATCGGTTCTATGATTATCATTACGAAAACAAAGCATCTCATGAAAGCGATTTGAATTCTAATGATAAGCTCTTGTTTCAATAACTGAATTTCAAATCATGTCAGGAGGAGCGATATAAAACGAGGTTAAACATTATTTGAAATGCTAACAGCCCCAACTCGGTAAATACCTTTCCCAATTGAACGAAGTGTTGAAATGCAGAACGGGTCTCTCTCTCTCTTTCTCTCGCTTCTCCCGATTCCATTAAGAAATTAAATTTTAATTAACAACAATTTAAATTGTTGTACACTTTTTTCCTTGTAACGGTTTATTTCCTCCCCAGAAACAAAGTTTCGTCTTGGGCTATTAAGAAAAAAATTTCCAATCAGTTGAAATTGAAGAAAAAAAAATTAGTTAATCAATTTTCTTTATCCAACGACACGCTCGTTCGCTTTTTTTTTCTTAGATGGGAATTTTTTGGATAATAGATTTTAAGGAAGCCAATTATTCTTTCTTTTTTAAACAACAAAAAGAAAGAAAACTTTTTTTTTATTTAATACTTTCTAAATTCGTTAAATAGGAAAACTTTCTTGTTTCCCCTCGCTCGCAAGGAGGAAATAATGAGTGTTTAGTATCGTTGAGGAAGAAGAAAAAATTGTAAATTACTTTCTTTTGGATGACTTAAGGCGAACTCGACCTTTTTTTAAAGATGAAGATAATTGTTAAGAGAAAAATGAAGCCTTTAGTGGTTTGAAGAAATTTCCAGACTAATAAATTGAGTTTGAATGATGAGATTTTATGTGACATTGTGTGGAGACCTAAATTCTGAAAAAATCTTGGGTAACAAAATTTTAAAAAAAGATGTCTTTACAAAAAGATTGACCGATTTTTAACTAGACTCTAACCCGATAAAACTTTTGCTCTCAAGAAAAAAAAGTATTGCTCAATATAAATAGCAATTTGTCTATGTGTGATTTGCCTGGAATTTGAAATGCATGAGAGAAAAAAATCGTTTTACAAGCGATGCTTTTCCACGCTCCTGATTTTCCATCACAAACCTTTCCGTTGAAATGTTTTATTTGTTATGCATAGTGATAGAACCTCAGACAACACTGCTGTGTCAAAGACATTAAGTGAAACGATCACGTAGAAGGAACGAAATTGTATCCAACATTTCCCTGTCGCTTGAGAGAAATTCCATATTTGAAACAACGCACTCCCATTTCGGATTTGAACAATAACTATATCGGTTTGTTAATTCGAGAGAACACAAGGTTCATTTAAAAGATATTTTCCCAATTTTCAGCTTCAGTAACTTATATCGGTATGAATAGTGTAATAATATTTTCACCTCGGATTTTTCATAAAAGGGTAATAAATCTTTCTTTTTAACAGGATTTTTCCCTTTTTTTTGTTCTTCTCTTTAAATCTATAAACCGAGAGCGCATCCCTAAGGATAGCCAAAACTGCAGACATCTTGGAATTCTAAGACCTCAAAAAACATAAAGCCGCAATTTCTTGCTTCTGATTACCATTCCTCTTACCATATCAAAACTCTGGTCACGTTCTCTCTTAATTTTCTCAATATTCCAGAAACTCTTCTTCCCCACCCGCAGGGGATTTCCCACTGCTTACGATTAAGGAAGGTGGAAAGGTTTAGTACATCGATTCAAAATTCAGCCCTAACCTGCATGAAGGTGGGGAATTTTTGTTTTATTTTTAGAAAAAAGCGACGGGTGACCTGGTTAAAATATCGGGGGCATGGGCGTAGGAAAAGAAGAAGCTTGAAAGGGCTTGGACTCTTTAAAATCTAAATTCGATAATTGTGCCCAAGCGCAATGCCTCTAGAGCTGGCCTTGTTGATCTGGCAAGGTTGGCTTGAGTCTTAAAGGGCTTAATAAGTGTAGCTGGCGCTTAAAACTTGGGCCGGAGGCTTGATTTGGTTTTTTGGCGGCTCGAATGACTTTCGATGGCCATAACTGAGTTTAATAAATTGCTTTCTAGACAAAAACAATGTAGCTTGTCCTTAGCTGTTGCTAACACTTTAACCCTTTAATGGCCGATTTTGGACAAAGTCGGAGAGGAACTGGATTTGGAACTGTAGAGCCAAGTGAAGAATCGAATTTTTAAAAAAAAAATCCATTAGAAAGGAAATTATTAAGGTATATTTGTAAAAAAAAATCGTGCCCCTACAAACTTTTGAATATGCAATCGGCAATACAATTGACTTGAGACCTTTATAAACCACTTTCAGCCTTTCACCACATTCAGCCACTGCCAGATTTTGTTAAAAACTTAAATCCCTCTCCTGATCTTTATCAGAATTTTTCAATTGATTTCCATTGTCACACGCTTTTTTTCTGTAAAATTTCAAAATAATTTTAAGCTCCCCCTTGCCTTTCTTAAGCTACTCCTAACGTGAAATTTTTTAAAATGATATTACATCTCAACTAGAATACATAATTAGACCTAAAAATACCGCGCCTAAAACTCGTCTTGCTCTAATTTCCACGACGGTAAAACGCATTATAATTGAATGCGACATGCTGAAAGCTTTATCGATTTCCAATGTCAACTTGGCAGACCCGAAAAAAAGAAACGTGCATACCATTCCTTCGCCTGTAAGAGCATCAAACGAACGCTAAGCACTCCGAGAGAGAAGAAAATGAATATGAGAAAGCAAACCGTTCCTCTTTGCTTTTTTGCACTGCATAACAAAGAAGCAACAGATCGTTAAAAATTGGTCCCTCATCACCGGGGGGAGGGTGAAGAGGAGTCGGAATTGCGGAACGAGGGAAGGGGAAATGGGGAGTCGAGGAGGTTTCAACGAATCCTTTTTCCCTCTGTTCTCATCGCGTATCTCTCTCTCTTTGTCTCTCTCACACTCCAGACCTTCTCATTCATGGAGTATCACGACCAGAATTACAATATTATTAAAGGGATTTTTTGTATAAGTTATTCAGGTGGCTTTTTTCAAAAAAGTCGTTTGAATGATTTTCATCTTTTTTTTTGAGTGTGGGATTTCCCTGCTACGATTAAAGTATTTTTTTATGTTAACCTCAAGCCGTAAATATGAAAATTACACGGGTATTAAAGAATTCCCCAACTCAGTTAACTGACTGTGGACAAGCTTAATTAATTTAGAGGGTGGGTTTAATTATTTTTTTTTTTTTTTAGGAGTGGACTTACCTGAAAATATGGAAGCTATAGCTGCTATGATGAAGGAAAAGATAACGCCGGGACCCGCATAATTTTTGGCTACCATTCCCGCTACTAAATACATTCCGGTACCGACGCATGATCCGACGCCCAGCGACGTCAAGTCGAGCGTTGTCAGGCATTTCTGAAATTAATAATAATAGCCGAGGTAAGTTTAATTATTTAAAAGCTAACGCTTGATAATTTATACCGAGGATAATATGATGTTGACAAGTCTGTTTATACCAAGAAAGTTTCGACAGAATTAACTTTTTTTTGCAAAAAAAAAAAAAAGGGTTACTTGCCTGTAGTTTAAGTTTCTTTTCATCCCCTGTGGACTTGAGTCCGGGTATGGTAGGTTCTCCCTGCAAACCTTCCACATTTTTAGTTCGGATGAGTTTACCAAACAATGTCAGCCCTTGTTTTTTCAATTCAGCTTTGTTTTCTAACGGTTTTAACAGATCTGGAAGTTTCATTCTGAAAGAAGAAAAGTTTAAAAAAGGAATTAGTGGATGTTTTAGTCGGTTTTTATTATTCGTTTGGATTTAGGGTCCCAATATTTATGCAAGCATGGGTGTTTGGTCAGGAGTGTTCAAATTTAGGTTTCTAAGACTTTGTAAGTAAAAAAAAAAAAGAAGTGGTCGCTAAATTTTTTCTTGTATCTCTTTCGTAAGGGGCAACTCTTTCTAATTTTGTTTTGACTATTTTTTTTTGGAAGGGGGAGGAAGATATTTTTTGGCAACAAATTTTTTCTGCAACTTTTTTGTCAAATAGTTCACTCAGAATTTTTTTAGCACGAAATTATGCTAATATTTTTCACTAGCTGTTAGGTAACGAAAAATATGTGACTTTTTAAAGTAAAAAATAAAATTTTGCACTATAGCGAAAAAACGATTGAAGGTTTACATTGTCACTTATGGAATTTAAGAACTTGCATTTCCTACATCTAGCTTCATATAGACAATTTTCTTTTTAATTAAACCATCGGGTCCAGCAAAACTTTGTACAAATATTGACCAAGAACTCCAATTTGAAAATTTTTACTTCAAGCCCCATTTTTCCTGTAAAAAGTCACATTTGTAGCATTTTTCTTGGCTAGAAATTTTTCCATTAAAGATTTATAAGTATTTCGTAAATTTTTTTAGCCGATTGTTTCTAGAGTTTTTGATTGAAGAGAAATCTCTAAATTTTTTTAAAAATTTTTGTTGGCTAAAATTATTTGCTAGAATTTAGTTGTTCATACAACGTCTACAACTTAAAAGGGCCAAAATACGGTAAATCTCCCCAAAAGTTAACAAATTGGGAGGGGTTGAGGCGCTAACAATAAAATATACCTGAAATGCGAATTATAAGGTTTGTTTCGCTCGAACCTTCATTGTTGAAAGCCTGCGCCTCATAAAAAATAAGAGGATTAAGTAAAATTTGGATGTAATCGCGAGCGAAATAGGTCATTGACGTTAACATTTAGAGAGGTTTAACCGTACATTTTTTTTAAAAAATAGTGATGGCTAATAAAAAGGGAAACGAATATACTTTACTCTTAGTCGGAATCTCCCTCGGAATCTCCACGTCTGAAATTATCATTATTATTACTAAAGTTACGTCTCAAAACTTGTGTAAGTCATCATAACTGACAAACTCCTCAAATCGGGAAAGTTTCTGTCTGGGTTATGCTTGAATTCAAAAGTTTAACAGGGATTTCTTACTCTTAGATTTTAATAAGCCTATTTACAAATCAGTCCCTACAACTAATTGGAAACTTTTATCCCTCAAAGGTAAAGAGATTCTTAATTTGTTTAATATTGTTTAGATCCTTTTTAACCGTCATACCCATTTTCATAAAAACGTGCTTTTTCAATGAACATGGTTAAGCGACCCGTAATGGTCTTCACCCTACCGTTAAAAACTGGACATTGCGTCTTGTTTTTGCTGACTTAGCTTTAACGGGAAAACAAGCCAACCATTTTACAAAAAAAAAAAAAATATAGATCCTCTATATTTTTTTTCGACTTTTTGGATGAAATACAGTTTTTCTTTTGGGAATAAGCAAGAGAAAATGATAAGTTGACTGTTTTTAATAAAAGGTCAGGATTTACCCTTTTTTAAATTTTCGTAGAGTCAAAAAAAAAAATTCGTTTTATATTCACTGTTTTCTTTAAAAGTAAAAAAAAAAAGGTGGCTACATATTTTTCTAATGTAAATGAGTATTTGAACACTTGAAGGTTTTCTATGTTAATATTTGTCGGGATTATTTACCTTATGGCAGAAGTAAATCGCAAGATAAAAGTCAAACTCCGAGGGGCATGAAAAAAAAATCCAACCCAGAATTGAAACTTCAAAAGCAAACTCAAAAGAAATCTCTTTTAAACTGCTGATTTTTGAAAAAAGTCTAAGCAGAGCGCAAAAAAAAAAAAAAAAAAAAATAGAGGAAAAAGCCTTTGCTCTTTGTAATTCTTTATCATCCGCTTTGCGGTGAAAGAAGTTTTCTCTCTGACCTTGCTACATGACATTGCTAGAGAAATTTTTTTTTTACTGAAGCGAGGATTTTTTATTTCTATCGCTAGCATCGGCACTGCTTTTAACAAGGATTATTGGGGTCCCTAAAAGCGAGAGGAAAAAAAACTAGGAAAAAAAAGTAAGCCAATTCCTTTATAAGTGCTGAATTTTTTTCCCTTTTATTTTAAATCATATCAAAGGGTGTAATCTTCATCCTCACACAGAATAACAAATTCTATTTTTTCTCCCCCTCTCGTGGCTATCGTATCGATAAATCCGAGATAAAAAATTTCCTTTTTTTTTTGTATCCTCGTAGATAACCCAATTATACGGGATAACCATTTCCCTAAAAACCTTAAAACCAGTTTTTTGCTTTTATTCTTTTTTATTTCAGTGTTTTGTGGAATGTCTAAAATTACTTTCTGAGCACTTTCTTACGTTTTTTAGCAATGGTTAGTTAAAGTTTAGAGCTTTGAGCCATTAATCTAGAATTCTAGAAACGCAGAGATTAAACTTGGTCCCCAATTCTAGTTGAAGTCCCTTTTTTTGAACTAAAACCTTAAAAGTTACCATTTACACAAATAGTAAAAATTTTTTGCGAAATATTTTCTTGGCGAGAAAATTTATTCAGAATTTTCAAATATTTTCTAGAAATTTCTATTCAAAAATTTTTTCAAAGCTATTTTTGGCTTGTAGGATTTTTTTTAAAATACTTCTGAATGTCTTCTGTTGAAAAAATGGTTTTAACAAGAAAAATTAATCAAAAGATTGATAAGAAACGATTGTCTCAAGATTTGTTCGACAAGAAATAAATAAAAATGATCAACAGATTGTTCGACAACAAGAAATGATCAAAAGATTGTTCGACAACAAGAAATGATCAAAAGATTGTTCGACAACAAGAAATGATCAAAAGATTGTTCGACAACAAGAAATGATCAAAAGATTGTTCGACAACAAGAAATGATCAAAAGATTGTTCGACAACAAGAAATGATCAAAAGATTGTTCGACAACAAGAAATGATCAAAAGATTGTTCGACAACAAGAAATGATCAAAAGATTGTTCGACAACAAGAAATGATCAAAAGATTGTTCGACAACAAAATCACAAAATTCTAAAATTGATGTAAAATACTTTTATCTAGAGCGCTGATAGCTTTAAAAAATTTCACTTTAAAAGTACAAACTAGCCATTCATTGAAATCAACACTTTTTATCTTATGAATCTTCGATTACATGAATCATTCCCGCCTACACGCTATAAATTTAATCTTCTTTATCTCTTTTTTCAAAAATTTCAAACAAAGATATCAATTATGTGAAGGTTTCCCCATGAAAACCGTGTTAAAAAATTTTAAAAAATTCATTTTCCTAAGGGAGACTGGCTGATGGGAAAAAGTTCTCTCTCGGTTCCTCGAAAAACTTAACGTTTCATCGATTTCGAAAAACTTTAACGAAATTATGACTTATTTAAAAGCTTTATACTTCGGCATACTTTCTCTTCTTTCCGACGTTTTATTGAAAAACCTTCGAGAGTCTTTCAGTCTCAAAAGGGTTTTCAAAACCTATTAGATAGTTAGGAATATTGCATAATCATCATTTATCCTTTAAATATTTTTTAAAGAATAATTAAGCAAATTAAAGTTTTTCAAAGCAAGATAAATCGACGACGCTAATTTTTTTATGAGCTTTAAGTAATTTCTTTTTGCATCATTTTAAAATGAGCGTTTTCTGTGAAAATTTTAATTAAGAAGCTTAGATCTAGAGTGAGTGGGGGGATACTTTCAGCAAAAGCAAGATATATAAGAAAGTTACTTCATTAAATTCCATAGTAAACAACTTATGCAACAATATCAGTCTCAGCGTGGAGCCTTTAAATAGTCTGCAAAGCAATTGAAAATCAAAGATGCTTGAGGCTATTTTCTCTAAATGCAATTTAACTCATCATCACCTCGAGCATAGCTTTTATTACCCACGCTGACTTTTTCAATTCTCTACCGAAGCCTTTTTTTTACATTTAGTTCACTTTTCGCTCAAGGCAATTTTTAAAAATTGGGTTTAAGTTTTCGATCGCTGAAAATGGTTTAGCTCGGCTCTTTCGTGGCTTTAAGGCCTCAGTCTTAGTTAGATTAGTGAAACCCATTACCGGTCTTCTCAAGAAAAATTTTTTGGCAGGAACTTAATAATAAAAAAAATTTAACAATCCCATTAAAAGAAATTAATTTTGTAAAACTGGAAATTGCAAATATCTTCGCCTCTTAATTTATAGGAAATAATTGTAGCTGTCACGTTTTTATCTCGTTTCTCAATATCCAACGCCGGTTAATAAATAATAAATAAATTTTACCCTATTTATCCTTTCCCTTTAGATAATAACAGGCTTAACTCTGCGGATAACTTTCTCAAAACCCCTTTCCCGCGGAATTTCCATTCCTCTCTGGTTATTTAAAAAAATGTTGAAACATTCTCCGTTTTGGGATTTACAAAGCCCAAACGCGTCGGCTCGGGGATGATCTTATCTGCAAAGCTCACAAATACCCTTTCTACCCTTTCTATCGAATATATATTACACCGAAAAGCGCAACGTCTTCTAAAACCGTTTCCCCTGGCAGGCTAAGAAAATTCCATACATTTAATTATTAATGGAGGTGGTATGAGGGTTTTCCGGGAAAAATTTCTTATCCAGATCGAATCCCTTTTTACTTCCCTTCGAGCATTTTTCGCTTTTAAAGGAATTCCTCGTTAATTGATATAACTTCTTTATTTAAAATCAGAAAGAGTCGAAGCTTTAAGGGTTGAAAAATACTGAGAACATTTTGGAAGGTAATAGGACAGAATTGTTTGGATTTAAATGTCAATTAATGTATTCCGGGATTTTTTCTTAAATTTGCGGCTTAAAAATTTTCTGCCGCACGTGTAGCTACTAGTTTCGTAACAAAATTCCTAATCTGGTTCGCCTAGAAATTTCATTCACCCCACAATTTTTATTTAATATCTACTAAACAGAATTTCAGCAAAAGCGCTCGGCTTGAGCTTTCCCTTTAATCCCCGACCATGATACCGACACCCAGATGTTTGATTATCAGTTTTAAAGGGATCAGCGGCCGTTTTCTCCTTTTCGAAAACTTGCAAAATTTAATAAGAAAGTTCAAATAGGTCAAAGTTGGTAATCAACTTTAGAAAACCGGGCACACCAGATAAATCTGGTTAAAATCAATATTTATAAAACAACACTCTTGGGGAAAGTTTTCACAAAATTATTTCGTAAACGAATAGGGTTTTTCCCCCGCCCTCCTCCCCACCGATTTCAGGGCAAAAATCGCAGATTACAAACCATGTTAAAATATTTATTGCACGGTGATGTTTCGTAAAAGCGGTATTAAATATAGGATCGGAATTACACGTAACCATAAATAATAAATGATCACCACAATTTCTCCCAACGTATCGGTTATCTAGTAATTAAATAAAAACTTCCCATTGAAAATTTTCTTTTTATTTAAAAGGACCGAAGGATAATTAATCATGTTGCTTTACTGCCGTTTATTTTCTTCCTTTTTTTAAATGAAAAATTTCTCAAAGAAGTGTATTTTAGTTTTAAAACTGGTAAGCTACTTTCTCTTTAACGGTAGAGTCGGATGTTAAATCATTAAAGCTTATTCAACCGGTATGACAAGTTTTCACAGAAATTAGAGACGTCTTTGAAAGATTGCAGAGCTTAAATTATACCCGCCTTTAAATCTTCAACGGGAAATATGTGGATGGTAATATTACTTCATGTTCGGGTTTTAAATGATGCCTCGCTTGGTTGATGATTCCTGGGATTAGGATTAAAAAAGATTCGTCTTTGATGTTTTACATTAAAATGGCGTAAAATGTGTAATACCCGCCGGGATTAATTAAAGCAGTTTTAGTATTGATGAAATTTAATAATCGACGATTTGAAATTTAACTTGACAGTTTATGTACGGGCTTTCAGTAATTTTAGGTTTTGCGAATTTAAAAAGATAATTAGTGAGGGGTAGATTGAACAGTTCGAAAATGGATGATTTTCCGTTGGAGTAATAGTTTAGAAAGCCATTAACAAATTATGAAAAAATTTGCTTGACAAGAAAAAATAATGAAAAGATTAGTTCGATAAGAAGAAATATAGGAAAGATTAGTTCAACAAGAAAAAATAATAAAAAAATTAGTTTGACAAAAAAAATAATGAAAAGATTTGCTCGACAAGAAAAAATTATCAAAAGATTTGCTCGACAAGAAAAAATTATCAAAAGATTTGCTCGACAAGAAAAAATTATCAAAAGATTTGCTCGACAAGAAAAAATTATCAAAAGATTTGCTCGACAAGAAAAAATTATCAAAAGATTTGCTCGACAAGAAAAAATTATCAAAAGATTTGCTCGACAAGAAAAAATTATCAAAAGATTTGCTCGACAAGAAAAAATTATCAAAAGATTTGCTCGACAAGAAAAAATTATCAAAAGATTTGCTCGACAAGAAAAAATTATCAAAAGATTTGCTCGACAGGAAAATATTTATTAAGAGTTTGTTCGACAGAAAAAATTATCAAAAGATTTGGTTGACAAGAAAATATTTATTAAAAGATTTGCTTAACAGGAAGAAATGATCAAAAGATTTGCTTGAATTGACTTGAACAGAAAAAATTATCAAAAGGTTAGATTTGCTCGACAGGAGAAAATTATCAAAAGGTTAGATTTGCTCGACAGGAAAAAATTATCAAAAGGTTAGATTTGCTCGACAGGAAAAAATTATCAAAAGGCTCTCTTCAAACTACAAAATCTGGAAAAATTAAATTTAGCCCCCAAAAAAGGCAATATTAAGTAGGACCCCCTCTTTAATATTTTAAAATTTAATTATTAGTACCATTTAGTACTCGTTTAGTACTCTTTAGTAATAGTAAAGAAAAATTTTGTACCTTTCCATTTCCCGGAGAAAATGTAAAATGAAAAGCGGGGGTCCCACTTAATACGGGACCCCCAATTTTAATATATTTTATTTTAAATGTTAGTACCCTTTAGTACTCGTTTAGTACTCTTTAATGCTAGCAAAAAAAAATTTGTACCAATGATGTTCCCAAAGAAAATGGAAAATGAAAAGTCGGGGTCCCATTTATACGGGACCCCCCTTTTAATAATTTTAAATTTAAATATTAGTACCCTTTAGTACTCGTTTAGTACTCTTTAGTAATAATAAAGAGAAAATTTGTACCAACTATTTTCCTAAAGAAAATCGAAAATGAAAAGTCAAGGTCCCCAAAGTTGACAGTTACATAGGTTTAAAGTCATCAATGCATAATTGAATTATTTGAGCCGTTGCGAAATATAACGTGATTTATGACTTACTTTATGACTGACTTATGACTTACTCCGATGGGTTTTGTGCGAAGTTGTCCCTCCCCCCCACTTTTCATTTTCGATGTTCTTTGGAAAAATCGTTGGTACAAAATTTTTCCTTGAAAAACTTATGTACCAACGATTTTAAAAATTTATGTACCAAAATTTTTCCTTGAAAAATTTATGTACAGTAGCGATCAAAAGTATTTTGACTAACAGTTTTTTGCAAATCTAAATCTTCCAATTAGATCCTTTCAAAAACCGATTATGCCCATAGATGACCCTATTAGAGTTGTTGTTGTTAGAAATGATGAAACAGCCGCTAACCATACTACCCTCAAAAATATTTTTGCAGATTTTTAATTTTGTGTGGCCCAAAAGTATTTTGACACTCCAATTTTTATGTTAAAAAAAATAAAAATCAGAAAAAAATAATATGCAAAATGGAAAATAATTTGTTCAAATAACATTTTAAAACGCCTGAAAGCATCTGGAATATGATTTCAGACTATTAAAAAAATCTGATGATGATTTGGTGATCTATATGAGGTAACGGAGTTGAGAATTTGGAAGTTTTTTTAAAACTGACATTTACTAAATAATGCAATAATTTCGTAAAAAATTCTGGGACATTGTTTTAATATTATAAATCGCCTCATACAAAATTTTTAATTTTTTCAGTTCATTTTCTTAGACTTTCCTCAAGTAACGGAGGTGAGAAAAGTTACTGTCAAAGCTTACTTTTCAACATAAAAGTCAATTTATTGAACCAAAAATTTTTTTACCATAAACAAAACTACATAACCTTAGTTATAAAGCTATGGAACACTCTCAGTCAAATGACAGATTTTCATGTCAGTTTTTCACAGAAATATTTGAAATTTTATCAGTGTTCACGGAGTTGAAAAAAAAATTAAGGACAGACTTATTTTTTATTCCCCAATTTTATCGAAACATGAAAAAAATTATTTTAATCACATTTCAGAAACTTTTTGAGTTATAAAACAAATGATCATTTTGGGTCGTTCCATACCAAGTGGGCCAGGATTTGACCTTCAGGTGGAGAATTTTGTTCAAAATTTTTTTATGGGATCACCTCAAAGGGACAAACACCCATGCCCAATATTAGGCCCCGAAAAAATTTTTTACGGGAGTTATGGCCTAAATTAGTTTTTTGAGTTTTCGAAAAATGGTTTTTTTAAATAATTTATTCTGAAGTAACGGGTGAGATAGAGATGCGTACGAGGTCTTGTTTTGTTTGTATTTAGACAGGCTTTCGACCAGAAAACCTCATTTGGCCATAACAATTTTGCCGCAAATTTCGATTTGGCCAAAAATTAAATTTTGTTTTTTCTCTCAATACGTATTTTTTGATATGTCTGAAAAAATTCCTCAAAACACCTCTAGGGACCCTCTAAAAGTACCACTAAAAACTGGAGTGGTTGAATTTTTTTTGGAAGGAAAAAAAATTTTTTTTTTAATTTGACCAAATTGAAAAAATTATAGTTTTGGAATGTAGTGACTTGGAAAATCGGTACTATGGGTATAAGTTACTTACATAAAGGGCTTTCCAGAAAAAAATTGGTTGTCCCAAAATATTGCGTTTTCCTAGCCTGCGGGTGGGCCGCAATGTAAAATATGACTTTAACCCGTACCGAACTTAAGTGAATCATTTAAAAATTTTCAAAATAGCCATAATGTCGCTAAAATATGTTAAAAAGAAGGACCATACCCCATTCCATTCTGTTCCTAAACTTCGGTAACCCTATGGTTTGAGTCAAAATAGGAAAAAAAAATCCCTAATGGCCAAAAGCAATAGATTAACTCATAGGAAAGCACTAAATTTCTGGAATTTATGCACGATTACTCCTTAAACACATCCGTTTGAACAAAAAAAGAAGGTCCCCAAGAATTGCGATCTCTAAGATAACGATAACGCAAGATGCATAGACATTTTCAATGCCTTATGCATTTTTAATAGGGAAAAATACCATTATAAAGTAAAAAAATATTTCTTGCCCTATCCATGAATGTAAATATCATTGTGTTAGATGACTTCTGGCTTTAAAAAGCCAAAAGTGATCAAAATTGTTCATATTTTGGTTTTTTTACAATTTTCCATGACTTTTGTTAATTAATAATATATTTTTCCCTATTAAAAATGCATAAGGCATATGATTAGCGGCTGTTTCATCATTTCTAACAACAACTGTAATAGGGTCATCTATGGGCATAGTCGGTTTTTGAAAGGATCTAATTGGAAGATGTAGATTTGCAAAAAACTGTTAGTCAAATACTTCGCGACCTTAGTCGAATCTCGTATCATCTCACACCGAACGAATTTTACAGGAGAAGGTTTTGAAAGTTTGACTTTTTTTTTTTCCTAATTCTATTAAATGATTTTGATCTTTTTTTTTACAGAAAAATGTACAGCAATTATCGACGATTTAGAATTTTTTTTTTTTTTTTCAAAAAAATAAAACAGTGTAAGAGTTATCATAAATTATTCAGAACAATATCTGTCCACCATAAGCTAAACATTGCGCTTCTTGTAGAATAAAGTTCTATCTCATGCAAACTAAGAAAAATGTTCGTCGAACAAAGTGTCAACTACTTCAATCGCGCGTAGATGATACTTTGTTCAACTAAATTTTTTTTTAAGAAAACGCGAGATAGAACTTTATACGTTTGGAGATCTTGGGAACCGTTACGAATTTCGAAATTTTGAAACGGGAGGTGGTAGAGAAAAAATTCAATTCTTTATTTCTGTAAATAATTCAAAATCGAAAAAAATCATAGATAATACGAGATTCGACTAAGGTCGCGACTTTTGATCGCTACTGTAGCTGTCAACATTGCGGACCCCGACTTTTCATTTTCGATTTTCTTTGAGAAAATCGTTGGTACAAAATTTTTCTTTATTATTACTAAAGAGTACTAAACGAGTACTAAAGGGTACTAATATTTAAATTTAAAAATATTAAAAGGGGGGTCCCGTAAAAGTGGGACCCCGACTTTTCATTTTCCATTTTCTTCAGGAAAATCATTGGTACAAATTTTTTTTTACTAGCATTAAAGAGTACTAAACGAGTACTAAAGGGTACTAACATTTAAAATAAAATATATTAAAATGGGGGGTCCCGTATTAAGTGGGACCCCCGCTTTTCATTTTACATTTTCTCCGGGAAATGGAAAGGTACAAAATTTTTCTTTACTATTACTAAAGAGTACTAAACGAGTACTAAATGGTACTAATAATTAAATTTTAAAATATTAAAGGGGGGGTCCTACTTAATATTGCCCCCAAAAAAATAGTTAATTTTGATACTTCTTTAAAAAGTCATTATTCTAAAAATGGCGCTTCCGAATGAAACTGACAATTACATCCGACAAATCAAGATACAGGCTGACATTGTAAAAAGTTTCAACTTTTAAAATATTTATTTATTTAAAAATATTTCAAAAGTTTATAATTCACGTCTATTGCTTATTACTTCCATTTCAATAACAAATAAGCGATTAAAATTTGTATCTCATTTTTATCATCGCTGAATTATTATCATTGCGAATTTTCTGCGAGCCCCGCCTCGTCGTGACGCATGGTAATTTACACATTTCCCATCAAAAAAGTTGACATAAATGTAATTTTTAATATTACCTCGTAAATACATCCCCGTTAGGGAACTGTCTCGTAAAACAAGGACAGCCCGTCTGAGGATAACGAGATCATTTTCATATTTTGTTTTAAATGCTCGTTTTGAAATCATGATTGCAAAAAATTTTCCAATAATATTAACAACTAGGTCATGTTAAAAAAAGCAACAATAATGAAACCACGGACACAATAGCGAGGGAGGTAAAACTAATTCCTAATGCGAGGTCGTCGGGGGGGTCGGCTTGTTAAAGAACAATCGGGATGTAAAAAAAATGGCGGTGGACTGTAAGTTTTAGCAAGGTTTGAGCTAAGCTCCTCAGGATGCTCAAAATGGCATTAGGCTTAAGCTAAACCTTTTTGAGAAGCTAATACAATCGTAGGCTCACTAATAGCTCGTAGCCAAATGAAAGATGGCGTCGGGGTCCTAAATTAAGTAAGCAGGGTGCTGACCAATGTCGTGAAATCCAGTGCTGTGCTACTGCTTCCTGCTGAGAATGTTCTGACACTCTGAAGTAGATTATGTTATTAATTTTAGGGCTTGAACTTATTTTAATTAAAACAACTTTTCTTCTTTCACGGTTTTTCCCTTTATAACCGAAAACACAAACCTTTCTTTTAAATACATTATTTCCTCAACCAATCCGAAATAGAAAACTTTCTCAAAACAAAAAAGAAAACTTAGAAAAGTAGGAACAGACCGTAAATAATTTTAAAAAAAATTAATTTGCTATCCGTATTATTTCAGGATGAAAGAAAACACGCAAGAGTTTCATTAGACGATATCCGATGTCAAGACATTTCGAACAAATCAAAACCAAAAGCGGAGGGATACCTTTAATGCTTACTGGAACAACTTCGTTGCTTTAATAAATGTCTTTCTCAGAGAAGTTTAAGCCAGCTTGATGGGAATTAACGAGCTAATGCTTTTCTTCGAGTCGTCTTAAAATTTACCGCCCACCGTTATTTTGAAACCAACAAAAAAGGATTAAAAACCATGAAAGGGGGAATGGACATTTTTTAACCGTGAGTATATTGTATACTTTTCGACTAACCGTTGTTGAGCCCGAATTAATTAGAGGTTTATAATAATGTTTATCCCCCGTAACGGGGGATGCCCTGATAAAAAGGGTGGTTAAATGAAAATAGCCCTTTTCTCGATCGGTCGTGTAGTGTTGCGGCAACGCGAGATGTTTCGAGATTATTTACATGAATTAATTTGTAAATATTATTAATGTAATTTACAGCGTAGCTGACGTCACACTTTTTAAAATGTGAAGGTTTGTGTGCATGGAAACGGAATCGGATTTGCGAAAATAATGGCGCTTACAGGGCGGAATAGGCTGACGATTTGCAGAGGCGTAACAATGTTTTCGATTTGGCTAGGGTCTCTTGCACGTCACAATAAGCTCTCTAACCATGATGTTCGCCAGTTCCCGCCGTGGGAAGGTACTGTGAGAAGAACGAAGAGTGGCTCTGCCACTGCAAGCAGTCAAGACTGGAGAGTCGTTAAATATTCCTAGTACTGGCTAAAGACAATATTGTCGGCTACGCTTAAGACCAGATAGTAGGAGGCAGAGTTGTAGCAATCGTACGGCTTCTGCACGAAAGGCATTGGAAAGCCACTGCATTAATCTTCTTTGAACAGCTATCATGACCGGATGTTTGTTGTTAAAGACTCAAAATAGTTGATTCGGCTAGGAATTCTTGCACGTCGCAATACACTCTTCGGCTATGATGATCGCCAAACCCCGTTGCAAGGATGCATGTTAAGAAGAAGAGAACGAAGAGCGTCTCTTAAATTCTTGAGTGCGCGTCGCGGATGAAACCTGGCACGCAGTTGAAACCTGATCAATTCTTAAATTACTACAGAATTTCCGAAAACCAAGAAACAGCGCTGTAACAGCTTCAGACTGACAGGCTTGGCCGAGCTACAACTTAACCTTTTACTAACCGCTAATCCACGCTCAGTTCAGAAATAATTAATTCCATCCTGTTCTTCCAAAATAACGAATCATAATCGTAGAAACAGGAGCTAGGGAACGAAATCGGGCTCGCAAAAACAATGGCGCATGCGGGGCCGTTAGCACCTTTAACTCGAACATTTGTTAGAAATCTTGAGCTTTCTAAAACTTCCCTAATCGGTCTCTGAAGAGATTTCCTTGGTCTTTTTGACTTGTTAAAAAACTTTATGCTTGATATCGAAGAACATTTTTTACCGGAGCAAAAAAAATAAGATTTGTTTTGTTCTGAAGGGGAAGGTTTCCTGGCACGAAAATAAAATCACCCCCCTTGACCTTGCGCATATTAAAAAACATTACGGCTTAATGATCATTTTACACAGACGTTCTTATTCTCATTATATCCTAATAACGTTAATATTTCCTTTTAACAAAAGAAAAAGGGAAGAAAAAAAAGGAAAGCGATTCTTTTCTTTTTTTTTTAAGCGACTCCAAGGTTGCTTTTTTTCCTTTTTTCATCGAAAGAATCTCACGCTGGTTTCTTATTTCATTCCCAAGTTTTTGACGTTTTTGAGAATTTACGACGCTATTAGATGTTTGCTAATGCATTTTTATTCCCCTTGCCCTAATTTAAATGTTTATGCGGAAAACAACAAAAGTGTTGGGAATGAAAATATTATTTTTTTTTCTTGAGGAATCCCTTTTTTGATTCGCCTGTTGACAATTGTTATTATATCCGGGTGGGAAATCTGCCTTTTGACCTGAAGCACTTCTATACGATAAATCCCCATCGTTTTAACAAGGAAAACAGTGGAAAGTTCAAGACTTGCAAGTGACAGATTTCCTGGTGATTCCGAGCAAACGACCACGTATTTCATTTATTTTAAAAGGAATTCTTATTTATATTCCGCTTCGTTCTCCCCTCGATTTTAATTAGTCTGTTGATGGTGATAGGATACTTGAGCGAGGTTTAGATATTTACAAACTTTTTAGATATCGATCAAAATCGGAAAGGAAAATATTCAAATTTGAAAAAGATCAATGGCGGAACTTGGTTTTTAAAAGAATGAAAATGGAATTGGAAAAATAATTTTTAAGTTGAATGGTAATTTTATTTTTTGCTTCTGCGAGGGGGAAATCGGATTAAAGAACTTTTTTTTTTTTTAGAGTTGCTTGGATTAAAAGCTTTAGCTACGGGGTTTAATAGACGTTTAAGGATATCAGGGAATCTGAATATTTTCAAGTGTATTATTAAATTGTGAAATGGGAATTGTTTTCTGCTTAGGAAAATCGGAGTGGAGAGTAATGTGTGGAGTGGCTTGTGCGGTATCAAAGGGCTTTACCCCGGAATCTCGCCATCATTCAGGTCACGTGGTGTTACATCTGCTTGTAGCACAAAACCAGAGAATACATATGATTGAGGGCTTTGTCGAGCATGCCGAGTATAAGTTCTCGAATATGGTCAACAGTGAGAGCCAAGTATGAAGGTGGAAGAGCCTGTTGAGATTTTTCCTGTCGGAAAATCCTTTGAAGTTAATCCCCATCTTTCGATAAAAAAGCCCTCCTGTCTCGGTTCTGACCGTGAAAGTTATAAAAAGCTTATTGAATAAGTCTCTCAAGCTCATAGAGGTGAGAAGTACGTTCCGCCTGCTTCCCAAGTTGTTTGATATTGACAAATGACATTTAGCTGAGTTAAACAGCATAATTTTCTTTTGTAAAGTTTCACTTGTTAATGAGGATTTGTGTTTCGCCGCATAAATTAGTGAAATAGTTCGATGGTTTTTGGAAGAATGACTGGCAGGAAGTGGGAAGAAGGAAGATCACCGATGAATAAAAAGATGTGGGTTTTGAGAGAGGAGAAAAGTTTAAGCCAAGTCGACTGAAATTGTTGCTACCTGCGGCCTCAGATAAATAAACATGATTAATATCTTGTTTCAAACATCGATTTATTGCGGAGCTTAAGCACTTTAGCTTACTTCTGCTGCGTAACTGACACTATAAGCTGAGTCGGTGTTAAGAGAATAATAGCCACTTGAAACTTCGATGTTGATATTTGGCATAATGCAATTGACATCCTAAATTTTGAAAAGTAGATATAAAGAAACGAACTTAGTAATGACTAGAAAGCAAAATGTGGCATTTTAGCTCTTAGCTGGAACCATGCAAATGAATTTCAACATCCCTGAATACTCGAGGAAACAAACCTTAAATTAATCTGCGCGAAACCAATGAAATAAAAAAATAGTGGACAGGGTATAATATCCTGCGTCGAGAAAAGGTCGATCGAAGTTACAACTTGCAGATGAAAATTAACATTAAGGAGGTCAGCTAGGAACGTGTCTTTTACAAATTGAAGAACTTCCAAAATCTCAACCCTAAACTTTTGGATTCAAGGAGTGAACAATCAAGTGCTGAATCGTGATAGGACAATATTTGAGCGTCATACTTACGCCCCATCTAACTTACCTCTAATGAATGGCAGCTGACAGGTGTTGCAAATTGTGTCTCGACAATATATTCTAAAGGGATAATATAACGCAAGGAAAGTTTTATGATGCCGTTATCCTGTAAGAGCAAGGAACATCAACGAAATTCACAAAATGTGGGCCAAGATGAAACTTGAGCGCGGAGAAGAGCAGTAGACTGTCATAACGGTTTATTAAAGATATATTCAAGGAAAGAGTATGCATCAATATAGCCAAGTAGAACCAGGTTAAGGATTATTGCGATGAAGAGAATGTAGTTCGTGATGCATGTAGATGAAGATGAAGGTGAATCCAGAGCGTCGGAGTGCGAATGAAGGAAACAGTAAAGCGTGCAAAGCGTTATGATTAGAGACGAGAGAGAATTACATTTGGCTTGAATAGGCATTAATTGAGGAATGTGGATGAGAATGCAGTAAGCAGTATTTTGTTTGGCTAGAAGGTGTGTGATTGTATGACTTTCTTTTAAGCTGTGTGAGTGGATTTGAATGAATGTTTCGTGAGCTGAAGGTGGCCTTATTTATTCAGTGGCTAAGGAAAAAAAATCGTTTTAATTGTTAGTTCATCATTGTTACTTATGTGAATTGGGTTATTTGCTCAGATTTAGGGAAAGACACCATGCAGTCGGTTCTCTGTTTCAGAGGTAGATGGTCTACACGGGTCAAATTTACACTAGGTTTGACTCTGCCGAGAGTTACTCGGGTTGTTAAAATTTTTTCTTCAAATTTAATGGTGCAGCGCAAGATTATTTAACAAAATCTTCTTGCCGCTGTGCTAAATGGGTAATTTGGGCCAACCCAGTTGTAATCAATAGGCTTAAATGCTTTAGGGCTAGCCCAAATCCCGGTCGAGTTGTATGTTGTGCACATAGCGTCTTAGCCTTTGGTCTATGCTTCTTAGTCCATGAATTGAGTTCAATTGAGAATATGCTTGCTAACTTGCATCAATTTTTAAAACGTCATTAACCGGTCCTTAAATTCTTATTTAAGGTTTACCAAGAACAAATTGGTCAAATAAATTTTATTAAACAGGTAAAAATTCAATTTGAAATTCAAATTTTACAAGGTCCGCCAAAAATCACCATACGTCATGTTTGAGCTAATGACGTCACAACTGAGTTGTATTCTTTTATTTCATTGGCTGATTTTTTTGCGCGCGAAAATTCTACCAATAGGAACAAAGGATCCGACTCAGTTGTGACGTCATAAAATCATGTTTGGTTTTTGGCGGGCTTTCTAGAATTTGAATTTCAAAGCAAATTTTTCGGTATTTAAAATTTTTTTTGCTAAGTCTTTATTATTAATTGAAGAATTAATATTATTAATAAATTTGCGATTTTAAAATTTATGCAAGTTGCCTATTTCAGAGAAGGAAGCCGCAGGGCTGAAGCTTTTTACAACCGATGAATCATTAGTAATGGTATATTGTTGCGTGTGATTCTATCACAGGCAAGTTTTCATGTGAGTAGCTGTTTTCGAGTGAAAGAAAAGGATAAACTTGACTAAAAAAAGATGTGCTGGAAATAAATTCAGCTCCAATATTGGTAGCCTTGTATTCAAAGCTGCTGCGAGAGATATTTGCAATCCAAAGTTCACCTAATGCAGTTCGGTGTTTAATTAACTGAATGTATTTCGTCTAAAGGCCCCGACAATAAGCCGCTTGTCCCTTGTCAACTTGTCTTCGACCCTCTCCCACGTCTGCTTTATTTAACTTTGAAAAATTCTCCTCATACAGTCACAAAATCGAATTCAAACTATTACCAAACCTTTAAATTTTGGCAAAAGCTCAAACACTTGGAATCCTAAACCTTTTTATACTCGACCTTAATGTGGTTTGCTCTTGTTTTACTTTTACCCAACTATCCTGATCCATTTAACTTTAAACATCTAAAACATCCATGAATAATATATCGACGAAAATGCATTCTCTTCTTTTTTTTTTTCGGATCAATAACCGGAGCTAAACTAAGATACAAGAAAAACAATTCCTTTTCACTTTCGAGATAAAAGAACTCGCGATTTAATCTCAATCTTGAATCTTTTTCAAAAAAGAAAAGGCGTTTTATCCCTTGTATGTGGGTAAATAGGTAAGTGATATCTCTCAGAAAGGAAAAAAAAAACTTTTTATTTTTTATTTCTTACTCTGAAAACGCGTTTTTAAAAAAACGCCTACGAGAAATTCTTCGTTGAAATTTCTTTACAAATTCAAAACCATAGGTTAATTCGGGAAATCTTTTAACTTTCCTCCATCAACTTAATTAATGATTAATCGCACACCTACGTTTAAAGAAAGGGGGGAAAAAAAGGTCAATCAATCGCTTACGTAAGGTTTAAAGGGGGAGGGAAAAAAAAAAAAAAAGGAAACACCGAGTAAGCTTTATTTGCAGTGTGCATAGCAAATTTAACAGGGATTACATTTTCCATTGCTTATAATCATGTCGGCTCACGTGACTAATTAAGCGTTTGCTAATTGGCAAATGCAAATGTCGTTTCTTGCTACGATTCCGAAATAATTGAAGTAATTATCTTTCGATTTATTTCGGAATTTAATAATAGCCGTATTCCGAAAACGGGGAAAAAGATTATTAATATTAGCTATTCTCGAAATTGTTAGTTTCTATTCTCTTTAATTTGTTTTGCATTTTAAAATTTTCTCTGGCACGATTTCAAAGAAAAAAGGGAAAGCGACTAAATGGCTAATAAAAGAATGATGATATCAATAACATACCTATATCAAATATTCCTTTTTTTATATATATATTTACGAAATAAATAATCCAACTACTAAAAATATTTGTAAGTATCACATTTATCACAATTTGTATCATAAACTATTGAATCACGTAAAGACGAGAGGGGAAAATAAAACACGATCGTATAATAAAGGAAAATAGAAAAAAAAAATACTTTTTTAGCGAGCTATCTCGAATACGAAAACAAAACTCATGTTTTTTTTTTTTTCCTTCTTCAATAAACACTTTTTTTATTATACGCGAATGCACGAATAACGATTTTTTGTTGCGTTGCTGATTTTTTTATTTTTTTTAATATTTAAATTAAAGGATACCAAAAATAATAATAAATAAAAGGGTATAGCATGAGCTTTATTCCGTTTTCCGATATCACGACCCAGAAACTGAATGTCCAGAATGTATGGAGTTCCAGAGTATGGGTGCAATGATGTTTTGTTTTAAAGGTTACACCGGAAAAACTTTCGCACTATCTGTCTTTTCGTGTGTCTAGTTGTGAATGAATATTTTAAATGTTTTGTGTACTTATTTTCGACTTTTGTTTTCTTCGAGAGAGGGTTTTTTTTCCCATGTCTTGATTTTTAGGGAAAAAGTTTTTTGTTTTTCCTGGGAAAATGTGGATTAGTGAGGGAAATGAAAATGGAAGGATGAATGGTTTTTGTGGTTTGGCGATGAGGTTGGGTTTTTTTGATTTTTTGCCAATTTTAATTTCATGATGGGAATCATATTTTGAATTAATCTGGCTTGGAGTTGATTTATCGTGTTGGTTGTGTACGAGGTAGCGACATGCAAAGTTTTAATATTTTAGTAGTTTTGAATGTATTGCTTAGAATGTTGAAACTATTTATTATAGTGTGCAGGGACTAATATAAAGGTTTGAAATTTTGTTGTTTTAATGAAATCATAGCTTGGGATATCGGCTATTCAAAAATCATGAAAGAGCTCGACATGGGCGGAGCAAAAAAAATTGAAGGTAAATTGAAAGTATCTTTTAGCTAAAATGCTGCCGGTATGGCTAAAAATGAATGTTTGACCTTATAAGTAAGTGATTTAACCATACTCTAGGGGCGGCTAGCTCCTCAGACCCTCCTAGTTCTGCCCATAGCGCTCGAGTCGACTTAAATAGCAGATTATGTTCGATGTTCGAGTTTGACACTGAAGCTGGGTTTATATTTTTAAAAAAAACCTTTCTACTTAGAGACCCTGAATTAAACTGTATTACAAAAATTGAACGCCAAAGTAGGAATCATGGTGATTTCCACAAGAAAAATATTCGGCCCATCTGATTCATTAAAATGTTGATTTTTTTAGTATTCACGGAGGCTTTGTTGAAGTAGCAGAAAACCAAATTCATATACCTCTTTTTATTAAAGAAAACTCTCGGACAAAGCCTCTGTCATTGCTGTGAAAGTTCCCAGTCTCAAGAATCCGGACGGGCAAATTCTCCACCATTGCTGCTGAATATTCTTCTTGTAGAAGTCGCCGTAATACTTAACACGGCGTTCAATTTTCGCTGAATTTGCCAGTCTCTTAATTTAGGGTCTGCAGTCAAACTCAGTTCCAGTGTGCGAACTCATTCTCTTTGAAAGAGAATTTAGGGCTTTGAACACTTGCAACTGGGCTGATTTCGGGGTATCGTTAATTTTCAATGGTTGAAACGTGCGAGAGGACTCTGAGTACCTGGCTATAGTTTGCTAGAAGAGTTAAAGATTCAAGCCAGGCTCGTTAAGTTCAGCTGTAAATAATTCAGTTCTCGTGGCTTTGAATCGTTTTGCCAAGACATGAGATTGCCTCATGTCCTTAGATAAAGTTAGGTGGAGGCTTTAATGGCTCCGATTGGCGTTATTAAATATCAACAAAAAAACTGTCTCTAGATCTAAACCTCTTCAACAAATCAGGTTCCTGAAGCGTCTTTTCAGGAAAAGTTCATCCAAGCTCATAAAAGTTTAGTCTTTAGATAAAATCAACGGCATTGATTCAAGTCTAGCTTGAAATTCTAACAGGTTCAAAAATTAGATTTGAAAATTTAGTGTCTTTAGTTTGAACCAGTCACTGGCAATCTTACATTTTAAGGGCCAAGATAAGTTTTGGCTTTAAAAAATCACTTCAAATCTCTGAAGAATTCTCGGAGCTGACTTTGTCGAGCATTATTAGATCTACTTGAAGATTTTTTGGCCTATTTTTAGCTCTTAACGTCAAAGCATTGAAAGACTAGCACGAGACTGGCTTTACATGCTTTAAGTTTAAGGTCCAAGCTTAGTTCACTTTTCAAACTGCTCTCAAGCCCGCCGCAAACTTTTCACTTTTGGAACGAAAATGAAAACTTCAGACTTTGACGCTTGCATCGAGCGTGGACAAGTTTTAAAAAATATGACACCAGACTAGAGTGCATTGGAGAGCGTTTAGTTTTCTTCAGATTTGGAATTTTATTCTTCCTGAACTATTTTCTAAAATCCCTTAAAATTATGTATGACAAATTTTTCTTTTCTTTTCAGGATAAAATGCAGCAATCTGGCTTCTTTATATTTTCATCTCCTGCTAGAACTTCATACATTTTATTGTAAGTAAAAAAAAAAAAAAAACCCATTTTGTAAATTCTTCTTTAAAAGTGAAATTCGAATCTCCGATTTTTCGCTAAAGCTTTTAACCTCAAAATCTAATAGAGATCAATCGAATCATTTAAATACCACCTGAAAATTTAAAAGGAAACGATCGAAGAGGGACGAGTACCGCACATATGAAATCCCGGTTTCCCACAGCGTATATTTCATTCCCTGTCAATTCTACTTCTTAATTTTTAACGTCATTACATCGAGCGCAGACGCTTTTCCCATCCTTGCAATTTCATTCCATACGCAAAGCCTGGTAAGTTAACCATGGAAAATCGAACAGGTCGCGGGTGGATTGTGCATTTTAAAATGTGGGAGTTCGCCCAAGACAGGATTCTCTGCGTCGTCTTGTCGATCTCTCTATATTCCTCCTCGTTTTATTTTTTCGTTTCCTTTTTTTGAAACGAAGGGAAAATTAAAAGGGAGTTATTTATTTTTTAAAAAAATCCTTTTGGATAAACCTGGAATTATCCGAGTATACACACACAGACACACCAAAGGGTTTTAATAATGAAAGATACCCCCGGGGAAAGAGGGAAAAGGGAGGCAAACGTGCTTCCTATATGAAAAACATGTTTGGACATGCGTCCTAATGGCACACGGCATAAATAAAAAGTTAAACGAGATCCTTTGTCCTGGTCGAATGAATGATATTGCATTTTTAACTGGGATGCGCTGTCATTTGTAACCGTCGTCGCGGGGAAATTTTTTTTTCTTTCCTTGGAATTTTTTTTGAAGAATTTTCTGAGAGCGAGGAATGATTACATGTCTGGGTATTCTGTTTATGCATATTAAGTTGATGGAGGAAGTGAGGAAAAGTAAATATATTTTACTGTTAACGTATTTTTTTTTTGAGTGATGAGGCGAGAAGGTTTTTGTTGTGTTTTAAAAATTTTTGGTTTTAGATTCTTTTTTTGAAATATTAATGCGTGCTTGAGGTTTAGTTCGTTTGACATGGAATGCTGCGGGTGAATGACTTTAAAAGGGATGATTTGAAAATGATTTTCTTTTTTTTTTTTTGGACGTAGTGGAGCCGTCCCGAGATTTTATTGCGTTTGCTCTTGGGCAAAACTAAATCTGGATGCGTCTTTGTCTGCTGGATTTTTTTTCTTTTCAACCTTAATTTGGTGCCTAGAGGATTGGGCATTCTCAAGATGGTCTTATTATGCGGGCGCCTTCGACTGAGAACTAATTATTAGTCAGTATTAGGAGGAAATAATCTTCGAATTCATTTAAAATTTTTCAAACGGATTTTCTTTTAAAAAAATTTTTAAACTTGATTGTGCTTATACTGTTTTTCCAAAATTTTTACTTTGACAAATTTTTTTGACAAGGTCAAATTATTGAAAGATTTAACTAACGAAAAAGGGATCAGAAGATTTGGTCTACTAGAAAAATTTGCAAAAACTTGTTTGACTATACAAATTCTGAAGAAGTTTGTTCGACTGTAAAAATTCTAAAAAAACTTGTTTGACTATAAAAATTTTAAGAAAACTTGTTCGACTATAAAAATTTTGAGAAAACTTGTTTGACTGTAAAAATTCTGAGAAAACTTGTTCGACTATAAAAATTCTGAAAAAATTTGTTCGACTATAAAAATTTTGAGAAAACTTGTTCGACTGTAAGAATTTTAAGAAAACTTGTTTGACTGTAAGAATTTTAAGAAAACTTGTTTGACTATAAAAATTTCAAAAAAAAATTTCTCAAAGCCAGAAAATCTTAAGTAATAAAATATGGTCAAAAAACTGTTCTGGTTTTATTAAGTCTTTAAAAAGTCCTTATTTTCTTCCTCAGAGGAATAATTTTCTCCCCTGTCAATCTTGGAAAGAATCGAGTTTGGTTACTGCGAAGCTAACGGAGTGACTAAAATTTTTGCTTCAATCAATTTTATTTGCTTCCCCTGCGAAAAGTTTCTGGCTACAAGTTCAAGTCTTACTATGGGAAGACACAATAAGCCAAAGTTTAGTGCCAAGTCATTTCCTTCCCAACTTATCAGGAAAAAATGGAGTTAAAGGCGGTGAAAGTATGGTTTTATGCTTTGGGAAAGAGCCGAACTCTGCAGACAACTGAGTATACTAAACAAGCTGAAACCAAACTTGATTCTAAAATCTCGACCTTGACCCATGAGCCTAGTCAAACTTTATTATACAATTAAACTATAAATTATCTTTGTAAAGTACCCGCCTGCCTCGCAAAGCGACATTTCTAACTTACATTTTGTTCTATTTACCATAACTAAATAAATAAATGAATGAACTTTAAACCTTTTAAAAACATAAGAAACAAGAGAAAAGAATCTAAGAACACGAAACCATGTAATAAGATTGAATGAAGCCGGATAACCTCTTTCCTTACTTTTCAGCTTTGTTAAAATTTAAATTTCCCAACATGGCTCCCGCCTATTTATTTTACATAGAGAAAAACATTTCCTTTTTGTTTTCTGTACTTTGTCACTTTTAAAAATGATTCAGAAGTCCCCCCCCCGTTGCTCTCCTCGCGGCCTTCCCGACTCCTCTTTTACCACCGCTCGCGTTTCGCCTACACCCGACGTTGAAATGTTTATCTGAAACAAAACCGAAACCCTTTTTGTTTACCTTTTTTACCCTGTTCCTTTCTCTTATCTTCGATCAATTACGTCTATCCTTCTTACTTTTTCTTTTTTAATTAATTAGCCTTGTTATGTTTTGCCTCGTCCTTTTTTCGGTTGTTTTTCTTTTTTATTTAAAAGAAGAAACTTAGCAGAGATTATCGAGATCGAGTTTGCAATTTTTTTTTTTTTTATTTTTTAATTTTCTGGATCGTGAAAATAATAAAAAATCTCATTTAGGTTTCGAAAATGTGAAGGAAAAAAATGGTAATAAAGACAAACGGAAATAAGAGCCATATTACGAACTTATAAAAAGTAGTCAGCAACAACACACCAATAATCTAAACGTCAAATCCAAGGCGTTCTCCGTCATTGCATTCATCAAAAAATGCTTTTCTCTTGTTTGAGTTCCGGGAAAAAGGAAAAAATTAATTTTCTCTCTTTTTTTCTCCTTTTTCATTCCTTTTTTTTTTCGCTCTGCGGGTTTTTGCATATGGGGTTTTTCCTGAAGTTAAATCAACACTTTTCCCGTAATATTAGTTACGTGTATTTGATTACGAGGCATTTAAATGATATGGAGAATTTAATTAAGAGAATAAGAGTAATCTGTTAAAAATGTAAACAAATTGTACCCGGAGTAGAAGTTAATGTTAAAAGCAAATGGGCGTTTGGGGATTAATTTTTTTTAATAGGAAGACTTTTTTTTTCTTCTTTTTCCTATTCTTTGTAATGGTCTCGAGGCCAAGGAAATTCCACAAAAATATTCGTGAGTTTCTATGTCTGTCTTACATTTATCATGGCTGATACTGACGTATTAAAATTACGTTTTTCTTTTATTTTTATTTTTCGAGAGGTTTCTAAGATAAAAAAAAAAATGTTTTGAGGGATGTTTCATAAATAAATGCTTTTTGCTTTTTGGTTGAATGGATGAATTTATGTTTCTTTCAGTGAGGGAAATATCTGACTGAGTGGTTTTGACGAATGTAGAATGGGGAATTTATTTTTTAGGCTTCAGGTGGAAGTTCGAAGGGAAAAATTAAAGAAAACTAGGTCAGTGGGAAAATTAGGTCTCCATCTTTAGGGCAATGTATAAGCTTGATTGATACTCAAAGCTTTTTAAATATGTTAAATTTAAAAAAAAAATTGCGAAAAAATTCCATGTAGGAGGAAAAATTATTTTTGGTAGATGATTTTTTTTAAAAAATTTTTATGCAAAGCCAAAATTTAAAATAGTGTTTTTTTGATAAGAAAAATGATTTGAAGCTTTGCTTGTTCTAATCATTGCTGGACCTGTCATTTTTTGTTTTTTCTTTCTTTCAGGCTTATGACATCAGAGAGTTTATACTTAAGGCCACCTGCAAGAATGTGGCCCTAATATTCCAACACCAAATTTTTAGCAGATGATACTCATTTGGTCAAAGGAAGGATTCGTGAAAGGACCCACATCTATAAGGTAAGATTTTTAATTTTTTTCACTTGGACGTGGTCTATAAGTTATCTGCTAGAGATTTGATTTTTATCCTCCAAAATGCTATCTTCACTTTTTCAACATGATCTGAGCCCCGTTTGAAGAATGATTTAATATGAAATTAAAAATTATTCGGTGAATCATTTTCCTAGGGTAGAAAGAGACTTTTTTTAAAAAAATGTGGATCTAAAATTCTCTCGTTTACAAATATTTGGGTTTTCTTCAAGATCGTAATGGGAAAAGATCGTATTGTCTCCCTGGCTCTGCTAGCTCAAGCGAGAATTTTTCATCGCTTTGTATTCGTGACTAAATGTATTTTTGAAGTGGGTAGTTCATTATTTCTGCTAAGGTAATTTAATAAGAAAGTTGAGTCTTTATGACGCTATCACTAGTTCATTTTTTAATGGATTCGAATTTTCAAAGTGATTCCCCAAAAAATGTTTTTCTGAAACTGAAATCTGAACTGAACCTTAAGTAAAGTTTTTAAGTAAGCTAAGCTTGACTTTGACCATTTCGATACCTCCGACGAAAACGATCGTATCTCAAAAAATCTGGCAGATATCTTGTCTTGCAAAATTTTAACGATCGGATATTTTTTGGGGGATTTTAAAAATTGTGATGTCATCATTACTGACTAAATGGCTCTCACATAAAAAATAAATACAGTAATACCCCTCAATAACGGACAATTCGGGACCAGGCTTTTTGTTCGCTATTGAGAGGTGTCCGCTATTGCGAACCACGATTTTTTTTTAAAAAAATAAGGAAAAAAAGCACTTATGTATATCACATTTCATTACTTAAAGAAAAAACTAGATGCGACTGATGAAAATAAAAGCGAAAGTACATCGTATTACTTTGTAATGAAAAGATAATACCGGCAGGAAAAACCTGCTGAAAACGCGGAATTCAAAACAAAACATACAATTTTGCTTGCTTGTTCAACTTTCTTGTCCTTTATTAAGGAGGATTTTTACATGGACAACATAGGAAAGAAATTTTATTTTTTTGTCCGCGTTCGGTATTGAGGGAGTCCGCTATTGCGGGGAAAAAATACATGGGGTTATATGGAGAAAAATCCGTACCGGGACGTTTTTGTCCTTTACGGAGAGAGTCCGCTAAAGAGGGGTGTCCGCATAGAGGGGTATTACTGTATTTCAAATTTCGAAAACTTCATTAACTGTTACATTTTTATTCGGTGAAGGAACCAAGTTAAAAATGTTGCCATCGGCTGTAATTGCAAGTTGCCTATTTTAATTTTAGAAAGAATCAAGGCCACAAAGGTTACAAAAAGTTTTGTCTTGTTCTAAAGTACTGTACAAGCCTTGAGCTCACACTTTAATTCAACAAAAAATTAATATCAAGTTTTTGAATACATACAATTTAGCCCTATAAGCTAAACATGGGAAATGTATGAATCAAAAATTAAATTAAAAACTCCCTCCGACTCCGACAAGAAAAAGACAAGAACAAGAAAAAGCAAATCTTGCCTTGCGAAGTGCAAGAAGTAAGCAGATCTTGTCTTGCAGTCTTGCACCAAGATTTCTTGTCTTGAGCAAGACAAGACAAGAAATTTCTTGTCTCGCCGGAATCAACTCCCTTCCCCCTCCGAAAAAAATAACATTTTAATAAATTCTTTTAATTTTAAAATCTGATTTACATTTTCCTTCCCTGAGTTAGTTTGTGGTGCCCTTTGAAGCATGTTTTTAACGCCTACGTTCGTTTTCCCCCCCTCAACCCTAACTGTATAGCATAAAACGTCAAAAGGCTTAGGATCGCGTGGTTTAGATGGAACAAGATTTACCCAAATAATAACCCGAGGTTGTAGAAAATTCACGCCTCCGTAAAAGTATTGTTTTGAAACATTATCATCACGCTAATTTAGCTTATTAGAGGGTTTTTGAAATTTTTAGTGTTATTACAGAAACGAGTTTGTTCTGTATATATTTCGAAGGGATGTTGTACAAAAACTGAAAAGTTTTTTAATACGTAAGGAATATCCGAGGATATGTTTGCTAGGGAAAAAGGTTTTGTTGGCCTCCGGGCTGTTTTTCTATATGGCCCATCTTCTGAGACATGTACGAAGCAAACACGGAAGGTTATATGTATTGTTAAGTGAATGAAAAAGAGTTTGAGGCTAATTTTGAATAAGGAGAAAAGAGGAATAAAATGATGGTAGTATCTTAAGATTATACTGCAATAGCTGAAAATTTCTTGATTCGTGTATTTAACTTCTTTTAATTTATTAAAAAATTGATTATAAAAATATTTCTCCTCCTGGTTGAGTGGTTGTGACTAACTTGACGTGCCACTATGTTGCCGATTTTGTTCAGCGGGGATGCAACTCGGCCCTTTGCCTCGCTTTTCTTAGCTCGTTTTTCTCGATCTTGTTGGTGTTTCTCCGTTTATATTAAACTTAAATCATCAAAATGTCAAAGTTTTGAATGCTCAATTCACCCAAAATGCCCTATTAGAAAGAGCCTCTAAATCCTGTGAGATATTTTTTTTTATTTCAAGTAACCTATTCACTTCGACAGCAAATTAAAATCATTTCAGCTCTCTTACCCATCAAACTAGATTCCCCGTTCACGCCCACAATCGTTGCATTTTAAAAAAAAGCATATGCAAATTATAATTCGTTCATATATTAGCTAAACTGCCCTATTTTTTTTCACGAAGTAGTCCACCTGCAGCTAATGTAGACATCCGTACCAGTCGGCTGATTATCTCTATTCCTATATTAAAAAGATCCCATCTCATCAAAAAAATTCCATATAATCGACTTCTTTTTAAATTCTTTTTTTTCATTGATGCAGATTAAGCTGTAAATTTTTTTTATCGATCTTCTTTTATTATTATTGAATACTCATTTTACGATGCTCAATTTAAGCATTCGACTAAATAGCTTCGCTTCACTTATACTTTTATCCTTCTCCCCGTGCAACAACATTCCCGCGCGCAAAATTTGACTTTTATTAGAAGATTAATCAATAACAATTTTGATTTTTCACGCTTTGCTCTTGGTAACTTGCTAATGAGGCTGTCAAATTTTGCCACAGAAAATAAATAAACCCGACTTCTATTTTAATGTAGCTGCGATATAAAAGCTTAGTTACACGTCTTCTGTCATAAATTAAAATTGAAAGGTCTCGTCTTACATCCTCATTCTTCTAAGAAACAATAACTTCATGATCCTGGAGATTTAATTAAACGAAGGAAGGGGAAAGCATAATGGAATCCTTTAGGAATTTTTTTTTCGTAAAAATTATTCTGCGGTTGAAGTGTTTTGTTACAAACGTAAAAAAAGATTTTCTAGCTCGTTCATCAAAAGGGAAAAAACGCGTTAAGTAGTTAACGAGCGCGATTTTCAACTCGAAATCAAAGAGAGCATTCGGTTTGACGTCACAATAATACAACGATATATTGTTTGCGGGAAGGATATCAAGCATTTTTAAAAATGCCCACGCTTGTTTTTTCCTCCCGTGTTGAAATCGCTGTACTGTGAATACGTTTTTCCTCTAATTGCTTTACGGTTCAAGCTGGCGTGGAAAAGTTTCTGCGTTATTCAAGGTTTTTCACTTAGGGCGTGAAAAATGGTTTTGCCATTTTCGGCTGAGGGCCTCAAATTTTATAAGGTTCCATCTCCTCTGAGCAGGTTGACCCCGACTTGCCATATGCTAAACATATGAGTTTGGGTAGAAGACGTTTGTACGCGGGAGGCGGTATTCGGTATGAATGTCCTTCTGCAGAGACTCAGGGAATTTCAGAAGCCTTTAAGACTAATTGAAGCGCTTCAGCGAATAGGATTAGATGATGATTATTTCGGTAACAACCTATACTTCGATCAGCCCTACTTTAAGGATCGTATGAATCAACAATAGAAATATGTAAATATACGGTCTTCAAATGAGGACAGATGTAGGTGCCTTAATCGAGGTGGCTTAAATACTGCCGATTAATTAGTCAGATTAGTTCGAGCAATAGAAGTGTTAACATCTAGTGCTATAGTGTTCGAACCATCTCTTGAGCGTCGCTTAGTAGACGGTAAATCCGTTATCTTATGGTTACAGTTTCTAAGCATATCAATATGAAGAGTAATTAGTCAATCAGTAATCATAATTATCTATCCTTAAGACTCCAGTGGTTTTCCACTGCAATCAGCCTCGTGAAGTGCGGCAGCTGGCACTTCAGTACCGGTTGTAGGCGGAGATCAGTAAGATCGGAACGGCTGCAATCTGGGTATCTGGCGGCGGGATGGCAACCATCAGAACGACGTCAGTACAGCGGTGCAGAAGGCAAGAGGGACACCACTGCACTGTTTATTGTCCTTAGAACAACCTTGATGACGAGGAAAGAGGAGCTCGTCGGATAAATCGCCTAAGCTCGTGTGCGAGCAGGGCACCGAAAGAAGAAGACTCCACCGCACTCAGGTAAAGTCTCCGAGGTTGCCCTGACCTCTCGGGGCTCCACTAGCTGGTCTTGTGAAAACGGGTTTTTTGACGTAACTTCTTATAACAATGATCGAGACGTGCAGCTTCTGAAAAATCTATATTGGAATCAATCAGCCATTATTCGAGTGGATGACAGCCATCAATCCAACCGCGTGCCCATCAAGCGCAGCGTTCGGCAAGGCTGTGTGCTGTCACCAGTGCTGATCAATGTGTATTCCGAGTTGATTTTTAATGAAGCAATGGAAGGCCTAGGATAATCGGTGAGGCATGTTTTGTCTTGCTCAAGGAATGGCGTCCTTGCCCTGTGGTGAGCTACCTTCTCAGGGTTGTGAGTTAGTGGGGGGCAGCAGCTTCGCTAATACTGGCCTAAGGCTGAGATACCGTGAGGCAGAGTTGGATCAATGGCATGGCTCCCATACTGCGATGTGGAAGATTATGGAAAGTCACCCTATTATTTGATATTCCTAGTAAAATCATCAATGGTTGGCCATGATGATCGCCAATCTCCGGCGAGGAGCGGACATTTTAAGAAGAATAGGAGGCCGCGAGGAAGGTGTCCGTATCGGTGGTGAAATCATCAACAATATTCGGTATGCCGATGACACGACTCTTCTAGCGGAAAGCATCGAGGATCTGCAGGTATTGGTCGATTCGGTAAACGATGCCTGTGCTCGATATGGGTTCTAAACCTGAGAAGTCAAGGGGCTCAACCATCTTTCGTTGCTAATGTTTACCTTATGAAAACAAAACAGAGTTGAGACTCCTTAGAATTGCATTTCTGGAAACCCCCAACGCCCAAATTCAAGTAAAAGCACCCGAAATCCCAAGAACTTTGATCCGACCCTGACCCGATAATATTTGAAATCCTAAATAAAATTAAGAAGCATCATTTTTAAGTTAACACATTAACCATCCTGTAAATCACGAAACTGAAGCCAAACCTGAAACCTATTGATTATTATTAAGGTGAGTCCTGCGGTGCTTCAATACAACCAAAGCATATTTTCCATCATATTGTACATTTTTATTACGTAGTTGTTATATTTACTAACCTGGTGGTATGATTAAGTGCCTCGTATAACAGGGCATTTCATCTCGTTTAATGGTTTGTACTCCCCGTATAAATATTTTTTTTAAAGAAAAGATTTCGTGCGACTTGTGTACAGTACACATCGAAAACACCGAAAAGAGATAATAATATCCGAAAGTTTGCTTTGTAGGGATAGTGGGACGAAGATTAAAGGGGTTTGGGGAAAGTTTGATGGGGGTTTGAGAGAGTAAAGGTGAATTAACAACGTGGATGTTTGTTTGATTTGCTTTGCATGCTACCGCTTTTCACTAAACCCGAAAGGGACTTATAACTGGGGTAATGTTGCTTTTGGGTCCTCGATAATGTTCAAGGGTTAAAGTTGAAGGACGTTTCGCTTGTTATGGAAACAAGAGGGTTTTTTAAACATGGTTTGTTAAGGTTTTTTGCTGGAATTTTTAAACGTGAGCTGGAGGCAATTCCATGACGGGATTAATGTGAAGTGATGGAAGATACACGTGAGCGGCCAGCAGTGCGTTGGTGTTTTTTTTTATTCTAAAGAGAACGCATCTGTGGTTTGTAGTGCTGAAGGCATGGATTGCGTAGGTGTTGTCAACAAGTCAGGCGTCAATCCGGCGAAATTAGATGTTCAAAGGACAGGATTAATGTTTAATTGCAATGGTGAGGATAAATTTAATCAATCATCGGTGAAGTTTGGTATTGATAAGGAAGATGTGGTAATTAGCTGGTTTGGTAGCTTATTGGAAACTCACACTGCAAATTATCAAATAAGAACAGTCACATTTCTTGCGACTGCTGAATTTTTTCTTCAGCTGGTTAAAATTGTTCTTGTAAATTGTGTTTAAGCACAACGTCTTTTAATGTGGATGGTTTTAGGAGAAAACTATATTAATTAAAGGCTATGAAATATGCATGTAACAAAAAAATAAGGAATATTACTTATGTTGACTTATTTCTAAGATTTAAAATTCCTGGATTAACAACCTTGTATGAATACGAATTTCTGAGTTCTTCATTCACCGTATATATTTCCTAATTAAATTGTTTAACCTGTATATGTCAAATCCCCGATCACGTGAAATCCCTCGAGACATGCTTTCAACAAATCCGTACTGAACTTCCGGTTTCCCTCATTCGAAACTTCCTCTTTTCTCTTAATGACAAGACGAAAATCCTTTTTCCTGTGTATACCTCTCACTGAAGATTAAAATATACGAGAGAAGGAAAAATATAAATTCTTGGAAATCTTTAAAAGCATTTAAAAAGGTGCGTTTGAATGAAAAACATCTTAAAGAAAGTATAATATTCATTTCACTCATCTTAATAAACTCTCTACTCCCCTGTTATCTTTTTATTCCGTATCATTTAACATCATAACATGGCTGTATACATATATTGCCTTTTCCATATCTTTTCCAAGAAAAAGGATCCTCAAACGTAAACTTTGCCTTTTAAAAGCTAAGATGGATCATTGTTATTCCTGGTATAAAGTCCCTTGTCTCGACTTGACGTCGCCTTTAATATTTTCGTATTCTTACCAGCCTTCTTTTGCATCCTGTCCGGTATGTCTAAATGAACTGGAGTGACTACGTCAGTAACCCATCGAGTTTTTCCTCTCTTGAGTTTGATTTGTGTTGTTTTTTCTTCGAGCACGTTCTAGAGGTTTTTTCCAAAGAGTTTTTGAAAGGAAAAGTGTCAGTTTATTTTTGGTTTTGTTTTTATTTTGATGTCTTCTTCGTACGGTTAAGGACAGGAAGAGGAACCGACTGGCTTGAGCGGATTTTTAATAATTGAGAGATGATTGATTGAGTGATTGAAATTGATTGATAATTGATGATTTTTTTTTAAAGAATATTTTCCCCCAAAAGCAATAATTCTACAAGAAAAGTCAACAAGAGGTTGGTTTGACAAAAAAATATCAAAAGATTTATTCCAAAAGAAAGAACTATCAAAAGATTTGCCCGACAAGAGAAAATTATCAAAAGATTTGCTCGACAAGAGAAAATTATCAAAAGATTTGCTCGACAAGAGAAAATTATCAAAAGATTTGCTCGACAAGAGAAAATTATCAAAAGATTTGCTCGACAAGAGAAAGTTATCAAAAGATTTGCTCGACAAGAGAAAATTATCAAAAGATTTGCTCGACAAGAAAAAATTATCAAAAGATTTGTTCGACAACAAAAAATTATTTAATGTTTTTTTGACAAGAAAAAATTCTGAAAAAATTTGTTAAGCAAAAATAATTTGGAGAAAATTTGTTGACATCAAAAAATCTCAAAAAATTCGAGTTTTAACAAGTCTGTTAAAAGTCCTTTTTTTTCCTCAGAATACCTTAGGTCTCAAAATTTTGGGAAGGAATTGAGTTGAATTACTGTTCCAATTAGACATGACTTTAAAGTTAAATTCTCTCAAAATTGTTGTCATGTATTGTGAAACATTGTAGATACTTTGCTGCTATGTTGATTGGCTCTAGAGGAGTTGCTGATTATTAGCCGAGCAATATAATATGTATGGTTGCAGGAAAAGATTCTAGCCAATTTATTTTACATTAAATTCGTAAATTCATCACGGATGAGATGTCTAGAAATCCGTTATTTGTTCTTTTACTGATCTACGCAATAAAAGCCAATCCCATCGATTTTTTTTCCTCATTCCTCTTAATGCAGCAGAATCAATGACAACTCAAACACTGAAGAAGATAAAAGATTTGCTTCATTCGTCGACTCATCTAGAACGAAAAGAAAACATTCAATCTCTAAGCATTATTTCTCGCACTTCTAATCTTGAGACATTATTGATTGACTTTTCAAGTGAAATACCCTTCTTAGCAAAAAAATACGCTCTCAATCGAGTTTTGAATGACATTTGGTGAAGTTTTTCTCCTCCTCTTTGAAGAGGTTTGTCAGAAAGAGAAATAGTAAGGTTTCTTTTTTTTTTTTCCTTTCGAAAGCTTTTGCACTTGCGTCGTATCACATTTCTTCAAATCCCAATTTTTTTCCTCTACATTGTTCTCATGTGTATGGAATTTTCGAACTAAGGATTTTTAACAAAAAATGTTTAAAAAGATCGATGCAGGCGATTTTTTATTTTTTCACTGGAAAAAAAGTGTTTCATTCTTTTGTTTTGTTATCGTATCCGTTTCGTTTCGTAATTTTTCCCTCTTATTCCGGTAGTTACATTCTCCTCTCTTTTTTACTTTTCGTTTTATTGAATTATTTTTAAAAAGGCTTTTTTTTCGCCCGTCGAAATATTTAATTTTATTTTCTGATGCTTTGAATAACAAAAGAGAAAGGCGATGATATGAAGAAGGAATCTTTGTTCGTTGATTTTGTGTTTGAATTCAGTGGACATTTTTCTATTATTGTTGGGAATCGGAAGAGTTTTGTAAAAAGTAATATTGAGTTGGTTTTTAGTGAAAATAAAGAAAGATTGAGCAATGGTTGAATAATAAAGATACCAGGATGCTGAAAAATCCTTGCGTGAAATTAAGTTAAACTTGGAAAAGAGACATCAATAATTGTCAGAACAACGAATCAGATTTCAGAGGATGTCACAGGATCATCGGGAACTAATCTTCCTGCTTCGTTGATATTACCTCTTCCTAATGGCAGCTCTAAATAAGCTTGAGCATTTTGTAATATTTCTATGCAAGGCATTACTTGTTCTGTGAACAAGCTCAAAGAAATTCTTGAAGATCAATCAGCTTGAGAAAGGAATTCCGTATTCCGTAAGTGGTAAGAGTGATTGCGCTTTCCATAACTCTAGATTTCTGACTTGGAAAAAGATCCTAACTCATCGCTCAGTGTGAAATTTTTTAACAAACACATAAGGTCAAAAAAAAGAAGCCGATACATTACCAGATGGCACTCGATAAAAGGTATTGTTTGTAGAGTATAACGTGATGACAGTTTACAAAAGAAAGTGTCAATCAATTCCCAGATTCAACAACCCAATTGAACTCTCTCGCTGTGAGAAAATCTAAATATTTGAGCTTGCTCTTTTATGTTTCCCTCCATATAAAAAATGATTTTTTTTTTCCATCTTCATAATAGCGATTATAACTGCAGAATGCATTTACTATGTAATGCTTTACACGTGGAATACATTGATACAGAACATTGACAACCCACTCAACTTGATGAGTTTAACATATTTCAAGATGGCAGTGGTGTCCAACTTTAAATCGCCTCCCATTTATTAAAACCGAATAAAAATAATTTATAAATTAATAAATTGTGGAATGCTTGAACTATTTAAAACCCGAAGCGGTTGTCACAAAGGTTAAGACCGTAGGCGATACCATTCCCTTTTTTCTCTTCTTTTAATTAAAATTAGTATTCGTACGGAGTGGAAACCCTGTTTGGAAAAAAAACGACCCTTTTTTAAGAGAAATTTTTCCCGAGCCGGAAATGGAAAACCAAAACACGGGCCAGATGGTCAGACTGAAAAAAAGTGGAAAAAACAACAAAGAAAGGAAATGATAACACTTAAAACGTTGAGTGGGCTATCCCAGGTCTTAAAAAAAGACAACTTCCCACGCTTCGCATCATTTCTCTTAATTTGTCAGGGATGCTGTGAATATTACTTACCTGCGTTTTATTCTTCTTATACATCTCATTGAGGCGCCATACCTAGACGGACCGTTTTGTTTTTTTTATTTTATCTCCCTATGAGAATGATGGTCGTGAAGTTGCATTCCTCGAATTCGAGATTGTTGACAGTGCGATGATACCATTTGCGAGGTATAAATTCAACCATATGCCTCATTATCTTCCGTTTTTTCTTATTTAATGAAAAAGAAGCGTCCCGATTAATTTGAGCGATATCATTTTTATCGATGGTAATAATAAAGCCCTACTGAATTATTCTATTCTTATTTTTAATAGCAGTAAATCAAGTAATTCTGTTCGATCCGATTTAATAGATAAATTGAATTGATAATTCTAAATTATAGTTTTGATCTATAGGGTGTGTATAATTTGGGTATCTAATGTTTTGGGTGATATTATAAATAAGAATAACACGTAATCAGTAATAACAATTATGTCCGGCGTATACTGGATTACAGTTGCTGATGCATGATAGAAATATCACACGGAAAGCGAAGCAATGAGTTTTGCCGTAGGTGCTTAATAGTTCTTTTTTACTCTCAGGAGTTTTGGAAGAAATTTTTATCACGTAAGGTTAATCCGATTGTTTGAAGATGATAAAGAAAGGTTTAATGAGAAAGGCAGGCTCGGAATCTTACTGCTAGTCGCCAGTGGAGTAGAAACCTGGTCCAGCACAACAACCGATAGTGGCCGCCTGGGATCAAAGGGGTCTCCTTTCAGTAGGGCAGTAATTTTGCTCTAGATAAAAAGCTGTAAAAAAGTGAGGAGCCGACCGATTTATTAAAAATGAAAAAAAAAAACGGGACTACCTTTTGTCATCACAAATCACAATCGCATTTACCGAAATGACGGTCGCCATGTTTCATCCCGTATTATTTCTGTTCTAAATATAAAGGGATAGTAACAAGTTATTACTGGAAATGTGGTGCATACCTGATGAAAGGTAATCCTGTTTCGTCTCATTGGACGAAAATACTATTGATATCAATCATTAATAAAAAATTAACATTTTTTTAAAAAGTAAACATGAAAAACGTAAACACGGAAAGATGCGACAAAGGAAGTCCCGTATTTCTTTTTTTCATTTTTAATAAATTTAAACGAATTTTGCGGAAAATCAGTCCGTGGAAGGATTGATTTTTCGCAATATTTGATTTTTCGCCGTTTTACAACATTCTTAGATTTTTAGGACCGGGGCACCAAATGCATAAGAGGTGCCCCGGTGTTCTTTAAAGATCCTGCCACGACAAACTGAATTATTTTCTTTTGGCGCCACAAAGAAAGAGAAAAACAAATTCTCGATCAATTACTCAATCCATCGACCTTCGCTACTTAATTACGCTAATTTGCATAAAGACGTCTTTATGCAGTTATTATGGAGTTAGCAAAGAGAGATTAAGAATTCTCAATCTCTCTTTGCTAACTCCATGAAAGCAAATCCATTCTCAAATCAAACTTCTCTCGTTGATGTATGGAAACAATTTTGAAAAATTCGAAAAGTTTGGACAATTTTGGCCAAAAACGAATTTAGCCGGGAAAACCACCGACAATATCTTACTTTGGTCAACCTTTAGTATTCATGTAGAAATCCGGAAAATTCGTAAAAACAAAAAATGTTAGCTCTAATGAGTTTTCCCGAAAATTTTAAAGCGTCACATTAAGAAGGGCGGAACATTTCTATCATTTTAAGAAAGTTTCCGAACGGCCTGAAACAATGTTCCAATTTGCAACAATGTTGCAAATGTTGCAAATTGCATTTTTAAACATCCATATTGCATTATGAAGATTCCATTTTTTCGGAACAGCAACGCAACATCGCCGAAATAATTAGTACCGGACCGATATAATTGGTCGCCGCATACTTGAATATTGCGGAAAGACAGGGAAAACTATGGAGAAGTGCTCAATCCTACTAGCAAAATGGTGAAGATACTTAAAAAGATTCTTCGGCAGCTTCAGTTTTTTGGACAGGTATTTAGAAGCAACGCCTAGCAACAGCTAAGTGGCAATGGGTAGGTCATGTCGCCAGGGAGGATCCGGATAAATGGACAGCACGGATGGTAAGACGGCGCCCTCGAGCGTCGAAAAGAAGCTTTCCTTAGGCTACGAAAGAAATGGTACTACATCGTTATGAGGGTGGCGCGACTGAAATGGCTGCAAAAGAGCTCAAGACAAGGAGGTATGGCAAGGTTTGAGAGAGACCTTCGTTCAGGAGTGGTCTGATATAGGTTGAAAGAAGAAGATTGAGAAAAAAGGGATACCATTTTTTACAATTGGCATCGTGAAGGCTTGAAGTAAAGCGCAATTTTCTATTTACGATTAATCTAGAATAAAATGCATGAATTCCTGCAGCCAAATTCATGCAAAATCCTCCCCGGTCAATGCATCGCCCAATTGATGAAAAACCAAAAACAATCCCCGGAATTGGATACCGTACTATGATAACAATACCACACAGTGCCGGTATAATTCCAGAAATAGCATTGGCAACGTGTCAAGTTATTAAAATGAAAAACGGCGACCACCTTAACTAATCGTCCATGTAAGAATCATGTCTTAACTCTAGTTGTAAATTTTTTTATTACATGAAAGCAGCATCCCCCGGACCCACCACGCACTACATACTCATATCATCTGCAGTGCTATGATGTGTCTAGGAAATGCCACTTTCTCAAAAAAAAAAAAAACAATTGAAGACGTCGACTAGTGTGATGAATAGCCGAGAGCCGTCTCCCGGAATCAGGTACCGTACTACAAATAACAAATAATGTAGTAGTGGTATGATTCGGGAAATAGCAATGGCAACTGGATGACGAAAATGATGAAGCATGTTCCAATGTAAGTCGCGGCGGAATCGACTACGATATCAAAATCACGTAGAAGCGATTCCTCAACAACTTACTCTAGAACACTAGTGGTGAATCTTTAGCAGATGTTAGCTAGAGACTGAAGAACTATGAATACTGCTGGGGTATTTATACCTGAAAAATGTTATGACGCAAATAAGGTGGAAAGGCTTGGTGGAATACCTGACCAATTAGAAGCCAGGTAGGAGGGTTGTTTACCCCTTATACCTGTTTTGTATTTATTTTCTTGTTTCTTATTGGTCGATGCGAATTTTAACGTTTTGCAATTTTGGTTTTAATATTATTGGTAAATTTTATAGATTTTTTAAAAAATGGCTGGATCTGAGATGAAGGTTTGATTTTATGGAGTTTGAAGGAATTATCAGGGTAGAACTTGAACTAGAGGATTTGAGATTTTGTTGCTTGCATCTTCATTTATTAGTGAAGGATTAATTAATCCAAAGGAAAAAAACCGATTCTTACTTATATAAATAACTTTCCATTTTGAAAAGATTTCTTCTAATTATAATCTCTCTCGAGAAACTTTCCTGTTTCAAAGCTTTAGAAATCTCGGTGATAATAACACAGCCATTCACAACGCCTTTACTGTGTTCTTATTTCAAAGCAAAAATGATATGCTTTCCTTGATTTTATTAATAGAGAATAATACCGAGTCTTTCTCTCTAAATGAATGATTAAGAAGGAAATGATCGGTAGTCGTGGAAACCTCCCAACAAACCTCTCTTTAAAAAAATGTTAGCTAAACGGAAAAGCTCTCATATAGAATAAATTTATGACGGGACTAAAAAATGCCGGCTTTCCCTTGATTAAAATTTTAACGCTTTAGAATACCATAACTGAATCAGGCTCGAAGAAAGGGAAATTAGCAAGAAAAATTTAATTTTATCCTAACCTAATTTTAAGATCGGACTGAAGGGGCGACGACGGACGTCGAGGGAACTTTTTTGTTAATTTTCCACCTTCCACCCAATACTCTGCGAATTAATTCCTTTATACTCGTTTTAGTTGAAAGAGGAAAAAAGGAAAAGGAAAAAAAAAATATCGCTGAAACAATGCCGGCCTTTTTTATATTTTTTTTTATCGGGCTTTTTGTTGATACAAGTGGTCACCACGGGACAAGACAAATACGTCCCGTGAATAATTTTTAAATGAAATTTAAATGCGAGGTGTTAGAAATAAGAGTGAAAATCATTTAATGTTTTATTCAGAAAAATCGGTAATTGTTATAAAAAGCGTCTTTTATTTAATCAAAAAAAAAGGGATATTTAGACCACCTGTGAAGGGTTTATTTTTCCCCGATTTTATTTTCTGACCCGCAACGCCCTCGATTCTTCGGTAAATTAGTGTGGGAACACGTGTGTTCAATAAGAAGGAGTGTTCCAAGTTTTGTGAGTAAGAGTATTAATTTCTTATTAGCGGGTGTCTCCCTTCATTCTCACGTCGATTCGTTTGTTTTTCAAAAAAACCACATGGTAGCTTTTTTACGAATTCGGGAGTTGCTACGTCATAAATTTGATGGAAATGATAGGTCATTGTGATTTAAAAATGATAATTGTATCGTTGGATGTTTTTGGAGTTTTTAAAAATGGAGGAAGTGGATTGATTTAAGCTAGGAATGAGAGATTACAAGGATTTCGAAGGGTGGATAACAAGAGGAAACGTGGGTTGAAGCTTAAGGAAAACTTTCGATGAACATTGAACAAAACCATGTAAGGAATAAAGGAGCTGGAGTAACTACCTTGAGGTTCTGGAGTCTAGACCCGCTCGTTTCATAGGCGGTGGCGTTTTCGAAAATGTTAACATTCGAGAGCTGCGTCCCGTCTAAATAGCCCTGGCGTCACCTAACCTAACCGCAACAGCGGTGGCTAATTTGAGAAAATGGAGGCATGGAAATTTATAGTAGAACTTTGAAGTTTTTTGTAGAATCAATGAACTCATTTTAAAATACCTGGTGGTGCACCTGCAGATGTTTCTTTGAAGAAAGAATTCAGAAACTAAAAGTTATTGTTTTTAAAGTCAACGACCGTATTACGCAATTGAACGCTTTGAAATCCATAATTGAGTGTTGAAGTAAGGGTGAGAAGGGTGGACTGGATTTGCATAATATTTGGCTCTTTGCCTAAACTGATCTTTAAAGGATTTATTTCGCTACCTGGTTTGTTATTTTTATTAAAAAAAATCTCAAGGTTTAATAACCTCGGCAATTTATTTAGCATCATTTTTTATGGTTTTTGTTTTAATTAGGTTGGAGATAGTTTCTTTGAAATTCGGATAGCTGGTCTGTTGTCATAACATGTACCTAAGTCACATATTTATGATTACATTATGACTAAAATAATAGCAAAAGATGTTGGGAGCGTGAAGGAAAAGGGATTCGTATGAAGTAATCACATCAATTTTCTTTTAACTTTACCTCACGTTAAAATTGCACTCAATTTTTTTATAAAATTAATTTGAACTCTACATTGCGCATCGGAAATTATTTTTTTTTACCTCCTACAAGGAAATTGACAGAACAATTGGAGGTTATTATATTTCTAAAACGCCGTTTTGCCTGAGAAAATTAGTCAACAATGTTTACAAATCTTTACACAATTTTACAAAATCTAATCTACATTTAAAAAACCGTTAATTTTATAAGAATTTTCACAAGATATGCCTTTAATTTTTTCTTAAAACATGGCACCGCTTCTCCTTCGCGAATAGGCCCAGGCAACTTATTAAAATATTTGGTACAAGAATAGCGTGGGCTTCTTTCAAAAAGAGTAGAAATGTGTGTCTTTCAACAGCATACGAATTTTGATTTGAGAATTGAGGGCTGGTGCAGACCAGGTCGAAGGAAAAAATTCTGGCTCAAGAATCTAAAAGACTGGTACAACCAAAACTCAGCATCTCTTTTTCGTTTGGCAGCTTCTATAGTTAACCATAGATCACCAATCTTCAAAGAGGAGCGGGCATGTAAAGAAGAAGATTATCTGAGCTTCAAAAAGGGCTTAGATAGCTCCATCCACTTGCAAAAGCACGACCGCTTTTTGCACTAAACAGAAATTAACGGATACCCGAGTGGGATTTATTTATGCTTCAACGCGACATTTTTCCTTCTCTATATGTTTTGATTTTAACACTTCACTCTACACATTTTTTCCTAATCCCCCTCCCTGTAACTCATACTTACGGAACTCATACTTACGTGATTAATTCCAATAATCCGAACATTAAATAAATCAAAAAGCTTAGAGAAAACTCAAACATAACCACATCTTGATAAAAGTAAATAAACAACAACTCGCCATTTTTATGAAGATTTCAAATATGTTACCAACTTAGAAACAACTCAAGAACGTTCAAACCACGAAAGCGCAAAGTAGCAACAAAACATACAAAATTGAAAAAAAAAATTGGAAAATGCACCTATGAGATGAAACTCCTCAACAAACAAGGACCTGTTCAGCAACATCACGTCGATAGTTTTAAAAAATACTACACTCAAGACACACCTGAAAGCACCTGAAGAACAAGCCGTATAAAAAAGAGTGGCCGGAAAAAGGTCGACTGGGAAAAAGGTCGATAACGATTTTCGACCTATTTCCTTCGACCTTTTTCCGAATTTTAAAGAACGACCTGGAAAAAGATCGATTATTTATTTTTTATGTCGACCTTTTTCCTAACGCTAAGGGAAAAGACCTAATATTAAATTATCGAAATAATATAAAAATGGATGGGAAGAAGACATTGATTGAAGTAAATAATTATTTTTTTCTAAGTCGTAACATCAAGGAATCTGTGGGAACCTTGAAAGTAGTCAACACGGAACCTGGCCAACTTTTTTTTTTGACTAATTTCGAGAGACTAGTTTCTGGAACTGGGACTAGTACATTATTTCCACCCGAGAAATCTACGTAGATTCAAATTCAATTTCAAAGTCAAATTTGAAATCTACGTAGATTTAAATTTTGATGTAAATGAGGGGCTCTTATAAGTTTACTCTATGCACTAGTCAAACAGGCTAAAATTAAAAACTCTGGAAACTGGTAACTGGAAACACTGGAAACTTCTCTGGAAACTGGTCAAAAAAAGTTGACTAGTTTCCGTGTTGACTACTTTCAAGGTTCCCACAAATTCCTTGATGTTATGACTTAGAAAAATATAATTATTTACTTCAATCAATGTCTTCTCCCAATCCATTTTTATATTATTTCGATAATTTAATATTCGATCTTTTTCCTTAGCGTTAGGAAAAAGGTCGACATAAAAAATAAATAATCGATCTTTTTCCAGGTCGTTCTTTAAAATTCGGAAAAAGGTCGAAGGAAATAGGTCGAAAATCGTTATCGACCTTTTTCCGGCACCCCCTTTTCACAAGTGGATGGAGCTATCTAAGCCCTTTTTGAAGCTCAGGTAATCTCAGGTCTCCGAGATAGGTCTATCTCGGAGACCTCCCTGGTGCAAGAGAAGTAGTTGACTGCGCCCCCTCCTATTCACCCTGATTTCTTAATTTTCTGCAGTTGAGAAAAAAAATTTGCGCTTCGTCGCAAAAAATAAACTGGGAAAAGTTCGAGTGTCAAGTCTAGACCTGAGTCACAATAACTGAATAGAGACAGGCTATTTTAATATTTTTAGTTTTTGTCAGAAATAAAATTTGTCCCCAGGTGCAGTTGAACCTGCAGCATTATTACGCCACTGCATAGATCCAAGTACCTCATAGCAGCCCTTGGACATCGCTTCTTTGATTCATTCTGTTACAAAAATTCCAAAGCCTTCATACTCTTCAACAATTGTGCCACCAAGTTTTCCTATAATCAAAGATACGCCCCAATAAATTACACAAAAAAAAAAGCTTAAAGATTCCAGAATATGTTAAACATTCTCACTGCATCTGAATAAGTATAATCCTCCTAACAATAAGCATAATTACAAGTAATTACACGTTATCTTTTTTTGGCACGGCTCCTCCGTTTATTTAACAAGTAGATTAATCTCATATACAAATTGTACAGAATAAAGCGTTAAACCGTTTAAACGTAAAACGAAACGCATTTCAATTACTTGAAAAACAAAATTTTTACGTAGGAGTCAAGTATTAAAAAAAAAAAAAAATCGGATCTCGATGTCAGGGATTCGTTAGAAGAATAAAAACATTCTTGATGGATTTAAACCCGAACCGGTCATTTTAATTCCTCCGACTTGTAATAAATTCCCCGTAAGAAAACTAAACAAATCGAACATGTTTTGCTAAGGCTCAAGGCTTCTTCTTATTTTTTTTTTGTTTTCGTTACCAGTTAATGAGAGTGCATTTTACTACACTGAGATGGTTTACTATAGGACGTGTGCCTCCATATGACATAGTACTCATCGACACGCGCATGGACGGTGATGCTGTGTGTTTTTGATTGTCGCGCCAATTTTAAATTTCGTTCAGTGGCTGAAATTTAAAAAAAAATGGAATTATCGTCGCAAAGTGAAGACGTTTCGTTAGAAGAAGGGTGAATTTAGTTTGCGGGGAATTTTTTTTTTTGCGGTGAAAATGGTCTCGGTTAAGTTTTTTATTTTTCTAGTCATTGTTAGTGTTAGTGGGTTTCAATATTCCGACGATGGGGATGTCGTACCTTATTCTACGATTCGTATGAGGCGGAGACTTTACGCGAGACGACGGCATCGAAATATTTGTAACATCGAAAACGATGATAAAAATAACGAAAAGTTAAAAGATATTGTTAAAGTTTCGGATTTTGTTTTTACGGGTAAAGTTGTGAGTTATTACACGGAGGAGGATACCAATTTTTTAAGGGAGTTAACGAAGAGGGATAATGAGAAACGAGGGAAAAGGAAAAGGATTAAAAAAATTAAAACGAAATCGACGACGTCTACGACGGAATCGGCGACGACGTTGCCGGATGAGAAGAATTCCATAGATGTGAATTTTAATTTTGAGGAGGAGAGAAGTCAAACTTTTGTTGTGGAAATAAAAAGAGTGATAAAGGGAAGTGATAAAATGTTTGGGGTCGGGAGAGTGATTGTAAATGTACCGAAAGAGTTCGTTTCCGGTTTGGAAATCACGTCGGATCCGATTTTGAATACGAATTGCGTGGAGTTTCATCCGGTGCTTAAATTAAGGCAGACAGCGATTCTTTTGGCGAAGAGGATGAATGGAACGGAAATTTTGCAGTTGACGAGTTTTCCTGTTGCTATGACGTTAAGGCATTTGGATAGGGTGGATGCAGCAGTTTCAGGTATAGTGAATTTTTTTAAAAAGAATTGATGGTAAAAATTTATGCGGTGTGAGCAAGAATAATGGATATTTTTTTGGAAATTAGAAATTTTTTCAACAATATTTTATTTGAAGCTAAGATGCAATTTTTGCTTTAGACTCAATCTCAATATCCCGGATGACTTTTAATACTAGCGGTAGGTTTGGATGCGACGAATTAAAATCCTCATTCCATTTTGAATATTATGATAACCATAAATAATTTTTTTTTTGGCTCAAACGATATTCAGTTTTTGGCTCAATTGATGTGTCGGTTTTTGGCTCATTTGATACTTTTTGGCTCAAATGATTACCGGCCTAAAAAAGTCCAAAGTTAATGTGAAGGCATTATCACCCTAAAGTATTTGTAAAGTATTTCAAGTTAATTTTGAGTTAAAAATTAAAATTTACACTAATTTTTAAAAAAAACACAAGACTTGTTCAACGAAAAAAATTAATTAAAAGATAATTTTAGTAAGAAAAATGATTATACTGAACATACAGACTTAATAAAATCGGATTTTATGTATATATTGTTTTATTCGATAAGTCAACGTATTCAGTAGGTTATGGGCCCAGCAAGCTTTTACTGCGTCTCATGAATAGCTCCTCTTCCAGATCACCCTTAAGGAACGCTGGCTTTACATTGAATTGAGCCTTGACTTAAGTTTTCGTTTGCGGCCTTGCTTAATAACGCTCTTACGGTATCCTAGCAAACCACAGGAGGCTCCAGTGGTTTCTGCTTAGCCTTAGTTAGTTACTTAGTTTGGAAAAAAGAAATCATGCAAAGTTTTGTTTAACTATTAAAATCGTGAGAAAGTTTGTTCGGCTCTTTATAGTTATAAAAAATATTTGTTTGACTAGCAAAATTCTAAAAAAATTTGCTCAAAACAAAAAAAAAATTGAAAAAGTGAACTTAGCCAAAAAAAATGGTCTGTTTTTATAAATTCCTAAATTAGTCCTTATATTTTTCCTTTGAAGACGCTGAAAACTTTAACCGCCTCTGAATCAAATATTATCTCAATTATACATTACCTCCGATAATTTTTCTCATATTCCTCACAATTAAATTCATATTCGAACTACAATTCAAGGATGTGACTTTTGTACAAAGACACATCATATTTCATTGCCTCCGTAGTCTTACATTTTTGGCCAACTCTACACCAGTCCAATTAATTACATCGTCTTTATTGTTTCACAATAAAAATGACATCTTCCTTTTCAACTCCCGTGCAATCCTGTCTTTATCTCACCGGCGCCGAATAAAAACAACGCCCTGTATAACAAGAAATCCGATACTTACCTTTGGCTAAAAAAAAAAAATGGCGTCATTTTTTTCCGATATTGCGAGCAGACTATATATCGGTCATTTTAATGGCAAGGCCGTGCGTAAATACCTCATACGAGACCGAGTAAAATATCCTTTTTATTTTTAATGAAGCAAAAACTCTTACATGTTCAATATTCACGATCAGGTGTTTATGTACTTCACATTTTCCATTACGAGTGTTTTAAAGAGTGTCCTTATAAGTATATTGCCACATGATTTGTCATTAATTCATTTATTTTACGACTGTATCTAATATTAAGGTGTGTTTGCGAGAATCAGAGGTAGCTCAACTGATCGGTCGTTTATTGTTTTTTTTAATATTTAAAACTTGTAGACAGTTTAGTTTGAATGTTTTTTCTTTAATGGCGAAAAAAATTACAGTTAGGGATGTACAGGATGTTTCGTGGAGGTTAAAGGCTTGATGAGAAATCTTATTTTTCATCATCGTTTTTGTTTTGTTTTTTTTTGTCTTAACGGCAGTCTTTTGTTCACGTCTTAATCGCCCCCGGGGTTGAACTCCTGCTGAGTCTCTTGTCAGTCCCAATAACAGTGAAGGCGTTATCGCTTTAATGAGTTTTTCCAATAAATTAGATCAGACCACAGAGGGAAGGAAATATCTTTCTAATTATTTTTGCGCTTTTGGAAGCCGCGGAAAGATGAAAGGCGGATACTGCTCTACAGGAAGATTGAGTTAACAATTAACATAGATAGAACTGGTATATTTGGCAAAATTAGTGGAGAAGAGGGTGAAAAGTTTTTAAATTTAGCCCTGTAAAATTTAGTTAGAGCCTTATAGAAATTTTAGGGAATTGCGTGTCTACTAAAACTAGAAAACGCCTTTTGTATATCTGGGTCGGACCTGGAGGAGTTGCAGGGTTTCTCCAATAGCGAATTCGGCCATGCTAATAATCTATCGTTAAATGCAGACAGGACTTAAGATGACATCATATTCTACTTTAATAACGATGTTTTGGTTCGTCCGAACAAAACGCAAGGAGTGGAATAAGCACGTTGAATGGATGCCAAACAACCAGCTCGCAAAAATAGCCAAGGAAAGGAGACCAGCTGGACGAAGGCTTCCCGGTCGGCCGCTCGGAAGATGCAAGGAGTGTTGAACCTCGTCGTCACTCAATAGAGTAATTTTGATTTGTAAACAGGACTAGCCTACCCCGAAAACGTGCAAGAAGATATTTTGGTTTACAGTCAGGACTTAAATGAGATTGTTTTTGCTCCTTTGAAGTTAAGTCAAAACCGGAAGAAGACTTAAATCGAATGGATGGCCATAAGCCGCTGCTGAAAAAAAAGAGAAAATCGTAACCAAAGCTCTGTCTACACTCATTCGTCTATATCGTAAAGTTTCCCATCAAACTTGAATTAAAAAATTCTTCCATTACCATTCTTCCGGCTCCGGAACCACAACAAAATCGTCTATAAGGCCACCTCCCATAAACACGAAAACCAGCACTGTTAATTAAATGAAGATCTATTTAAAAATATTTCCCTTTAATTGATTTCTTCGGGGCTATCGTAAATTTTTTACAATTAGACGAAAATTTCCTTGTGCCAAAAATATTTATTACCGGCCATTAATCAGTCAATTCAATTTTAAATGAATATCGTAATTAAAAACTCATCGGATTAAATTCAAATCGATTTTTTCAATGTTGAAAAATTTTTAAAACAATTTTTAGGCCCGTCTCTTTTTTTAGAAAAGCTTCCTCCGGTTTGGATTCCCAAGCTGGACTTTCCCCCCGTTACCACCAAAAGCGAGAACTATGAAGATGTCGTTTATTAAAAAGAACGGACATTCCAGAGTCATTTCGAAGGTGGATTCTACCTCTAGAGATTATCTAATTGGAGCCAGTATACCCACACACAAAATTTCAAAACCGCTTTTACATTTATTATGAACTCCATTTTACCTTACATGTTCTATTCTAATTTTTTTTTATATGTTTTTATTTATTTAACATTAATCGGTATTTTTGTTTGATTTGTTCTGACAAATATTAACAGTATCGTATTGTGGGAGTGCCCTCTTACATTAATCGGCTCGTCTTTCACCTTCCCATAAGGCTCCTATATTTGACCCTATCATATAAATCCTTTAAATAAATAATTTTATTTAAAATTGATTTTTTTTTTCTATCAAAAGAGAGCACGGATCAAATCTCAAAAAGAGAAATAAGAAAGTAATATTATTAAAAAAAAATTTTTAGTCCTGAACGACCTTGCGTCTCTACCTGAACCACGGAGGTTTGCGTAGGTTGAGGTTAGGCTGTTCTAACCGACACGAACCAACGCCTACGTTTACTCTGTACTATTCTCTGACTCATTAAATTCTGGTGCAGAGGCATTACGATTTTTTTTTCCTATCTCTCCAATGGGTTTTCCAAACCTACAGGGTGGTTAAGAGTTCCCCGCCTTTCAAACCCGTTTCAATAATTTAAAAGTATAAAAATATTTAAAATAAAAAAAAGAAGATCCCATGATTTGTTTGTATTGTTTTAAAATTTAGGAGTGGTAAAATACTAATAAAGGTAGCTCCGCGCTTATGTGTCACGCGATGACATAATTTTGTTGGCACTACTGGTTTAAAACGAAAGGCATGAAATCCATTTGAAATCGTAATTAATGAATTTTCACCATCATAATAAAATCTCACACATAAAACTTCTTTTTTTTTTTATATACCTGATCAAAACTTGACAACTTGATCCACCTTGTAGATTCTTCTTTAATCTTCCATCCCCTTCATGATGATTTAATTGACCCATTTTATCGATACCCATAAGCTAAACACGTTCGGAATCCGGGATCCCTTTTCATAAATCGTTCTTAAAATCATCTTTCATTTATCCAGATGAATATTTAATTACTATAATTCACAAGCCCCGGACCATAAATCACAAAACTAACCATAATTTCAATTAGGCGATTAGTGTACATGATAGTTTTATTATTACATCGTCTTTCGGCGCCATAATTGACTGTTATTAATTCGTATTTACAAGGGATGGCCAACGTGAGAATTTTTTTTTGATGGCTTGTCCCTTTTCTTTGAGTGTCCTGCGGTTTATATTTCTTAAATTGGGAACTTTCAGATTGTGATTTACGTTTCGAGTCGTTTTGATTAAAAGTTGTTTTTTTTAATGGGAATTTGCGTGGTTTATTGTTAAACGAGCGGGCCGCCGCTATTTTTTTTTTCTTAGTCGTAAATTAACACGTTCCCCGGGTTTTCTTCGGGACGAAGAACGGTTTTATGCTTTTCTTTTTTTTAATGGAGAGATGCGATGTTAATTTTAATTTCAACTTAGGCTACAACTGTTTACATCATCAAAAACGTATAAAAAAAGACATTTAGTATCAAAGCTAATGTTGAACTTTAATATAGTTTTTAAGTGGCGGATTGAAAGTTTCAAGACAGCGAGCATTGACTCAAAGCGATCGAGCCAATTAACTAAAAAGCGCGGCCTTAAAAAATATTGCATTGCTTTTTCAGCAAGGGGAAGATACACCTTACTGTTATGCGCGGGTATTGAATGATTGAAATGAACCGTTTGATTATAATTTAAGACTGATTATATTGGCATATTATTTGGCTTTATATACAGAAATGGGTGGAGCCCATCTCCTAGGGATGTTTACAGTGGTATATTTTAACCTTGGTGGTTAAAATATATCCTGTACCCCTGTAGGAGATGGGGCTAGGAGCGATATGAGGATAATTAAGTTATCATCAAGGTCTGATGATTGGGGCTAGGAGCGATATGAGGATAATTAAGTTATCATCAAGGTCTGATGATTAACCATCCTCATAACATTACTATGCTAAAAAGGAAAGATTTTGTGATGAATTTTGGCTTGGCGCCGAGCGCGACGTGCCTGGCATCAGGTCGTCGGTCCAGAAATCGCACACACAACGTCGGGACCGTTCCCGAGGGAATCGAATTCCTGAGTCGCGAGGCAAATGGTCTTGAATAGTATGGTAGGTCAAGACAAGGGTCGGCCCGCCCCTTGAGCTCGACTAAACCGATTTAGATCAGCAGACTACCGAGCCTGTATCTACCAAGACAATGATCGAAAAATAAAGAAAACGCGCGAAACGAAGAAAACCGAAGTAGAAACTGAGATAGATGATGCCTAAGCACAGCCACAGGCCCCGATTACATTGCTCCGAAATTTCGAACCGAAAAACTGGTTACATTGGTCCGAAATTTTTTCGAAGGTGTTTCTACGGCCTTTTGGGACACTTAATGACGTCACGAGAGTAATTCTCAAGTGTAGGAAGAATTTCTGAGCCGATCACTGCTTTCATCGAAAGTTTCCGAAGACTTTCGAAGGTATGTTCGGAAATGTTGGAAGGTAATCAAGATAACATTGTTCGCACAGCTTTTTGGCAAGCCGTATGACGTCATGTAGATACTGTTCAAGTGTAGGGAGAATTTCTGAGCTGATCTAGGACGATTACTAACATTGTTTCCACTTTTAAGTGTTTTGCCCTTTTAAAGTTAACAAAATCAAGGCTAACAAAACAATTTTTTATTTTCATAAAAGCCCCTTGAAGTTCCTCACTTCTAAAAAAGCGATGTCTTTATTACGGATGTGCGAATGCTCGTGGGTAACCTGCCTCCATCGTTTCTTAAAATCCCGAATATCTTCACACAAAATTCAAGCAGCTCCATATTATCAGATCTATTTGGCAGTTTCCGAGCTCATCTATCATCATCTCATTATCGCCCACGAAAACTCAACTAAAGCTTGAGGCTTTTTCCATTATTTATCTGTTCCTTCTTTACAGTTTTTTAAATCCGATTTATCTCTAAATCCCGAACTGCATTCAAAATCAATCTTCTGATAAAAAAACAACAACCCTAATAAGCATATAACACCGTTCAAGAAAACCCTATTATCAAGAAAAAACCTATAAAACCAAATACATATTCAAATTTAAAAAGCACGCAGGACTCTTTAATAGTTATCGTTAGTCCTAAAACCCCAAAACAAGGAACGATCAACTTAAAATCATTTATGGCCGTTTTATTCAAGTCGTAAGACGGTTAAAATTTTAATAAAAAGAAACGGTTTAACGGAGGTTAAATAATGGTTACCGGTAAAGTTCATAGTTCAAAGTTATAACGACATATTTCATTTCTGTCTAAGGTCAATTTTTTTTTTTTTTTTTCAAACAAAAAATTCGGCATGTCTAAAAACCGAAAATCGTTTCGGGGGACGTAAAAGATTTAAAAGATTATTGTTTTTTTTTTTTTTTCAAGTTTTCGTTTTACCGATCAATCAATCTTTTTTTAAAAAAATTAAATGGGGCTTATCGTTATTCGGGGAGGAAAAAGGGGGAAAAATCAATTATTGATTTTGTGACAAGCTGATTGTGCATAAAAAAGGTCGTCTTTTTTACAGCTTATCTTTTCATTAAAACGAGTTATTAGGGAGGAGAAAGGATTTCAATTTTTTTTTCTCAAAGACCAGAATTTCATGGAAAAAAACGGGCGAGATAAGTTTTTGTGGGAGAAATTGGGCGAAGTCGAAAGGTAATTATAAGCGAAGGGTTGTTTGAATTATTCGAATCGGAGCTTGACATCTTTCAATCCGCTTAGTGAATTTAAATGAATACACCCTGTCCAAGTGAAAGAATTACATTTGTACCTTTATTTATCTAAGGTTGATCATTTTAATATAAATTAAAGGTGACTGACGATATCAGTCACGTTGTTTGGAATTCTTTTTGTTTGGGAGAGAATAAAGAGCGAATTTAAGGGAGAAGCAGTGATTTGAAGTTTATAATGTTCGGAGAAGGCTCAGATAGCTTTTTAGTTTTAGTTATTTAAGTGATTTTAGAAAAAATTGTTGCAATATTCTTTCACCGAAATTTTGCATTTTACTACTATGGCTTTACAGGGCCTGTAGCCCTTTCGCCGCATCTCAGATATTTTTGCACACCGATCTAACTGGGCCAATTGGGGACTCCCAATCTCTAGAGACGTTGTCTTTCCAACGAAACTGCGGTCTGCCCTGAGGTCTTGAACTTGTAGGGCGTCCATCAAATACCTGGCTTATAGTCCGCGACGGGAGTGCCCGCGCTACGTAGAGTAAACATCAATTTTTTTTACAAATTAATAAAAGAGCTTTTTTATTATGGGAAGATCTTCGAAATTTTTTAACATTTCTGGCTAATGGAAATTGAAATTTGTATGCAGTCGTTTTTTTGCGTTTCTTTCATTTTTCTTAGTGAGAATATGGAACCCGTACACAAGCTCATCCCTGGGGTTGTTAGTGAATATCGTCTGCTGCAATGATCAATTACAGCTTTTGTTTACTTTCAATTTGATTGGACCGCAACAATGCGGTCACCATTTAACCGTTAAAGTAGGCAAGCGGCCTTAGCATTTGAGTTTGCGTTCTGGTTCCCTATTCTTCGTTTTTCTTTTGGTATTTTCTCCTGTGTTATGGTTTCAGTTGGTTGTTGTTTATTCTGGAATTAAAAAGTTTTTACACGAGTGCACTCAATTTATTTAGACGAAGCCACATCTAGGACTTATTTCAATTTTAAAATTTCGATAGACCGTTTAATCCCTGAAACATAAAATAAGGATGGACAGTAAGACTTTCAAGAAATTTTCGAGAAATCGCTTAAATTTCGGTTCCCGGCCTGAAAACATCCAAGGATTCCAAATTTGGTTTTTCCTCGCCAGGTCTCGTCTCGTGTCGAAATTTCTCGTGGGCGTCCATCCTTACATAAAAACGACTGTTTTATTTTGGAACCAACACGTCTTCATTTTCTTCATAATTATTTTTTAATTTTTTGCAAAACGGCGCCTAAAAAGTATTCATTGCAGGTTTCTTTTCGGCGCACCAAAGCCCGTTAACATTAACAAAAGAATTTCTCTACTTCGGCTTTTTCTTAAGTACTGGCCTGAGGCTTGTAAATATTTCTGCAAAAATTTCTTCAATAGAATTGCCCGACGAACGTGATTTGAACACGTTTACACTCAGGAAATTTCATTCTAGTTCAAAATTTTTTTTTATAAGTTAAAACACTCTTTTCAAGCAAAGCTAATCTCTCTTGTCAACTCTCTTTAGCAACCGTTAATAATAGGCCGTAAGTAAAACCCGACCACGTTTTCTCATGTGCGTTCCCTCCTGATGCCGCTCTAAAATCGTTTAAAATATTTTCCTCCCCCGCAGTAATCTTCACTAATGCCCTTTATGCTCGCGTTGTCATAATGTAGGTACTAAAACTCGTGTCGAACATATTACAACAAATTATTCATTATTGTTGTTATTACCTTTTGATTTATGCTCGGACCCGGTTGGTGAGGACAGGGGTTGTGAACTTATGATTGCGGGGGGTAGCTATCCGACCAGGTCACTCGACGAAAATAAAAGGCGTTTGCCATTACCTTGTTTGGTCTATCACCTACTAAAACGGGTCGAGCGTAAAGAAAAAAAAAATAAAGGTGGGAAGCAATCGCGATAGGAAAAACCTCCTGGGAGCTTTTTTTAAGATTCCTTCCGAGTGTGAATTCGTAAAATTGGGAGCTCCCTACTATCGCGCGCAAAATTTTAACATGTTATTTATCACGTTTATCCTTTAATAAATCAACCCTTAATTTAATCGATTAAGTAGTTAATTATTTGGGATTAACCTTCGGTATTGATTAAACATGTGTAGTCGGCTAAAACTGGGATATTTAACCGAGTTTTTTCATTCTTCCTCCCCACTCATTCGTTTACATTACCTTTTTTAATATTTATTAGTTTGACTCGGGTTGGTCTGCTTACGAAAGGTTCAGCTTATCCTGATATCAATCACTCCAGCTAAGGAAAAAGACGTCGGTGAATGGCACCCGGCAGTCCCTATCGATTCGGAATATAATTCTGCATCGCGTATTCCATCTACCGGAGCTTACCTCAAACCTTTCATCCCCTTTGAAAAATTCCCCGGGTTTGTAAGATGGCGCCTTGTTTCATTTTCAAAACATGAAAAAGGAATTCGAAAAAAAAACGAAATTTTTAACCGTAGACAAATTAAACCGCAGGAAGTTTACGATGACTATGACATATCTCTCACATTACAAGACCTGAAATAAAAAATAATAAAAAAAATTATAGGGAGATTGTACACAAAAAGACGGGTGTCAAGACTTAAGACGATGAAGGTGAAAAAAAAAAAGGATAAAATTATGAGTGATTATTTAAGGGGAGCCTGTTACACGTGGAAGGGCGTCGCCATGCTAACAGCCCCCACAGTTGAAATACAAATTACATGTGCCGGTTTACACACGAACCATATTATCGCAGCTTATAGTCAATCTAATTCATCAGATAAAAAGGAAAAGCAGTTCCTTTTTGATAATCATGTTCTTGTTTTATCTTACGGTTCATTACCCCTTTGTTCGTTGACTTAAAAAGGTTTTTAAGAGGTTTCGTTTGAAGGAAGAAAGGTTGTTGATTAAAAATTATGGATTGAATAGCCCGTTTTTGATCTCTGATGGCGTATTGTTGATTAATACGGGGATGAGCTTTCGATAAAGGAGTCAAAGAGATTAAAGAAATTGTTGTGAATTGGTTTCGCGAGAATGAGGGTGAGAAGGAGCCTTGTAAGCTTTTGGAAGATGTGAAGGCTCTTTTCGCGGCCCTAGTAAAAGATTGTTTTTATGAGTTTTCCTTTTTCCCTTTTAAACAATTCGCCATATCGTGGATATTGATGCTTCTTCTTGCAGTGCCTTCCCGCGATTGGAATTGGCGACCATCATGGTTAAAGAGCTTATTGCGGCGTGCAAGAGACCCTAGCCGAATCGATTGTCTTGGGTCTTGCACAACATACCCTCGGCCATGGTGGCTACACTAGGGAACTTAATGCGATGGCTTTCCAATACTTTCGCATCGCAGCACAGGAGCCATACAGTTAGTCCTAGACTCAGCCTCCTGCTTTCTGGACTTAAGCCTAGCCAACTTTACGGTCTTCAGCCCCATGCCAGTACTGGTAGTACTGCTACCACCTACCAGAACTCTTACCAGATTCCTAACTCCCAGGTCAGAAGGAATCTGGAGCTCGTCAAGGGCAGGTGCGCCAAACCTGAAACAGGCCTGTTAATGTTCCCACTGACGACCCTATTGATGCTTTATTTTATGGCAATTTCAAAATAGGAGTTCTCGCTTTTCACCATTCTTTCAAACTTCTCTTCTTTTTCTTTCTGATCAGACTCCTCGCCATCTTCGTCATTAGGTTCAATATTGATGGTTGCCACTCCTCGTGTCGCTCATGGTTCTTAGCGATATCATCGACATATTGTTCTCGATTAGAAATTCTAAAGGTCGCATTGGCCAGCTGATCTTCTAAGATAGTGATTGCCTCTATCCGACATTATTTCCAACTGTTTATTGAAAAGTAGCTAATTCGCTGCAATAGTCTTTAAAAAACGAGTCACGAGTGAGTGTGTGTAAATAAAAGAAGGTACCGCGACCGTAATATTAGAAGGTTCTATCTCCACTGTGCAGTTGACCTCTTCCCACCATAAGCTAAACATATGGACTTTGTGTCAACCTCTACAGCTGAGATGGAACCTTGTAATATTGAGGTCGTGGCACGCTGAGCTTTTGGTTATGGCCGACTACAAAATTTTTTGTGAACACTATTTTTCTTCTTCCCTAAAGACTTCGATGATAAATTTTCCGCTCTCGTTTAAGTGATCCTTGTAATATGACACTGCTTGTTTGAGCTGGTAGGTTCCGCAAGCAATTTTTTTCAACGTGTTTGTGGTCGTAAATGGGTATTCCTCAAGCTCAATGGCATCAATTTTGACGAATTGTGCTCTTTTCTTTGTTATCGTACTTTAAAGGTAATTTGCCAAAGTTGAAGACAACAAACATAAGAAAACAATTTAATTATTTGAATAATTTAAATAATTTAATAATTAAATAATTAATTTTCAGAACAATGGATACACAATACATAAGACGAATGACAAACATACACATTTATAAATTAATTTTGCAGGCTGCCCACAAAGGCACACTAACCATTTCAACTAACTTTAATCGATTTTGGAACGTATCATTATCTCCGTGTTTACTAAAATTTCGAAAACGCATTTCACGTTTTCCCGTGCTTATCAGCGCTTAAATCGAAAACCGGTTGGAATATATCCTCATCTTCGTCGCTGCCGTCGCCCTCTTCTTCGCCTTGTCCGTTGTTCGTTGAGCTTCCGGTCTGATCGATGCTTATCCCCCCCGGTTTTCCCGTGCTGGTTGCGGTTCCTTGAAATTGAGTAAAAGTTTCTTCCGTAGGTATCGCCCCCGCCGCTTCCGCAATGAAGCTCGCTTCCGGGGATGCGGTGACTTGGTTAACATTAGAAGTCGTTTGTTCTGAAACAACTGCAGATGAGAATAAGAAAAGTTTTTTTCCTCGTTTTTTTTTTTTTTTTTCGTTCTTTCCTAATCATGACTCAAACCCTTCAACCTCCGCTTCTCTCCCTCGCCTTTGGCCTCTTTCCTTTCTTTTTTTTTTTCGAAATCTATTCCGTTGATAAAGAATCAAGATCTTAATTTTTTTTTTGGGTTGAAAATTAAAACGTTTTATGTGTGAAATGTTTTGAATGAAAGGGTTGGAATTAAAAAAATATCGGCCCACGAGGAGTGAAGCGATTAATTTTAGGCGAGAAGGTGAGTGGAGATGATTTTAATGGGCAGTAATAAAAATATTGAGAAAAAGATTTGTCGCTTTATCCTGTCAATAGAACAACACGCCTAATTTAACGATCTATTCGCGCAAATCAAGTGTAATTGGCGGTAGACATTTGATAGTTTAGCGTGACAAGGCGTTATCCAGCTTAAGTGGTTGTGTTTTTTTGTGTGTTAATGCAATGACGTGCTGATATGGTAATTTTAAGAGATAGTCTGGTGAAAGAGGCGAAGCTAAAAAATTAATAGGGCTATGATTAAATGTCTGAGTTTAGAGGAATTTAATTTTCGTGGCTGGAAAAGCGGACCACGGTCACAGCGGAGGGTGAATGCTGTGCGGCCGATGGGGCGGCCCAGGAAATGGTGGTCAGACAACGTGAGGGATAATGTCCAACATCTAGAGTAGGAGATTGGCGGAGGGTGGCTCTCAATCTGGTCGATTGGAAGGCGGCGGTAATTGAGGCACTAGGATTTCAAGTCCTGTAGAGCCACCTGAATAAGAAAGAGTAAGTAAGTAATTTTAGTAGCTGCACAACTGTAAACAAAGACCGCAGATCTTAGTAGGCAAAGCATGTGGAAGAATGATATTAGACATAGGATGATTATTAGGCAGGTTCTTGTCAAAGACGGCGCCAAGGGGGGGGGGGGGGGAAATTTGGCCCCTTTTTTTTGGGAAGAACAGCAGTAGTATTGGTGTAATGTAACACTTGAAGTTTTGAATCGTTTGAGCAAGGTGCTTTACGAGATCAAGCGTCAAGGGCTTGAATATTTCGGTCATATTATTCGTAGCTGAAAGTACCGCCTTCTGCAGCTGGTGATGGAGGGGAAGATTGAGGGCAGGCACAGACCGGGTCGGAGGAAAACATCCTGGCTCAAGAATCTAAGAGACTGGTACGGCCAAAATTTGGTATCTCTTTCGCTCGGCAGCCTCCAAAGTTAATATCGCCATGATGATCGCCAATCTCGGACGAGGAGCGGCCAGTTAAAGAAGAAGAAGAATGTAACACTGTTAGACTTTGAAAATGAAATTTGTAGCCACCCAGGATTTTTTTCTGGTGCCACCACTGGCTCTGGTTGGAAGCCCTTCGAGGCTGAGGCCTTGGAAGATGCCACTTCGTTGGAAAGACAATGTACCAGAGGATACGAGTTGGTTTTGGATTTCCCATTGTCGAGGGGCGACTTACAACTGTTGAAGAACTTGAACTCACGGCTGGAAAACTTGATATCGCGATACAATCTAAACCCCGCTGGATTGTTTCGGGTTGTCGACAACGAATTCATGGTATTCAACATGTTTGCCAACTTTAGTATTGGACAAGGCACCTGAAGAAGAGCCATCTACTAGGATAAAGCTCTCTGGAGAAGAACTATGAATGAAAATCTAATAGAGAGCCTTTGAATGAATCACTTTAAATCAGCAGGAAATCGCCAAAAGATTTTAAGATAAGCGGCTCTGGTGCTCTAGGCCCCTGGATTTAAGCTAATGCGTGCAGCGTCCTCAGAATCAACTGGGAGTGCAAAGCCGGCACAACATTTGCCAGCAGTGAACTCTTTGCATTCGCCCTAACAATTAAGTTCGAATCTCTGAAGCTTCTAGCTGACTTTCCTCAAGCTGCAAACGCTTCTAAAGGGGCAAGCCTGGACTTGGCTAGAAAATCCACTGGAATCTTAGTCTCGGACGGTCTTTGTCAACTTAGACAAGCAAAAAGTCCCTCACCGCATATGACTACAGTACCATCCTGTACATTAATAAAAAGAAAATTCTTTTAAAAATAATAAGTATATTTCATCCGAAAGTTAGAAGGAAAAAAACTGAAAAACTTTTCAGATTTATTAGACTTATTAAATTAAAATTCCATTGAATATCAAATTCGCTTGACAGGGATTCCGAAAAAGGAAGACGACTAGGAGGAAGAAGAAGAAAAAATGGGAGCTTGCGCTTTATCCCGTTTGGAAATTAAATTTTCTTAACTACCGGGTTTTGCGCCCGAAACTTTTGGCCATTAACCCTTGCTTCAAAATCCTTGATTGGATAAAACCCTCCCTCATCGTAATTCGCGCAATTGTTATTGTTTTGCGGGGGAAAACTCATTTGCCTTTGAATGGGAGTAAACATTCTTACGAAGGAGGAGGGGAAAGCGGTTTTCGAAACTCAAAGTAAAGTGACATCCCAATGAATGTAATTTCGACGTTATTGAGGAACAAATTAACCCCGAAAACTTTTACGGGATTTATTTATTTTTTAAATATGTTTCGTTTACATTGGGCTGATGAATAAATAAAGCAATCAAGGGATTTATTATTACATAGAAAATACGGATATAACAGAATTATACTGTTTTTTAATTCGTTTTTAGAGGTGAATGAAAACTGAGGGGGAGGATTATTCGATCGTGATGATAATTTAAAAATAAAAATAAAAAAAAAAAACTCCGGTGGAAAATGGAAAAAGTCGAGAAAACAGAGAAAATGTAAAGATCTTCTGACTGTTTTTAATCGCATGGTTGGAGGAAAAAACCGGACTCATTTTTAAAGATGAGGAATCCACCTCCCCGGTTTTTCGTTTCTTTTACTTTTCTTTTCCTCCCTCCTCATTTCACGGCCCCTTCTCCCCTTTCTTATAGTAAAGTTTTTAATTATATTTTCTTAAGATTTTCGTGCATTTTGAACGGTATCCGAGTTACAGGATGACGGTAAGGGTGGAGGTATGAGGATGGTTACGGGAGGTGCCGGGACAAGAAAACTAGTTCCAAAAGTAATTTTATCTGGAAGGAAAAAAGGGTGGGTAGTCTTTGATTTCAAAAGGAATTAAGTATCGTAATGATGAATTCTTTTTGAAAAGAATGGTCAGTTTTTGTGTCATGAATAAAAAAAGCGTCTGCGGCTATGCCAGAAAATATTTTTTAAATTAATGTTGGAATCTCTGTTCAGTCAAAAAACTTCCAATAAATAGAATTGAGCGGCTACAGCAGTCTACCTCTTGCTAGGTAATTTTTTGTAAAATTTAAGAGCATCATTTAATGAGTTGTACAAGTAAAAGATAAAAGTGGCAGTCGTAACAACAAATAACCGGCTGATAATTTTTAGACAAGCAAGTTTCTCAAAAGGCAGAAGAAGAAGAAGGCAAAAAGGTGACATGAAGTGTGGCTGGGCCCCTCAAAAAAATCATATTGCTCATCGCCCTTTGTGGCGAATTTAAAAAAATCTTCGTGGTTAACTAAACCAAGATTTTCGATCACAAGAAACTTCCCTGAAATATTTTTAGCAGTGGTGTACTGACTAGACTGAGCTAAGCATGACTCATCTCACAATTCTGATTTATCATAAAAAAAAAGATGAAACGCACTTTGTCTTTATCAAAACGTCCCTTCCAGCCTCACACAACATGTCAACATCGCAAAATGGCAACTCGTTCACCTGTAAACACCGCTTTCAGGCGGTAAGAGAGAACTTCTAGAAAATCAACTTCCATTAGGAAGAAACCTTTTCCGAGAATTTCCGTCATCAAGTATCAACTTTGTTTTCCTTTATTATGCTCCAATGGAGATCATACTCCGCATCGAAGTGACCTGTGATCTTGAAAGTGAAACTTACCTGTTGAATTATTATTTGCTGATGATTGCTGTACTTCAACGACGTAGACCATATAGTAAGCAACTAGATGAGTTTGAGTTGATTGCGAAGTATTCTGAGTCGCAGTTTGGATCCCTTCGATCGATTCTTCTTTAATCGTGCCTTGAAATGGCGTCGTTACCGAATTCGAACTGGAATTTTCTTCGGATAAAGCGTCGACCGGTTTCGGAGTCGGAGGAGGTTTTTGCTTCTTCTTTTTCTTTTTCCTTCTGTCTGTTACCCAATTTTTGCGGTCGTTGTCAGCAGTAGCTGGAAGTAACAGAAAATGTTTTTGTGAGGGCTTGTTAGGGATAGAAAGTTTTGAGTGGGCTGCAGCTTAATTTAAGAGAAAGTCGCTAGAGTCTTTTCTTGTTGGGGGCCAACCTCAGATTGAGTGCTTTACCCCTTGAGTCTTGCTGCACTAGCCATAGATTGCTGTGTGGACATATCAGCCTCCTTCTCCCCCTCCAGTCTTATTGGAAGAGCTTTACACAACTTTGGGAGAAACTTTCCGTGCTTATAAATTTTTTCTACTGCCGCAGCCAAAAACTTACTTAAAATTTCCTTTTACCTTGTCTTTTAATTCTCCCAATGTCATAAAGATCCGTATCATCACATAATGTCCCACCGACGCAAAACGACGTGACTTTAGGATCAAAATGCTTCACGCCTTCATCTGTAAAACAATTATCAAGATTTATAATGAGTTTATGCCATCTAATAGCAATGATGTAATTGACTGACGTTCAAATTATAATGTTACGTCCATTAAAAAACTTCTTTAGGAACTAGAAATTTGGAATTTGGAATGCATTCGTCCTCCGGCTCTGTTAATTTGAATTTTCAGCCCTTTGGGGGAGGAAAAAAGGTAGCATCGATTTTTTAAATTAATTCATTAGGATTAATGACTCATGAGTATTGTAAAGCTCGGGATAATTAATCGATTTTTTTTATTTTGCGGACATACCGTATCCGTAATAGACTGACCATAAATCAATCGGAATTTCATTCGATGAGTTGCCCTTGAATTTAATTATTGTGTTTAAAAGGAAATTATTTTTGTTTTGGAAGAATGAAGAAGACTGTAGTGAGGATTTAAAAAGGACTTTTATTACTTTGTTTCACCTTAAACGAAAAAGGGGGAGATGTAGAGTCCTCGTATATTTACGTGAACTGATTGGCGAAAAGTCTAAATTCTACGCCCAACCGAGCCGAACGCTTTTCATGTCACGGGATTCTGCACACTAGGGGATGATCAGTGCCGGTTGCACTTGTTTGGGAATAAGGTTGAATGGGCCCGCAGCTTTAGGGATAAGTAATTAAAATTGAATTAATTGGATTGGTTAATGCAGCCCGAAATTCGAAATATTTTTTTTAAATGAAGTATTTGGAGAAGAGTTGTAGAAAAAAAAATGCTGCGATGAATTTTTAGGAAAAAAATGTTATGCTCCCATCAGGAAGGATTTAGATTCTTAGAATTTTAATTTGTTGAAACGTTTTATCATAGTTTCAATTACTACAATGCGAACATAGTACAGGATTTAGGTTGGATAATGATCTGTACGCGTCTTTTGAAGAGCAAATATGGGATATTGAAAATATTGATCTGCACAAGTCGGGTTAAAACCGAAAAATTCTTGATAGCCGCCGAGTCTGGCTTGGCTTGAGCTTACTAAGCAAAAATGTCAAAAAAAATTAATTCTTATTTTTTATCAATTTTTCAAGAATCATTTTCGCAATTTTTACCAAATTTTATGCCGAAAAAAGACCAAAAATGCTTACGTAAGATTGGCCAAACCCCCTCCCCCCCTTGTAAAATAAAATAAGCATTTTGATCACCCCCTTTTCCCCTAACGTGCTTACGTAATACTTGAACGGCCCCTTGGCTCTGAAACCCGCCTTGGATTGGGGCCTGAAAACTTTGGCCATAGCAGACAACTAATTAAAACCGGACTTGTTGGATCTATCTTTTTGGCGCTAAACTTGAAAGTGTTTAGAAGTGATTAGAGTCTTGAGGCTTAAAACCATTTACTATTTAAATCCAAGATAAAATAGGCTTGTCATTTTGGGCTGCACTTATAATTTCAACATCTAATACTTCTTTCACTTACCATTTGATATTCTCCTGTGCGATATATCATCTTCCTCAACGACATCTGGATTTGGCCTCTCTAGGGAAAACGCTGGCTCTGCTAACAGCCCGATCGGCGGTAATGGCTGCAAATAAGGCTTATGCGGAAAAAGAAAAGGATTCTGAAAATATTGAGGCGGCGGCGGTAAAGGCGGACCATGCGGCTGTTTATGGTGAAACGGAGGAGGCGGATGATGAGGAGGATAAACTGGTTTCGGTTTTTCGGTTGTTGTCGTGGTAGGCTCTGGTTTAGGTTTGAGAATAAAATGCTTTTCCGTCGTCGTTGTTGTCGTTGTCGTAGTTGTAGTAGTAGGAATCGGTTTCGGATTATCAAAAAAATCCTCCGGACTTTCCGTTTCGTCGTCTTCTTCCTCCCATAAGAACTCCCTCGGAGCGGCGAGTATCCCCTGTAATCCAACAACTTATTATCTATTCCCTTACAAAAATTTTTTTCTTATAATGTTACATCACTCACCGTACACAGAAAAAAAACGATCACTATAATTTTTTCACGCATCTTTTTTATTACTAATTACCGTATCAATTTCTTTTGGCTTTTTATACGTATCCTGGTTCAATGATGTTTACACAAGTGTGCGTAAGTTGTATTCTTTTTCCCCCTCGTCTTGAAACGCTGACACGATTCCCTCGATATTCATCTGGAATTAGGGTCAAGGTTGATGAACTGAAAACAAAAGCAAAGAATATTGCTCGGCCTAATAATAGAACGTAATATGAGTGGAAAAAAGGGGTTTTCCTTAATATCGATTAAAGGGACCCAAATTTGCAATATAAAACGTAATCGCTAATTATGATTAACATTGCATATAAGATTAGATGTAATTTAATTTTCTGCTGCTGACGTAATTTTTTTTCCCTTAAAGTTTATGATCGTGTTGGTGATTTTAAAAGAGCGCTGTCTTTTTGAGATTTTAGTTGATAGGGTTTTTGTTTTTTTGATTATTCAAGAAAAGATTGTGATGTGGCTTACCTACCTGAAAATGTTTTAGTAATATAGGTAAAAGTAAAGTATTGGTAGCCGGTTTGAATATTGAAGAGGTGCATTGGTCGGCAGTTTATAAATTTTGATTCGTAGAGTCTTGACAGTTCATGTCAAATGATCCCCGCCCAATCATGAGTATCACGCCAGGTAATTGCCATTTGTCAAGAGTGTGTGATTATTAGACTTGTGTTTCAGTAATTGCCCAATAATGAGATTGCATGTTAAAATGGCTTGTTGATAATGAATTTACAATGAGTGGAGGTTTTGTAGACAAAAAAAGGATTCGTAATTTTACGCATTGGAATAACAAAATTGTTCAGGAAAAAGCTCAAATTTGTAAATGGGTCACTATACCCAAAATAATTTTTTCGCAGGTTGCATACTTCAATCGCTACGTACTTGTCGGCGTTAAAACCTGCCTTTGCCAAGAACCCAAAGCAAAAACTTATGATCACTTAAATTTTTCTTCTTATTCTTAGCTTTGGAGCTGAATAATCGGTTAAGAATGTTAAATGTTGCGCATATTTTTTTTTTGAGCTGGAAAGTAAAATAGTAGCAGTTGCTTAGGGCGGTTTGTATGAAAGAGCTTCTCTTTGCACTTTAATGTCTCCTTTTCCATTAAGCAAAACGGCTAAGGCCTTTCAGTCTAATGGAAAAGGGAAAAGGCCTAATGCTGAAGGTTCTGCATATTGTTGTCTTTCGACACCCGTTGTGTTCTGCCCGAGCACGCCCCTTTAGTAGCACCAAGCTTCACGAGGTGCCGGCCCGCGGGAACCGACGATCCAGCGGCCTGACTCTGCGATCCTAGTAGAACATCGGCATCCGCAGTCGGGCTAGACATAGTATGATCGGAAGCTGAAGAATTGTTTCTGTTTTTGTTTTGTCATATTCTCGACCAGTGTTGTGACAATTACACCTTTTTTGGGTCAATTACAAATTACAAATTACAATTTCTATTTTCAGTTTAAATTACAAAATACGAATTACTTTTAAAAAAGTTTGAAGCCCTCGCCTTCGGCTCGGGCATCAAACTCAGTCTCGACGGGCGATTTTGTCGTTTGCTTTCCTAGATATGTAATATGCTATTTCAATCCGCGACAACATAAGACATTTTTGAACCGGGTAAAAGCCGCTCGAACGATGCGGATTCGGACTCCTTGATCCGGTGCAGCGCTTAGTCCATTGCAAACCAAAGATAGTACAGTTTAATCCTTAGGTCTCGATCTGCGCTAGATCCGCCATATTTTCAATTCGTTCTGTCATTCTTCAAATACTGTGATAACGTAAAACTGGCAAAACATCAAATTCCTCACAAATCGTAAAGTATACTTCAGGTAAAAAAATAAAAGAAATATAATATTAACCTATCGACATTAGGGAGAATTGAGTTCCGCAGCAAGTGGTCCCTCTACACCCCCCCTGCGGAGTCTACCATATATTAACCCTTGCATTGTTCATTACCTTTTGTTTCTAGTCCTTGTTTTTAATTAATATTTTAACAATAAACGCCTTTCCTTATTGTGGGATTTCTACCCATTTCATACTACGGCTGGTACGGAGTTCATAAGGTGGGATCCGAAAAAGAGGGAAATCATATTATTAATTCTATCATTAATATTTATTATCGGATCCGGCTGCTTCCACTAAATGTTATAATAAGGTTATTCAATTTCCGGTTTTCTCGGGAATGTGATCCGATTTCATTTTCTTAAAAACAACTTAATAGAAACGTCCGGAAGTCACAATTGGGGAAAGTATTGTATAACAAGGGCGATCTTTTTTTTATTTTTTTAAATTACCAGGTTCGGGAATTCCGTGTACAAAAATTTTCCAAAATGGTTGAAAATCGAATACATTTCCGTGTTAAAAAACTAAGTCACGGTATCGGGGAAGTTCCCCCCCCCCCCTCTCTCCTTCCCCCTCTTGTTACCCTTTCCGCCCAATTAAACTGAAGGAGGTCTTTTTCCTTCTAGTAGTTTCGGAGCTCCCGATTTTAATGTTTTCAAGGTCCTAAAAAACCTATCCTACCCCGTGTGTAATGTTCACAATACTTAAATTGAAATTAGAACGGTGCCTTTATCAGCTCGGCTTAAATCTAACACGACCGGGGAAGTAGTTCGTTTATAATTTCCAAGTTGGTCTTTTCAGTCGATTATTTATTCATCATTAGAAAATTAGGCCGGTTTAATATTTTAAACGAAAGGAGCCGTCTTTTTGCGTTAAGAGGATCGAACAACTTTTAATCGCCGTTCTTGTTTAATTATCTCGAATAGTACTTTGACATGCTACCTCTCAATGAGAATTTTCCACCCCGAAAGGAAAAAGTGTGTTTTCCTTTTTTTTTTTTTTTATACTCCTGCTCCTCTTCCCCTTCCCCACTTTTGAGCCTTTTGATATTCAAATGAAGTTCTCTGCTATTGTCATTGCTTCTCAACCGGAAGTCAAGTTGTAGAGTCTTAAGAAGCTTTGTCTGACATCGTTCTGTCGAGGAAGTAATCCTCTAAGGTTGGTTTCGATAATTCGGATCGATTTCGAATCAGATATTCAAGAGGGGGACAATAATAAGATGCTTGACCGGATTTCTGGTGTGCTTAATGGAAAGTTAAATATTGAAAAATTGATTTTGATTCGGTTGGATGGTTTAATAAAAAGTAACTGAATTTTGAGGATGTATTAAAGGATTTTCATTGATGGAAGGTTGCTTGTTCGACAGTTTCCGATATTTTTTTTTGTGTTGAAAAATGATTGGAAGAGAAAAGCCAAGGGAGGAAAGGTGGTGCGGATTAGTGAAAAATGGTCATCTGTAAGGTTTAGGCGATCATGATTTCTCAAGATGATAGTTGCTCTAAGGATAGTGTAGTAGGCCGTGGTTACAGTTGCGAGTTTTTTTGAAAACGTAAACAAACTTAAGGTTTCTTCCGTTTCTTCCGGGAGGAAATTCATGTGTAACATGTTATATTTGGTATATTTCACAGGGAAACATGTTACGTAACATGTTCCGATGTAAAATGTTTCAGAACATGTTCCGTAACATGTTACCTTGTGAAATATGCCTCGCAACATGTTAAATCATGTTACGCTCGTGAGGACAATGTTACAAGCTTTGCAAAGCATGTTATGAGCCTCGCGAAGAATGTTACGGTTCTTCAACATCATGTAACATTTTGTTCACTAGCGTAACATTATCTAAACGAGTCGTAACATGATGTTGGAGGGCCGTAACATGATGTTGAAGGGCTGTAACATAGTGTTGAAGGGCTGTAACATAGTGTTGAAGGGCCGTAACATTCTTCGCAAGGCTCTAACATGCTTTGCAAAGCATGTAACATTGTCCTCACGAGCGTAACATGACTCAACATGTTACGAGGCAAATTTCACAAGGTAACATGTTACGTAACATGATCCGAAACATGTTACAACGGAACATGTTACGTAACATGCTTCCCTGTGAAATATAGCAAATGTAACATGTTACGTAACATGTTACACATGAATTTCCTCCCTAAGAGCGGTTACATTGTTCCGAAAGTTTCGGAAGAAACATTAAGCTTTCGGAAGCTTATTCTTATATTCTTATATACAATAATATTTCCTTATGCAATATTATTGTATATTAATCTCATTCAAACACTTTCGGATATATTTACATCGATAAAAATTGATTTTACGGGAATTTTTGGTATTTTTAAAACCATTTTGAAGTCGAAAGAAAATAAACTTCAACTTTTTTATTCAATTTTTGATGAAAAACATCAAATTATGATAAGCGCGAAGTTCTTGAGGGCTGAGGGATCAATTGCCAATTTTCTCATGCATTCATCTTATTTATTTTCCTTTTCAAGCATAAATCATACTTGTTCATGATTTCCCTCTGTTGACTCTAAACAAAGAATACAAAACGCCCTGCTGATCCTCCAGATCGATTTCACATATACGGGCTCAGAAAGTTAAAAAGGAGCCGCTTTCGGAATTGCCTGCCGATTTAGTGCCTCGTTTCGAATAAACACCGTCGTCGTAAGATTACATTTTATTTTATACGTTGTATTTATTTGTTCTTTTAACTGAGAAATCGTACGTGATTGACATCAAGAGAACGGACGAACAAATGCATCATGGGAATTTAAAAAAAAAAATCAATAAAAATCAATGGCAACATCCGAAAGATTTGATCTGAAATTTTTTTTTTTTCTCTCACTTCTTCGTCGCGAAACTTTTTTTTTTGATAACGTATACACAGAATATATATTGTTTTGGAATCTTCAATTCCTTGAAGTGTTTACTTGCAAAATTAAATTTTGTAGTCTACTTTCGAAGAAAAGAAGGAAAGGGAATGTGCTTGAAAATTTTTCACTTCGCAAACCGAGATGATAAATTTTTTTTTTCTTGCTCTTCTCTTGATTAATTAATTTGCGAATTTTTTTTTTTCACGTGGTCGAGTTGAAATATCACGATTAAAAAATTATTATTTTTAAAAATGGCGGAGGAAAAAAAAATTATCTTGTTTTTATTTGATTTCTTTTATAAAAGAGAGAATTCTTTAATAAATTGTGACACCGTAGCGATATTACGAAAAGATGCTAATTAGAGCTTTAAGGAAAGTCTTAAAAAAGGGATCTTTGAGACGATATCGTTTGATTGAAAAAAAAAAGGGAGAAAAATTAATAACAGTAATTATGCCTTGTTCTTGGCGATCATGTTTCGTAAAGTGAAACTTTTCCACGGTTATAGCATTCCGGCGGGTGTTGGCAGTATTTAAAACGTGGGTGAAGAGTTTGCGTGGTTTGATTTTTCAAGAGAACTTTACATTTATTATTTTTAGTACTTGATTTTTTTTTGTACATAAATATAAATTCGTTTATATCTGTGTTTTTGATGATGACTGCGTATGTCGTTTCTTTTATGAATCGTGTTTCGTTGAAATTAGTGACCGGAATAAGCGGTTTTCATCGTGTATTTTATTTTAGTAATCAGATTCGCAGACTAGGGTCAATACGAGGGATTTACTGGCATTGTTGGAAAAGCTGATACCGTCCCACGTGCGAGGGAAAACAATTCTTTGAATTGGCAAATGTTGTTTTTTGAAAAAATTCTGGGAAGTTGTTTCTTCGCTGAGTCAAGCTTTCCGCAGTAGTTTTTCAGTGGCGTAACTTCTTTTCTCGGGCTCCGGGAAAATCATTAGTGGCTGTGCCCCCCCACTAAAAATGATTTTTTTGGCCTGGGTCCCGGATATTTGCTTTGAGTTTTACATAGATAGGCTTCACATTTTAAAAGACTTTATTAAGCGCAGTCCAAAACGCCCTCCTGGCTTCAGAATATAGACATTCGTTCAACACATATTTTTCGTTGCAGACTATATATGGGAGTTAGAAATACGTTCAGTGCCTGGCCTTGTTTTTAACTTTCTTGACTGCATTATTGAGACTTTCCAAAGAGCAATTCAGATATTTTCTTTTAGGCATTCTTTATTTTTGCAAAAAAACAAATAACCGCCATTAATTTTGAAATGGTCAAAGTTAAGATTGAATTTAAGATTATTTTTATTTATTAGACTCGTGAACTATAAAACCTTTGAAAAGTTTCCGCTTCCTTGAATACATTCTTTAAGATATGCTTTGAAAATTTAGATCACCTAAATTGTTCTAAAATTTGCACATGCTGCACATGTCATAGCATTCGGCACGGTCCGGATACGGACCGTGTGATACGGTCCGGATACGGACCGTGCCGAATGAGGTGAGTTGCCGATTGTTCTTTCACCTTTTTTGGCCTCGGTTTCTTTGCCTTGTACTTTCTCTTCGTTGTTTTTTGAAACCACGCAATGGCTCCACTTCCTCTACCCCTATGCTTTTGTAATTTTAACTAATCATACGTACAACTTTAAAATATTCGAACAACCAACACATAACGACATTCACGTGAACAAAAGGATAAGAGAGAGAGTGCCTTAACTGCCGTAAAGCTCTTTTATTAAATTAAATCAAAGTAGAAAGTATTCATAATCACTTTTATTAAATTATGAAGTAGATCCTCACATTGTTCGTGGTTGCTCTCTCTCTCTCCCTCTACGCCTTCTCATTCCATTCCCCAAAAACCTATCATCGCGTAAAAGAAAATCGATCCTTTTTAGTTTTAAAAAAAAGGGAGGAAACTGTATTTAAAAATCTATCAGAATGTCAGAAAAGAAAAAAACCCATGAAAAGAGCTTCTTCGGAGGAAAAGAATTTTCGGGAGGAAAATACAAGAATTCAAAAGAATTACACGGTTAATATAATATGACCTAAGGCTCTTACAATGGAATTCCCTTTCCGTCAGAGCCAGTCTTCTTCATTTTCGTTACATTTTTGCCGGGGAAAAAAAATAAAAAAATAAAAATTAAGGGAGAAGGGGACTTGGAAAGTTCGCATCCCTTTTTTTTATATTAATACTTTTGCCTGGAAGTATACCGAAGAAGGGATTGCGAAACAAAAAACTCGCTTCCGGATTAATGCCATCGTGTATAAGGCTTTTGATATGGAGAAAGATGAGATGTTTGATGAGCGGAATCAAAAAAATATAGTGTTTTTTTGCTAGACGATGTGCAACGATATCAAATCACATTTCGGTGAGTTTCGTAAGTCAAATATGAGAAATTTTTAGAGTTTTCTATTTTTCAATAACAGCTTAAGAATTTTAAATCCAAACTAGACACAAAGCAAAAGAATTTTTAGAATGATAAAAATACGACATATCAATTTCTTTTTATTTTTTTCTCCTGAAACAATGCTAAAGTTGAGCTAGAGGTCCTAGAATGTGATTATTCCTGAGATATTTTTAGTTCCTGGAAAAAATTCTTAAAGCCGCCTCTAATTTCCCATTCGATTTCCCGGACGAACAATCCGACACTGTCCTTTTTTTTATAGCATGATGGAAATTCCTCGGATTGAATGCCTCGTACTGATTGGGATCCAGTGATCCGGACACGGGTTCTTTTGTGTTTCTGATATCAAACATCTCAATGGGTTTCGGGGTTCATAAAAGCCTTTTTTAGTAATCTGAAAATACTTTATGTTAGGTTTCTTTTGACTTCATTTTTTACGGATTAGCACATACCAGAGGATTAGTGACCGGTCGTTTTGCCGAAAGAAGAGAGAGAACGAAAAAAAAAGAGTAAATAAAATAGGAAAAAGATTTTTTTTCTCTCCTCCCTGACCGTAATTCCATTAAGTCAGCAAATTTTTCTTTTCCCCTGATTTAACTTTGCATCGCTGCCAAGTATAAAAATGATGTTGCGGAAAAAGACCGAGTCGGATTCGGGGGGAGATTTTCATATGGAAAAGTAAAGCGCCTTTTATCAGACGGAACTTTTCGCTTGGAAATAGTACGAGGGGGGGACGTGAGGGAGATTAAAATACAATATATTTAGTAGAGAAATGTTTGTTTGACCAATGGCAGAGGAACAAAACCGCTAGAGACTAGAGAACCGCAAATCAAATACAATTCTGTTTTTCGGTGACATTAACATTTGTTCATTTTGTTAGTCTGTGACTTTATAGAACGTGATTCTCTAATTACTTGACTTAAGATGTTTTCAGAATCTCGTAGTTTGACAATAGTAAGTTGGGTCGTTGGAACTAAAAACAGAAAGACACATTAAAGAGAGGAAAACATTGGAGCCATGCTCCAATGCTCCACGCGATTTTTGAAGTTCGCTATTTTCAGTAATTTTCGAAGGAAAATGATTTTATTATTAAAATACTTTTATTTCTTCTTTTCAGGTAAGCAATCAAAACAAAAGACAACCCAGGTCGCAGGTAGTCGTGCAGTCGATTTTAGAATTTTCCGGCGAATCACGGGCCAGTTAAAACAATTAATTTTCTATAATTCCGAAAACTTATGGAAAACAAGTGTCAACCTGAAACTCGCTGATAGCACAAAATTATTTTGAACCAGAGAAATAAATCAGATCAATTAAGATGTGGTTGGATTGGGCTGAGACAGTCTTTCCAACATGGGAAAAAGGTTACTGTATACTAAAAGGCGAAGTCATAGTCCAACAGCTTCTTCCGTTTTTCTCCTTTTCATCAAATCACATTCCAACTGACAAGCTTTTGCCAAGCGTCACACCTCATACCTTATAGTCACATCCCCGCACATAACATCTCCATTCCCCTTGAATAATTCAAAAGGGTTATTACTTTAAACCATGTCCTTATTTCCATTCATTAGACATGAAAGATACAATCTTCGTTAGCTTACATTTTTAACTAGTCCCGACCCTGCGGCTTGAAAATGTTGTACGCAAGATAGAACGGTCTCTGCCAGTCTCTTTACCGCGGGGACTCCATAAAACAAATAGATAAATACATTTTAAATGAATTTGTCGCCTTGTAAAACTATCAAAAGCAACAGTCAACGGTCACCTTGTCGAGAGTCAGTTTCGTTTGAATCGTGTTTCAATGACCACAATCCTACCATAACACTTGTCGCGACATAATTCTCTTGTCAAGCGGTTGGTAGCCCTAGCCTTTTACGTGATGTTTACATCGATCTCTGTTACGATAAGATTTTCTTCCTTATTTTTTTTATATTGTTTTCGGGTGTTTTTCTTGATTCGATTATGCAGCGCTTTTCGAATAATACTTAAAAAGTTACGAATTTTCAAAAGGAGGAAAAGTTCATCGGAAAACCCGAGGTAGAAGGATTGCCCTCAAAGGGTTGAGGAAAACACCCTTTCGAGGTCTGGATATGACTTAACTCATCCGTCGTGCTGACATTTGAAAGTCATCTCTCTCCCGAATCTCGAAATCCGCTTCTCCGAATTTAGAAAAACTTCCCGACCCGTATCTCCTCTTTATCGCTTAATCCTTTTCTTAGAAAGCCTTAAGGCCGTTATCATAAATACCTAATATCCTGTAGACGGTAACTAATGCTCGAGACAGTCATTTTAGCTATCGTTTTAATATTTCTCCAAACTCGTTTCCCAGACGTGGATACGTTTACCGGGATGGAAGTGTCTTTTAAAAATCTTCCAGAATACTTGAACTATCTCGTCCGTTTTATCTTAAATCCGACGTGGTTTGGTTATAATTTTACGATCGGGAAAAGAAATAACAATCGACGTAAGGGATGTCTCATTAACGGAACAAAAAAGGGAAAGGAGGAAGGAAAAAAATCGTTAAAGGTGTTTTTCGGCGGGGGGATGATTTTATAAAACAAGGATTGTGGGCATGAGTTTTTCATCGGCAGCGTTTTCCCTTTTTGGGAAATCGTACCATCCTCATTATCCTAATTCCCTATGCTGTTTTCATTTCCCGTATAAGATTTCGTTTAGCTTTTTCCCTACGACAGTGAAACGTTTTTCCTTATTGCTTTTTAACATTTGTGTCGTCCTTTTTTTTTTGTCTGGATGTTTATATTAAGGGAGATGTAGCGATTATTTTTTATGTTTAACTTATAGAGGATGATGACCCTAGTATTCTTTTCGCATTTTGATCCCTCTAAAAATTGAAATATATGACATACTCTTGTGCTACGTACTTGTAGGGGATTTTTTTTTCTATTTGTACATCTTTCAGATGCTTTAAACTTCAAGATGTGTTTGCTTAACTTTTTATGTATTAGGCAATGTTGAATATTGTTTGTGAAAAGTTTGAAAGGGGGATTTTGAGATTTGGCGGAGGGAGAAATAATAAAAAAAGATGAAAGGAGAAATGTTACAGAGCTTCGAAAGAGCCGGATTTTGTTGGCAGTAAAATGTTGAGTCAGCAGCCCTATTCATTTTTTGCTGAACATATTTTCTATTTTCGCCATCTTAAGAGAGTTACAGCTTCAATATAATTCGTCCGAAAGATGTTCTTTAGACGAATTTCCCGTAAGAGTCCTTATTTTTAATTTTTTTGAGTCCTTGATAAAAAAAAATTGTTTGACAAAAACTTTCTGGGAAATTTTTTTAGAAATTTTTAAAATTCTCGCCTAAAAATTTAGAAAGGACTTGATATAAAAAACCAGCAAAATCAAGTCTGGGCAAAAAAATTTAATTTTTTAAAGCCCTGCAAACCCTTATTCCCTTCTTCTCTAAAAAGTTTTGCCTAAGCGTCCATTGTCTTTGCTTGAGCGTCCATTGTCTTTGCTTTAGCGTCCATTATCTTCGCTTGAGTGTCCATTACCATCGCTTGAGCGTCCATTATCTTTGCTTTAGCGTCCACTATCTTTGGTTTAGCATCCATTATCTTCGCTTGAGCGTCCATAAAACTTGCTTGTTTCTCCTTAACGTTTGGGAAGAAATCAAGTTTTTATTCCTACCCGACAGTGTTCTGTGCCAAACCAAAAAACAAAAATCCGAAAATATTCATAAATATGTTACCTTTGACCTTTGTTAAGGCCAAAGCTAAATGTCGATTTTATTTTCCACGTGATGTGCAACCAAAACAATATTCATGCAATTCATTATTAACGCATAAATGAAAGGGATAAAAAAATTAGTTTCATTAATAATGAAAACGGTTTGTCGGTATTTTGTTTTTAACCGGGGGAATCTCTACTGGGACAAAGTTTGGAGTTAAACTTTCATTGCATTGTCCCGTTTTGTTTTGAAGTGGGTCCGATTCGTTAACAGGTTCCCTTGTGTAATTAGTCCTAGTTTTACTCCCGGGCAACAGCTCATTTTTTTCTTCTTTTCGTATTATAAATTCATAACCGACCGATTTGTTTGCTTTTGTTGGTTGTTGATGCTGCTTGTATGCTGATAAAGGGGAAAATATCATTTGATGGAAGAGTTTGCTTCCTGTATTTTTTTTCTGTTTCTCCCGGTGAACGGATGTTGATTTAGATGTAGAATTCGTTTTGTATTTCAACTTTGAGGTTTTAGTCTTTTTTGTTGTGGATTTGCTTGAGGATTTTAGATCTAGTCAACTTGAAAAATGTACTAAGATGATCAAAAGGAGTTTGCTCTGGTGTGTTCGCTTTTAATATAATCCCAAAAATCCTAAATTTTTTGAAACATCTTATCAACTGAGATTATCTCCTCGAAAACAATTCGAACTTTTCAAGTCGGTCCAGTTTTAGATTATAACAAGCTTTTCCTGTTTCCGTAACATGAATCTCCCATTGTCATCTTCAAAAAAAAAGAAGAGAGAAAGAAAATCCCAAACACGGTTTCGCTGGGAAAATCCTAATTTATAAGATTAATGAATCCATCGATATCAAAGGATGAATCCATCAATCAATAGCTTTCTTTTTTTAAAAAAAAAAAAAGGAAAAAAAACAATCGACAATCGGAAAACGTCATTTAAGGTTTTGATCGAGCTTCCGTTTTTATATACACGATATATAATATATATATTTTTTTTTCTTCTTGGGGTAATATTCCGAGAATGTTTCCACCCCCGAAAGATATTAAATTCCGATTTGTAAGTATTCTATTGTATTGTCATGAGTGAAAAGGAGTGGGGGGGGAGGCGAGGAAAGTTGGAGAAGGGGGGCGGAATATTACCTTTCAACCCCCCGGTGTGTACACTCACCCGCGGCCTCCTTTTCTCCCCATATTCATCCTCTCAGTGTGCTTAATTTCATTATCTTGTTCGTCCCTTCCTTTCGTTGTTATTCAGGATCGAAAACAATACGCCTTCTCGGTAGGAAACGAAATATAAGAATTTTTTTCTGGGGGAAAACATCACGCGGCTCTCGGGCAATACGGCGTTTTGGTTGGGTAAGAAAAAAAAGGTAATGATGACTAGGTTTTGTTTTTCATAGGGGAAAACAAACGCGCGCGGGTGTGCTGGATAAAGTAAGACAATAACAAGCGTATAAAATTGAAAAAGAAATATTGAAAGAAAATAGAATTTTTTGGCAAAAATTGTAGTAGAGTTTTGCAAAGGAAGAGTTAGAGCTTTAATGCATAGATCGAACTTGGTCCCTATTTTCATTAGTTAAAAATATAATAGTTGTATTTCATCGCATGCACATCTTTTTGTTGAACAAGGCTTTTTGGCAAAAAATCAACAAGAAAAAATTTTGAAGAAATCTGTTCAACACGAAAAAATTCTGAAGAAATCTGTTCAATAAGAAAAAATTCTGAAGAAATCTGTTCAACAAGGAAAAAAATTTGAAGAAATCTGTTCAACACGAAAAATTCTGAAGAAATCTGTCCAACAAGAAAAAATTACAGTAAAATTTCTTTGAATGAAAAAAATTTTGGCAAAATTTGTTCAACGAAATTATTTGAAAAAAATTCTGAAGAAACCTACTTGACTACAAAGAGTATTGAAAGAATCTGTTGGATAAAAAAAAATCCTAAAGAAATCTGTTTGACAAAAAAAATTTTGAAAAAACTTTCTCGGCAAGAAAAATTTTAAAAAAATTTGTTCAAGAAGGAAAATCAGACATTTTCAAATCTTCTAATCATAAAACTCTTAAAACAAAAGTTGGCGATTTGTGATTAGGGCATTTTTTTGGATCAGACTTCTGACTCCAGATTGATTTCGAAAATACATATTGAATATTTCGACCATAAAGTCGAGAATACAAAATATCTCAAATTCCGCTAGAATAGAATCCAGTTGAAAATTTTTTTCCCATCTAAAATTTCTCAGCTTTAAGCTAAAATATCAAATATCCCCGAAGCTTATACACATCCCCGATATATCATAAACTAAGAAAACTCTCGATTACATTACGAGGTAGAAATGGAATTTGTTTCTTTTTTTTTTTCTATATATTTTTAATTCTCTTAGTCTCAATTTTCGAATCCAGGCGGCTGGCTGTCTGGGGTTTGTTCGAACAGTTTCACGCCGGCGTTCGCTGTGAAGCGTTCGTGATTCGTTTTTCCCGGTTTCCTCGCCGTTACAACTCGGGGTTCTTATGTGTTGCTGGAATCTGTTTTCGTTTTATTTTACTTAAACTTTTTTTTATTTTATTATTTATTTATTTAACGAATTTTTTTTTTCAACGCCGGGAAAATCGTGGAAATTTTTTTCCTTTTCCTCGTGTGTGTGTATGTGCTTGCTTGTGATATAAAAAATAAATAAATAAAATAAAAATTTGTGGGTTTTTTATAAAACAAAAATTATTTATACGGAAACTCCACGGATTTTTTTCTTTTAATCTCGGGTAATTTTTTTCTCTCTTTTTTATCCTTTTTTTTTTTTGGTCTGTATATTATTGCTCGTCTTAGAGATGATTAACGGGGGTTTTTTTAAGGTCGCGGGGAAACGAACCTGAAATAAATTTTCGGGTAATTAAAAATAAAAAAAAAATGTTGATAAAGAATTTTTTTTGGAAAAAAAAATTAACCACAGGAAAAAATTTTTTACTTCCGTTTAAAGAAAACTCTTGATATAAATCGTGAAGTTTGAATTTATACTTTTGTTGTCAGCAAAACGGGAGAGGGGGAAGGGGTCGGGGGGTAGGAGGGGGAGTAAAAGGAAGAGGCTAGCAAAAAAACTGACTCGTGCAAAGTCATTAGGGAAAGCATCTAAATTAAAACTTTTACATGTGGATTTATTTATTTTTTCCTAAGTGATATAATAATAAAAAAAAATTAGGGTGAACGACACCGCGGGCCTCTATAGTTTATGAAGGAAAGAAAATACGATCTCGTACGTCGACCTTAAAAAAGAACGAGTCGGAGAAATGGTTTCTTTTTTTATTTTTTTTTTTAAACAGAAGGAGCAGGAAGGGGAATAAAAAAGAAAATCGCCTGATCTGTTCGCGGCTCTTTTTAAAAAATTCATCGGGTTCTCCCCGCGGAGTCCAGAAATTAGGAGGAGGAGTGGGAGAAAGAGAGGAAGGGGGAACTCCCGGGAGTACGATTCATAATTAAACCCGAATTATGGATGCTTTTTTTATTGTTATTATTTACGAGTGCCTATTACTGCACGCATCGAGGGAATTTTAAGCAATTCAGAGAAACAAGCTAGAGCTTTTAAATAAAAAAGGCATGAGGCTATGAAATCATGAAAAAGTTTTGAAGGAAGAGATCGTCGTCGTTAAAAATCAAAGAGGGTGGCATCATATCTTTTTCGAGGAATCGGTTTTTGGATATTTTGTGAAAGACATTTTAGATCCGAAAAGACCGCGGAAGGGAGGGGAGGGGGGGGGGGGCTCTTTGGGTCTGTAGCTGCTTTTGCTTTATTGGTCAGCCAAATAAATTGCAATGTTTACGCCATTTATGTCTAAGTATGATTAAGATTTGGTTTAGTCAGTCGCTGGTCGTTGTTGCACTAGCTCAATAAGTAGATAAAGCTATATTGTAATCGGTTCTCTTCTTCAAGGCCTTCTTCGATAGATTTTTTAAAAGCGGCAAGAGCATTACTAAAATCTGCTTCAAATGTATCACCTCCACTGTTCTTATTTTTTTGGATTCGCAATTCATCTCCAGATTTAGATGATCCTGGTGTTGGGTCTTCAGGGATCAGCGAATTTTCTCTTCTAACAGATCTTATAGGATAATAGGAATCCGTAACAAATGGCCTGGTCGAATATCCGCACCATGGGTTTCTTCTGAGCGGTTCTTTGACTGGATCCTCTTTTTTATTTCTTTGGAGGTTTCAACGCATTTTAGGAGGTGCTGCCTTTTACTCGTAACGTTCTTATCTTTGAACTCTATATTACATGGTTTGCACAAAAAAATTTTAATTTCATTTTTTTCGCATTGGAAGTTTTCCAGTGATCTGAGGGCTCTGGTTACCGTGTAAGCGCTTACGCGTTTACCAGGACTTGAGAATCTGTGAGACTAATGCGAACGCCGCTGAGCTGGGACTGGAGCTCTTCATCAGCTGCACATGTCAGCATATGCCTAAGGAATCTCGAGCGAGATCTTGCGCGATTTATCGCTAAAGGAATCTCAAAAAATATATATAATGTTAATACTAAGAGCTCTGGATTGGGCTAAAATAGCCACCATCTTCGAACTAACTAACCATGTCAATTTAAACTGCTGGTTGTCAAAAGAGGAACAGTTGAACAGTCTAGAGAATCATTTATTTGGGCTTCAAGCACTGTAAGTTTACCTACTGATCGCAGTCCAATTATAAGGACAAAAGCCACTCGGTCTTTGAATGGTAGGAGCCGAATTCTAGTTCAATCTGCACTAGCTACAGAAAAAATTTTCACTTATCAGCTTCGCAAGTTTGAAAGCCTAGAACCGGCAACAAATGTTTATAAGAGGAAAGGGCTGCCAAGAACAAAGAAAAGTTGACCTTAACTCCGCCTTTCCTTTCATTTTTTAAAACCCACACAAACGCCACACCGATTTTTTATTAAAAAAAACTACCTCCCCACAAATCCCGTTTTATATATATACGTACATTCTCGTAAACCCTGAATCTTTCCCATTCAATAAAATAAAGAAAGAAAATCGTGATTGAAAAGTAGGCGTTTTAAATTTTTTTCCCTAAATTGGATAAATAGGCGGGAAAGTTTGCGGGAGAGAAAAAAAATAGATCCCAGTTTTATTTTAGTATTGTTATTGGAAAAACCGGAAGTTTACCTTTCGGGAAACACGCATAAATCAATCAGGACAGCTTTATAACTTCGACGAAACGAACAAAAAAAAAAATACAGAACGAGAGAAACATCCAATCGCAAGAGAAGGAAAGAAGAAAAAAAGAATGGATCGGAAAATAAAAATAAAAAACTAGGATTTTTAAACAGATATCGAAAATGAACGAAACGACATCATAAATTTGGTGTAGAACAAGAGAGAAGACTTTTTGAACAAGTGAATAGCAATCAGCATTGCCAACATCAAAACTAAATTGGAATCACGTATACCACCCCTAACATTCTACCTTGTTTAAAAGGATTAAATGAAGTCGGAATTTATACTTAGCATACGCTCAAACAATACGTAAAACTATTCCCGTTATTACCCGAAGAAAGTTTCAAAATTTAGTCAGGATTTGGAATCGGGAGTAAAAAGGTAAAACTAAGTTGACCGTCATTTTAATTGAGATTTAAAAGACGAATCGTATTTTTCTTATGTTCCCCAAATCCCCTGAGCATAAGATGACTCTTTTTCCTGGTAATGGCCCGGGACGAGCCCTCGTCTTTCGGTAATTGATTATTTTGTAGTTTCCATGTATAGGAACTCATCAGAATGAAAATAGGACCGTGTTTGAATCTAATAGGGTGAGGGAGGAGGTCATAAGCATTGGGTACAAGTTTGGTGGAAGCAGGGTGGGGAGGGGGAAGCTTGAAAAACGAAATGATTATTTTCTCTCTTTCACCAAAAAAGGGCTGTCTTCTCCTTTTTATTGCATAAACATATTTATATATAGGAATCTGAAGAGGAAATTTCATAAAAGAGCTATTTGGGAAATTATTTATCGGTTCGTTTATCAAGAAACATTTATACGCTTTTGCGATTCCGTTGAAAGTTTTAGAAAAGCGGACTTTTCTAACGCGATTTGTTTTTGAATTGAGGAAGTTGAGAGATAGCGATCCCGATGGGTTTGTCATGCCTTGTATATTACAGTAATCGAATGATAGATGTGATTCAGTTAAGGGGGAATGAAGAATATTGATAATGATGGATAGTCATTAAAAGTAACTGATCGGCTGATTTGTCGCGTAAATGTAATCATCAAGAATCAGGGTAAAATTAATCGTATGTATCATCATCCTCCGTCCCGCAAAAGTGATTTTTTTTTTATTTTAAATTCCTTTAATCATCTTTATAGAAAACCCTTTACTAGAACCAAAATAGACTTTGCATTTTTTCGGACTAGAAAGATTCATGTTCAAACTTGTCATGAAACCGATTTCATTCGGCCAATTAATGATTTCATGCCCACAAAATAATTTCAGATTTTTCACCGTCCAGCTATTTATTAAAAATGCTAATTCGTTTCCAACTTACTATTAGGGATGGACGAGACCTACTGCTCCGAGACGAGACTTTTAAAAGTCGATATTGAACTAACTTGGATTGAAGACAACAAAAAAAGATTTTATACCTGAAAAATTCTATCACTATAGTTCTGAATAGAGTCCTGCATCGGGTTAAAAATTTAGGCCCGAACCCGAAACCCAAAAGGAAATTTAAATCCGAACCCGAATGATTCGGACCGAAATTCGGGTTTGAACCCGACACAAAAACCCGAAATTTCAGGATTTTTCTCTAAATAAAAAATAAGGAAAGTAAAAAAAAAAAATTAACACTGCACTTGAGTCTGCAGATCAGCAATTTGTTATCAATTTCCACATGAAAAATTTGACAAGTTTGGGATATAACTCTTTGAGAATTTAATAAAAGCTTGTTCTATTAAATTAAAAAAGTTGGGGGTCCATATTCAAAACTTTTAGCGCCCCCCCCCCCCCCATTTATTAAAAAGTATAAGCACCTAAAATCTGCAACCCCAGAAAGACTATTTCCAGAATTTTGAGTCTGTAAAATAAAAACGAAAAAATTTTGTTCGAGACTCTCAAGACGAGACCGAGACGAGTCCCTATAGGAGACCTAAGAAAAAATCGAGACCGAAATGAAACTTTTGTAAGTCTCGTCTCAGTCTCGGTCTCGTCCATCCCTACTTACTATTCAATAAAATCTTAAAATTCCTCAATAGAACTTAGGCCTAATAATTACGGTCTAATCACACCGATTAGAATCCATATATTCCCTTCTTATCTCATATCAATTTCCTTATCACATATTAAACCCATACTTTTCTTTGAAGAAAAAAAATCACAAAAGAACTAAAAAAGAAGTAGGCGGAGCACAAACTATTCAACGGAATAACTCATACGGTTTAATTTACCGCTTCCAAACGGGAATAGAAAGATCAAGGGCTCCCCCATATTTTTTTCTTCGTTTTTTTTTTTTAAATCCCTTAACGAAAACCAATGCTGGCTTAACGGAAATCATTGAAGTTAAAAGAAAATACAAATGGTAAAAGCGTAAGTAAAGCAATTTCTACGACAAGAAAAGGAAAATGTAGATGCTCATTTGTCTTATGTGTCTAAAACAGTTGGCAGTATTGGCAAACGATTCGTTTTCTAAGGTTTAAGGAAACTACCAAAACCTGTATCGTATATATATAGATCCATGTATATATTTTTCCTTCCTTTCGCTTATACTTTCTTTCTTTTTTTCATTTTCCTGAATAGATCATTATCGTTCCTTCCATCGAGCGCCAAATTAAATTTTTGACAATGAAACGAAAAGCGAAATCCATTGAGTGTTTAAGCTCCAACCTTGTTCCGTATTTCATTAATCAATTATTAATAGATTAATTTTCTGCATTAATTATTTTACTGAATGGATTTAAAAAGAAGCACTCAAGCAGAATAGCTTGTTATCGACTATTAAACAGCGGTTGAAACGTTGTTATATGTAAATATTTTCCTCGGCTAGAGTTGTACAATTCCAAATAACAGGATTTACCAGAGTGTTTTCGTTTCGATATCGAAAACAAGATTTTCCCGATAGGCCCTTATTTAATTTTTTAAAAACTTCGGCTACAATCGGGTTTATTCGATGTGGGCAAGAAACATGTCGGGTAATGAATCCGGGCGGGTACGTACAGTAAACTGCATATTTAAAGAATGTTTTAATTAGGGTACGTATTGTTCCGCGAAATGTTCTCTGCAATCCTATTGTGAGAAATTATGTTTTATATGAATGATGTCAAAAGAACGGGATTTATTAGCCCTTGTTCCCCCCCGTTTTGTAATTCCCTCGATTTTACTTTCGAAAGTTTTTGTGATAACAATGGTATTTAACGTATCGGTTATTATAGTAATTAAAAAGAATCGATTTGGCAACTTTAAAAGTTGATAAGAGTTGAATTTTTTATCCGGGAAGAAATTTAAGGGAAGAAAGATATTTAGCCGCAGAAAGAGCATCATCACTTGCTAGCTCGTGCACCACTGATATTATTACAAGGGCTCTGGATAACGGGACAGTGGCGTAACAATCTTTTGTGGGCCCCACCGCAAACAGAACTATGGGCAACTTAATTATTGCAGACCAATTTTCTTTGGTAAAAAATTTTTCGAAATATTTTTTCTTCAATTTTTTTGGGCAAGCATTTTTTTCCAAATTTTTTTACTTAAGAGTTGTATACCTTGTCTCCATACTCTATTTAATCCGCACCGAGCATTAATCACAACCAACATAACTATTTTTTGAAATTTTTTTATTCCTAAGAAATCTTTTTCAGAATTTTCGATCAAAGAGATATTGGTCTAGAATTTTTCCGCAAAGGAGTAATTGCTAGAACTTTAAGAAAGAAGAAGCGAAAATTTTACCCTTTTAGTTTTAAGAAAAGAAACTTAGGAATGCCAGTTGTGCGGGTCTCTTAGAGGCGTGGGCCACTTCGCAGAAAACAATCTGCTAAGCAATTTTTACGCCAGTGGCTTCATGGCTCTAGCTTGCCATCCTTTGCGTAATCAATCCTTGAGCGCCATGAACCGGGGGTGAATGTTTAAATAAATAAAAAACTCCTTGAAAGTCCATGAATATATTTCGAAAATTTTTTTACAGCGCCACTATGCGCGTTTCGGGCCAGGTCATCGACGACAGCCCATCATCAGGTTAACATCTAAAAAACAATATCCAAAAATTAGATAACAAAATTGAACATAAAAAACTTAAAGAGGGGCAGAAAATATAATAATTAAATTAAATTAAATAGATCGAAGAACGGCTGTGGACACACGAGGGCGATAAAAATCGTTTGCGTAATTCACCTCTAATTACAAATTACGATACGTTTTCTTTCCCTTAATCTCAGAAAACATAGGACTAAATTCTGCAATAAATCTAAATTTCCGACAAAAAAATTTTTGCCCATTTTTGAAGCTAATCACGTAACTTCGCTGACATGATTTTAACCGGTAACAACGAGATTATAAATAAAACCAGATAATAAAATCGAAACAGTCATACGAAAAATTACATTGCTTTGCATATTATCCACGGGACCGTTGAAATAACAGGCATATTTTATAGCCCAATAAATTTTCATTTTAAGCTCCTTCCCGTTCCTTTTCAACCTTACGCAATTACTTAAAAATCGTATTACTACAACCCCGTTTAAATTTTCTTCGTGAAATAAAAGAACAAAATTTAAGAAGATTAAGAAATCGGAAACCGAGCAGCAAAGTTTTTTTTTTGTATAACATTGTTTCTTTTTACCTTTATTAAAAAGGCTCTGTCTTTATTCATGCGCAACGGAGAAACACCGTGGAAATGAAAATCTCTAACTACGTGACGACAATATCCGACCGGAATATTACCGCCAATTTCCAAACAGGGGAGTAAAAAAAAAAAATCTTTGCACTCTTCGGTAATTTATTTATTTAAAATTAAATAAATTGAATGCTTTCCTGGTTTTCCAGGGAAGAAAGATATATCCTTTGGATTTCACCGCGCTTACAAAGAAGAATCTAAGACGAAAAAAAACACCTCAAAAAAGGAAAAACTTCGTTAAACCGGAAACGGAAAAAAAAAGAAAAAAAACAGACTTTCAAAAAAAAATTCTCTTTTTTCCGATTGCTTTATACTAATTGTGTTGAATCAACTGTGCAGAATAAACTTTTAAAATCTTTTGAATATCCTTCTACGACTATAGCAAGACGATTTTCGAGTAACGTTTTTCTTACAACCGATCGTTTATATAAAATGAAGAAGAATTTTCTTTAGAATTTTTAAAAGATAATTTCCCGCTTTGAAAATTTTTCGACTGGGACCTCTTTCGTAGCATCCCGATCAAAAATCGTACGAAGATTCAAATCCGAACACGCTTTTCTTCTCCCATCCCGATTTTTTAAAATTTTACCCGTTTTTCCATCTTCGTAAAACGTAAGATGATTGTCGCGACCGGTAACAGGTAAACTCGTCTGGTAGTTTTAAAAAAGCGAAAATCGATTTTTTTTATTCGGAGAAACATGCGGGTTTTTGATATAACGGGAAATCGATGGGTACATCCCCCCCTTCACGTCAGTATGTGTTTGTATATTTATCGATTCGTTGAAAGAGGGATGACAAAAAAATAAAATAAATAAAAAAAAGTCGAAGAAGGAGAAAAAAAGGAGTAAATGTAATTTGTTGACATAAATATAACAAGGCGGCGCCCACGATAAAAGATACATGAAGTGTAATTTATCGGTTCGAAAAGCATAATGCCCCTTTTACTCGAATTTGTGGTCGATATATATCATTTTCAACGGATTGCAGGGAATCGTTTTACACGGGAATGGTTTCTTAGGATTTAAGGAATTTATTTTGTTGGGCGAAGGGGGGGATTTACGCCCCGAGATGAGAGCAAAATGGTGAACTCAGTGTACAGTACATTAGGCTTATTGCTTTAGATTATCCGCAAGAAATGGTGCATTGTTGAGAAAGTTAACTCCCGGAAGGGAAAGCTACAAATTTCGGAGGTCTGGCACAATCGTATTGAAATTGAAATTGGGAGATCGATTAATAAATTTGTTTTTATGCTTGGATATTATATCGAAGTAAGAGGAAGATTGAGGAAAATCGGAAAATTGCCAGGACAGCAGGATTAAATTATATAAAGAAGTGAGCAAGTTGGGACGGGATCCAATGAAAAAAGCATTTTTACTCATTTAACAAGTAATGAGAGTAATAATGGCTAAAGTCTGTAAGTCTGTCTGTGTGCAACATTGTATGGTCTAGAATTTAGAAGTTAGGACGTTTTATATTTTTAGATGTCCCTATTTCTCGAGAGCTTTAAATTCTTGAGAAATCAAGATTCAAAGTTAGATTTTAAAAATTAAAAATCTCGAAAAGAGAAAAAAAAATTAGTCTCATAAATAGTCGAATAAAATTCTCGAGATATTTTGACCAAAATGTTTTGTATTTTTTAAGATTTCGAGGAATGAAATATCTCGAAGAGAATCACTATTTATCAAGAACTTTGTGGCTGCAATAACTCCGGAACAAAAAAAAAACCTAAGCTACAAAAATTGATTGATTTTAGAGGCGAAAATAAGGCTTGGAGATAATTTCAGTCTAATCAAGTAAATTGTTGAAAAACTGACTTATTTTCAGATAATTTTTCTGATAAATCATTATTGAGATTTTCTTTGAAGACCTGTTACTTTTGAGGTCCCTAGAGTGAGGAAGTATTGCGGTCGTGTCAAAAATGAAATTTGGCCAAATTGCGAATTTTGCCGAATGAGCGAGAAAGTGACTAGTCCTCCCCGGACTGCTGGTCCCCTAGTTTTACATTGCTACCCGAATCTCGTGATAAGCAACTTGCATAAATAATAAAATCGCAAATTTATTGTTAATATTAATTCTTCGAATAACTTTATTCTAAAGAAATCATTTTGAAGTTATTATTTCACGGATTTTTAAACCAATTTTCAACCATAAAGGATCTTCAGCAGTCGTTTTCCATTAGACGAAAGAGGAAATTGGAAGCTACTTTTTTTTTTTTCATCCATTCGTATTAACCAAAATTTAATTACTCCTAAAAAAGCATTGCGACTGAGGTTCGTTAATGCTCTTTGTGACCGTCACGGTTTTCGAATTAACTCTTCATTGTTATTTGCTTTTTTTCTCCCCCTTCTCTCGCGTAATTCAAATCCCGCAACCGAAAATCTCTAAACGGATGAGATAATATTTTAAGGGCGATTTTAAAAAATTCCCGAGACGGCTAATTTTTTTTTTTTTTCATCTTGAAACTTAAATCTTTAAATATTTATCACGCCGCCGCCATTTTGGAATCTGCCTGGGAAAAGAATGAAACAAAATAAAAAGAAAATGAACAACCGAGGTGTCGTGTTATTCGGTCGGAGAGGAAGTGTCAAAAAAAAAGACTAAAAAAAAAAAAAAGGAGCGAAAAAAGTAAACAAAGACGGCCAACAAACACACAAACGGATAGGTCTGGTGATTCTATAAATGTTGGGAAAACCGAGGCAGGGAGATAAAAAAAGAAAAAAAAAGTTGTAAATTTTTTTTAAGGGAGGGGAGGACGGTTTTGTGTACTCGGAAAAATGTCTGAAATTTTTCCCATGACATGAAAAGAGAGCGGCGTTTTTTAAAAAACACGATCGCCGAGGGCCAAATACTTGAATCTTTTGTGCGGGGGGTTTTCGAGTTTTTCCTTTTTTTTTTTTTATATTTTTATTTTGCAAAAGATCCCACGCAGAATGACAAGAACATGACAGCATTAATCCAACTTATATTCCCCTGGTTCTTACTTTTTTTTTATTACAGTATTTTATTTGGTATTTTTTTGAAACCTGGGAAAGACTTTGAAAAGAAAATGGAGGGTTTATATAACACGTCTAAGAATCCCGGTTCAAAGGTTTTGAAAGATTGAATGAAGTTATAGAATATTTCATTTTTACGTTGCTAGGGTGTGTAACAGATAGTATTAAGAGTAGGTGAGGGATTAAAAATGTTATCCGTGGTGATAAAAGGCAGGGAAAAAATTTCTGAAGATCCGGAAAAAGCCTTCAAGGGGCCTATTTCCTAACACCCAGTTAAAACAGTATAGAATAATTGATCTAGTCTTTCTGACAATCGATTTAAATCGGACTAATATTTCCGGCTAGCCAGCATATCGCTCATCTAAAATTATTTTGTTCTATCTCCTCTGCGCAAGTTGACCCCACCTCGAAATTTGCTAAACATATGCACTTAATGAACCTCGGCAGTGGAGATAGAACAAAATAGTTTTGGATGCATCATATGATTTCGCGACCTCAATATTATAAGGTTCCATCTCCATTACGAAAGTTAAGGTTGACACCAAGTCCATATATTTTTAGCTTATGGTGAGCCGGGATGAACCTGTACTCTGGAGTTGTAACCTTATAATATTGACGTCACGACTTGTGCATGTGGAATAAGAGGATTTGACAGGGGAAAAAAGGGGGGAAGAAGTGAATTATTCGCCACTTGAAATCCTAAATCTTGCTTTGCTGGTATTGATTTTAAGTCATAGTTAAATAGCTAGTTTCAAAATGAGGACGCGCCATCATTTGTCCACGAAAAGGCGCCCAAACAAATCCTAAACCATTACTAACTGGTATCCCTTAAAATATTATCTTTGTCCTTACTAACCAATTTCTCCTCTCGTATTCGAAACGGCACTACAGCAAGAAAAAAAAATATTATCAGTAAAGTGAACAGGAGGGATGGAAGGGCCACAGAAAAAGGTCAAAGGCATCCTTAATGAAAATGTCGCATTGCCAACCTTTGAACTATGAAATGTCACCGTGATCTGTCATCCAGTTACTTTTCTAGGGATTTTTTTTTTATTTTTTCTCCCGAGGAAAAGGAATTACTAGGCTTTAGTTTTCTTTTTGTCTGTTTAAACCATTTGCGGTCGTTTTCAAAAAAAAAAAAAAAAAAAAGTGAAAAGAGGAAGTCTATTTTAAAGTAATTCGTTGCGGAGCATTCAAAGGAAAAGTACGAGGAGGAAAAATTGTACAGTTCAATAGTGCAATCACCATTAAGTATTTTACTAGGAACAGTGAACTCATCCGTTTTAAATCCGGTTTAACTCGTTCGGATTCAATTTCTTTTTTTCCCCTCAACAGAGTGCTTTCAATTCATACGGGAGGATATAGGAAGGGGGTGCGGTTGGTCTTTCTTTTTTTTTTTCGACTGAATTTGGTTTATAGACCTTTTCGTTCGGTTTTACTTACATTCAACGCTTTTCAAAGAGGAAGGGGGAAAAAAGATTTAATGGGTGGCTGAGCAAATGTTTCTGATGGAATTCTTAGATCTGTTTCGAATGGGAAAGAGAATCTTATGAAGTGGCGCACGTGTTTTAAATGGTCCAAAAAAAAAAAAAGAATGTTTTTTAAATCTTTTATAATTCTTGGAGCACGTACGTAGAATAACAGAAATGAAAAATAAGGATAATTAGTTTTAAAAAAAATTGTTTTCTTGAAAACGGAAGATTTGTTTTAAAATGGTCGCTTTTTTTATAATAACCAGGAGATTTTCCACTGTCGAGAATACATTTAGAAAACTCATAATGTTAAGTGCTGTTTAGCGTCTGCATAGCGCTAATTTAATTGTTTCATGTCGTTAGCCAGTTGTCTTCTGCTACTTTGGGTTGTCAGCTATGGCTTCTCTCAGCAATTGAAAAATAAGGCCGTGGTCTGCCAAAGCAATATGGCCGTCTACTACTTTGTTTTGTTTATGTAAGTAAGATTTCTTTTTATTAATTTGTTTTTATTCTTTTTTTTTCTAGGTAAGTTGATGTGGAATATTACAATGAGAGCAAACGGCAGGAACGAGTTGGTTCAGGAGAGCGGAGAACCGTTCGACATGGAAAAATTTGGGAGAGGGCTATATCCAGGAGTGGATGAGAACAGGCTGAAGAAGAAGTGTTAACATTTCCTCTTTTTGAAACAAAGAAAACATCTCACCTCATCACTGACATTTATTCCGGACACCTTTCAATTAAGTAAATGGTCACTATATATATACTTCCCAATCGAATGTATGCTACCACATTTCAACTCCGCAGAAACCACATACACGCATACACCATCCTTTGCAAGAGGAATCTCCATCATCAAAATCCTATTTTAAAATGTTTAGCATACACGATCATACGTCAAATCGGTCAAACCTCTACCGGCCCCGTATAGTGCATTGTTTATTCAATCATTCCAATTGCTTTTATCATCAATCGAACCTAATTAATTTATCCCCCTTACACTTATCATATGACAACCTCCATTATCATTAAACGATTAATTAAAATTATAAATAAACCAAATCAATACCGGCTCGAATAATCGAGCTAAAACGGTCGAAGGGAAACTCGTGAAAGGGGAAAAAGTCATATTGAACCTAAACTAATGACAAGTGTTTTTTATGTCATCGCGCCAGAGGGGGTGAATGAGGGTAGTGGATTGAAAAGTTTATGAAAGATTTTTTTTTTAACTCGTCCATTTACGAAATTAGAGCAATTTCCTAATGTAAGAGTTATCAAGGGAAAAGGTAGAAGAAGGGGAAAGGGTGAAACCTGCTGCGAGAATGAAAAGAGGGAAAAATGGTATGAATATGAAAGTGCACCCAGACAATTAATAAAATAGTTAGCTGCGAGTTTTAGAAGGAAAAATTTAATTTTTGCATGCGATTTGCTTAAATTAATGGGGAGTCCCCGTAGCACCGTAGCATATTTATTTCATTTTATTTTAAATTCTTATCTACTTTCATCGCGTTTAATTATTATAATTAATTTATTAATTATATTTCTTTATTATGAAGAGGGATGTATTCAAAATCTTAATTTAAAAAGGCAAGTTCTTTTTTAGTATTTTTTAGGGAGACCTGGGGAAAGTTTGTGGATGATTTTTTTTAAATTTAATAAATCTCAGGTTTGTTTTTTAGCTGCTTAGGACCGGAAAAACATCAAATAAAGTTGCAAACGGATGTTTTCATAGTTCACATAATCTGGAATACCTTTTTATGAGCAAAATTAAAAAATAAACAATGGCTATCAAACATATTTGAAGAAATATTGGACGAAAAAATTGAAGATGTAATCCGACCCTTAGACTCCTCTTAAAATCTCCCCTGGATAATTCCCTCCTTTTCCATACGAAGCATGAACTCGCAACAAACTAAAAAACTCACGAATAGCGCCTAACAATTATTTCGAGGTCGGATTCAGGAGAGAGTGCATCCCATGCGATTTGACGGGTGTTCTACCCAGGATACAATCCTTTCGAGAATTGTAACTACGCTATTCGAACATCGGAAAGTTTCTTTCTTTTTTTTCCATCCTTTTAAACTTCCGCACATAACCTTATCAAAAGATCGTTTAGGAACAAACCCCCCCGTCTTCATGCTTCCATTTCCAAAGGAGCTACAAAAAACCGCCTTACAAATCTCGTTTATACATTCGCCTTACACTCATTCACATGACACGCAAAAACAGGAAATCCAAGGCGTTTTTCAACGTCCTCTCATGTTTCACAACATTGTCATTGTTAAAACTCATCCATCCAATAACACATGACATTTTTTTTTTTTATATTTCGTCATGTGCTTCTTCTGGTTAGCTGGACCCAACAACTCGTGTTTTCGGTTTTCTCCTAGCGCGCGACCCTGCTTCCCCCTCGACCTTTAATAATAACGTAAATCAATTTTTCTCGAGTTCCTTCCTCATTCATTATTTATCATCCCTTCTCATTTTCTCTCTTTAAGGACATGAAAACTAATCAAATGATGTGTTTAAAAACTTTCATAAAGTTTTCTCCCCTTCCTTTGCCTATTGTTTTATTATTAAAAAGGAAAATCTAAGAAAACAATGGAAGTACGCTGAACAATAATGTCATTTATATCCTTTTTCCCTTTCAACCCCCTCTTAGCAAGTACACGTGCACTTAAAAACAAGTTAATAATGAATTTTTGATGGGGAACTCCGAGATCGTCGGAATCGAGTCTTACAAAAGGCCGTAGGGAAGGAAGGAGAGGTAAGGGCGGGAGGAGGGGAGGACTCGCGTTTTAAGGGACTTAATGTAGGCACAAGGAACCGCTTTAGTATGGGAATGCAGCTGGTTTAAGGAGGGAGGAGTGGGAAAGGACGGGAGTGATTGATTTCTCTGAAGTAGTAATAATGAATAATTAACCACCCCTGTCGAAGTGCATGATCATATAACCGTTCAACCAGATAAGTCCTTAAAAACTCATTTTTCTTTTTGGTTTATTTTAACCCTTTTCAGCCTATAAAGTACTCTTTTTATCTCGGTTCTTAAATTCCTCTTTCTTTTTAATGTTAAAGCGGATGTTTGCGAAATGTAGAATTTTCACAACGGAAGAATTTTTATTTTACTCCCACTTGAAAATCGTAATTAACTTAGGAAATGGTCGTTTTCAACAAAAGAGGTCTTCATTAGGAGAATTTTGTGAGGGAGGGAGGATCCTTGGAGATTGTTACTTATACTTTGTTTACCTATCTTTCAACGCCTACCCAGTTTATATTCTCATTCGCGTAATGTACACAACCATCAAATATATAGTAGAGCAATATACACGAAGGAAAATGGAAGTGATATTAATAAGTAATGGGATTAATTTCTTAATTACTATTTCCTCTGTTTAAAACAAGCGTAAGATTAGATAAAAAAAATTGAATTACGAGATTATACGGAATAATTGGACAGATTACTATGTTCGATTAGTTAAAACTAATAATAGCGTGCGTCCTTTCCAGGAAGATACCGCCTTTGGCTATGGCAGAACGAAAAGAGGTCTCTCCTCTTTGCTCAAGTATTCTATATTTAGCACACCTTAAGCACTAGACGTTCCTATATCGAGTAAGGGCTCTGGCAGTCTCAATGCAACGCACCGTAGCGAGCAATGCTTAGCTTATGCATGACTTCACCTTATGGACCATAAGCTAAACACTACTCGTTGGCGTTGCGTTGCATTGAGACTGCCAGGGGCCTAAGTTCTTAAGTCAAAGGATTCAAAGTTTGCACGATCAGCAAATTTCTCCTTTTTTATTTTTTATTATTCAGCGGCAGCTGAATAGAAGACTTTTTGCCACGAGTGATTTTATGGGATTCGAACTGATGGCATCAAAACTTAATGTATAGTAATGGTCCCTCAAGACTATAATGAGTAAAGGGTAGAAAACCTCAATGCGCTTTGGGTGTCCTGGTCTAACACACTTCAATCACATCGGGTCTCGGTGTTTGTCAGTTGCAGAAACTAGTGTATAGTTTGTGGTTAATTGAGTAAGGCAATCACCCGATTATGTAATTTTATTTCTTGATGTTATTTCGAGGAAAATTTGGTTGGAATTTCTTTTCTTGATATTAATCTCAAAAACACAGGCAAGTAAAAAATGGAGAAGTAACCCCTTCCACAAGACACGATTTATGCGGTCACCCTTGTCTTGGCCTGACAATACGTCTTGCTTCTTTAGTTTCGCTTACAACTTCTTTTTTGAATCAAATTCGTGACAGACGGACAGATGAATGGACGGGTAACCCGACGTCATCAGAAAATACCATTTTTTCACCCTCGTAAATCTGAAACTTCGATTTTCTTCAAACAAAAATCGATTTCAACTTAAAGTACATTGCTTAACCCTTCCGAAGCTTAAGCAAAATTTCAATAACCTTTTCTTATAAAAAATGCCATCATCGCATTATTTCTTTTTTTTTTTTTTTTAAAAAAAAACTCTTTATTTATTTACATAAATCCCATTTAAACGGCCTTTTAATTCCCAGACATCCGTGTTGTCACTCCCCAAGCAATTTTCTCCTTTCACTTAAGAAAACGTCACAAAATCTAACAGCCATTTATCGACAAAACTATCACCCTTCATCCCTTAAAAAACACCCATTGATTCTAAGGGGGGAAAATCCTCTTTTTATTCTCCTTTTTTTTTTTATTCTTTTAAAATTCGCTCCCAGCATAAAGACTCGGGTATATAGGCCCGTAACCGGTAAATTCATAAAACCTTGTTGCATATAAGAAACCCATAAAACACTTCGTTTAGCCGTAAGTTAAGCACGAGATTTCGGGGGAAAAAATCCCAAATTTTTTTACCCTGGGATCTTGCATCCCGATTTCCCGACGCTACGTCGTAAGTTAAATATGTTAAAAGGGGGTCCTTTTTAATTTTCGAACAACCGCCCGATCGTTTCCTATTGCCTTTGCGTGTAAAGTTACAATTTTCTTAGAGAAAGTGAGTCAGCAAGTGAGGTTTTTTAAAAAAAGAATCATCTTACCTTTCGAATGCTAAACATGAAAGCGCCGTGAATAATATAATGATATCATATAAATAATGGATTCATCCATAAGTTAATAATGGCTTCTTAGTAAAGTTAAAATGCAAACCATGTTTGAATTCAATTTTTCACGAACAAAAGACTGTCGTTTCCGCTTTTCCTTTTTTTTCTCTCCTTTGACTAGCTACTCTCAGGTGTGATTCGAGGGGGTCTTAATTCTTCTTTTTTTTTCGTCTTCTGCGTTACGTAGAGTTTGAAAAAAAAAAAAGAATAAAAGAAAATTTTTTTATACCTTGCATTTTCATGTTAAACAAACTAAGAAGAAACTTTTCTTTAAAAAATAAAAAAAGGAAATGAAAAATGTTAGCTGAAGAAAGTCTTCGCCTTGAGCCGGTGTAATAAAAAGAAAAGAGTAATTTAGGACGGTGATTATTTTTGTTACATAATCAATCAATCAGGCGCAAGGTCGAAAAGAAAAAAAGAAGCTACCTAGAGCAAGCGGTTAATTGCCGTATTTGATCTTTTACACCTAATGCACTTTAACCTTGAGGATCATGTTTTTGTATGTAAAGTGTTTCTTTTATGTTTTATTTAAAGCCGAAAGGGAGAAAGCTAACTGCACAAAGCTTTTACACGACTAAGACTCAAAGACACACTGTTTTGATCAAAGGAAAGATTAAGATAACATTTTTAATGAGCATTTTTGTAGAAAAATTTTGCTTTTAAAATATTTAATTTGAAAGCCCAGAGAGCTAAACGGAGTATTTTGATGGGTCAATCTCGAATGCTTGAGCAGCTTTAAATTTTTTATTTGGCGAATCAAAGTTTAAGATCTTTAACCACTATCAAAGAAAAGGAAACTGATTTAGATTTGAGCATATCATAAAATTCACAAAAGAATGGTAACACAAGAACGGAAGCACCATATAAGCAGAGTAACGCCTGGGTCCATAACCTGTTTCCTCTAAGAAAATTTCCTCCAATCTCAGGTGCAGAGATTGGACACAGCTACCCTCTGTTAATGTTTATCTGGTGACTAAAAGGGGAAAAAAAATTTAAAACCAGCAGGACAAAGCTTATAGCTAACATCTGAAAGGATTGTCTTCTTCTTCTTAACTACACGGATTAGGCTAATAGCCTGTTCCGTCTTCAAAGTTTAAAATTTGAACTTTAAAATCTAAAATTTATTGATGGCTAAGATTTAAAATTATTAATTTAATCATTCCAACGTTTCATCGGTCATCCTATGTCACGACGACCTTGCGGACGGTAATGAACTGCTTGCTTTACAAGGGATCCTGCCATTCGATCGATATGGTCTATCCAGTGCCTCTTATTATCTTTGATCTTCTGGTTCAGAGCAAATATGGCCAGCTCTCCTCTAATATCGTTATTTCGGATCTGATCTGGTAATGAACAATCGTTTACTCTTCTTAAAAACTTCATCTCCGCCGTTTGGATTTTTGGTTGATTATGTTTCGTATCCACCCATGATTCGCTTCCGAACACAATGGAAGGCACCGCCATGGTTTTATACGGCTTGATTTTCGAGTCTTAACGTATTGACTTTTTCCTGTATATCTCTGTCTGGTTCATAGCTGTGAAAGGATTGTGTTTTTATAAAATTCTAAAAAAATACCATTTTTTCCTTAATTTTCTCAATGAATTCACATAAAGTTTGAATGAGTCCAAATGTCACGCTGAATCGCAAACACAAAGTTCAAAAAAAATCCCATAACCAATCTCTATCGATTTCATTAATAATACAAAAATTCTTTAACGAAGTAACCGCAAATATCAGGTCATGTAAAACAAAAAACCATTTTAAGAAAAAAACGCGACAATTAAAGAACCGAATCGGGGGAAAAAACTAGTTGGTTAAACAATCCCCACGTTGAATAATCGATAAGTTAATAATACCCCAAGACGACCCTGAATCAAAATCCATCGACCTGTAAGTCCTCAAAAATGTTATTCTTAACTTTCAAAAAAAAAAAAAAAAAAAAGTTTTTTCATTCAGCGTAAAAAAAAATGGGGAAAAGTTTTTTTCATCAAACAGTTTTCACCCAGTTGAATAAATGTATGCGATTTTTCATTTTTCCCATAAAATTTACAAGACTAACTCGTGTAACCTAACCGTAACAACTTTTTACATCTTCTTAAAATTCTTTAATCCGTTCGGAAATTTAAATTTTAAGAAGGTCAATCTCGATATCCCGAACTAAAAATATTTTTCCAATATTTAAAATTTTCAATGCCTTTTTTTTATATTAAAGAAAAAAGTTTTAAGGTCCTTTAAGTTCAAGTAGGTCCTATAATCTAAAAAAATTTTTTTCTTCGCCCCTTAAAAAAAAAAACTTTTTTGAGAAATTAAAGAAGTAATTACTTTCGGTTTTAAACAGGATGCGGTTAAGCAATGTAGAAAACGCTTTCGGGGTTAGCTTCGTCAATGCTGTTTAACGTTTACGTACTCATTTTCCGGATTAGCTTTTCTGATTTATTTTAATTCGCAAAAGGGTTTTTCGCGTCCCTTCCAGGGATCCGCGTCTACACACTCTTCATTCGTCTACGTCCTGGGAAAATGCTCATATTAAGAAAAATGACGTCACGGATTTCGAAACTCTCGTTTCCTCGTCTAAGATTATGTAAATCGTTAGGATCCCACAACAGCTCCGAAAACCCCGGACAAGATGCGAGGAATTAGAAAGGTAAATTAATTATCTCTCATCCTCTTTTCTCTTGTACACATTCTCTTGAGATTTTAAAAAAAATTAAAAAAAAAAAAAAGCAACCGGACCGGAAGTCGAAAGGATCAACAAGAAAAAAGGTCGAATAATGACCGAGGAAAATGCCCATCACTTTCAACCACCCCCAACTCGCCTTAGATAATGTTTATATCGTAAAACCGGAAGTCGGAAGTAAGCATAACCACTATTAACAAGAGTTCTTCAGTCAACCGACACTTCCGTTTCTTGCTCACGTTGTTAAGTTTCATTCCCCGGAGGGTTTTGCAATAACTAGATTACGGTACGTAAACCGAACATCCCTAAACTTACGTCGTCTATCTTTAAATACGTATAGGGAAGGGTCATTTAGGGTGGAGAGAAAAAAAAATCAGAGCTTAAGGTAATGGCTAAATCTAACTTATGGTTTGTTTTTTTTGTTTTGTTTGTTTCTTTTTTCCCTCTGCCCTCGCGATTTGTTTCTTTTTACGGATCCGTTTAATCAACAGATTAAAATATTAGATTAATCCGGTATACGCCAAGTTAACTTAATACTATCCGAAACTTGCTACCCGTGTATATTAATTATGCTCCCCTTATTAGATTATAAGTTATTAATTAAGTTCATTAGAATGTTATTAATCTTAATTACAAATAATCAATTAGATTGGAAATTAAATTCGATTGAAACTCTTTTACGGATCAAAGGAAAAAATTTTCTTTCCTGTTTGTTGTAGAGAAAAGGATCTTCAGTCAAAACGTCAGAATTAAAATCTAAAAACCCTGGTTTAATTTGAAGCCGATCAAGGGGGGAAAAAAGGAGGAATCGATTCGTGAGAGAAATGAAAGATAAAGAGAATTAAAAATGGAACGTTTAACCGAATTCTTTTTAAATTTTTAATTTCTTCTAAGAAAAATAATAGTAAATGCAGTGTCTTTCGAATTTGACGACGATGAAAATTTTACAGTTGTAAACGATTTTCATTATTAACCCGTTAAGGTCTAGATTTTGTTTTTCGGAAGAGACCTCTTCTAACTGAATTTCAATTTCAAGATTGAGATCGAACAGCCAGTAACCGTAAATCTCTCATGAGGTTAGGCATTCGGCATTACACGAATCTAAATTAATATAAAAAATTTTAGCCTAATTATTTTGCCTAATAATGGGGGGCATTTGAGGCATGAGGCATTTTTCCGTGAAAAATCGCCTTCCCCGGAAAATCCGGAAAAACTGAAAATTTTTAAGTTTTACCGACAGGGCCAACATGGGATTCTATTTCGACTGAAAAATGGTCGGAGTTTTCAAATTTCCGGTCCATTTTGTGATTCGAAGACAATCCTGCCAAGTTCGGAACTTTGGCAGGGCCAAAAAAGGCCAAACAATGAATTGCTAAAGATTTTCTCGAAACGGTTCTAACGATTTTTCGTATTTTTTGTGTGAAGATACCTGACCCTAAAAGGAGCAACTTTTCCCTTTGGCAATTTTTCGTTAAAATTCGCCCTCCCCTAAAAATCCGGTAAAACCAGAAATTTTGAAGTTTTACAAATAGCGGTGACATGGGACTCGATTTCGACTAATTAATAGTTAGAGGTTTTAAATTTTTGGTTTATTTCCTGATTTCAAGTCAACCCCCCGACCTCCCAAGTTCCCAATGATGCCTTAATCGAATGAAGCTATACCCGACTGAGCGAGAATGTGACTAGTCCTCCCTGGACTGCTGGTCTTTTAGTTTTACATTGCTACCAGAATCTGGTTGGAAAAGCCACGTTAAAAAGGCAAAGAAAATATCACAGCTTTTCTCTCGACCCACGATTTCTCCCAAAGATGCCTACGGTACCTACAAACAAACAAAAATTAAGAAATATTAGTACGATTATTTGAGAAGGTCAAAAAGCAAAAGGGATAAAAGAGGCGAAGGAGCCGGCGTGAAAATAATAAATAAAAAGGAAAAGCCCATGCCGGTCACGTCGTGTAAATACACGGGGAGTAAAAATAATGACAGTAAAAAAAAGTAACAGTTTTTGTCGCCGGTCTCAAACAAACTGTGCATGATAAGAGATAAACAGCAAATGAACAACACTATACAGCGACTATCCGAGTGAATAAAAACGAATCCCGCTTCCTGAAACGCGGAAGGCCATAATAAAAGTTCAACAAAGGCCATACAAATAATATTACATTCCTTGATCTTTGCATAAGCGGTTTCCCTCGTTATTTATTTTATTATTATTATTATTATTATTTCTGTTCCTTAAAAGAGAAAATGTAATAATAAAGTAACTTAATTAATTTTTGATGGAGATGGTTTTTAAGCCTTTAAAGAAAAAGGAGAAGAATTAAAAACCAAGGCAAGAAAGGAATTACGCCAATGATTTATCTTAGCCGTATAGGAGCAGCCAAATTTCTTTCGAGAGGAAAAATTGTTCGAGCAGGGGCGGAGCTTTGGTTTTAAATGTGCCATACTCGGTTTTTAAAACCTAAAAGCCAGAAAAAGGGCTAAAAAAGGGCTGAATCCGGCCATGCATGCAGGCGCCCATATAAGATCTAAGATTTGGATTCTACTCAAAATATTTGGTGTGGCCTTGTTTCTGGCTACCAGAAACCAAGAGCCAATAATGTTACCATCGACTTAGGATGCGAATTTAAAGCCATGTTGCCAGTTAGAACATTTCTTGGGTAGAAAGGCTTACTGCAATCGATATTCACCTTGCTTCAAGGGCTTTTCCCACTTAAAGTCTTAATAAGAAATCGGAACCTTTTTTAAGTAATTGTTGCTTCATTTTTTGTTTCCAGGTAAACATCTTCAGGCAAAATCGCATAACGTTAAGTCGAGCTTTAATTTTTTCCCCATAATTTTCCTTCCCTTTCATTCAATTTATAAAGATTTTTTTAATTTTCAAGAACTGAAAAATCAAGATAAGAAGATTTTAGCTTTTCTTTTGTTGAAAGTAATTCCTATTCAATTTCTGCGGGGGACAGGCAGCTCCGTTTTTTTTTTTTTTTTTTTCAATCTCAGATTTGTTTTCAGAAAAAACGAAGAAAAATAAGGCGACGATTTCTTAACAGGACTTTACCCAAACAAGCGAAAAAGCCCTGTCGAAAAGGAAAAAAAAAAGAAAAGGGCTTGGGGGCCGAATGAGAAGGGGGTGAATGAAGAGGAGAGAGAAAAAGGAATCCTTAACCGATTTTGTATCTCGAAACCGTTTTACGAAATCCCCGTAGTAAGAGCCTCCCGAAAAGCATTTTCTAGATAAATCGTTAAATAATCTTATTCTTTATTTAGATAAAAATTCCCGTTGAATTGACAAAAACCCTGCTTTTTTCATAATAAGGGAATCGGAGTTTCGAGTTAGGTAAAGCTTAAATAATGTGGTAGTTAGTGGAATGGTTTTTACTTTGGAAGTTTGTATTAACTTATAAAATGGGAAAAAACTTCGCGGTTGTGTGGTGTTTATGAAATGAAAGAATGCGTGAGTTAAGGGATTAAGTAACTGTGCATATACCAAAAAAGAAAATTTGTTTTTTTTAAAAAAAATGATGATTACAGTACAAGGTTGGAGCGCCCAAAGTTAATTGATTTTAACGTAGGCCGCCTTCTTGTTTTTAAGGCGCGACGCCGATAAATATCGTTAGGCTGATGCAAAGGAGAAAATTATGGGCTTGTCGGATTAGAAAATCTGATAGCGAGAACGAGGAAAAAGTTTTTCCTTAATGTCATCAACAATTTTGTCTTCTGAAGAGTGATTGTCACTTGAGCTCTTTAAGAAGACCTTGAGACAGTTCTGTTTACCTCAATCTCGTGGTACCGTTATATATAATATCGTTACCTTAACCGATATTTCTTCTCAGACTCGATGAAGCTAATTTTTGAATGGCTCAAACAAAGCGGTGAAATATTTTCTCGATTCAAAAAAAATTAATGAAACTGCACTTGGCCTTCAATTTGATCGCACGGTGCAATTATGACTAATCGTCTTACTTATCGAATCTTAAAAGTATTAACGTTCCTTATAGAGATACTCAAATAAGAAATTTTGAAACTTAAAAGGGAAGAGATTCTCGCGAACTCTTTAAACTTTGAAAGCTGTGTCTTGCCTCGCCAATCACGCTTTCATTAGTTCAAAGTATCGAAAAGCTCGTTTGGCATCTTGCGGCTTCATTCTCAAACGATAAGAGGCCAAAACTACCAGAAATGTCTTTTCGGACCCCGACATTAATGAAATCGAACGTCGTCATTACAATTTTTAATTTCCTTTTCCGGTTTCCTTTTTCATTTTGTTTACTTTGCGAGACGAGTTACTTGCCATTTAAATCCGAGATTGCTTCTAAATCTCCGGGATTCGAGAAATCTCGAAGTTAACCTTTTAACGGTTAAGGAGAGGGGGGGAGGAAGGGGGGGTCGGGAGGAGAAGGTAAAACGTCGATAAAGCGTCAAACTCGAAAAGGAAAATTTTTTCCGCCTTTTATTGTCTTTAAAAATGAATACGCATGCGTTTACACATGAAATTTTAAATTTTATAGTCAGTTAAAGATGATGCGCAATAGTTTTTATTTCCGATATCCCTTTTCTAAAACCCTGTTTTAACGACCCATAAGTTATTTCAATGACGGTTTTAGCTCTCGGTTTTCTCCTTTTCCTTGAATGATAATTTGATCCTGTTCTTGAGGCACGAAGGAAGAATGGCCCGCCTTTCGGTATAACCACCCGGGGTTAAATCGTCTCCCCCCGGATTATTCGGAATGGCTTATTCGCCTTAATACATTAACGTCCCAAGGTCGAAGGAAACCATTTCTCAATTCGGATCGGAATTCCTTGTTTTGTGTTCGAGGTAAATGAAGCTTTAATTTAGAAGAGGCTGAGATTATTTAAGTTATTTTACCGATTTTTGGTTAGCTTCGTGGATGGCGTGTTCGACTCACAGTAGTCGAGAGTGAAGTGGCCGTTTAGCGGTCTACGGCTGAAATTTTTTTACGGCTAGATTTCATTTTAACTCGTTTGCGTCATGCAAACTTGATTCGAGGATTTTAGCATCCCAAATGGAGATCATTGGGATTTGAGAATGTAGTGCAATAGAATGTAGTGTAGTTTGAGTATGCAGCGCTCTCAAGTAAATCTGCCGTATATAATAATAGCAACTTATTTCAAGTATATCTCATGTATATCTCGTTGAGTAAGCTTCTCGTACGTTAAAGATAGGCGCAATCGGTCATTTTACAATGGGACGAGTATATCTATGTAAATCCAAGAAAAAAATTGGGTGCTGGGAAGAATAAGAATGCCATTGATTGTGTTTATTAAAAGTAAATGTAATGTAAATTTATTTATTTATTTATTTATTTATTATTTAAATGCTATGGTACATTAGCTTTTGTACATCAGCAGTGTCATGTTAGGCGAGGCTGTTGGACCCCTCAAGAAAGCCTAGAACTCTGAGGCAGAGTATAGGACCAGTCCAGCCAGGAATACCTTTAGGCGGTAGAAAAATTTTTTGTTTATCTTCTTTTCCTGTATCTCCCCCGGTAATTGGTTAAAGGAATCCCCGCCGGCATGCCCTACCCTCTGTTCCGACTTTTTAAACCTCGTGTATGGAATTGAGAAGTGCTGGGACTGCCTCGTGGCGCGCCCCGTGCTTTCCCCAACCAACGTGCCCTCTCCAGAATTTAGAAAAAACTTTATGCACTCAAAGATATACAGAGAGGGTACTGTGAGCATTGACAGATCTTTAAATCGCTCCCGGCAGAAAGGGGGCTGGTAGTGGTCTGTATGCCACTCCCATCTTACCCGACCGGCCAGATACCTGACCGCTTCTTTTTGCAGCACATGCATCCTCTCCATATTTCCCTCTGAAGTTCCTCCGAAATGTAATGTGTAATCATCGATTGATTTTGTAGATTGGGGTATTAGATTATCAGGACGGAGATTATTGTGTGTTTTATATTTGTGACTGTTTACATTTTAAAAATAAATAAAACGTGGTTCCGATTTTTGAAAATATCTTAGCTGATACCGAAATCTAATGGAAATCGGTGCAAATACGTGATCCATAATCACAAAAGAACGCCCCATTAAAATTTCAAGAAATTCTGACTGAAACCTGGAAATGCATTTACATTTTCACTGTCCTTTCTGAAAAGCTTTTTATCCTGAGTTGCAGGCTTCTGAATCCCTATAACCGTAACACAGTCGCACTGCCAAGTGGATCTATCCTGGGCCGCCGCCCTTTGATTTGACACCCCCGCAGGACCTGAGCGATCCGTCCAAAGTGATGGGTGCTTTGCACGGTTTAAATTAAATTTCATATCTTCATACTTTTGCATATTGATTAAATAGTACCTGTAACCCTTAATAGTCCTGGGGCAACTAACTTATCAAAAAAATTCAAAACGATAAACTCTCATCCGAATTGGCCTCAAGGTCATTTTTCCATTCATATCTAGCATACCTTCACTCGGCATTTCCATCCCCTCAATTCATTTTCCACCCATGTATTTATTTATACTCGAAATAAGTATATAAAAGGTACATGAAAAGGATGAGTTGTGGGGGAGTTTTTTGAAAACGAATGATCGAATATCGCGATAAAATCCCGTACAAATGTTTATATTTTGTTGAAAACAGCGTCCATTTCCGACGGTGTAAATCAAATAATGCCACGGGAGCTATCTTAATCATAATCCGAGCGGATTATTGCATCAGAAATCCTTTTTTTTTTCCTCGCGTTATTTCGTTTTTTTCCCCCCTCCCGACGATGATAAAGTTAGGAGTATATAAATGCGAACGAAACTTTCGGGAGGTTTTGCCTCTCTTTTTGATGTGTTTGAATAGACATGAAGCTGACAGATCTGATCGATTTGTTCCCGGATCTGATGTGATGTAGAGATAACATTCCCCAATGTTTGGCATTGCCGGTTTCACAAAGCATGTGAAGTAACAGACTGTTATGCGGTCAGGTTTTCACAAGGGAAAAAGGAAATCGGGCTAATTTCGAAATTAGATTGTCCGAGTTCAAGATGTCTTATGTGACGTTTCTGTCGTGGGGGGGAACAATCGGTCTTAAGGAGGGTATTACAATGTTCCCGTTAACATTTCCAGAAGTGTGTTTCGGGAAGGAAATAACCCGGGGCGGGCTTTTAATATAATAAAAGAAAAACAATATATCTTCCTGTTTCCCTGTCGAGTTTCTTATTGTTGTTAAAAAATTGTTATTGAAAAAAAAAAGATGTTTTTTTGTTTTCCAAAGTAAAAGAAACAATCGCTGAAAAAATGGGTTCAATTTCCCCGATATAAATTACTTTCCGTTCGTTCGGGTAGGGTAGTAAAGAGAGAGAGAAAATGGGGAGGTGTTTGGAACCAGGGGGGTGAGTCTCAAGGGGTATTTCCATCAGGATTTACGATGCCCCCTACCAAACCTCATCCCTCCTCCGCCCTCCATACCAAGCTTTCTCTTGTGTTGCGTTATCATTCGACTTGTTGTAACGTTGCCAACTTTCGCAGTGTCATTTTATCCTGCACCATCGTACCATCGCCAAAACTCTCCGGTTCCTTGTGTAACCAGTCTTTCCAATGTACTTAGTCTAATCTCTTTCCTTTTCATCGTTGCGGAGTGTGGAGGAGGGAAAGGGGGGGGGGGATAGAAGAAAATCTCATCAAGTCGATGGAGCGAAGAATATGTTAAGAGGAAAACTCGTTGACGTCATCGTGTTTTTCTTTTTGTTAAAAATTTTAAAAAGGGAAAAGTCCTGGAAATGAATTTGAAGATAGTGAGGACGAATAATTAAGTTGTTGATCACAAATTAAGGCTTTAACGGTTTGCGAATTCGCTGACTTAAAAATTCAATTCCCTTTTTGGTTTTAATTTCATAAGTCTTTCATTGGTCTTGCATCATTCGACATCCCATTCATCGACAAAGCGATGGCTCGCTTCTTGCACCACGTGTTTTTACCATTGTTAATTTCTAAGATGTAACCGATATTTGTAGTCCATGCAAGGTGCAGACAGAGTAGGGGTCTCGATGGCTTTGAGCTATATGTGTTTGCATTTTGAAAAATTAATCGAAGTTCGTCATTTTTTTCTATGGTCTTGCTTAAGGCCACGTTGATCCTAAAGACAAGGCTGTTTATGGCTGTTCAGAGAGATTTTGGACAAGCGGCGATTACTATGTTGCCAAAATAAACACTTCTTTAAAATCATCTTATTTATTCGAATGTAACAGAAATACTTTTAGCCTGAGCTTTAGATAATTATACTAAAAATTAACGGGTTCACGACATACGTACAAAAAGTTAAAATTAAATTTTTAATTTAAAGATGTTCGGTAGAAGAAAGTAATTAGAAATTAACGAAGAATGAGTTTACTAAGTGCATTCATAAATGGGGTTCTTCCTTTCGACTTTCAAGGTGGATGGACCCGCCTACTCCTTTTTCCTTTCGAAACTACCTTCAAGTTCTTAATGAGCTTTATTACGAATTTTCATATCCATCCGGGTTTCGAATTAAAATTTTATAGTTTATTTTCGAGATGCGAAAAAAGTCCTACGTCCCCCACTCGATTTATCTTATCCCCGAAAACTCCGACGATGATAAAGAAAATGAATAGAAGGGGAAAAAATAGCTAGACTAAATATCGAAAAATATCTCCCAAACGTTTCTTCTTCTTTTTAAGTCTATTTCCTCTTACATTCTTTTAGAAAAAAAAAGTTCTCTCGGGGAAAAATCAAAATGATGGATTAGGTATCAGGGATTACGTGAAGGGCCGAGTTTTCTTACGACTTGTGAAAAAAGACGAGATATTTAGATGACCATTTCCCGAGTATGAAAAATAACGGAAGTTGTTCGCTATCAAGAAATAGCTTTTTTTTGTTATCGCTTCAAAACCGGATATTCTTCAGCAATCTTTTTACAAAGCCCGAGACGATGTCTCTCATAGCTCGAGTGAATTCCTAACGACATTTTCGTTCGACCATTCCGTTTGCGTTATTCTTTTATTCGGAACCGATCGACTGTAAATTGAAATACTGTTGAGCAAGAACCGCATGAAAGATGCCCGGGTGTGTGTGAAAAATTTTTCCAATTTTACAGATTTGAAAAAAAGGAGAAAAAGGTTGACAAGAAAGAGGGAAAACAAGATGAAGAAAATTTTTAGAATGATCGAGGTGACGAGGAAAGTAAAGGTTATCGGGAAAATTTCAAATGCATTTTAGTCTGTTAGTCTGGCTCTGTGGGGCTAATGGCTACCTCCATTAGGGCCCTCCGCCAGAAAATATTCACAGCTATTGTTTCTTCTTTTTCTTATGATCGTCTATTTCCCGCCACTTTTTGGCATCATTGCGTCTAAGGAATTTCAAACTTTAAAAAGTAGTCTCTTTACAGGGAGGGCTCTCCTAACAATGGTACACCACTGATGAGTTGTCTGCTATATACTGGATCGCCATTTTCAATTCTTGTAGCTGTCATGTTCTCAAGCTGTGGATCTGCTATAATCTCGAAATGAGAGTCACCACGTCTGCTTCATATTCTAATTATGAGCCATCAGGGCGACTCCCATTCCGAGATCATGGTGAACCCACAGTTCGAGAATATGGAAGCTTTGAGAACTGCAAATGGCAATGTCATTTGTACCAGACAACTCATTGAATTGTTGAAGCCAAGAGTGCTGCCTGATGAATTGAAAAGAATTAAACAATTAAGTCAGCTTGAAAGGGAATAAAAACTCTTTTTAAAAAAGGCAATACAAAAAGCTTACAATTTCTAGCACATAAGCCCTACTTTAAAATGATTTTAATTCTCCATGCTTATATGTAACTTTCCTTTTCACCTCCTCACATTGTAAGGGCACGTTTTAATCTCGAAAGAAAATTTAAACCGAGGAAATCGCCCACCCTGTACACCGTTCATCTTCCAGTTAGAAAATCCTTTCGTCCCTAAAGGTTATAAAAGGTTACGCTCGGGCTAAAATTTGAGTTTTGTCTACGTATAATTAAAGTCCGGTTAAAGGCATTAATAAAGGCTTTGAGTGTTTCGGAGGGGGTTCAGGTGGTATTGTTTGCTGAATTATGATTCCAAGTTTTGCGAATATGCAATCCCATTCATTCCCCGGTTAGATATCTCAATCGTAAGATCCGATTACTCGAGTTGAAATAGAAAACCGAGCCTGTCGAAAAGTAATTTGACACCCGGATTTCCTCCCGCTGAGATCATTATCCTAATAACCATGGTTTAAATTTTTTAAAAAGAATAAAGCTAATCCCGGGTAATTAGAAAAAAAGGAAAACAAAAACCAAAACGATCGAACTCAATTTATATAAAAAAGAAAAATTTCCGAGTTGCCCGGAGAATCACAAACGAAGACTAAAAATTGTAGGTAACATATGAAAGCCGAATCGAAAATGCTGGTATTCGTGAGATTAAAGGATTTGTGTATAAAGTTAGTTCGGGTTGAGAAGAACGAGTTGAGGCACACGACGGGGGGAAGAGAGGGGAAAGGGGAAGCAAAGGGTATAGGGTTAGGAGGAGGAAAAGCAGAAGAGTTTCAGGTGGCGGGGGCGAATGCAGGGGGTTTTCGAATGAGGATGAGGAGGTGGTGGCGGCAAAGGCGAGAGTTTCACTGAGTGTGACAAATTTATAGGTTTTAACATCTGGCGTTGTATGTCGGACTTTACCGAACCAGGAAAAAAATTTTCTTTCTCTTAAGAAAAATCGGGAAGAAGTAAGAAGTCGAAGAAGGAAACTTTTTTTTTCTCTCCTTAAAAAAAATGGGAGCGAAATTCAACCCCATAAGCTTCAATAAACATAAACAATATTTTTTTTAAAATGGCTACACCCTTAAAAACCCTCGGAATTTTTTTTTCGTTCTTCGGCAGGGTCGTATCTCGGAAACCGAGGAATCCCTTTGATAATCTCTGGAATGTAGTAATTGAGAGATTACGTAATGGGGGGGCAAATAATAATAAGGACGTAATTTCGGGTAATTAAAATAAACAAGCAACTCGACCACAAAAATGGGGAAGATTTATAAAATCAACCTCGGAACGAATAATAAAAAAATAATAAAAATAATAAAATTCTTCCCAGTGGGGCAATGAACTTTTTTTTTCCATCCTCGATCCTCACTCGTGCTTTTAGCTTTCCAGTTTTCCCCCGAAAAAAATGCCTTCCTCATACCCTTAGGTTTTAATTTTGTTTAACTAACATTTGTCACATTTATTACATCGTATATTTCAATTTCAAGCGTGCGAAATTAACTGTTTCGGTGTTGTAGTCATCATCTATCATTTTCTTTTTTTTTTAACACCCCCCATCCCTTGTTATTTCTCTTCGAATATCCGCTTTTTTATGCATTGAGAATTTCCGTTAAACAGCCGAACAATGCTTCATCGCCCTTGATATATAATTTTTTTTAAATTATCACGGCGATTAGGGTAGATTAAAATATGTCGAGGGTAGAAATTTGTTTAGGGAAGTTAATCGAAGAGTTCGGGTCGTTGAGCGTTTGGATTTCGAATCCAAATTCTGGAAAGCCCATCAAAAATAATCGTTTGTGCTACAATGATGTCGAAACCGAGTTAAGTTCTTTTATATCATTGGGTAATTTTTTTGGCGCGAAAATTCGACCAATAGGAACAAAGGATTCGACTCAGTTGTGACGTCATAAAATCATTCGTTTTCGGCGAGCTTTCTAGAATTTTAATTTCAAAGTGATTTTTTTGGGGTGGGACTAATTTGCAGATCCGCCCATTATTTGCCAGCAACCCAGACCCATACATTTTTTCTTACCGGCGACCCCGGCTTCGTTTTCTCCTCCTCGAGAAGAACCTTTTCCACTTCCCCCCCTTCCGGGGTCGCCGGCAAGAAAATCGAAAAAATTCAAGGTCGCTGGCAAGGATAAAAGATTGGGAAATATCCAAAGGGAGAGGGGGGAAGGGGGGAAAGTGGAAAAGGTTCTTCTCGAGGAGGAGAAACCGAATCCGGGGTCGCCGGCAAGAAAAAATGTATGGTTCTGGGTTGCTGGCAAATACTGGGCCGATCTGCAAAATAGAGTTACCCATTTTTTTGTTGTCTTTGATTAAAGTTTTTTGTCTAGTCTTTTATTGATTGAAGAATTAATATTAATAATTTTTCAATTTTAAAATTTATGCAAGTTGCCAATTAAAGAGCCAGGTGCAAGAAAAGCACTTCCGCCATAAGCTAAAGATCAAAAATGAGCCCTTCTTGCGCCTAACTCCTTAAATCAAGGGTTCGCTATTTACGCTAAACATTTTGCCTAAATTTTATTTTTTAAAAAAATCTTACAAAAAACAAGAGCAGAATGCAGAAATCACAAAACCTAAACTCAAACGATAAAACATTACCAAGCTTTGCACAACCCATCATTTGAAACCCGAACTCAAACCCGGAAATTCCGAGAGTCATTTTAGAGAGAATAGAAACCAAACGCGAAGCCAAATAATTAAGGATCGGCATCCTACTTTAAATCCGAAGTTTAACTTAATTTATAATTTTTATTTCCAACTTAACCAAAAGTTGTAAAGTAACTAATTAAACTTCAAGTCGACTTGACGTTGATTTAAAAATAAAAAAAAAAATTAAAACGAATTCTCTTAAATACAATTTTTTTAGTTTAATTCATTCCGGGAAAACAAAAAAAAGGTTTAAAACACAAAATTATATTAGCCTTTTTTAAATACCCTTAAAACACAACATGATAATTATAGTTTCCGATAGGGAGGAAGGAGAAAACGGAAAGGGAGAATAGAAAAAAAAAACGCGACGGGAACCATTACACGGTTCGGTTAACATTAAGACATGCGAATCTGTAGAAGCGATTAGGGTACAACACAAAAAGGGAAATGCAAAAGAGGAACTATGGAAGGGGGGGAATATCGAAATAGGAACGAGGAGAACCGGGGCAAGCCACAGACATTTCGACATCTGAATTTGTATTTAGGGGGAAATGGTATTTCCCAACTACTTGTATCAAATAGTTGAGGAAAACTTTGCACTATGAAAACGTCGCCGGGGATGAAAAGCCTTCGGTCACCTATGTTTACCTTATCAAATGAAAATATTTTAATTTAATCATCCCGGGTATCACATATTAGTTAAGGGTGCTCCTGGATTCTTGATTTTAACCGCAAGTACTATTCGAATAGTTATCATCGCAGGAGAGAACCCTGGCACATAAGCCTAATTTATATTGCTAAAGTTTTCCTGCGAAAGACGACAGCGGCAACAGGAACCGTAGCTTTTAAGTTCTAACTTCATTTCTCCCGCAAACTAGTTTCGTTTTAAATTCACCTCCTTTTCCTTTCCGGCGCTGGGAAGGTCTTTAATAAAAATATAAAAGTTGATTTTACCCGTAAACGGAAACCGTTTTCTTTTCAATATAATCAACTTCCCCCCCCTCTTGTCCTCCTTCCATTAGCCTTAATCACTTTTTAAACTGTTCGATGCGTTTTTGTTACTGACGCATTCTCCCCTCGTTTTTCTGCATCAGCATCAAAAGGGGGGGAAAGTGACCCACAAAAAAAAGAGTGAAGGCCATAAATCTAGGGCGAAACGCATCATCCGTGTCTTATCGCTAATGGACTACAAACAAGGAACACGGCGCCCACACGGAAATGACCGAAAACCGACTATGCGCTTCGCCCGTCGCCCCCATGGTCCCTCATCCCTCTTATTTTCGATCGGGGGAAGGGGGGAGAGAACTTCCTCATACTCGAAAATGCATTCTCTGTTTGCTTACATATTTATTGAGGTCATTGTTCATCGATGTTTCAGTCGCTCCGATTAAATTAGTAAAAGCGAAAGCGGTTTATTTTTGGGAGAAAGGGATGTTTATTTTTTTATGAGAAGGGAAAGGATGCGCCTACGTAATTCGAACTACACCTTCACTTTTTCTTCTTCCGCCGGAAGTTAATGATTTGTGAAATTCGAGATACCGAACAGTTTTTCCCTCAAGAAGAAGGAAAAAAAAGAAGGGAAAAGAAAGGAAAGAAAGTTGAACCCGAAATCCATTTCCCAACTTTCTCTTCTTGAAGTTGTAGACGGATTTTAATGATGTCGGGAGGAAAACGTCTTTATGAGGAGAGAAAAACATGTTACAAAGTGTCGATGTATTCTTTCTATAATATACTGTCATTCGGGAGAAATATCTCCTTCCTTACTCTAGAACCGAAATCTTTTTTCTTTCGGGTTTATAAAATTTCAAGCTGTGACGAATATTTAAATTTGAGCTTCGACTTGGTAAAATTTTTTAAGGTTAGAAACGTTTCTCAAGCTGAGTTTTCAAAAAATTTTATTTTAATTTTTGGTCAGAGGATAAGGCTAAGAATGCGATTGGTCTATTCGGTTTGAGAAAAATTTCAAGGCTTAGAACTTATACCACAAAAAACAGATCTGCAGATGAAATGTGTATAGATGAAAGCAAAGCTCTGAGTATTTAGTAAAATATCTACAAGAAAAATTATCAAACTATTTGTTCGACAATAAAAACTTCTGAAAAGTTTTGTTTGACTAAGAATTCTAAAAACATTTGTGCAACTATTAAAATTTTAGGTGAATGGTTCGACTATAAAAAATCCTGAAAGAATTTGTGAAACCATAAAAATTCTAAACAATTTGTACAACTGTAAAAATTTTAAACAATTTATGCAACTATAAAAGTTCCGAAAAATGTGTTTGACTATAAAAGCCATAAAAAGAAAATTTTCTAAAAATCCCGAAAAAAATTGTTTAACTACAACAATTTTAGATAAATTTGTTCTACTATAAAAATTTTGAAAAATTTGTTCTACTATAAAAATTTTGGAAAATTGGTTCAACTATAAATATTTTGAAAAATTGATTTAACTATAAAAATTTTGAAAAATTGATTCAACTATAAAAATTTTGAAAAATTGATTCAACTATAAAAATTTTGAAAAATTGATTCAACTATAAAAATTTTGAAAAATTTGTTCTACTATAAAAATTTTAAAAAATTTGTTCTACTATAAAAATTTTAAAAAATTTGTTCTACTATAAAAATTTTGAAAAATTTGTTCTACTATAAAAATTTGTGTGAAAATAAAAATTCAAAGAAATTGCTCAAAGCCAAAAAACTTTAAAAAAAAAATTGGGCTGAACAATTTTTGCTTTTATTAAATCCCTAACGAGTCTTTATTTTTCCCCTCAAAGGACTTTGAAGCCCCTTATATTTTGGGAACGAATCAACTTCGATCACTGCTATAGCTCTGTAGAACCATCGAAAGAGATTGATAAGAGTAGACGCAATTCAATTACAAACGAATCGAGTTCTTTTTTTTTATTAAATGGAATTCGATTAATCAATATGAAAGGGAAATAAAAAAAATTCCAATAAGAATGTGGGCATGAAATAGCGGTTCCCCGAAAAAAAAGGGGAGAAAAAAAAAGAAAATGACAATTTGAAAACAAAAAAAAATTATTTATGTATGCAAATGACCAGGGTACGAGACTGCTATCAATCCGATGTAATAGTCGCTGAGCGCAGCTGGTGTGCCCCCCTATAAACCCCCATCCCTGACTTCTCCTTCCTTCCCTTTAGACCCCGACCGAAACACATTTAGATTCGAAAACCGAATTATTCAAAACGCCATCACTTATTTTAACATATTTCATTTTCTAAGTTAGCCATCTGGGCGAAATATAAATCCTCCGCACTTTCTCTACTTTTTCCGATTATCCTTTCCGTACCTTTGAGGGATAAAAAAAAAGAAAACGTAAAGGAGGACGGGAGTTGTTTTCGTAGTTTCATTTCCCTCTGTGTGTCGGGAAGTTTTAGGTGTATTAAATTAGCTAAAGCTATAAAACGATAATTCAGGGAGGCAATTTAATAACTGAATAATGAAGTGTGAATCGATATTGTATTAAAACTTACATGGGAACTTAAAATGTCAAACCTTGCAAGGACATCCTTTTAATGTCAAGATGAGTTTGTGACCTTATAAAGGGTTTAAATACTTGAACCTTTGCGTAAAAGGACTAAATGATAAATTATTCACTTTATTATGAATTTTATAAAAAAAAGTTTGTTAATTTTAAGGTCGAAATAAATTAGCTGAAGGCAATGAAATTTTGTTTGAATGTTCAGGTTCGGAATAATACCCTTAATTTTCTCTTTTAATGTACTAAATATGTTATGATATATCATGCTTCAATGATTGAAGCCGGAGGTGTTCCTAACTTACGAACCCTTGTTTCCGACGCCATCTTGAAATTTTAGATTTTAATGAAATTTGGCAGTTTGAAAACCGGTTCTTTCATCAGTGCTTAATGAAATTTTCTTTTTTTCTGTTGCAGGTAGTACAAAAAAAAAGTGCGGTAACAAGTCATTAGATTTAAATCAGACAACCATGAAATGGACACCTATAGATACCAGCATGGCGGATATGAATACCGGTACCGAAGCAACGAATATATAAGCGATTCAGATCTTTACAGGGATCTGAGAACAACAAACAAACCATACGATGGTTCCGATGACCGGTTTAGTTTTCAAAGAAACCATAGGTAACCCTCCCCTTGAAAACATGTTTTAACACGGGAAACTTTTACGGTAAAGAAACTAAATCCTTTTCCTTTTATGGAAACGTCTCAGTGGGTATTAACGAGCTCATGCCGCGTGAATAAGGGAAGAGCTGGGTTAAAAAGAAAAATTTTAAATGCTTAAGTTTCTTTACCGTAATTGGAACTTTTCGTCAGTTTTCATTCGTTTTAAAAAGGAGGCGGCATACCTGTTTGGAATGTTTTAGTTTTCCAGGCGGGAGAAACCTTTTGCTCTCTTTTCATCCTTTTTAATACTTCGACGGGGTTTTATTGGTTTGAGTTTTCGAACTTGAGCGGATTGTGTCGTCTCATATTTACTTTTAATCCCCTCCGTTTGAAATGGATGTCTAATAATTCTTAGGGAGTTTTTGAGATCGTTATTTTATTTTCAATGAAAGGTCTGTTTTATCTCTCGGAGTTATTTTTCATTTATTTAAGGGATTTGTGTTATTGGGGATGAGGGAGAAGGTAGAAATAATATTTGTTCGTTAGTTTCGATGATGTGGGCAGCAGGCGCGTTATTGTCGCCCTAATTTGATTGGACATTGACTTAAAGTAATATGGCTAGTTAGGCACGTAGTGGGCACCTACCGACCTTCAGAATTAATTAATAAAAATATACACATCCAAATTGTTATGGCAGGGCAGCCCTCCCCCCTCCTACGCCTCTCCTTGGGCCACCTTCGAAAAAAAGTGGATTGCATAGAAAGCGGTAAAGCCCAAACTGGTGGTTCCAATTTTTTTCTATAATAATCAAAGATTTTATTAATAGCACAAAATTCCAAAAATTAATTATTGCAAATGTTGAATGCACTGTGAAGGATTTGAAAATAGAGGTGGAATTTAAACGGTAATATTTCGTTTCGTAATTGCAATTATCTTATAACGTAAGTGCGTGGTGTAACGCGCCACCCACGTCGATAAGTTTCGAATGAAAATCCGTTAACTTTGTTATAGCTTAATTATAATTTGATCAGTAGGAAGTTTATGAATTCATAGGTGTTTCTTTCTGTAAAGAAAAGTATAGTTTCCTCACACGTGGCTCTCATTCCTTTAGGATCTTGGGAAAATTTTAAATAATTAAGTTGGCTCTTCCGTAAACGAACGGTTTCGTTATTTTTGTACTGTAGTTTGCTTGCGCGTGGGTGTTATAATTCTCTTTTTCATAACTTAATTGGTTGAAAGATACTTTTGCCAGAATTTTTAATTGGGCAGTTTTCTAGTGGTTTTTGGAATTTTATTTTTAAATACGGTGGAAAAATAGTTCAAGGAATTGAGCAGACTTGTTCTGATTGATTTTGAGGAATTGGGACAGGCGAACTAATCGGATGAGGCAAATCTTTTTTTTTTTGTAATAAAATGTACGGAGTCGATAAAAGCTCGGCTTCTATTTCAGCTTATTCAATTAAGTCGTGAAAGAATTCATTTTGTTGCTTAAGTCTTAACGAAGCTTTATAATTAGCACTTTTTCTTTCGAGAGACAAAGAGAGATTGATAGCGTAGCTTCGATTCCTTTTATCAAGATTAATTTTTTTGTATCTTGAGATCTTTTTTTAAAAAAAAAAAACGCTCGGAAGTTGTAAAAAGTTTGATAAAATGGTCAGATCATCTAACTTTGGACAGCGGTGGCAAAGTTTTAAAACAATAACCCTAAAAATGATTTCTTTGTTAATTTTCGGTATATTAATTTCAGGGTTTAAGTTTGAAGATCGAATTTGTCAAAATTATTTTAATGTCCAAAATTTCGACTTAAAATATGTTGTTTCGATAAATCTTGAGAAACTTTTCTGTTAGGTATTCGGCTCGTCTTGCAAACGAATGAAAACTGATGAAAACCAAAAACAATAATAACACAATAACCTTTCAAATAATCGATTCGGTGTTTAATAAAAAAAAAGGTTCTACGCAAGTGTACCTAGAAATTACGACAGAAGAAAACCGGAATATCGACGAGAAGTTCATTACGACGACACTAACTTATCGTACCATGAGGTGAAACGAAACCGGGAAGAAGAATATCTATCTGATAATGTTAAAAATTCCCAAATGTACCAGCACAACAAAAATGTAATCCCCGAAAATCATTATAATAATAACCAAAAACATAATCTCGTCAACTATGGAGTCTATCAAGATTACGACGACGACGGGTTTCGAAACGATAGGACGATTCATCCACCTGCAGAAGCTCAAAACGTCGTCGTTAATTTGGATGCGACTGGGAATAGTGTCAACACCGTGCTGAGGTAGGGCAGCCATTTCTTGTTCGTTTACACTAAAAACATCGATCTCTGTTCTCTAATCTGGAATTCAAACACAGTGAGGCTGTATTGATTATCTGACTCACAAACGCTGCCACTGAGATCCTTTCTTATATTTGTATAATTGAAAAAACAAGGAGGCAGCGAACGTGAGTCTTTCTTTAATGTTACTTGATGGCGTTTGTGTAGACTGACTCACAATCGCTGCCACCGAAATCCTTTTCCATATTTCATTAAAAAATTAAGGAGGCAGTGAAACTTGAGTCAAGATTAGAGAATTCGAGTCTTTGTTTTAAAACGATCGAGAAAAGGTTTCCCTTCTAATTCGTGAGTGTTGTTTAAAGAAATGGTACTTACACCGATCATGGGGGAGACACTGGAGGGACGTCCGGGGGCTGTTGCCTTTCCGATTTGTGCCCTGGATCGTCGAGAGCATCAACCACACCTCCACAGACTGAAGAAACCGGTATTTGCAGGCCGTCGCTGTTACTTTTACTCTTAGTGCTTCTTATTGTTATATTTGTCTGCGTTTCTGCTGTGCTACTTTATCTTAACTGTAAGTACTTTATATAAAAAAAAGTCAAGACCCGGGGTTTTAGTTTAAGGGAAAAATGGGCTTGGAAAAGAGTATGGATTTGCCTTGGGAATAAAAAGAAAAACAAAATGATACAACGAGAAAAGTCTCACTAACTTTTCATATACGATGTACGAAAATGTATCCATTGCGTGAAGGGGAAATGGGTTGCTGTTGGGAAACGAAAAACCAGCTAAATGTGAAAAATGTGTATCTAAAAACTAAACTCTTTCAACTTTCCCATCAAATTCGTTTCTCTTTGTGATATCAACGTTTTGAGGAATAACTTTTTTTTTCCCCCCTTTTCTTTTCGTTTTGCTTGAGAAATTGAAGAGGTAAAGTTCCGAAAGAAAGTAAATCATTTTCTTTTCAAGATGACTTAGTGAGTTTTAGAGTCCACTTTTTTAATTTCAAAAGCTGGAAACATTCGATACGGAAAGAAAGAGTTTTTTTTTATCCCGCAAGTTATTTAAGAGGAAATACGTTATATTCATTTTAAGGTTGTGGATTCTTGGAAGTTAAGGGGATGCTTTGGGGAATTTTTATAATTATTCATTGAGACTGGCATCTGCTTGACCGAGCTTAGCTTAGGAGGGTGTCTACTGGAAAATAACTAATTTGAAGATTTTGGAGGTTGTTATGGAAAATTTAAGGTCCTAAAAATTTTGGCTAGGCCCATCTTAGCACTTATAAATTTCATGACCTCAAGTGGAAAGTCGACCCAAATTGCACTTGGGGTAGTTAGAACTCACAAAAAGCCGTCAGGGCTTACCAGAGTCCATGAAAAGCGACCATAACAAGGGGATTGGGGCAGGGACCAGACAGAAGCCAGCTGATGGGCTTGCCAGAGATATAGGAAAGCCAATTAGACTTAATAAAGGGTAGAAGAGAGCCAGCAGGACTGACCAGAGATCAGATCGAAGCATGTTAAATGACTAGAGACCATGCGGAAGAGGCTGAGCTGACTAGGAACCATAAAAAAGCCAACTAGACTAGAAGAGATAAGTGGAGACCAGCTGTGTTGGTTTTGGAATCAGAAAATAAATTACTTCAGTTAGTTAAAGATCATGCCGTAGACAGGAGGGACTTTATGCTAGGTGGGATGACTTTGCGCAACCTTTCTTTTAAGAGCTTTAAGCATTCAGAAGCAAAATCCGCTGAAAAAACTGTAGCAGAAAGTCCCCCCCCCCCATTTACGATAAGCCAGCCAGGTATAAAGAACTACAGGCCATGAGAACCATGAGAACGATTTAGAATGTGGATGGAGGGGGAAAAATAGACTTCTCTCTAGGCCTGCCAGGAAAATAACCAGATATCGCCATGGCGAAAAATTTTACGAAATTGCTCTATCCAGAAATAGCAAAATTGAGGTTGTAACTTGGATATAAATGTTTATTAATTTCCTATAGAATGTTACATCCGATTTTTCGCCACTTTCAATTTCATGCCATAGCTTTTAGAAAATTTTGAAATTTTCTTAAATTTTAGGGCTATACTTCTTCTCTTCTTTAAATGCCCGCTCCTCATCGGAGATTGGCGATCATCATGGCCAACCATGGATGATTTTACTAGGAATATCAAATAATGTGGTAACTTTCCATAATCTTCCACATCGCAGTACGAGAGCCATACCATTGATCCAACTCTGCCTCCCGGTATCTGAGCCTAGGCCTTGCCGATTACTACCCTCTTCAGCCCTAGGTCAGTATTAGCGAAGCTGCTGCCCTCCACTAACTCATAACCGTGAGAACGGAGCTCACCACAGGGCAAGGACGCCATTCCTTGAGCAAGACAAAACATGCCTCACCGGTTACCCCCAGGGCTATACTAACCAGTTTTTTCCCTTAATTTTAATCAAAATTTTTAGCACCGTAACTTTTTTTTGAAAGATTTTTTGAGGATTGCATCTATTGAAAACTTTGAAAAACTCAAAGTAATTTCTTTTCCTATCTTTCCTATCCCGAACAAAAGACCAGCACAAAACGCTTTCAAGAGTATCCGCTCTATCCACACATATCCGATGAAAGAATAATAGAAACAGAAAGTTTGAAACAAATCAGCGCAAGAACATGTGAAGTTTTAAGAGAGGAAACCAGAAAATAACTTCTTCCAACTCTCAGTCCCATCTCCTCTCCCTTTCTCTAGTACAAATATATTTTCGCCTTGAGGATGTGTAACGTTCTTTCTCGCTCTCTTAATTTGAAACCTACAATGTTAGCCAATTAAAACTTACTCGTTTATTATTAAGAATAATATGAATAATCTGTCAGACGTGTGTATGTGTTTTTGATTCATACATCAAATGTTTTATTTATTCGAAAAACGATATTAAATCCTCTAAAAACCCTTTTATTAATCCAGTAGCACATATTGTCTAAAAGCGTAATGTTAATATGATGACATTTAACATGCTCCGATATTAAATTTAAATGTGCTTGACAAGGGATAAAAAGAAAATTCGGGGTCGGTGAAAGGTGGGTTGAGGGGTGGTTTTCAAATGAATGAATTATGATAATAAAATTTCACGTGCAGTTTCGTTTATAATTACACAGCTAATCGATTCCATTCTATCGGCGGGTGTTGTAATTTATGCATAAGAATGATATCGTTTCTAGCAACGCACGAGTTGATTATACAATTTTTAAATATCGCAAGAATTTTTTAAAAATTTTGGGGGGAATGAAAAAAAAAACGAGTGGCGTTGACTAAGACGAACCGACGAAAAAGCAAATGTCAACATTTTCTAGTATAACGAGCATCATCATCATCGGTCTCATCAACAGAGATGTTGATAAATAGAAAGGACGTTAAATCCGCCCTAATCTGGAATACACAAGGAAATGGCTTAAGTTTAGGAAAGACATTAGCATGGAGGGAGGAGGCCCAACTCGCGTTCGGGATGAAAAGTGGGTTGAAGGGAACAAGTTTGACGGTGAGGGGTGGTGGAAGTTTATTAACTTCCAGATTCAGTGGAAATTGCATGGGCGGTATAAGCGGGTATCTTTTTCATGTGAAGAGATTTTTTAAAAATGTTAGTAATAATATGAGGGGGATGTTTCCGGTTTGTGAAGAGAATTTTTGCTATTTATTTATATGGTTTATGATGTAATATAATGTAAGAAAAATTGGGCGCCACTTTCCCCGCCCAATGAAGAAAGTGTGCCTTCTAATCATACTGATGACCAAACGCTTCCTAGTGAGCATCCGGATCTTTTAATTGGAGCATGTCCCCACATCATGCAGGGCAAGGTCGAGGGTAAAAGAAGACTTGGTGGTAAGAATCTCTTGATGGTAAGAAAGAGGAGTTATTCGGCATGGCCGCCGATCGTGAAAGATTAAAGGAGCTCGTCGGATCGATCGCCTAAGATGGTGTGCGAGCAGGGCACCCAAAGAAGAAGATGTCCTCACATACCGATTATCCTGCTCCTAACCTAGATTTATCTTTTCGTTCCAGTCATGGACTTTTGGACTATTCTTATTCAAAATTAGAAGTAAATTTATTTCCTGAAAATATAAAAATAAATGAATCAATTTCACTGATTAATTTCACTTAACCGAATTTTTTTTTTAAGGGCAAGTGCAAACCTCAACAGAGCTCGCCAATTAATTTTCATAAATTTTATTTATCATTCAAATTAATTAAAACCCTGCTTTTAACTCGGTCATTATCATTTCCATGAAATCCGTCACAATTCGAAATATCTTTTATTTTTGATATTTAAATCAACAAAGCGATTATTATTCAAATCCCCGTTTTCCGCCATCTGAAAAATCCTTTAATTTTTTTTTAACGCAGATTTTTAGCGTGACATTTATAAAACAACCTTGAATTTCCACATAAAAGTTTGACACACGAAAGATAACGATTCGGGAGGGGGGGAAAAAGAGGAGAGAAATTTATATCAAAAAAATACACGAAGGATCATGTTGCCTGAGAAGGCAAGCAGAAAACTTGTAAGTAACAGAAAAAGAAGAAGGAAAGATAGAAAAGAAGGAAAAAGTTAAGAAAATTAATTAAAAAGTTTTTTTTCTTGAAAACAGATAAAAACACTCGGATTATGTCACTCAGAAAAAGAAGTATCATCTCTCCTCCCGACATTTTCTAAAATGAAAATCATGACTTTTTATCAGTATTTAATCAGTTCATTATTGTTCATAACAGGTGGCTTTATATAGAAAAAATTAAAAATTCTAAGTCTTTGAAATAAACGCTTAGCTTGCTCGATTGAAAATGATTCGTAATCACGTTTAAATTCGTTTAAAATAGCACAAAAATATTTCCCCTTCACAGCAATGAAAAAGGAAGTTCCCAACTCTGAAATAAATGTTTTACGTAGAACCGCAAAGTATTCGCGATCTTGTATTATACAGTGCTTAAATGGATAGTGTCTGTTTAGCGTTAAATATTCTAAGCCTCGTTCCTTTTCAAACAGTTTTCGGAGCCGATTTCCGGGTTTTACTTTTCTTTATCTAACCTGGATTATGTATCAAGCTACAAAGTTTTTAATTTATATCTTTCGAGTAATCGTGTTGCAGAAAGAAAGGTCAGAATGTATGAATAAATAAACACGATATATTGTGTAATAATCGTTAGTGTAGGGTTGTTAATATCGAGGCGGAAAATTTTTAAGGGTGGGAAAGTTTGACAGTGGTGAAAAGCAGAAATATTAATGAAAGACTTAAGTGGGAGTTATATTTTGATTGCGGGTGTTCGGGGAAAGAGAATTAGATGTTGGTTGTGATGTTGAACATTGACCAAAGAAACACCTTATAAGATTTTAAGGTCGGTGGTTAGATTGAGAAATTAAATCAAGATTTTTCGGGCCAAGACTTTTTATTGACTTTTAAAGTTGAGGTTGACCATTATTTTGGTTGAATTTTTTTGAACAAGATTTTTTTTCAGCCTCTTGCGCGCATTATTGAACATTACATAAACATCCGTAGGCTTTTACTAAACACATCTCCAGAAGTCTTTGTTAGTCTTTACTTTTGCTTCCGCGCTTTTGATTTAGATTATCTAATTGTGGTTCCTTGCGGTTTCCACAAATAAGGGATGCCTGTGGAGCTCTCTATGCGGTAAAGAGACCCCTGTTGCTTGATGGCTCCAGAGGGAAGTAGCTAAAGACATCTTTGCTTGTGCACGGAGCTGGCTTACAAGTCTTGGCACAACCTCTCCTCCTTCCCGTCCGTGTGCCATAGCAGCATCTTCTTCTTTATATGTCCGCTCCTCGTCGGAGATAGGCGATCCTAACTTTGGAGGCTGCCGAACGAAAAAGGGATACCGAATTTGGCCGTACCAGCCTCTAAGATTCTTGAGCCTCTTGAGCCCTTCTCTAAGATTCTTGAGCACCTCCTTCTTGCTCATACAAGTCAAAACCTCGACATTGCTTATTCGAGTAGTCCACTTAATTCGCAACAAGCGGCGAAATATCCACATTTCGAAAGCCGCCAGCTTCTTTTCCAGCACTTTTGTTAACGTCCAACCTTCATGCTCATATAAAAGAACAGGAAGGACGTAATAACTGACGATACGGGTTCTTGCATTCAGACTAAGGCTGGCTGGCTTGCTCTACTCGAGCCATGACTTCCTGGCTGTAGTCCCACTTCTCATTCAATAAACATTCCAAATATTTGTACGAAGCAACGCGCTGCACGGCCCTGCCAGCGACTATGCTTCTATTTTGGGTGCCATGCTCGTTTTCGAGCGTAGGCGACCTCTCTGCATATAGCTGGTTTGTGTGTTTCGAGTTGTCACAGCTATATGGGACCTACAGTTTAATGCCGGCTCCGAACGGCTAAATAGAGAGACTAAGGAAGTTACCACCTGCTGGTTTGCCATTGCCTTGCAGGGGGGTGAGACCGAGCGACAACACACATTAATCGCTTTTTCGGAATCCCCAAATCCTCGAATTAAGTTCACGTGACGCAGATGACATTGGTCAGAGGTGAAATACGGTCGGAAAAAATCCGAACCGTAGAGTAAATCGAACCCATAAACTCCCGAGTGTGAGTCGGGCACGCTATCCACTGAGCCACGAGGCTGGCCAGCGACTATTAGCTGAGCATTAACATCCCGCTTGCTAACGACCATGAATTTCGTCTTACGGATATTCATGTTTATGCCATTATTGCTGCTGACCGCGTGAACGCGATCGAAGAGTGCTTGCAGGTCGTCTAGACACCATTAGACCCCAGCAATCTCAGATCAGTGCGACTTGCTTCATGGGGAAAAGGGGTAGGAATTTACAGTCTCGCTATGGACTTATTTTAATTATTTCTTTTTTTTCTTTCAGATGCAAGTTTCAAACCGAGGCCTCAAATCATTGATGGTAAGTTCAACTCATTAATCCTGCTTTTTCCCTTTTTTTTTTATCGAGATCGCCTAATACGCTCCGCTTCGAGAAAAAAAAATAGACACGCAAATTCCTTTATAATGATACGAGAACGTGACCGCGATTTAGTGGGAAAAAAAATCGCTTATTTTTATTTTCTAATCCGTCATTTATGAATTTTTAAAAAGCGGGCGAAGAGCCGGCCATCACCATGACAACGACTGTAAAGTGGTGATAACAACAAAACGGTTGACTGATAAGAAACCAAGCGGGGAACATACACATTCCGGGAGATCCTTCTCCTCCTCCGTTTTGCCGACCTTCTAAATAAACCTCCTGATTAATTATGCCCGTTTCATACAACAGTTTAACCAACTTTTGTTTTATTTTCGGTGGGGAATAAATGACGTTCAACAACCCGGGGGGGTTAAGATCGGAGGGAAAATTGCCCGAGAGAAGAGGAATGAGTATATAAAGAAGAAGAAAAAATTTCCGTTAAATTTCCGGGGCGTTTTAAGGGTTTTTCGGGATTGAAGCTAAACCCAAACAGAACGGTCAGATGTACAAGGGTGAGTCACATTGTATCATAAGACATTGACAAATGATGTTGACTGACCTTCGTATCTTTCATTATTGCCTCTCTATTGGCTTAACGTACATAAACTGTCTTGGCTTCCACCACATAATTAATATGAGTTACTTAACCCCTTTATTCGGTTCCTTAATTTACACGAAAATGGGTTCATTGCTTGGGAAAGAGCCTATTAAGTAAATGAATACATTGTTTAGTTTTTTGGGGTGCGTAAGGGTGTTGAATAATGTCAAGCCGTTTTAGTTTACAAAATTATCTGGGTCGTTGCGACTTTTTTATGTGTGCTGATGTAGCAGGTCGTAGGAACAGAATTTTGACTGCAGTAGCAGCTGCAAAAAGAAGCGTTGTTCGAAACCGGAAGCGATTGTACGATGACATCGAGAAAGTGAAGGAATAAATGAAGAGGGCCCAAGAGGAAAAGGGCCGAAATTGAAAAGGGCTGAAAGAAATTTTCGACCCTTTTCGGCCAAAATTGAAAAGGGCAAGGGTCGAAAATTTTATTGGAAAGGGTCGAAAATTTTATTGAAAAGGGTCGAAAATTTCTTTCGGCCCTTTTCAATTTCGGCCGGAAAGGGTCGAACATTTTATTGAAAAAAGCCGAAATTGAAAAGGGTCAAAAAAAAGGGCCGAAAGAAATTTTCCAATTTCGGCCCTTTTCAATGAAATTTTCAACCCTTTTCGGCCGAAATTGAAAAGGGTCGAATTTTCAATTTCGGCCCTTTTCATATGACTCGCTGTTACCTCCGTTTTCGCAATGAGGAAATAAGGATACGGACTAAGGTCGATGTGTTGCGCAACGCGTTGCAACAGCTAAGTGGCAATGGGCAGGTCATGTCGCTAGGGAGGATCCGGATAGATGGACAGCACGGACGGTAAGATGGAGACCTCGAGCTCGAAAAGAAGCGTCGGTAGGCCACAAAAGAGGTGGTACGATGACATTAAGAGGGTGGCGGGACTGAAATGGTTGCAAAGAGCCCACGACAAGGAAGTTGGGCAAAGTTTGAGAGAAACCTCCGCTCAGGAGTGGATTCATAGAGGTTGAGAGAAGAAGACTGCTGTTACAAAGCGTAAAATAGTGTTTGAACTTTAACTTATAATTTTAATAACACCATCTGACTGGCAAATCCACATTTTCTTGTGCACAAAAAAATTTGACCAACAATCATGCTGACTCTAGTAAAGCTGAAACTTGTTAATAAACCGTTTCCGCATTGGAGACTGGCAATTATCATAGCAATTTGTACTTGGATGCATCCATTCCTAAGGGGAAAGTTCCTCTCCATGAACTTTTTCTTCTGTCTGGCCTACGGCGTCCCTCAATTTCCCATTCCTGTATTAGGGCAAGAAACGATATTTTTTAGCTAACCTCACTCGTAGTCCAGAAAAAATCCGGCAGTCACTGTAAACCCATCGCATGTCGATCAACCCTTGACCCAACGTAACCAAGAGACTCCCTAAGCTCTCGATTTAAGTGTGGTACTGGCAAATGAAAACATAATCCCAAATAGAATATATCTCATGAAAATTAAACGTTCCCAGCACTTGTAAATGATATTTAAACTTCTATAAGAAGGGCATTAAAAACAATAAAGCACTCTAAATATTCCTCGAAATCTAATTTTACCCCCTCATTTTTTTTTGTAACTGCATTCAACGAATGCACACGATTTTCAAGCATCAATTTATTTATATAACCGTGACCGCAATCATAATAACATAGAACCAGACAATACTAAATGCAATTAAGGGTTGAAAAGCGTTTTTCCGAGAACTTTAATTGTTTTCACTCGTTGTGGTGTAGTTATTTCACGCTCGATTTCACATTTAATCCGATTAGGAGCTAAAAAATTATTATAATGAACCAGGTTGGCGGGAAAAGGGATGAACCGAAGGGAGAGAGGAAAAAAAACTTTTCCCGATATGCTACATTTAACTTTTTTTTAACGCCTACGGAATTAACGAAAACTTCTCCGAACGTAAGGAGGGAAGGGAGGAGGGGAAAAAAACTCGCGGGGGCGGCGATTGAATATGTTTTGCGAAGCAAAAGAACAAGCTCATTTACATCGAACGCGGCGCGAAAAATGCCCCCATTTTCCCACCTCTCCTCTTCAACGTTGGTATGAGGGTCGACAAGACGGGAGAGCAAAGGGTGGTGGGAAGTTTCAACATTTTCAATTTAGGAAAAAAAACACGATGGAAAATACGAATAACCACATTCGCAACATTCCACTGTGGCATTCCCGGAAGAGAAGAAAAATTTTTTTGAGAGAGAAAGGTAGGGAGAGACCACAGGAAGAAATCTGGCTCTTTTTTTGTTATTTTTTTTTAAACCGAGTTCACGACGATCCATTTTATGCAGGATGCTTATTATTTGTTTATTATTATCTTGCCGCTTATTTTATCAAAACCAAGCGTACATGCATGTTGCCTTATTGAGTATTTCCACGGGTTTTTTTATACGGGACCCGTTTTATTGAAACAAATTGAATTTCTTTGTATATCACATAATCATACTCACTTTATGACATTTTAATACGACCTTCGAGGCCTTTAGGGAGATGGTATTTTTTTATTTTGTGAAATTTAACTGAAAAGAAGATACATGTCGGTGGGTCGTTTTCAACAAAGCAAAGGCTGCCAATCCTGGTAGAAGGCAAAAGCTCAGCTCAACTTTTGGTGGTCAAAATCAAAATTTTTGCCTCCAGGCTTTAATTTAAAATTGCCAAGGGCAAACTTTTTTGCTCCCAAAAAGAAAAATTTTAGTTCATCCGTTAACAGTGGCGGAGCAACCACCCCGCGGTGCGGTGGTGGTTGCTCCACCTTTAACCCTCCCCCGCACCGCGGGGGGGCCCGGGGGGTTAAAGGGGCCCCTCTGGTCTTTCAGCAGAAAAGTAATTTTGCACTAGATAAAAGGCTGTAAAAAATTCAGGAAGGAACCTCGAGTAAATCTTTTGCAAAGGGGGGCCCCCCTCCTCCATTCCCCTACGCCTCCCCCCGCTCTCCTAATCTCCTACGCCATTGCGTTTAACTTCAGTGGTCTGATTTTATCGCTATTACTTTTTATAACCTTTTCTATACTTGCGCTCAGTTTCCGGCAGTTGTTTAGTTGCCATCATTATATTGTTAGGAAAAGCTCTGAGACTTCTGAACAATTTTAGTAAGCAGCACCAATTTTTTTTCCGTGTAAATTCAAAAAAATAGATCACTAACATTTCTTCACAAAAAAAAAAAAAAAATACGAGCCCCCAGTTACGGTTTAAGAAAATAACATGAGAGAAAGGAAAATACAGTGGAATGAAAATCTGAAAAAGGCTTGCGGTATTTAAAAAACATGCTTACAAAGCAAAAAAAAAACATTTATATACTGTATACTTTTCAAAAAATTGTTAATTACACTGAGAAACTTATTTTACTTGTGGAAAAAAATGCTCCCCGATTTTTCAAAGTATATCTTTCAAAAACGTATTGCCAATCTAGAAAATAAAAAAAAACATTTTTTCTCTCAAAAAGAGATGTAAGCGGATAAGCGAAATATGTATGAATTACGTTTGTTTTCTTTTATTGCTGCGTCCTTTTTTTATCCATTTTACGTCTTCAGATCACTCATGCATTATTACAAACACACAAAAAAGGACAATTTAATTTTTTCCACAGCTTTATTTTTTTTTGTTTGGGAAGGGGGAAAAAAATTAGAAACGAATTGAAAATGGTCTCAAGAGTCGTAAAGAATACGCGTCAGCAAAAAAATAAAAACGACGACGCAAAAAAAGTTAAAGAAGACCGGGGGAAAGAACAAAAAAAAAAGATTTTACCTGACCTAACCCGAAACGGAATTAAGTGAATCATCCCCCTTCCTTTTTTTTTTTTTTTACATCTTAAACTCTTTAAATTTCTCTTGTAAAAAAATCTGAATTTCAGGCAAGAAAATGTTACCAAAGTCTTTTCCTCGCATTACATATTATAAAAAACACATTACGTTTATATAGCATAAGCTAAGCATGATATAATTAATCTTCAATTTCCGATTTTTCTACACGCAAAAGTTCAAGAGCGGCGCCGTATTGAAAAAGTTTTCTTATCCAGTTTCCCGATCCCTTTCCCCGGGTACTTCCCTTTGGCGGGAAAAAAATGGGTTTTCCTCGGGTTTGATGTATATGCTAAACATGAGGAAAATATGTCATTTAAATACGATGTAACGTATCCTTATAAAGAAAAAAAAAAAGCGATCAATCTAAGAAATTGAGTGATTTGTTAAAGGAATTCAATGACGTCATCGAACACACTTCATTTGTTTTTTTCCTTTTTCCGGAAATAAGATTTTGTTTGAAGGAGAGGGGGGGGGGGGGGGGGGGGGGTGAAGGCGCGTTATCGTAAATCCTCTCTTACGATTGCCAAGTTTGAACAAATTGGGAAGCGTGGAACTCCAAATTTATAAATGATCGGGGCTTTTAAAAAAGAAAAAGTGTCGGCTTATACATAGTTTGCGATATAATTTAAATGGCACGTTTTGTCAATAGAGGGAAATAGTAAACGATACTTTGTTGTGTTAAAGTAGTTTTAAAGAAACAAAAATTGGAAATCGTGGTTTGAAATTTTGCTGGAGGTGAAATATGTAAGAAAAGGTATTGTTTGACTAGTCCGACAGACTAGGCCAAATCAATCACGTGCCCCTCACCTATTCTTAGCTTATGCAGAAGCAAATTAAGGCGCAGGTTATGCAAAATCAACTTTGTGACTCAATTATATAAGCTAAATCTTGATTTTAGATTCGTGACGTCACGAGCTCTTTGCCTATAGTTCAGACTTAGGTCATTAGAGAAATGAAATCAATAGAGAAAAGACTTCAAGGTTTTAATGTTCATTAAGCTTTAAAAATTAGGGACTTTTATAGGATGTTCAGCTAGGTTGAAGTGGGGTCGCAGTTAGTCGGAGTCTGTGGCCAAGTGGTGAACTCAGATTATGAGTTTGACTTGCTTTAGCATTGCGCCGTGAAATCTGGCAAAACTTGCCAAATTTTTTGTTCTAAAATTTTTTTAGATTTTGGTTGTGAAAAATTTTTACCGAAACTCTTTCTTGTTAAGTTTTTTCTAAGCAAAATCTCTTCTCAAAATCTCTCTTTACAGTTTTTCTTTTTGGGCAAAATATGTTTTCTTTTCAACAAAAATAATTTTTTTTAGTACCTCCCATTAGCCAAAAAAATATAGCAGGAATTTTTTTTAGAATTTTTAGAACTCTTTTAGTCAAAAAAAAGCTCGGCTAGATTTTTTTTCTAGCCAACAAATTTTTAATTTTTTTCCTTGACAAAAACATTTTCCTTGAATTTTTTTCTAGATAGAGAAACATTAACAAAATTTTTTCTCGACAAGACATTTTTTTCAAAAAACTGGGAAAATTCTCGTTTGACTCAGAATCTAAGAACTAGTGCAATTAGTTACTCTCAGCACTAGACTCTATGAAGATAGTAGTTATTTTTTTTTTTAGCACTGGAATATAGAACAAGTGATTGCTTTCAATAATACTAGAACCGAAAAAGAAAAGTTCCTTGAGCACTGGAATTCTATCTTAATGTTTGATCAAACAAGTACTCGCTTCTCTAGATTATATTTTCGTTTTAATCGTAGTCCTTACTTCCGTTTTTATTCCTGTAACTAAAAATTGATGTTGTAACATCGACTTAAAAACCCTTTTACCAGAAAAAAAATTAGCCCTAAAAAAATGCACCCACCTTAGGTTTGAATAAAATTAAAAAAAATTCTTTATAGTTCCTCTTTTACGGATTTTTCTCGCTGCCAAGGTTTCCTCCCTTTTTTTCATTCATTTTTCTTCCGCCATAGCCGTATTGATATACTCATATCTTCTCCTTAATTATTCTTTTGATTTTTTCTCTCTCAAAAAAAATTTAATTTAAAAAAAAAAACCTCGCACAAACAAAATACATATAAAATGTAGTACTTCCTTTAACTAAATATCCATCCTAACAAACTGCCCGTAAATTCAATCTTTTTTCAGTTTCACGTCAATAAAAAAGCCATAAATCAGTTTATGCGCTTCCGTTAAAAATAAGCGTTTTAATCATCCAAGCCTAAAAATGTCACATCTTTTTAAAAAAAAAAACTCACAACTCACTCGTTTTATTGACAAAACATTTCGAGGATGATAACATGACATGTAACAAAGCGTCGGGTGCCATTCCAAAAAAAAAAAGCTTACACGTCATAAAAAATCATCTGTACCTTGCATAGTTATTATTATTTTCTTTTAAAACATTAATCACTATTTGACGTTAATGATGTGAAAATTGTATGTCGTAAAGCTATGTTAGTTGAAAACAATGCTTTTTCTCTCCTTGTTAGATTCGTTACATCCCTTTTATTCCCTTCTCTTTTCGATCATCAATCTCGCTTTTCAAACTACTATATTATCCATCCAAGCCTGCTTTTCTCCCCTTCCCCCCCCCTTCTTCTCTTTTTTCGAAAATTTTCATTTTTGTTTTAAATCCCCCCCCCCTTCAAACCGAAACCGATATTTGTTAGGTTATATCTTCATAGCACGCCTTATGTTTTACTTGGGGAGACGTGTCAAAATCGAATCTGCATTGTAAAAAAGAGCGAGTGGGTGTACGCGTGAATAAAGAACCAAAAAAAAAAAAAAGGAAAAGGGATGGGATTTTTTTTGTGAGATAAAAAGAAATCGGAAAAAGAGCAGGAAACAATATAAAAAAAGTCAATATCTATTCTCTGAGTTATTTAATTTTTCAATATGAAGTGCACTTTATACTGTCAAAAGATCGGAAACATGATATTGACTCTCTCCCCCTCCCCCACAGTCATCCTTCGTCTCCTTCAAACCCATACTCTTCCTTAAAAAATTTCTTTTGCCATGTTGAATGTCAGACTTGTTCCTAGGCACCCTTTACACGAAATATATAACTTTTTTTTTTTTATAACCCAACGTCAAATTTAGGTGGCACGGGATCATTCCAAAACGCAAGCTTGCGCTTTAAAAAAAAAAGACGAAATGTATATTTATATACTCATTGGATTCACGTGGTGCTCGGGCTTTTATATTAAGTTATCAGGAGTGACAATCTCTCACCACGTAGTCAAAGTGTTAGAATGTCACTTCCTCTGTCCCATGTCAGTTGTCAGAGACAGTAAGGTCTTGTCCATTTAGCGAGAAAACCCATCAGCTAGACTTTCTATAAACTGATAGGAGTAAATTTTGCCGACAGGTGATATTGTTTTCTTCGGTTTATATTTAAAGAACAAATACAGGCGTGGGATTGACTTTTGACGGGCGAAATCTTTTTTAAGGGATGAAAATAATTATTTGAGTTTTAGATGAGAAATCATGCTGCAGGGGCGTAGATAGAAAGTAGAGTTTGGGGTTCAGGGCAGAAAGTTGGACATTGAAGGCTGGATTTCACAAAGCTAGTAAACTCAAGTTTAGCTTAAGACTGGATTTCATAGAGCTAGTAAACTCGCTTGTTTCCAAAGTTTAGCTTATTTACAACCAACTCGCTAGCGAGTAGCTGGTTTAAAAGATTTAGATTAAAGAGCCGGTTTGGGCTTAATTTTTTTCTGGGAAAACTAAGGAATGAGGAAACGAATGCGCTTGACGTACAAACGGTAAACTTGTTCATGAATATCTTAAAAAGATCAATACTGCTTGTGGACCAGATAAAAGCGTGAGCCCAGAATTAAGCCCTAGGCAATTAAAATTAATTATTAATTTGATTGATAAATGATCATTTTCCAATAGTAACTTTAAAAAAATTAAAAGGGAGAAATTATTATTAAGAAAACTTTTTTTAAGTTACAGAAAGCTACGTATTTTATAATTTCATACTGATTTTTATTTTTATCGCGACTAATAACGCATACAAATATCGCGCACTCACTAAAAAAAATACTTTGCTTAGTGCTCAGAAGCGATAAAATAAAAAATTTACTTAATTATTAAATTTTTGAACGATGTGAACGCTTCGGAAGTTCGAGTACGACTGAGGGAGCGGAGAAAGAACCGTTGCTTATATAGAGGCGACGGTGGCGCTGCTGGTGGTAGCCGTGGGAACTACGTCAAAAAAAGAAGGGGAAATGATAGTTAGTGGAGAAAGGGTATATGCGAATAGAAAAACGTTCCCTTGTTCAATACCTTGAATTTTTTCATATAAACGGTAAATCTAGTCTGAGATAAATTAGATTTGTTCTTATTTTTGGCACCCCTTCAAGACTGGCACCTAATGCCCAGTGCTTCTCAGTACCGGGCTAAAAACGCTAGTAAAATCTCTGAGTCCAGAAAAAGCAGTTGCTTCCCTTGGCACGCTCTCTAGAAAAAATTAGTTGTTTTCTTTAGCACCGTTTCTTGAAAAGCGGTTGCTTCTTTTTAGTGTTTGAAAAAATCTATTGCTTCCTGTGGCGCTGACTTTGGGAAAATCAGTTACTTTCTCTAGAAAAAAATTTTTTTATGTTGTTGCTAATGCACCTCAATTCATTTTACACATGCAATCACGAAAAATTCAAATGCAAATATTTTTTAAAAAAATCCTCAATTTTCCACTTCCTACTGGAAAAAAAAAATATTTTTCGACTTTCAATCCATTCGTCCCAATCAATTATCATCAGTCACATTACTGACGTATAAACGAGCCCATTTAAATATCGAACGGTTTAACGCAATTAAAACTTAAAACCAGAAAAAAAGAGTCCCAATCGCGGAGATTTTAGCATGTCTGTTTATTTTTTCAATCGCTTAAAAAGCAATTCCAGTTCACCTTTTACGGTATCCCTTCATTTTCGAAAAAAAAAATCCTTAATTTGAGAAACACTTTTTATTTTTATTTTAAATGGAATTTTAAAATAATTTAGCCATCAGGGTTCTGTTGCTATTTGACGGCTTTATATTTTTTTCCCGGCGAGAGATTTCCTTTTTTTTTGTAAATTTTTTATTTTAACATTTGTCCGGAGATCGATAAATCAATGTCGTGGTGGGGATTTTTTTTTAGTTATAAAATTTTAATAATTTTAAAGTCAAGTGAACGATAAATTCAGTTTGAAACTTTTTTTATTTGATTATTCTTAAACTTGATTCCCAATATTATGCTTAGCATGATAAAAAGACTACTGGGAGGGAAGAAGAAAAGTTTTCTCAACGATGGAACATGTCAGGGGTATTAAACTCGGTCATCTATATGGTTTTTGAATATAAAAAATGAGATTTTTGAACATGGAGATGAAAATAGTATTTTTAGTCGGAAAATGAGTAAAGAAAGGTTTAGTTTTTCCGAGATAAAGTTTACGGTGGGGCACGATAAGAAATTTTCAGGGTCATTAGGGTGATCTCGAGCAATATCTTACCCGAAGAAAAGTCCCTCGTGACCCCTTGTCTTGCGTTTTAAAAATTTACCGGACTTGGGCTGCACCTGTATGTTGTCAGTTCTAAAGTCAATGCTAATAGTATTTTTTGATCCAGTTTAAGATGTCAGCTCAAAAAACGACGGAATAACTTAAGGACTCTGTGACAACATGAGAGAAGAGGGAGCTGTGCTTAAAGGGTTACGGTCGAGACCGGAATCAAAAAAAAATGGTTGCTTCTTTTTTATTGGAGAAAATTCCATTTGGAGCATAAAGAAACAAAACCACGAGTCAAGCTTATTGCTTGAACATGGAGTGGTAAAAGAAATCTATAATCGTCAACAAGAAAATGTTCATGTTAAATTATCTTATCACCAGTAGAGTTGAAAATAAAAGTTCATGACCATAAATATCTGACGTGCTGATTAAACGACAACTGGAACCACACCCAGGAAGTCAAGACTCCCTACTAGCTAGCTTGGAATGTTTTCATTAAGATGAGGAATCATCTCTGCACTATAACGTGTGATTTTCTGTTTCTTTTTTCTTATATCTAAGAAGTAGACTTCAGAGAGGATACTATGAATTTTACTGTATTGACCATATCTAATCATGAAGCTAGCGGCAACAAAACCAAAGCGGATGAATTGTTGAAACCTGTAACAGAAGTAATTATCTTAATGTATGAATTAACCGAGGGGAAGATGCATTGAAGGAAATCGCTTTCTGTTTTTATATTAAAAGTTATCCTCGTACTATTTAATAGTGACCTTATTGTAATATTAAAAGACATAGCTTAAAACCAAGGGGGGCTTGCAGAATTTTTATAATGATGAGCTGTAGGGAACCCGACAAAATTATCCGCTAGGGTCGCTAGTTTATATCGTCTGTTTTAACGGACAAATGGCGTCTACATTATTGCGGTCCAATCAAATTAGAAGTAAACATAAGCTCTAATTGGAGCGCAACAATGTAACAGCCATTTGACCATCAAAGCACCCGTGGAAACCTCTCCCAAGTAGCACAGGGATGTCCCAAGGATGTCCTATATATATCCATGTCCCTTAATCATCCATTTTCTAGCCTGATATATCCTATGGCTGTCCGTTCGTAGGACAGACGAAGTGCATCAATTCATCGCCGAGCCATAGTGTGCCACTTGCTATTTTATTGAAGAAATATTTGTTGCTTAGATCCACCAGTTGAAAAAGTGTCGGACTAACAAAACATCACCGTCCTCTCACCTGCAAGATGTACAGTAATTCATCAACTCCCCTCCACAAAAGCACTCTCATATTACAACGATTTTAATAAAACCGACCGTTAGGTCAAATCATATGACCTAATTAGGAATGATAAAGATCAATGGAATTTTAATTACACGATCATTATGAATCTCACTCGAAGCTTTGCTCCGAATAACCAGGTTTTAGCCCTGGGAGTTAGTTTCCTACACCGGGAATAACTTTCCATTCTCTTGTAAATCCCTTTTCATTCGCTTGTAAAAACAAACATGGAAATCGAAGATCTCTGCCATTTTTCTCTACCTCCTTTTTATTTCCAGCTAGCGTTTGACTTTTATTTTTTTTGCCGCCCCCTCACTCTTCCATCTCCCCGCTTATGCTTTTCATTGTTTGCCAGCGATGGGAAGTAACTAAAGGCAGGTCGTGCAATCTACATTCTATTTACTTTGTCTTATCTATGTTTTTTCAACCCCCTTTAATATTTTTTCTCCCTTTTTTTTTTGGCGGGAACAAAAAAAAATCCCCGAAGTTATTTTATAATAACATTTGAGATAATTTTTTTTAACACCTCATATCGCACATGTGTGATGGAGGGAAGCAGCGGTTTGGTTTTTTTAAACTAACTCTTTTGTTTTCCTCTTTTTAAAAAAAAAAAAAATTTTTTTTTTGTTTTTTGAAAAAATTTAAAGAAATTCTTTTAGGATTATATTTCTTTGAAGTAGGAAAGGTATGAAACCTGCGTTTTGTAATTTTAGCCTTCATTTCAAAGTCTTGGAGAGAAAGAGATAATCCTACCTTGTTTTTTGTTGAGCATGAAACACATTTTTCAAATTCTTGCTTTTTTTTTATATACGGGGAATAAAAAAAATTAGCAAAACCTCAGGAGAAACGGTTTTCCATATTTTTTTAATATATCGGAAAAGGAGAAAGAGATGAGGGAACGGGGTGGAGATGAGGGGGGAAAAACCGCGTTACATCGGGTGGCTGCATTCAACAGCACACAAGTTAAATGATATTTTTTGAAAAAAAAAAAATATATAATTTTGAAAGTTAACGATTTTTTTTTATTTTCGAAAGAAGAGAATCTAAATGGAAATAGGGTTTATTTTCAAGAGAAAAGGCCAATTTTAAATTTGTCCTGTCCTTGATTTGTTCAGTGTGTCGGTCATTGCACTGGGTCGGCCCGCCTGATATTTTTAAAAATTTTTTAATTTATTCGGGGGGGAGTGTTATGGAAACCGGAGAAGAATTCTGAAACGGAAGATAAACTAAATAAAATACTTAATATGGGTCGGTAATACTTAATACTTAATATATGGGTCGGGAAATCTTGTACCATTGTTTTTTCACTCCAGGAAACTCTGAATTGCAAAAAAATTTTTTTGAAATCTTTCAAAATTACTAAACATAATCTGCTTCATTTATTTTATAGGAAAAACGATCTACAGGAAAAAAGTATTTTCCAAAACAATCGTGGATTTAGATTTTCTTTAAAATTTCAGCGTCGCCATCTTTTGACAAAATTATGAACTAACGCCCTGAAAGTCCCTCATGACTCCTATTTTTTCTTTCTTTTCCAATTTTTCTCGGATTAGGCTTAGAGACCCTAAATTAAAAGAGACTGCCAAACTGTCAGCCATTACAAACATTGAACACCATATTAAGTATCATGGCGACTTCCCACAAGAACAATATTTGCCAGCCATGATGATACACACCGCTTTCTATTAAAGACAATTCTTGGACCCAGCCTCCGTGATTGCTGACGCTGAGAAAGTTCCTATTTTCATGGATCTGGACGGGCAAATTAACCATCACTGCTTACAAATATTCTTCCTTTGGCACCACTCAAGGTCCCTGAATTTAAAAGAACTCACGTACAATTTTCAAAAGTGCTAATATGATTTTACGGGGTGCTACGATCCATCTGCGCTCTATCATTGGCAAAAACAGTAATAAAATTTTAGATCTGTAAAGCCAGCCAAGCGAAACTTCGTATTGATTTTTATTAAAACTACACGATCGGGAACTTTCTATAGCTATCAGCTTCATGAAACTTAACGGTTCTCCTTACAAATATTTTCATCGCTACGGGAAAAACGAGGGGGGGAAATGATTGATTTCAAAATTGCCGTTAGACAAGTTTGAAGGGAAGAGTAAAAAAAAAAAAAATAATAATAAAAAAATAAAATTAATCGAAGAGATTCTTGGAAGACGAAAAGAAGAAAAAGGAACTGTTTTAGAGATTAATATAGCTGAGTCGTTGAGAAAATTTTCTACGAAAATGGCCGACCGGATAATTCTTGAAAAAGTTTACTTAAAAACTTTTGATTTCAAGAAAATCTTTTTTGGTTTATTATATATTTTCTTTCTTTACACCAAACTTTTATATAATGTAAGTTCGTTTTGTCGGATTCAGCATGCTTCGGTGGTTTAGAATAGAAAATTTGAAAATAGCATTTTAAAATGCTGGGCGGAGGGAAAGGGGAGGGGTAAGCGGACGGGGTCGAATACTATTAGGGGTGGCCATAAAACATTTATTCAAAAGAGACGGAAGACATGACATTTCTTTTTTTGAATTAATATATTTATTTACATAATGGATATGGCTGTTGTGATATTCGAGTTTTTCCAGTAAAGCTAAATATTCTTGTGAGTGTCCTTTAGAAGCCCAATGTATAGCTCTGCGTGCTTTTAGAAGCTCGGCTATTTCTGACTCCACATACACAGTATATTTTTCAAATTAATTTTTAATCTGTTTTCATTTCCTCCTGTCTACGATAACGAATGCAGACTTAGCTCGTGACCTAAAATTGTAACAGTATCCACCTATTGGAAAATGTCAATTAATGCCGTGCCTCATCTTTTGGTAATTATCTCTACGCTAAAGATAATGACCCAAGCCCGCGAAAATGATCGGTTTCATTTGGCATTTAAGTATTATATTTCTGAAGTAAATGTCGGAACGAGTCTTTCCCTCCATTAGTGAGTCTGTTACTCTTTTTAAAGTTGAATTTTGTTTTTACGCTCCGCTGGGAAATCAAAAACTCTACGAATTCTTTTTTTTTTTTTCCACGCTCACACATTTTGAATTTTTATCAGGTTGAAAATGATTAAATTCGAACATTTAACGATTAATTCGTGGAATGTTTTTTTTTTTTTTTTACACGGGGAATCGTCCTTGAAAGAAGAAAAACTGTATTTCCCCGTTGAAATAAATTCTTTTTTTATTATTATTCTCGTTACGATTTACGCAAGCTACGTTTGTCCGGCAGTGCGTGACATTAGGTTCAATGGCATAAAAGGAACGTTTGGTGGGAATTTTCTTCTTTTACAATGAAAAAAATGGGCGAGTTTTTTTTTTAACGGCTCCCCAGTCGAACACAAATTTTTCACGATCTCCCGCGCCTTCGTCCGCGCTGTTTTCAGCTTTAACAATATTCCGTATTTGTTTCCATTAGCGAGATAGAGGAAGATTTATGCGGCTAGCCAGAAGGGGAAGGGAAACAAACAGGGAAAAAAATGAAAGGGAAAAGAAGGTGAAATACCTTGGAGTGGGTTTTTTCATTAAGAAAACAAAGAAAGTGAGAATAACGAATTTCGGCGAGGCTAAACTTTCTTTACACTCGAAACTCTTGAAGAACCCGTCGGGATTCCTTCCTCTTCCTCCCGAAAATCCGCCCAAGGAGAGGGGGGTAATTTCCTCATTGTTTTCCGGGATACCTTCTAGGAATAAGAGGATAAATCTTGGCAAGAGTATCTATCTTTTGAAGTGAAATTGTTAATCGAAATCTATATTTCATTCCCAACCTTAAGGAATCTGCAAAGGGCTTATACAACTCAGAAATCTGACCTGGTCACATCGAGCCTAAAGTATTAAAAATTCCTTCAGACTTATTTTCTAAGGCCTATGATGAATTTAGTCTCAATTCTAACAATCAAAGCGTTTCTTTAGAGTCAGTGGTGCAACAATATTTTCGGCCCCCCCGCAATGTTAACTTCGAGTTGAAAATTTTTTGGCCGAACGTTTTATCATTAATCAGCTTTTGCCAAGGTTTATCAGCTAATTCCCCGTTCTATTCATTTTTTATCACCATGATATATATAAAACGACCGACATTGTATCAAGCATTTCCATCGCGGCCCTATAAATATATTTATATGTGATGTTGTATCTAAATGCTGGTTTATTTATGTTTGAATTTTAAAACATGTAAATAACCATTTTGGAGTCGCTGAAATTTACACCGGTAGAATCCCCATGCGTATTCCTCCCGACGTTCGGCTTTTTTTTAGATATAGGATGAGGCAACGGATCGAGATAACGATTATTTAAGCTTTTTTTTCCACGTGAACTCCCGATTTCCGTTCTTAGCAAAAAAAAATCCTTTTAATTGGAAATAACTCTGGGGAGAAAGAAAAATTAAAAGTTTATACATAAAACATACAATAAGAATTAAAAAAAAAAAAAAAAAAAGAGGGAAGCAAAACGAATTAATGTCAATAAAAATAATGCGGAAAAACCCCGTCGCTTCCAATAATGCCGAAGTTAGCTTCAGGAAGGAAAGGGAAAAGAAAAAAAAAGATATTTTTCGGAGATTTAAAAATGTTTTATGGGAGGCGATCGGAAAAACGACATTTTGAATAACTTACTTTTTCTGTTAGGTTATATTGTGTAAGGGGAGGAATTGATATTTTCGCCGTACTTTCTCTATCAGGATTACTGATAAATGGTTTAAGATCCTTATCGATAATTTATGGTTATTAACAGCTTCACTTGTGGTCTCATATTTTTATGAAAAATGTTGTTATTAATCTCGGAATATTTGCTACAAAAATATTTATGGCTTGAAGTTCTTTATTCTGTTTTAGCCAATATATCCGACTTGAATAGGATTGCTAGAAATCTTAATTGCCAAAGTTTTGGGGTTTTCTGTTATGGCTTTAATATCGAATTAAAAAACAGTTCACTTTCCGCTGCTAGGTCGTGCCATAAAGAGTGTCATCCAGGATCTTGAGGCCAATTAATGAGATTTGCGAATCGAATTAAATTCATAGTAATTAATTAAAATTTGAAGTTGCTGAAGTCCAAAAAATTTTTTCAACAATTTTTTTTGTTAAATCTTAATTCAGCATTCTAGAAGTTGTTGCTAACAGACATACTTCTCAAAGGTAAATTAGTCTATTACTTATAAATATAATTCATTGCACTCAGTCGACTGAGCTTTCATATTTGACTCAAAACCGCGAAGTTCTCTCATTCACGAATATTGCGATGCACTTAATACTCGAAACGTTACCTCGTCTGAAAAAGAAGGTCAAGGTTCGAAGATTCACGCCTTCCATCATAGATTTTATAATCCCATTCACGTGGAAAATGATACTGGCAAATACACGTTTGAAATCAGTCCCGATTTTTTACTCCCTTTTATTTATCAATCGTTTAAAAAAAACCTTCAGGGTCTAAAAAAATGAATATTTACAATAATACCTCCCGAACCTAAAAAAATCCACCATATTCGTTTTGCTTTACGATGATTGCTTTAATACAGTGATTAATTTTCATTTATCATCTCCCCTTTCCCCCGTTGAACAGACAAACAAATAAATCAACTGGAAACATAAACATAAACCCAGCTTTGAAAGATGTTATCTTATTCCCCCAGCTAAGAAGGAACATTAACCGGTGGTAACTTGATCGATCTTGAGGGAAATGTAGGTCGAAGAAAAGGAAAAGTAGGTTGGTTTTTTGAATGGGCAAGTTTGACCCTTGGAAAAGGAGACTGTATATAAACATAACATAGAAAGATCATTTTTGAATAGCTGTTGACGAGCCGTGTGTTTCCGGTATCCGTTATAACGCCTCTGACACCGCTTCCGTTCGCCGCCTTTTTTATTTCCTCCCCGACCCGAAATTTACATTTTACAAAACCTGAGGGGGGCAACACGATAATGCCCGAAAGATTATGATTATGCGAGTGTTTAATTATTCTTTTGGCTTGATATGGTGAGTCTTTTTTTGGAAGAGGTGGAGGCCTGCACAGACAAAGATTTTGAAATGTTATTTTTTGGGCTTAAGCCCCATCCAAGACGTCTATCGGGCACGACACGGCCCGTGCAGACCTCAGGTGAAAATTTAATTTTTCCCCCCTCTCTCTAATTCATTCCTGCCTTCCATCACTGACAAGAATTCATATAATTTGACCTACTTTTCCATTAACAATTACCCACAACAAGAGAAGTTAAAAATTTTTAAACATTGCCTTTTTATCGCAATGCGAAAACAAATGACCCGCTGGTAACGTTAAAAGTTGCATGCGGGTAACTCGACACGCTAAATTTTGATATTTTAATGGCAAGCTTTGAAAATGAGATTTTTCCATTTTAATCATCGAACGGAAATGATCGTGTAAAAAAAACACAAGTTGATTTTTGCCAACACCCATCCCCCTTCCCTACCGAAAAAAAAAAAAACAAAAATTAAAATACGACGATGGATAATTGCCACATAACGAAAATCCATTTTTTTACCCCGTTTTTCTTTCGGTTAACAGTTCACATACCTTCTGATTATATGAATAATTTTTTATGAGATTAAAAAAGTTCACGAGTCGAACAAAAAAAAAATAATAATAAAGGAAAAGTTTTCTTCTTTTTTTTTTTTTAAAGGAATGCATGAAACCTCCGGAATAATTCGACTTGAAGACTGAATGAATAATAATTCATGTCTTTCCAAGTTATTGTTGTCGATACGCCTTTTGTAAACAAGACTTATAAAAGAAAAGCAATTTCTCAACCCCGTTTTCCACTTTCCCCAAAACACTTCCTCCCAAAAGGTTTTTTGAAAACACATGAAAAGGAAAACGTTAAGATCTGAAAACAAGTTTTTCGTTGTTTAGTAAATTGCGCGCGCGGGAGTTTTCTTGTTTAAGAAAAACAAAAGACCCCGAAAAATACCAAGACATCACGCGGTGCCAGGAAGAAGAATGACAGCTTTATAAACAAAACATATTTCTCGGTAGGATCCGTTGTTAAAGTAGAAATTAAGGTCGTGGATCGAGGGATAATGCTTAAAGTTGCAAATTACTGTATTTGCTGATGGTGAGTTTAATGCTAGAGGAATCGAATAGGGCGACTAAGGAATTTTGAAGAGATTTCAGATTTGGGCAAAATCTGTACAATTGTTGCAGAGATGCGGCACTAGTGTTGCTGCTGCGTTGGAAATATCGTGGTAACATTTCGCTCTGCAGCGATTGTGGTTGTAATGTGAAGAAAAAATTTTTCTGCAAAAGTCAATAATTTTTTTCAATTTTCTTTGGTCCTATTCTTAATTGTAGGAAAGGACTATCTTTTATGACTCTCAGTCCTCCGCTAGTGTTGCTCAATGTTAGTCCGCAGCATGGCTTTATTTAAGTCATCCAGCAATCGGGTTATCAGTCTCTCCCAGTTTCAAAACTCAATTTCTTCTTATATTTTTTTGGTTTTTCTATTTCATTTACGTTTTATCATCGCTAGGTGTCTCTTTTAGTCCAGTTAAAGTCATGCAAAGGCTCAGAGAGGCTGGAAGGAGAGAGCTGCCAACTCTGTATCGAAAACTCGGATTCTCATTGGCTGGGACCAAAATCGTTTTCAACGCCGTTGATTGGTGATGACGTTATACGTCTTCTGCTACTCGGTACTTAACTTACGTTTAGTCACAGGCAATCAAAAAGCAGCAATTTAGTTGGCGGCTCTCTCCTTTCAGGCTCAGTGAGCAGTCTTTGAGCAAATGTGAGGTCAAAGCTCACAGACTTAATAAGCGGAACATGTAGGACATGCTTATTACTTCTAGCAGTTTCCATGAGTTGAGAAATCAGATTCAGGATTTAAAAAGGCACTAAGGGCTGTAAAAGGCCTAAAGGGCTTTCGTGGCCACTGGCCTAATACAAAAATTACTCTTCTTAAATCCAATTTTTATTCATATATCCCAAAAAAATCCTTAAAGCAATAATCTGTGCCATACAAATTTTCCTCAAAAAAGATAAAATGAAAAAAAAAAAAAACGACGTTAAGAATTACAAAAAAAAAACAACAAATTCTAAAACTTTTCCCGAGACAACGCAACCTGATAAAATTTATCACAAAATATTTGAATTTCCAATTCCCGGATTCGAGAACGTAATTTTAATATCGATTTCGGCAGTCAATTTTTAACTCTCATCCTGTCTTTTATTTTTTTTCTTCTCCTTTATTTTTCAATGGAAATCGAGCCTCACTTCAGATGACGAAATGCAACTTTTGGAAATTAACAAAAAACTTTGACAGGAAGGAAAAACGAAAATAAATTATAAAACAAATGGCATCGACCACTAAATCGTTCGTTTTTTTTTTTTCCTTTTCAATTACATCCCCTGCTATTTTTCTAATTTTAAAAGAAATCAAGGCCGTGAATCATCCAAACAAAAAAAAACCGAAAACGTCAAAAAGCGAAAACTTCATTTAGCGAAATGTCAGCATGCGGGGGTGTGAAATCCCTCTTTTTTTTCGCACGTTCCCCTCCCTCCGTCCGTCTGCTCCACCTCCTACATTTTCGTTGAAGGGTTATCCATTAAATATTAAATAGCAGAGCAATAATCGTATCCGCATTATGACTCTCATTGTTGTTATTATTATTGAGGCCATTGATCACTACCCTTCCATCGTTCTCCTCCACCTCCACACCCATTTCAGAATTTCCCACATTTATGAAAGGGTTTATGTATCCAAATGTATATCGTGAAGGAAACATTTATTTACAGGAAAAGAGAGAGGACTGAGTCGAAGAAATCCATCTTTTAAATAACAGTTAATTAATATTTTAGGGATGAATTATGTGAGATTAAAGCAATATTCCATTAGTCTATTCGAGGCAGATATTCAAATCCACCTTCAATCACTTACGTCCCATTTCGTCGTAAAATGCGTGTCTTTTATTCACCTTATGCTGTTTGTTCGTTCCCTTTCTCCCTCTTTTTCTTTTTTACTCGCGGGCTGGTTTAGAAGAAGAAAGTTACATCTTTGTAAAAGGAACATAATTAAAACAATGGCGTCTCTGAAAAGTTTTAGATGAAAGTTTGTTAGTTTTCATTTCTTGTGATGTATTGTAAAACTCCTGCTGTTGAGTTTTTAGTTACTTTATTTCCTCGAAAGGTTGATATATTCTTAAATATTCTTTCCAAGTCAAGATAAGGTTACGTCTGGAAAGGTGCAAGAAGTTATGAACGCGAAAGTCAGCGTGGTTGTTAATTGGTCTCGAGCGCAGCTGTTCGTGTTTACGAAATAAAAGGAAAAGATTTGCGGGCGATTCCGATGCATTCGGATTAAAGCGCGGGTGAAAATTTAAAGTCAGGGGCGGAGCTGCGATGATTTTGGGTTAAAGTGAGAATATGTCAGGGTCTTCGGTAAACACTTCAGAAATCGATATGCCAAAAAGTCTGATGTGATCCAACTTGTTGTTCAATTGAGTGGCTACATACAAAAACTAATACGATTTTTTTTAATAAGCCCTATGATCTTGAGAACGTGAAAAAGGAAATCTGAAACAAGTACACTCCGATGGCTACAAAAAATCAAAATTTAGCATAAAAAAGTACAAAAGAACTAATAGTTATTGCTTCTTTGAAAAATTTTGACGGTCAGAAAGCTTTTCACTGTCCATGCTTCTTTAATCATGGTTCTCTTGATAATTTCACGCTTACGGGAGATTTATCTGTCAATGTATGTGGTGCTCTCGTTTATGCAAACACAAGACTGCATATAAAAGGGTGTCATTAGGGATTTGTTCATTTGCTCTATTTATGCACTTCATAGCCATGCAGACATTAATACGATTTTCTCTCTTATTTTACATTTAACTTCTTCAAACTTGCTGAATTTTCAGCAGTTTTTACTTTCGAGCGATCGCGAAGCAGAGTGACGAAAGTATTGCCGTACCCTGAAAATCGAAAATCCTTATTCTTGCGAATATCAAGATGAAAATTACATAGAACTTCATAAAATCAAATTCTGAGATGATGTCTGTCCGCCGCGTCCGCCGCGTCCGCCGCGTACGCCGCGTACGCCGCGTACGCCGCGCTCGATATCTCCGCCAATACGCAACGAATCGAAAAAATTTTTCACACACGTATTCTTCGTCGAAAAATAAGAGGGGGTCTTCTTTTCTTTTTTCGAAATTCGAAAAATTATGGAAATGGCGAATATTTGAACTTTGAAATTTTGGCCTGTCTCTTTGCGACATAGCTCGGGCAAACCACAACGGATTGTGATAATTTTGCGTGGGATGAAGGAGCATTGTGCAAGGGTTAACTGTTTAAAATTTCAGAACAATCGGTGGATGGGTTCACAAATTACAATCAAAGACCTGTTTATAAACACCAAACCAAGATGGCTGCCGTGTTGACATCACTATTTACAAGATAGTGGGCTGTAATGACGTCTTCATTTCGACTTTAAATAATTCGATGAGATGTTCTTTGACGTAATTTTTAAGGAGGAAGGAGTTTAAATTTCAAAAAACGAAGGCCAGAACTGTCAAAGCTTAGTTTATGAAAAATTTCAGGGTGCCATTTTTTGAAGTTATTTTTGAAGGGAAATGAGTCAAAATTTCGAAAGTTTAGACTCTAAAGCACCACGAAAGCTTAGACTCAATTAAAATAATAAATCCCCTTTCTCCATTTTTAAAATTCGCGAGAAAGTTGTATGGGGTGCGAAGCACCCCAAATCCCATTCCTCTTGTTACTTTTGGTATTCGGCTTGGACTTTGTAGTTTTGTCATTTTCCATTCTTCCGACGTTGTCTCCCATTTCTCAGCACACACATTGCACGATGCACACCAATCATTCGATGGATTTTAGCATTATCCAGATCGCAATAGTTGATAGAGTAGTTGGTGGGAATATTGGCAGTCCTGCTTCAGGTTTGGCGCACCTGCCCTTGACAAGCTCGATTCCTTCTGACCCGGGAGGTAGCAATCTGGTAAGGGTTCTGGTAGGGGGCAGCAGTCCTACCAATATTGGCTTAATGCTGAAGACGGTAAAAGTTGGCTAGGCCTAAGTCAAGAAAGCAGGAGGCAGAGTCGAGGACTGACGGTATTGCTCCTGTGCTGCGATGCAGAAGGTGTTGGAAAGCCACCGCATCAACCTCCTTAGTATAGCCATCATGTCCGAGGATTTGCTGTGCAAGACACAAGACAACCGATCCAGCTTGGGCCAGGATGGTCGCCAATTCCCGTCGCGGGGCACTCTAAGAAGAAGAATAGTCAAGGGATCCGTAGAACGGACGATGCGTCAATCACCCCCTCAGCCCCTGCTGATGTGGTCAAGGTCGATTTATCTTGTTCATCCCCACAAGGGATGCCAACTTTATAACTTGCTGTGGCATTGCCTCTTGCCGCCTCTAGAAATCATTTTGCTGGGATGGCCCACCTGACATTCTTACGCCGCTGTTCTGATTTGTCATTTGCCTTGGTTAGTGAAAGCATCTTGCTAACGTGCTACTCTTTTCTTAGTAATCCATGAAATACTTTTTTTAAAACTACGAATTCCTCTTTTCGAAAAATTAACTTCAATCCCCTAAATCAAACGTAAATTTAATCCAACATTATTCCTCTTTATATTCTTTGTGGGCAAAATAAAAAAAAACAAGGAAAAACTCGGATTAAAAACATTAAGAGGAAATCTCTTCACCCCTGCGATATAACCCAAAACCTTGTAAAATTCATCTCGTTCGTTCCATATTTCCAACCATCGCGAAATAATATCCGATCCTCCCCACGTAATACTTACTCACCCTTTTAATTCTAAATTCGAGTTTAGATATTTTATAAATAGGAGGAATCGTACAACGAAATACAAGCGAAGCGCGTTAAAACCCTTCAGGGCGTGCACAATCGAGAAGGCACCGAGCGGAGAGAGAGAAAGAGGTGTCATCCCCGTAATCTAATCGACATTTTTAAGGCGTTTTAATGTTAACCCGTAGCTCGGGTTCGGGGAGGAATATGACGAAGAAAATAAAAATTGGAAGCGGTGGAAATAAAAACCGTCGAGGAATTTTCTTTTTTTTTTTTTTTTCTCTTGATGATATTCCGAAAAAAAAATCATTTATTTACTTTTTTTTTCCGGTAAAGTTTACACAAATCTTGGTGAAGCCGTGGCTTATCAAACTAAGAAGCAAATTAAGCAAAAGTTTTTTAAAAACAAATTAATTCTCATATTTATCTTACCTGTAACACCCCTTCCTTATCATCCTGTCAGAAACTACACGAAAACTTAGTAAAATATGTATAATGTTTCATGGAAATTTGAATAATTCATGCAAAAATCTTAGTTAAAATTATTTCCCGTAAGCGAAATATAAACGGGGTGACATTCTATTGTTTTTTAACGGTCCGTTAAATAACCTAAACCGGGTTAAGAATCCCGTAGCCGAGCCTATTCTTTTAAAGTTTCAAAATCGCGTTAATGTGACTTATGATTGTTGTTATAAATTATACATAAGCGACGTATTGTCGTATTTCCAAAAGTGCGACAATTTTAACTTCTCGTTGAGTGTCATACCTATTTCCGTTCCTTTTTGTTTTATTCACTTCCGGTTCGGAGAAATAACTTCTGGAAAACTGCTCTCTCCGGGTATATTGAGAGAAAACTTTTTTTTCATTCACTTTTTAAAGGATCAGGATTTTTTTTTTTTTTAACTTCTTTAATTAATTAATGACCGTGTTTAATTTGGTTTCGGGTTTCGTATTTCCTGTTTGAAAAGGCGGAGAGTGAGGTGGTGAACCCCGCCCTCTCGTTTCCGTTTCAAAGAGAGAAAAAAAATGATGAGGTTTTTCGTCTAATCGGCTTTGAATGAAAACGTGGGATATGGAGATGTAATTTTTAAAAAGAATCAAAACTGATTACATTTACCGGGTGGGCATTGGCGTAGAAAGGAGAGGGAAAATGGGAAAGGGCACTTTCCCAAAGCCATTTGGTCCCTTTGTGGATTTTTCATTCGATTTTAAAAGTTATATCATTATTGAAGACTCGCTTTAAAAAGGAGGTGCGAAGGTTTACTAATCCTTTGATCACAAATGTGGTCAAGGCACGGTGACTTCAGTGGGCGGGACACAAGAGTTATATCAAAGGTTTTGAACGCTTTATAAGTCCAAGATCTCTCAGACTAAGGGTTCGTTGGAAAGATAACTTATCTTCTACCTGTGGGTCGGCTGGAATTCTTCACTGGTGGCCCATCTGCGACTGAGACGATTAAGCCATCCGGGGAAGGGCCCATGAAGAGGCAATTTGGAAGGAAACTCATCCGCTAGGGTTGTTATTATTAAACATCGTCTGCTGTAGTGGTCAAATGGAGGCAACATTACTGTCATCCAGTTAGAGTTTCTGTTTACTTTTATTTTAATTGAATTACACTAATGTAGCCGAAATTTTACTCTGTAGCAGACGATATTCACTAGAGGCCCTAGCGGATGAGTTTGCGCTAAACCTTCCCATAGGGCTTCAGGCCTCTTAAGGTCACCTATTGATTGATCTTTACAGTTAAATTGCTAGCTACGCCATTGCGGGTGAACGACCAATCCACACCGAAAAACGATAACGAAAAATAAAACAAAAGGACGATAATGAATGAATTTTCAGAAGCAATGCAAACGTTGCATTTCCCCCCCCCCCCCCCCCCCCCCTTTACCCATCCATTTTTTTTTTCGTAATCAAACATTAATAATCGATACCTCGGAAATTCCGGTAGTGGGTATGAAATAACGTTTATTTTTGGATTCAGATTTTTCATAGTCGAAACGGAAAATTATACACTCGATGAATTCCAAATTAATCAATACGTGGAATTTTTTTTTTTACTTTTATTTTCCCATTGACTAACGAAACGATTAATCAAGTAATCGATAAATTGTTCGTTCATCGGACAATTTTTCAATTCTTTTAATTCTAGGATTTACCATTAATCTGAATTGGATTAATCGGATTATACGCGGGGGTGAAAGATTTAGGAGGGAGGAATAGGAAAAATGTTTTTGATAAAAGACAAATCATAATTTATTTTTTTAATTTTTCGGTTTACTGTGTATTATTCTGCCCTTGATTTTATTTCCGGCTTATAACATAGTGACGACCTCAATATTTATAAGGTTCCATCTCTACTGTGGAGGTTGACACCAAGTCCATATGTTTAGCTTATGGCAAGCCGGGATCAACCAACGCAATTGAGATAGAACCTTTTAAAATTGAGGTCGCAACTTGCGATTAAGTCAAATTTATCCTAACTTAAATCTAACAATTTACACGTAGAATTAACAATCAGTTATTAATATATTTTTTTTTTTCATTTCAGGTAAGATTCATATTACGTATATATTTCACAATGGATAATCATAACGTGAGCACGAAAAAAAGTCTTATTTTGATGATCTGCTAGGGCACCATTTAGGAAATATACTTCCTTCCCCTCAAGAATTTTAACCCCCATGAGCTAAGCATTGCATGCTGCTTTTGTTCCCTCTCCAAATGATTCTATGCCAGAAGCAGACTGGAAGCTTTTAAGTGACCAAGGTCAGATTTCTCATTTAAAATTCAAGTTCCTGAAGATACCGCTTGAAAACAGCCCAGAGCTCCATCTCCGTAAGTTTTAAACGCTTTTCTAGGCTCCCACCCTTTCCACCCTTAAATTTAAAATCTTACTTTTCCTCCAGAAAAAGAACTTAAGTGTTCCGAAATTCGGACATCGTCACTGCTTACTCTTTAATCTTACACATTCGAAACGAGAAAAACCCTTTATAAACCTTGAGAACCTTTACTCGGGGAAAAAAGAAAAAAGTGAACATCTGTACAAACTTGGACACTCAACTCTCTCGCCTTGAGGGGGCAAAACCTTTTTTCCTGAAAACTTTATGCAAATTGGTAAAACTTTTTGTGCTTAATTCGACTTGCTCCGTTTCCGATTAAATCTCTGGGAAAAATATTTATAAACGAAGAGTTTATCGTTATCATTATCATCATCGTCCCTCTCATCGCTCGGATACAGTTCTTTAACCGACTTTTCCCCAACTTCAAGAAGTAAAAAGAAGAGAGAGAACCTTTTTTGCATAAACCAAAAAAACCAAGTAGGCTCTTCACTCTATCTGTTTCATTGTTTTTGATGGAAAAGGGTAGGTTTTTTGTGTTTCGCATTATTTTCATTTCAAATGTCACATAATTCGCTTCTTATCTTGTGTCATAATTACTGATTCATTCAGCGAAATGCGAAGGAAATTGACTTGGAACCGCACGGGCTGTGAAAACGGGGTTTTTGATTTTTTTTCCTTCTCTTCTCCCCTTTTCGTGTCGAGCTTCATTTTCGGAAGTTAGAAGGAATGACGAATGATTCTCAGTTTGCGGTTCGTTTTCGGTTTTATTAACATTTTTATTATCCTGCCTCTGGAGAAAAGCCGAGTTGATAGAAATGAGAACGTTCCTTTGTCTGTTTGGGTACTTGAGTATATTGCCTATTCTCTTTGTATCAGCCTCATTCTCCTTCCCTCCCCATTTTCCCTATCCGCTAATAATCTCTTTTAACAACCCCTTGTATTCCGATCTTTCCTCATTTCCCATTGTCTTATTTCATTCACTTCTGTTTTTCTTCTTTTCTTTTTTTTTTTCACCCTGCTTTCTTTCAAACTCTATCAGCTAATGATTTACATTTTGCTACAAATTCTATTTGAGATTCCCATCACGCTTTCCTCGACCCCTCTTCGCATCTAGTTCTCGACGTTGTAATTATTATTCAATTCCAGGTATCCTCAGTAAAAAAAAAAATTACACGATTTCCCTATTGAATATTTTATCATTTCGCTCTCATCCTTCCCATAATACCCTTTTTTTTCAATTAAATTAATTAAAGAATCATTTCCCTCAACAACTTGTTTGATTTCAAGTATTATCCATCAGTATTGGTTTGTTTAATATCGAACTGTCCACCACAGGCCAATACTCATAACTTTTACACATATTGTTATGGGTTGATTAAATGTTACGAACAGGCACCACCACTCATCAATAAGCCACTTGAAGATATATTCCTATCCCAGTTGTTGTTATATTAACTGACGTATCTGAAAGAGACCTGGAAGCAGTAATTGTTTTAATTTTTAAAATTGATTTGAGGATGAGAGGGAATCGTTCTAATTTCTAATGTTCTCATGATTTTCAATACTCGATAAGATATAAGTTTTAGGTTCATACTAATCCACATGTTTCCCTTCTCCATATCCGCTTCAGTTGAGTAATGAATGAATATATGTCAAACGGCATGTGTAGTGTATACCTCTGATGTTGACATGTTCACTTAACATGATACTCGAGATCAAAAACAAAACACCCATCATATTTACATTCATTTTTACAATATCCCCCATTAACGTTTTCACATCTGCAAATGAATTTATTTATTTATTTATTTATTTGTTGAAAATGTTTCCCTTTTGACCATTGCTTTTTTTTCTGTGTATATGCATGCAATGGTCGATATGAAAAAATAATGCATTTTACTCCACGCAATAATCAGGATCCATATTCCGTGTTAGCTGTCGATTTTTATTTCCTCATCAACTTTGTTTATATGAACATTTTCTTTTTTGAATTATTAGGTTAATTAATAAAGGAAATAACTATTTTAACTGATACTCATTTCAAAAAATAAACAAATGACAGCCATCTTAGTATGTCGTGGCATTGGATATTGAGACGTGGCAGCAAGAGACACGTCGACGTCACTCTGACTCTGAAAAAAAAATCTTGTCAGAAAAAATCGATGTGGGTAGAAATGTTTAAGATTAGACGGTTAATATTTCAATTTAGCAAAGTGTTGTTGTAATTTTAATCGCAGTGAAGTGTGCTGAAATCCGTGTGTCAAAAATTTCGATAGCCAGACCACAGATTTTACTGTTAAACAATAAAAAAAACGTGAATGTGATTTGTATTCCCGGATTCGAGAAATATTGTCAAGGACGGGATTCAGGTGAATTTTTATCTAAATACGGTACATCATTACGATAATCCGTTCGATATTTCAGTACACATGCCAAAATTTTAATCAGTTCCTTGAGATGAAAGTGCTGGGATGAATTTAACCTCAAAATTTGCGTGGATTCATATCAGATTTATTTCCATAGTCATTTTCAAAGTCAGGATAATTTATGGATCATATTCATTAAAAAATGATATCATGGAATTCCTCTGGAAGATAAACAGTGTAATGAATTCACAGAATGAAGTATTCAACATGACTAATTATTCGTGTATGGAAGAATTTTATTATTCTCAAAGGATTTATTACTTGCAGGTTAGTTTCATAATATCGTCTCAGTTTTTTTAAAAATTCAATCATTTTTTTAATGGTGGTGTATTTTTATCCTTGAAAAGTGATGATGAGCAGTTTATAAATTTTTTTTGTTGAAATTTGGGTTCATGTGAAGTTTAGTGCAGTATCGTTCAGCAATTTTTTTTGGTAATTGTTTGCTATTTCTTGAAGTGATGATTAATTATTTAGAATGGTTTAGGCTCAATAAAGTTAGATTCAATTGAGGTTAACTTGACTTGGCTGTCGTAATTCCTAAATTTAAAATTTTAATGAGATCTTTCATGTTTGTTTCTGTATATTTGTTTTGTGACAACTCAAAAGGAATCAATCCTTCGAGTTAATCAATCCATCAAAGTTGGCTCAGGATTTCATTTAAAGGAGATTAAAAAAATGATTTTTGAAGAATTTTAGGAGCATGTCTGGACAAGGTTTTAAGTTCAAATGGCTTGCAGTCAGTTTTCTTATCTGATTAAATGTTAGGCTTGTAATTGGTGGTATGAATTTATGAAAAGCTATCAGTGTGCTTCAGCTGTAAGTTTTAAATTAAATTTTTGAGGTTAGCTTGACTTGGCTGTCGTAATTCCTGATTTACAATTTTAACCAGATCTTTCATGTTCGTTTCTGTATATTTGTTTTGTGACAACTCAAAAGGAAGCATTCTGCTGAGTGAAATTTTTTATCCCAATGAAGCGAACCAGCAATTGAAAAATCCTCCTAAAAATCAATTTTTATTTTAAATTGTTAGACAGGTCAAATTTTTTTTAAAGAACCAGCTTAGTGCTTCCTATTTATGACGGAAAAAAAAATTCTCTTCCATCTTTAAAATTCCCAACGCAACATTAAAATTTCAATTGTTATCGGTTTCGTTTCTTACCTCTTAAAAATTTCATGCCTCATTTCGCTTCGTTTCCTAAATTTTTAAAAATCTCCTTTACGGAGCATTCTTTTAAAGTAACGAAAATTCTTCATTCGATTTTCGTTTGCTTTTAAGAAAAACTGAGAAGGGGGAGGAAAAGGAAAAAATGTCTCCTCACGCATTTTTATCCCACGATTTATAGCTTGCGTTTCACATTCAAAGACATAACCTAACTAAGATATTCTGATGAATCTATACAGGAATGCCTAAGACTTGGAGAGAAAAAAAAAATCCTGATTTATGTCTTATTCTGAAATGCCTTAAATCCGTATATTCCCGCAGTAGTTATCGTCTTATTTAAAAGATAGAACAGTCGAAAAACGTTGAAAACGGCACCGTTGGGGGACTTTTGATAAGGACGGTTAAAACTTGACGCGAAACCATAAACATTTATTACGCGAGACATATAGTCTCATCTTATTTATCGCAGGCAAAACTAGAAGAACATATCCATTGTAACATTATTACGATTTATAACTGAACGCTGGTATGAAAAATTCAAATAAAAGGATCCCGTTCACCTTATAAACAATAAAATATGTTTTCTGTCCATGGGATTCGAAAGGCTCTTCCTTATCCCTTTCCCGGTTTCGTTTCCTATCGGGTTTTTCGAATCGTTAAGTGTTTTATGATTCATCTCCGTCAAATTTTGACGAACGAGAATACCTTTTCTTCGCTATTGAAGGATCAGAAGGTTTATAGGATCGAAAATGGCGGGTTTTGTTATTTTCCTTCTTTTTTATTTTTTTTTTCTTTTGGTGGATTTTCGAAGTCTATTGGTTTTGTTGCAAAGAGGGATGAATGTAGGAGCGGAGCCAGGAAATTTTAGCAGAAAGAATATAAAAAATGAAGCGTTCATTTACAGTTGTTCGATGAGATATCAATTTTGAAGGAATGTGTTCGACAAGATAAAAATTTTAAAAGAATGTGTTCGACGAGATAAGAATATTAAAAGAATGTGTTCGACAAGATAACAATTTTAAAAGAATGTGTTCGACAAGATATAAATTTTAAAAGAATGTGTTCGACAAGATATAAATTTTAAAAGAATGTGTTCGACAAGATAAAAATTTTAAAAGAATGTGTTCGACAAGATAAAAATTTTAAAAGAATGTGTTCGACAAGATAAAAATTTTAAAAGAATGTGTTCGACAAGATAAAAATTTTAAAAGAATGTGTTCGACAAGATAAAAATTTTAAAAGAATGTGTTCGACAAGGTAACATTTTTGAAAAAATGTGTTCGACAAGGTATTTGTCTCTCCTAATAATTTTATTTGTCAAATTGAAGACTGGCTTGAATATTTTTGATGGCAAAAAAATTTTCCCTAGAGTTTTCTCTTGTTTTGCATTATTTTTTAGAAGTTGAAAAAAAATTTGGGCATTAAAACAGACAAGTAACTCTAAAAACCTTAACCAACATAATTCCTCTTAAATCGTGCTTTTCTAAGATGATCACAGGAAGTTGGGTGCCTGTCAAGTTACGCGGGAACTGCGGGTCACCTGAACTTTGTAAAGAAAGTGAGAAAAGAGGAAATTAAAGAAAACACGAGCTTTCTAGTTTCTAACGTGAAAGCAAGTGAAAGAGCGCGGAAATAAAATGAGGAAAGGGGGGGAGGAGAGGGAAAATCAGCAATAAGAAAGTCAGTTAAACCGGTCGAGAAACCCTCGTGGATTAAATTCTCTACAGTTATTTCTTCTAGATTTATCAAAGCTAACTTTTTATAGACCCATATCAGTCGTTTGTTTAAAACACTCTTGCACAACTTCCACCTGAATAGCCTAAAACTTACTGACCATCCGGTCCCAAATCTCCGGACATCGTTAATTTTCATTTATAACTAACTAAAGCACAATTAAATGAACCCGGTTTAACAACAATTTATATCAACTTGAAGGATTTTACGTTGACGCCTTGTTGAACTAGTTCATAAATTACGGCAAAATGGTTTCCGGCTCACTAACCAATCAGTGTGACAGATGCGGATGACGTCATTTTATCCTAAATTCCTTTTTGTTGCTTTTCTCCTCCTTCGATAAATACATATTTTTTTTTTTATTACGACAAATTCCATCTTGTTTTCATCGGAAAGCTCACTGGAGGGACGCTATCTTTGGAAAGATAAGAAGGATAAAAAAAAAAAGAAGGCTTTAACAACTATCAATTGGGGACAACGTCGCGAACAATTTAAAGCTCCCAAGGGGACAATCGGGCCGAGAGTAGAATTTTCAAGTTATTTCCGTATGCACAAGTTTTTATTCCCTTCGTTTCTTTCGACGGACGTTTAATCATTTAAAAAGGCTACACGTCGGGAAAGTGGGGAAATAGGTTTCTGTGGAATTTTAAAGAGATGAAGCAGAAGAAACTTTCGATCGAAATTTATTAAGTAGAGATGTTAATGAGACTCGAGGGAAGTGGTACTTCTTTATGGATAGGCTTAATCAGGATCGGGCTTGATGACTTTTCCAAATTGTTAGTGACTTCAGAGACTTCCTAGTAAAAAAGTAAGTTCTTGTGAGGGACTTTTTTCAAAGTTTAAAAATTTAGACATATTCTGACTTTTCGCTTGCAGCAATAAATCCTGTAGTAATTTTATTGTAAAATTTTTATTAAAATATTTTTCTTTCTAAGAAAAAATTTCCTGAAATTTTTCCAACGTTTTTGCTTGATGAGGATTTTTTTTTTAAAATTTTCAGTAGAATAAATTTTAATTAAGAAAAATACTAAGATGAATTTTTTTTAAAACTTAAGTTTTTTAATTATTGCCCCCCCTCCCCCCCAAAAAAAACAGTTAGTTTGTCCAAAATTCTAGACAGATTTTCAGTTCCAAATTATTAGAAACATTTTTGCCGAAAAATTCTGATTCTGATCTAGACCCATGTTTGGATACTTTCGATTTAAGGATTTCGGTTTGATTTCCAGGGCCCTTGAAAACCTTAAAAATGTTTTAGGACTTGTTCCTTTGGGACCGAAAATCCCCAGATAAAATGGGATAGTGTTTTCAAGCGAATTTCCCCATATTCAAAATTTTTACCGAAGGAAACTACGATTTGAATTGTCAGGCGAACATACATAAATGTGAAAAAATTACTTTTACTCCACTTCGAGCGAAGGAAATATTTATCTATTTTATCACAAAACTTCGTAGGGAATGACTGTTTTTGCTATCGGTGACACTTGAGACAACCAAAATTCATCTATGATAGATGTAAAGTTGCAAAAGAAACTTTTTGAATCATTCTTCGTATGTGAGAAATCCTGCGAGAGCCACAAGGTAAAATATACTCAATATAAGTTTCACAATATACTGGAACTATGCCCATGAGATTTTCCACCTGGATAAACTCTTTAGGGCGACTAATATAAACAAGAAACTGTAACTTTTGAATGGCAAAATGAACCGATAAATTTTTTTTAAAAAGATTCCGCAGGTCCCCGAATTTTTATCCAGAGCTTTTAAATAATCAATCAGAAAAGATTGTTTGTAAAGTTTTTGGAGACGTCGAGGTGAAATAAGGGGTTAAGAAAAATTAGGGAGCTAGGCTCATTAAAAAATTTAAATCAACCGTTAAAAAATTCATGCAACAGCCATTTCTCGTCGATTTCTTGGGTTCGTTAAAATTTTCGTAATAAAAAAAATTGAAAGGGAAAAATCCATTACACTTTTCACTAACATCCAAGAAATCTGCTTCCATTTTACGGGATAAAAAAAATGGGGGTCGAATAAAAACAAACTCTTGTGACTAATGCTTTTGCATCAAACTAAAACGCAATGCGGGGAAGCGATATTATTACCAACGTCGAAAATTAAAAAAAATAGGGGGAAAAAAAAGGAAAAGAAAAATGTAAGAATGATGCGGATTGCTATATCCTAGAGAAAAAAAAGAAAGAATGTTTCAGCGGGGAACCGTCGAAAAGCCCTGAATAGAGCAAATGTAGAAAAATATAAATTACCATGTCAGATTGTTCTTCCCTTTTATTTTATAAAAGAAACATTCACAAAATGTTGGGCGGTTTTTCCGCGATTCCTCTTCCGAGACGGAAAATTTTCACTCGGAAAATAGTTTAACTTGATTATTAAATGTTTTCTTTGCATTTCTCTTATGCGGAAAGGATAAACTTTCTGACAGTTGCAGCCCGGTTTAACTGTTAAGGTAGAACCCCCTCGCATCTGGAAAAGATAATGAAAAACCGTTTTCTTTTTTTTTTTTTCGTGAAAAAAAAAAGTTGAAAAAGGTTGACATGAGTGAACTCGTGCAGTTGTCCTGTGGCGACGAATTGAAAATGCGATTTTTTAACACACGAATTTGAAAAAAATAAAATGAAAGTCCGTTTCGTTGAATTTATTCGAAAAATAAATAAGTGATAAAAATAAAAATAGGTGCTACATAGCCACGCAAAGTTTTTTTTCAGTTTATATTTAACCCGTTCGGAAACGTTTCGATTTTGGATAAGATACCCCCTTTTATTGCTTTCGAGTGAGAAATTTTCGTTTCGGGGATTTTAATTCCCTTTAAGCGCATGCACCATTGGATTTACAACTTTGTGTAACCCCCGTGGCTATTGCGCTCATGTCCGACATGGAAAAATTACAAAGCTGGGAAGTTTAGACTTGTTTGAGAATAATTGATTTACTAAATTAGAATGGGAATTAGTGAAGCGAGCATTATAATAATTAAGCTCTTTTGATTATTCTCTCAATTTATGAAAATGTTATTTCTTGAACTTTATTTTTGAAATAATAGGAATTGAAAACGATTTTGTTGTACCTTGAGAGAATAGTGATTGGCATTCCTGAAATTCGGAGATTTTAGTTGTTTATATGAAAATGTTAGTAAATCGGATGTAGACAGTGGCGTAATAATATTTTTAAGCCCCCTTTACAGATTTTTACGGGACCCATTCCGACCTTAGGGGACCATTATTAATACTTCACTATTTTTCCATAATTAAAACTTACCAGCTTTTCACCCATCCACCCTCGACATTCATCTTCAAAAATTTTCTAAGGCCACATAACTTACCCATTGTTTCAAGGAATCTCTTCCATGGAGGTAGACGAGTAATCACTGAATTGACGAAATCCCCCTAAACATTGAAAACTCGAATAAATTACGAACTACACGACAATTTGCTGAAAGAAAAAAAAAGAAAATCTTGAATTAAACGAAAAATTGTGAAGAAAGGGAAAGAATGAAAAATGGGAAAAAATTTTTTTCTTACTTTTCAATCTATTTGCTTTTCCTCGCACTGTATTGTTACTCTCTTGACGTGAAGGCGACACTTTTGTGAAAATAAAATTACCGACAAATAAATATCAAATGCGACTCAACATCTTGTAACGACCCCTAACGCAGAGGTATCGTAAATTTTTCAAAAAAACTTGACAGTTCTTTACGAAATAACTAAGTTTCCCTCGGCTTCTTCTTCTCCTCCCCCTTGCCGTTTATTTAAATTTCGAATCAATATGCTGAGTAAGAAAAGGGAAAAAATGTCAAAAATATCAAAGTATAGAAAGAAAAAAAAAAGAAAAGGAAGGAGGAAAGCATAAGAAGAAAAAAAAACGTTGGACAGGGTTTTTTTTTTCTAAGAAAAATGACGTCAGGCCGGTTGTCATCAATTGTAGTGTCAATAACAGCCGTCCTGAGGCGCTAGGGGTGAGATACTTCCCAATCTGCGACAATTTATTCAAACAGGACCGGGAGTAGAATATCCTTTTTTTTTACAAAGGGAAAAAATAATGAAAATTTAACGAATTTTTCACGTTGAAAATGTACATCTCGTGAATTTTTTTTTTTATTTACGTACCGAGTGTTTTCAAAAAAAAGGGCTTCATGCATAAGTCATGGAGATTCTCGTCAGTGCTCCTTCAGATGTCCTTTCAAGTCGTTTATTCGAATCTCATTTAACCTTTCCTGCTGAATCAAACTCGAGGAAACATCGCAATTTTCATACGCTTTTTTCAAAGAATTGATTATTAAATATTTATCCAGCTGTCATAGTTATCGCTGTCGAAATTCTTCTCCCCCCCCCCCCCGCATTCTCTCTTTTTTTTTTCGTGATCATTCGACTACTAACGTCGACCCCTTTTCGTGCGAGGGTAACGTGAACTATATTTACGTTTCATAGTCTCCCTTTTATACACAGCGTTAGCACTATCTCTCTCTTACACCCGGATATCGAAATGCTTCTCTTCCCACTAATCCCCCCTCCCCTCTTCCCCTCTTCCCCGTGCTCCCCATTATCCCTTGACTCTCGACGACTCCCCAATATTGTCAAAATTCATTTTCACAGCAATTTCCTGGGCTGGGGTTGATGTCGCTTTTGTTCGATCCAATCGTTTAACACGCAGCGTGATGTCAGATATTTTGGATGACAAGTTACAGAATGTCCCCCAAAGGATTTAGGGCTCTGATTCGAGAAAAGGATTCGGGAAAATAAGTCGTTGATTACGTCAGCTGTGTAATTTATCTTTTTCCTTGTATAAATATATTTTTAAGCTGTATAAGTGAATAAACGAAAGAGGGATTAGAGCTTAAGCCAAAGCTTTATGTCATACTGATTTGAAGTCCTCGGCCGTTCGTCTGTGTTTCTCGCAGCTTTCTTCGGAATTATTATTTTTCTCAAGTAGGAGTTGTTTCGATGTTTTTCAGTATTTCGGCTTTTGTTTATAATGATTTGATGAGCTTAAGTTATCATAATGTTTTCAATACTGCTCTCTTTTTAAAGCAATAATAAAGCACAGGATATTTAGGGACAGATGTTAAAAATTAAAATTGATCCAAAAAAAAAAAAAAAACAATTGGAGCTGAATGAAAAATGGGCGCTCAAGTTCAAAAATGGATGCAAAACCTATTTTTTAACTTGAGCGTTCATCAACTTTAAAAAATCTAATTTATTTTCTAGCTTCAGTGTCCTACAGCTAGAGAATGGACGCTGAAGCTAGAAAATTGACGCTTAAGCTAAAAAATGGGAGATAAAGCTAGAAAATTGACGCTAAAGCTAGAAAATGGGCCCTAAAGCTAGAAAATGGACGCTTCAGCTAAAGCTAGAAAATTAACGCTTAAGCTGCAGATATTAAAAATTAAAATTGATTCGGAAAAAAAATTGGAGCTGAAGGAGAAATGAGCGCTCAAGTTCGAAAATGTACGCTAAAACCTATTTTTTAACTTGAGCGTCCATCAATTTAAAAAAATTTAATTCATTTTCTAGCTTCAGCGTCCTACAGCTAGAGAATAGACGCTGAAGATAGAAAACGGACGCTGAAGATAGAAATTGGGCGCTGAAGCTAGAAAACGGACGCTGAAGCTAGAATTTGGGCGCTGAAGCTAGAAAATGGACGCTGAAGCTAGAAAATGGACGCTGAAGCTAGAAAATGGACGCTGAAGCTAGAAAATTGACGCTAAAGCTAGAAAATAGACGCTGAAGCTAGAAAATGGACGCTTCAGCTAAAGCTGGAAAATTGACGCTAAAGCTAGAAAATTAACGCTAAAGCTAGAAAATTGACGCTAAAGCTAGAAAATGGATCCTAAAGCTAGAAAATGGATGCTAAAGCTAGAAAATGGACCCTAAACCTAAAAATGGGTGCCGGGAAATTCTGAATAATAAATTAATTTTCCGTATAAAAGGGCATGCAATCTTGACTGCTGGATAAACTTGATAAAAAGAAATCGAAGGTAATTTAATAAAAAATTTTTGTGTGTAGAAAAGTCTACGACTGGCAAAAGAGACACGGGACATATTATTTATGGCGACCAAAAATTGGAACCCAGGGGTGCATTTTTGTTTCATCCGCCTCTGCGTCGAGTAACGCCTTTTAAACAAAAACGGTTTTTCTTTAAGTCTTGCTGACACGTTCTCACCCGTTCACTAATAACGAACGCTAGACGCGGCATCCCGTGGGATTTGATGATACACCCACCGGATTAACGGATAGTTGAATTTGTCAAAACTATTAGGTTTCTCAGCCGCAATTTCTGTGTTAACATCAAGAGTATACAACAGATTAACCGTGATTGCAGTGACGGGTCTTGGGCGAAATATCATAAAACATTTTAACATTCGAAACAATCTTGAATATCATGTTACAAAGATGAAAATACATAAATGAGAGAAAATCATGTATATATGATTTATACGATTTTCCTTTTAGTTACACACGGAAAGATTTGAGTGAAAGGAGGGCCGAAAGTCGATCTTAAGATCTTTTGAAAATACATACCGTCATCTTTATTTACTTACCTTTTGATTTATGTTTTGATGTATCTGATTCCTCAAAAAGATTTCATTTTATTCGTAAATATTTCCACGTTTTCAAGAAGGGAGAGAAGAAGATAACTGAATAAAATTGATGGATTCTGATTTATTGAATTGATTGAGCCAATTAGGGTAAAAGAGGAAGTCGGGTGAAAAGGGGAAGTTATAGGTATAAACATTTCCCCCCTCAGTCCCTTCTTGCCTGGGTTTTCTTTTTCCTCCTTCCCTTCCCCCTCATTCCTCCCCTCTCGTTCCTTTCTCGGAATGTTGCCTTTACGATTAATGGCGTTTAATGATGTTTTAAACATCTTTTAACGAACTTGGAAACTACTTGTTAATTTTTAATTGTTCGGAATGGAAAACACTTGAAAATCCAAGGTTGTTTACGTTGGTAAGGAAAAATCTTCCTTTTTTCCCCCCCTTTTGTCGAGGGAAAGTTTTTAACTTGTCTGACATTTATTTATTTCCATTTAAAATAATCTTTTAATGATTTGAGATGTTTTCCATGATTCCTTTTCTCTGCGGGGTAGTTTTCTTTTTTTTGTTAATAGGGAAATGAAACGGAATTGATTGTTCGGCAATTTCTTGGAACGTTTCGCTTTCTATCTTATTTTCGATTAATGAACAGATATGGTTGCTTATTTTCCACCTTTGGGTTTTAAGGAACAAGAGGAAAACGGTAGCGATTTCCGCCATCTTTATTTTGCAAATAGCTGAAGCAATTTCCTTCGAAAGCGTGCTGTTTTCAAGGCTTCATTTCCTCCGCCGGTGTTATGTTGTAGGCGTCACTCGTCATCTCTCAAATCCAGTCTTCGGAATTTTAAAACCTGCCTCCGGGCGTTGCGGGAGCAAATATTAGGTCTGGCACGATGGGAAACCCATCTCTTTCTCTCTCAAATCCGCAGGGTCGTTATTTTAAAATGTCGAGGGCAAAAATGGCGTATAGCGAGAAAAGCAAATGTTGGAAAGGACTAAACTCCGTTATGGTTGTTTGCTTTTTATCTTCCACCTGAGACGCGTCTATTTCTTCTTAAAACCGCGCTTTATCCTCGTGGGGTCGCGATGGCTGCGAAATTTTACAAGCTTGTATTTATAAAAGGAGGGGCTGAAAAAATAAAAAAAAAAAGAAAATCTGGAGATGATTAATCGATCCAACGTCTTGTCACCCGAGTCTCCCCCGCATGTTGCGGACGGGGAAAATCTCGCCCTAGTCTGGACAGGTCAGATGGATTGAAGGTTTTGAAGATGGATTTACTATGTTTAGGGCGGTGGGAGGAAGGCTGTCTTGTCCCATCAAAAGATAAAGTTTTTAAAAACAAAATTACGTTTTTTTTTTTTTGAAAGAAGGTATTGATGTGACTAATGATTTTCAAAGAAGACTGAATTTACGGTTTAGAAATTCTATCTCTAAAAAAATCTTTTATCAAAAATTGGAAAGTGATTTGAATATTAACCCATTTTAGACGGCGACATTATATATAATTCCAAAGTTAAAAAATTGCAGCCTATGTATTTTATGCAATATCTGGCTGAAAATTGGCTTTCATATGGTTTAGAGGCTGGAGATTACGAATCTGATGTCAGAATTTTGATTCGACGAAAATCCAAGATGGCGGAGCCCTCATAATCTAGGCTTCCTATGAGCCTTGATGTATTCAGATGTTATGCTACTGTATAATTATTCTGCATGAATATTTGATTCCGTTTAGCACTAGTACACATCCAAAAGCAAAATAGGCCAAAGAAAAGCTAGCTGGCAAAAGCCAAAACTTGTTAGAAGTTTCACCTATGTGTAACTTATGTCAGATAGGTTTTCTCAAAGGAATCAGTATTATACCTGCTCTAGAAAGACTCAGTACTTCTATCATACAACAACAATGCTTGTATCTAGGCATTAAACACAGAATATTAAGATCTGTTTCGCGTATATTTAGCTTACGTAGCAATAGCAACGATTTTACTAAAAATCGGCAATGTGTATTCAGTCATGTATCATCGGTTGCCTATTCACGTGCTGAGGCGTATAAATTTGGTTTCTTTTCGTGCTTTAGAGCCTTAATACTTAATGTTACCTTGATAATATTTAAATAAGGATAGGCCGTCGGGAAATTCCTTTTAGTGTGGGGGGGCTCCGTTCGCAAAAGGTTAATGATGATTTGTTTGAGGGAATGGAATTAAGGTTGAAGAGGATAATTTCGATGATACTGCTTAATAAATTTAATTTCCAACCATTTTTGGTTAGAAATTTACGACTTAAAGAAAGTCCTAAACAAAAATATCTTCAAACACCATATTAAATTCTTTTTACCTTTCATTCCACCCTGAAACTATAACTCAGGATATCAGCCGACTGAAAAAAGAAATTTTTCAATATCTCCAATATCAGAAATCGGAAACGAAAACCGAACCAAGCAAAAAAAAGAAATAGAAAGTGAAGAAAAAAAGATTCTAAAGGAGGAAAAAAAAATCAGAAAACGAAAAGCAAAATAAACAAGTTTCAACTCGCAAAAGATTAAATTTTCTCGCCGATGCGAAGAAAACGGGCCGGAAACAACCGAAGTGATTAACTCCATCAAACCGGTACTTGTCGAAGACAAACGAAACCAATCGAAAGAGTACGAACGCAAGGACAAGGGGAGAAGTAGAAGCAGAAAAAGAAAGGGGGAGCGGGTTAGAGAAGGGAAAAGAGGGAAAGGATCAGAAAATGAAATCGTCGAAATCCCCGGCAACGTTAGTTTCACTCGGTTCAGTTTAATCAAGTCTCTTCGAAGCGCTGTTGAGATCATCAAATCTTCGTTAAAACAACAACAGCGGAAACAGCACGTTTCATTAAGGTTATAAGATCTAATTCAATGTCTACAGAAAAGTTTTCTGCGAAGGGAGGAGAGAGAGAAAGAGAAATTCTTATGGAGAAAAAAAAAAGATTGCGTATCCATTGTTTTCTATTTTGGTTTAATGAATTCTACGACAATGTCGTTTGACTCCCTCCCATGTTGTTTTTACCCTTTTGACTGTCATGATTATAACACATTCGCCCCGGCTTATTACTTTCAAACTCGATTAAAATGGGAAAAAATGCTTTTAAAAAATGTTATCAAATAATCAAGCTTGTCATTTTGTGGAAAAGCGTGTCTGTAATGTTTTTCTTTGCTGGTTATTTAAATTTATTAACTTAATTTATTATTCCCTTTAAATGCACAGCTTTTTTTCTTTTAGAAAAAAAGAAACGCAATGAAAACGTGGCAAAGGTGAAAGAGATACTTGAAGTCGTCAGTAGGAATTTTTTTATTCGGAGCGATCGTAAAAGTGAGGAGGTATTGCAAACAGGTATAGAATTTGGATTCGTATGATTTTTGATCTTTGGAGCTGTAGACTAGTCGTCAATTGTAGAGTCATCAATATCTGATCACCGAATATGCTGGCTCTCTCCAAGAATCTATTAATCACTTTGATACGATCCGCTGTTCGCTGCAGGGGATAATGTCGAGCAGGAATTTGCCTTTAAGGCATTTCCATTGACCGCCAGTTGCGCAACTAAATGGGCCCCTGCTTTTCCTGGCCACTTCTTCTTTAAATGCCTGCTCCTCGTCGGAGATTGGCGATCACCATGGCGATCCTAGCTTTGGAGGCTGCCGAACGAAAAAGGGATACTGAATTTTGGCCGTACCAGTCTCTTACATTTTTGAGCAAGGATGTTTTCCTCCGACCCGGTCTACGCCTGCCCTCAATCTTCCCCTCCATCACCAGCTGCAGAAGGCGATATTTTCCGTTACGAATAATATGGCCGAAATATTCAAGCCTTCGCCGCTTGATCTTGAAGAGCACCTCCATCTCCTTGCTCATACCATGCTCACCATCTCCATCTCCTTGCTCATCACCTGGCCACTAAAACCTTTCTAATTCGATCAATTTTCAAAACCTCAATTTATTCCCGCTTATAACTACATCGACAATCTCTGCTTTCGAACTTAAACATTTCACAAAACAAAAAAAATATTGTTTTTCCCCCCTTTTTTTTTACCTTTCCGCTTCCAAAATCAATGCTAAATCATAATTTCATAGAATAATATGGTAATCCGTTGAAAATTAATTCTTCTTTTTCACCAATTGACGCCATATTGAACAGAGAGAACGCGGAAAAAAATTAGTCCGATTTTTCACTCCGATTAAATTTTTTTCCCTCGTGTGTTTTTGGCATGAGAATTTTTCTTTTTCGAAAACTCATTTTTTTATTATTTATAAATATTTAACATTGCTATCGTTGATATAAAATCACAAGTTTAAGAATCTGGATAATTTTCCTAGATTGCCGGGGCGTAATCGTTGAAAATTACCCCTTGTAAATAAAATGGGCCCAACTCAGCCTTCATTATGTACTTAGCTTGTATATTCGATGGATGGGAGGGAGAAAGCTCGTTAATAATGTAAATTTCTGATTTCATTATTTCGTCTTTTTCCCCCAGAAACGAGACAGTTAATCCGTACGGAATGAAAAAAAATGAAAAATAAAACAAGAGAACAGTGTTCTTGACAAGACTGCGACACCGCAAAAAAAAAAACTGCTTAAATCTTATAACAAATGCTCGGAAAAACATTTAGAAAAAAAAATTACGAAAGATCCGACCTAAATGTTCTAATTTTTAAATCCTCTGGGAACCGAAACGCAACCGACGCCGGTTAAAAAAAATGAAAACTTAAGCAAAATTTTAATTCCTGAGATATTTTTATCTCTTTTCTTTTTCATTTTTCATTTTTTTTTCTTTTCTTCTACTCTTCTTTTCCCACCCCTCTCCTCCTTTCCTTCCTCTTTTATGTACGTGTTCAAAATGAGTAAAGGATAAGAAGAGTCCTTAGGCTATTTTCGTAGTTGATTCCTATCGTAAGCTCAGAACGAGCGTTTTTCGGAAAAACCACAAATGAACAAGCTGAGGCAAACGACCATTATGTAGACCTGCTTTCTGCGATGTTCATCCAGAAAATGAAAAAATTCTTTTTTTCTTTTTCTTCCTATCTCATCCCTCCTCCCCTGCTCCCATTCATCCTTACAGGTCGCCGTCGTTTGCCATTGCTTGTCATATTTCTTTTTCCCCGGCGTTGAAATTTTTTATTGTAAGAACCTGTGACCATTTTAGGGAGTAATTGATGTTATGGCCTTCGATATCTGGTGATAGTCGAAGAAAAAAAAAAATTTCAAGGAAAATTAAAAGGGCGCTCAACATGTTTTAAATTATCATCTGTGTCGTTTTTATGTGATAATAAAAAATTTTTCACGAGTTTTCTTGATTTTTATCGGTTTTGATTTAAATCAGTGGCGAATCACAAATTTTGAATTTGGTTTCTGGTTGATGTAGAATAGTCAACAGTACCAGGGCCAGGCCAAAATAGGGTTTTTTCAAGTATTTTTTTTAGGCATTTAAACCTGCCTTAGGATAAATTTGAAGTCCTAAACTATCATTTCACGTTAAAATTTGATAGATTTTTTGCGATTTTGCACCCTTTTTTCTTGGAAGAAAAAACCCAAAAAATTCAGAAATTTTAAACGTTCCGAAAACGCGGATTCATATTGTGACGTCATTTAAGTACTACTGTATATTTTTTACTGACATATTTTTTGCTTGTGTTATTTTTTCTAAATCTTTGCTTTTATTAACTTAAGTTGATGTAGTTATGTTTTTTTAAAATATTACAGAGATTTTAAAATCAAAAAATGAAGGGAAACAATGTAAAACTTACGATTCGTTTGTATTTTCTCGTTCATAAGATTTTGAGCGGCCAAATATTTATGAGAAAAAATATTCAGGCGAAAATTTTGCTTAATATAGTCAAAAATAGCTGGTAACGTTCACAGTTCAAAATATTTGAGAAAATTTGAAACTTCTAGGTTTCACTGGGGGATGAAACCTTTTCGGTTTCAAATTGAATGCAAACGAGTTTCAAATGATACTTTTTTGAAACTTTTAGGCTGAAACTCATTTTTTTCTCAAATGAGAATATTATTTTGGATTGTGTTCGCTCACCTTATTACTAGTCCTTAGAAGGGTAATATTTAATTTTTAAAGGATCTCTCATTATTTTGGTCACTGTTTTTGTTTACAAATATTTAAAAAAATCACTGTCGTATTCGAAAATTTTAAAAAAACCTGAGCGGGAACGCCGTTTTGTGTTTCGACCAATAGAAAGCAACTAGCTGTATGTCTACTCTCTGTTATTTAGTCTCTCTAGGACAAACAATGTTTCTTAGGAGAGGCAGTCACAAATTATTGTTCATTTCGAGTCTTTAACAGAAAAAATGACAGTAATCACGCATGGTGTAAAATATCTCATCTACGTGTGCAATTTTTAACGAGCCGAACCCCAAATGGCAGAGAGGAAAAAGAAAGCGGATGAAAGAGAATCAGAGAGGGGAAAAAAGAAGGCAGAAGGAAATATTAGTCTGACTTCGGATCTAGAATAGAAAAGTTGTGGAAAGAGTATTAGCTTTCTTTTCTTACAGCCAAAAGAAGAAACAAAAAGGCTCCTCTTAAATGGGCTCCTTTGACGGGACATCGTACGACAAAACGCAAAAGAAAGTTTTAAAGCTTTCACATTTTGGGGGTTTTGGCAGGTGCCAATAAAATCAAAAAATATTTTTTTTATCAAAACACAAAACCAAATCCACACTTTTCGAATCCGATTTCAACAAGAAAGTTGGAAATTCAATATCTCAAATTATAATAAAAATCCGGTAAAAAATCAGAAAAACAATACTGAGTTTCGACGAAAGGAAATCATTTCAAAGATCATCTAAAAAGACGGGGGAAAAAATTGAAAAACATGATTGGAAATAAGAACGAAAGCAGGGGTCGTGTTTTTATTTTTCATGTTGCGAAACGCGATCTTTTTTTTTTTTATACTCGAAACTTTTTCCCTGAATAAAAAGAAAGCGCGAGGTGATCCTCGTCGATCATTTCCATATGAATGAGTCGACTTGCGCTGCATTGACGGCAAGGACCGGTGTATAAAGAAAGAAAATAAATTTAGGGAGATCTAAAGGAGGAAAAAGGGAGAATGATCTGATGATGACAAATCTACAATTCCGAAACTGATATAAAATGACGAACTTCATCGAATTTCCCGGACAAATGTCTTGAAAAGTAATTGAATTGACAGTTGACTGGCTCTCTGATGGGTCAGCCATTCCATTTCCGGTCTTTCAACTCCATACTACGTCATTTCCTCTACACTGACATGGTCTCTGATTCTTCGATTGCTAAACTTGTTATTTATCAACTTTTTTTTCTTATTTTCTTTTTATAAATAACACAACGCAGAAGGTTTAAAAGGGAAAGGTCAAGAAAGTAAAAAATTTTTGTCCATGTGAAAACCCGGGTAAAATATCTGCGATGTGAATGGTAGGGAAAATTTCACGCGTCGTGTTGACGGAGCTTCGGGGAAAGCCTTTTACGATATAATAATTCAAACCAAGAACCTCTTACGATTCTTGTAACTTCATTCAAAGTAACTCACAAGTGAACGACATAATCAAGTGAATCGCGTGAACAAAAGAGCAAAGAGAATGTATGTTCTGGAAAGTGTCGCTTTTCACACGTTTTGTGATTCGCTAAAACAGTTGATAATTGCATATAAATGTGGAAGATAAGTTCTTTGTATGCAGTCGAAGCTACAGGCATTAGCCATTGAAGCATGAAGTAAAAATTAAAAGCTGTGAAAACAGACAAAGAATCTTTATACATATCAAATATACTAGTGACTTTAGCGAAACATTTTTATTATGAGATTTTTATCTTTACATTTTAAAATCAAAATACTTAGGAACTGAATCATGTGCGTTAGAAGATTTCAACCATGATCAATAAAACCGCATCTTGGGCATGATTATAATAGAGAAGATTAGGGATGGTGCAGGCTGGGCAAAAGGCGATTTCATAGCACCACCTATATGTTACGGTGCATCCGTCGTAATAGGACGAGGAAGAACTAAAGTGCAAACCAAAAGCTGAAAAGTATTACTTTGATGAAATGTCAGGGGAAAAAGAAAAGAGCAGAAAGTTGGAAGAGAAATTGGAACTCTGAAAATATTTTAAGAGGAAACATAGTCTGTGGGTGAGCATTGCATGAATAATTAAGAATCCATCATGGATCACGAATCTTTCATGGGTAGAGCTATACCTTACAGCAATAATGGAAAAACTTTTTAGCTTGAATTGAAATCGAGAGGTCTGTATAAATATTGTTAACATGATGGACAAAAATAAAATAGATTTGCAAGAAAGCTTCTTTTAAAAAGTAAACACCACTGGCCTTCTTTTTTTTGGTATGAAGAGGCCTAAACTAACCCGAGCCAATTTAGGTTCTTTCGGTTTTCGAATTCAGACCCAGCCCGTGCAGTTCTAAACACATTTGAGGAGTTATGTGCAAAAAGGGCACTTTCGCCATGAACTAAACTCGAACAGTGTATTCGAAGGGTTTTCGAACAGTGTATTCTCCCAGTGTTAACATACGGAGCCCAGACGTGGACATTCACCAAGCAGACCGTAACAAAGCTACAGGTGACCCAGAGAGCGATGGAGAGATCAATGTTAGGAATATCAGTTCGAGACCGCATAAGGAATGAAGAGATCCGACAAATCACCAAAGTAACTGACGTCATTGATCGAACGGCGAGGTTGAAATGGGATTCAAAGACCTTTAGAAATAGACCGAACACTCCTGTGCTTAGCGCTGAAGCCAAAACAAATCAACTGAGTGTCTGGAATTCCGTTCAGTTAGCACGGTATTTATCAAAGGTTCCTTTGTTCCTTTGTCAGAAATGATTCTTTCTGAACGGAAATCTGGACACTCACTCGATTTGTTTTGGCTTCAAGACCTCCGTAAGAGCGTTCGGTCTATTTGTAAAGGTCTTTGATGGGATTACGCGGGACACGTGGCAAGGAGAAATGATGGCAGGTGGAACAGGAAAATCCTGCAGTGGAGGCCATGAAGCAGGGCAGTGAAGTAGAGGGAGACCAATAACCCGTTGGTATGATGACTTAAAGAGAACGGCGGAGGACCGAGACAGATGGCATGCCTTGAGGGAGGCCTATGTTCAAAATTGGACGCATTAAGGGCTGGAAAAAAAATCCGAATACCAAATCTTCACCATACCAATTAAAACCTTAAATCGAAGTATAAAACTGATGACGAATACCGTCGACAGATCCGCCTTTGCCATAAATTTTTTAAAATGACTAATTGCCCCGTAACGTTTCTTAATTCGCATAATCACACAAACTTTTTAATCATTTCAAAATCATTTCAGATTTATTAATATAATCAGTACTTGTCATATTTCTTACGAAAGGAAAACAAAAAACTTCCCTTTTGCTTTTGAACTTTCTCGAACTTTGTCTCCTTTCCTCTCTCTCTTTATTCAACTTCAGACATCATTCCGACAAAACCGAGAGGAAAGTGTAAAAAATAAAACATTTCTCCCGAAGAATCTAAAATCACGTGACTCTTGTCACGGCTGCTGCCAACATTCGTGTCGTTTGAACGAGTCACGTTGGGGGCAACTCCCGATTATGTTCTTCCCATTTAAGAAATTTTATATATCGAGCAATAAGCGATAGGTTAGCACGTAATAGGCTGTTATTACCGAGAATGCCATAAACGTCCGTTTTTAATGCTTTTTGAAAATAATAATTCTACAAGCTCTCGGGCGGGATTAATCAAAGATAAGAAAAAGAATAAAATGGGGGAAAGGAAAACAAGAAAAAAAACTTTTTAAGTTAGTATCATTTGTACTTGGGGCAGCCATTTAAGTATGCGTAACATTTGTTCACTATTAGGTCGGTCGTAATTTCTTTTATATTTAGGTCACTTTATTAATTCTTTTTTTTTTTTAAAGTTCAACAACTGGTGCTTTTGAAATTCTGTTTGATGATCCCTCGGGAGGGAGGAGGAGAAAAAGGAATTAACGAAAGTGGGTTCCCTTTCCCTCTTCTCCTCCGCGAAGCATTTTCTTTTCTGTCCTTTTCTTATCTCGAAAACCATTTCTTCTCCCGAATGAGGAGGGTTAATGTTCTCTTTAATCAATGACTTTATTGAGTTTCCTTTAACGATTATATCTTTCGCCCCCTCACCTTCAAAAGATCCCGAAAAACTTTGTTTTCTAGTTCGGGGGACTTTTTTATTTTTTAATTTTCCAATGACTTTTAAGACGACGACGATGATTGTTCTTTTTTTTTTTTTTTACTCGAGGAAATTATCGGAATAGGATAAAAGTTTTAAAGAACTTCTTTGGTCGGTTGTTAAAATTGATTATCTAGAAAATATATCTAGGTCATGAGGAAATGTTGATCGGAAATTTTATTGATACATAATTCGATAACCAGGAAAAAAACGGGTGAAATTATTTTGAAAGTTTAAAAACTTTCGATTTTATCATGTGATCTAACCATCGGAATTTTTTTTTAGTAGGAGGAATATATTAGGCACGATGGTTATAGTTTAGATTGGGCTTTTAGCTGATGACAAAGATATATTCGCAGATCCAAAATAATTTTGTGCTAACGGTTTTTTCTGTCCATAATTTAAACATTGAAATTTTTCTCAGGTAGCACAAAATAATTTTGAACCAGCGCATTGTTAGCTGTGATAAAAGGGCTTTTCTTAACGGTGAAAAAAGAGATCAAAGTACGATTTTCATTCAATATTAATAGATACGATTTAAGTGCGCTCATTTTTGAGGTGGAACTTCTATTTTGGGATGAAAAAACGTGGTGCCAAAAATAACGGTATCAGGAGCTGAAAAGGACTGATCAGAAAGCCATTCTTGCTTAAAGTTCAGGTTTGTACAAGATGAAGAGGATCCAGACATTAAAAAGAAATGTGTGAAAGCAACTGAGGCGGGATCATTAGAAGCTACATCAGATATTGATATACTAATAAACTAATAAAACATTATTCATGAAGAGTATCGGCGATCTGCAACCTCTAGTCGATGTTAGTATCGCGTGTTTTTAGTACATTGTGCATCAATATTGTAAAAACTTAATTGGCAGTTATAAATAAGGACGGTATTACACACGTAAGCTCTCATTTTTGGTTAGGAAAAAAAGTGAATGAGTTTTGTGTAAGGGTTGTGACCCATATTATTGCCACCGTTATTTTTGTCTTTGGAAATTAGTTGGTGCGCCATCAGTGACCTAGCAATGTCAAAAGAGGCTCTACCCAAAATAATAGCTTGAGGATTTTCTGCAAAGAGCTCCTTTGATTCAAGGGCCTTACTACGGCTGATTGCTACATCTTTGCATACTATTAGCATGTGGCCTGAAGCCCTTTCATCTCATTACAGATTCCTTGCAGACGTAGTCTCCTTGGAGGTGACGACGCCTGTTCTCCTAACAAAAATTGTCGAACTTTTGATCATCCTTCTCAAAATATTTAACAAAAACGCCATGAATACCGAGCTTAAAAAACAAATTTTCAATTTTCTCAACTTTTATCCTTGATAAGACTTTCGTTTCGTGACTTACTACAAAGTTTTATTATCCTCTCATCAAATCTTTATATCTTATCTTTTTTTTTTTTTTTTTTTCAGAACCTTGCGAGACAACCTTTTGTTCATTTGGCTCAACATGCGTGACAGAATCAGACGGGCGAACACACTGCAAGTGCCCTACATCATGTCCCTCAGCCTACTCGCCGGTTTGCGGGACGGACGGAGAAGTTTATGCTAACGAATGCAACTTAAGATTGACGGCCTGTCAAAAGCAAGAATCCATAAGAGTCTTACAGGAAGGGGAATGCGGTAAGTGTTCGATTATCGATTAATTTCATTATTTAAACACTTTTTTTAAATTTTTTTTTATAAATACATCCCGTGGACTATCGAGAGTTTATTGCCGGTACGTAATAAATTCTGACGGGATTTTGGCGTGCATTCTCTAACGCCTCATTAATCAGCATCCCGGTTTTCCTCTTTTACATAATAAAAAAAAATGGCACATCGGGTGTAAGATAAATCACCTTTCCCAAAAACCGTAACACTGATCAGGCTCGTTTCTCATGTATGGATAAGGGGGAGGGGGGGGAGGGGGGAGAAAAAACCGAGTTGTTTTTTTAATTGAATTATTTTTGTTTCGCTATCCTCCCCGTAATCCGCATTGCAATGTTAAATAATGCTGAAGCCGAGCACAATGGAAAGCTACGACTGTCTTGAATGAATGTTGAGTCCCTCAAGAACATAACAAAAGGAACTGAAAACAACAATACGACAATGGGATACTTGAACAAAGGAGATTTTTTAACAAAGGAAAACTTAACTCTTTTTCTCCCGCCTTTTTTTTATTTTTTCTTATAATGTTACCTTTACATTTTTAATCCGCGCCCTTTTTTTTCCCTCCCATTCTTAAAAGTACAAGTGTTTTTTTGCTTTTTGTAAAGCCGCGCGTATTTTTCTCCGAACCTTCGATATCCTGATAACGGATGCAATTTTTTTTTTTTTCAAAGTAATAAGGGAAAAAAGAGAAAAAGGATACCGTAAACCGAAGAATCTTTAATCCTCTGTAGGATTTCGTAGAATTTTTTTTTTTTTTAATAAAACCGAAGCTTCGTTACTCAGGAAAAGGGTCAAGCGGTAGGAATCGTGCCTTTGGGGTGCGACCTCGTCACGCTTTTAGTCTGATTTAGTCTGATATTTTAGAGATTTAATATACGGGTCAGATGGGAGATTTAAAAAAAAAAGGAAATGTTGGGCCATATATTATATTTTTGAAAGAGAAATGTATAATATTTTTTAATTTTAAGATGTTTGTTTATCTGCTTAAATATGTCATGATTCGGGTTTAATTGAATATGTTTGGGGTTGGGAAATTTTATATGAAATGGAATTAAAGAAGGAGAGTAATTTTAAGGGTAGCGTGTGGGAAAATAGGAAATTTCAAAATTTTAAAAATTTTTGCATGAAATATTGTTATGACTAAGGTGGGCTAGCCAAAATAGTGCCACCTAAATTTTATCGCGTTTTACATTTTCTGTAACAGATTTAGGAAACGCAACAGATAATGTTTCGCTTATGGGAGTATTGCGTAAAATAACGTTGTTGTATGTAACCGCTCCAAAGATAAAACCATGTTTCTGAGTTTGTTTTTAATTTAATTTTTTTTTAGATATCTCATGGAAATAAAATTCTTTAAAAAAATTAATTAAATTATTTCACATGAATACGTCCATAATAAAGGAACTAGGACGATATTTTTAATGGAAGTCAACAACCTAACGTAACTTAACAAAAAAGATAGAATCCTTGCTATTTTTGCGATACAATCCGTTAAATTCAGGGGCGAAATTCATGAGAATGTATCTTTTTTTACTTTTATTACTTTTTTACTTTTTTTTGGCTGCGGCCAAACGTAAGTTAAGAACTGAGCAGCAGAAGACGTATGACATTACCACCAATCAACGGAAGTCGTTGGAAACGATTTTGGTCACAGCCAATGAGAAGCCAGGATTTCGATGTGACTCTCGCGACTCTATCCTTTCAGGCTCTCTACCTCCCCCTCTTAGTATTGACGCCATTTTCTCTAATTTTAGAATTTAATAACACCTTCCCCCTTGCTTCTTCCCTCTTCAACTGTAAAAAATGCGACGGTGCAACTTACAATCTTTGCAACCCTTAAAAAAAATGAAACGCCTTAATAATACTGTTTATACTTCGAAGTAACTTAAGAGTATCAGAAAATCTAATCGCTAATTTTCAAAGCGTTCCAAGGGATTATATTTTAAATTTAATTCGAAAATCGTTTTAAGCCCCGTTTCGCTTCAAAAGCCACAGCTTGTCTTCTTTAGCCTAATCTATATCGAGACATCTTTGTTTTATATCGAAAGTGTAAACTCCACTTTAAAACCAACCAATTAAGCGTAGAGAGAGACAATATTCAGAAAACAATTCAGTTGATGAATCCCGACGATTAACATCGATAACGAGTTAACAGATTCTCCCTCATTTTCCTTCCCCTTCCCCTCGCGCATTTTCGTATTAAAATAATGAAAATGAATTCCCTGAATAGACATAAATAAAAGTGAATGAAGAGCGAACGGGGGAAGGGGGTGAGGGGTGCGGGGAGAAATGAAGAAGGCACAGTGCGGCAGTTACCGAAATGTTGAAAATCTTGTTTTCCATAGGAATTCCGACAGTTAAAAGATAATTATTAAAAAGACATTATTAACATTTAACAAGATGGGGAGGGAGCAAAAAATATTTTTAATAAGAACGATATTAAAAACGTGGGAGACATGATAAAAAGTGTCATTTGTTTTTTTTCTCCAGTTTTTCGAGTCGAGTCACGTCCTCTACCTTGGGTCCTTCTTGGTGTTTTCCGATATGTTTTTTTCCCCTTAATATCTTGTCTTCAACGTGGCGTTTCCTCTTATTTAAAATTCCTTTTCGACGGAAGGAGAGAAAAAAAAAAGGGAAACGAAAAAAAAATAAAAGAGAAATAAATACAACACGAACGGGCTTCGGAAATTCTTTTGAGGTATCGGATGCACTAATTATTCAAGAGGCTCTTTTTATAAGCCGGCCCTTTATTTCCCATAGAAAAAAAAAAAAAAAGAAAGAAATTGTATATACAAGCCTTACTTTTTTTTCTCCCCCTTTTTTTTTGTTCGTTCGGTTCATTAACAAATAATTCGGAAAGAAATATAAGGGTTCAATGAGAAAGGAGAAATTAAAATTTATTAATTTAGATCTGCGCCTCGAGTAGGGTTTCTTCTCGCTTGAATTAATAAAAATGAATGGAAAAAGGGAAACAATCATGATTTTTTGCTAAGATTAGGGGAAATGTTTACAATGTAGGTTGATGGATTGGAAATAAACAAAAAAAAATGAATCAAGCAACAGTTTTGTTGTTTTTCGAGTTTGTATTATTGGAGGGTGTTAAGGTAAAGAGTGGAGGGGGAAGCGCCATTAGCATGATCACGGTACTTCGATAAAGTTTTGGTTTCCCTTTTTCCTGTAGTTTGATCGAGTTTGATCTCCGTTAAAAATTACAAGTAAGAATTCCCTAGTTTTTAAATCTTTTAATCACTTAGATATATCAAACATAGGCTCCTTCATAATGGACCAATCTACTAAACACAACCTTGACGCTTTGAGTAATCCTGTAATAATGTGAAACTCATCCCAAATCCCAAAACACCACTACCGGACTATCGTTACAAGCCTTAATAATTAAGATCGAAATTATTCCGGCTAATGATATTAATTAAGGTTTAAATAAAGTTAATTGCTCCTTTAACTAAGATTTTAACCGCTTTCGACTCTGCGATCTTAATATCCTTTCCCCTTTATATAAAATGCGGTTCCCTCTTATCCTCTTCCAATAAATCCTAATCATGTGATTGTAAATAAATACATTTCGAAAATCCGGTTCTTGGTCGAAATCCTTGATCACTCAAGTGGAAGGCTTTTTGATGATAAATACTCGCATTGCGTGTAATCGATCATCATAAAAGTTAAAGTTGGTTTTGACCCTTGACGGCGAAATTAATTAGCCCGACACGCTGTTGAACCCCGTTTTTCCTCGCTCTGCACCAAACCCGGGTACTTTTTCGCCTAAATTTACTCATCTCACCCTCATTTTAGCCTCATTGCGTCTTTTGCTTACGTTTAGAAGACAAAACAATGTAACAATGTGGTCGGGAAACCCTTCCAACCGTGTGGCATGATCACTGTGGTTTGCGGTTTTTGCGGCTTTCAACTTCGCTCTTTCTTTTCTCCGTTCCTCTTTCCTCTCGCTGTCCCGACGTTACCCCCTTCTCGTCTTTATTTTCGGCCGCTGCATATAAATTCTCCTCAGAAAAACCTCCCCCCCCCCTTCTACCTTCTCTCGTTTCAACCTGGATTAACCGCTAAAGGCTTTTCGTTACTTTCCCTGTCGGGGTTTTCGGATATATTTGTATGAAAAAGACCGAAAGTTCGTTTTTCCAAATGCGATAAAGAAATAAGGAGGGACGGAAAAATAAAAAAAGATAAAACAAATTAAATTAACGGGAAAAATTACGAGAGTCGCATTTTGTTTTCCACAATGGCTTCTAACGCAGAAAAAAAATAAAAAAAGAAGAAGAGAAGATAAATACATGTTTCAATGACAGCCCGGAGGGGTAGGAGGGGCCGCTATTGAGTGTTTATTCTCTCATTAAATGGGGTTTTTCCTTTTTCAGCCAAAAAAAGATCAGGATGAAGAAAAGAAGTTATGCTTTCGACCTTTTGCTATTGAAACTACTTGAATGTAGCTCGAAATTGGATAAATCTGTTTTCTCTCAGGCAAAAAAGAAAAATTTTTAAACGGATCGATGACCTGTAACAGGAGGTAGCTAGAAAATGGGAATTTGATTCTTTTACTTGGGAGCAATTTTTGGGCGCAAGTAGAAAGCCTAGGCAAGGAGAAAGTCGCCAACTTAATTAAGTGCATCGTGATTGGTTGTGACCAAACGTAAGTTAAGTACGAAGCAGCAGAAGACTGTTGCCGCGAATGTGACTGAGTACTTTTTGTTCTGGAATGAATGTGAGAATGAATGTTGGTAGTTGTGTATGTTTTGCGATTGAAAACTAATCGAATGATAAGGTTAAAAGGGGGCTCAGCCCCCCTCCCCCGGCTGAACCGTGGGCCCCCCCTGGAGAATTTTTTGACCCATGTGTTTCCCTATCCTCCATGTTATAAAGGGTCATTTGGAGCCCCTCCTAGTCGATTTTGGGCCCCTCCTAACCTGGTTCTCTGGCTACGGGCTTGTAAAGACGTCTGAGGTCATCACCGATTTGATTGAAACAAATTTCGTCACAGCCAGTCAGAAGCCAGGATTCGAGTATACAAAGTTTGCTACTCTCTCCTTGTAGGCTCTCTAGGCGCAACACCAAGAGAGAGCCGGGGAAAAGCAGAATAGGCTACTTGCATGAATTTAGAAAACATTATTAACAGATCCTAAAATTTCTAGCAAGAAAAAATTCACCAAGAAATGTTTTTACAAAGCCAAAAATTCAATTTGAAATTTAAATTTTAAAAAGCCCGCCAAAAATCAACCATACGCCATGTTTGTCCTAATGACGTCACAACTGAGTTGGACTCTAATTTCATTGGTTAATTTTTTTGGCGCGAAAATCCCACAAATACAAACAAAGGATCCGACTCGGGTCATTCTTAAAAAAAGTGACAATTCGATTGTCAAGTTGCAAGTGGCAACTTGCATGTTGCCTATCAGCCACTTTAGGACCATTAATTGTCGATCGTCGAAATTTTTGTTTACGATGGACAAATTTTCTTTTACGGCGGCACAAGAAAAGAATTCACTCAAAAAAAACACGGGCTTTGTCTTTTATCAAAATTTCACTTTTGCTGCCAGTCAGCGATATAAAAACCCCATCAAGAAAAAATAAAAATGACGCTCTCTGCAACTCAGCTTAGCTGTAGATAAATGCGATCATTTTCCTTTGAGTCACACAGCGTGAACTTCAATTCAATCTTTTTTTTTTCTCTCTAACGTTTCCAAAGAAATTAGTCCTATACATTACATTTTCTCTTGAGAATAAGGGAAGACAAAAGAATAAGGTATCGATTTAATTTCAATTTGCTAAAAACCCCGCCGTTAGGTTTAAATAAGGATAAATATCCGTTATCTTATATCCCACAATATTAATATAGCTAGATCATTAATCGGATCCCCCCTCGTAGTCAATTTATTATCGAGGATCGAACGTGACCGAGACTCGATGTACGTTTCCGCTTAAGGATTATCCGGAGCCAAGCCCCGGTCTTTAATCTAATCTTAACTAACAATTTCGAATGCGGTATCTGCATTCGGCTTCCTCCCCCCCTGGGCTAAAATAAAACACAAAAACAAAGAAAATAAAAAGAAGAATGGGGGTTGAAAAAAAATATAGCATCGAGTGGAAAAACATTGCGCAAAGATTTTTTTTTTTTTTTGTTAAACCGCGCCATTATCGAAATGAATAAAGCAAATCGGTTTAAAGTTCCAACTTAAAGGGAAATGACAATTTAGTTTATGTTTCACTCGCTAGATAGCATTGCTCTTCCGTTGTTTTTGTTATTTAATGAAGTTTGCAAATGTTCCTCATTTGTTTTGCAAGCATTTCAAATTCTAAGATGATCAATATGACGTGATACAGGGTGTGAGAGCTTATAAGATGAGATCAGGGAATTATGTGAGGAAAAAATAAAGAAAAAGCTTAGATCCTATATATAAAAGTTTTTTGAACTTTGTCACTTGAGACCGATAATAGGGAAAAAGCGATTCTTCTTCTGATAGAAGATAAATTTAGGAAACTGCCGGTTCCCCGCCCCTGGAAAGCTCCTTTTTCGTTCCATCTTCCTCCTTTCCATCCACTTAATGTTAGGAAAGTTTGCAGTTTTATAGAGTCTAATGCTACGACTGAGTTTTTGATATTCCACGCTCCAATGGGCTTTTATTTTTCCGCATCTAATATGACCACATCTTATACTATCGCTCTAGTGTCTTCTGTATGGTTTTTCTATAGGTTATTGGATCGGTTATGAACTCTTATACCCCCTTCATATTTTTTCCTTTGTTTTCTCCCTAGAGGAAACGAAAGAGCGTTAAGGAAAGCTCATTTTTAAAATTTGTCGATTTTCTCGGCTTTTTTATTCGAGTCTCTAAAAAAATGTAAAGTAATGTCTCCCGAATTTTTAAGGACAGCAGAGTTTAAAATAAAGAAGGTGGATAAGCATGAAAAATTTTGCTATTAGTTACTGAAGAAAGCTTTATTGACTAGGTATTGTTTACAAAATAAAATTGCAAATCATATTAAAAACGTCCAACAGACAAAAAATATCAATTTAGTCTTAAGAACAACGGTTTCCATGGTAATGAAGATACTTAGCAACCGTTGCTACGGTGATATTTGTTCATAGCAACCGTTGCTACGGTGATATTTGTTCATAGCAACCGTTGCTACGGTGATGTTTGTTCATAACAACCGTTGCTACCGTAATATTCGTTCATAGCAACCGTTGCTACGGTGATATTCGTTCATAGCAACCGTTGCCAAGGTTACGGATATTCAAAAAGATAGAATAAATATTCAAGTCTTTCAGTTTGTACTATTCTTAATCCACATTCGGTTCATTACTTCTAATTTCGAAATTGCTCAACATGTTTTTATCGAACTTTGACCAAATGCTATTCGCCTTATCTGCCATCTCTTTAAATTTGGTTCGCACTGGTTAAACTGTTTTCGAGTTAAAAATTGATTCCTAGTTTTAAATTTTACTGTTTTTTCGCTTATTTTGCTGCGCGAAAGTCGATGATTCACGAATTTCGCTAAAAGAAACCCCTTACTGAAAACGAGAAAAAATACTTTGTCATGCATACTTTAAGCCGTTAAAATTTATTATCCACCCTGTATATGAAATTTATCGTACGAAAGACTTAAAATCCCTGTTTCTCATAAAAAGAGATCGCGTATAATATATTTTAGCAACTGTAAACTAAATTGCTAAAGGATGGAAGGAAAAAACGTTTTTCCTTCGTTTTCGGAGTTAATTGATTCTTTTAATTTTTGAACGCCCTTGCTTAACTAAATTTAGTAAAAAAAAAGGAAAATGTAAATCCTTAAATGGGAAATATTTTCGTACCTGCCGCAGAGGTAAAAAGTTTTTAATTTTTTCAAAAAAGGAACCCTCTTCAAAAAAATAATAAAAAAGATGACGAGCGCGCATTAGAAATCTTACAATTGGTTGTTATATCATAACACAAAGCACTATGGCTTTCTATTTAATTTGTCTGGATAAATGAGGGCTCAGGTGTTATTAAATTTACTACATTATTCATTTTTCAAGGCCTATGTTAAACTTACGGGGTTGATCCACATTTTAGGTTTCATTAATTTACTGTTCCCTGATCTCCATATCTCTTTCAACATCCTTCATTACTGAGGTGGGTCAAAAAGTAACCAATACGTGATCCGAATTTTGCGGAATGTAATTAGTTTATTTTTTCTCGGAGGTTGAAGGGTGTTTTTGTTTCTGTAATTTTTTAGAAGCGGTGAGGGTTTTATTAATTTCAAGTGTCGTCAAAAAGCTCGAAAAGTTAAAAAGCTATTTTTTTGCAAAAAAGATATAAGAAGAAAAGTGAAGATACAAGAAGAGGAGGGAGGAAAAAATAAAAGGTAAAAGGAGGGGAGGCAGGAGAATGACAGGATGGAGGAGAAAAAGAAAATTAGCAAGTGTCCAAGATTCTATTTACAAATAACTGATAATTGTGAACAGGGATGTTCTTGTACCACCCTAAAACCCATGTTTAACTTATGCAGTAGAAAGTGGTATTCCATTGTTCAAGAACATCGCTGATTGTGAAGATTGCTTAAGCTGAAATGAACCAGTATAAACGAATTATTCATGTGAGTTAGGAGATGTATTTCCTAAAATTTCCTTGTAATCGGGTTGCTCTCCGTGCTCCGACATTAGAAATCAATTAGTGGATGGTTTGATTTCATAAAAAGGCTGGACATGGACAAGCGTCCAATTGACCTACCGCCTTCTTCCAATTTTAAGCTATTTCTGCCCGCTCCTAAACTTAAATCTTTCCCAAACCTTGACACACTCTTTTCTCCTGGTTTTTCTGCATTCATCAAAATCCACCAATTTTTGATTGAGTTTTACATCACTTTTAAGGCCGACCATCCTGTAAGCACTCCTTGTTACACGAGGTTTCCATTCAGCCGTCCACAACTTAAACTTTCTGGGATTTTCTCGTCCACCGATTGCAATTTAGCTGTTGCTAGGCGCTACACAACATCTATTCTGGCGCTCTTTCGAATCCTACAGCATCGCACCCTAACTCAGCACCATCGATCTCAATTTCTCTTTTCCCTTCCCTTTAGGGAGCCTGAAAGAAGAAAGTCGCCAACTAAATTGCTGCTGTTTGATTGGCTTCGACCAAACGTAAGTTAAAAACTGAGCAGCAAAGACATAAGACGTCACCATCGATCAACGGAAGTAGTTGGAAATGATTTCCGTCAATGAGAAGCCAGGTTTTCGATATACAGAGTCGGCGACTCTCTCTTTGCAGGTTCTCTACTTCCTTTTCATTCTTAATTTTAATCTCATATTTTTCCAAACATATCTTTCTTCTTTTCTCGTTTCGTGCTCTGCTCTTCTTTTTTTGCTGCTTCTTCTTCTTCTGCTTACTAACTTTACGCTATAGGACTTTAGCCCTGTTGTTTCTACGAAGAAACTAATTAAGGGTTCTGCCTGTTTTTACTTCTATTCTCCTCCTTCTGCAGACGCGGATGTCCAATCAACATTAGCTACATCTCTTTAGAGTTCTGCATTGGTGATGGAAAAAAGTTCTCCCTCCACAATTCTCAATTCTTCAGTTCTGCATTGGGATATCCTAGTTCCTGGCTTTGAGTAGCAAGCTCTTTTCGCCAATCGATGGTAATTTTTAATTAGAAATTAATGTAGGCCATCCTTGGCAGTGACGGAGCCAGAAAAAAATTCTGAATCGGGCCAAGGGTGGACCATAAATTTTCATGTGGTGCCAAAGTCGAACAGTGTTACATTACAGCAATATTACTGTTCCTCCCTAATAGGTGGGGCAAAGGGGGGCATAATTTTTTCCTCCATAGGTGTCGTCCCGGATTCTTCTTGAGTTTCCTAGGACGCTCGACCGATTTTCTTCCTTTTTCCTCATGTATTAGCGCCACCTTGGGGATCCTGGATTCCTGCATGCAGAGATCCTTCCACTTTCTTTTGTAGTCCGCTATCTTATCATCGTTAGCTTATCATTCGATCTCTATCCCCGCCCTTCCTTCACTCTTGCATTTTCTCTTCTTTTTCTTCGATTAAAAAATTTCCCCCCATTTTCCTCGCATCTCATTCTCAGAAAATGGTCACCAGAATCCAAAAGATAAATTGACCAATCTTGGCAGCGAAATTTCATTCTAAACATTAAACACCCCACGCTAATGATTTTATCTCCACCTTTTTTTTTAATTTTCCCAACTTTTTGACGATCCCCTGTGATCTCCCAATGCAACTCATCTCTCTGCGTCGACGCGAATTTCCACGCGTGCACTTTTCACCATTTCACCACGCCACAGTTTTAACACGTATATCTGTACTGTTGTCTTTTAACAAGAGACTTAACATTTTCTGTGGCTAAGTGTTTACTTTTTTTTTTTTACTTTTTTTTTACGTTTTATTTTTCTTCGTTTTTTTCACTCTCCCCCTCGTCGTCGTCGTCGTCTTTTCTGCAAGTAACAAATCTCTTTATTTTTTCTTATCTGTCTGAGTGTCGCAAATTTTCATCGTTTTTTTTTTTTTTTTTTTTCACTTCCCCGTACATAAATATTTTAAAATATTCAAAGTGAAAATTTCTCGTGATTTATGTGAGTATTCTTTTTTTTTCACTCTCTCATCTCGTAAGGTTGCGGGAAAGGGGCTTAACAGAGGTGGCAACCGGGGGCAGGTTCATGTTTATATTTTTTAGCATGATTTACGGATGCGAATTATTATATTTTATTTTTTTTTGTATCAAGCATGTCTGTTTATCTTTACGCATGTCGCGGATTTTGACACGTGCGGATTTTTTTTTTTCTTATGCGTTTCGGGGCGGGAGAAAAATCTTAACGTGACTGATTACGCCATTATCGCGTGTCACGTGCTCGGATCGAAAACCGGATAACTCGCATTTTTTTTTTCGCGAAAGAAAAAAATTGCCTTCGGAGAATTAATCGACGATCCTTCGAAGATGATGAATCTTCGCTCCCATGGGGAGGGGGAGGTTAACCTTGATATTACAATAGTATCAATATCACGTGGGTAGATTAATGCAGTTAATAGGATTAAATATAAAGAATTCGTAGGCGGAGTTTTTGGCCATTCGATTTTAGCACATTTAGAAAAATGGTTTTTTTATAAATTAGATAAACGGAAGGGAGGGTAAAAAATTATCCCCCCTCCACTCGTGCTACCTTCCCACTGCCCTCCCTTTCGATTCTCATCACGAACTACAAGTCGTAAAACACATGTAGGACAAAGGAAAAAACCGTTACGAGAAATATATGTGAAATTTATACTACCTACTTTAGTTATAAAAAGAAAAAAAAAATTATAACCCATAAAATTCGTTTTCAGTCATCCGTGAGGGGAGGAGGAACTGTTAAATGATTGAAAACCGCATTCGAAACATTAGGAAGGGCATGTTCATATCATAACCGCTTTAAGGGTGAGATTTTTGATTTATAAGTTGACAGGTTTTAATAAAGGGTAACGTATGAGTGGAAAAATTTTCTAGATATCGAGTTTTTTTTTTTTTACTTTTTCTTAACGGAAGAAAATCTTCAATCGATTATCGGAAGATCTTTCAAATTTTTTTCGATATCTCCTAAATTTTTTTTTTTTTCGGTGGGGCTAATGTGTGTGGGGAGAGGGCGAAATCTGTTTTCGTCAGGTTTGAAGTGACTTTTCCTAGCAATAAATTTTCCACGTTGGAATTATTTTTTTTTATAAAGGTTAATTTTTACGCTTAAGTTTTTTTTTTTTTCGGGGGGGAACTGGAGGTCAAAGGGAGAATGCGGGTGCCGGTTTTTTATACTCCTTCCTATTTTTCTTCTTCTTTTGTTCGAGAGTTCCTTGATTGATTGTCTCATGGGGAGATAAAATGGGAAAGGATGGAGAAAAGTCATGAATTCCTTAATTTATCTCTTCTTTCAGTATAAAGTGGAATCAATGTGAATGTGAATGCGGTTTTAACTGAGGGGAGGAGGGAAGAGAGTTAAGTTGAATGTGGATTTTCGATGAAATTTGACTTTGGAGACTTGAAACGTCCGGCTGGGATTAAGATAAACACGTGCTATTTGGTTTTAACGGTTTTTTTTTAAGATCAATGCAACAAACCTAAATTTTTTAATGTTTACCTTGTAGGCTGCCCCGACTTCTTATGAAGTAATTTAAACTGAGATTCAGGAAAAATGCGGGGTTTTAATGTAATTAACCAGACCGTTTAATGTCAGGTCTTATTTTAAGCCCTTGGAGCTATATTGAAGGTTTCAAATAAACTTCTTTTAATTAATTTCTTTATACGATCACGGGTTTTTTAAAATCCTATTATCGAAAAGTTTTGCTTTCAAATAGCGCTTGTGATTCGAATAGCTTGAAAGTTTCGAATTCTCGATTTTGTTATTCATCGTATAATTGAAAGGTTTCAGATAACAAGTTGGGGAAACTATTACAGAGCGATTTAGAGTCGGCTTGTTTAATTTCGAAATATTGAAATTTGAAATGCTTTTTGGTCATTAAAATATTTTAGGTTTATGAATAGATTGTTTGATGTCGGTAAAGGAAAAATTGAAAGAGATGAAATTTTAATAAAACAGGATGGTGAAAAAGGCTTTAAGCTGATGAATTATTTTGAAATATTTTTTCTGTAAATTTAATATTTGAAAAATTAATGGAATTGAGTCTGCCGTTAAAATTCAAGGTCCAAATTATGAAATCCAAACTGTCACGGGTAGACAAAATTTGGATCTGAGGCTGAGGATTAAGAGCACCAATTATTCCGCGTAGCGTAGAGCAATGGGAAGATCCATTTTTGATTTTACTTCACATGATTTGATCAGGAATTAAGTGCTTGTGAGGCAAACACTCGATAAATTTTATGAAAGTTTTTACTTTATCAGGTTCAAGGGCGGATCCAGGGGGGGGGGCACGGGGGCACGTGCCCCCCCCCCCTGAAGGTAAAAATTATACCTCAGATAAAGGGCTTGAAAATGATAACGAATAGCTGACATGATATAATACCATGATTTTTCTCTGACACTTCAATTTTTTTCCTTGTGCCCCCCCCCCCAAAACAAATTTCTGGATCCGCCCTTGATCAGGTTAAATAATTCTACAAACAAGAGCCATGACAAGTCTAATTACATTGTTCTACAATTAATACGGTCTACTTGTCTTAAGATTTCTTTTGTAATTATACGGTATATTTGTTTAAAACTTAGTCCTTTGGTCCGCTGCTTTCGTAAGTTTATCTGAGAATGGTCATTGTAAAATGGCGGGTCTTAGTTCCAACTTCGTAGATCTTCCAACCGATTCTTCTTTCTCATTAATCTCAATCCGCCTTAAATCTCTCGAGTATATTTTATTAGAATCTCATTACAATACATATTGTGCTATCTTGAAATCCACGATTTCATTTACGATTGATCCTTTTATAATGAAAATGTAAATGTATTTTCTGATATTCATTTCAATTTTCCTTTTATACAGGTAGTTGAATTCCATGACCTGCTCGATTCCGCATTGGTGATGCGGTAACAACATTTTATGCGCTCGTGAACTTTTTCCCCCGATTGCTTAAATCGTATTACCTCCTAACATACTGACATCTTCCAGGCAATTCTCGCAAAACACTTCGCTCCTTTTTTCCCCTTCTTTTTTTTTTTTTAATTGCCGGACTAAACGATAAACTTAATAAAAGAAGATATACCCTTTCATTTCTGAAACGGTTAATTTAATTACAAAAGAGAATTCCTTTGAATTGTGATCTTTTTTACTGGAAAAAGGATATTGAAACCTTTTACATTAATGGAATGATATAAGTTGATTAAACATCGTAAGGCGCAGTAACGCCATGTTCAGGGTTGGATCCCCTTTTAATGTTGTTAACAACAAAAGCCAATGCTCCCAACGTCTTATCATCCTAAGAAAAAGGTTTCTTAGGCGCGTTCTCTAAATTATGCAAGTTTTTATTGTTCCATGAATACAATGATGGGAAGCTGTCACTTTTTGTAAGAAACGAAAAACCGAAAAAAAAATGAAGACTTGAGAGAGGGGGGGGGGGGGGGGGGGGAGAAAGCATGATTCATAATTCATGTGACTCTGACGTCATCAGACAGCCTTCTCTTTGTTTTCTCCGACGTCCGTCCGTTTTCGTTAGATTTTTTTTTCTCCTTTTTCTTTTCTCGAAATATTTTTTTCGAGGAGGAGTAAAAAAAATAACATCTGCTTTAGATGGCGCGGGAAGTAAAATTTTGTAAAACCGACGATTTCGATGAAAATCGATGTCGTTTCGCGCATCTTTAACTATATATATAAGTTTCAGAACACGCGAATCGGATGTAATGTAACGTTTTCTTGAGATTTCTTCCCTTTTTTTTTTACGACTAGTGGAAAACCAGACATGATGCGTTTTATTGCTGTTTGCTCTCGTAAAATGACATTTTTCGACGCCATTTTTCTTTATCAGTTTGGGGTATAGTTTGATGTTAGGACTTTGAAATGTTTCCATGTGTGTTTTTTTTTTTTTTTTTGTTAACGTCGGGCGGGGGAAAAGATCTCATCGGAAAAGTTTGTGTAAAAAGAGATTGGGTACGTGTTTTGGAAAATTATTGGAGAAGGATTTAAGGGGGGAAAAAAGATTCTAACGTCGTAATTTTGTGTTAGGAATGTGTAGCTGTAATATTAGGTTTAGGTTATGGCGCTGCTTTATTAGAAAATACGCTGGCCAGGTGTGGTAAAAATGTTTTTTTTAGTGAATTTAATGGAATTGCCAACCGGGTGCGATTTAGCTCTGGAAAATTTTGAAAATAATTTGAGATTCGTGCTTTTAGCTTGAGAAGGTTGTCTTTGTCTTTGAATCATGTCATGTCAATCATGTTCAGGGGTAGATGCTTGTTTTATAAAAACAAATTTCATGTTAAAAATAATTTTTTTGGGCTGTAATGATACGAAGTATGATCAAAAAGTTACGATTGTTCCCTTTTCAATTGTTTAGGTATCATGGCAAATGAGTCGAAAATAATGTTCTTTTAATATTTTAACCTAAAGAAATTCGATCCTCTTCCATTTTTTACCTGCTCTCGTGGAAAAGGACCGACATTCGACTCTTTTCCATTTTTGATCAAGATTTTTGTAAAAGGGTCGACACTGAAAAGGACCTACGGGAAAAATCGGAAAGAAATTTTCGAAAGCCGAAAATTCTTTTGAAGGCCGAAAGAAATTTTTGACCCTTTTCAATTTCGGCCCTTTTCGATTTCGGCCCTTTTCAATTTCGGCCCTTTTCAATTTCGGCCCTTTTCAATTTCGGCCCTTTTCAATTTCGGCCCTTTTCAATTTCGGCCCTTTTCAATTTCGGCCCTTTTCAATTTCGGCCCTTTTCAATTTCGGCCCTTTTCAATTTCGGCCCTTTTCAATTTCGGCCCTTTTCAATTTCGGCCCTTTTCAATTTCGGCCCTTTTCAATTTCGGCCCTTTTCATAACTCCCTTCAAGGGAGTTATGAAAAGGGCCAAAAGAAATTTTCGACCCTTTTCCCCAGTTACGGAGTTCATAAATTGAATTGATCGTTTGGACGATCGATTGGTAGATTTTGAGATAAGTTGAAATCGGCGACTTTTTTGAGGTCTACTTTTGACTTTTGCTGTTAGCCGCTGCCTGAATCGTGCATGTCTTTACCTGTCGCTTTGGTCTTGCGTGGCTACTTCAGCTCTTCAGAACGCTTTACTAAGCCATCATTCGCGGCTGCCCTCGGATCATTTCATTTCAGAAAACAAAATAACCTTTTAACTTCAGCACGACACATGAGAAAAGACTCCTCTAAAGTATCAGTCTCAAATTTCTGGGCGCCTCTTTTCATTTGAATGAAAGGGCACGGATTCATCGTAGCAAAGCCGGCCCTGTGAAGAGAGGGTTTAAAAAAAGGACGCTGGACGGCCTGGGACAGCGTAACCGATATTGCAAACTTAATCATCTAACATAAAAGGATCCCGAGATTGACGGAAACTGGATTATGAGGTTTTTTTGACATTTAAAAATAAAAAATAGGGGCTAGGGAATGTTTTCCTCTCCGGAGCGAATCTTTTTTTTTTTTTTTTAAATCAATACCTTGGAAAATACGAATATCTTAAAATCAGATCCTCTGTTTTAAAATTTATTACAATAACTGCCGTCACCTCTTCTCCCTTTCCCCCCGCGCTCCGAAATACCGATTCTTTAAATTCTTTCCGATAAGATAAAACGAACTCGAGGTAATTTCATAATATCGGGGAAAACTTTTCATGAATCGGAGAAAAGCGAAGTTGAGAGTAAAAGAGGGAGGAAGAATATTTATTACTGATATTTCAGTTGAAGGTCCATCTCGGGAAAGTTTGATCATTTTTTTTTTTTTCGAGATAAAAGATGTGGTTTTGCAAAATGCATGTGAAAGGAATTGAGATATCAGGGCCGTGACGAAGGGGATGTGAACTTGATACTCCGCCTTCATTACTTACCCCTTCTACCCCTCCTTCACTTCCCCCCGCTTTTGCAGGCCGTTTGCCTTGCTGCTCATTTATTTTTCATTGGAATAGCAAAGCTCTCTCCAGACAAGGTTCCCATGTCATTTAAACGTCTTTATACCCCCTGGGCCCTTGCTACACCACACGTGACGGAAGTTAATGACATATTACAAGACATCGCCTTTTAGCTTGATGGTCGAAAACGTATTGATAAATAGTTGCAGTGTGTGGGGTGGATTAAAATGTTGAAAAATGCATGGATTGGATATATTTTTTTAAATTTCGAAACTTTTATCGCATAGTTTTTGTTTTGTATGCAAAATGGGTTTTGACACCTGTTGATGTGCGTTAGGTAAACTTTTTTCATCCGAGAAAAAATAGCGGACCCGTGTTGGGTTTAAATGGGATGTATAGAGTGAGGAACTTCGAGTTTATTTGTGAAAAAAAAAATTGAGCTACACAATAGTTTTTACTGTTTTAAAAATATCGAGGTGGAAATTTTCCTCTTCAACAAGTCCCTTTATAGTTAAAACTCGAGTAAACGTTCATTCGATGCAATACTAAGTCACCCGAGTGATAATGACGATGACATCACGGAACGTTGCGGTCAAATCTGCATTAAGGTTGACCAGTCTGAATCTAGCCTGCGTTGTAATGCGGGAAGGGAATTTGGGGCTAAAACCGATTTAACGCATTGGAGGCAGCTTATTAGAAATCCAAGCGTGTTTTTGTTAACAACGGTGTCAAAAAGAGAACCGTTCCATAAAATCAGGTGACGTAATCCTTTTTGAGAGTTTACCTGGACTTTGTTTGATCCTGACAACCGTAAGTAAGCAGCCAAAGCCGTTAGCTGTTAAAGCTGTTAGCCGCAGCCCAAATTCGGTCGGCGCAATCCCGTAAGGTGACCATATGACTGCTTTGTGCAGGACAGTCCTGCTTTTTCGGTTCTTGTCCTGCGTCCTGCTTTTTAAAAATGATCCCTTTTTTAAAATTTGGGCAGGAAAAATGCAATTAAAATATTCTTTTTTTGTGTGAATCGACCCTTTGGAAGTAAATCTAATTTTACAGCTTTTTTTCCAGACTCCACAATTCTTTAATTTTGGTTTTCTGGGGTCAAAATCGCCCTAACTTTTAGTCAGGGGCCAAATCTTTCTTCAGAATTGTAAAAATTAAAAAAATCGGCTCTTAAACATTAAAATCTGTTAAAAAAAATTTCAAAAAAATCCCCTAATTAGTTTTATTTGTTAGTTTGGGCAAAATAAGTAGAGGGGGGAGGGGGGGATTGTTTCTCAGTTGATTAAATAAGGATGTCCTGCTTTTCGATTTTAAAAATATGGTCACCTCAGCGCAATGCAAATCGAATTTTAGCCCCTTGAATTTAGTTCGAATCACACTGACCAAATTTAAAATTTTTCTATTCTGCTCAAGTTAAAAATTTTTGATTCATATTTCAAAAAAAATTTTATAATATTCCAATCGAAATCAATCGTGCTTTTAAAAAAAACACCTCCCACACTAAATAAATTTTTTTTTTTAAAATCCTGAATCGAACAAGTAGTGCACGGAAACGAACACACAACCCATTCATCCGTATGAATAATAATAGGAGGAATATTTACGTTGACAATGAAATCAAAATCCCCAGCGATTACCAAAAATAATTTTTTAAAAAGCGGGAGGCAAAAAAAGTTAATAAATCGTAATAATCACACCGTAGCACCCAACGTGACGGATTTATTATGAGCTATCACGATTTCAAATGAAAAACAAGCGAATCCACTCACTCTCATCGAAAACCTGGCCAAAGGGATGTCGAAGGGGGTAGAGGTATAAGGGAAGAAGACCGCTAGGGGAGGATGCGATCCGAAATCGATAATTGCATTTGTTTGATATGAGTCAACATAGGGGTAATTAAAAAACATATACTTAATCCGAAATGCATAGCTCCTGGTTAAAGCCTCGTGACCTGTAAATGACGTGCTTCAAAAAAAAAAAAGGTGGAAAATTGTAATTTAAAAAAAAAAGAGTCCGCTTTTCCGGGTCCTTTCGAAAAGAACATTTTTTATCTTGGGCTAAGAAGTATTACCTGATATATTAAGGAAAACAACTCCCGGAAGCATAACCAAGGGAAAAAACGTGAAATATCTTTTTTAATTAATTCAGAATTTATTCTTTTTTAAAAAGAAAAAGAATACAAAAGATTACAAGTCTTCCTGTTTCGGGAGGGATGGTCGTAAGTTTAGACATTTTTTTAATTAAGCCTTGGCGAACTTTGAGAAAGGAGAGTAGAAATTATGACCATGGTTGCGAATACTCCCAAAACGAAAGGGAAATAATTTTTGTTGTTCTATTATACAGGTGTGTATATATATACGGATGCTGTACATTGCGGATTGGGATAATATTCATTTTCTTTCTCTTTTGTATGTTCATTTATTTATTGTTGTATAAAATGTGAGTGCGATCCTGAAAGGAATGGGATGTTTTCTGTTAATTTGCTGGAATTTTTAAAAATCTTCTCTTGAATGTTTTGTCGGTTCCCTTCTAAAAAGCGAAGTTGGCTATCCATGCTCAGGTTTAGAGCTCATAAGATTCAGGGAAAGTTAGAATAGAAATCCATCTCTGGATTTGGCGTCTTCATTTACTTCTTCTGGGCTCTCCTTGACAATAGAAATAGACCGAACACTCCCGTGCTTAGCGCTGAAGCCGAAACAAATCAACTGAGTGTCTGGAATTCCGTTCAGTTAGCACAGTATTTGTCAAAGGTTCCTTTGTTCCTTTGTCAGAAATGATTCTTTCTGAACGGAAATCTGGACACTCACTCGATTTTTTTGGCTTCAAGACCTCCGTAAGAGCGTTCGGTCTATTTCTAAAGGTCTTTGTTTGTCACAGTGATTCTGCTCATGTTTACCTTGTTTTACTTAATTATTTATTTGATTTTGTTTTTGTTTTTGTTAATAGTGCTTGTAGTACTGTAAATGTTCATTGTAACTGTTGTGCTCAAGGATAAATAATATAATAATAATGATGCAAAACCATAGAAGCTAATGTAGGAATGGATGAGGCGCCAAAAATTGGGACTAAAGGGCTTGTTTTTGTTTAATCCGTTCTTGGAAAAGTAAGGCAATAAGCCTAATAGGAAAATGTTTGTAGTTGCAGCATGTTCCTCTGATTACTCGTAGTTAGGGGCCGTTCAAGTATTACGTAAGCATGATTTTGGTGAATTTTGACCCCCTCCCCCGGGGTGTAAGCACATTTCGCCATACTTAGCTTATGGCGAAGATGGTTGATTTTGACCCCCTCCCCCCCCCTAAGATGCTTACGTAATACTTGAACGGCCCCTTATAAGAGAGCTTGAGGTCATTGAAAGAGCACAGACTAACGATACCCGAAGGACAAACAAAAACAGTGGGTGTGATTATTGTTACATGCAATTCTAGGAAAGCATTATAACGCTGAAATGTTAGAATAACATGGCAGACATACTCTCAAGTCTTTGCTGATATACATCAATCTGGTAGTTTGAAACTCATTTGAGAGCATGTTAAAATTTGACTAACAGAAGTGCCTATTGACCTGAGGTTGAAATCGGCCATTGATGATAGTTTGTTGTCGGTAGGTGAAAAATTTAGAGCCAGGGAAGTCATTTCATTGAAATTTGGGAAGGGCAAAAAGATTAGTCAATATTTTCCATTGTTAAAGGGCAATGGTCCTTCTGTCACATTAAATGGCGCCACTGTGAAAAGCCCGAGCTGGACCTCATGTAGTTTGTTAATACAATGTGATTGAAGTTGCCTGCCCTGAAACCTCTCATTAATTCCCAGCCTAACCTAAATAAAAATTACTTTCAACCCAACAAAATACCCAAAGGAAGTTAAAAACTCCATCTGTCCGTTTGTGTAGAAGCAATTAGAAAAAATCATTTTTTTGAAAAAGTTTTCCCAAGCAGGAAACAGGAAGCATCAGAAGATCAAGAAGGTTTTATCATCATAAATCTTCGATTTATTAAGAAGAGAAAAGAAAAAAATAAAAAAGGAAAAAAAATAAAAGAAAAAGAACTTCGGCCATTAGTGAATTGTAAAATCGATAAAAGTTCAAAATTTATTTAGGCGCGCTAGCTTTTTCATTAACAATTATTTTTCTTCTTCTTTTTCCTTTCCATCAATCGAGATTGTTAATTGGGTGATTTTTCCTTGATCATCATTATCCATTCTCTGAAATCCCTTTACGTATAAGCTTCTTTGAGATGTTATTGCGACCTATCCTTTTTTTTTATTTCCAGAAGGCTCAAAAAAGAAGCTTTAAAAGTTAAAAAAGGAAAAAAAAAGCGCCGGTAATCGATGAGCTTAAATTAAAACTGATTGGGAAGGGAAAAAGGAAAAAAGAAAAGAGCTTTGAGAAGGTAGGGGAAGAGAAAAACGATTGATGAATAATGAGTAATTGAGAAAATGATTGGAATCACAAAAAAAAAGGAGGAATTAAAGACTGAAAAAGAAAAAAAGTAGAAGCAGACAAGGGCGGGGGGGAAAAGTAAAGAGAGAAAAGAAAGAGAAGCTCTTAAGAACACTTGTTTCTTACGATCTTCTATAATTTTATTTGAAGTGTACAGTAAGATTCAGTATAGGATTAAGGATGAACCTCGTGAAATTGAAAATTTTTCAACGGCTCGAAATCATTCTTTCCCTGGACACCTCGTTATATTTCAAAAACACAATTCCGGCCAAACCGCAAATAAACAAAAAAATTACCTATAAGCTGAACACTACAAAATAAAAAAACAAAAAAAAAATTTCCATCTCTCTCATTTCCTACGAAGACAAATAAAAACCGAGGAATGGAACAATTTTCCCGACACCGGTTCTACTATCATCTGAGGTCATCAATTTTTTATGTACCCTTTTCCCTTCCCCGATTCCGCGTACGTTGTGCAGACGTTTTCAGATTTATTTTTATCTCCCACCTCCCCCCCTCTCTCTTGCTACCTCCTTTCCCAACCCTCTTATATCCTTCGGGTCTGCAAAATGATAGAATGACTGATTTCGGTGGTTTTGGACAATATTCGAGTGAATTTGCTTCAGAGCCACTCCTCTTTCTGTTACTTTCCCTTTCCTCCCACAGCTTCATGTCCTATTTACCTTCGAGCTTTTTTTTTCTTTTCCGTCAGATTTTGTAAGGAAAAAAAATTATCTTGACAAGCAGTTCTTCATTTTTCGTTCCTTCCTACCTCACAAGCAAATTAAATCACAAAGGTATGATGGTTTTTTTTTCTTTTTACGAGATTCGGTCAAGTTAACTCTAAATCCGTTTTAGGGCGGTTGATTCCATTATCAAATAACGTTGGGATATATTCTTACGGCTTATTTTACGGATATAAAATGTAATAAACAAAATTATTTTTCTAGAGTAAATGTCTCGGGTTTTCTTTTTTTTTTTCTTCCCCCGGTTTTTTATTACATAAGTTTTAAGTGAAAAGTTTATTTAGATTACCAACTTGAATCTAATTTAAAGTTACGACAAACAAGCCAAATTATCAATGTAGCGATAATCTTGTAATTAGACTTTTAAACCTTTTATGAAAAACTGCACACGGAGAAATAATAAAAAAATTTAAGGCGTAAACTTTTTTAAAAAAAAGTAAAAGAATGATAGTAGCTAAGTTGGTCTTCTAATTCATTGGCTATGACCAGTCAAAAACCAGTAGGTCGAGGCAGAAGACGTCTGACGTTATCGCCAATTTGATTGAAAAGAATTTGGTCATACCTGGAGATCCTAACAGAGATTTGCCATAGCGGTTCCCTGTTTTAACTCTTTCCGATTTAATTCAGCTAGTGTTTACCTTATGAGAAAAGGCGAAAGAGGAAGTTAGAATCGACAAACCGCTTCAGAAAGCAGAATTTAATATGCAGAGTTGAGGACACTCTCTTTTCATATTCTCTACTTTGCACATTGCAGTCGCCAGTCAAATTAACAATCTGCAACAAACAAACAGATTTGAACTATTCTAATGTCAGAATTTTGTCCATCCTTTCCTTATTCTTTAAAATCCTTTTTTTGCAATGCTAAAATCGTTCGAACAAGTAATTTCTTTATATCGACAACGTAATCTAGAAGAACAAACCAGTTTCAATCAAGTCTTGACAGGTTTTAACCTGAAAACCGCTATGTAGCCTCATAGTAGCTATAAAGGTTACTTTCTTAGAAGAGTGACACGTCTTGACATGTTTTGACAAGATCGAACTTGAAAACCGCAAACTACATTATCCCTTGCTCTTTCAAAATGTCGTAGTCAGCGTGTACAGTCAAAGTATCTCTTGTTTTATTGTCTACGAGCGAGAGTCTACCTGTTCCATAGTATGCATGAGTTTCTTGGGAGTTTTTTATTCGCAGGGGATGGAAATACCTAAACTAAATTGTAGCTCGAATTGAGTAACTGTTGGGGTGTGTTCGTTGTAACGGTCATCGCTAGTTTAGGGTCGAGAGCTTGAAAAGAGAAAGCAACCAGGTGATGATTGGTAAGGATCATGATCGTTTTTCAGTCTTTTTCCATTAGGAAGCCTAATAGGAAATAGTCACTTTATGAGTCGACAACGCGAGAACGCTATTTGGGATTCTGGAAGGTGCCATGTTCTAAAACTGGGAGGTCGCCACCATCTCGGAAAGGGAGTCGCCATGTTTGCTTTATAATCTAAGTATTAGCTATCATGGCGTCTCCCATTTCGAGATCTTTATGGCCCTCCAGTTCGAGAACATGGAAGGCAGCTTTCAGAATTGCAAATGGAGATCCTGTTTGTAGCAGAAGACTCCACTCCTAGGGAGCGGGCACTGATGAATCATCTGCTACAAACGAGGGTACCATGTTCTCGAACTGGGTCTGCCAGGACCTCGAACTAAAGGTTACTATGTTTTAATAGAAAGTTCATGGGACAATTTGGCGGCGTCTACTTCGAGATCATGGCTTATGCCAATTCGAGTACATGGCACACCCGTGTGCAGCAGACGACTCATAGAAGTGTCCACTCTTTACTAGGCTCCCTATCTTCCATTGATTAATTAGACGTCTTCTGCTACAACCTTACTTAACATATGTTTGGTCACAGCCAATCAAAAACAAGCCATTTAGTTGGCGGCTCTCTCGTTTCAGGCTCTCTAGACTAGGACACTCAAAATCATGGCACTAGAATCGTCATGCTGCGAGTTAAGCTAATTAGTACAGCCAAAATAATCGTCCGCAAGGCTTGTAGCAGATGTATATTGTATAAAATTTGCTGAAGTTCATCTACCCAACTGAATCGTAGACCAAGATATTTTTAGGCGTATGTCTACAATTCGTTTGAGCAGATTGACTTTAGCGATTTTAATTCATCTGCTTGAATGCATTATGCTACCTGGGTCATCCCAATAAATCGCGATGTATCGCTTCTGCTTCTGCAATTTTGCACCGAGTAATTTTTTTTTTTTTTAAATCGACTCTCAGACACTCAGACGGATTCCCATTTCTTCCTTTTTTATTTCTTTCGCCATTAATTTTTTTTTCCTCCGCTCTTTTATTATTTCAAAACTTGGGAATGAATTATTATAAGTGAAATTTTGTAGTGATTAAAAAAATTGAACATGATCCAAATGGAAACGATAAAAAATGATGAATGAACGCCGGATAGCCATTATATTTTTACCATTCGTTTTACTAAGATCGGTACTACCATGTTATGTGTTCCCTGCAGAGCAAGAAGATCCGTGCAAGGACAAGGAATGCCGGTTCGGAGCTCGTTGCGTTCCATCTGCGGACGGGAAAACCGCAGAATGTCGATGTCCGGACAGTTGCCCGAGCCTAGGAGACCACGTGGGATCTCGACCGGTGTGCGGATCAGACGGTCTGGATTATCGAGACACGTGCGAATTGAGAAGAACGGCATGCCTCAGCAATACAGAGATTTCGGTTAAATATCAAGGGAAATGCGGTGAGTTTTGTTTTCAATATTATTGTTTTTCGGGATTTTTTTTTTTTTGAAAAAAAAAAAAATCCAAAATCGAATTGTCTTTGTCCTCTAACTTCTTTTTCCCTTTTAATTTAATTTACTTTATTTTCGTTTTTTGTATCTTTTTTTTTCTCATCTCCTCATCACCGATCTTTATTATTTTTATTTAAAAAAGAAACGACGGAGCCCTGATGAATTAAATTATATATTTAGCTTCGCCCTAAGTCAATTTAACCGAGTTCTATCGAAATGGATGAGAGACGCTTTTGTGCATTTCTCGAAAACAAAATAAATTAAATCTAATGTAACTCATTTTCCCAACTTTCTTTGACAATTTTTTTTTTTATTTTCTTAATAACGAAAGAAACGAAGCGAACGCCCGCGAGTTTTTTCCTCTTTTTTTTTTATTCATTTTTTTTTTATCCGCGCTACCTTCTCCGCGTGTGGTATGGGGTGGAGGATAATAAACCTGCGTTAAAAAATTCCATTTCCGCTTCCGGGGAGAAAGCAGAGAAAAAAGGTCAGGTGCGACGGAATCAAAATCCGCCGGCTCCGCGGGGGGATATATTATTGGGGAAAAACCTTGTGCCACGCTTTGCGAACGACCGCACTTTTAAATGAAAGAGGGGGGGAAGGAGGGGTTCGCGGAAATCTGCGGTGAAAACCACGCAGCATTCCGAAGAATGTGTAACGGAAAATTGCGACGGTTTTCCTTGCGATTTTCCATCCCCCGATTTCGACGACAAAGTTTTTTTTTTTTTGTTGTGAAGTTCGTTTCAAGGGGAAAATAAACGTATACACGCGCGAACGCACCGGAAATTGTCTTAAGAGAGCGACGAGAGAAGAAAAGCTGGAGAAAAAAATGAAGTGAGGGGAAAAAAGTTTTCGAACTTGACTCTCCATCGTATACACACAAAAATATATACGATAAAGTAAATTGCGGTCTCAAAGGTTCAGCACGATTTGTTAGAGTTTGCAAGTTGAATCCAAATAAGGTGAACGAACGGGGAAAAGCGTATATATGAAAAACCGAGGAGAAACGTAAAGTGAATCTACTGAGAATTGTAACAATAGGAAAGTTCGCGGCGGAGGACTACTCCGCGGTTATTTCCCTCTTTTATGTTAACAATATAAAATCCCGGAAAATGATTTTTCGACAAATCAGAAAGATTTCCCATGGTAAATTTCTTGTGTAAAAGTTCATGACTTTTCACGAAGAATGATAAAAAATGGGAATTGGTCCCATGATTATAAGGTCGAATTTCAGCAGCCGTTAACTTTTTCATGCAGAGCCAGAATTCAGCCGAGATAAAGCCCGAAAATTCTACTTAAAGTGATGATACCTTTTTTTTAGGACTTTGGGCTAAAAACTTGGACAGCTGTGGAAAACAATTTTTTGCGCGATGTCAGCAATAAAAATGGCTGGCGCTCCCAAAATATTCGGGCACAAAAAGAAATTCGTTGATTAATGAAAATATTTTAAATGTAAATGAAAAGCTATAACGTTTAGATTTTCACTTCGAAGAAATCCAAACCGTAATCCATTACGAACGTAACACCAGCATTTTCAAAAATTGCCGAAGGCTTGAATTATAATTAAGCTTACAATGAGTCATTTAATGGCAGAAATTATTAGGCGGTACTCCTGGTGATTAAAAATATTTTATTCGAATTAAAAAGAGTTTAATACTGTATAATGGGAGTTTTGAATATCAGCTTTGATTGCGGTTGACATTATTTTTGCACAATTTCATATTTATAAATTCGTTACAAGGGTTGGGGAATTCTGCAGCCACATGCGGTCCGCTTTAGGTTTCTTTGCAATATTCCTTTTAAAAAATACATTTTACATTTTTCTAAATAACTCTTCCAACACATGCTAGTTTTTGAGTGGCCATTTTTGTCGCTGGTGCCCATAAATCTTGGGCTTTGTAAACATTAAGTATCAGATCCACCATCTGACGAAAAGTGTCTGGCTGAAATGATCGATCAATCAATCTATCTTCATAAAGGCTTTTCTCTGGCCCATTTTTGTAAAACTTTCTTAACACAATGCTTAGGGCTATTAATCGGCCAGATAGTTCCGACGAGCTTGGCTCGATCTCAAAAGTTTTAGGTCTGTCATAAAAGAGTGGTCAACTTAATCTTTAGCGACCTGACCTCTAATTGGCCGAGTTCCTATTTTTTTTCAAATTTAAACCGGGTGAGGTTAGGGTCGACTGTATCATTCTTATAGACTAGAAACCGCGGCCTATTGCAGACAGGCTAATTTAGTTGGCTGCACTCTTACTAGGTTCTCTAGATCATGGCTGTGGATGGTAATGGTAGGTTCAGCCTTCAAATCTAAGATTTCAAAGGTTTAGCTGTAGTTTTGAATGCCACCCGATTCCTTAGTTTTTAATATCTTTTCGTCTGTTTCCAGATCCCTGCGAAAGCGTGCAGTGCCCTGAACCGGAAGTCTGCCAATTAGATAGTGACAGACAGCCCGAATGCAAATGCGGTGAATCATGCTCCTTAGAATTCACTCCAGTCTGTGGATCGGACGGTAAAACTTATAGCAATGAATGCTCACTTAGGCAAGAGTCGTGCAGATCTAGAAAGGCATTAAGGATCATTTATAGAGGGAAATGTAGCTCAGGTAAGCTTATTGAAAATTACTTGCTCTTTGTGTAGCAAACTATCAGTCATTACAAAAATTAAACGCCATATTTAAAATGGCAACTTCCACAAAAAGAATGTTCGGCAGCCATGATGGTAAACTTGGCCATCCGGATTTATAAAATCAAGAACTGTTACAGCGATCACGGAGGCTTTGTCCAAGAATTTCCTTTAATAGAAAGCGGTGCTTACTTTGTCTTCTGCTACTTCAACAAAGCCTCCATAAATTCTGTAAGTTTCCCATTTTGATGAATCCGGATCGGGCAAGTTCAACATCATGGTTGCCGAATTTCTTCTTGTGGAAGTTGCCATGATACTTAACACAGCGACTGACGGCATAAGCTCTGATTGGTTTTTCTCGAAAGCGCCATTTTGTAGTCCTCATGTAAAAACTCCCATAAGTTAAATATAAATTAAAGCAGTGTTATCAGATTTACAATTGACAATGTTGTCACATTGACAATAAAACGAGGCCATGATAGAGACCCTAAATTAAAGGAGACTGCCACTGTCGGCCATTAAAAAATGTAAACGCCATTTTGAGCAACATGGTGAACTACATAGGAAAAAATTTGACAGCCATGACAGCCCATCCGGATTCAGAAAAAAATGAATGTTGCTCAAAATGGCGTTCAAATTTTTTAATGGCGGAAAGTTTGCCAGTCTCCTCTAATTTAGGGCCTCTAGGCTAGGATCGCATTGAAGAAGGCTGTGTGACCGACGCCATTTTGTAGTCCCCAGTGAATACAACAACACTCTAGCTATCCCCATGAGTAGCAGACGACTTATCGACGTGTCTGCTCCTTATTAGGCTAACTACTAAAACCCTAATCGGGCTTTACCTCTGTCATCCACAGCCTAACAATAATTCTTGTTATTTTTTATTAATTAAAGGACTAAATCCTTGCTCCACCGTCAAATGCGTAAGCGGAGAAGAATGCATCATAAACAAATACGGTGTTGCAAGTTGTCAATGCCCGACGGAATGCGAGCCCGTTATCCGTCCCGTTTGCGGTAAAGATTCGAAAACATACGACAACGAATGTGAATTAAAGAAGGCTACTTGTTTGACCAAAACAAACATAGAAGTTGCTTACACAGGAGTTTGCGGTAAGTTTATTCACTTAAGTAATTCGACTCTCTCTCTCTCTATGTATATATACCCGAAAGGAAGATCGCTGACTGTTTATAAACCCTTATCTCGTTTTGATAATTAATAGGTGTGGAAGGTCCGTGCAGCGCCCATACATGTACACACGGAGCAATGTGTGTGGAACGAGGAGGCGAACCCTCGTGCGAATGTCCTATTTGTCCGTCGGAATTTGATCCGGTTTGCGGGTCCGATGGTATCTCCTACGGGAACGAATGCAAATTGAGATTGGAAGCGTGTCAGCATAGACGAGATATAACTATCTTGTATCCCGGACTTTGTAGTGAGTATCATTGCGGCAAAAAATAAATTTTTTTTTATACGCAGGGAAAATGAACAGAAAATGAAAACACATTAAAACCGGGGAAATATTTATCTTTAATCTTCACAGCGGACGAGAAAAAGAAATTAAAAGCGGAGTAAATTAAGTGAACATTAACGGATTATGTCGGAGGTTTTTTTTTAACAATTTTTTTTTTGTGTTTAATTTGTTGCAGACGGCTGTGAGAACAAAAAATGCGAGTTTTATTCGGTTTGCGAAAGCGACGGATCAGGAGACGCTAAATGTGTTTGCCCGTCCAGTTGCCCTGAGGTAAGAATTTCCCTTTTGTACGGGATCATCGAAGTATTGTATTCCGAAATCTTAACTCGGAGATATTTCTCTCTCTCTCTCTCTGTAATGAAATAGACATGTCATATAGTTGTTCCCTTTGGGTCTTTTACAGGGAACTCACGGAAGTCCGGTTTGCGGGAGCGATGGACAGACTTATAAATCAGAATGCGAGCTAAGAATGCATTCGTGTAAAACACAGCAATTAATTACATTCGCTTATAAAGGAGATTGCGGTAAGTGTTTGTCGTTTTTGGAAGGGTTGAAAGAGAAGTTCTTTCATTTTAAGTCCAAGCCCAAAGCCAGTGGAAAACGCCTCTTTTAAAATGAAGGGAACTTCGCCCTTCCAGAAAAATTTGGGTTTTCTTTTTTGATGAGTTGGAGATTTTTTAAAAATAGTTTTTAAGATCAACCCCAACAACAAACGGCATAATTACGACGTATATTATACGTAGAAATGAAGACTTCGGTATAAAAAGTCTTAATTATACGTAGAAAGACGTATATTAGATTAGGAAGACGTATATTATACGTAGAAATTTAGACTTCGGTATAAAAAGTCTTAATTTCGTCATATATTATACGACGCAATTTTGCCGATTGTTGTTTGGGAAAATCAGTGCTAATTTTTGAATTTTTTTACAAAAAAACTGATTAGAAAAAAAGTAACTAGAATTTTTCCTTTGAATATTTGCAACCTGTAAAAAATTCCTAGATCTGTTTCATTCAAGGGCAAAGCCGGGGATGCCGTGTTTAGTAAAATGGGCTCAAGCCACATTTTTCCAGAAACTTAGTATGCAGTTTTCGATTCGACAAACTGAGCTAGCCAATCCAAGAAATTATTACGTGGCTCGCATATTTAAATCGCCATCGCTTTTATTCTTAACTTTAAACACAATTTTTCTTCTTCCAGATTTATGCCAGGGCGTCAAATGCAGATTCGGCGCAAGATGTGAAGCAGGGGAATGCGTTTGCCCTACCAATTGTTCCTACTCAGAACCATCAGAATTAGTCTGCGCTTCGAATATGATAACTTATCCTAACGAATGCGAAATGCAAAAAGCTAGCTGCGATTTGCCTGAACCTCTTAGCATTATATTTTTCGGGGATTGCCGGGAAAAATTCAGCGTGCCCTACAGTAAGTATTTTATTTTTGTTAGATAAAACTCGGGTGAGGGGGATTTAACGGATGCTGACCACTAATTTTTAATATAACAGCAACTTCAATAACACCAGTGAAAACTAACCTCATCGATTCGAATGATAAGGGATCATTAACACATAACAAGACTTACGGGATATCAGATAGAGAGAAAGAAGTCTGCAAGGATATACATTGCGATTACGAAGCGTCCTGCGAGCTCGGCCCTGATAATTTCCCGAGGTGTAGCTGTAAATTTGACTGTCAGAATATTATCGGTGGAGGGAAGGTCGTTTGCGCCAGCGATCTACGAATTTATCCTAGTCTCTGCGCGATGAAAATGGAAGGGTGTCAGAGGCAGGAGGAATTAAGACTCCGTCCCTTAGAGTTGTGCGAAGGTAAGACGGTGGCGGTTGGGATTTTGATTTTTAAAAAAAATCATGTTTACTTAATATAATTAATTTTGTGAATTGTTGTTTGGTTATGAATAAAATATATTTTTTTTAATTTTTTTAGGCATGGAGGTTAAACCTTGTAACGGTGAAGCACCATTAATTGATCCGGTTTCGAAGAGAGAGTATGATTGTGGTTCGGGTCCGGCTAGACAAGATTGTCCGTCTGGGAGTTATTGTCATCATACAAGACACTTCGCAAAGTGCTGCAGAAAAGGTGAGGCACAAAAATTTTTTCCTGACAAGGAAAGTACATAAACTGTTAATATGAAAGGAGGTATGTGCCCGCATGAAATTTTAAGGCTGGATTTCACAAAGCTAGTAAACTCGCTTGTTTCCTAAGTTTAGCTTAATTACGAACTCCTCGCTGGCGAGTAGCTGGTTGAAAAGTTAAATATAAGAGACGAGCGAGTTTGCTAGCTCAGTGAAATGCGGCTTTTAGGCAAGTTACGACATGTCTGGAAACCGATTTTTTGGTAGTAGGGGACTAAAAAAATCGTTAGAGCCGATTTTGAAAACATTCTCGAAAACTTTAAATTTGGCCATATTTGGCTGTGCCAACACTGTAATTTTGGCCGGATGATCTAGACAATTGAAAAAAATTATTTTCCCTGCCTAAGGAAGGCGGTTGCTAATTTTTGTTGCGCTGGCTCGTTTGGTTTCGAAAATACAGTCGAAAAACGAATGTTCATGAACAGACGAACGAACGAACGAACGAACGGAAAGAACGTCAGCTCAAAAACCATTTTTACAGTTATTTCACGGCCAAGTACGTAGTTTGAAATTTCATTTTTGAGGCGACCGCTATAATTTCTCTCTCTATGGAGCTCGAAAGTAAAAATTATGGCTTCTCCGTAATAAATCATTTATTTCAAATTTCAACTATATGGCCTCTGCGCTATAGACTTCGGTCTAACAGGGTTCTCTATCTGGACTACACTAATAAGTTCCTGAAATTTCTCTTTCAGATCTCAACACTCTCTTCGACAACTGCGCCGAATCATGGTACGGATGCTGCCCAGATGGTAAAACAATTGCTCAAGGACCAGACGACGCCGGTTGTCCTTCCCTATGCGGCTGCAATAAATTAGGTTCATATGGAGACTCATGCGTTCCTGAAACCGGACAATGTAACTGCAAACCAGGCGTCGGAGGTATCAAATGCGATCGATGCGAACCAGGTTTCTGGGGATTACCTAAAATCTCCGAAGGACACGAAGGTTGCATGCCGTGCGGGTGCTCTCAGCATGGAAGTGTAAGAGATGATTGCGAACAGATGACAGGACGATGCGTTTGTAAACCTGGAATCCAGGGACAAAAATGCACGGTTTGCATCGGTGCTAATAAAATTCTTGGACCGAACGGATGCGTCTCAGGTAAATTTATTTATTGATCTCCTGAATGCAGGTCGAGAGACCCAGTTTCTAGTGCAGCTAGTTTGCCCAGATAGGTTTGAATTTCTGTACGTGTTAGGTCCTCCAGCCGAGAATGACAAATACAGGCGAAGCCTGATTGAGAAAAATCTTGGCTAAAGCTCAACCAATGCGCCAATGCCAATCCTTGCAAACTTCCTTTTGCACCCAGTTTTGTAATATGTAATTGTAATTACAGAAGATCAGCTACCTGCTACAGGAACGGAATGGCCATTAAAAAGATCAACATCACACAGATACACAGAACCAGAAGCAATCAGCAGTCCGTTATACAAAAGCACAAGGCATTTAATATTCCCTGATCACAGATTCATTTACAACAGGGAAGAGAATAGTCAACTAACATCCGCGAGTTTGTATCATATGTCCGATACGAGTCATGCCGTACCTTGGAATACAGGGTACAATGCAATTGGATACAGGCCGACGCCGGCTACGATACACATTACTGCGTTGCTCGGGGATTTATGCGAGATTACTGCTGATTGTGGTGTACCGCACAGCGAATGCGTTCGTGGAAGTTGTCTCTGCCCCGAGGGGTATTTGGAAACTCCTGATAGGCAAGAATGTTTGTCGCATACTTATTATCCGACGCCGTTTCATAAAGCCTATGAGATTCCATCGTTCGACGGGAAATCATATGTACAATTGAAAAGACTGAAAGCCTACAATAAGCTAACTCTTGAAGTAGAATTTAAATCGTATACTAATGATGGGATTTTAATGTATTCGCAACAGAAACCGGATGGTACTGGGGATTTCGTGTCATTAGCGATTGTCAACGGGTAAGTTTGATAAAAAAAATTATTCTTGGGCTATGAGTAGTTTGGGCCAAGAAGACAGGGCTAAAGTTGAGAAAGCGTGGGAAAAAGTCATCAACTACTGGGGCTTAGAGATTCTCAAAAAAGTTGGCCATAGCAGCCCCCTTCGAATTCCTATAAAAAAATAAAGATTTTACAAAACCCCAAAAAAAAATCAAATTAATTAATTTAATGAATAAATTTTTTTTACAGATTTGTAGAATTCAGATACAATTTAGGAAACGGAGCTGTAGTAATCACGTCTTTAGAAAAAATCGAACTAAAACGATTTCACAAAGTAGTAGCGAAGCGGTATCACAGAGATGGAATACTGAAATTAGATGACTATGAGGATGTCGCCGGTCAAAGTCAAGGCACATTGAAAAGTTTGGATTTGGTTGAAGATGCCTTTGTTGGATACGTGCCAACCGATATTCCAAAGTAAGGAATAAAATCAAAAATAAAGTCGAAGAATCCTGCAAAAATAAGAAGTAATATTTTTCTATGACCATTTTAGGGTGTTCGAAAATATAGGAACGAAGCTCGGTTTGATGGGATGTATCAGAAAGCTAAAAATTGGTAGACATATCGTCGAACTTCACGAAGTAAGAGATGAATTAGTGGAGAAAGTAGTTGGAGTCACGGAATGTGGCGAAAATCCCTGCTCAGTTTTGCCCTGCAATAATTCAGGAACTTGCTTTGCCATTGATTCTGATAAATATATGTGCAGTTGTCGGGAAGAATATACAGGTTGGCTGAACATAATGTTAAATTTGAATTTAAAAAAATTGACTTTAAATGTTGTCTTTTTTATTTTTTTAGGAACACATTGCGAAACTTGGCTGAATCCCTGTTTATCCAGCCCGTGCGGTTTTGGTTCGACTTGTGATCCGCAACAACAAGGAGGTTTCAAATGTCATTGCACCCCTGGCAGGACTGGAAATTTGTGCCATCAATGTAAGTCAACCTCTTATTTTTTTTTTAAAAACAACCATTTATGCTGAAAAAAATTTTTATCTTTGCAGTTGATGTCGACAACATGGCAATAGACACTGCTGACTTCAATGGCAACTCTTACGTTGAGCTCCCTAAACTTGAAAACGTGGGACGTAACTTCGCTTTAGAACTTTGGGTCCTCGCTCGAGCTCCTGATGGCATTTTAGTTTATAACGGGCAATTACCAAGCGGAAAAGGAGATTTTATTTCCATATCTCTTTATAGAGGTTTTGTTGTGTTTCAATTCGATTTGGGCAGCGGCTCTGCTAATATTACGTAAGCCACCGTCTCTCGATTACTAATTTTTAAGAGTGGTTCTTGATTATTGAATTTACAAATATATTTCATTTTTTTTTTTGTAGTTCTTCGGAGGTTGTCACCGTTGGTTCCTGGCACTCAATTAAAGTTAGCAGATTGGATAGAGACGGCACTTTGCAAGTAGACGATGGCGTTATCAGTTTAGGGTCGTCTGGGCCTCCTTTAAATGAACTTAATTTAGAACTGCCGCTATATGTGGGAGGAGTCCCGTAAGTAAATTTTATTTTGAAAAATATATTCAAAGAAAATCCGAAATTAATTTATGTTAATTTTTTTTTTTTTACAGTTCTGGGTATGAAATTAGCAAGGAAATAAAAGCAACCAACGGCTTAATCGGCGGCATACAAAGGCTTATTGTGAATGGGCAAGCTTGGCAGGATTTCACAAATCCTTCGTATAAATCTTTTAATGTGAATAAATTTGTCGGCGTTCCGTGCAATCAGACGTGTCACAATGGTGGTACTTGTCTTCCATATTTGAATTCTTTTACGTGTAGATGTTCTCCTGAGTTCAGCGGAGATTTATGCGATTTACGTATGTGAAAATTTTCAAGCTACGATTTTATAATTATTTGAAAGATAAAAATTTTAATTTTTATAATTTTTTTTTAGATATCATTAAAAGTGGTACATCGAATCCGATTCGCCTATCACCGGAGAATTATTTGGAATTCCCTAATAAAGTGTATAAAAAGTAAGTACCGGATTATTTTTCTAACATTGATTAACATCCTTTATTAAATTAACCTGGCTAATTACTTTTAGCATTAACGATACTAACAATACTAACATCACATATCACTACGAGGACGAAGAATATGAAGATAGCGGCATTGAAGAAGACGGTGATATGTACGATGATGAAGATGATAGCGAATTTTTTGAAGAGAGGTAGTTTTACTAACACAAATATTAATTTAACTAACGAATTTCTTCGGGTTAATCAAGTTTTTTATTTTCAAAAATTTTTTCTTTCAGGAAAAAAGGAGAATATCTTAATCATTACGAGTTAGTAATAAAAACAGCAACTGAAAACGGTCTTCTACTTTGGCTGGGAAGAAATAAGGGAACGAGAACGGATTATATTAGCATAGCAATAGTCGGAGGTTACGCGCAGTTTAGTTATAAATTAGGGAAACAAAATAATACACTCTACATGACATCCAAGGTGAGTTTGATTAGCGGCTAAATAAAAGTTGAGCACATGCCAAGAAAATTTTGGCCTAGACATCGGTTCTTTAGCTCCAGTGTCTAAGGTAGCTTCCATTTTTTGCTCATTTTCTTCTTATAGAATCCCTAACTATTTTTTTTTTTTTTTTATTTAAAATTTAAACTATTAAAATCTTTATTTTAGGTATTCGTGAGTGATAACAAATGGCACACAATTATTGTACATAGACGAAAAAAGAGAGGGTTCATTCAAGTCGACGAAGAAGAACCTGTCAAAGGCATGGCTGAGACTCCTGCCACAATGTTAAACACAAACGGAAGACTGTTTATCGGGGGAGCACCGATTCTTCCCTCTAACCTGCCAGACGAATACCATAAGGGATTCACAGGGTGTCTAGAAAGTGTAAAAATTGATAAGAAAACATTAGATCTTGTAAATAATCAAAATAAATTAGAATTCTGTCATGATAATGAGGTCTAAAACAAACAAAATATCGATTTTTTTATAATACAGTATATAATTTGTAACTAGTCTGACGGAACGAATAATAATAATAAAAAAAAATTAATTATAGTAATAATAATCAAAAGTGATTGGTGATTAAAAAATTGATGGATCGATTTTTTTCGACATATCAGCAGAGATATAAAAAAAACTAAAAGGACTATAAGTGTTTGTTTTTGGAATAGAGAGAGTTAGATTATGAAGTGTTTACTGTTTTTTTAGAAACGGAATATATTGTGACCATAGAGGAGGGATTTTTTTAATAATTAATAACTTTTTAAAACTGTCATTTTTCAAATTTGGGGGGATCGCCTTAATAAAAAAAATTAATTTCTACATTTCAAGTCCGTTACTGCCCAAAAACAATATCTTCAAATTTTTTTAAATGATCTTTTTTATAAAAAAAAAAAAAATAGTAAAAGAGTCTCTGTTTGGTTCTTGAGAGAGTTAAAGGCCTAATTTTACGAAAGGCCTGTTATCAAAAAGCCTATGAAAAATAATATATACTGTAAATGTTTTTGTTAGATCAATCAATAAATAAAAAGCTTTCGATCTTTTTTTTTTTTAAATTGAAAAGAATGCTGTTTTTGTTAAGTCAGAAAAAATAACTGATTAATTTAAAATGTTAAAAAAAACGATTTGTAAGTTATTTAAATAAAAAATTTGAAAAAAAGGAATAAAAAGAGAATAAACTCATAGTGGATTATGTTGTGGAATATCGCGTTGCTTTTTAATATAAATCCAGGCTTGATTTTTTTTAAGGAAGAAAATGACGCTGAAGATTTTTTTTCGAAAAAGTATTTTGGAGTTTGTGTTTTAATTTTTCTGCGGTGTCATTACCTGTTTCAAATGCACAATATCCACAATCGATATTTATTTTTTTAATAGCATTAGAGGAATTTTTATAGATATTCCACTTGATATTCCAGAAGTAGATTTTAGTGTTGTAAACTGACTGTACATCAATAAAAACTGTTATTTATAATGAGAGATTTCAGAGAGATGTAAATTTTTTTTTTCTCCTAAAAACCTATCCCAATAATCATTTCCAAACTAATAAAAAACGGTTTTAGCCAGAGAAAAATTGGTAGTAAAAAGGTTAAAATTTCTCTGCGTGACGTAGTCCTACGCCCTAACCCGACGGCTACGGTATAATCATACAATTTTATTTAATTTCCGGGGCAAAACTCATATTAATCGAAAAATGCGTTTTTTAAGCAGTTTCCGTAGGATATTCGGGATTCTATTAGATAAGACCTACAGAGTCCCGGAATTCCTCCAGGAACTGCTTAACAAACTCATTTTTATAAACAAATCTCTCCATGTTAATTGAAAATTACTGTTCTCTTTTCTTTTTTTTGAGCCAACGCTTATCTTCTTGCCTATTTAGCTTTTAAAAACCAATTTTTATAGTGAAATCTTCGGAAATTTACGAAGAAAACAAGTCACCTCATGTCATTTTGACGTCATCGACCGCCATTTTATCGTCACGTTGCCCATTCCAACATGGCGACAAAATTCCCTGATGTTTTTCGATTGTTTTCATCTTGTTGATTTTTTCTGCAAAAATATATAATACGAAAATGAACTTTTTATAATTTTATCGGGTTTTTAGTTATAATTTTGTAAATAGTCAACATGATCGAGCAGATTATACGAGGCAGTTTTGGGTAAATATGTTTTTAAAATCAATCCTTTTCTGTAAATGCAATTAAACACCAAACAAGATTGTGCTAATCGAACTATCACTGAAAAAAGAAAAAAGATATCGTCCTTAATGTCATTTTACTTGAAAGATGAGTAATAAATACAGAAATACATTTTAAGACCCGTGCCGTATTTTATTTACATTAACTATCGATCGTCTTGAAGAAAAAAAATAATCAATTGGATACCTATGATGAAATCCAATGTAATCACACCCGGCAATTCTAACCTATAAACGCAACGGACATTTTTCAATCTTTTTCATCTTTTCCAGGACAAACAGTAATTTGATCAAACTACATAGAAAACAGAAATTGATCAGAAAATGTGGGTTATTAATAACATTAAAAAATGGCCCTTTATTAAGAGAGGTTCGAAATTATTCAACATTAAGGAACTTAAAATCTTCAAGACAACCATTATTGTATAAATTAAATCCTGTAAATGTTCCTTCTCGTGGTTTTGGTATGTTAGTAGCTCGTGTGATTAAGGGTGTTTTAAAAATTCGTTATATAGTTCTTGGTGGAGCTGTTACTGGTGGACTTACTCTTCAAAAGGTACGTTATGTGTTTTAGTGAGAGTATTAAATAGATTTCAGTAATCGATTTTTTTTTTTCATTTTAGAGTTATGAAGAATGGAAAAATAATTTACCAGATTTTAAATGGTTAAATGAATATTTGCCTGATAATGAAAGATGGAATAAGTTAAGGGTGTCTCTTGTTAATATGAAAGATAATATTAAAGATAACGTAGAAATGGGTAAGTTGTTGTAGATGTTTGAAGCGTGATGTTGAAAAATTAGATTGAAATGTTAACATTGTGTTGATTTTTTTGCAGATCCTAGGTTAAAGCAGCTAGTTGAAGCCAAGTATAAGAATTATAAAGAATGGTTTGACAATAGGCTTGATCAAGCATTGGAAGCTGCAGAACGTCATAATTCTGCAAAAGCTGAATCAGGAAGTAAGTAGCGATTTATTTTTTTACATTTTGAGAAATCGAAAAAAACGCTTAAAACTTGTTTTGACTTACTAACGAATTCCCTGTGATGAAGATGAAGAAAAATTGATCAGAATTATGTTGCGCCCTGTTTATTTTCATCCCTTATAGGATATTTTATTTATTTTATTATTTTTTTTTATTTTGTATAGGTTGGGGCGATTTCCTGAATTTGGTGTACTCAGGTCAGTTAAAAATTTCAGTTTGTTATTTTGGGTACAGTGTTGCTAACAGAGAAGAGTTTCCGGGCCTGGTTTTTAATTTTGCTTTAGATCCATGCATGTGGGAAATTCATCCTTAGTTTTAAAAACTCGGAAATCATTTAGAACAATTGATAGTGGTTAGTTTTGAGCGTCTTTTCGACATCTCAAATGCTTTTCGAGTTTATTAGAACTTGTAGTTTCTGAAGATCACATAAATGTGATTTTGAACAGAGCTGGACGGTTGTAAATAATTGTTTTTTTTCCCTTCTATTTTAGAGGTGAAACCTCAAAGTTCTGTGAAAGCTCTTTCTTTTGGAGATGCAAGCAAGGCATTTGGTGGTAGTCAAAGAAGTGTCGATAATAATCAGAATGAAATCATAGCAATCCAGTTAAAATATCAAAAAGAACTTGAAAAGTTAGAGAAGGAAATTAAAGAATTAAGAAAACAGTTGCTGTTAAAGCGAGGAAGTGTAGCTTCTAAAAAAGTGAAGGTATTTATCATCAGTAATTTGCTTTTTAACAAAATAGATTATGTATTTTAAAAATTTTTTTCCCAGAAATCATTAATCGATATGTACTCAGAAGTCTTAGATGAACTAAGTGATTACGACAGCAGTTATAACACCCAAGATCATTTACCAAGAGTAGTCGTAGTAGGAGACCAAAGTTCTGGGAAGACATCTGTTTTGGAAATGATTGCGCAAGCTAGAATTTTCCCTAGGTTTGTATAAGAATGATATTATAGACCAAAGCTATCATAGAAAAAATTAATTTTTTTAAATTTTTTTAGGGGTGCTGGAGAAATGATGACAAGAGCACCCGTTAAAGTCACATTATCCGAAGGGCCATATCACGTTGCTCAATTTAAAGACTCAGCGAGAGAATTCGATCTAACGAAAGAAAACGATTTATCCGAATTAAGACGAGAAGTCGAAATGCGAATGAAAAATAGCGTGAGAGGTGGAAAAACTGTATCTCCAGATGTGATTTCAATGAGCGTGAAAGGTCCCGGTCTTCAAAGAATGGTTCTAGTCGATTTGCCAGGAATTATTAGCGTGAGTAAAATTTTTTTTAGTTTGTAAAGCATTATCAAGAGGATTAATTCTATTTTAATTTCTTTTTAGACTCAAACTATAGAAATGGCCAGTGATACAAGAGAGGCCATTAAGAAGATGACACAAGCTTATATGAGCAATCCGAATGCAATTATTCTTTGCATTCAAGATGGCTCTGTCGATGCTGAACGTTCTAATGTTACCGATTTAGTTTCTCAAATGGATCCGTTAGGGAAGAGAACTATTTTTGTATTGACTAAGGTTGATTTGGCTGAGGAGAATTTAGCAGATCCCAATAGGGTAAGAATTTAGTCGGCCAGAATTTCAGTAGGACAAAAAAAAAAAAAACTAATTAATTTTTTTTTTAGATTAAAAAAATTTTAGGAGGAAAATTATTTCCTATGAAGGCTCTTGGTTATTTCGCAGTTGTGACTGGCCGAGGAAAACAAGACGATTCCATTCAGTCAATACGGGATTATGAAGAGCAATTTTTTAGGACCTCTAAATTATTTAAGTAAGATTTTTTTTAGTGGCTAAAAATGTTTTTACTTTTACAGTGTATTAAATTTAAAATTTTTTTTTAGTGATGGTATGATAATACCTACACAAGTCACGACACGAAATCTTAGCATGGCTGTTGCTGAATGTTTTTGGAAAATGGTCAGGGAGACAGTCGAGCAGCAAGCGGATGCTTTTAAAGCTACAAGATTTAATTTAGAAGCTGAATGGAAAAACAATTTCCCAAGGTTAAATTTATTTTAAAATGTTAAAACTGGGTTTATTGGGCTTGACAATTTATTGCCTTGAAAAAATCCTATTCACAATTTTTTATTATTAATTTTAGGCTGCGGGAGTTGGATCGAGATGAATTATTCGACAGAGCGAGAGGTGAAATTTTAGATGAAGTAATCAATTTATCTCAAGTTAGTTCTAAAAAATGGGAAGAGCTTTTAATTAGAAAATTGTGGGACAAATTATCAACGCACGTCTTTGAAAATATTTACCTAGCTGCCGCCCAAACAGGAGATGTAGGTCAGTAGTTTTTCTAAATTCATCTAGCCTAATTTTTTTTTGGGGGCCAGAGCAAAATTCATTGTAAAATTCTTTAAATAGGTATGTTCAAAACCACCGTCGACATTCGACTGAAGCAATGGGCTGATCAGCAGTTACCACAAAAATCTGTAGAAGCTGGTTGGGAGGTTTTACAAGAGGAATTCCGTCGTTTTATGAATAAAGCTAAAGAATCCAAAGATCATGATAATATTTTTGATAGTCTTAAAGAAGCTGTGGTTGATGAAGCTATTAGAAGACATACATGGGAGGACAAGGCATCGGAAATGCTTAGAGGTTTACAACTTAGCACGTTGGAAGATAGATCCGTTCATGAAAAGGATCAGTGGGATTCAGCTGTTAAATTTTTAGAGACAAGTGTCAAGGAAAAAATTTCACAGACTGAAAGTATTCTTAGGGATATGTTTGGACCGGGTAAGAATTTTTTTTCAAAATTTAAATTGAAATCGTTTTAAGCAATATTTTTTTAGGTTTTAAGGATCGGTGGCTTTACTGGCAGTATCAGACACCGGATCAATATAAACGGAATGGCGTAAATCATCAGTTTGATCAAATACTCCGCTCCGAATACGTAAGCCAATAATTTTTTTTTTGGGATCAAATCCATTCAGTTTTTAGCTAAATTTTCTGAATTTGCAGAATCATCCGCCATCATTAAGCTACGACGAGCTAACTCAAATTAGGAAAAATCTTCAAAATATGGACATAGATGTCGATGTTGAGTTTATAAGGGAAACTTGGCATCCTGTTTATAGGAAGCATTTCTTAAAAAAAGCATTAGCTAAAGTTTACGACTGTAGGAAAGGTTTTTATATGTATCACCAAGGACTCGAATCCGAGGTTGAATGCAGTGACGTCGTATTATTTTGGAGAATACAACAAATGTTAAAAATAACTTCAAACGCTTTACGGCAACAAATAATGAACAGAGAAGCTAGAAGGTTAGATAAAGAAATTAAAGAAGTACTGGAAGATTATAGTCAAGACCACGAAAAGAAAACTAAATTATTAACAGGACGGCGAGTTACATTAGCAGAGGAATTAAGTAAGTATATTAATAAAGAATTTTTTGATTGAATTCTTATATTTTATAATTTATTTTTTTTGTTTTTACAGAACGAGTACGTCAAATCCAAGAAAAATTAGAAGAATTTATTCAAGCTTTAAATAAGGAAAAATAAATAAAGCTCACGAACGCTGAGTAAGCAATTACTAAAATTTGAAATTAATTTTTTTAAAAAAAATTTATTAATGATATTTATTTATTTTAGGTTGATCATAGGCTGAATCGCGTCAGCAGGCAGACGCTTGCAAGCCGTTGTGATTTAAATATGAAATAAGAAATAAGTCAGTAAATTAAATAAATTTTTTGTTTCTTATAATTAAACAGCTTTGTTACTATTTACTGTTTCCCGTTTCTGTTTGATTTCCGGTGTCGGTATAACTGCTTTTTTAGAAAACAAAAAATTTACAATTTAAAATATTTACTAATGTGTACTGCTTTATATTTAACATTATAACTATTGCGATTTTCGAAAATGGTTACTGAGTGGACCTTCATCCGTGTATCCTGCTATTTCCTGAGGGACGATAGCGCTTTCCTCGACCCCTGTGCAAGGTCTGCACATGCACTCTAACGGAGCTTTAGTCGTTACCTTTCGAAATTTTCTTTCTCCAGGTTTTGCTTTTGGGCAAAATAACGAGACAGAAGCTTCTCTTTCACCGCTTTCTTGACAGCACATGCAAGATCTTTCCATTTGCCAAATTTTGCTACCAGATACCTTTAAAAATTAACAAAAGAATATTTCAATTGAGCCTGCCATATGCTTTGAAAATGAAAGAGATTTTAAGTACCTGGAGGTAGCTGCTACATCGTCCTGTGCAAGCAAACGACGGTATCGGTTTAGGTACACATCCTGGATATTGAAGAACATGTATGACTGGAGTAACCTGACAGTCGTCGGAGGAAACAGATTGCTGGACTGATTGGTCTCCAGATGTGAAAAGTAGCGGGCTCCAAACGACGACCAGTAGTACTGTAAATTTACATAAATTTTTATATCTAATTAACACCTAATTTAGGTTATAATTATTTTACCTGTTTCGATATTCGGACGACGTGTCATTTCCTAGGCAGGATCTGGAAAAAACGAACTAAAATTTGTTAAAAAAAATGAAAGTAGATTTGCCACAGGAAGGCGATGCCGTCGACTGCCGAGAAAGTATTTGATGTCAAACAAACGTCGCTTAAGCTCTGCAGGACGCCCCATTGAGATCTTAACTCCTTTATTTTTTTATGTTAAAAGAAGAAAATGAATTTCGTTTCATCCGGTTTTTTCCCCTATTATGATATTTATTTATTAACCTGCTGATTTCATATTTAGCTTATGGGAATTAAATTTCCGTCGTTTTTTGGTCAATTTGGCGCCAAACCTGTCGTTATACTTACAGGACTGCCAACAAAAAGCCATTTCAAATTTTAATTTGATTAATTTAAGGACACCTGCAGATTATTAATCGTTGCAGAATTAATTATTTTCGTTTTATGGATCTTATTTTAATAAATTTTGTGACATAAAAAGAAAATATGGGAAAAAAACCGGCCACATGGTTGGCCACGTAAACAAACATTAAGTTGGCAACATCGCCTTTTTTTACAGTTAAAATGGCCGACACAATTTACCATTTGCTTTGCGTATTTTGCATAATATTCGTTTGACGACGATATTTAAATCCTGCAATTTGGTCATTATATTTGGTTTTTTCAAGCTTAGAATATAGTTGTGCCTTCGGAAGACTTGGAGGAGTGTTTCACGCAGGTAAATATCACCAAAATGTAACGTTTGTCCGACGACTAACTTGTTCATTGAGGCCGAGGTAATTTGAGAAAACGTGATAACAGAGATGTAAAAGGTCTCTGAGTGTGGACGAAAATCAAGAAATAATTGCATATTTTATAATGCATAACGAAATCATTGACTTGGTTTACATGTTTTACTTTAAAAACGGGTAACAGAAGGTTTACGAGATCCGCATGTCGCAATTAAAAGTGCACAGTCGTTGATGTGACTAAAATGATCATAAAATGTGCTCTGCCGTGAAATTCAGTATCCAGTGATAATTTTAATGGGCAAAACATAAATTCAGTGAAAAAAAAGAGTGTCGCGACAACGCGATGAAATTAAGATCATGCATTATTGAATTTTTATCTGTTGAACATAAATTTTGGTTTGGATTTTTTTGAAAAGTGATTCATGATAGCTTTGGAATATCCTTTGCTCTGTGAAAATGATTCAAGACTTGCTAAATGATAATGTAATAAAGTACCACGAGCTGATTTATGTCAGCAGGGGTTAAAGCTTTCCAGAATGCCTGTGGAGAGGCAATGGTTTTTAAAACGGTTTTGTTCTGGGAGAAATATAATCAATGCTATTGAGTAGAATCATAAGATGAACTTGCAAAAATACTTGCTAAGTCAATTTTTTTCTTTCAAAATTTTATGGCGATTAAATACCAATTCGGCTTTGCTAGTTAGTCATCATTTATCGCAACAAAAGGTAGATTTATCATCAATAATTTGAGGGGTTAAGGTTCTTATTACTTCAACAATCAATTTAAAAATGATTTTTCAATAACTTTTTATATTTAAAAAAATAAATACATAATTATAACAAAAAAGGAATGATTAAAACATAATATACTTTGTACTCGAACTAAAATATATAATATCATTAACGAGAGAAATCCCCACATTTGTAGCACTTGCAATCATTCGGCTCTTTTAATTTTATATCCATGCTTTTATTATCTTCTCCAGTAAGTCGAATTCCATCTGGATCATAGCAGTGTGTTAAAGTGATGATTCTCTCTCGAAGGAAGCTTTCTCTGCAGCAGTAACATTCCTGCACAATAACGAACAATTGACTTTAATTCAAATTTTTCAAAATCATCCACTTGTAATTAAAAAATTTTACCTTAAGGAAGCCAGTCGGTGTTATGACACTGGGCTGTACTTGAGAATTGCAAGCTCCCTCGCATTTGTTGACTGCTATTTCTCCATTGCAAGTTCTTTGCAATCTTCCAAGCTCGTCGAATTCCTCTTTCATGAAATGGAAAATTTAAATCTTTGCAGTAAAAATAAAAACGAAAAAAAATTGTGTCAATGTGTATTTACCTTTTATGATGTGTATTTCAGATGGCAGAGTCTCGCACAATTCTTCTCCTTCAGCAGTCACTCTGGTCGATTCGAGGAGTAGTAGGATTATGGCAAGCATGCAGCATGTCTGCAATACCTGGGTAAGAACAACAAAATTAAAAATTAAAAAAAAAAAAAAAGAATGAAAAAAACTTATCGCGCGCTTACCATAGTTTAAGAGGTTTTTTGCTGACAGTGTGATTGACTGTGCACGAGTGACTACTGCGTTCACTGCCTATCGGAGAGCCATTGACTTTGATTTTGGAAAAAATCTCAGCGTTGTCTTGGAAGCTGGAGAAAAAAATCTTGCGCGTTAACAAAATTAAATTCAGAAAAAAAAAATTATGATTAAAATGATTAAATAAATAAATTTTTTTTTTGTAGGAAGACTAGAAATTTAACAAAGAATTATTTAAATTTCAGGGGGATGATTCAAAGCCTAAGGATCAGATTCAAGCGTCAGTTATCCTTCTGTCATCGACCCTGCTGGCCCCCCGAAGGGCAAACATGAAATATGTCTTTATGACCAGTGCGGATTTACAAGATCGCGAATTATGTGGCACACAGAATATTGAAGAAGTGGAGAAATGTTTCCAGGAAGTTATTTAAAAAAAAATTAAGGTTAGTTCTTTTATAAGAAATTATCGGAAATTTTTTTCTGATGATGTTATGTGGATGAATGATAACGAAAATGCAAAATCCAAGCTGATCAAGAGATAAAAAATCGATATCTTGCTCATCTTTATTTCTTTGTAAATAAACATTGACGTTATCAGGCTGTAGTATCTTTTTAATCTTCTCAAATATTGTCTAGGTTTGTCCTTGTTAATTTTTTAGGTTTATTTTTTAACTGGACAATTTAGTAACGGTCGAATAAATAAAACGCAGACGGTGCTGCTGTCATCGACACTAGCGGAGAAAACATACAAATGGATGGTTTAATATTGAAACGGGATTTAACTCACTGTGATTTTTTTTTAAAAATATTTGCAGGTATAAAGAATTAAAGGCCGAGAAAAAATATTTTAAAACAGTTGCTGGGAAAAATGAATGGAAAATGAAATTTGGTGAATTTAAAGATAGAATTAAATAATTTTCTCTAAAAATTCTTAGTTTTGAGAAAAATCTTTAATTTTTAAAATTTTTCCACAATTTTTTCTTGTTCAATAAAATTTTTCTTTAAAGCTTTCGATGAGAAATATATTTTTAATAATTTTTAATAATTGGTAAAAATGCGGAAAAAATTATTTTATTTCGATTGGAAAGTTATAAACAAAAATTTTTTAAAACACAAAAAATTTTACTTCAAAACTGTGACAAATTTTGGTGCCGTAAGCCAGAAAAATGAAGGTTTCTATACTTTCCTTACTTTTTCTGTGAGAAAATGCTACAAGAATCCGGGAATACCTAAAAATATCGAATCCTGCCTAAAAAAATTGTTTTCATAGATCGTTTTGAAACGAAACCGTTATCATACCTGTTTACAATGAGTACAGGTAAAAAATTTTACAATCTCCCATAAGTTAAACATTAATTTCTCTCTTTGATAACTCGCACTCGTTTTACGAATTACTTTTTAAAACTAATCAGTTTCGTTAGTCACGTCGTCGGTTCTACAAACAAATTTATTTCGAAAAATAATTTCTTTTTCCCGGTTTTTCAGTTCGAAGTATTAACAAAAAAGAAAAACTGTTTAGCGTGTACATTTTCTTTAAACAAAAAATTTAGGGATATGAAAAAGTAATTCATTTATTGAAAGTCTTTTTAACCGGTTTTACTAATTTGTCCTAATTTTCGGGTTTATGTTATGTGATCCATTCAAAAATGTGTAGGTTAATTTTTTTTCTTCATTCTCAAAAAAATTTGTTTATCTTCTTGTTATTCGTTCAAACATTTTTTAATTTTTTAAAAAAAAAACCAGACCGAGAGTTTGTAAAGAAAATTTTTCAATGTTTATTTAAGAAAATAAATATTTGTAAACCGAACTGTATAACCTGAATTCGAATCAACGGTAAATGTATTAAGACGATGATAATTGAGATTATAAAGTCTGTGATGGGAATTTTAAAGCTGCGATTACATTGCAAGATTTTTTTAAAAAATAAAAATTTTTCCAGTTATTCGGTCTGATTTTGTTTTTTGGCTAGTTTTTAATTTTTTTGTTTTCTTTTATTTTTAGTTTCGGTAGTGATTCATTTCCGGTGTAAAATCGACATGGAGATATAAACAAAACCGGCAAAGTGCGCGGGGATTTTTCAAATTGGGATTTTATAAAAAATCATCCACCACGGATTTCATTAGGACGAATGTCATCACTCCATACCTGGACAAGATGACACCGATGTTTAAGGACTCCTTTGCGGTAAGAATTGTAAGATTTTTTACTAAAAAAAATTATTTTATGTATCGGTGGATATGATAATGCGAGTCGGTTTTGAAATTATAAAGGAAACTCGCAATTCGCGGTGTTTGTGATGTAAAATGTTGCCATGAGGTTTAATGAAATCGGTTTGAGAGTGTATTCTTTTGCCGGGGTGATTAAGGAAATCGAGTAATGAATGGTCTGCGGTTTGATTTTTCTAAAGGAGGTATTTAAATTTGGTCGGATATTGATCAATTAATTTGAATGCGAAATCGTTTTAGTTTGCTGCTTTAATTTTTTGGCTTTGAATAACGAGATGTGGGGGAAAAAAATTGGATTTTTTAAGTGTTAACCGCAGATAAGCCTTGAAATCCGCTACGGGGGGTTTTGAGGTTCAAGATTTCGAATTTGGAGTCAGAATTTCGAAATTCTGATTTCTAAGAAAGATGGATAGGAAAAAATTGAGAGAAAAATTAACATAATTTTTCCATCGTTCTTATTCTCTTGTAAAGACCTTGGGATGGCTTCCTTAGGTAAAACCGATCTAATTAGAATTGACGTGGTTCAGCTTTTTCCTCTGAAATATTTTCAGAAAGGCCAATTTTTAAAATTTCCTTTTGAGCTGAAATAAGGTTGCTGGAGAGTTAAAATTTGTCCGAAATAGAGTTAACTTAGTTCGCTGTTTTGTTAAAAAAAAATTCTACATTCTAAGGAGTCTAGGCCATTTTTTTTCTTTTCTTTCCTTTTACATATTGGCAAAAAATAATCTATGGAAGATTAAATTTAGCTTTTCTTTGGGCAAAACTGAGTAAGATGACTGAAATAAAGTTGACATGCTCTGGCGTTTTAAAATTTTCTCTTTTTTTCTTTAGACATACCGGCCTAAATCATGGCTGCCTAAGAATTGAATTAAACTTCTCTGGTTAGAAGTAGTGAAAATAAGAATTTAGTCAAATTTTATAGTAAAGATCAAGTAAAGTACACTGCAGCCGAGTGAGTTTTTGTTTCTTGGTCAGAATCTTTTTTTAAGCAATTTAATTTTATGTGCATGATCATGATCATGCCAATTGGCTAACTTTTCAGTAAACGAGAAAAGAAGCGTATAAAATCGAACTAAATTTCCAAAAATTGCAATTGGAGAGACGGGTCTAAATTTATAGATGACTTGTCTATTGACGTCCACGACATAAAGCCAAAAGTCAACACAGCTGAAATTGATAAGTTTACAGTCTCTCAAATCGAAAACAAAACACAAAACACAAAAATTAGATAATAGTACTCGTGAGTGGCCATAAAAGAAACTAAAAAAAAAACTAGCGCTCTCTAGTGAGCATCATGTAAATGAAAAACGACAGCAGCGCTCTTAAGTGACCACCTTGAATTATAAGCGACACTAGCGCTGCTCTGTGACCGTTAAATTAATCTTAAATTGTAGACAAAAAAATTTTTTGAGTTCTGATTAAAAACTTTAGGGCCCTTTTTTTTACAATCTTTGATTGAAGCTCTATAAATCTTTTTAAAACTTTCTGGCCTCAGGGATTCATTTTGGCTTCTTCCCTCTCCTCTAGCAAGAGGATAAAAATCCGCTTGAATATATCGTTTAAATTTCCAGGCCTTGAAATTCATTTTAATATTTACGGAAGTAAGGAATAAATCATCAAAAAAATTTTTTGTCATCCAGAAAGTAACTCAAATAACGTCCTCAAATGCACTTCGGTCATTGCATGACCGTCATTGGTTAGGAATTCAAAGCGGGACAATACATTTACCGGACGGAAACTCTTTCACACTCGAATATGGTATTGTAGCCTGTCAAACGTGATGCCATTGGCATTCTAGCCAACGCTCCGTATTATAATTTTTTTTAGTTTTGAAACCGTTCCAATAAATCCCGATAAGAAAACCCAGAATCCCGAAAAAAGAACAATGAACTCGAAGTACCGCAATCATTCTGAATTTTTTTCAATGCCGCTCAAGCTGGCCAGCAGCTGCAGCTTGAGCTGGATTGGCAGAAGGGGGCCTCTCAGTTCATTTATTTCCAAATAAAATCGGTGGAGACGCCAGAATCTCCGGAAGCCCCAGTCTTAATTCTGGGCCAAATTTTGAGTTTTCGAGAATTTTCTCGAAAACGGCTGTAACGATTTTTCTCATTTTTTGTGTGAAGATACCTGACTCTATTAGAAACAACTTTTCCCTCTAGCTTTTTTTTTGTAAAAATTCGCCCTCTCCGGGAAATCCGGAAAAACTGAAAATTTTGAAGTTTTACGAACAGCGCCGACATGGGACTCGACTTCGACTGAATAATGGTCGGGGATCTGAAATTTTCGGTCAATTTCCTGATTTGAAGGCCACGTGCCTAGTTTACGGCTTTAGCAGTCCAAATAAAGAGTTTTCAACGATTTTCTCGTAAACGGCTCGAACGATTTTTTATATTTTTTGTGTGGAGATACCTGACTCTATTTGGAACAACTTTTCCCTTTGGCATTTTTCCTTGAAAAATCGTCCTCCCCGGAAAATTCGGAAAAACCGAAAATTTTAAAGTTTTACCGTCAGGGCCGACATGGGACTCGATTTCGACTGGAAAATGGTCGGGGATTTCAAATTTTCGGTTCATTTTGTGATTTGAAGGCAACCCTGCCCAGTTTAGAACTTTGGCAGGGTCAAAAAAAAGCCAAACAATGAATTTTAAAGGATTTTCTCGAAAACGGTTCTAACGATTTTTCTTATTTTTGGTGTGAAGATACCTGACCCTATAAGGAACAACTTTTCCCTTTAGCAATTTTTCGTCAAAATTCGCCCTCCCCCGGAAAATCCGAAAACTTTGAAGTTTCACGAATTACTAATATAGGATTCAATTTCGACTAATTAACGGTCGGGAATTTCAAATTTTCGGTCCATTTTCTACTTTCAAGCCAACATCTCCCACCCCGATTTTTTTTATAATGTAACGAAGAACAGAGCGAGAAAGCGAGTTTTTTTTTTTGGACTGTTATTCCCTTAGTTTTTATTTTAGCTGGACCAAAAATCTCAGCCCATGCAGTCAAATTTGGACACTCTCCCATTCCTGGGATGGTACAGACAAAGTAGGCAGCGGGTGTCCTTGCCTTGCGTGCTAAATTTTAGTACATTACATGATGAATTAATTAGCAGAGATAATTTTAAAAAAAACCACCATGGTGAGTTTTTGATTTCTTTCATAATTTTTCTCAACACACCGCATCAAAATTTTTAATGATGATTTCCGGATCAAGGGTTAATTATTAATAACAAATACCGGGAGCTGATTTTAATTGTTCAAGCTCCCTGATTGCCTTGAATCATAATAAAAAAAATTTACATTATAATCGATTACACGGTAATCAGTAACAGTATTAAGCCGAGATGTCGAGTCTTTTTTAGCGTTATAATTTTAAAATGAAAAAGAAGAAAGTCACATTTTAGTCAAGACTTGATCCGTTTTCCGTATAAAATATATCCTATAATTATGCAAAACATCGACAAGAAAGTCGTCAAGTTTCCCCAATAGAGATTATCGATTATGCGAATCGGTCTCTTGTCTCAAGGTCATAACGATGGATGTATAATAATAGGTGAAAGTTATTGACAGAAATAATTATTTTATTAGTTCGGTCCATCTTTCTTTTCTATTTTTCTTATTCTTCGCCCAGCTGACATCCAATAACACGATTCTTTATTATTTGTTCCTCGTGACTTAAATCAAATCGGAAATACGATTCCGGTTAGTCGATATTTTTTAAACGTCACGTTATTTCAGGTTTTTTTTTTCGGCGTCGAGATTAAATAGGCGTGAACTTTCTTTTGAATGGGAAGATTTTTAAATGATGAGCCATTGAAAATCATGTACAATATTTTTATATAAAAAAACGAAACGTTTAAAATGGCGTTTGGACTGATGTTTTTAGGTGTTAGATTTTTTGGGATTTCTCGGTCATGTTGAAATTTGACAATGGTGAGCGTTGTTGTGGATTGTAAATAGGATAAAGACATTGCGAATCGGAGGCACGATTTATTTTGCAGTGAGAAACGTTGCTTGAAACAGTTTCTAAAAATCATAAATAAGCAGTTGTAAAGTTATTCAGACAGATAAGTTAATCGGCTATTAAAATAATTTTATTAAAAAATCATCCAGTCGTGCTCCTTCCTTCGACTGGATAGGCAATATCAATTCTGGCCCCCTCATCTATTCTTAGTTTATGCGGAAGCGAATGAAGGCGGAGGTTATGCAAAATCAACTTTGGGTTTCGAATATATGAGCTAAATATAGGTTCTAGATTCGTGACGTCACGAGCACTTTGCCTACATTAGCGCTCTCCAACGACCACTTTAAAAACTCAAATGACACTAAAATTCTATTGAAATTATTAGAAAAAATACAAGATTGAGCGACACTAGCGCTCGCGATATGTTATTAAACTAAATTAACACGATATCAGCGCTTTTAACGATCATTCAATCAACTAAAGCGACGCTAGCGCTCTTCAGTGGCTTTTTAAACAACTAAAACGACGTTAACGCTCTCCAACGACCATTTAATGAACTAAAAATTAACAAATTTAAACAGAAACGTTACTAGCGCTCTTAATGACTATTTCACTAACTGAAGTGCTAATAAAATTTGTCAGAGGTCATTAGATCAACTAAGAAAGTTGCGACAGCGACAGTAGCGCTCTCCAACAAAGCTTTCCGTTAAACCGGTTTAACGAACTAAAGCGAAACTAGCGCTCTCTGATGATCAGTTGTCAAACTAAAACGATACTAGCGCTCACCAACAACTATGTATTTAACAAACTAAAGCGAAACTAGCGCCCTCTGATGATTTGGTATCAAACTGAAACCATACTAGCGCTCTCTAACAACCGTTTAACGAACTAAAGCGAAACTAGCGCCCTCTGATGATCTGTTATCGAACTAAAGCGAAACTAGCGCCCTCCAACCACCGTTTAACGTACTAAAGCGACGCTAGCGCCTTCTTATGATTCGTTTTCAAACTAAAACGATACTAGCGCTCTCCAACCACCGTTTAACGAACTAAAGCGACACTAGCGCCCTCTGATGATCGGTTATCAAACTAAAAACGATACTAGCGCTCTCCAACGACCATCATTCATTCTAATTTATTTTTTCTTGGGTAATCAATATATTTTGGCCATAAAGTCCTATTAGTCAGTGTTAATCCCATATTTTTTTTTTAAATTATTTGTTTTCTAATGAGTTAGCATCTTCTCATTACGAAACGATGATCAAGCCGAAAGATTGTTTAAATATTTAATTAGTCTTTAAACAAAAACATTTTCAATTCTAAATTGACCGTACAATCCATCACGTTGATCGATTAATTGATCATTCTCATCAATCCGTCCATAAACACCCATCGTATACTTACCGAGATGTAGAAATCGAAAAAGGCGCGGCTAAGTAGGTAGCCGATGCGCATAAGAAATTTATTTAATGAACACGTTTACGAATATATGAATTGCAGTTTTGTAAAAAGAAAAAAAAACAGCAATTACGTTAACAACGCTATGAAAGAAAAATAAAATTACAAAGCACCTCGCGCCATTTTAAAATACCGAAAGTAAAAGCAAAAAAAAAAAAAAATGATTGCTAATCACACCTGAGTGATTACCCCTCACTGCGAAAACCATTTATCAGTTAATTAAATATTTCAAAGCGCGATATCTCGATCGAAATTGACACGATCGATCGTAAGTAGGGGGAATTATTTCTTTTTCCCTTTCGATTTTAGTTACGTTCAGGGCTGCGAAATCAAAATCAAAATTAGATTCAATTTTTAAAATTTTAAATTAATTTCAGATTAACTTTTTAAATTTTTAAATTTTTAAATTAATTCTTCAAGTTTTTAATTTTTTAAAATTTCTAAATTTTTAAAAATTAAAATTTAAAAAAATTTTTAAATTTTAAAATTTAAAAAATTTTTAAATTTTACATTTTTTACGCACATTTTTTTTGCTCTTATTAATTATAATTGGAAACAGGATCGAAAAATTTTTGGTCTGATCAGAATCAAAATCAGAATTTTAAAATTTGAAAAAATTTAAAATTTGAAAAATTTTTAAATTTTTTAAATGTTAAATTTTTTTAAAATTTCTAAATTTTTTAAATTTAAAAAATTTTTTAAATTTTAAAAACTTTTTTAATTTTTAAAATTTCAAAAATTTTTTAAATTTTTGAAATTTTTTAAATTTTTTTTCAATTTTTTCGATTTTTTAAATTTTTAAGATCTTCTTCCTGTTAATCGAAATGAAATTGAATTCGCATTTTTTTTACTCTTATTAATTATAATTGGAAACAGGATCGAAAATTTTTTGGTCTGATAATCAGAATCAAAATCAGAATCGGGATCACAAAATTTTTTTGCATCAAAATCATAATCACAATTTTTTTTCTATAATCAAAATCACATTCAAAAAAATTATCTTCGGAATCATCAGAACAAAATCGCTGCTCTAATAAATTAGCCTCGCCTTAAAAAATAAAATCTCGAAGGGTTAAATCGAAACCATAAAAACATATGAATGAAACTTCCACCATATAAAGACAAAAAGCGGATCCGGATATGGTTGAAGCGAATGCAACTCCATTTAAATAAAGATGCACACACGATGCACTTTATAATATTATCTCATTTAGAAAGCTCCACGCTCTCCCTATTTCGACTCCCTAATTGAGTGAAGGAGGTAATAAGCTAAGGACATGCGGGAGGGATTTTAAACCCGGCAACAGCGCGTTCCCTCTTAAACTATTTGAAATAAAATTCGAATGAGATCAGTTGGGAACCGGCCGGGAGGCAGAATGGGCTAAATTAGACATTATTTTGGCTCGTAGCCATTCGACAAATTCAGTCTCTCGTGGTCGTATGTTGTGCTGTTTGTGTTTTTCTTGCACTTTTTCCCAAACATTTTTTTTCGTACGGGTGCGCTAAAATTTTTTTACGCGCAGTTTAGGGTTATGGACGACCAGTTCATGTAATAAAAAAATATTAATTAAAGCAAAAAATGGCGAAATCCGGGGGCGGATTTTTTTAGGGTCGGGAAATACAGGTTTTCTGAAACGTTATTGCGGTTCGTGTGGGTTTTTGAAAAAAGTGTCTACAAAATTAATTTATATATTTTTTTAAAAAAAAAAAGACAGTTTCCTCATCTTTGCCTCAGGGAAGTCTTCTCTTTCTTTTTTAATTTGGGGCGTAGTAGATACCTTAACTTGAGAATGATTGGACGTGGCCGTATAAATTACCTAACCGAACCTGGTTAAAGGTGCGTTTTTTGTTTTTAACACATTTGAGACACTCCTAAAGGTGAAATCTTGAGGTTTTGAGTTTCGTCTGTATGCGCGTTGGCGCAGCAAGATAGATTCTTGTATTTTTTTTTTTTAATTCCTGGAATCTTGAGAGAGGCGCGTTATGGAACGATGGTTTTTTACGCTTGTCGAATTGTTATTTTTTTTTCGGTCGGAGTAAATTGAGATGAAGTTTTAAAGAACGCCCTGTCGTCTAATTATCTTTTAGTCTTTAATTAATTGTGTAAGTGTTCACGTCATGCGGAGTATGTCAGATATGACAATTTTTATTTGACATTATTTTTGATTAGGAGATGTATTAATTATGGGTGGTCTTAAGGTAATCGTTTTTGAGTTTGTTGGGTCGGGGCATTGTTGAGTAATTTTTTTTTTAGACAGACGATCGAAATTTGAAGGGCAACGCTGGTTCACTGACAATTCTGAGACGACCAGCGGGATTCAGAGCTCAGACCATGATCTTATACTTGAAAGCATGACTTACACGTTAATGGGAACCAAGATAAGATTTGTGCTACAGCAACGGGTGCAAAAAGGGCATTAAAAAGTATTTTGGTGCGAAAGCTATCGAAGCTCAGATGTTGTAGGTTCAAAAGGTTATGATTTTTAAAACACTTTTTGTTTAAAAAGTGTTTTAACCTCCCCCTTTTACTCATCTTTAGTTGCAACGATTTCATCCAAAATTTATATTTCGTTATCGTCGGCACCCTTGACTAATTAATTTACCATTCAATCATTTCCCAAATTTTTGTTTTAGTCGAATAAATAACAAAATTCTAAAAAAAAAAAATCTCTTTTAAAAAACGATCACAATAGCACGTAAAACGTTTTTACGCTTCAAATGCGCAAAGAAATCCTTACATAACCAACAAAACATAATCTTGTTGTATTATACGTTTCTTACATTTTAATTTATCTTCCCGCCCTTAAACAACGTTATTCTCCGTGTTTTTTTTTTTTTTTTTTTTTTTAAATCGATTTCAGTTATAGATTTCACATGGCCAGACATTTACATAAATGCAAGACTTGCGTAAATTGAATATTACCAGTTAGAGCACTTCTGGCTACCCATTTACAATGATGAGTGAAAGTTTTATTTTTGCCTTCCTTAACCGAAAACGTCCTAACCCAAACCCGGCAACCATGTTCTTGTTTCGCAGAAGTCCCCCAAATTTTTATTTCAATGGCGTAGCAATGAAAATTGAGAGGAAGCCCCTCTGCAAAAATTCCTCTCAAAGCCCCTTTTTCTTTATGCACAGCAATACTATGGAGCCCAATTATGGGAGGGAGCAAAAACTATACAATCTTGAAGGGGGGGGGGGGGGGGGGGGGAGGGGGCAGAAAATTCTGCAATTTTAAGCTTAAAAAATTTTTGAGGTCCCAATGCTTTTGCTCGCCGGCTTCTTCAAGTTATCCTGACCTTGTGCAAATTTTAGAGCTTGCGCGCTTGCTGGGGAAGAGTTAGAAGCATTGGCGGATCCAAGCGCCCCCCCCCCCCCCCAAACTGGGAAAAAATAGAGGAAAAGAAATTTGAAGGGAAGAAAATTTTTTGAAAACAATGCACAATAGCTGCTGTTAAGATAGGTGCGTCCCCCCTCCCCCCCTTCCGAAAACAATTTCTGGATCCGCCAATGGTTAGAAGAACTTAAGTCGGCCCCCGTCGAACAACGCACCAAAACGCACCTTGGGCCTTTGACCCAAGCGCCTTCCCGCAACTGTGAGGGTTGCAGGGGGGTGGCTGCTACGCCACTGAATCAAGATGCACTTTTTTTTTTTTAAATATCTAAGTAGTTGTACCGTTTTTAAGGTATACAGAGCGTGACGAACAGTGGCTGGGATCGAAATTAATCGTAATGGAGGAACCGTTTACGCAAGTTAGGATTTTGTGTGTCCTTATCGAGCAATTTAAACTGCGCCTTAAAGTTCGGAACAATCGTGATCACACCTTAAATATTCCGTTTCCTTTATTTTATTTTATTTTCCCTTTCGAATTCCAGATTAAACATTATCTGCGCGTGGAAGTTTTGAAATTGAACTTCGCCGCGCTTGTTTCATGTTATCAAATTTCGTAACGTTCGGTGTATCACTTCCCAACAGGCCTGACATGCATCGTTACAGTGACCAGTTTTAGAGGGCAGTTGTTAAATATTTATTAATTTTCATGCGACGTTTCCATTTTTGTTTTTTTTTTTAGATCCCCGGCATAATCTTCAATTTGCCCGTTTTGCGAGCTAAGAGGCTGTGACTGGAAACTTATCACGGTCGAATGAATGTTACATCACTTTCGTTTAATTGGATGTCGAGGAATCATTTCCGGAATTTTATAAAAAAAAATATAAATGGCGCGGTTCAGAGTGCATGACTTTGATTAACCGGCGGTTGGAGCTTCAATTAATCGCGCTGGCAAAGAAAAGGCTCGAAAAAAATTTCCGTTTGCAAAAAAAAAAAAAAACATTCAATAGAAAGTGGTGTTGACATTTCCCTAGTACACTGTTCTTTCACTCTTGTTCAAGGGCAATGACTTTTTTATGTTGTTGGCTGACGACATTTTCTCTATTTAAAAAAAAAACAATTGGCTTTTTTTGAAAAAATTTAAAAATAAGGTGGTGATGTAATTTTGACCGTATAAGATTGCAAGTTGAGACAAGACTAGACATGTGGCGATTTGTTAAACAAGTTAAAAATTTCTCACGAAGGTTTGTTTACTTTTGAGTGATCCGTGCGGGTGAGAAAAATTTAAATTTCAAGTATTTTTGAACTGGAAGCATTGGAAAAATTATTTTTCCGAGGCCGTGTGTCGGTCCGTTGTGTGTGTGGATTTTTCAATGTATTTTCGGGAGCTTAGGCCAGTTTTTAGGCAAGATACAGACACTATTCACGATTCTGGTTTCTGTTTTCCATGTTTGACAGTTAAAACCGCGCTCTGAAACTTTTTCCTCATCAGCTTTTGTTAGAAGTCGAAAACACTAAAAATTCCAAAAAAGAGGTTTTTAGAAACCGCTTTTGAACTAGTTTTTGTTTTGGCAAAATGACGTTTGACCAAATTTTCAAAAGTCGGTCAGTTCGATCCCAATTCATTTTCCCATGAGAAAAAACTAGAACTGGATTAAAAATTGGTTTTTGGCCAAACCACAGACTTTAACCTAAAAATCGTATGTATTGATATCAAAACCTTAAAAACTATTGCATAACGTTCAAGATTCTTTAGCGCTCTTTAGTTCTCACTAATCAGCTGTTTCAATTTCACAACGAAAAAAAATTAATTTCATATAATGCAGGCACCAATTCAGGGAGCTCTTCAAAACTTCAATCTTGAATCCTTGAACTTAATCATTGACTTCTGTAATCCTTTTTATAAATGACTCATTTAATTATGTAAATCCGTTTTAAACTAATTTAGTTTTCTTCTTACTTTCGGGCGGATTTAAAAAGCATTGAAATGGCTCAGGATTTTGATTTTTTGGATTTTCGAGCTTGATGAGTAAAAGTGTTTTTCGTAGGGCTAGAGGCTTTATTTCAGTGCCATGTGGGGAAGGAAATCTAGCAAAATACAACCTTACTAAACTTAGAAAAAAAATCTTCCGGTGTTTAGCTTACGAGAACTAAAATCTTCGACCTCCCTTTCTCAAAATGGCGTTCCTGGGTTTTTTCCGGCGACAAATTGCCTGTTAGCTGAGTAGAATTCACAAACTTTATGCTATGGTTTGAGCCTTAGTAAAGATTTCACACTCTAACAATTAAGGATTCGGCCAATCGGGCTGCTGGGAAAATCCCAGTGTGCACCTTGAAAAAAAGCGCCCTTTTCCTCTTGCAGTTTTTAAAAATAATAAATTCACAAAAATGGGCAAAAAAGTTACATCTGACTAAATTAAATATTTCATTTTATTATTTTCGAATTTATATTCGTAATTTTTAAAACACTTGCTCCTGGCATTCTAGAATGCCTTCCATCATTGAGTAAGTAAACGAAAATGAAAGGCGGGATTTAATTTTTTTTCGCAATTATAAAACCGATTTGGTCATTAATTAAGGGCTTACGATCTCTGCTGGAGCTCGAAAGTTACTAAGGTAGTTATGAACTTATAATTAAATATGAAAAATATCAAAAATTAGCTTGAACGGATAATTTTTTTTTTTCAAATCGAATTGTCACTTTTTTTAAGAATGACCCATAAAAAAAATAAAAGCAAAGCGGAATCCGCGTATTTTTCACAAAAAAAAATTCAACAACCTTCTAAAAATTACATTTTAAAATAAAAAAATTTACCCGCATTCTAAGAAGACCGCGCTCTTATGGACTAGTCAATAGTTGACCCCGTCTTCTTAGATTGCGAGCCAATTTTTTTAAAATAAATTTTGTAGTCACCTTAGAACGCTCCTGCTGGTATTTTTACCCGCACCATCGGAAAGAGCCAGTTTGGCCTTGCCACAAATCGCCCGCTGGAAAAATTTAGCCATTTTTTGTTCTTTTTACATTGAAAAATATGAATCTGGTCGTTCATTATTAATTTCTCGCACAGAAAATTAGATTGTTAAACATAATTTTTCAATAAGTAATGTCAAAAAGTTTCGGTCACTGGTGGGAAAGTGTGCCAAGTTTAGTAAGTTCATTCCTGTGGAGTACCGACGAGAAAAACGAAAACGCTGAAAAAGACGAAGAGAAATCTACCGAAAACAAAAACGAATCGACAACCGGAGAGCCGAGTAACGAATCGAAAACGGAAAAAAAGGATGAAACGGAGGAGAAAATGAGTGAAGAAAAACCCGCCGAAACCCTAAAACCCAACAAATCAACATTATACAACCTTTTAGGCAAAACCTCAAACGAGGAATCTCCTAAACCCGAAGAACCTGAATGCCCGCCAAAACCAGAATCTTCTCCAAATTCAGAAGAACCTAAAGAAAAAGAACGAAAAATCCAGAAAAACGTCTCATCCTTATACAAAATTATTTCAAGCCAAAATTTAACCCTCAAAAAACCTGAAGAAGTCGAAGATTCAAACCAGGGAGAAGTTTATCAAGAAATAATCGAAAATCAACATTTCGAGACTGATAATCGTTTAAGCATCGCTGAAAATGCTTTGTACTACGTCGAAGATGAAAACGACAGAAAAGCCAAATCGTCTGATGATTTATTATCGAAAAAGACAGAAACGAAAAAGTCGACGCTGGAAATAACGATTAAAAGGCCATTCGACGCCAAAACCAAAAGATCTCAATCGATAATCGAAACAGCGAGGCCAAACTCGAATCCGGAATCGTTTTTTTCGATCCGGAAAACGAATTCAACCGAAGCCAAGTCCGATTTAGGCGATTTATCGAGTATTAGTTTTTCGTTTTTTGAACCGAAGGAAGAAGAAGACGATAAATCGAGAGATTTTGTTTACGATACGATCGACGAATCGAAAAATAGTTTAGAGATATCGAATCAAGGCTACGTGCCCATGAATGAAAGTTCGAAGAAGAAGGAAGATGATGATGATGAGAATCCGTATTCGTCTCCGAGGAATTCGATTAATAGTTCGATTAGGGAATCCCATGGGGATTATGTTGGGCCGGATCCGGAATTTGTGAACGGAAAAACGGAAGAGGAAGAATCGGAATTGTTCTACGCGGCTTCGGAAATTATTAATCGAAGACCGCCGACTCCGTACGGGAAGAGGAAAGAATCGATTAGAGAATCGGATTATGAAGATTTGGATTTGGAAAATGAGACATTGCCGGATTTGCCAACGGAAGAGGAAAATAAATACGAGTCGGATGATTATGCTGATGTTGATATTAACGATTATTGTAGACATAGGGAGGAGCATCCGAAAAAATTAACCCTTAATCATAAAGGGAAGAACGTTAATTTAGTTAAGGTACGTTCGAAAATTAATCGAGCTTGGAAGTCGGTCAAAAGTTGGATTAATGAAGAGAAGGAGAAGGAAAGTGTTTATCAGAGGAATCCTCGGCCGGAAATTATAGAAATAGTGCATGAAACAAAGGCGGAGAAAGATGTTGTTGAAATGGAAGCGGATTCGTTGGACGGAAATTGTAATCAAAACGAGGAGAGTCCGAAGTGTTATTTGTCTAGTGAAAATATTAGTAATTTAACCGGTACGAGGAAAGGTAGTACTATGTCTGATAGTGAAACGTATATGGATATGTCTAGGTCGGATTTCTTTGAAAATGGAAGTGATTTGTTTTCGAGTTTTACGTTGTTGAGGAGGAGGAAGGATGGGACGACGGCTGTTAGCGGGTTTAGGAAAAGTCGGCATTTTCCAGAGGTAAGTTTTTAAGTTTTAAAAGTGAAAAAGACGAATTTTCGGCCGACCAGTGGCGTAGCAAAATAAGGAAAAGCTCCCCCGTAAAACTCTTTGTTGAGGCCTCTTTTTTTACAGCTTTTTATGTAGTGTGGGGTTTTTCCTACTTAAAGAAAGGAGTCCCTTTGAGCCCACGGCTCCCTGCACTTCACAGTTTTTCGAATCCGTTTTTGAGGCTAAGTAAGCTAAAGCAACAAAACTAAGCAAGCCTTTTTTTGATAAAGGAGAGTCCTTCTTCCTTGATCTTTTGAGGAAGACTCCTAAACGTAAGCCTCTTTAAATCGCTTCTTTATTGTTCGCCCCCCCCCCCCCCGGAAGCACCCCTTCCTGCAAATTAGCGACTCGCTAATTAAAACCTCACTTTTTCAAGATCTGCTCCTGCTTTTTACATGCAGCTGCAGTCTCAATGTGAAAGTCTCACGTTCCAGCTCTCCTGGCCTCTGCTTTTCCACATGGCCGACTCGTTGCCGCATTTAGCTCTGCAGCGTGCTAGAGCTGTAACGAAGTCTTGGACGGGTAATGAGACAGCTAAACATTCCAGTAAAGCAAAGTTGGTTAAAGTTAAATTAATGATGGTGGACGCTAAAGCATGATGGTGGACACTCAAGCAAAGTTGATGGACGCTTAAGCAATGATGGTGGACGCTAAAGCATGATGGTGGACGCTAAAGCATGATGGTGGACGCTAAAGCATGATGGTGGACGCTAAAGCATGATGGTGGACGCTAAAGCAATGATGGTGGACGCTAAAGCAATGATGGTGGACACTCAAGCAAAGTTGATGGACGCTTAAGCAATGATGGTGGACGCTAAAGCATGATGGTGGACGCCTAAGCAATGATGGTGGACGCTAAAGCATGATGGTGGACGCTACAGCATGATGGTGGACGCTAAAGCAATGATGGTGGACGCTAAAGCAATGATGGTGGACACTCAAGCAAAGTTGATGGACGCTTAAGCAATGATGGTGGACGCTAAAGCATGATGGTGGACGCCTAAGCAATGATGGTGGACGCTAAAGCATGATGGTGGACGCTACAGCATGATGGTGGACGCTAAAGCAATGATGGTGGACGCTAAAGCAATGATGGTGGACACTCAAGCAAAGTTGATGGACGCTTAAGCAATGATGGTGGACGCTAAAGCATGATGGTGGACGCCTAAGCAATGATGGTGGACGCTAAAGCATGATGGTGGACGCTACAGCATGATGGTGGACGCTAAAGCAATGATGGTGGACCCTCAAGCAAAGTTGATGGACGCTTAAGCAATGATGGTGGACGCTAAAGCATGATGGTGGACGCTAAAGCAATGATGGTGGACATTCAAGCATGTTGTTGGACGCTTAAGCAATAACCATTCTCTCTCAAGAAGATATCATAGTTGGGCTGCGTCTGTTAATTGCAAAAAGCAGAACTTTCCTACACCCTTCAAAGACTGCTTTGATCACGCAAACAATTGCCCGGTAGATTGAACCCGACGAATCCTAATTAGACCTATGTAGGATAGTATGAAGGACAACGTTGACAAAGGGGAAAACACTCCCAAAAATCGATAGTCTTCAATGAATCTACCTCTTAAGCCTCCCACGGTTGAGCACGATCTTCTAAATCTCTAAATCCAACAAGCAACATTTCCACCTTAGCATTGTCTGAGGGTTGGGACAAAGTTACCAATCCAAGGTTTGTAGGCAAGGCACCTTCAACTAAAGTTCCTGGGTTTTCTTTCCCAACCACCTGTAAAACCCTTTGACTTCTGCCCATTTTTTCCTCTAAATATTGAGGTTGGTCCAATCCATTAACCCAGCCTTTAAAAAAATTACAACTCATTTCTCTTTTTGTGTTTTTCACAACAGGCAACTCATGTTTGTTTTTATTACTGCAAAACGCCCTAGATATTTATTTAATAATTCTTATTGTTTGACAGTTTCGATGACAAGTGACCAAATGTCAAATTTTACGTAATCTATTGTTCCTCAAAGTGATCTCTTTCCATTTTTTCTCCATTCATCTCGACTTACAAAAAAAAGAAAGAAATTGCAACGAATCATCCGTTGAAAATTCGAAAATCATTCCTGTTCCTTCCTAAATCATTTCATCAACAATTTTTTTTGTCATTTATTATTATTCACAGCTATAAGGTCAGTAGATGGCTAATTCTTCTTAATCTGGAAAATTTAGGACATGTTCGAGTACGTTGACATTTAAAGGTCATTAACCATATCTTTTCACCCGAAGTTTTTTTTTTTATAGCCAATGTCAATCATTAAATCGACTACTGAATCTTGAAAAAAAAAAAATATCAGCAAAAGATTTATAGGGAAAAAAAAGCATCGTCAACTTTCTAAAGGAATTTTTTTAAAAAAAAAAATTGAAATTTATTATAATTAAGATGGATTAGGTTGAATGAGTTTTTTTATTTAACTTCTTTTATGTCTGGTGTTTATATATTATTTGCTCTGACCGTAAGGAATGATTTAAGGATATTAAATTTCACTCGTGAGTGATGTCGCAGGTTTATTATTTTTTTTGTGAGATATCACCGCCCTGAGTTGTTGTCACTTTGTCAAATTATTTTTAGTCAAGTGTGTTAGTTTCACGATTAAAAAAAAATTGACTTTGAGGATGAACTCAAATCTGCCGGATGACTAGTTTCTTTTGTCAAAGATTTTTTTTTTGCTAGGCTCGAATCTCAAAGCAGGTCCAGACTCGACTTTTTTGTTGAGAAAACATTAATTTTAAAAACTGAGATTTTCGATTTCTCAAAATTTTAATTTCTTGAGAAAACCAGAATCTTTACCTCTCTTCTGTGGTTCGGAACCTCCTTATTTCTACTACTGACAACCCATGACTTTGATTAATATCCTGAGAATCTACTTTCAATACTCTTTATTTTCCATTCTTTTTTCTTAAAAAAAGAAATTTTCAGTGAAAATTCGAAAATCATAAATTACTATTTAAACATTTTTTCACCGAACTTTTATCGACGATTAAAACTAAAAAAAAAAAAACCTTGGCCTAAAAGAAATCTTCACCCAACTACAAATTAAATTTTTAATCACGATCATTCCCATCTTAAATTTATTGTACTAAAGCGCCGTTAATTAAAGCACAGTTAAATCGATGATCAATAATAATTTTTTAAATCCATTTAAAAAAGTATGTCTTCGATTCTTATAAGGAACATCCTACTCTAAAATTATGAAGAACAATAGCTCCATGTTCGTTTTCAAAAAAGTACATCCCGTTGAAAAACAATTTTATTCAAGATCCATATATCGATAGCTAATAATTTGATAATACGCCCAACTTGCCAAATTACAAACATCCATTTTTGATAGAGAGCCGTTGTGGCGACGTGATTTCGAATTCATAAATTATAAATCACGAGTTCGCAAATTTCGTTTAATGTCGTTTTCTTGTTTTAATTTCTTTCATTTAAAAAAAAAAATCGAAAGCGAAAAGACATCTGCCGGTACTACAAGTCCATGGTCAAGGTTTTGTTTTAATTTCCAATTCAAAAGAGAAAATTAAACGTGGATTCCCTTCCGGATTCGCTAATTACCACGTATCTACCTGATTAATGCGCGTGTCTTTGAATAATAATAATAAAAAAAAAACTGGAAGCTGTTTAATAAATCCGTTGCATAACCCAACCTTGACATTCAACTTCTTTTATGGTCTTTCACTCCCAAATCGCAAGGGGAGATGAGCCATAATTTTTGTTAAGGGCGGATGTTGCCAAAAAAATTATGAGTGGTTAGGGAAGCGGCATAGCTAATTAGCTATCAACGTCCATCATTTTTGCTTTGGTGTCCATTATCTTTGCTTAAGCATCCATTACTTTTGCTCTAGCATCCATCATTTCTGCTTTGGCGTCCATTTTCTTAGCGTGAGCGTTTGTCATGGCCGTAAATTGTGCAAAACTCGGGTGTTTTTATTAAAAGATGGCGATTTTTTATTGAAGCCAGAAATTTAGTTCGACTTTTGCCGCTTGGAGCGGGAGAGAATAAAGGGCGACCAATTAGATGTGTTCAGAAATTTGAAATGCAACAAAAGAAAAGCGTTGAAGACTCTCAGTGGTCGCCATGAGCCCTTTATTCACTTACTCTCGTAGAGGTAAAATTGGTGAACTATTTTTTTGACTTAAACAACGCGTTTCCTTCCTGAGCCCGAGTTTCTCGACCTCTACGACCATGGCGTCCACTATCTTTGCTTGAGCGTCCACTGCCTTTCCTGGAGCGTCCAATGTCTTTGCTGGAGCGTCCATTATCTTTGCTTGAGCGTCCACTATCTTTGCTTGAGCGTCCACTATCTTTGCTTAAGCGTCCATTATCTTTGCTTGAGCTTGTACTATCTTTGCTTGAGCGTCCAATGTCTTTGCTGGAGCGTCCATTATATTTGCTTGAGCGTCCACTATCTTTGTTTAAGCGTCCACTATCTTTGCTTGAGAGTCCACTATCTTTGCTGGAGCGTCCACTGTCTTTGCTGGAGCGTCCACTGTCTTTGCTGGAGCGTCCATTATCTTTGCTTGAGTGTCTACTATCTTAGCTTGAGAGTCCACTATCTTTGCTGGAGCGTCCATTATATTTGCTTGAGCGTCCACTATCTTTGTTTAAGCGTCCACTATCTTTGCTTGAGAGTCCACTATCTTTGCTGGAGCGTCCACTGTCTTTGCTGAAGCGTCGATTTTCTTTGCTGGAGCGTCCATTATATTTGCTTGAGCGTCCACTATCTTTGTTTAAGCGTCCACTATCTTTGCTTGAGAGTCCACTATCTTTGCTGGAGCGTCCACTGTCTTTACTTGAGCGTCCATTTTATTTGCTTAAGCGTCCACTATCTTTGCCTCTGTCTTTACTTGAGCGTCCATTTTATTTGCTTAAGCGTCCACTATCTTTGCCTCTGTCTTTTCTTGAGCGGGTTCTATCTTTGCTTAAGCGTCGATTTTCTTTGCTTAAGCGTCCAATGTCTTTGCTGGAGCGTCCATTATCTTTGCTTGAGCGTCCACTATCTTTGCTTTAACGCCCATTATCTTTGCTTGAACGTCGACCCCTCACCATCCACCAATGGAAGTTGTTTAATAAATTCGCTGCATTACTTAACGTTGGCCTAACGTTGTACTTCTTTCACTCCCGGATCTTCTAGGGGAGGTCCGCCATTTTTCCGAAGGGCTGATGTCGCCAAAAAAAATCAATGGTTGAGGAACCAACATATCTAATTAGTTAACAGTTGTTTTAACAAAAAAAAATTTTTTTTGGCTGGAATTAAAAATCCTACGCGTAAGTGATGAATGACTTACGTAGGACGGTTTGAGCCAAACTTGGCAAGGACGGTACCGTGATCCACCTATATCATCTGCCTACTTACCATCTGAAAATTCACATAACTGTGATTAGGCGAATCTCGTTTTCCGATATATTTTTTTTTTTTTTGTTCTTGTAAATCAAGGATGCGTGGATCGTGGTGGTTCTTTTGTCTTTAAGATGAACGCGGATTTAATAAAAGAAAATAATAATACTGGTAATAATCAATTGACCTTAGACGTTAACCCGTGTCATCGTGAAATGTCCTCGTAAGTCAATTAGTACACGTTAAAAAATCTAACCCGTTGTTATTTAAAATAATTTTCTAGGTAGTTGGATATGTGCATAAAAATGTTATCAATGTACACACGTGGTGGATATAGATAAAATATAAAAAGACTTTCGCTTTCTCGTAGTTGGGTGCTTCGCCATGTTAATTAAAGTAATTATACTTAGCCGGTACTTTCCCTTGATTTAACATGTTAGTCCTGACTGACTCCCTCGTCTTCTTCCTGATACGTCGTTCTCACATGGATTAATTTCTCTTTATATTTCATCACAATGGTTTCCGATGTATCAAAAATTCCTTTTTTTTTAATGCGATTAACTTCCTATTATTGTTATCATAGTCACCTGTCAGCGGCCTTGAGTAATTTTTATTATTTAAAATGGAATCGGTTCGGGATAATTGACGAAAGTTTGGGAATTAGTTACTCGGATTTGATGAGTCATGTGGTGGAGTAGGAGGGCGCTTTAGCGAAGATAATGGACTCTCAAACAAAGATGGGGGATGCTTAAGCAAAGAAAATGAACGCTCAAGAAAAAGTGAGGTTCACTGAAGCAAAGATAATGGACGCTCAAGCAAAGTCAATGGACGCTCAAGCAAAGTCAGTGGGCGTTTAAGCAAAGAAAATGGCCGCTGAAGAAAAAGTAGGGACCGCTTAAGCAAAAGTGATGGACGCTCAAGAAAAAGTGAGGGACACTGAAGCAAAGATAATGGCCGCTCAAGCAAAGTCAGTGGACGCTTCAGTAAAGAAAATGGACGCTCAAACAAAGATAGTAGACGCTTAAGCAAAGAAAATGGACGCTCAAGCAAAATTAGTGGGCGCTAAAGCAAAGAAAATGAACGCTGAAGAAAAAGTAGGGGCTGTTTAAGCAAAAGTGATGGACGCTCAAGAAAAAGTGAGGGACACTGAAGCAAAGATAATGGCCGCTTAAGCAAAGTCAGTGTGCGCTTAAGCAAAGAAATTGACGCTGAAGAAAATGTAGGGGACGCTTCTCGAGTAATGATGGAAAACTTACAATAACCATCTAAATAAATAAATATTTCTCTCGGCCACTGTTAATAACTTTTTCCTGTCACTGATTTAATTGCTCATTCCACATTTCCCTAATAAATGAGTCTTTTGTTCCGTACGACCCATCATAGTGGACACGCAGCCTGCATCGTACAACATACAGTATATCCAATATGGTCCAGTGATCATCGAACACGGATTTATCAGGCCTACATTTTCATTTTACACAATACCTACATCCATTTAACGGTACTAGGTGTATTTAACAGAAAATTCCCAGGTTCCGTTTCAAGCAAAAAAAAAAAAAAGAAACCCTTTTATTTTTTAGAATCCCCGTAGCGGTAATGTCCAACGTGTTTCTTCGTAATTCTCTTTTTCCTTAAAAACAAAAGAATCTCGCTTTCCATCAAAAATCCGAATACAATCTAATATACATTACACAATAAAAAATTTGCAACGATTCATTTTACGAGGTGAAAATAACAAGTTTTAAAACAAATATTTTACGGCAAAAGGAAAGAAGAAATAAAAAAAAAAAAAAATGGCGGAGAAAGTATTCGAATCATCTCGCTTATGTTAAACATGGGAACAAAGCGGAACCTAATATCAATTCTTATTCGTTTTTTTTTTTTGTATTCGATCTGTTATCAAATTCTTTCGTACAATTTCGCTTTTGTTTTAAAGATGAACCATGCGGGGAGTTCTCGAACCCGTGTGCCCTCACGTGAGTTTATTAAACTGCGTAATAATTACGCATTAAAAATATACGCATGACTTGAATGGGTCCCCTTTTTAAAAAACAGATGCCATCGGATTTTTTTTTTTTAACATGGCGATAATCGATATAATTTACTTGTTCCATTTACGGATGACAAAATCGATTAGCTGCGAACTTGCTGCGAATTATAAAAAGTGTTAATGAATTGACAAAGACGGGTCATTCACATTCGAACGCGAAACTTCTCTTTAAGAGTGCAAAAATTAGAAACTACAGGGGATCTAGTTTGATTTGTGCGGACTCTCACTGCAATCACTATAACGCGCATCTTTGACCCCGGAGGGCTTGCGATTTTTCTGTTATAATTGATATGTTTCATTACTAATGGCTATTTTTAATAATAAACATTAACCGCTTGTCTTTTTCCCCGTGTTAAGTGTAAATTAACTCTTTCGAATGTTTGGCTAAATGATCTTGGAAGTTTTTAGGAAGAGAAAGGGATTGCAATGATTTTGTATCGTTTGATTGGAACTTGCAAATTGATAAATTTTTAAGGTTCTATAAAAATTTTTTGACCTAGGTTTTAGTCTTATATTTTTGCCTCTGAGAAAAATCATATTATGCAATGTTCACTATTTTTCTGGAGCGTCCATCACTTTTGCTTGAGTGTTCATTATCTTTGCTTCAGCGTCCCTCACTTTTGCATACTGCCCCTGGCTCTTTGTTCAACGTCCCATAATTTTGCTTGAGCGTCCACTATCTTTGCTTGACCGTCCATTATCTTTCCTTCAGTGTCTCCCAATTTTGCTTGATCATCCATTATGTTTCCTTAAGCGTCCGCTGCTTTGCTTGAGCGTCCATTATCTCTGCTTAAGCGTCCATTATCTTTGTTTCAGTGTCTCCCAATTTTGCTTGAGCGTCCATTTTTTTGCTTGAGCGTCCATTATCTTTCCTTCAGTGTCTCCCAATTTTGCTTGAGCGTCCATTATCTTTGCTTAAGCGTCCGCTATCTTTGTTTCAGTGTCTCCCAATTTTGCTTAAGCGTCCCCTAATTTTGCTCCAGCGTCCATTTCCTTTTGCTTAAGCGTCCATTATCTTTGTTTCAGTGTCTCCCAATTTTGCTTGAGCATCCATTTTTTTTGCTTAAGCGTCTATTATCTTTGCTTAAGCGTCCGCTATCTTTGCTTGAGCGTCCAATATCTTTGCTTTAGTGTCCCCTAATTTTGCTTGAGCGTCCATTTCCTTTTGCGTAAGCGTCCACTATCTTCGCACAGCTAATCTAGAGTTAAAGATATGAATATTCTACTACAAATGTTTATGGAAATAAAATAAAACATTTAAGTGCTTAGGGGCCATTCAAATATTACGTCAGCACAATTTCGGCTATTTTTTACCCCCTCCCCCCCTTTGTCAGCTAGAATAAGCATTTGTAAGACCCCCTCCCCCCTATATGACGTAAGCTTTCAGGTCCAATCCCCCGTCAGGATCACCGATTTCGTGTTTACGTCAGCATTCGAAATACCCCCTCCCTCCCCTTGTCATCAAGAATAAGCATTTTGAAGACCCCCTCCCCCCCCCTAACGTGCTGACGTAATATTTGAACGGCCCCTTAACTCACCTCAGAAGCAATAGTTTAGCTAGTAACGCACTAAAAAGTCGGCTGAGCCGTGGATTCTAACCTCAACTTGTCATAATTCAGGACACAACAATAAAATTGACTCCAAATTTTACAATTATCGCCGCAGAGCATTCTAGCAGCAATTATCCGATTTGTAAATTGGAAATATTCCTTTATATATTTTATAAAAGAGCAACATTATATATTTTTGGTTAGAAAAAGCAGAGAAACTTGAAATCCTTTTTAATTCATGGGAATTAATTTCAAAGTCCTATAAGAACAAATAAATTTCAAGAAACTATAGGCTATGTCGTGCTCCTTCCTTTCAATGGATAGGCAATTTCTATTCTGGCCCCCTCACCTATTCTTAGCTTATGCTGAAGCGAATTAAGGCGCAGGTTATGCAAAATCAACTTTAAGTCTTGAATATATAAGCGAAGTATAAGTTTTAGATACGTGACGTCACGAGGATTTTGCCTATAAATAAATTTTGTCACATATTTGCTTCAAATTCATTATCGGGAGATGGAAAATGACAGTTATGCATTTTCTCGCCATTATAGTTTTCTGCAATAAATGTAAATAGAATGAATTAATTCATACAATTGTCAAATAATGAATAGAATTAAAACAAACAACAAAAAAATTATTAACCAATTAAGGTTAAACAAAAACTCCAATTGAAAAACATGGCGGCCGATTGCAAAGCGATTTCAAAAGTTGGCAACACTGATTACAAAGCTTGCTGCAGCCGATTTACTCGTGGCGTCTATGGCCAATAGTAAAACAAAACAACCTTCTCAATCGTAAACGAATCCGAATTAATATTTTAATTTATGTTCCTCGAACCATCATTTTTATCGTTTTCTGTTTATTTATAACATTATTATCGTTTTCAAAAACATGGAAAAAAGATATCTATAACGACATTTATACAATGGCCGTGCGAAATCGTAAGGCAAAACCAGGCGGATATAATTTTATTTTTTTTAAATAAACTCATAAATACTGTAGGTAAAATGTCGATGGCGCTTTTAACCTTGGTTCAGTATATAAAGAATCCCACGTTTAAATTCACACAATGAACAATGTTGTCGCATATTACATAAGATAATGATGCTCTACGTGTGGAAGTTAATTCGCAAAAAGAATTTTCACGAAAAGGCAAATAATAAAAAAAATGTTTGTGTTTATTTTTCCCTTTATAATCAACGCTCTCACTTCAACGGTTTTTTTGTTCCTTAATTGGCGTGTTGAGATTTGATTGGAGAGATGTTTTCAGGCCTCGTTCATCGATAGTTCGTTAAAGAAAAAAACGAAATCAAACCACCTGTGTTAATGATTCTTATTTCAAGGTCGAAGTATATTAACCGCGCTCACGTCCTTGTCTTTGACAAGTTTTATTTTTTTTATTTAATTGATAAAAATCCTGGATGCATTTATTTCTCATCCCTTGACATTTTAATTAATTATTTTTTTTTGTTTGTTTGTAGGGTCAAAACGGATTCGAAGAACTCCGCAGATACATCAAACAAGGAGGAGATTTTTGCAAAGAATTGAGTGTCATCTTGCAAGAAAGGTAAATAAAGATGTTGATTTGAATAATTTATGAAAAGAAAGCAACGAAGCGTTCGAGATTTTTTTTTTTTTGCGAAATTTAAGATTATTTTAATTTGAGATGAGATTTTGGTGGAAATAATTTTTTTTCCGGTGTGATTGCAGATCAGAAGCAGAAGCGCAGTATGCGAAGAGTCTTAGCAAATTATCGAATAAATTGCTTAAAACTTCGAAGGATGCGGTTGGGAGCGTGTCGGAAGCGTGGCAGAGGCTCGGGGCTGAAATGGAAACCGAAAGCGATATCCATAGAGCGTTTTCTAATGCTTTGAGCGAAGAAGTAGTCAAACCACTTAGGCAGTTAGTGGATTCACAACATAGGATAAGGAAAAATGTTGAGGCGGTTGTAGATAAAACAGGTAAGTTGAAAGAAATAATAGTAATGAGGAAAAAAAAATGGCCGGAAAAGATTAAAACCAAATTCAGGCCCTAAAAATTTTTTTAAGCTAATTGATGGTGAGTGGAAAGCTTGGGGCTGGGCCCAGAGTATCTGATTTTTTCTCCCTTGTTGGTTTAAAAAATCTAGCTGCCGATTTTGGCCCTGTGAGTTTCATCGTTATTTTCAAATCCCTAGAGACTCAAACAGAAAAAAGATCAGTGAAAGGGCTGGAAAAGATAAAGGACCCGACAAGGAAAAAAATAGACAAAAAAGAAAGAGTCGACAAACAAGCGTCGACAAAAAAGGGTCGACAAACAAGGATCGAAAAATGGGTCGGCAACAAAGGATCAACAAAAGAAGTCGAAAATCTTCAATGCTACGAGGCTATACCCCGACAGAAAGGGAAAGAGTCCTTGTGTGCTTGTGTGTCCTTTTTGGACTGTTATTCCCTTAGTTGGCCATTTTTTGCTCCCCCTCTCCCACGTTGGACTGTTTATAAATTTCCTTTTTTTTTGCAGGTAAAACGCTTGGAGAATGGAGGCAAGCCGAAGGTAAAAGTAAGAAGCAGAGTTTCCTATGCGCCCGGGAAAATGAAAAACTTCAAGATGCCATGTTGGATGTGCGGAATAATAGGAATACGAGCACGCTCCATCTTCATCATCATAATAATCATAAAAATTTATCTGATAAGGAGACTGCGAAAGTAAGTTCGAAAGAGATGGGATTAATTTGAATTTTGAAAGTGAAAGGAGTAAATCACTGACCTGACTCTTTTTAACTGTTTGGACCTTCACGGTTGTGAATTTTAGCTTCAGGTTTCGAATTTCCAGTGTTGTATTGGGTCTCAGATTTATAGTCTTTAAGAAGTGTAGACCGATGGTGACAATTAATTTAATCAGCAAAAGGCTTATTCGCAAATATTGATCGGGCACAGAAATAAACCCCGGAAAGTTTTCGAACCCGAAAAGAAAATTCTATAAAGTTTTGGAGCTCGAAAAAAAAATGTTGACAGCCAAAAATTTTAATAAAATTTTTGAAATAGGGGGAAAAAAATCTTAAGTATTTTCAAACACAAAACTATTTTAGATGGGATTTCATTCTCTACTCATCAAGCATTATTTTTCCTTTTTTGAATGAAAAACTGAAACAAAATATGAGTTAACATATCACTCAAAAGTTTTTAGCCAAGCTAGAGTTGAGCAAATAAAAAAAAACGCTTTTTCAATGAGAAGTTACCAAATTACGAAACATGAACCGAAGGGAGTATTTGCTATTTGTTTGTTATCAAATAACAAGTGATGACTCACGATATATGCATATACACGGGAAGCCGTCAGACAATACAACAAAGAATACGTAACATTAGTAATCGTTCGGGGAAAAAGCACAAAAACCCGTCCTTACAGGATTTTAATTAAATTTAAACACCCACGGATTAATTTTCAATCCCGTTGAATTAAATGGATTTCAAATTTCTAAAAAATTTTGCTTTTGTTTTTTAGCTCGATCTAAAACGTAAAAAAGCAGAGGAATCAGTCAAGAAAGCAGACGTGGAATATTACAGTTTTTGTGTAAAAGCAGAACGATCTAGATTAGAATGGGAATCAGCAGTTACGAAGGGAAGCCAGTGCTTCCAGGCGCTCGAGGAAGAGCGTTTATCTTGTCTTAAAAATTTAGCTTCTTGTTATTTAAAAAATTTTCGGGATATCGGCCCGAAATTAATTCAGGTAAATATTTCAAATATTTAATTTAAATTTTTTTTTGAAGGGAAATGAATTATTGGTAATTTTTTTTTTTAGTGTTCGGATCGGCTGCTGGAACCAGTAGAGTGCTGCGACGTTAATCGAGACATACAAACAGTCGTTAGCATGAAAGGTACAAGTCAGCCATCGCAAGAGCAACTTCTTCCGGATTTCTACGCAGAGCACGTTACACTCGCCATGAATCGGGATAGAAGGAAACAATCTTTAGTCAAATTGCTTCAATTAATTAGGCAGGACCTCGAGAGGGAAAGGCGGGGGAAGCAAGGGGTCGAAAATCTTCAAAGGGCATTACAGCAAACTCCTAATTTCGGGGCTGAGGAATCGCAGCAGAATGTCGACGAAAAGCTCCACCATGTAGGTTTTAAAATTAGACGTTGAATTGTTTTTTGTGTCCGCACTGGAAATAAAATTCAGTGGCAGACAAAAATAATGTTCGAAAAAAGAATTAAATTTGGCCAAAACGAGGCATTACAATAAAATTGCAGGAAAACCTTTAGTAAAAAAATGTTGTGACAAGCTAAAATTTGAAAAAAAAATTAAGCCAGAGACATTGTCGGGCTGTTACTGGCCCCAGTTCAAATAAATTGATCCACAAAAAATTTAAATTCTTTTTTTAATTTTTTTCTAGATGAAGTCAATGCTTATTTATTTGGAAGCAGCTAGGTACAAAGTTCAAAGTGCTTTATCCGAATTAGACGGCAGGACGAAACCTTCGCATCCTTTAGCATCTCACATTCAAGTCACTAGAGATAGGCAAGGATTACAGCAGAGTATATTAAAAGTACCGCAGTGGGCCAGGAACGAAGCAATCGTGAATCAAAGTCAACCCGATTCACCGGATTGGACTGGTCGTGAAGCTGGAGATGGAACTTCTGTTCAACCTGACAGCGATTTTGGTTAGTTTTTAGTTTTGTTAATTTTTTTTGTAAGTGTGAAATTGTTTGGAATGTATTTTTAATTTTTTTAAAATTTATTCCAGATGAGTTTTCAAGCGTAGGAAGCGATAAAGATTACCAATCAAGCGTGTACAACGTACCTATCATATCTGAATGCACTGCTGATAATTGTCCAGAGCAAAATTCATTAGGGCAATGTAGAGCGCTTTATGACTATTCAGCGAAATTGTATGATGAGCTCAATTTACAAATAGGTAATTAATTTATCCCATTTAATGCCTTCGAACTCCTTCTCTAAGTTCTTCCAGACTGTCTGATGTTCGCAGTGTTTTCACATTGTACGTGGCAACTGATAGTTGCTGCTTCGATATTGTACTCAGCGAGGATTTAAAATTAAAGAGCTTCGAAAAATTTAGAAGATTTTATAGTTCAAAATTCGAAATTTTTTCAAGAGCATCTAACAATGGCTTATGTTTGACTTCAGATTCCTGTTTAGAGTTGCTTTTAGTCCCGATTTCCTCTATTTTTCCGATACAAAATGTTTTAGTTGAATGATTTTTCATTGTGATTTTTCTTTTTATTAGGTGACATAATTCAAATTCATGATAAGCAGCCAGACGGATGGTGGCTTGGAGAACTACACGGCGTTGTTGGAATTTTCCCAGCGACATACGTAGAAGAAATTAAATAATTCAAGACTTAGCCTTTTATAAAATAAAAAATTTAAAAAAAAATAAATTATTGTAATGTTTTATAGTTTTTATCTGTAAAGTCATGTCTTCCAAGAAGATCATTTTAAACTAATATATTTGTTTTAACACAAAGGTATTTTAATGATTTTTTTTTATGTTTTTTATTTTCCTTTCACAAAACCTTATCTGAGGAAAGTTTAGGATGTGCTATAAGCTTGCACTTTCAAATGGCTTGGTGAGATAGTATCAACTTTTCTACGATCCACGATCAAGTATTATTTAAATGTTATACTCCTTTAGAAACTTTTTTTTTGTTAAAAATTTAACGAGCAAATCTTACCAGAATTGAAAAATGCATTTTCGGCTAGGTTCCCGTGGGAATTTCGGGATGATCTTTGCGTCAATCGATAGAGGACGTCGAGATCTATCATTTGAGACCAAAATCTCCATTTTTTAAGGGAATTAAGTCCGAGTATTTGAAAACAAGCATTCTCGACGACCCCCCCCAAAACCGGTAAAATTCGAAAGGAAATTTTGTGAGGAAGCTTTTCCCAAGTTTTTACGAAAATCGCTCGTAAAGTTTAGGAGCTATGGGCAAATGAATTTTGCCCATTGGAAATTTTGCCCACAGAAGTAAAAAATGCATTTTTGACTAGGTTCCCGTGGGAATTTCGGGACTCTCCAGGATGGATATAAGAGATCTCGACGCCCTCTATCGATTGGCGCAAAGATCATCCCAAAATTCCCACGGGAAATGTGTTAAAAAAAGCATTTTTAAATTGTGGCAAGGTTTGCTCGTAGTTTTTCGTAAAAACTTTGTTAAATTACGAGCAAACCTGACCACAATTAAAAAATGCATTCTTTGACACATTTCCCGTGGGAATTTTGGGGTCATCTTTGCGCCAATCGATAGAGGACGTCGAGATCTATCATTTGAGACCAAAATCTCCATTTTTTAAGGGAATTAAGTCCGAGTATTTGAAAACAAGCATTCTCGACGACCCCCCCCAAAACCGGTAAAATTCGAAAGGAAATTTTGTGAGGAAGCTTATTTTCTCAAGTTTTTACGAAAATCGCTCGTAAAGTTTAGGATCTATGGGCAAATGAATTTTGCCCATTGGAAATTTTGCCCACAGAAGTAAAAAATGCGTTTTTGACTAGGTTCCCGTGGGAATTTCGGGACTCTCGAGGATGAAACTAAGAGATCTCAACGCCCTCTATCGATTGGTGCAAAAATCATCCCAAAATTCCCACGGGAAATGTGTTAAAAGAAGCATTTTTAAATTGTGGTAAGGTTCGCTCGTAATTTAACAAAATTTTTACGAAAAACTACGAGCAAACCTTGCCACAATTTAAAAATGCTTTTTTTAACACATTTCCCGTGGGAATTTCGGGATGATCTTTGCGCCAATCGATAGAGGGCGTCGAGATCTCTTATATCCATCCTGGAGAGTCCCGAAATTCCCACGGGAACCTAGTCAAAAATGCATTTTTTACTTCTGTGGGCAAAATTTCCAATGGGCAAAATTCATTTGCCCATAGCTCCTAAACTTTACGAGCGATTTTCGTAAAAACTTGGGAAAAGCTTCCTCACAAAATTTCCTTTCGAATTTTACCGGTTTTGGGGGGGGTCGTCGAGAATGCTTGTTTTCAAATACTCGGACTTAATTCCCTTAAAAAATGGAGATTTTGGTCTCAAATGATAGATCTCGACGTCCTCTATCGATTGACGCAAAGATCATCCCGAAATTCCCACGGGAACCTAGCCGAAAATGCATTTTTCAATTCTGGTAAGATTTGCTCGTTAAATTTTTAACAAAAAAAAAGTTTCTAAAGGAGTATAACATTTAAATAATACTTGATCGTGGATCGTAGAAAAGTTGATCTTATCTTACCAAGCCGTATGAATTTAAATCTCTACGGTCAGATTTTGGTGATAAAATTTAAATAATATAGGATAATTAAGACAGGAAAAATTAAATACTAAAAAAATCATGTTAATAATAACTTCGGTTGACATTAACTTCTTTTATTTGTTTAAAAATCTATTAAGAAAAAAAATGATATTTTTTATTCCCAAATAAAGCCACAATCACTCATTCTATATAAAATAGGAAAAAGGGACTAGGGAGGAGGAAGAGGGGGAAAAAAAGGGAAAAATTAAAAAATAAATTACCATCGCCTTGAGAGTATTATAGCATGAAAAATAATAGCATAAGGTTTCTCGTAGATTATTTTTAATTAAAAGCGGCTAGATATAAATAGATTGACATAAAACAAGTACCTTATTACTTTTATTATAGAATGATTATTTTTTTTTTCTATTACTCCTATTTAGGTTATTCTAAATCGAGGATTTTATTGTGCGTTGTACCATAGGAAGTATATACTCGAAGCCCCGGGAATCAAAAACTAAAGGGCGCTATCGTTCAAAAAATTTTCTTTAAGCCTCTTTTAAAAAAACCTAAGCATCTTTGCTGTAGACTTTTTTTCCTGACTTAGCGGATTAAAATAGCACCAAACTGAAAAAGCCTCAGCGTGTTTAAAAAAAAATCTCAAGCTAACCGACAGATCTATCTATTGCTATTTTTTACCTAAACGGATTAATAAATAAAAAAACTTTTTTTTTAAAATAATGAAAGACAGGAGTAGGGGGAAAATGCGTGTAATGAATGGCACTTGCGAAAAAGAAAAACAAACTGACGTTAAGTTTTTGATCAATCAGTAATGCTGATTTGAGCGAATCCGATGAGGGCTTTATCGTCGGGCACTTCGTTGCTTCCATAGCCGGAATTCTAAAAAGAAAAAGAAATTTAACTAAGTAAAAGAAAAAATTGTTAAATGAGCGCAGTGGTTTAGATTTAAATTTAGGGTGACCAAAAATCAAAATGAAGGGACTTTGGTCTAAAATTTCATTTTAGGAAAATTTTGAGTCATTAAAATCGAAAATTTAAAATTCAAGACAGTGGCTTCAAAACTAAATTTTTGGCCTGCTAAATTTTAAATCTGCCCCACTCTGGTTTCAAAATAAAATCTTACCAGAGGGAAAGTAACAGCTCGGAGTAATCCTTGGCTGTCTATTAGTTTTTGTAGATTAGCAGCTATTACAATTATATCTTTACCATCAACAAGACCAGCTTGCATTAATTCGGTTGCGATACCTTCTGCTGAGTCTTTACCAATGCCGAATTCGAATCGAATATCATTTAATTCCTTCTTGGGATTCCTGCAAATCAATAAAATTAATTAATAAAACATTCAAAGAGAAAAAAATAAAAAAAATTTATTAATAATGACCTCATTCGAAGTACTAAATTAATAGGAGCAACATTTACAGAAGCAGAAGCACCATCCGTTTCCGCTAAATCTTCCTCACTACCACTCGATGCTGCTTTTTCTATTGAATTCATTGGCTTTTCACCGGCTTCTTCATCAGAGGATTTTCCGCCATCCTCTTCCTCCGAGCTCCAAACCCATTCACCGGTCATAGTACGGTGCAATCGACCGCTGGCACCAGATTGACGTTTGCTTGCCTTTTGAACGCGAGCTTCAACGCTTGGCCCTATCGCTACCAGGGTTTGTTGAAGGTATTTTTTGTCTTTTGCTTTTTTAAAGAATGGATGTTTTAGTAACTCAGAAGCAGGAGGCCTGTTCAAGAAAAAAAAAATTAGAGTTCTGAGCTAATAAAATTTGAACAATTAAATCTTACCTCTTCGCTGGATCCTTTTGCAAGCAATCTATTATCATTTTCCTAAACGTCTTCCCATATGCTTTATACTGATCTTTTTCTTCAGCACCGGTATCTAATGTTGGCGGATCGTTTTGCAGTGTTAACATTAAAACTTTCATTGGTGGATATTTATGATAAGGGGCAGTGCCTGTAGCCATTTCAATCGCTGTTATTCCAAAAGACCAAATATCAGCTTTGAAATCGTAACCATGGTCCTGTGGGGAAAAACAAGATTATAAAAAAATTCTTATAAGTGTTTGCCTAAGTCAATCATTTGCATCCATTCACTACATCAAAACAAATTGCCAATAAAAATCAACAAGGTTAGGTTAGGTTTCCAAAAAATGTCAATTTAAGTTTAACGTTTTATAATTTCACTTTCACTCAGCCCAACCCAACATTACACTAACCTGTTCCATAACTTCAGGAGCCATCCAACATGGTGTCCCCACAAAAGTGTGCCTAACCTTCTGTCTTGACAAATCCCTCCCAGTAGCTAACCAAGCGCTGACTCCAAAATCAGCGATTTGAACACTACCATCCTCACCCAAGAGAATATTCCCTGCTTTTATATCTCTGTAATAATATCATTAATAAATATGAATCCAATTTATCTTTTTATTCCCCCTTTTACCTAAGCTTTATTTACCTGATTTACCTATGTATTTGTCCATTAGAGTGAAAATATTCCAGTCCTTTTAGCACCTCCCTCAAAACAGTTGCAATCGTGCTCTCATCAAAAACACCATGCTTGCAGTTTGAAACTCTCATTTTATGTTTAATGACATCTAATAATGATCCGCCCTCCAGTAATTTCAGCACCAACCAAAGTTCCTCACGTACCACAAATGATGTGTAGTAGGTTACAACGTTTTCATGGTTACAACTAGACATCGCCTGAATTTCTTTCTGCAATACAAAAAAAAAAAAATTAATTTTGTGTCACCCAAAAAAATTTGAAAAAGATAAAATATATTTACCAGTAGCTCATCCATACTCGTATTCCATTTTTCCAAATTGATCCTTTTTATTGCACATTTTTCTTGTCTCGGCTTGCATATGGCAGCATGAACAACAGCTGTGGCCCCCACACCTTAAACCGTAAAAATTAAAAACTAGTTTAAACATCCTGAGTCATTTGGCCTCTAAATAATGCATAATGACAACCAATCATGCTTGCAAAAATAAACAATAATTATGTCATGGTTTGATGAGCATTTCTCAAGCTTTATAACTCAAAATAATGAGGAATGAAAAAATAAAAAAAAAATTCCGAGTAAACATGCAATGAGGATAGGACGGCAGGACGAAGCTAAACGAAGCAAATTTACATTAATAAAAAACGGCACGCAAAATGCAAAAGCCGCCTACTTAATTCGGTATATATTACATAATTTTATTCACTGTTGAAAAAGATTTCATTTCTAACCTATACAAGGTTATGATGGAGATCGAACCGACATGTCGCCATTTGGAATTCCGAGATGAAGGTATGAGTATGACTTCGGGGATAAATTAATAGGTGCAAGCAATGCAGGAATGACGAGAGTTTTGATTAGTGTTTAAACTTACCGATTACTTCTTTTAATTCGTAATCATCTTTCGAATTCGGCCAAGGTTGAACATTCCCAATACCACCGGTAGCCATTTTATCAGACAATATGGCAGGACGACTCGCTAACCATTCAGCGTTTGAAGATTTTCTTCTGAAAAAACCTTGAGGGCCTGTAGGAAGGATACCTGGTGATATTTTTCTAACAAAAAATAAAACATGAATATTAAAAATGGTTTCAAGCGTTTTGTTACCTTGATAAGAATCACGTAAATGAGAAATGAAAAAGGCGGGAATTTTAAAGTTTTAAATGTTTTCGTGAATGATTGTTTTGGGTTATTTATATTTTACTAATTTTAAAGAGAAGGCAATGTAATGATTTAATGTGTCAGGCATGAATTGATACGTCATGCTCAATTATTCAGAGTAAGTACCTAAAATAAGGTCTAGTTGTTAAATGTGGTGGAAATCGGAATTTTTTCATTATGATTGGAATAAAATCATGGCTCATGCTCGCCACGTGTGGTAATTAGTAGGTAAATGCTAATTTAAAACCGTAAATCTTTTATTCGGGTCAATTTTATGATAATCAGTGCTATATTTGGAAAATGAAAAAAAACTAGTAATAATGTTACTTTTTTGGAAGATTTTTGTTAATGTTTAAAAAAATAGTGCTCTTAGGTGCTTCGGTAGAACTTTGTATCAGATCAAAAAGCTCCCCATGCTCCCTAGAAAAATATCAGAGCTAGAGGAGGGGACCCTTAAATATTATAGCAGATCAAGGGCTCTGCCCAAACGCCAAAAAGCAATTTTTTTTACTTTAAGCATAGTCTGAGGTTTCTGTCATTGAAAGAAAATTAATGCAGCATTCTAAAAAAAATTTATTTCACACTAACTATAAATTTTTTAAGGGATTGAGGACAAGAACTGATAAGCCAACGACCAGATCATGCTGAACACACGGATTCTTACCTTTGCTTGCCAAGCGTCAAAATGGGAAGGATTTTCGAGCTATCACTAAATTCTATTGTGCTTCCTCCTGTCATGTTTATTGCTCCTGATCGTCTTCTCCTCGGTTCAGAACTAAAAAAGTAATTATGAAAAAAATTGTAGCACTGCTTTCGTGATAGATCCAACTAAAAATGGGGATCCTATTTATTAACTGTATCAAAAATACTTCACGAAAATTTTGATTAAAAACTACGTCAAAATTATTATCATTCACGCTTATTGACCGTAAACTAAATGCGTACAGTTAAATTCATAAATATGGATTGAAAGCTACACAGTGGTGCCAATCGATTGCAAAACACTGATAAACAATATTTCATCATCAAAATTTTTATGTGTAACCGATTCGCACTACAAAAAATTTGGCTTGACTTGACTGGCGCCTATTCGCTTTTTATAGATTCTAAAAACGTTCCAAAAATCAAAAAACTATTCATTGAATACTTTCTTTTAAAACTAATATTTTCTAAAAATAATTGTTCCTCCAAATCATTTTAGTCTCTGCTGAGCCAAAATGAGCTCTGGCAAACTTGTATCCTGACCTCCCCTACCTTTTCTCAAACAAGTCACTTTTCTCTCTCTCATTCAGGCTTAGAGAACGCCCTCTCCCGCATTTCTCCCCCATTAATTTTTTATTTCAAAAACTGATTAAATCATCTCTAATTAAATTAATCTTCAACACGTTGTTAAAACTTAAATCCTTTAATCTCACGACTGAATCACTGTTTTACTATTCCACTTGAACTATTCTTCCTCTTCTATTTATGTTTTAAAAAGATTAAAATTAATCTAGACGTTTATAGCAATAATTCTCATACGAAACGCCACTCAAGATTGTTAAATTGTTGTTTGCACAGGATGTAATCGATTAACGGTTTATTTGCGTCGGCCATCTAAACAATCCTAGCTTAAAATAGCCGGCGTAAATTTTTTATTTCTTCCTTTTTCACTTAAGCCCTAAAATAAAACGCCATTATAATCTACACTTTACAAAAACTTACCGCACCGATTTTGCGAGCGAATCCGAAGATGAAGATTCTTTCATATTAGACATGGTTACCATCACGAGTTTTGACACATTGATCACTTTCACTAAAAATTTATTAATGAATCTGTCTTAGATAAAATATTAATGAAATAATCCTAATCATTTTTAGTTTCCTCTCTCTCCTCATCTGAAATTATATATTTTTAAAATTGCAATATATCCAGCCGATAATATTTCGCACTTTATTAATTTTCAAATATCACGATAATAAGGGTCGTTTAATCTTATCAAACTTATAATGCTCGTCATAGCGTATAAATGACTTCAAGGCCTCACCTTATGTTCGTAAATGCACCTTAACATGCGTACTGGATATGCACTTGAAAAATTTGGCTGATTTACAAGAAGCTAACCTTTTGGGAGATTGCGGAATTTAATAAAAAGAAAACTAGTTTAAAATACTTAAGACACACACCATAGTTTAATAAGAACTGGCATCGAATCCAATTTTTACGACAGCGGCGAGAGTGAACGTATTATTATTACCCACCAACGCATTGAACAATTCGTTAACAAGGCAGTTAAATCTTATGACAACCGATATCAAACTGATGACTAGTCGGTTAGGGACGAACTGCAGTCGCTCAATTTCAAATTGTTCTTCATTAATCCGTTTTGCTTTAATGACGAAATACGATATCTCAATGTGTGCCTGCAATGAGAAGGTACCTTAAAATTAGAAGAGAGATTTTGAGTCTGAGAAAATTTATGATTGATCGTAAACATTTATCAAGATTTTTTAGTACAGCGAAAAATTGCTATGTTGAGACATTAAAAATCGAAATTCATTAATCGTTTTTCTTAAAATAAAATGACGAGTAAGAAATTTTTACTATGACGCCTCTGACCGTAATATTACAAATTAAAGCGATAATAATCCTTTTATAATTTATCTGCTATGACTCTAGCACCATCTGGTAACCATTTATTGAATTGCAATTATTATCTCAATAATGTAACCAACGTTTTAAGACGATGCTACTTCACAGACTTTTTTTTGGTCTTTGGCAGTCCAGAGCCTTCATCCCAGACTTTTTCATAAATATATTTATTAAATAGATGAATCATGTTAACATTTCTCCTGTGTCCAATAAAACACAAATATAAAAGAATTATTCCGCAAATAATCCAAAATTCAATGCCAAGGTTTGAGAAAAAGAACGGGTGGCGTCTGCTAGCCGGTTACATCCGGAAAAAGGACGTGGCAGCAGCAGAACGCAACCTTTGATTTCTGAGCGTACTTCGAAAGCATTTTTCCACCTACAGGTTTATGTCCCTCATTATAAAATGCAAAATCAACGAATACAGGCTTCATGACGTATTACTGCTCTGGAATGTTTAATGTTCGTTATCATCATTTGAATCTAAACGTTTCTTTCATAAAGAACCGACGTTTATATGATTCGTTAGATAAAGGTGAACAATTTTCAAGTGACATTTTATTACACATGACATGTGTAAACCCGGCTAATTGTCAATTAAGTAATCCTCCTGTCAGGAAGCAACGGATTTCATCTTCATATTTTTCGTTCCTTTTTCAAGGTCGACAGGGAAGGTATCGAAAGGAAGGTTATTTTTAAAAAAGAAAATTGAATTGGATATTTAATAATCGTCACCTACCAGTTTGAAGCCTTTTTCCTCTTACAAAAAAACAAAAGGAAGAACAGGAAAAATAGAGGAAATAACGAACGAAGCGATAAAGGAGTGTGAAACAGAACGGGGAGAATTCATAACACATCGATCTCGCAAAACAGTTCGCCTTTGCATGGGAACGTGAAAGCGTTAGTTTCAAGTTGCGTTCGCTTGACTAACGGTAAGTTACGCAAATTTTTTTGGAAATTTGTTAGGAGCACAATAGTTAAAAGTTACTTTTCAATTTTTTGAGAAAAATTTTTTTTACAAAAATTAATAACCCTAAATAATTTTTTTGTAAATATTTTCCTATTAGCTAAAAAAATTAATTCCTGAAGATTTCTCATCTTGAATGGTACGGATATGAAAATGAACGCTTCCGTGTTATATAAAATAGAAAAAGCTAGCACGCTTCCGTTCAATACAGTTATCACACGCATTGACGTTACACTTACATACTTCAAATCATCCTCTAAGAGAAAAAAACACGTGTTGGATTATCTCTTTCACCTTTCACGACCTCAAAATTGATTCGTAAGTCAATTTCTATATCCCATAAATTTGACCAAAAATGGGTTGAACGCATAATTTAAATATTTAACATTCCGTTAAATTTTTTTTAAAGAACCAGGCTGGGACTGGTAAACTTTCACTTTGTTAACACTCACCCTTGGAAGAATTCCAGCCCGCCTCCCCTTTTAAAAAAAAAGCCCTCCCCATTATCAGCTCGTTATAATATTATATTTAATAGGTCCCACTTAGCGCCGGGCACCGAGCTCGCTGCCTCCCTAAGAAAACACCTTTTCAATTCTCTCGGTTAATTGCTCCTATCATTTCATGTCAGCAGCCTGGCAGCCACTTTTTTTGGGTAACTGTTTTTCGTGTGTTGTTTTTTTTTTTTTTTTTTTTTTTTTTTTTTCAATTTACAAACACTAAGGTGAATGAGTAAGGTAGATAAAATTGTTCTTTTATGTAAATTAAATGGGTTTTTAAAAGAAATAAAGGCGGGAAGATATTAAATATGTCGGAGGGAATAGAAATAAATTTCAAATATTTTGAAGTTTACCTTTTTAAAGATTATCAAGATTATTTTTGTCAGTCTAATGTTTGTTGTTGGTTGGTTCAGTCAAAATAATTTATTATTGTGTTAGTTTTTGGATTTACTCTAAAGGATTGAAAGAGGACTTAAAGGTTCGACTTTTAGTATAAATATGTGAGTAGGTTGGCTATTTTAAATAAAAAAATTTTAATTTATGATAAAGGCGATATTTAAATTTTTTCCAAATTGGGAACCAACGTGGATTTAGCAACAGGAAGAAATACCATGTATATCTATAGAAAAAGAACTTCTGAAAAACTAGACTGAGCTCAATTAGCACAGGTAGTGATTAGACTGACACTTTATTTTCTTCTGGTCCACAAATCTAGCTCTTAGACTTTTAATGACTATTGTACAAATTAATCCAACTTTACCGCCATTTAAAAACTTTTCTGCAACTATTGCGTGGCTGCCTTATTCTTTTTAGCCCCTTTTGCCCTTCGGAGTTGGCACATTATCCTTCGTCTTTCTTTCGCCATCGCTCGTTAAAAAGCAATAGCGATAATCTAATCCAACAGAAATCGAAAGTGCTACTTCAGACTTTTCTCATATCAATCTGACAATCTAAAAATTTTCCCTCTTTAATCTAATAAGCTATTTTTAGAAACAAAACTCTAAAAAAAATTTCACAGCTTAAACGGTTTATTCTGTAAATATATCCGTGTACAAGCGTGACGGTTGATGTGATTTTCATTTTCTGTTGGAAACTTTCAAAAAAGGAAACAAGCCGTTGAAAAGAAATAAAAAGAAAAAGAAAAGCAAAAAGGGCAAAAAAAAGCATATTGTTTATAAAACAGAAAAAAAAACAAAGCCATAACTCAAAAGTTTCTTTACTAATGACTTTAGCATGTTTATTACCCATCAATCTCGAGTATTACAGTTTTGAAAATTTCGTACATAATGCAGTAGTAGAATCGTAGTAAAAAAAACGTGATTGCGGTTTCAAGGCCTAATTCAATTTCCTTTTCCAAAAGAAAAAAGCTCTTGAAAAAAGTTTGATATCCCATTCAAATTTTTTTGATCGCAGTATCGTTCAATAAATCAACCTGTTACCGAAAACGGTTTTACTAAGTTGACAAATGTTCGTGAGTTTGAATGATATTAATGGTTTCCCTTCGACACCGTTGCATGCAATATGAAGTTTCCAATTGCTCATTTCCAGTTATTCAACAACTTTTATTAAACTGTTAAAATAATTGTTCCGTTTTTATTTAACCGCAAAACTGAAAAGCCTTGAAGGGATTTTGTATTTCTTTTATGAGATAACTTAACTCGAAAAGAAAAAATCTAAATATAGATTTTCTTTTTTAAATCACGATAAAAGCTTGAAAAATCTTTTGATATGATTTTTAACAAAGGAAATTGGAGCTAATAAGGAGGAAGGTGGTTTTGTTGATGGAAAAGGATATTAACAAGGCCGCTTTTTGACAGGAGAAGGGCATTGGAAATTGGGAGAAAACTTTTAAGCGAGATGAGCGAGAAATATTAATGCCTGTTTAGACCGGAGCTTTTAGTTAGAGAAGGTCATGGGAAGGCAATTAAAATAAAGCGGGCACGCATTGATTGCAGAGAATAAATGGCGCCGCAAAGTCGAACTAATTTGTGTGCAAGTTTGAACCTGTAAATCGCCATTTACATACTTTCAAATGTTTTTTGTGCGAATAATACAGGTTAGTCTAACCTCAAGCCCGTGAATTTAGTTATATAGGCGGTCGGTTTGTTCTTTAAAATAAACATTAACCTCTTAATTTCCGTGTGTAGAAGACGACTCATCGAAGTGTTCACTCCCTATTAGGCTCCCTACTTTAAATACTAAACTAATTATATATACCTGAATTTACGGCAACTTCAATTTTTTAAGCGTCCACACTGAAATTCCTCGATGGTAACTTGTGGGCATCAATTTCACACCGGCGATGAATCTGACTGGCTTATCAGCAGTTCAGCTACTTGTCCAATCGATGGAAACACAACTGCTGCAAAGATCTTGAGGAAACTAATCAGGTGTGTTTTTCTTCATTTTCCTATCATACAGAAAAAAAGACAAACACATTTAATTTCTACGAAACTTTAATTAAACACGCTGCAAAAAATTTTTCTTACCTCCTCATTCGATAGAAACTTTATTACTATGTCTAATTTTAGACTTTTGCGTTTCTTGCAAACACTTGAAACACTTGTTTTCATTAACACGGCGCCAATCTATTTTTTTTTTTTTTAGGAAACATTGTAAAAAATTTCCAAACGAGCTAGATGAAATAAAAATCGAAACCGACAAGGAAATTTTATCGTTTAAAAAAATAAATCAAAATAAAGAAAACGATCCGGATTTTGATAATAAAAAAATCAAGTCGGATTTTAATTTTTATTCTCAACCCGATAATAACCATTATGCAATTAGCCAATTTTTACAAGATCACTATAGAAATTTAACAGATGAAGGAAGCGACGATAACGATTCACCGACGGATTCGTTCCTTCAAAGTAAACCTATACAACTAACAACGTCTAAGGAAAGAGAAACGAAACTTAAAAATCACAGGGAAAATCGGATTAAGTATAATAAAGAGATTTCGGCTTTTTATGATTTCGGGGATTTTGACGAGACTCAACATTTGGACGGATGTCCCGTGAAATGGTTGTACAGGAAGAAGTCGATGGAGAGTTTAGAGAGCTTGAGGAATGGGAAATGGTGCGTGAAAAAGAGCGGTAGTGAGGATGATAAGAAGGAGAAAAAGGGGAAAGCTAAAAATTTTAGAGATAGAACGCCGGTCGAGATGAAAATTAGTAAGTAGCCATTTTGAAGAAATGAAAATTGATCTAGCGGTCCTAGCGGATAAAATCTGAGGTAATGGGGGAACTGGGGAATCTGAAAGAGGGAGTGGAAACTCAATCTTCAATCCTGAAAAAATCACGTGATTTCGCCGCCATTAATTAGCAAAACCATGTGTTCGAAAATTTTCTAATGTGCGAAAATTCAATTTCTCGAACGAGATGGCTATTGTTTTTTAAAGAAATCAAGCTTTTGAACACATACAAAGTGTAAAATTTTTCAAACACATTTTTTTGCTAATTAATGGCGACTGAGTGTCCACTCCCTCTTTCAGACTCCTTAATCTTCATCTTCCAAAATTGCCCGCCTCTGCAGACACTTTTGGAAACTTTCCTCATGCTAAAAATGAGCATTTTTTTCTTAAAGTAAACTCCACATTTGAACCTTTCGTAATTGCCAATACCTGCTTTATTTAGATAAAGGTTGAATATTCAATGATGGTATCGACTGTCACTTAATGTACTAAATCTTTAAATGCAAGTAAAAATAACTCAGACTGTTGCTTTAAATGCATTTTGTAAGAAAAATGAAAAAAATTAAAAAAACTGATATGAAAAATTACAAAATAATATGATGACAATGTCACTGAGAATTATGGTTTCGGTTTCTTTGGCAATGCTTGACCAAACGAGCAATTAGATAGACGGAACCAGAAATTATGTATACCGTTAATAATCCGATAAGACCATATAAGTAAGTATTGCATTTGTCTCTTGCATCTTTCAATACAGTAAGATTTTCTGAAAAGTACCAAAAATATAATTATTGATTGATGCTTTGTAGTAAACTGAATATAAAAAATATTAAATCTCAGTCAGTATATTTACCATTAAGTATAGGTCCAAAATTTGACACTATCAATTTCCTTTCGATTTTTGGTTTATCAAACACTATAACTTCAATCTTCTTAGGATTGTATGTAGAAGTCATAATGATATAAGCATCATCCTTTTTAGCAATATCAGAATTAAAAAATGGCAGACTGCAAATTCTAGAATGTGAATAAGTAATTGAGCGGGCTACATTTTCTCCAATAACTTGAAATGTGTCATTTAACCAAGGAGCCAAAACCAGCCCTGTAAAATCATAAGTAATATTGCCTCTAAATCTTGGAATGCATCGAATAATGTAACTCTCAAGTGGTGAATGATTGTTATCAGTTAAAAACCATTTAATATCAGCAACAAACCAATTACAATCAGCATATAAGAAATCAGCATATAAGAAATTATTTTTGTTTACACCTGCAATATAAATGAAATAGTAAATTTAAGTTTAAATTTTGAAACTATTATTTTTTTGTTACCTTTAATATCAAGAGTTGCTGAAGCTACAACGTAATCCCTGTTTGTTCCAATAATGCAAGTATACATCCCTGCATCAAGTTCAGTAGCACTTTTTATTATTAAAGAATTATTTTTGTCTATAGCAACATTGAATTTTGAATAATTTGTAAGTATACAACCATCTTTCATCCACCATACTTTAACTTCAAATGAAGGATCAGTAATTGAGCTACAATTGAAAGCTACATCTTCTCCATATCTGACTGATGTATCAACAAGTTCATGAATTAATCTTGTTTTTTTCCTCACTATCAAGTCACAACTTGTCTTTTGAACTCCGCCTATTAAGATTGTTACTTGACTTGAATAGTTAGCTGCATCAGAAAGTGTGATGTTCTCTATAACAAAAATTCGCTTATGACTGCCATCGAGTTCAACCCCATTTTTAAACCACTTAATTTGTACTGTAACATAAAGAGCAGGAATCACAACTTCCAGTTGTAATTTACTTCCTTCCATCAATTCTTCGCAGCCATACATCATTAATTTTGGGGGAGACCATTTTCTGTCAAATTCAGCTATACTGAGTTGTGAAAAATCATATATGGCTAAGCATTGTTGTAAATCTAAAAAAAAATGTTTTCGTGAAAGATTGTACTGCACATTCATATTTACATACAGTATAAAAAAATAATCATAAGAGACATCGTTTTACTTACCCCCTAAAAACATGAAAAATATAAACCAAATCAATTTATTCATGTTGAAAAATTCTTCCTTTTCAAGCTAAATCAAAAAGGGCTTAATGTCTTTCTTGAATTTTTACTTTTTCAATTCTAAAATAAAAGGAAAAATCAAATGACACTGTAGCCAAGTTATTTCTGTCATATTTAACACTGTCATCTCTCAACTTCTTTCTCGAACAACAAAAAAAAAAAAACTGGTGTCATATTTTAAAAGTAACTATGGTTTTGAATTAAACTATTTAACAAACAACACTGTAAGCAAATTTTTGTTTTAACAAAGATGGAGATAAGAAGATTGTGACTTTTTTTACATTAAATAAAAATGCTTACAAACGGTTTTCCATATGTCTATCATATTCTACAGAGATGTTACGTTTGTTTGAGCACTTAGGAGCATCAAGTGTGTTGAAATTGATCATAATCCGACAATTACCTCAAAATTAATTGTAAACATTATCTACTCGAAATTTTTTTACCGTGTTGATTGCAATTCTTCTATATCGAAAGCCAAATACTTTAAGCACTTTTAATACTTACATATCAAAGCTGAACAGATGTGGAAACCGCTGTAAATTAAGAAACACACAGCAACTTCTTTAAAATGGAATAGTATTAAATCGGAAAATGGCAGTAGAGATATTGAAAACAATTTGAAAAATAAATTTTCAAGAAAAGCAAACCGGTTACTAAGATTTTTGAATTTCCTTTCCATTTTTGAATAACTATAATCGAAAAACCGGAAATGGTTGCCCTCGTAAGGTCGCCCCGTGTTCAGTAAAATTCGCAAACATAGTTTTCAGTAGAGTAGAGGTCAAGAGGTGCCAACTTAAGAAACAAAACGAAGTTTTAGTTAAAGATAAAGTTTATTTAAAATCCGATAGATGGCTGAGCATGTATTTACCGCTCAGTTATAATAACAAAACCTAATCACAATCAGGATTGATTATTCAAAATGCTCCGCTAAAGTCCCTGGTGTGCACGACAGGACAGTCACATTTTCGACGATTCATCTGATTGGTAGTTGAAAATATGACCGTTACCGAACAGCAACGACTCTAGTGGTAGAATTGAGATTCTTACGTTAGATCAAAAAATTCTTCATTTTATCTGTTTTAGGAAAAATGAAATTGAAAAAAAGGAATTCGTTCGATGAATCAAGAAGTCCAGTTAATTTAAATAAAAAAAATCCAAAATTTGAAAGGAATTATTCGATGGAAAGCAATGAAGATATTCATAAGAAAAACTTAGCGGCAAAGCTAAACTGGAAACCATTTGCAGATAGTCAAGATGAAGAAAACCCAGATGTATCAGAGAAAAGGTAATAGACGGAAAACTAAGCTTTAGATAAAGAGAAATTGACGAAGAGTTCTGGGAAAAATCTGCTGGGGGTGCTCGTTATGGTTTAGAGAATGGTTGATAGATTGAGGGACCAATAACAGCTCTAGTGTCATTCTTTACAAGTAACAACAAACCCCGGTGGGAGAACTAGTAGTAATTCAGCTAGTAGTAATTCAGCTAGTAGTAATTCAGTAATTAAACCTCGTCAGGCACTTTAAAAAAAATTACAAGCAATAAAAATATTTTAGAATGTTTTCTAGATAATGTCAGAATTTTTGAAATTAACAACTGGATGCCTAGCCATGACCAAAATTTAAATTTTAGGCCGATTTGTTACATTTAACACCAATTTAGATTTAATTACCGAATCCTTTTAACAATTTTAAATTACAAAAATATTTTTTCTATTTAAATATTCAAATTTTATTGCAGTTCGCGAGATGGGTATCTTCCACCTCGGCCATTACTTGGTTTACGCCCACTACTCTCAATTTTATTATCCCCACGATTAGATTCTCCTTGCTGCTCAGTTACAGATCACCTAGCACAAAACTCCCGCCACGGTAAGTACCAAAAATATTCACATAACCTTTTCGGAAATAATTTTTTCAATTTACTTTTTAGGAGAAAGAAGAAGCCAGTCAGCATCGCTTAGCATAAAATCCCTAGATTTACCGACACTTCCCGACGCGAAAAAGCCTCGCCCGAGAACGACAAAATCACCGAAATTAAATAATTTTAAAACTTCGAAATTCCCGAAAAAATTGCAAACGCCGACACAAATCACGATCAAACTTCGCCATGCTCCCCGAAAAGCTCCCAAACAAATAAATGATGATTCAAAATCAAATGATAGCGCTCCTACAACTTCCAAAAAATCAAACGAAAAAGCCACGAAGGTTCTGAAACATTCACAGTCCTTAACTTCGCTTTGTTATGAATTGGGAAATAAGGCGAATACGGAAAATGGTAAAAATGATTACTTTGAGCAAATGATACGGGAATTGGCAACGGAAGATAAAGATTTGAAAATTAAAAGGTTTTTAAATTCGAATCATAAAATGTTAGATAGAAGTCATTCGATTAATAAAAGACTAGGGGAGAAGAAGAGAATCGTGCAAGAGAGCCAATCTTCTGTGGTTGATCAAACAGAAGATGAACAATTTCAAATTATTTGTAGTAAGGTTCAATTTTTTGAAAGACCCGGGAAACCGATGAAATAAAATTTTTATAAAACTTATTTTACTATGAATTAAGTGTCCTGCACAAATTTTTCGTATTTGAAAATTTTACACCCGAGCAACTCGAGTCAGAAAAAAACAAATCTCCAAGCGATTGGCCTGGGCAAGCCTGTGCAGTTTTTTACTACAAACAAAATTTTGGTGCTTCAAAAAATAAAAAAAAATTACATTTTCTTCTTACTTAATGGCACTTACAGTTTTTGTTAAAGCACCCTTTTAAAAAAAATAATAAAAATTTTAAAAATTAAACCTTAAAAAATGTATTAGCTTCACATTGTCTACCCGTAATATTTTCTTAAGTCCCTGTGATCCCATTAAAACACCGGAATTTTCGATCTATGAACGAAAATGAGATCATCATCCAAAGTCAAAAGAACCATGAACGAAAAAAACATGGCGGTTGCGCTCCCGAAATGCCATATATCGTGATTGTCGTAAAAATCGAAAATTTTACATTTTTGGTTGTACATTTTCGATTGGGCTGGAGTTAACTTCCATGAAATGCTTTTGTGGATGAAAAAATATAACGATCCTGACCAGCAGAGGCAAGCCATGATAATATAAATCGAGGATTGTAACAGAATTTTTTCTTTGGAGATAAACTGAAACAAAAATTAAATAAACATTTAGACCAGTCAATTTTTGAGGAAATTTTTTTTAAATGTCCAGACCTAGAAACCACTAACAAATTCCACTAGCTTTGCTAACTGGTTTAATACTTTTAGAAAACTAGCATGCTGCCGGAATTTTTAGCTATCCCGAAAACGAGGATTCATTTCAAAATTCGAGGTTTTGATTTTTTATCCGCAAATTAACGACTTCCAAGCTGGATTATTTAGGACTGAATATTTTTTAAAAATAATAATAATTACCTTCATAAGAATATAAAACGTTGTGTAAAGTACTAAATTTGCCATGAAAATGCTCAGAAGATAAGAAGCAAAATCGGTGAATTCAAAATAAAAACTAACAATTGCTAAGGCCCAGTTGCAGAGATTGGCGAAGGTTATAAACGCAAAGCGTGAAGGATACATCGGGATGAAAAATCTGCAGTTTAAACTTCTGCAACATGATTTCAATTCTTTCCAACATCTGCTCAAGCTACAAAAATCTGAAAAAATTCATACAAAATGAATAACTGAAATTTTTGGGAATTGGTGACTCAAAAAATTCATTGCTTACCTAAGTTCCATCTTCCCATGTAATAAATCTGCAGACTTAAATAAAGGCAAGTACCTAAATGAAAAATTGTGAAAAATATCCAAAAGGTACGAGTGCCTTTTAGAATCCCACACATTCCTAATAAAATAACTCCAGCTAATAGGAAAAAAGTGGCATAAGCGCTGGCATTTATATCCGGATGCCTTGTTTGGTATATTTTTATCATGCACAATGTGCTTATCACATACATAAAGCTAGTATCTGAAACAGAAAACAAAATTAGAAAATCGATAAAATAAACAAGGTAAAATTTTACTTTGTCAATTACTAACCAAACTGAAAGTTCATATGATTAGGACAAACATGATAACAAGCGCTCATGATGCCTTCTATGACTAGGGCAGCTCCCATTGCGTAAAATAAACCAAAATGCTGCGGAATTCCATAGCACTAAAACCAAGAAAAATTATCATAAAAAATAAAAAATAAATTTCAGTAAAAAATTTTTTTGATGCTTACCCTATCTAATTTCTTAACCCTAGCAACTAATTTTTTATGTATACGCTCTCTTCGATGTGTTAAAAATATAAATAATAAACCTAAGCAAATGTAAGCAATGTTGCTAAAAACATGATTAAAATCTGATAAGCCCCATAACGGATGAGAACATAAAAAATTATAGTAACATAAGTCTTCCTTTCCAGATTGATTTAATTGCTGCAATAAAAAATTCCAAAAATTAATTTAGTATGCTTAACTAAGCTTATAATTAAAATAACTAATCAGTACTTCTTTATCTCAGCATATTCTCTGCTAACAATTTATAATTAGCCTACCTGCTGATAAGTAAAGACTAGTTGAACAACCGGTAAAAAATAAAAAGTAGCTACAGTAAGTAGATTCCATAAATACAATAAAGATTTCCTTTTCAGTACTGTTGGATTTTTTCTGGCTAAATCACAAACGTACAAGAGAGTTTTAGTCCTAAAAAATAAAATATTCAATTTTTAAAACAAAAATTTATTACGATTAATTTTTTTTATTTAATATAACTTACCTAAAAATATTTTTATCTGATTCTGCATCTGGCAATAAATCAATGTCAGTTTCATCTAAGGATGAATCTGTTCTGATACTAAGAGTATCTGCAGTTGTATGGGTTACAGGACCTGTGGAAAAAAATTTTTGAATAATAATTCTAGTGCTGAAAAATTTATGATAGGGATTGCTTGAGCACTTACTATTAATTGTAGAAACGCCTGTTGTATACACTCTGTGATTATTGGTCGATGTTGAAGCCTCCTCTCTATCGTATAAATAATCATCCTCTAAATTAGGTATTTCTGTTTTCACTCTAAAACAGTAAAAATAAAAATTAGAATTTGTATTAAATTTTACGATTCTGCAAAATAAAAAAAAATCATACATTACGCTTACCTCATGAAATACAGGAAAGAGATAAGAAACATTATTACATAAAATGCTGTAATAGCTCCAATGGTAACCCCAACAGCAACTACATAATACTCGTAAGAAATTGTTTGGTGAACTGTTATCACGATTTCTTTTATCCTCCCCATTTTTTCGGTGACAGCCTGTGAATTGCAAGTACTATCCTCTCCACCAACAACAAATACTGCATAGAAGCCATTTGGAAACAACTCTCGCTATAAAAGTAACAAAATTAAAATATTTCTCAAAAAACAAGTATAAAAATTTTTAACTACTTACTGTAATGGTTAAACCCCCACGCCTTGTGACAGTTTGAAACAATCCTTCATACTGGACATTCCTTTCCAAGTCAAAAACTGGGCATGATATATTTTGAATTGATACAATCATGCATAAATCATCATTTGATTCAACATGAAGCAGGATCGATGAAAGATTTGCTGCAAATTCATATAAATAAAATTGAGGAGTTGATGGTGTAATTTTTACTGTTTTGTTCTGCTCCAATCTAAGAAAAAAAAAAATTAACTAATTATTAAATAAATAATTATTGTTATCACTTGTAAATATAATAATCACTTACTGAATAACAAAGTCTGTCTCTAAATCAACCTTCAGAGTAACGACTAAATCTCTCTCACTGGATGATGACAAAGAAACAGTAACTGCATGATCTTCATTGATCTGAATACCATCATTACTTGGACACTTGCTCTTAACATCAGTTGTAAGAAGAGAAGAGCATGTATTATTTATGATATCATATGGACAAAGTGTTTTTGCTGTTTCTTTAAAAGACTCAGCATTAACCATTATCGGCAGTTCCCATGACAGCACACCTTTGTTTTGCCTCACAACCACAAGGACAGGATTTTGATCATTGCAATCTTCACATTTCACTTTAATCCTTGGCGGTACTTTTTCGATGCTCTAAAAAAAAAAGTCACATGACATCTCACGCATCCCTCACATTTAATTCGCTCTCATAAACGCAAAACTTACCGTGGTTAGGTTAACGATCTGCACAATATACTCTTGAAATCGATTAACTGCATATTCGTTACTAACACCGACTGACAATTCACTAACATTAACATTCAAAGGATATTCATGGCAAATTGAAAGCCTGGAAATGGTAATGAGGATGAAAAAGATAGCAGGAATCATTGCGGTGTTTTTACACGATTGATTGATGACCTTATGTTAATGATCGATCAAAATCATCGTCGGCTTAATCCTCTTATTGAACTTATTTCAGCACATACCGGACAAGCCCGACTTGTCATGATTATGACTAGAAAATCACATGTAAACAAAGCTAATCAGTTTGAAAACGACATCGACGATAAGAGAACTTCCGCGATTTTGATTGGCTGGTAAAAGAAAATGGCGAAGAAATGTAATATGGCCGCGACTACTTCCACGTCAATTTTTTTTCGTCGTTGATTTTAGTTTAATTTCACACAACGAATAACAAATGTATTAAAGTTTGTGGGTGATTTTGTGGTTACAAGGTAAGAGGAAAGGTTTTAACATGAAATTATTAACATTTAAACAGAATATAAAAGGCTGTATTATATAAAATTTGTAAGAACTTACAACATAACCTTACAAGGTTAAGTATCAAAATTTTTAGATTGACAAGGAAGGAAAGTTTTTCTTCAACCCTTGCCAACACTTATAGTAGTTATGATCAAGCTTATCGCATTTAATTTCTCCCCATTCTGTTACAGCCATGCTTAAACTGCTTTCAAACATAAAAGCCTAAAAAAAAAAAACAAATTCAATTATGATATGTTGGCTCAATTGAGGAATGTTTTTTAAATAAATGTAATGATTGATTACCTGGGTTCCGTCTGCAACTCTACCAGCTTTAAGCTCAGCTTTGCTGGCTTCTTCAAAACATTTAACGTCAGGTCCGTGAGGTGTCATCATTGAATGAAGTGATGCACCTCCAGGGGCAAATCCTTCTTCTTTAGCTTCATAATTACCTTTTATAAGTCCCATAAATTCACTCATACAGTTTCCTAAGAAAATAAGATTTAGTAAAGGTGTAAAGAAATTATGTTAAAGGAATGAAAATTACTTACGATGATAATATGGTGGTCTGAAAGTATGTTCTTGAACTGACCATCTTGGTGGAAAAATTACAAAATCAGCTATCGCAACACCTGGTTTTTGTGATGGGCAAGTTAAGACTGTAAAAATTGATGGGTCCTAAGGAACAAAAGTTTTTTGATAAGAATTGATTAACATGTTTTAGTGTAATTTGACTAGGTTTACTTACACAATGGTCGAATGAAACAGAATTGATGACCATAAAATTGTTCAGATCATATTTATATGGAACATAATTTCCATGCCATGAAACCACATCAAAAGGACTATGCTGCTGCAATGCTTGAAACAGAATTCCTTGAAATTTTGATACAACTTTGTAATTTTTTACTTCTCTATCCTCAAACCATGCAACTGGTGTTAAGAAATCTCTGGGATTGGCAAGACCATTTGCTCCTAAAAACAAAAACTTTTTGATAATACTTTAAGCTTTAGCTAAAAATATTTAGCAAGTATAATAATTTATTTGTTTACCTATTGGACCTAAATTAGGCAAGCGAAAGTGGTCATCATAAACTTCCAAGACATACCCACGAGTTGGACCAACTACATCAACCTTAAATCTCATTCCTTGTTGTATGACACAAATCTCATTAGGTTTGACTTTAATTTTGCCAAATTCTGTCGTTATTTCTAAAATTCCTTGCTGGGGCACTACAAAAATTTTTTTATTAGCAAACTAACATACCGAGGTTAGTTCTAAAAGTTAGAATTACCTATTAAGAAATCTCCATCCGAATTATAAAAACATTTATCATTCATTGATGTATTACACGTGTACACGTGTATCGCAATACCATGTCTCGTGGTTGCATCCCCAGCTCCGCAAATCGTAAACAACCCATCTACAAAATCTAATTCTTTCTCCGGAATGTCAAAAGGTTTCCAACGAAATTGATTCGGATTCGGAGCATGGTCCCGAAATCTGAACGTTATATTCGAGCTGATTTTTTTAAAAGGTTCATGAACTACAGAAGGGCGAATCCTATAAAGCCAACTTCTTTTATTTTCTCCTCTTGGAACTGAAACGAAAGATGCGCCTTAATATTTCAGGAGGCTTGTCAGGATTAAACCAATTAAAGTTTATATATTTTTGTTTACAACATTTTTTTAAAGTAATTCCAATAAACATTTAATTTACATAAAAAGTGGTCGGTTATGGTTGCTACGTCATTTGGAATCGTGTCGTTTTGTTTCTAGGCAAATCTTGTCTTGGAACAAGTAGTAAGGCGGGTTTGGAGGCTCGTCTTGTTGATTAGTGTTGTTGATTTTTAATTTTTTACCTGTGAATGCAGTCCCTGATAGTTGTTCGGCGTAGAGGCCATAAGGGCAGACTTGAGGGCTGTTTTGGCCGATTGGTAGTGATCCCGGGTATCTGGGATCCTCAGACTGGAATTCGTTACCGAAACCAGATAGATACTGTAATGAAAAGAATTAAGAGAGCATAAAATAGTTTGTACGACTTGTTTAACTTAACTCGTGCTACCTTATTTTGGGTGCCACATTTCCATTCACTTAAAGATATAGTGCTAAAAACCGATTTTAAAAGGGACTTTACTGCAAAATTTTATGGTCAGCTGTGTTCACTGCCCCCCCTTCTCCCTTTAACATTTTTCTAAGCGTTCAGAAATTTTTGTGGATACTCAGGCAGGAAGAACTTGCAACTAAAATAAATTTTAATGAAAAGAAAGAAAAAATTAAAAATTTTAGGCCGGATGATAAAACAGACAAAAATTAAAAATTTTTTAGTTGACCAACCCAGCACCAAAGACAAATTAAGTTAAAAAAAATTTTTTGGTTCCTAATAAATACTGTAGAAGTTTTCCCGGGGTTTCCAAAGGAAAAAAAAGGTAAAAGCTTTGATGCAATTTTCAGGAAGTAGAGATGAAATTTTTTGTAAATCGCCAAGAAAGAAGTTTGAAAATTTTTTGGGGTTCCCAGGTAGAAAAAAATTTTAATTTATTTCAATTTCCAGACAAAATTATATCGAGTTCTTTATGGTGCCCAAGCAAAAAAACATTTTTTTTCTTTTGGTAAGGGGAGAATCGGGCCGGGGTTAAAAATTTAACTTTATTTCAAGTTTTTAGGAGAAAAAAAGGGGAAAATATTTTTTGGTTTGCAAACAAAAAAATCCGAAATTTTTGAAATGATTTAGATTTATTACTGAATGATTTGGACAGTTGATCTAATTTGAACTTTTTTCTGTCTGAATATTTCGGCAAAGAATTTCAATCGCTCTCAAATTTCCAAGGAAGGTGAAATAATTTTCTGGGAGGTGTACCCCTCCCAGGCAAAAGAAATTTGGAAATTTCATTGAATTCCTGAAGTAAAAAGAAACTGAAAATTCTGTTCGGGGGGGTAGTAAGATTTTTTTGCAGGACTACAATATCTCCCAGCTTCTTTAACATTTTTTCCCTAAGGTCTTATTGGAATTTTCTCGCAATAAAGAGCAGGATATCTATTTTTGTACCTCAGAGCTAGAACGTCGAATTTGAAAATCTCAAAATGGCGATTTTTCGTGTTTACCTTATGAAAGTCGGCCATCTTGGGGTTTTCAAATTCGACGTTCTAGCTCTGAGGTACAGATTTACAGAAAACAAGATTTCGACCAAATTTTGTTGGGATTTTTAAAGCCGCGGTTACGGCTGATATCAAAGCTTGAAGAATTCCGTAGCTAAAATTTTACTGTTGTGGTACTAGAGGAAGCTAACGCCCCCAGACCCTCCCATAAGTTCCGCCAAATACTTTGTCTGACCTTCACCAATTTTTGAAGACTTGGCACTGGTATCTTGGTACAAAGTTTAGGAAAACCAAATGGCGTTATTTAGAAGCACTTGCCCTCCCTAAGCTTCTCTTGCCCTCTCCTAAGATTTTTAGCTCCCATAAGACAAGAATTGGAACAATGAGGGTTTTTTTCCCAAAACAAAAATAACTGCTAATTTCCCAGGAAAGCTCTATATGGGGAAAGCAGAGAAGACAAAAATATTTGAACCTTATTTTTGTTTTGAAAAAATCTCATTATTTTGCCCCCTCAAGTATTTGGCAGACCTCAGCTTACCAAGATATGCTCACCCCGTCTTCTTAAAAAAAATCTAAAATGACACCACTGAAAACACCAAAACCAAAACCAGAAAATTTAAACAATTTACCTTAAGTTCTTCCGACATCGCTGAAAACTTACAACAAACTGAAAAAAGTACCCGATAAACAACGGCAGGAATTAGTGACCGGCCTTGGAAACTGTATGTCAACAAGAAACATTAATATATACCTGGTTATGTATCATTGGATTACGTAGGCGCGCGTCGGAAGAACCCAAAAAAAAATCTCTTTCCTTCTTTTCCCGTTTCTTCCTTTAAAATGAATTATTATCCCGTTAATGACAGGGATGAAATGTAAAAAGGGGAAGCAACACGTGACCTATACAGACCACGTCAAACAAGTTTTGCGTTATGTGAAATGTTAATTTTCATGCTTTATTACAAGGGCAATTGAAATTAAACAATGGCTTGCGGATAGCAAACCGTTTCTGTTTTGTACACATGATTCACCCCACACTTGACACTCCTGTCATCCCCTTTCAGATTTATCAATTTTGTTTTTTTTTCTGATTTTAGGTAATTAAAAAGAATGGGATCCGGTCAGAGTAATCTTGATCAGGCTAACATTATTAAAATTTCGGAATCGGTCGTGCAGAGATTGGAAAATTATCAAAAAGAGCAGTTGAGGAAACCGGTCGAGAAGAAAGAAGAACCAAAACCAAAAACGACAACTATCAAAAATGAAAATGTAAATCCGTTGCCAAAAACTAATGCAAACGTAGCTGTGAATTATGGACCGCCATTATCTTCCTTGCGTGTTTTACAAATGAAAGAAGACGAATTAGGCGAAAGGGAAAATTATTGGTCGGGAAGAGCTGAAGAATTTCAATTGAAGGAAAAACAGTTGAGTGAAGCGATGTTGAGGGAATTCGAAAAATCAGAAAAGGAGTTTAATCTACAAACTTCTGGGAAACAGCTTAGTGGATTAAAGAATTATGAAGAAAAGAAGAAGCGTTTGGTTGAGTGTTATACTAATTATCCGGATCAGTTGCTTCGGTGTGATAGGGAAGTAGCGGAATTTGCGGATTCGGTAAGAGTAAGTAATGTTGTTCAAGCGAGTCCAGCTAGTTAGAATCTTTCAGGTTGTAGATATTGTATAATTTATTAACTAGTAATATAATTTGTTATTAAAAAAATGGTTAAGGTGTTGTTTTTGGAATGGTGGATTCCTGGATCCGTATTTTATTTTTACTCGATTTCTACAAAAGAAAGAGGGTTATGTGTTTCACTCGGAGTTTTTATAATTCTGTATTTTAGAGCTAGAACGTCGAATTCAAAAATTCCAAAATATCTGTTTTTAAGTCTACTGCTACATAAGGGTGTGCCATTTGAAAGTCTGTAAGCTGCCATATTCTCGATTGAGGTCCGCTATGATCTCTAAGTGGGAGCCACCATTATTGGCTTCTTAAAATCAAGGCTACTTCCGTTACAAGGTAGTGGCAGACTTACAAATCTAGAATATGGCAGCTTCTAGAATTGCAAAATAATGGCAATCCCGTATGATCCTGTCAATATTTCCAAAAAAATCCTTTAAGGAATTTTTTTCCTTGAAAACGTACAACTAGTCCTACAATTTAAAATTGCCACTCGTTACCATGTGCTAAAGTGCCCTTTATACTTGAAAAAGTTGAAAAATCACTATCTTTTCCCGAGAAGCAGAAGACATGTGACGTCACCACCAATCAACGGAAGTAGGTTGAAAACGATTTTAGTCACAGCCAATGAGAAGCCAGGATTTCGATATACAGAGTTGGCGACTCTCTCTTTTCAGGCTTTCTAGAAGAACCAGATTGAATTAATGTAGCGTTACAGCAGACGATATTCAATAGCGACTCCTGGTAGACAAGACTTCCATCAGCCTCGCCCATTGAAACTTCAGCATAAAGTAATATTTATCCAATTGGTGGGAAACTTAAGTCAATCGTTCAGGAAAACTTGTCATAAAAATTTCGCCCAAACATCTCCCCTCTCTTATTAGCCTTGTTATTTCAAAAATAATTAATAGCTGAGAGAGAAAAACTTGTAAGGAAAAAGAAAAACGTGTGACTTTGCTGCAATTACTGTACTTATCGGGCGATATATTATTTAAAGGATGCATAAGCTAAAAGTTAGTTTATATTCGGAGAAAATGTCATGGACATGATGTTCAAGTAGCTATATATTGTGTGCGCGACAGGATACACCCTTACACGTGGTCTGATAAATTGGATCACCGACCCTCACCCCCTTTCCCAGCCAGCATACTCCACAGCCGTCTTATGTTCTCTATTGTCTTCCAAATCATTTGTTTTAGATATTTTTTTTTTGTATTTGAAAGTGTATTATATCCGATTATGAAATTAATTTCCGTGCTTTGAATATTTTTTGAAATCAGCAGGCAGGTCACGTGGTGCGGTTTTTGTGGAATTCTTGTAGAAGTTTGGAGTAGTACAATGGAGTGACCATTTTTTCTGCAGGCAACCTTTTGCGGAGGCCCTTGAAAGGTTTTAGTGTCAATCCAAAAACTTGGAATTAAGAATGACGAGTTTGGATGCCACAATTATCAATTGTGACCCGTGGCGGGCAACATTAGGCTTTCTACAAAATTATCAGGCTTTGAATTAGACCATGCTTAGCACTTAAGATTTTTTAGGGCAAAGGCTGAATTTTTTCAAATCTAGCAAGATTCTTGTCAGACACAAATTGGCTTTGCCAGAGGGCGCAAGTAAAATTACCAGAAGTGGCGGTCTAAGGAGAACAACAAGCACTATGACCTTGAATTCCTTATTGAATTATGAAGGAGACTACAGAATTCCAGTAGAGCTGATTTATTCAATTTGAAAAAAAAAATTGGCTCACACTCTAAGAAGATGGGGTGAACTATTGACTAGTCCGTAAGCGCCCTGTCTTCTTAGAATACAGGTAAAAATTTTTTATTCAAAAATTAAAATTTTGGTAAATTGTCGCACTTTTCTGTAAAAAATACGCCAAGTTCCTCTTTGCTTTTTATTCAAAAAAAATTGCACTTGCTGAATCAAACATTTCAGTCCTATTTTTAAAACTGCAAGAGCAAAAGATTCTTATCCGAACAAGTGGAGGATTCTTCCCTCAAGTTCTGGGATCCGATCGGACGATTAAGCAGATGTCATGCCACAAAAGCCAAACTCTCCGCTCATCAAACTACTTATGAATTAGAAAGAAACCCTTAAAACTGGATCGGAAAAGCACATTTTCCCACTCGTTTAAGGGTTTATCTAGTTAGCGAAGGGCAGTAACACGTTGACAGTCACGTGCCCCAATCGTTGTACATATGCCCGAGGTTTTAGAATTTGTTTAACCAGTTTCACCCGCGATCTTCATCTGTTACGCTTCAATACGTTTTTACTTTTATTGTTTGTTTTTATTTGCAATTGACTATTTAAACAGATTTTTTTTTATAGGGTCTATAAATTTTCTTTTTGAGAAATTTTCGCTGGAAAAAAAAATGACGATGTTGAAAATTTATTCTTGTGTGAAATTGTTGGCCACCCCCTCCTTCAGTTGAACTACAATGTAGTTTAAAAGAAAAAAGTCGTAACTTGCAGGTGTTGCTGTTTCTGACAGGAAATCGTTAAAAGGGGGAGTTTAGAATCTACCAATGCGAGCTTTTGGGGAAAGCTTTGTTATGGGGGAAGGATTGCGGTGTACGGAGCTTTAGACAGGGGACGAGAGGGGAAGTCGCTGAGAAAAAAAATTGAATTTTATTATTTAAAAAAATTTTTTTTATTGTATCAATTATTTTTTGCATGGTAAGATTTTTGGTTCGTATAACAAAAATAATTCAGGATTAAATTGCACGAAAAAACTTTGAGGTGGTTTTGTTTCTTTCAGAATTTTAACTTAAAGAATTATTTAAAGTGATACTTGAAAATATTTGAATTTCTGACTTCAGCGTAAAACATTTTCAATATTTTACATTTTTAATATTTTCAATATATTTACATTTTTCCATATTTCTCTAGTAAAAAAATTCCAGAATTATTTCTCGCCAAAAATATAATTTTTGCGTTAACATTTTAATTTTTTAAAGAAAGCAATTTTTCAGAATTTTAAAGCTTATGTTTTTCAAAAAAAAAAAAAAAGATCTCGATAATCTCGATAATTTTTTTAATTTTTTTTTTTTAAATCCTAAAAACCTTAATAAAGGTAACACTCTGAAAAAAGGTTACAGGGGCTGTAAGCAGACTATTAATTTAGACTATTACATTACACATTTTTTTGGCTTAAGAAAACTCTTTCAATTTTTTCCTCAGTTTTGACTAGATGCAATATTGCACTTTTACAAAAAAATTTGTACAAAACACCCCATTTAAAGCTATCACAACTTCTTCCTTTTTCACTCTAACTTAACTATTAATCGTATCAGCAGTTAAAGCTAGAGTCGTCAACACACTTCTTCTATTCGGATTAACTCCTAAATTTTCCCAGTTGATCCACGATAATCTAGCAGTTAAATCTATAAATAAAAATTTTCTTTATTAATAAAAAATAATTCTACAGCTTATCCTAATGATTAACAAATAATAAATTCTTACCACTAGTGTTCCATTCTGCTCTTTCGGCAGCTTTAATTTCTCCCCTTAAACATTTCTCAACATATGTTAAAGGATCATAGTCAACAGTCAGCACTTCCCTCAATAATGCTATATACGCTATTGCCAACCTCAACGTATCTATTTTGGATAATCTTTTCTCGTACGGAAACGTGGGTACGTGAATCCTCAGCTCATCGAAAGCCGAGTTGATACTGCTGAAAATTTCAGTTCAATCTTAGAAACATTTCAAAGGAAATAAATGAAAAATGTTGAAAATTTTTGATTTTTTTTACCCACCTAAGCATTCTTTTTCTTTCCCTAATATTAGCAGCATGTCTTTGAACTCTGTAAGGACTTCCGGATGGATAAAAACCATCGTCAGCTACTCCTAATTCGTTAGATGGATCATCTGCAAAAGGTAAAAAAAATTTCTTTAGAGTTTCAAATATTTTAGCTGATTAAAAACCAATTTTTTGAAAATTTACCTGGAATTCCTAAATAATGTAAAGTTTGATCGGATCGTATTGATCTTGAGGCAAAAGCACAAGACGGAAGCTCATCTTCACTAATATCTCCACTGTAATTTGAATAATGTCCTAGTAATTTGTGGTGCGGGCTAAAAGCAAAAACGGAAAATTTAATATTTTTTTATTATATTTTTTAAAAGATTTTCACTTTTTGTTTTTATAACTAACCTTGTTGAAAGGTGCGACGAACTGGAATCAGCCCTAGAACTTATCACTCTATTGTTATTAAAAAGATCCGAAGAGCTGGAAGTCGGATTTCCAGCCATTTCACTTCACTTTTATAAATTTAAAAAATATTTATTAAAAGAAAATTCACTTTCAATATTTTTTTTTCACCTGTTATTATCAAAGTTAACAATTAAAACCACTTCAATTGAAATTTGAAACTAAACTGTGGTCCCTAGGGATGAAAAATATGCTTATATAAATTCAAATCAAAAGATTTCACTCCCTTATCTAAATAATGGTGCGGATGTTAAAAGAGGAGGATCGTTTTGATGGGGTTTATGGAGGAAAGAAGATAAATCCGTTTTGGGAAAATGGTTTTAGCTTAGGGAATAAAATTGGAGAGATCGTGTTTTGGTTTTGTAAGAAGGGATTCCACCCCAAATGATCCGGGATAAAGGGGCGGCGCTAGCCGGAAATTGTTTTCATCCAGTGCATCGCGATTGGTCAGGAACGGGAAAACATCTCGGAAGTTTATGTAATGATTTCCTGTCATTTACAGGCAGATCTACAAATTATTGACTACTTACTCCTATTTTACAAGTACCCGTATCGAAATGATTTTTTTTATGGGAGGTTATTAAATCTGGAAAAGAGGCTTGAAGACAAAATAAAATTTTGCGGTTTTTCGGTAAGGACAGAGGACGAGATGTAAGGCAAATGAGAGATAATCGTTTGATTCCAAAATGGTGAAAAATATTCGGAAGGTAGAAGTACAGAAAGAGGAATAGCTGCATTTGAGTTAAATCATTGGGGACTGTTTTTTAGTTCATAAGCGGATCCAGAAAATTTTATAAGCACAGGATTTTATATCGAAAAACAAGCTAAAGATTCGAATTTACAGACCCTTCATCAGTCGAAATTAAGTTCCATATACTATGGTACCAAAGTAAAAATTAAAAATTTCGGGTTTTCTGGATTTTCACGGGAACGCTAATTTTAGGGAAAAAGGTCAAAGAAATAAATCGTCCCAATCAATGTCGAGTATCTTTATACAAAAAATGAAACAAATTCTTTTAACAGTTTTCGAATAATATACCCGGGTTTCCGGGTGAAGTTAAAATTTGGGAGAGGGGATGGGGTTGACTTGAAATAAAAAAAAATTAAAAATTTATAATCCCAGACCATTAATCAGTCGAAATCGAGTCCTGTGACCTCTCTCAGTAAAAATTAGACATTTTTAGTTTTTCCGTGGAGGGAAAATTTTCACGAAGAAATGCCAGTTTTCAAATGGATCTCCACACAAAAAATTAAAAAAAATCGTTCGAGCCGTTTTCGAGAAAAGTCTCGTTTCGATAACTTTAAATTTGACCTTACTTCGCCCTGCCAAGCCGTAAATTGGACCAGGTGTTAAAAAAACTTTCCCCTGAAGAAGGCGCTTGCCAGTTTTTGTTACTCTAATTTGTTTGGCTTCAAAAATACAGCCAAAAAAAGGAAGTGTGAACGAATATAAGTACGAACCCGAACGGACGGACGTATGTCCGAAAACCTTTTTTTACAGTTATTTCTCGTCATCGCACGGCAAAATACGCAGTTTGGCAAAGGTTCGTTTTGTAGGCGTCCATAGTAATTTTTTAAAGGAGGTCGAAAATAAATAAAAATTTTTAAGTCAATTATAAATTCGCCAAAAAATTTGGGAATAAATTAGCTCCATGTCCCTGGTAAATCGACATGCGGTCCCATATCGGAGCTGTCAATAAAATAAAAAAATTTTTGGGTTTTCCAGGGAAGGTCTATTAAAAGGAAAAAGTTGTTCCACATAGTTTCAGGTATCTTCGCACAAAGAACGAAAAAAATCGTCAAAGTCATTTTCAAGAAAATTCTTAAAAATTCATTATTTGGCCTTGTTTGGCTCTAGTGAAGCCGAAAAATTGCCCAAGAGGTCTTGAGAACAGAAAACGGACCAAATATTCAAAATCGTGAACCATTAGTAAGTCGAAATCGAGTTTCAACTGTGCCATACGTAAATTTGGAAAATTTACAGTTTTCCCAGATTTTCCCGGAAGAATATGAATTTTGAAAGAAAAAAAGCAAAGGAAAACCTACGAAAAAGGTCAAGCATAGTCGCACAAAAACAATCATTGGAGCCGTTTTCGAGAAAATTTGCCTAAGCTCATTATTTGGCCCTGCCAAAGTCGTTAATCTGGCCGATGGTCCTGACTATCGAACCAAATATTCCCCTGACTAAGGAACGTACCTGCTAGTTTTATTGCGCTGACTTGATTGATTTCGAAATTACGAAGAATGTGTGCAAACGAACGGACGTCAGCCCTAAAACAATTTTTACAGCCATTTCTCTTCATTTCACGGCAAAATCATGAAACTCGACATTAAAAATTTTAGGATATAAAAAGGTTTACATATTCAAAATCGAATTTAAATGAACCCACCTATCGATATAATTCACCTCATTAAATATTCAAAACCGCGTGTGGCTTACCAATCCCGGACATTAACAATTTTTTTTATTTCGTCACATCATCGAAAAGAGACGAATTAAAAAAATCGTAATCTCTTCACGGGATTTGTATGGACTATACAGACGAAAGCATATTTTCCCATTCGTCTAAGGGTTTATATCTGGTTAGCGTGAAGCTGTCCGCATACACCCGGCACGTGTTGCTCATTGTACATTGACGTGGTTTTAGAATTTGTTTAACAGTTCGACCGCAGGCTAAATCTCATGCTTCAATAGCTTTTTACTTTTATTGTTTGTTTTTATTTGCATAACTATTTAAATTCATGGCGATTTTTTTTTGAATGGGCTAGCTTGAAAATTTTTAATTTTCACTTTGTTGTTGAGTGGGAATTACACTTGTTAGAAAAGCAGGAGGGTAAATATGGTGAAGTTTTCGGTGAGAAAAGACTAATCAGGTTTCATCTAGTAGCCCGGTACACTTTCTTTTATCACTTTCTACTGTCTCCATAATCTAATCGCAAATGCCACATCTGGAAAATTAATTTCACTCATGAAAACCGTTGAATGTTCGTTGACAATTAATTAAAGTACGGAGACGGAGTACGCCAAGTCTGGAGGCCAAAGTCAAGCTTGAAAATCTACAGAATCAAAAAGAGCCGGCACTACCTGAAAATTATCTTACACGTTCAATCAGAAATAAATTCTTCTGCGCATGCGGATTAAATTTTATTCAGTTTATTTGTAAACCAGACTCACCGCTCAACAAAATCACATATAAAAAAACTCAATCATTCTAATTAAAATATATTAATTAAAAATAAATAATAATAATATCAATTTACATAATCATGGCAAAAAATTTCAAAATTATGGCAAGAAAATTTCTTACTTTTTAAAGCTCCCTTATAAAATTACATTACTTATTTAAATAAAATCTCACTTAAGTACAAAAATACTGGAATGCTATGGAATTTTGGTATTACAATTACCGTGATAAATTTTAACCTCCCCATCACACTGATAAAACATATTAAATATATCTTTGTACCCGTGATGACTCCACCACAGACATAACTGACGATTCCAAGTGCAATCAAGTAAGTGTATAAACTGTTTATGTTCCTGTGATATTAACGTGTACCAATCTTGATCACCAAGGTGCCCGTGAAACATGTATTTATTGACTAACCTAAAACCAAAAAAAAAAAAAGATTATTTTAAACATCAATAATTAACACATTTACATGATTTAGGAAATCTCTAGCTACTTACTCTTTCACTCGCTTGGGTGCCATCAAATCATTATACAATTTTGAGTTTCTAATTCTTGATAAATGTAATAAGAGAACTCCTGAATTCACTCCAGGATTCCCATGTTGAGATAAAGGTTTTCCAAAATCAGTATCTCGATACTTAGCTCTGTACATATATAAAACATGCCTGTAAACTGGGCTTTGTTCTGGTGCTATTGCTAATAATGTTTCGTTGGTGAAATTATTAAATTCATCAAAAAGTAACTTTATATCAACATTTATCTTAGTGTCAATATCAATAATAACAGCTCGGTTTTGATTTAAGGCTATTCGGTGCAAGCCTAATGATATGAAAAATAAAGCATCTGAGTAGTAAGAGTCAGGTTGAGATGTAAAGTAAGCCTGCATTGTTGTAATGACATCTGATATGTTCTCAGCCAGTTCTCGTACATCGTAAAAGTATACCTGTAATTAAATTATAATTAATTCTCATTTACAAAGTATGTTTTTAAAGTATCATTAATTGCTTTGAGAGGTTATGTTATTTCCAGTTGCAGTTGCAGAAGAAAAATCATAATTGCACTGAGTATTTAATCAACTTACCTTAAAGTCTTTTCCAGTCAGGTTATGAACATTATCCAAAATATCTTCAGCTATACTCAGACTGCTGTTGTCTGTTATGATATTAAGTGTTAAAGGAACTGTAGATAAGTTTATGAGAGAATATGTGAATACTGAAAATTTGTGCCTAATCGAAGACGCTTGAGAAGCTTTACAAAATGTACACCACAAATTATAATCTTCATCATTTTCTAATTTTCTGGAGGTCGAATTTTGTATAAACACAAAATGGCTGTCCGTCGAATTGTTAATCCTAATTTGTTTACCATTTTTATCGAGATTAAAAAACGTTAAATTACTCCTCGATGATTCTTGAAAAGCATAGAATATGACTAAAAATGACACTAATGCACATAAATTCAATAAAATCTTATAAAATAAACGCATTTAATTCGTATTTATTATTTGAAATCACATTTTTTGTCTTAAAACACTAAAATTTAAAAATTCGGCTTTGTTTACAAATTTAATCCAATCGAACCATAATTCACGATTCAGTTTCTGGTTATTAACGCTAGGAGCGTTGATGTAGACCGGCAAACAGCGCGCCAAACGTACGTTATCGGAACCACGGAAAAGAAAACAAATTTATATTTACAAAGTATGGCGATTTAAAATTATAATAAAATGAACGCTTTTTTCTTTTTTTCGTCCGTGTTACCGATTTTATTATGTTTCTGCGTTACCGTTTTGTGCGTGAACACGGATGATTGTTATTTGTCGGATAAGACGAAAAACGATGAAGAGAAAAAACTACTAGATCGGATATCAACGCTAAAAGGGCAAATGTAAGAGATTTTCCTGGTTCTTTTTTTTTTATTTCAATGTGAGATTAATAGTTTGTATATATGTATTGACAGAAGGCAAGATTGCTTATTACACATTGCTTATTTTGATGTTTGTTAGTGTGAAATATCATCGTGGGATTTTTGTAATTGCAGATTTCAAACAGGTCCGGGACATGATGGATATACTTATATGGTTACTATATGCAGTGACACTTCAACAAGAACACATGGAAATGACAGTGTGACAAGGGGGAAAGTGGGAGGTGGGACTGAGGTTTTAGGGAGGAAAAACGATACACATTTAAGTGGTGGAGGTAAGAATAAGCAAGCAAGAGACGTTTTTGTCAGAAGTATAGAATGAGTCGATATTAATTATGGGAATTGCAAAGCTTCATCATTGGATTGTTTAATTGTAGTAATTGCAGTTACTAAACAGAGGAAACATGGCTTTTAAAAGAAGCTAACAAAATAAATTGTATGATATGTTTTCGAGCTTGGGAAAAGTTTGTGTGACTAATATCCCCAGCAGAGTGAAATGTATGCAGACATAAAAAGAAAGCTCATCTAGGCTAATTACAAATTAAGGATCTTAATTTCTGCTCAGGTTCATTTCCGGTTTCAGGACTTGCTTTTTCTGAATAGTTCTTCAAGCCTTGTAGATGCTGAGCAAGAATAAAAATTCTATAAAATTAGAATCTAACAAAAAAATTTTCTTACTTTTCTAGAAACTTGGGTTTTGCTAAGATACGAAAGCGGAGACCGTGTTAATGATTCCCAGTGCCTTGGTCGTAGTCGAAAAGCGTCAGTTTATATTGTTTGTGATCCTGTTGATCATGATGACCAAGTACGTTTTAATTTTTTTAATTATTTTTACAACTTCACTTATAAAAATTCTAATTCTTCGATTTTTTACAGGCTAATTTGACATTAGCTGAGGAAGATGCCTGCAGCTATAAATTTGTTCTTCCTTCAACAGTTGTCTGTAAACATAATGATGAACTCTCTGGTTCCACAATTTTTTTCATCATAATTATTGTAGCTTTTTGTGTCTATTTTATCATTGGAATATTATATAGGAGACTTGTGTATAATGCACAAAGGTGCCAGCAGTTACCTCATTTTGCTTTTTGGAGCAAATTCGGCGGCATGCTTGCCGTGAGTATTTTATTATCATTTCTTAATTTTTTAAGTTCTTATTGGTAATTTAATTTTTTATTTCCAGGATGGCTGCAACTATGTATGCCGTTGCGATGCCGAAAACGAAGATTCATGGAACAACATTACCAGTAATTTTGATAACGCGGATAGGGATGATGCTTTACTAAGGCCATAGTCTAGGAATTAATTTATCTTTGTTTCTGGCCTTTGTTGCTAATTTATTTGTTTCAGAAATAACAAAGGCAGATGTTTATGTGTCAGAATTTTGCACAAGAGACAATCTAAAACTTCATTATTTTTGGAATCCAGGAAAGGTTAAGCATGGAAAAATAATATTGTGACTGATTTTAAAAGGCCTAGTTTCAGATCTGAAAATAAACATCATAACTAGCAGAGTAGAATCTTTCGTCATAATTTTTTTTACTCCCATTAAAAACTGCTATAACTGCCAGTAGTTTGGGAACAAGTTCATAACCTAAAACTTTTTATCCTTAATTATTCACCTTGCTTAACATATGAACACTGGTTAAAAACAAAGATATAATTTATTTTCAGGGTAATTTTACTTATAGTCGTGGCAGTAATTTGTTGATCTTATATTGTGTTAAATTGTGGCTGTTTGGCAATGTCCAAAAAAAACTTTAATTTATTTAAATTGTTTAGCCAAAGAATTTTGTTAATTACAATTCTTTGCTTTTTCCTATAATCAATATTATATGACTATGCAGCGTTAATGTCTCTAGTTTATTAATCTTGTCTATGTATGAAAATATGAATGTATTTTCTCGATAATTGACTAATTGCTTTCTGATCTAGTCATATGTATAATTTTTGAAGAAATATATGTCAATTGAATTTTTTTGGCATTGGTTTTAATTTATTTAAGAGTTCTTGAGTGGAGTCCATGACCCAAAGATCGGACTATAATTCAAGTCAAAATCAAGAGGTTCAGTACCAAATAGTATGATGTGTATTTTGACATTTGGACACAAATTTGCATTATACAGGTGCATTTTCGACTTTCATGAGATATTTGAAATTTCTCAGCTAAAAAAATTTAACAAAGATTTTACATGGCCAATGATAAAAAAAATCAGCTTTTTCAAATGAAAATTAATACAGGTAAAGGAAACTAGTGCCATGTTGAACTATTCCAATCAATGAAGGCTTCACCATGCTGTAGCTTTTATTTTTCTAACCTAAGAATTCGTTCGCCTATTTAGATGCCCCTTTATCCACGACAAATAAACTATATTTTAAGTACTTACTTTGGCTCCATCTCAATCCATCTCAATCCCTTGTTAATTATAATTAACAAGGGTTCTGTTGTAAGTAATTTTGTATTTCCTCCATCCTAATCCTTAAATCCGTCAAAGCTTAGTTTTGTCACATTTTTAAACCGCACTAAACAATCACATTGTTTTCAACCTTCGTTGATTCACATTTACAGAATAAAAATTCGTCCTCCCCAAAAAATGTGTAACCCAGAAAAGATTATTACATTTTATCATGATCACGTAATGAAACGATTTTATTTGCAATCGATAAAATTCTGAAGAAGATAAGGTAAATATTCACATTTTCACCGCATTTCTACCGACAAGCCCGACAAGTTAAGTATGGCGACCGTCGTGGAAGTAGACTTAAAGGACGCTTTCCGCAATGTTGCCAAAAATGGCGGAAGGGCTAGAAAATTTTATCTAACTCAACAATTTTTTATTCAATAATCCGATGTTTGTAGACTGCGAAGCTAATGGTAAAAAAATTCAAAAGATTTTTAAAAGGAATCCCTAAGAATGTATCCCTTTATGTTTCACCCACCACTCATCTGTTCCTCTCTTGACGTCATTGGAGCCCAGATGATAATTTCAGCTTGAATGTGGAAATTTGAAGTTGTAATAAAATAAAATTAATACAGGAGGCCAAGTCTAACTTTTTCCTTCGTTATCCGAAAACAAACCAAAAGTAAATCAGAAATTCGCTTAACGTAGGTACATAGATTCGATCTTATCAAAACGTTACTGGGGCCCCAAAGGAGATTGATTTGAGAAATGTAGGCTATTCTCTTTTAAAATCCTTCAACAAAATCACCTTCAAAAATCTCCGATCTCCTCTTCAAGGTAAGGAAAATTCGCCATCCTTGAAAAGTCTTTGAAAGCTGCACTGAAGAATGACGGAGGGAAAAAAATAAAGTGACCACCAATTAACAGGCAAAATAATAATTATATTAATGGTTTATTACAATATCGTGCCAACAAGAATTCAAAACTTCGGAATAGGTCCTTACATCTAAACAAAAAAATTTCTTTTAGCTTACTCAAGAAATAATCACAGAGGATAAAATAAAATTGTAAATAAATACACCGTGAAAAGAGTTACACTCGTTGTTAGTGTCCGGCGGAGAAAATTTTCAATAAATATGATTTACGTTTTTTTAAAATATAGAAAAAAGACGAGCAAAATTTATATCAAAAAAATTCTAATACCAGCGACATTAAAAAATACGTAATTGGATCGTATGAGAATATTGCTATTAAGGAGATTACTTACTGATTATATTCTTCTGGCATTAAAAAAAATTGGCAATTCGTCCGTCACGAAGTTCTCAAGTGATTACTGTTAATGGCGTTTAATCGGAGGACTTTTTTAAAAAAGAATTCGGTTTTGTTTTTAGGCATCTTTTTTTTATAAAACGTTTAAATCCTAATAACTCCAATTCATAGTGCAAGGCACTTCGGGCTTTACGCGTCATTTCATTTTTCAGGAGTTAGGTTAAATTACTACAAAAAATTTGTAACTATTTTTTCGGGTTTTTGATATAAATGCTGTATCTCCGCACCGCCATTAAAAATTACATTAAAAATGATATAAGATGCTCGAGCTGCGGGCTACTCTGTAGTTTACAAAACAAGAAAAAACAAATTTCAAAACATAAAATAAATTTGATAAAAATAAATAAAATTTTTTAAAAGAAAATGTTCAATAATCACTGCGTTTAACACTTTTTTGTAAAAGCAAATAATCTCCCGGGAGATAAAATATTTCCCGCAGCAAAACGGGCTACGTGAGTGTTTCCTTTTTTTAAGTAAAATCAGTCAATATATTATATTTCTAATAAATGCAATTCCTTGGAGCTGGAGTCGGTGGACTCGCGGGAGGGGGCGGAGCTCTCGCCGATGGAATTCCGACATTGTTGTGGCCCCTTTCCTTAAGGGGTAAATTTTCGTACATTTGACGAGGTAAATCTTCGGGAGGTCTCGGTAAGTCTTGGACTTTATTACTACTTCCACTTGTAGCGCTGTTGTTTTCGATTGGTTTACATTCGCTATATTTGATGTTTGTGTATTCCCTACCTAACTGAAGACTTTTCTGAAAGTTAAAGAAAGTATTAAAAAATTGATTCGGCGGTAGAATTTCTCGCCTGCTTAAATTTTTCTAGCCTTACCTGCTCTGCTTGTATCCTTTGAGTTAAAGTATTTATATAATGTTGGACAGCTAAGTAAACAAATTTGTATTGAGCTTCTGTTTGTACCATTCCTGAACGCTGAGAACGGACCATTTGTATAGTTCGTTGTATGTCAATTTCACAGTCTGGCCCTAAAAATAAAAAGCAGTAAATTAATAAAAAAAAATTATAGCAAAGCTTTGAGTGAATACATGGTAAAAAAAGTTCAGCTTCAAATTTATATTCTTTGGCCATACTTCAAAATTCATATCATAAGGTTTTTCTAAATTTTTGTTTTACGTAGGCCCAAACTTCAACTTACCCTGACGTTTAATCATATCCAAAATCATATCAATAACGATAAAAGTCCCCGTTCTCCCAATACCAGCAGAACAATGCACTAATACCGGCCCTGCATCTGGAATGGATTCTTGACGAGCATTCACATCATGAAGGAAATTGAGTACACAGCCAGGATCTGAGGGCACTCCATGGTCTGGCCATGCCTAACAAACAAACAAAAAATTAACAACCCGCATTTAAACTTAAAAAAAAAAAAAAATTAGCATCTACCTGGAAATGATAATGATAAATAGTTCTCTCTTCATTATTTTCTTCGGACGAGACTAGAAATTGACGCAGCGTATAATCATTATTTGATGTTTCGCTAACACTGCGGACTCTTATTTGACCGTAGTCTTTGGTTTGGTTGTCATCGGGCCAATACCTAGCACATTTATTCTTCCCTCTTTCTATTTCTTTGGTTGTCATAACAATAACTCTGACATTTTCCTGCCATACCATGGACCACAAATCAGCTACTGTGCTAGGTAAACATCCCTGGGTTGCAATATAAGACTTGAGACCGACTTCCGATCCGACGGGACATCCTTCCTGAGGTTCTTGCCTGATGTAGTTAGCGTTTATATATTCGGACCCCGGGATGGTGGGGTCCGCGTTTTTTAATTTTACCCTCGTGTGATCGACTAAAAACAAGGGAAGAATTTTTAACCAATAAAAAAATGGTTCTGAAGATAAATAAAAGGAGGAAAGAAGACGCAAAATTCTAGCTATAGGATCGCAGTGTGAATATTGAGCTGTTATGATGTAAATGTGAGTCGATGTTGTGAACATAGTGCTTCGCTAATGTGAATTTAAATCACAAATAACGAACACAGCGCTTTTAATGTGAATCGATGCCCATAGAGAGCATTTTTATCCAACAACAGCGACACTAGCGGTAGAATTTTACACTTTCTTTCTCATTTCAAACCATCAAACTTCACTTACATGGTAATATATTCTTATAACGATTCTTATTCCTATTTTCAGGTCTCTGGCCCTGTTTCCTTGAAAATAAATGCCTACATTCCTGCTGCTGTAAACTTTCGAACTCTTCCCAAAATCCTGCTTTCCCCGTAGCTGCCCCATTCTCTTTCTAAAAATAACCAAAAAAACAAATCCCATCAATCATCTTCGAAAAAACGCAAATATTATTGTTTCAAATTATAAACTCGTTAATGTGATTAACGAATCGAAAAATGTTAAAGCACGAAAATATATTCTTTTTTTTAGCATGAATTATCAAACAAACCTGTAATTCCTTAACCCTAACGTCTATCCCAGATGCATTAATCCTTGTTGCATTAAAAGGCTGTTTCAAATGGACTACGGTTCCGCTAGTTTCAACCATTGGATTCTTTTTATAATGCTCTATTAATTCGCTAAGAGATTCAAATCTTTCACCTCCGCCTACATCGTATTTGTTATCCTAAACAAAACAGAAAAAAAAGAAGAAAAATTAGAGTTGAAAGAACTGGTGATTTTTTTTAAAAACACTTCGCAGTTCATTATGCTTTCGGATGTGGGTTGAAAATTGACGCCGTTTTTAAGCATACTAAAGTTAAATATCTTTAATAGCCTGTCAATCATTTTTAAAAAAATAGAAGGGTATCGCAAAAAAAGAAAGAACGAGTGAGAAATTGGAAAAAATTGCAAGGAATTAATTTACGTCATGGAAAACGATTTGAGGCGTGACCTTTTACAAAAATTTTCGAAGTGAGACAGGTAAAGAGGAAAAAATACCTGGGTAGGTCTTCGTGATTCATAGTCACAGTGGGAATCTTGGCTGGGAATAAGTTTTAGTTATTTGAAGAGGTTCAGGGCTTCCTTCCTGTTCCAGGTAAAGAGGCTTGCACACAAGCTGAAAGAATATCTACTGAAGATTAAAATGTAAATCGAGGCTCAGGCCTTTTTTGTTTCAATCTCACATAGAGGAGAAGATAAATTACTGCGGACTGAGACATGCACAATAATTTAAAAGCCATTAGTAAAACTCTACCGCTAGTGTCGCTGCAGTCGTACATTACCCGTTAACCATACTAGCGACGCTAACGGTCGAGATTTGCATTTACTTAATAATTCTAAAAAATTCCACAAGATGGAACTTCAGTCGTACTTCAAGAAGTAGCAGACAGGTAAAGTTAGTTTAATTGTAACATTTTTTAAGCTTACAATCAATAAGACTCTACAGATCGTCATTATTGTGTTTAAAACTATCTCATTCCCTTTTCTTATTACTTTCGTACTTTTCCACAAAGTTCTGTTATAAACAAACCAGTAGCACGAGGTTAAGAGCCGGTTTCGCGGTTTAGCTTATAATTACAAATAACCAATAATTAATACAGAGATAAATATACTCGTGCTTAGCAAGTTTTCCGCTAATTTCTTAATTGGTAATTATTTTTAACTTAAGTCGGTAGGTCGGAACTGGGTGTAATTGAAGTAAATGATTCAAACGTTTAAAGTAAATGAAGCGTATGTTCTGTCAAGAAGATGACGGGTGAGTTTTGATTTCTCCGTTTTAAAAGGTCCGCATTCGCAAAAAGAGTTCTAAAGAGAATAAAAATTATTTGATTTTAATTAAAATTTATTGGAAAGTTTTGAAATTGAGGGAGTGGTAGAAATGGATAAAAATCATATTTCTCAATTCAGTTCCAAGATGTAGCTGCACGCAGAAAAATATTAGAGGGCCAAGGGAAATTTATTTTTTTTACCAAATTCCTGTCTTTAAATTTTTTTGAAGAAAAAAAACTGGAAAACTGGAAAACGGTTATCATGAGAAAAAATTCAGCAAAAATTTCTTTCAAAAGAAAAATACAGGGAAAAAGTTGGGAAAATTTTTTTTCGACAAAAAAAGATTTTTGGATCTTAAAAAGTTGTTTTTTGAAAAAACAAGGTTTTAAAAAAAATTTTCAAAAAAATTAGTTTTGATATTCTTATTTTCCATAAAAATCTGCGTCGATCCGTTTTTAACTCGATTCTGTACAAAAAGATTATGAATTTTTTTCTGAAACATAAAAAAACTTACAGAGGAAAAATTCTGAAAATCGTTTTCTCGACAACAGAAAGTTCTATAAATCTTTTCAAACAAGAAAAAATTTATTTTTCCGACCTCGAGATCATTAGAAATTCGTTAATTTCGATATGTAAAATACCATTACACAAGAGGAAATTTTCTGATGAAATTTTAATTTAGAAAAAATATTTTTGGAAAAGTAAAATTGCAAAAAAATCGATTTCAATCACGAAAAACTTCCTCGGTGAGAAATAAATTCCTCCTAACATTTTTAGCAATGGGATTCATCTCTCAAAACAGATGCTCATCTCAAACCCTTTGGGCAATTCCCAAATCCTCATATATCACTTTCTACCCAGAAGTGCCTCGAAATACAATATTATAATAATAATTTCCTGCAGAAACTAAAAACAATTCATCAACCATACAAAGCAGGAAAGTTTTTTAAAAAAAACCTTAACAAGAATTCCCTTACACCATTCATTACATCTGAACCGTAAGCGCCTCATTAAATCTCACTTATAAATGATTAACCATCGCGCGCAAAAAAAAAAATCGCTTCCTAAAAGTCACGATTTTTAATTAAATGTGAAATACTCACGCGTACTATTTATCAATAAAACAATAGCAACAATGTCTAGTATTTCACCAGTCACACTTTCTTTATAACCATCACATACATAAATCATCATGGAATCGATTATAACATAAAAAAGGTCGTAAAAAGATGAATATTTACATACAAAAGCTAGTTTTCGTCCATCGATCACTTAAGCCATATATAAAATTTAAAAGATAACTTTATTGCTTTTTAAATAAATTTCGATTATGTTACAGAATTCGCGACGACTTCCGCCTCGTTAAAATATATAAAAATCTTTCGGCCGTGAATGCGTACGGTAGTTTTTTTAACTATTTTATCTTTCAAGGTTGACGTTTGGCCAATTTTTACGATGCTGTTTACTATAAATTTACTTTTCGGAGTTTTAAAAATAGTTTAGCGATTTTTTTATGACTTCAGTGTGTCAAGGGAAGCTCAATTCAGCGATTTTCAGGCCTATAGGGGTTTCCATGCCAACAATGTTTAGCTTATGGAAAATAGCGCTCCGGTTTTTTCAGTTTTGACGAAACAAATAGTCAATCCCGGGAAAAAATAATTCCTGGAGCAGCAACTGGAAAAAAAAATTAATTTTTATAATTAAGTTAATTTAGGCCAACTCACCTGACACCTAATTTTAACATGCGTGACACGATCCTCCGTACGAACAGATAGGACAAAATTTCCGGGCTCACTTTGTGACTCACGAACCAAAAAACTTCCGTTTTTACCTTTTTCTAGGATCATTTTCTCCGCTTCTTTCCCGGAAATGTGACCATGGAACCATCTGCAAATAAAGAAATGTAAACGATATGAATCATGTATTCTCGCCTTTTATGAAAAAAAGAGAGGACGAAGTTGATGTAAATTAAATAAAAAAAAAAAGTCGGGAGAGTAAACATAACGCCTACGTGAGACCATCGAAAAAGCATTGAAAAATTGACATTGGTCGAGTTGCCTCAGTTCATTCAAGAAAATTGCGAAACCCAGTCACGATCCGTAGGTTAAATGGCAAACTTGATGCACGTTGGTATGTTCATTTAAATTTCAACTAAGCCCTCTTGAAATGAAATAATAAAGGAAAAAAATTCGATGCGGTCAGAAGGTTTGATAACCGGATGAAAATATTTTTATTAAATTTTAAAATATTTTCCTTGTCAGCAGGGCCGGATCGAGCAAGGTGGAGAAAACGTTTGAATTATCGTGAGAGTCATGTGCTGGCCAAAAATTGAAGACGTGAGCTAGGCCCAGTAAAGGATATCATATTTCCACGTATGAGGATGGCCCGGCTTCAAAAATTTTTGGACTGTTTCTTTAGGGAAAAATTTACTTTGTGTGAACTTGTGTTGTAGGTAACAAAAGGTCAAAATAATAATCATTATTGCGAATTTTAATTGTTAAGAGCTTCTGCGCAGTTCATATTCTCTGATCATGTATGATTGTTTAAATTAAGCAGGATTTAATTGTGCATGACCATATTGGGCGGCCCATCCTTAGATTTTAGCTGACCTGAGGGCCTGTAAACATGCCAGCTAAATGGGATATCAGCTATTAGGATTTAGGCCAGCACGTATAAACCCAACTTTTAAGCTTAAATGAAAGCATATAATAACAGCTCATGAAATGCCTCTAAAAATCTTTGTCAAAACAATTTTTCAAAAATTTCTTGTCGAGCAAATTTTTTAAAAATTTCTTGTCGAGCAAATTTTTTAAAAATTTCTTGTCGAGCAAATTTTTTAAAAATTTCTTGTCGAGCAAATTTTTTAAAAATTTCTTGTCGAGCAAATTTTTTAAAAATTTCTTGTCGAGCAAATTTTTTAAAAATTTCTTGTCGAGCAAATTTTTTAAAAATTTCTTGTCGAGCAAATTTTTTAAAAATTTCTTGTCGAGCAAATTTTTCAAAAAGCACTATCTCTGGACTCTTAATATGCCTAAGAGGATTTTTGCCAGGCCTTACCAGACCTTAGTTGGTCTTTATAAATTAAAAATCAATTTGAATTCATCTTGAGTAGGCTTCAGTAAGATTTTAACACACCTTTCCAGGCTCTAAAGCTTAACAAACACCAGAACACCCGACTCCTATTAATTTATTTACTCTCAAGACTCTCAAGGGGATGAAAAATATCATGTAGTCTTTAACAAGAAAGACTTTCAATTTAGACTTTTAAAATTGTCTTAATATGGGAGATCCTAAAAGAAAAATTAGTCTGGATCGAAATCTTCTCCTCAATAAATAAAGATTAAAGTCAAACCAACCACGTCAATTAATGTCTTTTCAGTTTTTTAAGATGCAATTCTGGTAGTTTTCCAAAGTAGACTTTTTTTAAAAAAAACTAACCAGCCTAACCCGGTCTCATCTGATAATTTTAATTGAAAAAAAAAATATTTATTGGCAAAATGACTTTTTTCCAAAAAAGAATTTATGGGACGTTTGAAACTGCAAAAAAAATTCTCGTTTCAAGGCCGGGAAAATTTTCAAAGACATCTTCTCAGGCTTGACTAGACGAAAGAAAAAAACAATGTGACAAACGACAACAAACAAATCTGGCATGACATTACGTAACTTTTATGGCAAATAATTTATTTTGGGCAGGAAAAATTATTTTTTCGAATTCTTAAAGACAAACTTACTTATAATAGTCCAAATTATGATGGGAATTCTTTTTTAAATCCGTTGTTGTAATTATAACTCTGGCGGCTGAAGCTGGTAACTCCAAGCAACGCCTTTTAATACGAACAATCACTGACATATCACCTCTTCATAATTTTTCAAAAAAACAGTTATTTTATCACTATTAAGAAGCTATAATTTCCAAGAAAAAAAATAATTAATTAAAATTCGAAGAAATGTCAAATGCTGTGTTATCTTGTTCACAAACTTCCGGTAAAGCCAAACCGTTCCCCCTAATAAATTCCTTCAAACACACATACAAGGCTCAGATTAGGGATGACCGTTTATGGCATAAAAAAATATCAAAGAGAGGAAATGTCAAAATGAATCATACGACCTTATTACACCAAACCAACGTGCCAATATTCATGTATTAAGAAGACGTAGTAATAATATACCTTCCGAACACTATAAAACTGGATTATATGGACGACTAACATTGATGTCTTGTCAGATGATTGTGTAATAATAATAAAAATCTTGACTTAAATGCTTTTTTGCTCATGCTTCCATAAAATTTTGCCTTGAGTAATTAAAAAGAAGTTGGAAAAAAAAAATAAAGACGAATCTCATCATACCAGTTTTGAAAAAGTTTTTCTTTTCGATGAAAATATTCGCTATTGTTTATCGTGAAAGTTAAAGAGTGTTTTGATTAAAAATTGATCGTTTTAGGCAGCAGGATGAGATGTTACAATGAAAAAAAGAATCTAGGTAGAACCTGTAATTATTTTTGTATTAACCCCAAAATTAAAAACGGCTTGCACGAATGTTTGGAACTCAGAGGAAAGATCTGGAAAGTCTTAAGCAACTTTATAATTCCCAAATAAGACATGAGCTTGATCTCACATCAAGATTCAGGCCTGAAATTTTATAGAAGCTCGAACTTGAACTTGAACTTGAGTAATTAAAACCAAAAAATAAAAACCGTAATCTTTAAATTAAATCTTCGCTAAAATCTTCTGCTTCGTTCTGCACACATAATCACGAATTTAAAAAGTCAAAACCGAAACTTTAACCTTATCATTCGGACAGTTCCACGTCATTTTTAACCCCACAAACCTAACCTTAACCTAAACAAATATTTTTCAACCTAACCTTCGAATGAATCAAATATCTCGGCCCCGATCCTAAAACCCGAATGATATCACCGACTTCCTTTCTTTTAAAACTCTTATCTCGCAACAATTTCTATTAGCCATAACATTCGACGAAACCTGTCACTATAATCCAAAATCGATCTTAAAAAAATCAAAGATTCTGTAGGAAGAGAGACGATCAGCTATCAAAAAACCACCACGCCACCACGCCAAACCTTAAATGGTTACCACCATTAAAAAAAATAACCAAGGGATTATATGGGCGTTAATATTAAAAAAATGATTTAACACTTTCGGTGTCGCAACAGCAGGAAAACAAAAATGGCAAGAAAATAAGAAATATATGAATCATGAAGTAGAATACCTAGTAAAATTGTATCAATTGTGAATACTTTCACATAATAACACATCCGGACCGATTAGGAAATTATATACTCTAGCCTACGTCTACAATACTTGTTTTGTTTCACCTGAACGCCAATTAAATGTATCTTGAACGCGTTTTTTTAATAGCTTGAGAATGTAATTAAAACAAAACCTCAGGAATTTAGGCTTCTTTCAAAAAAAAAAGCTACATTAAAATACCTGAGATAATATAATAAATTTTAAACGTCGGGATAGCTCAACAACTCACGATTAGTAATAAATAACGAAGGAAATATCAGAAGGTTAAATATTTTTCGGGAAGATAAAAAAAAATGGCTGTCGCAGAAAAAAATTTGATTCGTGAACGAATCCCCCCGGCGTCTGTGTCTGGATACGATTCTGTAACCACGACAACCCTTATCAAGCAAGCAGACGACATTATCATAACCCATTTATTTTTTTTCCTTGTCTCATTCAATTTTTATTTAAAATTGAATGTGAAAACAATGAGGAAAAATTTGAATCTCCATAAGATAAACACTGAAAATGGCGGATCGAATTTACCCCTTTTGATTCCTCGATCACTAGTAAAAATTTGTAAACAAACACAGCATTCTTCATCTCATTTTTTGCAAATTATTAAAAAAAAAAAACTGTTAAAAACCTGTTCATCTCTTTTTTTCAAAATAGTTTTTTCAACAGATCTCCTTGAAATATCCCCAAATGATTCACTAAAACGCGGAAATTACGAAGACAAAATCCCCGATACGAAATGATCCGACCACTATCGCGACTTTGTGTTAACTAAAATACTCGTCACGAGCGAGAGTCAAAGTAAATTCAATTGCCGCGCATTGATCATGGCAAACTATAAGGTGTTTCATAAGTGGTAAAAAAAAAAAAAAAATGATAACGTCCCTACTTCTTCCGATTGATGTTATCCTTCTGTTTATAAATAACTTTTTAAACATCGTTCTAAAAAAGAAAATCGCTTTTGTTATTCACGTCCTTTTGACTTTTCTGTCATGTACTTCGCTTATATTTTTTTTTTTGTGCGCATCTCAACAACGTATTATTATTTATTATTAACGAATTAAATTCATTTTCTTGCAATTCATTTGATGAATTATGGAAATTGCTGCGAAGTAAAATTAAGGGGAAAAACTTATTTATGATTAATCTAATGGATTTTCTTTTTTTTTTATTGAAAGCGGTTTGAAGAGGTAATATTTTAAAACCACATTGTTTATATAATAAAAATAAGTAATATCAAATCGAAATTTTTTTCGGGAATAAAACATGGCTGCCGTTAAAAAGAGATTTCATCCCTCAAAGGAAAGCACCCTCTAGCGGAGTCTGTGGTTGACAACAATTCTGTAGCCACGACAAATTAATCCGAAGTGTTTCATCATAAGCAGACGACATTTTTATCGTTTTCTTTTCAAAAATTAAAGGGAATGTTAACAGTTTTCTCTCCTATCGTCAATTTCAGGAATCTTTTTTAAAAAAACTTATTTAATCGACATTGAAGAAAAAAGTTTCGCACCATTTCCTGAGCTTGGAACTGCAGTAGATAAACTCCAACATGGCGACTAGCTACCATTCTCGGGATATAAAACCATCTCATTACTTGCTGGAGGCGACTTCCAGAAAAAAGAAAACATAAATTAACACATTGAAAACAAGAATTAAAAATCAGGAATGAACACTAACGAAACGTTAACTTTCTTTAAATCGATATAAAGAAGGCCATAGCTCAAAACATTTAAATCAACTAAATCTAATGTTGCTGCATCTTAACACGTTAATTATTTAGAAACTAATACCAGCAACTATTGATTATCCTAAATCGGTCTCACAAAATTTTCTCAAACCCCTTTTATTTGTCAATTCTAATTTTCCCTCTGTAAAACCAGTTTGAATCGAATCTACTCCCTAAAATCACGAGACATAGAAGGAAAACTCATGTATAGGAAAGTTAAATGATTACCTCACGTTTCTAAAATTCACACGTATACGCTAGCGAGAGAGAAAGATAAGTCGCAATCACAATAATAATAATAAAATACGTCCATAAAACATGTTGACACTGAGGTGACGTCACTCAGGTTTGAGGACTGGAACATCATTAAAATCGAATTTCCTTAAAAGGATGAATATTATTTCTTTCTCTTTTTATTTTACTCCAGCCGCCAGGGTGACCGAGTTATGTTAATCGAAAATCCTTGCATTTTGAAAATATACAAGTAAAAGTAAGGTGCACCGGATTTGTGCATCACCAAGGAAAATAACTTGTATATTTTTTTTAAAGAGAGAGCAATGCCATTTAAAAAAAAAGAAAGAAGGATTTGGCAGATTATTTGCATTGATGGGTAAATTAAAAGAGCAAATAGCAAATACATGATGTAAGCCTGAGATTTCAAGTAATATGATTCGTCAACTCTTGCCTCAAGTAAACAACTGAGTATATTTTGCTAGGCCCTATAATGAATCCGACATATTTCCGACATAAGAGGACGTCCTTGAAACAAGCCCACATGAATGCTATTACCATTAGGTTTATCTTCACCTACATGCACGTCAATGGTTTACTATATTACATGCTTTTTCCTCAATACGCAAAAATAATGAGTAAATGACTTTTTTTGAAATTTTTCATTTCCTGTTTTTGGGGGAGGAAATAATCAGACGATGTCTGTTAATTAAGAACGTCAGAAAATAAATTCGTGATGGATTGATAAGGTTGACACAAAACAGGGAAAAGTCTCTAGTTAAAAGGAAAAGATACAAAAAATATTATTGAGCTATGAATGGACAAAAGCGCGTTAAAAAAATTTTTGAAGGCTAGTGGTCTGTTGGTTGCAAAAATAACAAAAAAATTTTTGAAGGCTTCTCTGGGGAAATTTAAAAAAAAAACTAAAGTAAGAGATATTGTTTGTGGAAAATGAGATAAGATAAACAGGCAAAGGATGACTCATAGGGCTTTATTTTCAGTAAGACTTATTTCAGACATTTTTTAAAAATTATTTATATGGTGGCAGCGGTGCAACTGTGCACTGGGTCTATCGGAACCAACTCTAGAGGCCACATGGACTTGCTGCAACTATTGAATAATCTACTCCTTTACTTTCCACTTTTATTGAGCCATTTTAATTGTTTCCCACTAAAAGAATTTTTATTTTTGGCCCTTCAACTTGCCTTATGACACCTTTCAAATTCTCTATAAATTTCTGCCCCTCACAGACAAATTCTGCTAATGATTTCTAAAAATGAAAACATATCATTAAATCTTAGCTATAGAGAAATCATTTAAAAAAGCATATTTCAGATTAACTAATTTCTATTGAATGTAAATGAATATGCGAAAAAATCTCCATGGGAAATAAACAAAGATTCATATCTTTGATTTACAAAAAACTTCTCATCTTACATATTGAAATAAAAAAAATCATGGAACAAAGTCATTGTCAAAGTCACCAGTGGGAGCGCACGAGATATCAAAGGTAGTTCATGGGTTTGGTGGGTTTGTCAAGGTTATGCACTACTCTTCTTTGTAATGTGCAAAAAAAAAGTTGGTAAGATACCCAGCTGCAAGGCAGATATCTTATGATCCAATCGAATGTACAATGACCCTTTTCAAAAGCTGTGTAGGTTTTCCAATAGGGAGTTTGATATATTTAATACAAAAAAAAAGAATGAAAGAAACCTGTTATTAATTAGCTAAAATTAATATCAATCAAAAATGAAACCGAAAACAAAAAAATTCTTTCTTTTTTTTTTTTTAAATTTTTGGAAGACCCTCGCAACAGGTTTTAAATATGCGCAAAGGTGTTTGCATAAATCTATCATTTGCTTCTACAATAATTAAACGAAATGACTTTCCGATCGGAGAACCTGAATTTTTATTGCTTTTCAAGTTTGCTAAAAAAATTACCTTAAAACTTTCCTTACCTGTCTGGTGTAGGGTCTGCACAATTTAAAGGATATTTTAGCTCGATTACTTGTCCATTCTTTTCTCTTACTTGGCCTTGATTTTCTACGTAGTATTGGACCTAAAATTTGAAAAAAGAAAAGATAAGAAATTATGAATACTCGACAAATGTTGTATGATTGATCCGATCAAAACATGTATTAGGAAATTACTTTTTAAGTCCATTATCAGGAAAACAAATATCGTTAGAAAAAAAAATGGCTGACGAGTGACATCAAAATTGCTTTCAATTCTGAACGCACCTAGCAGTGTTTGGTTGGTAGCATTTCTACAGCCACGACAAAGCCACATTTTGCGCCCAAGCAGACGAAGCTTTTTATTTGCACCGTTTTTCCTCTTTCTTTTTCAGATCAAGATTAATTTTAAAAAATTTAATATGAGGCGATTTTCAGTTTTTTTTGATTGAAAATAAAAAATGGCGTTAAAATCGAAAATGAAAATGATCAGAATGAAGTTGGGCTCCTTTCCCTGTTTATAATTTTTTCAAATCCTCTTTTATTTTTATTAAATTTTTCTATTCAAGAATTAAGACGAATTCATTCCTAATGATCACAAAGAGTAAAATATTTAAACCTTCTTTTTATAAATTTTAAATACCCATTGAATTCAGGTTAAAATCTAGTGATAAGCCTTAAAAATTTATTTTTAAAATTACTTTTATTACCCCATTTTTTACCGTCTGCTTTGTTTACGAAATAAACACAGCCCAGTCGAAGATATGCCGCGAAGCCCTAGACCATGGAAATTAAAAATCGTCGAAACTTCGCACCATCAGGTTGTTTATAACGCGCTTAAGGATCGAAAATAGTGTTATTTTCGGGTGAAATTAGATAGCGCTGCCAACTTTTTAAAAAGAGCGTGCTATCCACGAACTTTTAGTGGTATCCCCATTTTTTAAAATTACCGGACTTTTCGAAAAATACCTCTTATCGCTAAAAAGGCTGTGGCATTTCATCTAAAACGCGGTAAGAACAACACTGGTTTAAAATTTCATTTGTAGTTGAAAATACAACACAATGAGTGCCACTTTTTATTTTTGTGGTTTGTGTCACAATTTTTATGGTTTTGTGGCTTCAATAACCTTAAGCAGATTCTAGTAAGCAATCAGCTCTGGAAAATTAATTTGTTATGGATCTTTCATGCAATGAGCACAGACACATCTTTATAATGTAAGAACTTTCAAGTCAGACAAAACTTAATTTTTCTAAAGTGGTTTTGAATTTAATCTTTTGAAATCATTCAGTTGTAGCCTCAGAAATCGCCTTGAACTTAAAATTTATTGCTTTAATAAACCAAAACAACTTAGTAAGTTTAAGGGATGAAAATCTTATCTAAAATTTATATCTTCTGATTCATACTGTTTGCTGGCCTTACTTATCGCAGTTTAAATCTCTACCATTCATTCTAAAAATTGTACGACTTTCACAATCAGTCTCTCCTAGGTTATCAAGACGAAATGTTCAAAACACTCTTATAATAGTTTATTGTTCTTTGGCAATATAAAAAATTTAAAAAGTGAGTAAACTTAATTTTTTTCTCCATTTACTGATTTCATGAGCTATGAATAAGACCCACATAATAATTATTCATCACATATGATTCAACTTACCAATTCTGATAATGTTGCAAATTTTTCACCTCCATATAAATCATAAAAATCACCTGTATTTTGAATTTTTATGTGAGTCACTTCACCATTCCTCCTAAAACATTTAACAAAAAAAAAATACAATTACAACTGCTCATCTCAAAACATTTCCATCTCCAACAGATAATTATTCTGCTTAATGACTAGAAAACAATTAGGCTTACCTTACAGATAATGTAAAGTCTCCCGGATTCGCCCTGCTTGGTCTTGCTAGAAACGAACCGTCCAAACCTCTTTCCAGAAGTACAGCTTCTGCTTCGACTCCCGAGATATTAGGGTGAAACCACCTTAAAAATACAAAAAATTAATAGATTATCACTTATAAATCATTATAACTAAGTGGGACATGATCAAAGAAACCATTATATAACCGGTTATTTTATATGGAACAGTCATCATTTTAAAATTCTCCTCCACTTCCTATAACAGATGGCTTTTAGGGACACTTTAAAAATTCGGTGGAAGCTCAGTTTTTACTATGATTACTAAATTAAAATACATAAATCATACCTTCTGGAAGCCATCGGATTACTAATTTATCAAAAATTGGATATAATAAACCGATTTCATGTGTAAAGATAAAGAAAACTTCAACACCCAATACAATCCTTTTGTAAACTTATGTACACGACAGTGTTGCCAATTATTTAGTTGAAAATAAACAACCAAAATGGCTGCGCCTGAAAAATTTCGTATAAATATACAAAAGCTAATCATTCTTTTTTTTCTTTTTCCGATGTCTTAGCGAATTTTTTTTCCAAGTTTTTGATTCAAAACCAATGAAAATGTAATGAGTAATTATGTTTCTCATTACTTGTGCATAAAAGGAATGCGGTAACTGCTCCTTACCACCTTACCATACCAATAACTTATATATACAGTATATTTATACGGATTTTTTGCCCTAAAAATAACGAATATGATGGCTGTCGTACAAGAGCACAGTAATTTTTTAAACTGAATAACTGAAACTTTTTTATACTGTGTATTATGCATAAAAATGCAGTGATAAAATATTAACACATTCATTTTACAATGTAAATAAGAAAGGTAAAAGAAAATAGGTTATTGCTTGGGAATTGCTGATTCAAAGCAATCATCCCTAATTACAAGACAAATCCTGATAGAGTAATTGACTGAATTATTTAAACAGGACACAGGAAGTTCTTAATATTTGTTCACTACATATACCCATCAACATGGAGGAGAAGGACCTTCTTCATAATCCCCTGCAAGGAAATGAAAACATATTCGAAAATCAGTCCAACTCAGTAGACGATTTACTCAGGCAAAAATTAGCCAACAGATTAAGAAGCAGGAAAAAAAGAAGGAAATCTGAGGGCAGTGATTCTTCATCTGTAGGATGTTCCTTACTTGATTCTCCAGTTGAAAATTTTGATGAGAATTATTTATCATGCTCTAATTCGGATATTTCAATTGATGAAAGGTTTGTAATACTTTTTGAAGGAAAGGCATGATGATTTTTATTTATAACATCATTATTTTCTTTTTCAGGTTAGAGAGAATTGAGGAAAGGGGTGAAAGAGATGGAACCGCCCTTATGCTTGATATTCCTTCTGATGAAGATAACCGCAGAAGCCTTCATAGAGAAAACTTAAACAATGACTGTGATATTACTTTTACGGAAACTTATGAACATAAAAAAAGACGATTTAACTCCAATATAGGAAATAGCATAAGTCAGAATTTACAAATACAAAATCATGTAAAAAATATTTTATTTAGTCAGCCAGATTGGCAGGAGAAGGACTTTGAGACAAGGCAGGATAGAAGAGGAAGTTTTGAATACCTCAATGAAATCTTGTAATTATTTCTCATGATTTTAAAAAAATGAAGTTAAATTAAATTACTAACCTCAAGTTTTTTTTAGGGATTCATACTTAATTCTACCAATTGCTGTTGAAAAACTTCAAGAATGTCATATTGATTGTAGTTATTCCATAAAATCATTGCACAAAGGACTTTGTAATGAATGGAGTAGTACAGGAATTTGCAGTAATGAAAATTGTGCCTGGTCGCATGAGGTAAGACCAAATAGTAATTTAATAAGATTATTTTTACTCTTGATAATGAAATGTCATTTCCATTTTAGTCCAAAATATTATTTCAAAAAAAATTTAGTACTTTTTCAACATTAAATATCATTTCTACATTATTATATGCACCAAAAGTCAAATTCCATGAGGAAATCTTGATTGAAGGATTTCAAGAGCTAGTGAGGCGTGAAGTTCCTGATAAATGGATTGGGAGATTAATGTTTTATTTGTTTACAAAAACTGAATCACTGGAGCCTTCTTTTTTAGAATTTTGGATTATAGTGGCAAGGTAAGTTATTGATTAAAGTTATTAATTAAAATAGTCATTTAAAAAAATTTATTTTTAGATATTTTTGCAATGTGAAAAATGTCGACAACCTTTCTTACGGTTTTGTGGAATTGTTAAATATTTTTAGTAATGTAAATCTGGAAGGAAGATGGAAAGTATTTAAATTTCTTGAGGTATTTAATGTAATATTTTTATTGTTACATAATAATTTACTTTTTTTAATTTTCTTAAATTTTTCTTTTTTTAGTTAATCAAGGAGCCTCCTATAAATTTGCATCTATCTCATCGGATTTTAAAACCAATATTACATTTTGAAATATTTCCTTGTTTATTACTTGAAGTCATTGAAAATTGCAATGATACTCGGGTAAATTGAATAAAATGTTTAAAGGATGTTTCTAATTTGCGGTCGTGGCTTGACTAAAAATTTTATCGATTCCAAAACAGCTGACAAAATGCTAAATACTTTTTTTTTAGAATTTTTAGTGTGCTCTGAAATTTTTTTCGAGCTCCAAAGTTACTCAGTTTTTTTCCAGTTCAATTTTTTTAAAATGTGGCGTTTGCCAAAATATTATTGAACGCTTGTTAGGGACACCCTTTTTTTTTATTAACGTTAAATCTAAAGTTCGAATTTAACTTTTTTAATTATTTTTCAGGTTGATGTTGTTGAGACTTATTTAGAAATTGTTCCTAAAATACATATAAAAGATCTACCATTAAAAGGCGTGGAAACGCTTTTAAAATTTTCAGAGATATTATTAATGTTCAATGCTAGTTATTCTGAAGATTTAAAAAATAAGCTTGAAAACAAGGTATCTTTTTAGATTATTATTAATTTTCAGTCTCACTATCGTGAATGTTATAATTTTTTTCGTTTTTAGGTTGAAATGTTACCGAGCGACTTAGATGAAGAAGAATATCCATTAACACATTCCCATAAATTTAAAGTAAGTTTGACGCTTTATATTTAGAATTCAAAACTTTTGAGCCTGAAAATTAATAAAAATTTTTTTAGCATTTTCGCAAAGCAGAAATTGAAGAAGAGAACAGTTACCAAACTTTTATAAAAAACATTCAAAGTCAATGCGAAGAAAATTTTAATTTCGAGCTCTTCGCCAGCTCGATTAATAATATAAAATTAGAATTTGTTGAAAAAGCTGCAATAGACATCATGTCTTTTGTATTTTCTAAAACATTGTCATCAGAGGATGCGATTAATCTCATTCAAGCGGGTAAGTTATTACCTGCCTAGGTTTTACCCCTCTCAGTAATTAAACTAATTTTAAAAAAATATTTTTCAGCCATTCTCAATTCAAAAAATAGATCCTCCGAACTTATCACATCTACTGTAGCCACCTCATTAATCTACGATTATGTTACTTCACAAGATTGGAAAACCGCGTGCTCAATTTTAACCGTTTGCTGCAATAAAAATATTTCTCTACCTTATGCCAAAATTGTAAAACGAGATTTAACATTGGAAACGAAAATGACCCAAGCGAAATTGGCTTTTTTCTTAGCTGAAATATATTTAAATAATCAAAGATACGAGGAATTCGTGACGTTTTTGGAAAGATATAATTTATTACATGTTAGCTTCCGCAACTGGAGCGTAGATTTTGTCAAAAAAGATCACCGCGTTAAAATTCAGTTAGTAGATAAATTTTTTGCGTCTGCTTTTTCAGAGGATGCTACAGATATTGCCTATCAATTCTTTTCAAAAATTGATAAGAATCAGAACGAGTCTCAAACATCGATTGGTACGAGTAATTTATTTACATCTCATCCAATATTTTTACTTGTTTATAAAATTAAATTATTTTCTTTTCTTAGATTTGAGGTTATACGTTAGCGAATTAATAATCTCCTTGATTAATCAAGGGAATGAAAAATTAGTTGAAGAAATTCAAAAAAAGTTTTTCAACAAATTACAATTAAAGCCCATAGCTGTTCGTAGCTTGGTAGCGTTTTTAGTTCAGAAAAATCAAATTGAAGAAGCGAAAACTTTTTTCACTTATTACGCGCAAATAGTTTATAAAATACCGTCTGTGAGTACAAATCTGAATTAAAATTTGCGCTATTATTCTTTGTAAAAAATTAATTAAAAATATTAATTTTTAAGGTTATAAAATCCAGCAAGGACTCACCATTCATTCTGCGAATATCGTCTACATTATCGGATGAAGAACTCTACATATTATTTGAATATTTATTCGCAAAAATGATGAAATATAAATTTTCTCCTCAAAACGTGAATAAAACTACTCCGGAAGATTGCAAAGTTATTATTACTATCAATGTAAGTGTAAAATTAATTCTTTAACAGAGCGGGAATGCAAAGGGAATGATTTCGTTTTGGGATCAGTTCTTGCCCCTAGCTGTTGCAACTAAAGGGTTATCAGTCAATTTCCAAAAATCCGCTATTTTTCTTCAATAAAAAATTAGCTCATAATTTTTGGCTAGAAAGCGAAATCAAAAAAAAAAAAAATCATTTTCATTTTATTTTTAGGTTGTAAACTTGGAACATGATTCTAATGTCAAACCTTGGTATCTTATGGAAGTTGATAATACCGACGACGCTATTCGGCAAAGAATTGAAAATTTGCTCGAGAAAAAATTAGTTCCTCCGATAAAAACATTTAACATGTCTAAAAGTACTTTTCTTGACTATGAATCTGTGCATAAACATTTACTCAATAGATTTTCAAATGTTACAAAGTTATAAGAAGTCAAATTTTAATTGTGCCATGCATCGGCAAATAATAGCTACTATTTTTTTTAAAAAAATTATTTGTTGTGAAGACTGACAAGCTTGTTTAATCATCGATCTTCTTTTTATCTACTTTTTTTGGAATTATTAATTTTGTTTTTTTATATTTACCATTTTTTTCCCAAGGTTGTTTATTGCCTTGTTACTGTAAAAAAAATCAAATTTTATATTTAAAGAAAATAAAATGAAATTTTGATGCAGTTTTTCATTCTTACTTTCTTCTTATTAAAATCAATTTTCCCGATGTTTTCCTCTCTGGGTCGGCCTAACGGCTTTTTAATATTTCTTAAAGCTGCGTTTTTAAATCGTTTGGGATCTACAGTACTGCATTCTTCGTTGACCTAAAAAAATAAAATTTAGATTTTATTTGCTTTATTGTGCAGAAAAAAAATAATTGAGAAACTTACCTCTTCTATTAATGATTTCTTATCGTTTCTTATTTTTGCTAATTTTTCCCTTTCTTTCTGCAATTGCTTCTCCCAATTCTCAGCTTCTGATTTTGCAGCCATTAATTCATTTTTCTGATTCCTCCATTCGTTTTCTAATTTTGTATAGTTATTTTTTAGATCTTCTATGTGTGATGCTAAATCTTCTTTATCCTGCGTTAAAAATAACACAATCATTTAGGAGAAATTGCTTGCTGCAATATTTAGTAATAAAAACTACTAAAACTTTTCACCTTTTGGAGAACACTTTTCTCTATCCTGTATTGTTCGACATTATTCATAAGCCTATGCACTTCTTCATACAAAGCTGTCACTCTTCCCTTTTCTGCATCTAAAAGCTGATGAAGGGCATACACTTGAATTTCCATATTATTAGCATGTAATTTTAATCTTTTAATGCTTTCATCCAACTCTTTATTTTTATCTTTTTGGCTTCTCCAAGCATGAAGCATAAGCACATTTTGAATCTGGAGGACTGCTTCTTTCATATTTTTGGGATTTGGCATCTGTTCTACTTTGCTGTTAGTTGACTTTGAATCTTTCCGCCTAATTACGACGGGTAATTTTTTCCTGAAGTCAAATTAAAGAATAATCTACCGTGAATCAAGACACACAGCAAATTTTTAATATCTTACCTTTTTGGAGAAAGCTTTTCTTTTTCCATGTTATTATCCTGGCTTTTTTGATTTACATCACATAATTTTCCTGGGAAATATTTTTTTGAAATAAAAATTTTGTTGTAGGAATTTAATTTGATTTAAAATAACCGTGCAGGAGTGCATTTTCTCTCCTGAAACAATTTTTAATTCATAAATTTAAAATTTAGAAATCATTATTTGCCTTAGATTATTTTTGTTTACATTAATTCAAATTTTTTTCTAGAACGTATATACTGTACAATGCCGAATGGCCGCTATATTTGATATCCTGAATCATTTTAAATTTTTAGTTAATAAATCGAGACTTTTGTAACAAAAATTAGAATCATCTTTCCTTTTTTTAAAAAGAAAATATCCAAAAATTAAGTTTTACACCCCCATTCATTACACTATTGAATAAATTACGGGGAAAAAACGAAAGTCAACGGTCATTTTCAAATTTAACGGAAAAACAAGACCGGAAGTATGGCGACTCCGAATCGACCAATCAGAAAGCGAGAACAGGTTTAGTCTTGTTGTTTTCCAACCGAAAGATGGCGTTGGTGAATCTACCGTTGAATGTTTGTCTGAGTCTGAGGCCGGAGTGACAGTTAAATTTGCAGTTCAACGATGGTTGCATGGTACATCCTGTTGTATAATAACGTGCCTAATTTAACGTTGATGTGGTGTTGTAAATGATAGTGTATTTATTTATTTCGTTATATTTCTATTAATCTTTATATTATTTGTTATTGGTGCCTTTTTTTTCGGTGTGCATTTTTACTGAATCTGTGCTTCTTATTCGGCATAGTGATCTTCCACAATCTCAACAAATGGATTGCTATAATTGATATCTCACTTAATATGGATTATTTACTAACGGATTTATGAAAAACATCGAAGGTAAGGAAACCATTTAAACATATTTCCTCGATTAAAAACTGAATCTCGTAGCTTGAGTTTGCATTGAAGACATGAAGGTTATAATTACAGCCTTTTAAGGTATTGTAAGGTCTTGATTGATGCAAACGCAAGGCTGTGTTGTGTTATAATTTTTTTTCTCCAATTTGAGCATTAATCATGAGGTGAAATTTTTATTACATTGTCATGTGTGCTAGGGGCAAATGTACATCCATTGAATAATAATGAAATACTTAATTGAGATAAATTAAGCGCATTATTGCAGAATTTTAACATGAGAATGGATTCTAAATCCAGGTCTCAAGATTTATATGGGTGGGAACAATTAGTCATAAGGAAATACCTGGTAACGTTTAATTAGACAAAATTAAAAATTTTAAAATTGCCTCAATGGGTTTGTATGGCCTTTGAATTAGGTAAATAATCCTTTGAGTGTTGTGATTTATTCAAGTTAATGACTTGATATGTTTTAATGTCTTCTCAGGATGCGACATGGGCATAGCATGTAAAGCAAGGTTATGAAAATGAAAACAAACATTTCCAATCAAGGACGAAAATCATTGTGATGAAAGATTGAAAAAAAAAATAGCAGATCGATTCTTATTTGGAATGAGTGTGTAATGAGGCATTGTGATGAAGGCAGGTTGAGCATTAAATTAATCGATGCATTAGCTTTTAGATTAGGTAACATAGAAGTTGATAGAAATGTAATGCGATCGTAAAAAAATTTTTTTTTTTAAAACTTTCTCAATCACAACAGGAGGAATTCAAGTTTAACTGATTGATAATGTGGTTAGTTGTTAGACGAGTATTCAGGGTTGTTAATGCACTAGATCCCTTGTCTAAACAAGTCAAAATTTTTTTTTGTTTTAAGGTTTGGTCCTTTTTATCTAATCTGTAGCACTGGCGGCGCCGGATTCAGGTCCCAACCTTGACCATTAAATTTTTATCAATGAGTTTTTTTTTACCGTATTGAGGTGACCTTGAACTATGTTGAGATGTACGTTTTTCTGCAGGAAATTTAATTTTAATTAATCCTATTCGAATTTTGATTAATTAACCGAATAATCCCCCTTTGAACGGTCGAACGATTTTAACGAACATTTGGTGAATGTGATTAACGGTTGAGAAATTTCTTCTACACAAGGGATAACCCAGTAATCATCTTTTTTTTTCTTATTTTTAGCCTAAAGTGAATTCGTCACAAGGCACTCACAAAAACTTTTATAATAGACGTTAAATTACACAATGACGCCTTAAGCGCTCGGTGTTCTTGGATTGTTGCTATACATGTAGGTCATATTTAAACTTCATAGCTTTGGCAAGGTGAACTGATAAAAATAATTGTACTATATGAGACTTGTTTGAAGAGAAAAAAAAAACGATACATTAAAAAAGAAATAAACTCGTAATTTCACTTTCCAATACGGGGGTGGGCTAATTTAGTAAAGAGAGAAAAAAACAACAAGCAGTTTAAAACACGACTACATGAGCATTTTTTAAAGATCATTGCCATTTATCCTTTCATACATGTTAAGTCTTTGTAAACAAGATGAATATGAATAGCAGAGCAGATAAAGAGGCCGACGTCACCATTTGGTAACAAGAGACGTTTATAATACAATGTACATTCATGTTTTGTACGTATTTTGTATTCACAGTTGACGATACAAAAAACACTTTACTAATTTATTTTGATTAGCTTGTTGCTTCAATTATGCCAATTTGAAATAAGTCTTAAGAACCGGATGGAAGAAAAAATAATTGCAAATGGGTTGCAGGTTGATGACAGGAGCCAAAGGGAATTTTAATGAGGGATTATTTGTAGGAAAAAAAAGTCTCATGACTTTTCATGATGCAACAAGTTGCCATAAAATGCTGTAAAACTAAAGAATTTTTTTTTTAAGATGAGAAGGAAGGAAGTCGTATGAAGCATAAGGAAATTTATTAGCAATTAGATTCGGATAATTTTCAGATATCTGATGTATGTGATAATTATGTGAATCTGAATGTCATCAGATTTACAAATAAGACTTCAAGTTCTTCTTTTTTTTTTAGCTGCTTTGGTCGTGGGTAATTTTCGCCGTTAAGATTTTTTATAATTGTCTGTGGAAGATTTTGAAGAAAATTGAGTTTGGTTAATGGTCTGTTATTAACTGAACTTTTGATAAGTTTGATATAAGATTTTTCTGATTTTTGGAAAAATCCTGCTGTTGAGCAGAACGACAACGTCCTTGTAATTCCTGAACCTGAAAAAATAAGGGTAGAGAAGAAAAAATTTTTTTTTTAGAAACCGTACAAGCTATTCATTACTTAAAAAGTTTTTCAAAGGCTTTTTACTTGATTCGGTGTTTGCAGAAAGTGGAAAAATCATGCTAACTTTGTGATTGGAAAACCTAATCATCCATTTCAATTTTTTGGGACAGATTAAATTTCATCACTCAAAATTTATAGCAGCTTCTTCCAAGAGCTTTTTGAAGTCACAGAGAAAAGCTTGGCTCATGAGGTCCATGAACTGTTTTTATCGACATGTTCTTAGAATATATTTTCTGCTTGAATTACTTGTAAGATTTTTTACTGGGTCATTCTTAACCTTTTCTACTCCCCGTGCAACTTCTTGTCCAGTTCCCTGAAGGAAATTGCTGGGCTTGCTCGTCAACCTGAACCGGCCCCAAAGACTCTTAAGACTTTGCAAACCCCTTAAGCCTTGCTCCCAGCGTCGCCTAAATCTCAATCCAATAAATACAATTTGGGCCATTCAATCATATCATGTTATAAAAGTATCTTTTACAACATATAAAGTAATTTCATTTATAAAGATCTTAATTCTTTTATTCTAAAAAGCAATAGTAGCCAAATTAATGAGAAAGCCTTTCACTAATAATTCCCTTTTTTTATAAAAAAAAAAATTTCTTATGAGAATGCATTTATTTATAAATAAATGCCCCAAGGCTTCCTAGTCATTTCAGCAAAATCAGTATAATTCAATCTGCCTGAGCATTGCACTCAACTACCAGACAAACGGTGAAAGGCCCTTCTAATCAGTGTTTATACTGTTTCATTCGTACATGCTTTTCAAACGAGAGGGAAAAAAAGAAAGACTTGAAAAAAAAACTTTGTTTTCTTTTTACTTTCCCTGACGCGGAGACGGCGCGAATAGGTGTAATGTCTTGATATAGAACGATATAATTTTCAATTTTCATTTAATTGCAATTTTTATAAAAATTTTGAAATAATATTGACTTTAATTGTCGGTTATAAAATATGATTTTATTTTCGATCAATTTCAACTCTCTTTTTTTTCCCTAAGTCTAATAACACTTTCAGTTTTTTAATTAATTGGGATATGGCCCGAGGGGGAAAGGCGAGAGGTTAAAGATGGTTTATATAAAAAAAAAAAAAAAAAGGAGAAACACCTGTCCTTGCGGAAATGGCAGTTATTCATATAAAGTAACATGAAAGGTCGATGTTTTGAATAGATAAGATGGGATTCCATATATTCCTGTAAGCAGATCAAGGTTCAAGGCGGTTTTTCTTGCGAACTTTTCTCCCAGGCATATATTCTTCGGTTTTGAAATGTTGGCAAAATTTATTGCTTATACTGGTAAACGAAGACATTTTCTAAACGTGCCACATTAATGATAACATTGTGCACACAAAAAGGGAATTGTTATTAAGCCCGCATTAAATCATCAAAATTACACTTGTGAAAACAACTTCGTGTTTTAGGCCTCTTTTTTTTCTTGTGTGTACACAGTGCGTGACACGATTTCCGGAAAGCATATTTGGAAGAAAATATAAAGCTCCGTTTGTAGTCTTAGGCGGATGTATTCTAACGATTAAATTTTTTTTCCTAATAAGAATTTTGATGAAGGGAATTCTTTTTTTTTGTTGTTAAGAACTCATTAATTTGGCGGAACCGAATCGACCCGTGAACCGTCTTTCAGTTTTTTTTTTTTTTTTTAAAAAAAAGTTTGTTTGTTATAATTTATGGGCGATAAGTTATGTTTAAAATGTAATTACGTGTGGAGTTCGGGTGATTGGGGTTACTTTGTATTTTTTAAAGGACGGCGACTGGGTAGAGAAAAGGGTAAAATTGATAGATCCAATTAGTTTTTGTTTTTTTAATGGGTTTTATATGTATCGGAATAAGTTGATGGTAATTTGGATTGTTTATTTTGATTTTAGAGGAATATTTTTGTTCTTTGTTGATTCTGTTAATATGCATATTGTTTGGGTAGACGATTGCTGCCTCAGGCTACTGTTGAAGTATTGAAATTCTTGCAGTGTAAGTCTTCAGGAAATTTGTGTTCTTTTAGTTAGGATTGCTCGCAAACTACATCAAACATTTTGACCTAAAGTTTTTTATTTCTGCAATATTTATCAAGAGTTTCAAAGCTAAATGAAATATTGACTGTACAAGGGGGCACCAGACTTTTCTTTGGAGCAAAAAATTTATGTTCAAATGAAGTAAATTTTTACATTACTAAATACTTCTTCGGAGTTCGTGACAAGAAATGAAGAGCAAAGATCAGAGAAACGAAGATTGTTGAAAAATGTAAGCGAAGAAAAGCCCCGAGTAGAAAGCAACTCTCCCAACAGAGAAAAAAATATTTTTGGGAAAATAGAAGCGAAGAGTTCTGTATAGCAATGAAGATTTTTGAGTTGTGAAAAATTGTAATCTTGAAATCGAAAAGTCTGAGTAGCCACGAAGAGTTTCCAGTTGAACGAAGAGTCTTAAATCTTCAAACGAAATAGAAGAACCTCGAGGAGCGATAGAAGTCTCAAGTAAATTTATTTTAGATGAAAAACATTGATAAAACAGCTTTTAGGGGCAAAAGACCAGGTGATGCCATCTTGGTAAATCCTGATGTAGAGTAAACTGAAAAACCTGTCACCGCAAAATAATCTGATATTGATAATATTTCAGATGAACTGGTAATCTACTTGTTGAGGTAATACCCCGGATTGTGGTAACTTTTTTTTTTTGATTAAATCTGTGAGACTGGGTAAAACCCGAATACTGATTTTATTAGTCTTCATTACAGTCGCGGAAATGATTCAAGTTTACATCAGGCACTGATTTTTGTCCCTTTAAATCCAAGGTTTTGGCCTAACCTGAAAGCATTGTTAGCGATATATTAGCCTGGCTTTTATGGTGTTATGGGACAAGGCTGGTGTTTTCCATTGTGACCTTATACTTGTGTAAATTTAGAGAATTTTAATGTGGTTACGTGATCTTCGTAAAATTCAAAAAAAAAATTTCTGATGCCTGTAAATTGTGTCTTCATTTTCGTTGTAGTTGTTCTTGGTGGCAATTCCTAACTCTAGTGTTCATGGGGCGCTGTATGTATCCTCAATTTATTGGCAGGGAAAATTGTTTAAAGATATTTTTCGAAATGATGAGAAAGTAAGCAACAGGAAGCGGAATTGCTATACCGGCACCATATTAGTTGCAGAAGATGCTGCTAAAGCTACCTTCACGGTGTAATCATTAATGTTGAGGAAAAGCAGATGACGGTCGTGATAATTTCCTATCTCTTCCTTAAGGAAGAATATTTTTTATACGGCATTGTTTGGAAGCGTTTAAAAATAATAAAGGGTTATCGGCTAATCTTTAGCGTAACATGTGACCAAGAGGTCACATGCAAGTTTTAGGAAAATAAAGAATTGCTAACAACTGCAAAACACATGAAGATAAAATAAGTGTGGGCTGTTTAGCGCGTATGACACAAGGCCTAAATTACGGATCTTAACAGACTAACATGCAGAGTAAAGTCAGAGATCAAGGAATGCGTGATTGTAAGCTTTTAGATCTCCGTAGTCGGATTTGAATCCGTTTCCTCCCGACCCTTCTTCATCATCCTTTTCATCCATCTCATTTGCGCTTCCAAATCTTCCTTCAATGGTTTCTTGCAAGAGGCAGTGACTTCTCAATATGTGACCGATCCAATGGGCTCTTCGATGAACGATGGTGCGTAGATCTTCTGCAACTCTCTTAAGCACTTCCTCATTCTTGAGTCTTAGCGTCCCGGTCTTTGGGCAGTCTTTGCCAAGCTTACTCAGTTCGTGGTTTCTGTCGCGGCAGCTTTTAAGACACAGCAAAATGGTTTCCTTTTAGATGGCGGTCGTCTGCTTTGTTTATTTTGAGTTTGAATTTTAATCTACTCATCTATATTCTTAAGTTTTCCTCCTCTGATGAGGCGTGGAATCTGACTATCCGTGCACAGAAGAGGTTGTTAGTCTTCCAAAATTAAGGCTTTGCGTGGGATACTGGAACCGAAGAGGGATCCGTTGACTGGGAGGTTAAGAATGCGCTCCAGTGAGGAGATCCGGAGGCTCACTGAGCTGCCGTTGATTATACTAGCGTGGTCAATGTCTGGAGAATTCAGTTGTCGGGACATGTAGGATGTAGAGCGAGCGCCCCCGACACGGAAGATTTGGCACATCCTGGATGGACGTCCGACTACCCTGCGACCTCTTGGAAGACGCGCTAGGAGGATAATGTGTCGATGGATGCGTGTCATCTAGGGATTTCTGACTGGCGGGCACCTGCCAGAATAGGGCCGCTTGGCGCGGTGTTTGCGATGCGGCAATAGGGCTTCGCACTCTTTAGCGCCACGAGTGAGAGGGTCAGGAGACCTTCAACATCCCTTTCTGCCTAAAAATTTTTTTACCATCTAAAAACCTCTATTAAAAAATTTCTTTGATTATAGGCCTTAACAATTACTATTCTCTTCCTCAAAATAGCGGCACCTTCCTTTTACACATTCACGTAGTATGGGCATACCCTTCTTTTCGCCAAATTATTAATTATCAACAGATAATCATTCACACATAATTCGCATATTAAACCATGGTCGCCGATTTACAAAAGAAAACACAAGAATTCGTTCTGCTTTTATGATAAAAACCAACAAGTTGTGGATTGGTTTATTGAACTTTAATAAACTGGAAGCCATCGTGACAGATCTATTTTATATAGAAAGCAAGAGAGAGAGAGAAAGAATAAGAAAGATGAAAGATTTTATAGCAAGAGAATATTTTAAAACCAACGTTTTGATTACCATTCTTGATATTGAAATTGGTACCGTTGGTACGAGAGAGAAAAGAATTTATTTGAGATTTAAGTTGAAGCGAGATGGAAGGACTTAATCCCCTCTGGGCCCCGTTTTACGAAGCCTATCGAAATATACAGTTATCACATATGATCGGTGGCATTTACCTTTTATACCGGCGAGTTTTTTTTTTTTATTCATTAAAAAATGTCCATTCATTCTTAATCTGAAAAAATTTTCAGGGCTGTTTTATTTTTTCGTTGAAGTGTCGAAAAGGAAGTAGAATGTATGCGTCTTGAAAAAGTCAAGAACCATATCGTTGGGATATGGCATGTCGTTGACCGAACTCTTCCCAAGTACCGTAGTCAGATTTTTTACATACCTGAAGAGATTATCAGGTTCACGGATTTAAGATTTTTTAATAATAAAAAATCGATTGCTTTGTTTTTTTTTAAAAAAAAATCAAGAAGTCATTTGCATGATTGAAAGAAAATCAAGTTTCAAGTTTGTTTTTTTCGTGAATAAAAGGTAATTAGTGGATTTGTAGTAGGTTGAAATTTTCATTGTGTATTCGCGTCCTGCCCAGTGATAATTTACAGGTCAGGGTGGGAGTTTAATTGCAACGAAATATTGATTTGAGAAGTTTTTTTTTTAAAAGGAAAGTGATGAGTCATTCTCCCGGTCGTAAGGATGCGGAAATTAAATGTTTTTTCGTCTGTACCGTCGAGCGGGGTAATATTTGCACGAATATCCTGGTTGATAAATCGATAACGGTATCGATTGATTTTTATTAGCAGTCACTAGTTCAGACAACTTTCTTGTGTCCTTTTGAATTTTTATCTTTAAAAAAAAAATGTAATTGGATTATTAATTTTAATATCGGTTTATTAATTAGAAACGCGAAGATTATGCATTCAAATATCAAGGTGAAGAGGGAAAAATGATTTCCCGGATTGGGAAAGAATCTCTTGAGGGAGGGTCATTGCTGGGAAAAAAAAATGTTGCCTTGATTGATTGGCGGACGTATTACGGAGGCCAGATGATTTAAATTGTCATTCAGGATAAATGTCATAGTGTTAATTTTTCAAGATCTTAGGATATGCTCGAGGACTGACCATAAGTGTCCAGTGCTTTATCGGTTTTGCCTGTTAACCAGCTTAGCGGGGTTGATAGGTGAGTCTATAAATATCTTGGATATTGGATAAATGTAGAGACCCTAAATTAAAAGAGACTGGCAATCTGTCAGCCATTAAAAAATTTTAACGCCATATTGAGCAAGATGGCGAGCTACACAAGGAGTACGTGGTCTTCGGAATCCAGCAGAAAAAGGCACAGCTTCATCGTTTTACGAAGGCCTTGTTCTAAAATATCTTCTGCTTCTTCTTAGGAAAATTTGGAAGGTAGAAGAAGCAGAAGACATTTTAGAACAAAGCCTCCGTAAACGATGCAGCTGTGGTTTTTTCTGCTGGACGAGGCTACGGCTACGGCTACGGTGACTTTGCAAAGATAGGAAATCTGGCTTCGGCTGTCTGCAATGGACCTATTACATTTGGGGGGATAAAAAAAAGTCCATGGGCAACGATGACATAAACACTAATTTTGAAAGCCTCTTTGCTTTCAAACGGCTTCGCCTGTCAACCCCTGCACTGGGCGGTGGGGTCGCTCAATCCCGACGCCGATCTGCGGGCTCGAGAGGTGGAAATTAATACGGGAGCTAAAGAAGCTAGTGGCTTCTTGCTAAATTTGATCTTAACATCACATTCTCCGAATTTCATGAACCGATGGAGTGAGAAAAACCAGTATTTTGATAATGTGACAAGAAAAATGGCCCCTTCTTCTTAATTATCAAAAAGAAAATGAAGGGACGGAGCAAGTTGGGCAGAAGGAAAATCTTACAGTTAGAGGGACCAATCCCACTTATACTTTTAAACTTTTCTAGATTTGGCTAGAAAAGTAAATAACTAGATGCAGAAGTGTAAGAAATTAGACCAGCTAGAGCTACGGAAGAATTATCAAGCTGTAAAAAATTTCCTAGACGCCCTGCTTTCCCAATGACACACAAAACGTATTATCTAACTCTCGTTAAATTCTTGAAAGTAAATCCAGGCTGAATTACTATGATTAACACCCGAAAAAAAAAAAAAATACTAATTCAGAATAACCTCGGCTGAACTTATAATTGAATCCCATGCTCACTTTTTAATATTTCATTTTACCAAATGAAGTTCGTCTGATGGAAAAGATTAGACTAAGAAATTACAAGTCGCCTCATTGACCGGTTTAGCACGTTTTGAATTGCATGCCTTAAAGGTACATGAGGACGATTATTTCGAATATACTGATGATGACTCGGCCGGCCAGTTGATCATCATCATGTAATTTTGTGTAAAAATGGTGGAAATCCGCGTGTATACATTGTAATTGAGGAGGAATCGCCTGAGAGCGTTCATTTTTATTTTTTTTCTGACGTCTATATTTATCTCATTGTACCTAATTAATCAAGTTCTTATGGGAAGTAAAATAATATATCTTATTTTAACCCGGTAAAATGGGAAATGGAAACGGAATCGAAGTAAAAGGAAAAGAGAGATTCATTCGTTTATAATAACGTAAGTACCTCGGCATTGGTAGGTTGCAGTGGAATTCAGGTATTGCGATTGTATATTGACCGTTGGCAAGGTTTCTCAAGGTTATTGCCTTGTGCCTACTGTGTGTCTCAAGTTATGACGATCCTACACCTGCCCTGCCCTCTTTATGTTTTTTATATGGGTTTTTTGTTTTATGTCGTGTCGTAAATGATCAAGGATTTTTTGGGAGATATTTTTATTTTGTGAAAAAGATTCCTATCTGATTGATGAGTCGGGTGAATGGTGATGTTTCGTTGGAGAAATTGTGAGGTGGCTAGCTTGATGAGGTTTTTTTTACATATAAAAGTTTATTTCATCCATTTGTTAAAAATTTTAAGGCCGTGATCTTGACACTAATGTAGCGGTATAAGGTGTAAATATTATTCGAAGAATTTTTTTCGTGAAGTATGAACGTCTTTTTGACGATAAAAATTATTACAGGCGAAGAAGTCCGCGGAAAATAACAGAGGTAACTCTTAGGAGTAGAGGTAGCACCTTTGTCCTGGGTCGACTTGACACTGTCCTTACTGCTTCACAGGGTAAGGTGATAAAGGTTCCATAAAAAGACCTCCGCCTCTCCCTCGCCAAGACCGTAGTAGATGGGAAGAGCCATAGAATAGAACGGCTAGGACTAGTAGCAGTTCTCACGGATCTAGACCGGAAGGTCGAAAATCATTCCTTGGTAGGGAGTGAAAGCCCTACTGAGTATCGAGTTCCAGCTCACGGAGGCCCAGATGAAACGTTGAAGCTGCAGAAGGGTTGAGTGGGTTAGCTTGTTCAAAGGTGGTCTCAGGTTTGGTGGCGGAGTCAACCGCCAAAGGCAGCAACCACGGTTTTATTTAGATAAACTGCCACCTAATGCCAACCCGCTCGGCAAGCGTGGCATTTAAACACCAACATCTGCAAAATATAAACTTGTCGAATATTACCACACAACTAGTACCCCAGGTGAGTAGGGCCTCGGGGTCTGAATCTCAAGGGGTTGGTTCCGCACGGAGAAAAATTGTTCGGTAAGCAACTGAGACATCATAGCATTTAGTAGTGACAACTATATTTTGGCAGCTAAAACCAACAATTTGGAGGTCACTATTAAATTACAGTAGTCTTTACTAAAATATTTGGATGTCCTAGAATCTTTCCTAAAAATTTAGTAGCTGTTACTGAAGTTCGGTTCATGCTACCGAAATTTGGTTAATACTACTATTCTTTTTTTCTCCGTGCGGAGAGCCGAAAACCGTACGACATGGAAAAATTTGGGAGAGGCCTATATCCAGGAGTGGATGCAAACAGGCTGAAGAAGAAGAAGAAGAAGATATCAAACCTTTTGGCCAGTTCGAGGCTTGGCCACAGTCTTCGAGCTAAATTTTTTCGGTGCTGCTTCGGCTTTTTTTTCAGAGAAGGCTTGAAAGACTGCTGCGCCATCTGCTTCCGAACTAAAATCCACGCAGAACAGCATATCCCATATATTTAAGGTAGAAGTTGCTGACTTTTAATGTCCGCATTTGCGGATATTTTTTACTTTAATGAAAACGTCCCGAATGATTAAACAATGCCATGTTAATCAATCCCTGTTGATTCATTTCATTAATTAGTTTGACTCTATTTACCCTACAAGACTCGACTCGTGTAATTGACTTTTTTAATTTCTTACAACATTTAAGCATCTCAAAGGTTACCCATGAAATTCACGAACATGTGGGATTATACGGAAACCATACTCTTTAAAAGAAGCCATATTCATATAATTCTTAAGGCTTTTACAATATTTTCTCCACTTCACCCTATTTTCTCTTCCATTAAAAAAAAAAAATCAAGTTCGATTTGATGTCCTCGAACTCTCAACTTAATCGGCTGTTACGAGGGAGAGGTCTAAAAATAATTTCGGTAAATGATAGACTTGGATAAGTAGCGAAAACTCTTTCTTTTTTCGCCCGTCCTTCATTGCCGGACTGGCTAAGAATAATTATGAATGTATTATGCGTGGAATATTACACAAGGAAAAGGACCTTTTATTTTCTAAATCAAGTTGTCGCTTTCTGTAGAAGCCTCCCGTGAAAAAAATACACGTTGTAACTTGTTATTTTATGTATTTGGTTACGGATCAAAATCTAATAGCGATAGCTGTACACATTTTTTAGTAAACATGGTTACGCTTGGTTTTCTTGAAAAACTAACCAAGCAAAAAATACGTCCGTTTCAGGTTTTTTTTGTTTTAAAAAAATTGCTACATCATTTATGAAAGGTTGCCACGAGTTCGTTCAGAATATTGCGGGAAAACCAGAGTTTTTTTTCCCGTTGGAAAATCTGGTATTTTGCGGCAGGGAAATGTCATGAACTTTGAGGAAAAGGTCGTTTAATATCAGGAAGAGCATGATAAGTCAACTGGAGAAAGAATAAGTTTATAAAAAAAATGTGTAATGTAAATATAAAAAGACTGAAATTAAGTTGAATTAGATCCAAGCCTGTACTGTTTGAGTGTGAATTGCATTTGAGGTGATTCCTTGCCCTTCATAGGTCAAATCTTATGTTGCATTATCACTATTGGATTACTCAGTGGAAGGCAATGAGCGCGTCTTTTCATTTCCTTTTTTTTTTAAACTCGATATTTTGCAAAATTTGAGTAAATTCCTCATTTCCTGTCTTTTGTTTGTTTTTTGTTTTTGTAAGTCTTTTGGTGTCGTTATTTTTGGTCAAGCGTGAACAGATGTTTGGTATTATTTGTAATTGAGAGATAGTTGTTTTTGAGGTGTAAAAAATTACTTATTTACTTATGCCGGGGATACAAGTATTAAAGCCTTGAAATTGCTACGCAGATTTTCGTCGTGCTTTCGTCGTGCTTTGTAGTTTGCCACCATCGTCCGATTTGCATCCACGAAGGCACTGTCCTTCCATCTCAACCGCGGCCTTCCCATGGTGGTTGTTTTATGTAGAGAGCCTAGTAGAGAGGAAAAAATGAGTCTTTTGCTGGAAGCTGCTATATTCTCGAACTGTGGGTCTCCTATGATTATGGTACGGAATGGCGACCATTATGGCTAATACTTAGCTTATGTAGCAATCATGGCGACTCCAATTCACAGTCGCGCAGCTGCAGCTTCGCGGCCCACTGCATTTCAGTCCGGCAGAAAGAAGAGAGTCGCCTACTGAATTGCCGCTTTTTAATTGGATGTGACCAAACGTAAGTTAAGTACGGAGCAGCAGAAGACATCTGACGTCACTATCAATTAACAGAAGTACGTTGAAAACGATATTGGTCACAGCCAATGAGAAGGCAGGATTTTGATGTACAGTATTGACGGCTCTCTTTTTCAGGCTCTTAAACCTCCTGGACCCGCAATTATGAAGACGCTGTCCACCCGGCGCTGGGCCTTAAATAGCCCATCCAACCGTGGATTGAGCTGGGTCTAGAGTATTTTACCTTTTTTTGGATGCAGAGGGTGCTGCTATTCGGCACCGTCTGAAGAAAATGTTGGGAAAGAAGAGAGGTATCTGTTTAAAAATCAACTAGGGAAAAGTCGTATTTTTCGATTCTATCAAATCCCGATACCCTGCTCCTTTTTTCATCATAAAAGCTCTCCGCTGGCCTTTTTCCTGGTGCTTCCACTTCAATTTAATTTCTACATAAACTACCTCAACTTTTTTTTTATTTTTCCGGATAAGGTTGAACAAGTCAATCACTAAAGTGAAATTGCCTTTTTTAAAACTATTTCTTTGCCTGTACCGGAGCTTGTAAATCACGTGCATTCTGCCTGCTTCATGCCCTTAATCGAAACGAGTGCGAGTTCGTTGAGTTCTTTCCCCTTAAGAAGGCAGCAGTGGTTAAAGAGAGCAAAGAACCAAAGTCGATTATGAATCCGCAAAGAAGATGCAGCTCTGCACAAATCCAATAAAAAATTCCTGCTTGCAAAATCTGAAGTCAGAAAAAACTAACCATACCCCCTACAGCACTTAATTCTTCTTATATCTTCCAATACAAGACCCAGATATCGATCCCGCAATTGTTTACCGCACACATTATCTCAAACATTAAATCAACCGCCTTAAGAAACCCTCATAAAAATCATTTTACATAAAATATAAAAAATTAAAAACATTTTATTAATTCCGATAAAAAAAATATTAAAGACTCATGATTTCATAACCCGATCTAGGAATGTAATAAATTAACCGTTTATAAATATTAGTATCATATTTAAGCACGATATGAACTCACATTAAGTAATAAAACATATATCATTTTCCCCTTTACCAACTACGAAATGATTATGAATATCGATACGAAAATATTGATACAAGAAAGTTGATAGTTTAGCCACACCGCCATTTTTTTTTCTCTCTCATTTCATCTCCTAATCTTAATAATTAACATGGAACCTCCATCTCTTGTTTTAAGACCGTTCCTGGACGGTTGTGTAACCGACTGGCCGAACAAATAACGTTCGCAATACTTTCATTATGTTGCTTGTTTTTCCTACTTTTAGGTGAAACCAACATCTGTCAAGATAAACATAGTAACCGTTTTATTGTTCTAAATTTTTTTAGAGAAACATTTCATCACTCATAATGAATATTTAAATCCACCCTGAGTTTTTTTTTGTTTATTTAAATTTTATATTTCCTCTCGATAAACAAAGGAAGTTGGCTCGGCTTGAACCTGATGAGACAGAAAAATTGAAGAAAAAGAGAAAGGGAATCACCCTTTAAGTAATGTGCAATAATGCCATGCAATTTGCTAAAAATCGTCACGGTAATGCTTAAAATGAGTTTTTTATTATTTATTTCCTATTATTTAAAAGCCCACGCGCGTGGAAATGTCCAACTTCTTTGCATCAATTACCACTACTGTCCTCCTTGCTCTCTTTAAACTCTAAGGAAATGACTGTTAATTGCCGCTTTGCGGGCGCAGCCCTATTTTCTAATATATTTTTTTTTTCCTAAAGACGTTTAAACCAGCGACCTTGTGGTGTTTGGATATTCATATTCAAATTGTGGTCGGTTTGCTTTCGCAAAAATAATCCTCGTGGTTAGGCGTATAATTATGCAGTGGTGATTTCGTTTTTATCCTCTGAATTTTGTGTTCGCTGGCTTATTTTTACGAAAAAAAAATGGGATGTAAATCAAGACTCATTCAACCACTAAACTCATTAGCGATGTGGAAAAAATATCAGCGTTGGAATATAATGGCAGGAAATAGCTATATTTGGTACGTTAGACCATTATTTTATTCCAAAGAAGTTTACGTCATTGATTTTGGTAGGAAGTTTTATTTCAACATGGTGCCACTGTTTTAAAAAGGGGGAATTAGTATTGCAGTGTCTTAAGACAAAGAAGCTGGCGGCTTTTGAAATGTGGATACATCGCTGCAGGTTGAGAATTCCGTGGACCGCACGAGTCGAAGTCTTGAATCGTATGAGCAAGGAGATGGAGGTGCTTTACGAGATCAAGCGTCTAGGCTTGAATATTTCGGCAATATTGTTCGTAACGGAAAGTACCACCTTCTGCAGCTGGTGATGAAGGGAAGATTTAGGGCAGGAGCAGACCAAATCTGACGAATACATCTTGGCTCAAGAATCGAAGAGACTGGTACGGCCAAAATTCGGTATCCCTTTATCCCCCCAAACTCCGGCGAGGAGTGGGCATTTAAAGAAGAAGAAGTTTACCATGGTAGGCACTTACATATTGTTCGAGTTACGAGATAGGGAATCAGAGATACAGAATACTGCTCTATGGTCGACTCTGCCCTCTGCAGGCGGTTTGCCAGTCGGGGATTTAACCGACCCCCGTCTCTAATTGCGATGTCCTTTCAATAAAGGTTTGGTCTACTTAGATGTTCAACTCCAACTCCAACTGATCTGCGTTTAGCCAGGCTTGCAACCTGAAAAGGTTTTTGCTCTGGTATATCGTCTTCGGCAGCGGCTACTTTTGTGCCTGTTATTGCGTCACCAATGATTACCTTTGCATCGAGTTTTGTTTTTTATATCACTATATGTTTCGGTGTTCTGTATTTTCGTTGTGGTGGATCGTAGTTTCCGCGGTTGGCGATCTTCGTTGAGGTAGACGTTTCTGCTTTGTTGTGCAGGAATTCGGCTCGTTCCTTGATGATTTCAAATATGAGTGGTATATCGAGATCATTGTGTGAGATGTTCAAGACTAGAAGCTGATTTATTATCCACGGCAGAGTATGTATCCCGGTCGCTGCTGGGGCACATACTACTATATAGTCAGCGTTCCTGGATCACACAAATGATCGGAGGCTGCTGAATCTCCCATTTGGAGCACATTGTTAAATTCTTAGACACCTGATCTATAAGCTACACGCGGCACACAGGGTCGATGAACTCAACATCCAGCTAAAACCACGATTGGATGGGCCACTTCATCAGCCATAGTGTAGATCGGAAGACGGTGGACTGCAGACCTAAATCCTTTAGAGCTATTGGAGTAACAATACAAATACAAAGATTCACTTGATTCGAAGGACCTAGGAGCCTAATTTAGTAGTCGGTGGAAACTCCGAATCAGAACAGTCCCCTACAGGTTTGGCGCACCTGCACTTGACGAGCCACAGATTACTTCTGACTTGGGAGATAGTAATCTGGTAAGGGATGATCTCTCAACACATCATGTCCATCTTCTTGCGTGTAAAACCTTTCGGAAAAAGGCCTATAGGCGCCGGTCTCCATAGGAAAGGCAACTGAAGAAGAAGGAGTTTAATAGGGAGTAGACATTTAAATGAATCGTCTGCTACACATGGGGGGGTGCCATTCTCTTGAATTGGAATCTGCCTTGATCTCAAAGGTCGCTAAGATGGCTTAATAGAAAGCTTTTGGGGCAATAAGGCGACGTCCATTTTGAGATCACGGCACCCCAGTGTGTAGCAGACGACCCATTGAAGTGTCATCTCACTAAAGGAAGCTAGCCAATGCTGTCGATGAGAACAAAGATTTTCTAAAACAACTCACTCTGTGTTGTTTCCATGTGCGTCGAAAAAATTCCTAGACACGTCAAAAAGTCTAATCATTTACACAAACAACTTTCTCATGTTAAAATTACATATAAGGGATGAAAAATGAATATTACACCGATAAATATGTACGTAATTGATGGATTTGATCAAGACTTTCATTTATTTATACTCCTTTTACCGAAAGCAGCCTAATCTTTATTAATTAGTATATTTGTCGTGGGTTTGTCATTTTTTTTTTTTTTTAAATGGAATAACTTGTTATGAAAGAAAAATAAAAAGTTTTTTTATGTACCAGTAGTAGTTGTAGTAATGATCGTCACCATCTCGGTACCATAGTGTCTACTTTATGCGTGAATGGACCGTTCACACGCATTAACAAGAGAAAGACTTTCTCTTATATCACTTTAGGTTCCTTTAGACTCTATAAAGAATGATTGATACTTGGCAATGTACTTTCTCATTGTATACGGTGACCTGGTATGAAGTGTAAACCACGTTGACCTTTCGACCTGGTCAAAAATAATAAAAAAGAAGAAGAACGTCGGAAATGAAAAAATGACAGTGTAATTACGCGGTTGGTTCTTTTTAATTTTAGCGAAGATGCGGAGTCCTTAATAGGGGGGGCCATTTTCATAAATTATCGACACTGATTGTTTTCTTTTTAAATGTCCTCGAATTCTCATAAACGTTGCGGAGGAGCTTTATCCTGAAAAATGTTGAGCACGACCGCGCCATTAATGCAATTATTATAGAAAGTAATGTAAATAATTTTAAACAAAACATTGGAGTCTAATGAATTGATTAAAATTCGATTTGTACACGTACTTATTGCGAAAAAGGGAGTCCTTAATGCGATCACGTAGATTGTTATATTTGAGTTAAATGCGAAAAATTGCCCAGGCGCCATTTTAGGGCACGTAACCTGATCGTTAGTTGTAAAAAAAAAATTTTTTTTTAATCAAAGCCCAACCTTAAGAGCTATGGAAAAAAAAATTGAACGTGACAAGAAGCTATTTCACCCACGAAGTGAAATTTCATCGAAATTTATTATATTTAATTGAAAGTAAAAACCGTGAAATAGAGACTTTTGGTTTGAAGCCTGAGAATGCCAGAAAATTATCGTGACTGGGACGAGTCAATGTTCAATGGACTACTGATTTTTTTTTTTTTTTTCGAATGGCTTTGGCGGTTTGAGATATGTGGTAATAGATTCGTCCCGCAGAAAAAAAGGGGAGAATTTATGGAAAGTGGAAAAAGTAATTTGCACATGCGTGAAGAGTATTTTAGGGCGTTGGAACGCCCTTTTGTAATGGAGTAGAAAAAATCTGTGAGAATTTTTTTTTAGAAATGAAAATGGCATGTTTTCGCTTTTTGAAGATTTTTTTGTGCGGCTACTTAGAGATAAGGTTACTGTACGATTTGTTTAGGTTTCGTTTTTTAATGTTTTTTGATCGTTTCCGGGGTTTATCCTACCTTTTTTTTAAAGTTAAATTGTTAGATTTGTATCTTGGGTTAAGGAGAATATTGTTTGATAATTTGACGTGAAAAAATAAAAAAGTGATGTAAGATTTTGTTTTAAAGAAATTTGAATTTTTGATGAAGTTTGTTCTGCAATAAGGAAGGTCAGATGGAGTCGTGTCGGTGCTTGTGTATGGTTGCAAAACATGGAAAATATGGAAAATGATCAGACAAACCGTTGAGGTCTTCAACGAGTAACAGCGGGGAAGAATTTTTAAGCATTAGTAAATGAAGGAAGAAAACTGACGATGGATGGGCCATATTCTGAGATAGGTTGTTGGGACGATGGTGAAGGCAGCATTTAGCTGGAAACCGGAAAGAGCGAGAAGGAAAGTGTGGCTTAGAAAAGAATGAACGAAGAACTTAATACTTCAAGGAGCCAGAAAAATCTAAAATGTGATGAGAATAAACAGCAGGCGAGAGACAGGCGAAGAAGCCCTATCTAAGATGTTTCTAGGTAGTCGGTGATAGGGCTTGCTTTGACCATCCAAAGGTATTAACAGTTAAACGGTTGCAACGTGGCCATTGGCAAAAAAGCACAGTATTGGTGTCGCAGATCTAATACCTCATGCCAACAGTGTTCTTGGCATTTACTTTCCCTGAAAATTGTAGGCCTATAACGAAGAATGGTAGCAGAAAGGCTGAGGAAGAAGAAGTAATGGATCCTGATTTACTCCCATGTCTGGCCCTAATATTATTTCTAATATTTAAAAATTGGAATAATAGTTTTAGGCTTGGAAAAGCTTTATGGCGATTTTTGAAATAGTAATTCCGTAAATAAAATGGTTGGCTGAAATCGTTATCGTAATTTTCCTACCGATTTTTAATTAACCGCTCTTGTTCCATTTCATAAAAACTAAAGGTGATAAGGTTAATGTAAATTCTTTCATAATACTATACAAGTTAATTAACTGTGCCTAATTTTTGAGCAACTGGGGACCTGCGATTGAAAAATCAACTCTCACACGTAATTTTGATTTCTGTATTTGTGAGGAATTTAACACTAAACGAATGGACAATTTCCATCGTTATTAGCTCCTTCTTTTATATATGGTTAAAAGCAGTCTGGATTCTGGAAAAGTTTTAATTGAGTTCAATTTCGGCTCCTTACTTCTGATGATGAACAGCACACAGGTAAAAATTTTGTGTAAAAAGTAACACTTTTTAGGAGTAAAAAACGGTCTACACCGTCAATATGTCAATATGTCAATATGTCAACATCTTTCAGTTAAATTGACACAGCACAGAGTTGTTTTTTAACATAAAAATCTTAACACATTTTCTGTGTAGACTGTTTTCTACACAATTACACAAAATTTTCACCTGTGCATGAAGTCTGGAAAACTTATGTTGTCAGATGATGCCTAAAAAGTCCTTTGATTTTAGGTTACCTGCCAAACTGCTCGCCAGGTTTGCGGTAGTGACGTGACGTTACAACTCCGTCACATTTTTCTTCCCTACTGATAGAGTTTGCGGGCTGATGTTCAATTTTAGCGGGTTTGCTAAAATCTGAATTTCTAATTGAATTTTTCGGAGCCCAAAAAAGTACAATGATCCCATGGGAACTTAAAGCCATTTAATGGTGTCTGCAAATAAAAGAAAGAAAACTTTATTTAAGGAAATTCATGAATGGCGAAAGCTAGGAAGTAAACATCAGCACCTTCTCCAACACACGAGTATTTATTTAAATATACACGAGCCCTTCATTGCGAGTATCCCGGAGCAATCTTTACCCGTTTCCATGTTTATTCAATTACATTACGTATTAAACAGATAAGTAAAAAAAATTTTCACTGGACAGCGGCAAGTCACGAACGGAATTTAAGTGCGTTAAAAAATAATAACCAATCAATATCGAATCAATCAACATCCTGATTTCAATCATGTGTTGAAACATAATTTGAAACATAATTTTCTCAATTTGTTTTTTTTAAAAAAATATTTATTATATTTTCCTAATGTGATAATGACGATGATTTTAAATCTTGTGCAATATGTGCAGTAGACACATTCAGATTCGGTTTCGGTTTTTTTTTTTTTTTATTAGACTTGCTAACATTTTGCCTCATTATGCAACGGTCCATCGGCCTATTTTCATGTTAATCGAATTATAACGAGGTTTCGAGTGATATTTACCTAGTAATGACCGATGTCTTTGGTTATTGACATGGTTCGACTGTTTTATGGACCGTAATCTCGCAGGGGATTTGAAATTAAAGCGTTAGTTCATAGATTCTTCTTAATATCAAAGATCCTTGTTAAAGATTCGATTCGAATATAAATTTTTAGTCGGGATTCGATCACCGAACTGTGACTAATGCCTTGTCTCTTTTTTTTATTTCTTACAGATGACTGGAGTTACATGTTAAAGGTGGTCATCAATCCATAACAAAAAGGTAATGTCGGAATGAAGAGTTGAAGATTTTGATCTACAAAAGTAAGAATAAGTGTCAAGATTGGGTTTTTTTTTGAGAGTATTATAAAACAGAGTTATTTGAATAGGGAAAATAATTGATATTGGCCTGGGAAATTTTTGTTTGAGAGGTCAGTTATTTAATGGGTTGGGTATTAAATATTATCTTTGCTGGAAATCTTTTTTTAATAAGGTATTGTTTATATTAACCGGAAGAAGTTTTTTAAGGTAGCCTAAAATTTTTAGGGATTTTAGTAAAAAAAAAATTTAACGAATGACGTGTTCGTCAAATAAGATGCTCTCAAGTTAACTCAATCGCTTTTAGTGAATTATTAGTCCTGGGTATAACCTGTTCAATTGCCTGCCTGGTGAACTAAAGGCCAAAAAAAAATGAAAGGGGGTTCCTTTTTGTTTTGAAAAATTTTCTTGTGCAAAAAGAGTATTATAGTGTGGTGGATTTTACCAATAGGATCGATAGATGAGCTAAGGTTTTAAAAAGTTTGGGAGCCTTGGTGTCTCAGTATCTCCCGAGTAAGAGACCTGACCTGACATTGTCCGATAACAATAATTTTGTTCTTATAGACATGTAAAAATAATAAATAAATTTATGGACTGAGAAAGCAGAGGCTTCATCTGAGGTGCGTTTAAGTGATGCGTTTTTTGTGCAACTTAAAAGAGCCTGTTCACTGCTCCCTTTTTAGATTGCACTGGGCATGTGCCTTCTGAACCTGGATTGGTAACTTAACTTGGGGTAGACCTCATTCCAGATCAGTTCACATTTTATGCTGGGGTTTTTGGTACTTCTTCTTCTTTCAACCTATATCCGTCCACTCCTGAACGAAAATTTCCCTCAACCTTTGCCACACTTCCTTACCTGATCTCTTTGCAACCACTTTTGTACCGCCAACTTCTTAATGTCCTCTTTTGTGGCCTACCGACACTTCTTTTAGACTTCTTTCATACTTAACAACCATAATTTTGGATGTCTACATGCAAGAGGCCTTTGCGCCCCGCTACTGCGAACTTCCCTCGGTGAGAACCCAACGCCCTGTTTTCTTAGATGTTTAGCTCTCATATTTCTTGGTTCTTGGGTGCCCCAAATCCAAAATATTCGTTATTTGACTTTTTCATGCACATTTTAGCCTTCTAATTGCGTAACTTCCTCAAATTCATTTTTAAGTACAAAAACCGACATCATTTTACCTCCAGGTGTGGAAATGCCAACGGTATTTAACACCTGGACGTTAAAGGTTCATGTCTTTCAATGCTCCAAAGCTTCCTAATATTGCTTCCTTTGGCGTTAGAGTGCTCGATGTAATCTTGCCTAGCTGCATAAGTAAATATTAATACGAATCCTTGTAACTGCTGAACTCACAGGGAAAAAATTCCTCTGGGCACGCACAAGGACCTCTCATTTGAGAGTTCCCCTTATTTCCACCCCTAATATCGACAGGACCTCCCGCGTTTTATTTCTACTAATTTATCAATAAATTACTCATTTTATAGAATCCGAAACGTGCATCACCTTCAAATCGTTGTGCTTCACCTGATGAGTAACCATTTAATCCTTGCGGTTTGAAAATTTTCCTATAACATCCTGACAGCTGACCGTTTTTTATTAGCCAATTCAATCCACTCGGTAATTGCCGCTAATTTAACTAGATAACAGTTTTATTACATAAAAACCTCAGTAATAGAAAGGATTGATTATAGGTTAAACCATCGGATTTTATTTTCGGGGTCTTCATTATCATTCGGCCATACGAAACAACATAGCTTCCCTTTGATCGATACCCTATTGAACTTCGAATTTTTTTTCTACATTTGTTACGAGTTACGCCTCCCAAATTATCCGTGCATTTTTTCTTTTTAACAGTTATACACGATGCGTCTACATTCCGTATGGCATTATCTTCTTCAGGATGAGGTTTACCCGTTAAGGGAACTCGAACGGATCGGCTTCCTTAAGAAAATCTGTATTTCGCATCTTATAACTAACCGTTAACCTAATCACGACCTAGTGTGTTGATCGCAGATTAGAAGCAATTAGAATGTTGTAGATTTTGTCCTTATTCGATAAATAATTACTCAAACGTATAGTGAAATTTGTCCTTAGAAGGAAGAGACTTACCTCGACAATAAATAACCTGTTAATGCATCATCGATGTCTGTAATCGATCACAAGTCTGACCGCATTTTTTTTACCCTCCCTTGTTAGGCTTAGTCGTGCCAAATGGTTTGCTGCAGGGCGTCGGAATATTTTTTTTTTGCTTGTGGTAAGAATTAGGAAGCTTGAGAGAGCGAGAGGATACACTTCAAGAGATCGTCTGTTGCCAACAGCAGCTCCGTTTTCGGATTGGAAACTGTCTTGTTATGGAATGGGAGTCCAGAAGAAGTCACCATGTTGGCCAACGAAAAACTGAAATGAATATCAGGGGTTTGTGCCAAAAAAATCTTGAACGAAATATCGCGATAGTAATCACAATATTTGAAGAATGTAGTAGAACGATTTGAAAATATGGCGGATCTAGCGCAACGTTCTTTCAAAGAAAAATTGGAAAAAGCAAAAGACCTTTATGAAGAAGCCTTAGAAGAGGCGGCTGATTATGACAAACCAATGCTACCATGCCGACCATGTTACTATGTTACGGTCTAACCATAACATACAACTGTTTCCCCGAAGGGAAGAAGAAACCCACCGCCACCCCTGCTTGCCCATCCGATCACGGATGCAAAGCAGCTAGTCGTGCCAGAGCATGGTGTCTCGGACAAGTACTAAGTTTGGGGCCAGGATGAGTGACCACCGAGCTGCCGGTAGGCCGGAGAGAAACAATGGGTCTCTCATCCGCGGCTGGCGGAGTCATTGGCAGAGTCTTCGGGCTTCATCCTGGCGCTCCAGAGCAGCTGATACACGTTCTGTGCAAGCCATGATGCCAGAGAGAGAAGAAACCGTGGGGAGAAGTATAAGAATTAGAGGGGGGGGGGGGGGGGTCGTCAAAACCGGGGAGGAAGGGAAAGACACATCCTCCTCCTTAAGAACCAATCCGCCAAGTTCCCCAGACCAAGAAGACAACGTCGGAAACCAGAGTGAGGCTGCTCGCAACACCAGGAAGAAAACCAATAAAAGACACATCGTCCTTCCGAGGAACCAGCTCACCGAGGTTGCCAGGCTATAAGGACAGGCAGGCACCGCATACGTTCGACAGTCAAAACCACCCACAGCAGAAGATGAACGTCGAACAGGAGCGGCCAAAGGAAGGAGTCAGCAAAGTGGGAGGCCAACGAATCGATCACTGCCCAGACTGGGGGCAAGAATACGAGACACTAACAGAGAAGACAAGGAAAAACCTTGTCTTCTCTGTTAGTGTCTCCTCTCTCTCTCCATCTCTCGCTCCGACATCTATCTTGACATGTTCCCTTCTTAAACCAATGTGCGTGGAAAGCTCCGCTATACCGATCTCGTCGATGGTCGCTGTTAAAAAGATCCATGGACAGTTTGATAGCACTCCTTCTTTCCTAAATTTCCCCAACGTCTGCATCGAGACAAGGAAAAACCTTGTCTTCTCTGTTAGTGTCTCCTATTCTTGCCCCCAGTCTGAGGGCAGGAGGGCTCCGGAGCTGCTGATGCTCGTGCTGTCCTCGCCTTTGAAAACGAAGAAACGAAAAGTGCGGATTGCAAAGTCAAGTTGCCAGAGAGTTATATCGCCTCGAACTCATCAGGTTTAGCCTGCAGACGTGGTGCAGTTACTCCGGGGCGGCACGGAGAGCCACCTAGTGATTGTGAAGCCAGGACAGGATCCCGCAGCCCAGGTATCACGTCGGACACGGCCCTGGTGCAGGGAACACGGCCCCAGTCACTCCAGTTTACATCAGGCATATGCCAAAGGAATCTCGAGAGAGGTGCTGCCATACAACAATCACTATCTCAATAACTCGCTCAAGATTCTTCTGACATATGAATCCCTGATGGAAAACACCCAAAGCAATTATGTCAACTTCCCTTTTGAGATCATGGCAGCTTTAAATCCACAAACAGCTCAGCTGTATACAGTATAGCAGACGATCCATGGAAGTGTTCCATCCCTATTAGGAACATATGAGTCGACCTTAGATTTTTAGTCAACACACTCTTTCAATTCTGTAATTCATCTTTTATTATTCTGAACCATCATCTTTGGACTCCTCGCAAAAACCGGGGACGAAAAAATTTACCTTGACCGTGGTAATTGGCGGATCAGTGACGCATGTGGATGACTATGAAATTTTACGACAGTACGTTCATGAGATGTTTTGTGGTTTTTCCTTTCGATTTCGATTTCTCTCTTGAAAGTCCGTTTTCTCACGTCAAAACCGCACTGTCCCCGATAATGTGTGTTTTAACGCGTGACCATTCACATGTACATTGACAACTTGAACCGCTAAAATATTACTTTATTATACAGTTAGCAACCAAACTACATGGTTGCGATTCCGAAAGGATTAATTTTAGGATCGCAGACTCCTTATCAAATTAGGATGAACAGTCTTACGTGTTAAGTAGAGAGAATAAGTCTCATGCTGGTCAATTAGGTGGGCATCCCATGGAGACAATAAGACTCATTCATCTATAACCGTTTTTTTAATATAATGGACAACAGTAACATTTATAATGGTTCGAGTGTATTTCGGTACCGTTCATCGACATAAATTACAATGTTTTTCATTTTATCACTTATTATGGTCCGGCGAAAGCTTACGTGACCTAAGAAGAAATACGAGGAGTTGAAATTTATTACAACGTTTTGGCTCGGATGATTATTGGAACGTTGTCATAAAGGCGGAGCGGCACGACGCGGACGGCTTTGATACCGTTTTTTCGAAGGTATTGTTTTTACCAAAAAAAAAAAAATGGCAATGTCCGTGCTTATAAAGGAATGCTGTTGAAATTGTTTCTGGTTGAAATGGTCTGACTAATCATGCAAATAAAAATGTATTAATAATAAAATTTCTAAACGGTGTTGTGGATGAGTTATTAGCTTGATTTATAAATCAGAGGTATTCTGGTTCAGGATTGTGGCGATGATTCAGTAATTGCAGTTAAAGGTGAGGCTCATCGCATTGTAAGTTGCGTGATAAAATTTCGGTCTTGTAGTGCAAAGGCAAAAATGAGTTTACTGATCTGGGACGTGTTGAAGAGAAATTATTGTTTGGGACAGGTAATGGGTATGATTTTAGTTCGTTGGAGAGCAAGAATGTTGACAGGAAGTATGCAGAAATATTTGGTAAATAATGTAGCCATATGCAGAGAATTCTGCGTGCATAATAGTGACTAGATTTAGCCCTATCAGGAGGCTTTAATTAGGAAGCAGGAGCATAATAGGAAATGGACACTTCAACGAATCGTCTGCTACATACGGAAGCGCCTTTTTCGAACAGGAACATGCCATGATGGGAATCGCCATAATTCCTTTATGAGCACGGTCTTCCAGGTTTTGAGACTGCTTGTTGATTTCCATGGTAACATTAGCTCCGATTTTGAGTAAACTTTCAGTTCATACAAAACCCTCTAGATTATCTCTTGGATATTGGTAGCATCAAAAAAAAGCGTCGGCAGGCCACAAAAGAGGTGGTAGGACATTATGAAGGTGGCAGTGCTTAATTGGGGCAAAGGTCGAGGGAGGCCTTTGCTCAGGAGTGGACGGATATAGGTTGAAAGAAGAAGATTGGTGACACACCAGCAAAATGGATTGCTTGAAGGCCCCTGAGTGATTCCAAGCAGGACTCTTTCGGTTAGCGATTGGCTGAACGCCACAATACTTACACTTTTAGCAGTGGAATCACAACACTACTCCAGGTTGCAAGACCTTCATAAGTTTTCTATTTACCATCATGGCAACTTCTCTTTCGAGATCACGGTACACTCAAATTCAAAAACATGGCAGCTTCCAAATCGAAAATGGCGCCAACACTCCATATTAGGCTCCTTAGTTTTAATGAACTAAAATATCAACTTCTGTGGCGACGCATAATTAATTTTAACAATAAGAAAAACCAGCCTATCAATTATTGCAAGGATAGAAGCATATAGCATAACTATTTAACTTCGCTCCATTGGATTTTCAAGTCATCGGAGAAATTTGAGCAGCAATGCGTTGTACAGATTCGGATCTGAATCTGACTGCATTTTCTCTGGAATCGAAATCCTACAGCGCTAGAAAATTTTAACGATGGGTCGTGCACAAACCTCCCGGGTTTTGATGTCAGCTCAAAAATTATTCTGATTTGGAGTCCGGAAAGAAAACTTAAACAAAGATAGTAGAATTTTGTAAATAGTTTAGCGAGCAAGGCCTGTGGTCCACAAACCTGAAGGGATTTAGCTGCACTTCTGCCTTCCCAAAAGATCAATATCATCAAAATGCGCAAAATTTAATATTACCTCTCAATCATAAGTTAAGAGTAGTTTGGAAAAAAAACCTCAGGAACATTGTCAGCCTTAACTTCTAAGAAACTTCAGAAACGAACAAAACGAGACAGTTAGTTAAATCACCTTGTTATACATTTGAAGTAGTGACTTCCAGGTCATGAAGAGCTGGTTACAAAATGTCGCACAATGAGTCCTGTGTTTCTGTTAATCATTATTAAAGTAGCACTTAATAGCTATCGATTAAAGGATGTGCTGATTCATGTCTGGCTTCTTAAAAAATCAAAAAAAAATTTCAAAAATTTCTTTGCTCAAAATTTTTTTTGCTAAATTTTTTGTTTTAAAAAAAGGTGACTGAACTTTTAAATTTTACAAGAAAGAAAAAACTCTTGAGGCAATTTTTTTATATGCTCATTCACACAATAATTCCAAAATTTAATAACACGAGTTTGAATTTAATTTCAGCCATCTCCATCCTTAAGAACCTAAATCCTAACAACTTAATTTTAAACCCGTTAAAAAAAAAAGAACAAATAACCTCCTTACATTATTTTTATACATCGTGCAGGAAGTTTAATAAATTTAAATTTTTTTATTCTACATTAAAAGTGAATCTATTAACTCTATGGATAGTTCTCACTGGTTTCGTTTAATTTAATTCAATTCAATTTTATTCCATTCCATTCGGAACGGATCTGGATTAGGTACTGTATGAAGTATATAAATAAAAAAGAAAAAACAAGTTTATTGCCAGACGGCTTCGAAACCTCAAATTAATCATCAACATAACCCAATGCCATATGTGGAAATTCCTTGAAAAAAATTTTCGATGCGGCTTTTCTTGAAAAATCAAAATCTTCTTGGAAAAACAAGTTTAGCTATTTTTATCGGTTCCACATGAAAAATTCATACAGTTCCTGAAATAAATCATAAAACTTGTTGATATTTCGTTAAATTGCCTATGAAAATAGTCGGATCGTTATATTTTTCATTATCTTGCTCAAAGTAAACCGTTTCGTTATATTATGCTTCATTTGAAACGGACGGATGAACACGGTTTAATCGGCTATCACGGTTTGAAAGTCTAAACGCCATTTTGGAAGGAATCATCACATGACTGGAATGGTAGTGATCGTGACGAGGGGATGACATGACGTTAAGAGGGTTACGTAAAATTGCTATTGCACGCTAGCTGAAAAATAAAGATGGAAGGGAAGGGGGAAAAGCACTTGAAGCAGACGAGACGGAAATGATACGCGTTTTAAGAGGGAGGCGGCTAGAAAATGCCCCCTTTTAATAATAATATCATAACGGAATCCTTGTGTGCGAATTCATTTAAATAGCTATTCATCAATCATCCTGCTCTTGATGATAATGTATGGTTACAAAAGATTGATTTAAAAAAAGAACGCGTATGGTGTAATTATGTAATCTACTTATGAGATAACTTTTTAAAAGAAGAAGAAAACACATGCACCGGCAAACTCTCTTAATGATAATTCCGGTAATCGCATCGCAGGGCATGCGCAACGAATCCAATTATGCTAAATTAAATTTAATGAAAACAAAAATAACGAATTACATCACTTCGATGAAGGAGCAGCATTAGTTGGCACATGTGCTTAAAGGGCCCGCTGAGATCATCTTGGAAGGAGGATGAAAGAAAAGAACTATGATGCCTATAATTTTTTATGATGCATTTTGAATTGTTGCTTTGTTGAATTGGCGAACGTACGTGCGAAAAAAATTAACACTGATGGTTTTTTAAATTAATTTTAGGATGATTAAAGATGGAAGTAGAGGGAAGAGAATTGGGATTATTTATCTAATGTGGATTTCGGTTCTGGGATGGTGAAGATGTAGAGCGAGTGTGCGTCTGTAAATGTTTGTTGATGCATGGGGCTATGGCGACGAAATTAAAACTCAGCAAGGCAAAGGTTCTTGTGCAAAGGTGCTCCTTCAGTATTAGCTCCACACCAGGTCAGTATTAGCGAAGCTGCTGCCCTCAACTAACTCATAACCCTGAGAAGGGAGCTCACCACAGGGCAAGGACGCCATTCCTTGAGCAAGACAAAACATGCCTAACCGGCTACCCCCTAACCTCCTATCCTGGCTCAAGAATCTAAGAGACTGGTACGGCCAAAATTCAGTATCCCTTTTTCGTCCGGCAGCCTCCAAAGTTAGGATCGCCATGATGATCGCCAATCTTCTACGAGGAGCGGGCATTTACAGAAGAAGAAGAAGAAGGCAAAGGTGCTTTCGCGAAGATGAGAAGAGTGTTGCGCCATTATGATCTTACCCTCAAACTAAGGATGCAGGTTGTGAGGTGCTTTGTTCTTCCAGTTCTTTTCTATGGACTTGAGAGGGCATTAGCCAGCGTTCTGGGCTTAACCCGTTACATTCTCCGCATGTTATGGACCGAAAGAGTGAGAGATATGCTGGTGCTCAATTGCATTAAGAAGGAAATGGAGATGCTCTATGAAAATAAGCGGCGGAAGCTCCAATATTTCAGCCATGTAGTGCAAAATAAGGAGTAGTGCATCTTGATCTAGTTGTGGAAGGGAAGCTGGAGGGACGGTGCAGGATAAAACTAAGGAAAACCCCGTGAGTGAAGACGTTAAGACAATGATTTAGTTTAGAAACCATATCTCTGTTTTGGACGGCTGCAACCAACTCTTGTCTCTCTCTTTGATGATCTCCGGCAATCTCAGGCGCGGTGACGGTATTAAAGAAGAAGAATACTAGATTTCTGAACAAAGGAACAAAAATTTTGACCAGCAATGAAAAACTTTGAGTGAAAGAAGATTCTTAGAAGAAACCAAGAGTTTGGCCACAGGAGCAAAGATTTTTGAAAGGTAACGAAGAACTTCTGCAAAAGGACGAGCCCCAGAAAACGACGGAAATTACCAAATACAAGTGAAGTACCTTCAACAAAGGCAAAAACAGAGACAAAAATTCTAAAACAGAAACAAAAGTTTTTGAAAAGGTACGAAATGTTATGGTAGGACTTTAAAGAAGCTCATTTAGTCAATAGTAAGTCGGTAAGTCACGTAGTCTTGTAGCCATGTAGCTAGGACTTGAAGGCAAGGAGAGCCCTATAGTGTTATAAGGACGTTAGTGTCAGACTTTTCATATCACGTTCAGTGCTATGTTATCAGTAAAATACACTCATGGTTTTCTGCCAATGGTCAAAGAGGGTTGTCCCAAAAATGGAATATCGTTTTGACCTCTGATCTGTGAACTTGGGTGGCGCTTGAAAGGGTTCAAGGCCAGACGTGATATATTTTTGAAGTGGAATAGACCGAGGTGTCGACCATATAGTGATCAAGTCTGATTGGGTATAGAAGAGTAAGAAGGCAATACCAGATTGGAACTCGGAGGAAGCAAAAAAAATGGAGCGAGGCACTGAGGCAACCAGAGGATCTGCCTTGAAATCACGTGTTACAACAGGAACTGCAGGAATCGATGATGCTTATCGTAATCTACTTACAATTTTGTATATTGCTGCACTTGCTCTCTCAAATAAAAAGTCTAAATCAACCTGACGGAAGTTCTATATAAGGAATTATTAAGGCCTTCGGCCTATATTATAAATCACAAAGTAGAAGATGAGAGAGCATGAGATTACATTTCGCCGATCTAAATTACACCAAGACGTCTACTATCATAAAAAGATAACATTTGCGGTGCATACAGATCCATCTACAAAAAAAATCTTGAAGCTATCATGAAAGCAAAAATATTTTCAGCCAAATATATACTAACATTAAATAATTTCAAAGCGTTTTTCCCTTAGGGCGATAAATAAAATCGTGCATTTTGTAAGGGCCCATTACATACTTCTTATTTAGAAAAAATTGCAAATGAAAAATTATGGCACATGGCAACTTAACTTCTCTCTCTCCTTAAATCCCCTGTTATTATAAATTTTAAATATTCGTTTTGTATATGCGTACGTCACGAGATTCCCAGACGTGCGAACGAAAGATGTATTAAAGAAAAAAGATGATAGGTTGGTTGCTTGTCCTATTGTTTTCTTTGATTCGAAGGTGAAACTAATTAGTAATATTATAAACATGGTATTTTTCGTTGATCGCCTTGTATGTATGCTTGCCTTTACCCTGCTCGACTGGTCCTTGTGTTTCGGGAAAAATTTACAATCCGTTGCACCCTCGCTGTTTCCAAATAAAGAAAATAATAAATAAAATTGTTTTGCCGGTTTTGGCTTGTGCCGTATAAAGCATTCTTCCATGTAAACGGGGAAAAATAACTCATAAAACAATTCGCAATTAACGACAAAATGAATTGTGAAAATATGGCCTTCAGGTTTCATGCGTTATGTCCTTGCGCGATAACAATGTCATGGCAAAATGACTTCGTTGATTGCTAAGACCTATGCCATCCTCCTTTTAATTTAGACGCGTTAAATTATTTTTGTCAGGAGATTCTCAACATGCGTTTAATGAATTTGTTGCAGCTAATTTTTTAGAGGTTGGGGTAGAGTTGTTTTACGCTACACTGCTCAAGGAAGATGGTTTAGCTTTTTCCTGAATACTTAATTTTTTTGCCTGTAAGGATTTGTTTATGCAGATGTTGTTGGTCCTGATTTTGATTTAGATTTATCTACCTCGCTGAATAGTGATTTATGGCAAAGAGGCCAGAAGCAAGGTTTGTCTGCTGAACTCTGCGAACAGTGGTGCGGAAGATAGTGTGGGACAGAAAGAAGCAGCAGCGATAGTGAAAAGATTTATCATAGAGCTAGGGAGCCTAAGAGGGAGTGGAAACTTCAACGAGTCGTCTGCTACATACGGGATCGCCATTCGCAATTCTAGAGGCTACCATGTTCTCGAGTTGGGGGGCCGTCACCAAACCACAGCCGCAAACATGGCGACTCCCATTTCGAGATCATGGCGGGCCCATAATTCGAGAACATAACATGTTCTCATCAAGGTGTCCATTCCCTATTAGTCTCCGTAGGAAGAGCTCAATAGATCAAAACTGACCAGATGCTCGGGTCGTGCGAAAGACTGCCCGCTCTTCTAAAATATCTGTGACAACAGTTAACAGTCATTGTTTGTTGAAGTAAGCTGTACATCTACCTTCTAAATTCTTCATGGGTAGGTCTGAGGCTCAAATCTGAAATCGTAAACGTGAACCAACAGTATTTGGCACGTCTATTAGTTTCCTTAATGAAAGACGACATGAAAAATCTCAGGTTTTCCATTGAAACGAGCAAGTCTCGATAGTCGTGAGGTATCAATTTGTATTGGAACCTACGAGAGATTGAATGGGTGGGTGGCATGCTGTCAAAGAAATTGAAATGTGGCGTGTGGTTCAATACGACTAAACGCAATCCGCGTTCTTAGGATTTTTCTCAATGCCATTCTGCGAGGCAGTTTAAGTTTCATCAAAATTTGTTGTCTGCAAATTTGTCAGTCTGCACAAATATCTTCAATCAGTGTTGCAGTTCGATTAATGCACCATACCAGTTTTAACTTGTGAAAAAAAAAATCATAGACCTTCACAATGCCTCAGATAGCTAATTTCAAGAACTATGTGAAGGTTCATTTTGGGAATTTCTCAAAGGACATCAAGAAACATGTGGCGAAGATAAATAGGAATATCCTCCAATGGAGACCATGGAGTATGCAGAGAAACTGGGAAAGACCTATCTCGATATGACTTTTCTTGTTGGTTCTACACGAACTTTAATTTCTGTCTGAAGTCCCATCCATCTTTCAGCCAGTATTCAAGGTATCTATTGGCGAGCACCAGCTGAATATCATCGCCGGTTACTGACCACTGAGGATGCTTGCTGCAAGGATACTGGGTTGCATCGGATGAATATGGAGGAGGACCGAGAGAAGTGGCATAAGTTGAAGAAGGTTTGTGTCCAGCAATGGAGACGGAGGGAAAAATGGGCGACAAACAAACCATAGCCTTTAATGGTCCTCCGCACTGTTCCTGTTGTAGAAACAATATACCTCAATACTTTGATCGAATCATAGCTACTAGCTCAAGCCATACCCTGCAATTATAATATTCTTCATGTGAACACTTCTTGAATAGATAAAACCTTGCAAAACGAATTGAATTGAATCAACAGGAAACGCGGTTATGAACGGAATAATAAAAGAGACGGCTTTGAGACTCTGATTCTTTTTAATCTCATTCCGCATTAGGTGCACGCGATTTATAAAAATAAAAACGTTATTAGACTCCGCCCCTGATATCGAGCTGAATGACCGTTATCTTCGATATCGTTGAAGGACGTGATTACGAGAAAGCCTTTTATTGTCATTAATACCGTTCATAGGAGTGGCGTCCTCCATTTGCAAAAAAAAAAATAATAATTCCTTCGACCGCTACTGATTAAAGAAGCTTTCCGCATCATCTTTGACATTATCTTTTCGAATCACCTCAGGAGTTAAGGAAGGAATAAATTAGATACACACTGGTAATGGTTCTGAAGGAAAATTAATTCAAAGAGATAGGCCGATTTGCTTTACGGCAACAGGGTGAGCAAGAAATGATGTAATCGATTATAAAGAATAATGACTTATTAAGAATTAAATAGAAAGGCGATGCTTGTCGAGTTAATCCATTTCTTGATTGATTAAATTAGGCCAATTATGATCGTTTTATTATTGGTCAATAGTAGCGTAAGAGGAAACCGAATGATGGATAAGTTTCTTCCTGGGCAAGGTCAATAAGTGTCGATGACTAGAGATAAAAAGCCGAATCGCTATTAAATGCGTATTCGTCACACATATTCTTATTTTTGCAACGGTTTATGCATCAAGTATATTCGTCAGGGTAATAAATGAGACACTGAACTAAGCTCACAGCTTTGAATTTATTATGTGCAATGAGAATTTTTTTTACCTTATGGAAAAATGTATATTTTGCTGATAAGGGGGAGACAATGAAATTTCTAAATTTTTGTGGAATGATAAACGTAGGCAGGTCACGTGGGTTTGATAAAGGAGATCGATTTCTTAATTCGAAGAATTTTTTTGTTTTAGCGATTACTTAATTAGGAAAGTTTGCAAAAATGATTAAAATATCAATAGAATTGTCATAAGATGTCAATGAAGTGCAACGAATACTTTTAACATTTTTTAGAGGAATTAAAGGCGAAGAGGAGTTCAGACTTACTGTAGATTCAGTGGATTTTGTGTAAGGTGAGGTTGCTACTGTCTTTTCAACGAAATCATCACTCTAGCCGATCACCAGCGGGATCAAGGCTGATTGGTCTACAACCTGCTGCCAGTGTTGCATCGCGACCATACTTTGAGCAGCATGGCCTAAACCTGAATATTAGTTAAAAAATCCAATTCATATTCTCTGACAGGCGAGATTGTTAAGCGTTGGTGAAATGAAACTGGTGGCTTCTTATAAATATCCAGGGTGCTGCTAGAAGGAGTAATGGGATAGCAGCTAAGAAGTCAAAACTCGGATTGAGCAAGTCAGAGATACTTCTATGCGAATAGGGAACTTAAATGTACAGTACAGCCGTGATCTGAGTCTTAATACCAGGTCCCATGCCGTCAAATTTAGTTGAGTCCTCTCTGTAGTGGCTAAAGAGATGAGGATCCTCCACAATTTGAAGGGTACGAGTTCATGTTCTTTTCAACGAGAAGTACCCCTTGCTGCTACTAGAGGAGAAGAAGACTGGGATTGGGATATGCGAAACTGCTGGTGCGACAAGGATTCAGTGTCCATATTTAGTTCTTCTTTAGTTCTTCGACCCCCAAATTTATATACATTCTCATCTATCCTGAAGGATGTACTGAGGAGAATGAGAAACAAAAATGACGGCTATTCTAAGGGAGGTAATAGTGCAGTGGTTCCCCTCTTGCCTTCTGCATCACAGTATTGCAGCTGGTTCAAGTACATTTTTAGCGCCTGCAAAAGTTCGGTAATGGGCCGCCGAAGAAACACTTTTGACACGTCCCTATACTGGTGACTACTGCTGCCCTCAGCGAGAGATGTTTTATAACCTCCCGGTTGAGGACATAGTTAAAAACCCAGGTCTGGCTGATTGCAGTGGCAAACCATCGGGCGGTGGGAGCGCCACATCCCTACGCCTACGTATTTGGTCCAGCTGCCTTCTTAAGTTCAAATCGGCACGGATCGTATTGATTACCATTCTTTAGTGAGAAGCTGGCAAAAAGATCTAAATAGTTTTACCAAACATTGGAAAACAACATGAAAAACTCAAGAAATAAAATAATACCCTTCTTTGTACCTCTTATTCATTTCATTTTCTCAAACAAAAGGACGAATTCGTTCCCTTTTAAACCTTGGCATTAGACTTGATATATATTCTTTCCTCTTTGAATGATTACGCTATTATCTTCCCGGATCGCGTAATCGTACAGAAAATAGAATATACCGAACAAGCAAAGTCAATTTAAAAAAAAAAAAAGAAAATGATTTACACGTATCATACCATGGCCTCTAGTGAGAATCATTTTTTTAATTGGTTGCCCGGAAAGAATCGATTACACAAAGTCTCGATAACACGGCGATAATGCAATTTCATATTGTTAAATTGCTCAAGTCCTTGTTGTTTGAACTGCGTGAATAATTTCCCCCGTCGACTTTTAAAAACTAAAGATGAAAAAAAAAAAAAAAACGAGAAGCCTTAACGGCTTTAACAAGTGACACTTGTTTGAAAGTGGACTGGGAAAAGTAATATTTATTAATCAAATCGTAATCCTCTCTAATTATTCTTAATGTAGTTTCCGACACAGTAAAGTAAAGATGTTCATTAGGTTGTCATTTCATTTGGACGTTTTAGAAAGTTTTTAATCGGAAGCCGCATGCTAATTTTTGTTGTTTTATTGATGATTAAACCTGGGTTTTATGAGTCATACTGTATCTAGGAGGAATCATAATGAACGACCTTCAAGCTTATATCAAAAACATTAAATGAATATACATATATCTTAGTCAGGCCTAAAGGTGAGCGAAATGTCAGATTCATCGTGGCCCAATAAATTTGAAGTGGGAGGAGTTGAGATTTTTTGTTTTAGGGTGCGAAGAGTGGCAAACCGAAATTCCTACCTGATTTTTAGAAGTAAAGGGGTTTTTATTTTCGGAGTCGAAGAATGATCTTGTTGCAGGCTGCCATCAGATAAAATCGATGGCGACTTTAGTGGAACAAACTATATTAGTCGAACCAAGTCCGGGCTAACCCTTTTAAAGGACAAAAGCAAAAACCGAAAAGGGCGCTGAAGAGTATTTTTTAAAGTTTTAATTTTTACTGAAGAAAAAAAATTTACTTACATTCTAAGAAGACCGGGTGAACTATTGATTAGTCCGTAAGAGCTTCTTCTTCTTAAAATGAGAATAAAATTTTTTTCAAATTGAAAACTCAAGAACGGAAGAGTTTGAGGGGCGACCAAGATTTGTTCAGTAGCCAGTGGGGGCAAGTTCAATCCTGAGCAGGACAGAAATCAAAAAGTTGAATTTTTTAACTTGAATTTTGGGGTCGCAATCTTTTTCATCTTTCAATTTTTTATAAACTGATGAAGATCGCCCTATAAATTAATTAATGTCAGGGACTTTGATTATCAATGGCACGGCTCCAGGCGAAACGAGATAAGAGACAACCTACTATAAGGGCGAGATCTAACATTTGCATTTTAATCCTCCGTGGGTTCATAACACGAACTGCCTTACCTTGAGATTCCCAATTAAAACCTTTGTGTTAATTGATGAGTCCAAATTTTTTTTAAGGAGAAATTGTCATTATAAATTCTTTTTCTTAATTTCAGGATGTCGTTACCTGTGACGGAGGACACGCCTCCTGACATGTTGGCGGGATCCATGGATTTGAATATAGTACTACCTAATGGGCAGAGTGTGAAGATGAGCATTCAGAGGAGGTAAAACCCGTAATGAATAACGCTTGGGTGGCCAAAAGCGATTTTTTTGCTAATTTTTTTAATTTTTTTTTTAGTACTCCGATGATGGATCTTTTGGTGCAAGTCACAACTGCTCATCGACTTACACCTGGGAATTATTCAATTCAAGCTATGGGGGATAGAGGTGTTTTACCGTATAAACCGAGTACTCCGATTGGTGCCTTAGATACTTTTACTATTAAAATAGTCGATAAAAAAGCGAATAGTCACAAGAAAGCTCCTCAGGTCAGTAAACAAATAGTTTTACTTGTAAAAAATTGTAAAGAAAAGTTCTAATAATTTTTTTTTTATTTAGGTTCCTCAGAATAATTTTTTAAATACATTTCGACTGCAAGTCCATCTTCCAAGAAGTCAGTTATTCGTATCTAGAGTCACCCCTGACGTTAGACTGTGTGACATATTGACACATATCTGCACGGAGAAAAGTTTAGATATCAATAAATATGAGCTTAGGAATCCAGGTAATATTAATTGTTACGCAATAAATTAGTTGCAGCTGGCTTCAAGGAAATCAGCAGTCGATGAAAATGATAACGAATGCCAAATAGTTTTTTTTCCTTATGTTTTATTATTCGAGCTTGCAGCTAGTTTTATTATCATCTGCGGAGGAAAAAAACAAGTTCATTTAAAATTTCTTTTGCTTTAGGCCTAAGTGTAAAATGAAAACACTGAGGTTACGTAAAATTGGCTGCGGTTTTTTTTAGGCCGAGGTATCGATTACTAAATAAATGATCCCATGTTAGGATACATTACTCCTATATCATGCAAATCATACAGGAAATAAAGAATAAATAGTGAAGAATTTTGAATTAATTTATATTCAATCTTAATGTCAATCATAAACTTCTTTGATATTAGTTTTCTTTGTTCACGTTAATTCATTTCGTCACTGTTTAAAGTGGTTAGTATCAAAAAATTTTCTTCCAACATTTTTCTTAATAACAAGATCTGATTTTCATGTTAAGAAAATTTTATTTATTTCTGTAAAAAAGAAGTAATAGAAATTTTATCGAAAGAAGTTTTGAGAAAATTTTTGGATGAGAAATAGTTGTGGAAATTTACTTGTTAGCACAAAAAACAAGTTGAAGAAAATTAAATATTTAATGATAAAAAAAATTCTTGGAAACTTTTTGAGCTAAGGAAGGAAAAATTTAAAAAAATACTTTTAGAGGCACACATTTTAAAAATTTTAAAAAACTCTTTTTGACATTTAAAAGTTTTGAAGTTTTTTTAAACGATAAAAAATTTTGGCAATTTTTTTTTCATTGAGGAAAATTTTTTTTTAGACAAGCAAAGATTTAATACATTCTGTATTCCATTAGTCTATAACTCCTACGACTCAAGCCTCTAGCTCTGTGACGCTAATCAATTCAAAAATTTTCCAAACATATTCTCTTCTTTCAATTTTTTCCAAATTACGTATGAAAATCAAGCCTAACAAGCTTACAGGGAAAGCTTTGCCAATCACTTTTCTTCCTTGATCTTAACCCTTTTTTCAATCCACTTAATAAAACATTACATAATTCTTATGCAAGGATAAACATAATTCAGCTAAAAGAAAAGATTTTTACGACCTTGATGCCCACGTCTCGGATTAAATTATTCCTTCCAAAGGATCGCATTACATTAATTAAACACCCATTACCAGATATTACCAAATGAAAAAAAAATTGTTTTCCCGGAAATGAAAAAGGAAATCGACGAGTTTTTAATAGATCAATTTATATCCTTACGCCCAGTTAAAAAAAAAATCCCATCTCTTTAATTTATTTTTTTTAAAAAAAATTCAAACTAGTTCATAATAACCCCAAATTACACTCCCGTTTCAGAAAATTATTAAAAACTGACCTCGCCGAAAAATCCATTAAATAAATCAAAGGAAATCCAAAATTTATCTTTTCTGACTTACGCGTTTTGAGGAAACTCCCCCCTTTTAAGTATTTTTCAAAGCGCAAGCTCGGATTTTTTTATTTTGGGCAATAATCCGTTGATAGACAGGGATTTGCATTGATAAGAAGGGTTTTATCTTTTTGTTGTGTAACAGAAAAAAAGGCTTCTGTATTTTTTTTTTTTTTTAGTATAATTTCACCGCCATTTTGAACTCGCAAAAGTTGATTAGATTTTTTTTTATGAAGTTGACTTTATAACCTTTCAGTTATTAACCGGAAACGCTTTAGGATTTTCCTTTTGGTTAATTATAACTTTTTAATTTTTTTTTATATTTATATAAAAAGTTTTAAGCCAAGTACTAAAGTCTGTGATTTTTTTTCTTATAATTTTTTTTTCGATATTCGTTATCGCAAATATTGATAAATATTTGATCATTGTATTATAATGTTATGTTGACGCAGTCTGATACGTGTCGTTTTATGTGAAGTTAAAAAGTAATAACAAATTGAAGTGTTGAATTATTGATATAATTTTATTTGAAAAGGAGTCTGTGGGATTTTTCAAAGTGTGGTAGGATTCAGTGTTTAAGGGGGTGAAAACCGGATTTTGTGCGTATTGTAATTTTTTTGTCCCTTTCTGCAATGAATGTATTCATTTCCAAAAATTATTAATTTTTTCTAAATGAAAAAATGGTACTTGAATGAGTTTTGTGACGAGTAGGGCTTCTGCGAAAAGATTGGTTCAATAGACTGAACTCAAAAAACGCCTAGAAGTGTTTAAAGTTACACCGTGAGTTAGTGCTTTAAGGAAACTACGGGGTCATGGTTGTGACCGCGTGAAGGAGAAATTAAAGTTGACTGAAGAGCTTAACTAATAGCTAGGTAGAGGCTTTTTGTATCGTTATGAAGCATAGCCTAACATGAATCTCACCCTCGTGGCTATCTAGAGCTCCAAATTGATTTTGGGGGGCAATAAGTGGTCTTTTAGACTTTGGCTAAAGCCTCTAACAAGATCTCTGGCACTAAATTTTGCTTGAAAGGCTTAGCCGAGACCAAATCGAGCTCTAACCACTCCAAAGAGTATATCTGAGTATTAAAACTGCTTCTTGAGAGACTACAGGGTTAATGTAGAGATAGTTCAAGTTCTATCCTGCCTATGCTACTTGATTTTCAAGTCACTGGTTTCTCAACCCATACTTAAACTTAACTTATATTACCAGTGACAGCGTCGGATTTTGCTTACTTCGACTCTGAGCTATTCTTTAAAATAAAATCTTTGCAGCAGACAGATTTGTGCTGCGCCATATTGAAATCCAACGGGTAGCATGTCTATTTTATTATTCAGGCTATAAATAATTCGAACTGCATTGTTGATATTGATCATAAAAATAAGAAAAAACAAACCTTTCTTTAAGATCTCATTAGCCTCAGTCCATCTTTTCCTGATTGGTGACTTTTTAACACCGAAAGCCAAAAAATGGAACACTTAAAGAGAGACTACAATCGGAGAGTCGTTAACGTCGGCCATATTGGAAACCGAACATCAACAACAAGAATAAAAGGAACCAAACCAATCAGAAAACCAACAAAACCGAAGTTGGCGATGCTCTGATAATAGTCTCTATATATTTTTACCAAAAACGAACATGTTAGTTAAAATATTCACTGCCTGACTGATTTGCAAACATCCAATATGGCGGAATAATCGCGAAAGCGGTGCGGCACTACTCTCGTTCTCTCCATCTAGACAGACTACTAGAAGAGAGAGGTTAATTGTGTTTGCTTTTCTGTAATTGATTATTATCATTTCATAAAAATGGTATAATCGACTCTAACCTCACCAGGTTATATAAAATAAGTAGGAATACGATCGGAAGACAGATTGGCTTATATTCAGTTGACCACACTCTCCTTCTTGGCTCTTTATCTATGTCGTATCTCTTTACTGCTGTCCTTCTTACGTTTTAACCCCTCTTTTCCCTAGAAAAATCACAAAACAGCTTTATCTGTGCAAATACCGTTTGAACAAATCCCACAGACCCTTTTTTTTAAATAGCACATCCCGTATAAGAAAAAAATTTTGCAATTACTCAATTATTATTTTAAAAATGCGGGTTATTTATTAGGCAAAGAACTACGTTAGTACCTCACGCAATATCGTTGATATACTTTATCTAGTTGAAAAAATTTTGATAATTTTTACACATAAAAAAAGACATCCTGAATGTTGAAATGGAAATGGAATTCTAATAATGCCATACAAAGACAAAACGGTGAGAGAAACATAAAAAAATAATAATCTCGACTTTTCTTATCATTGCACAATAATTACGTGTTACCTGTGTAATTTTATTTACTCGATCGTAGTCAGAAGCTTTTTGGCACAGTTGATAACATTTTTTCTTATGTGATTGCAGGTAATTTGGATGAAGTTCTTGATATAGATAAAACTTTAGGAGATTATAAAATTCAGGAGCTGTCGCTTGTAGCCAAAGGCAATCGAGCCGTTAGTGGATTGTTGTCGTCGGCTGATATTATAAATGTTAAGTCATCGAAGCATAGGCAAAATGTAAGTAGGAGAAAATTTTTTTTAAAAAGAAAAATTTGGCTTTTTCCTGGAAATTTAATTTATTTTTATGTTTTATTTTTATGTAGAGCGTGTGCGATTCTAGTTTAAGTAGCGGTAGTTTCGGTTCCCGTTCAGTTTCCCCAGTCCCAGTTGTTAATATGTCTGCAGTGCCTCCTCAACCGCCGGTTAGGAAAAAGAGAAGACCTGCTCCTAAACCGCCGATAACAGCGGAGAATGAGGTAATTTAATGTTGTAGACGCTAGTTTTGATTTTCCGGGAGTTTTTTGTGGAGGAAATGATTTTGTTGGTTAATTTTTTTTTTGTTTGTTCTTTCAGAAAAAAGAAGACAACAAAACAACCCGCTCAGTTTTGATATCTCATTCAAGAGAGAGTTCAGATAGTTCAGGATATCACGAAGCATCGGTTTTGTCTGAAAGCCCGACTCATGGAGCTCCTGTTGGACGAAGGGGAAGTAGCAGTCCTCCAGATACATTACCCAGGCTTAGCAAGCTTCCGCCTAGTCAAAGTTTTACGAATTTGACTTCTATTCAACCTGCACCACGGAGTCGATTGATTAGCAGTGTTTCTAATACTTCGTTGAGCTCTAACGGTGATTATCTTTTTAAGAATAAGATTGAATGCAGACGCAAAATTGTAGAAATCAAGTTGCTTAACTATAGCAATCAATATTTTGAAATCAAAATTTTCGACTCGATCAACTGAATTTTGCGTCTGGCTTCCCCTTACAAATCTTGAGCTTTATGCCAGTCAACAAAAATTAAAATCGGTCTAGCCAGAAAGAATAATTTTTGAGGACTGCTCATAAAAGTACCCAGTGCAGCTCAGAAGAGGTCTCGAACAGATATCTCTAGTTTAAACCAGCAAGAAGATTCCTGGTAGCTCAAATGTCCTTTCATAAAGCAAAATCGGATGAAACTATATAGTTAAACTCTGATAAATAAAAATTGCTACTTTGAACTTGTAAAAAATTTCTCCTTACAAACGAGATCTTAAATTTTATAAAAATTACCTGCGAAAATTACTTGTAAATGCAAATGATATTTATAAACGCGGAAAAGAATTCACAACCACAGTGCGAGAACTCTTGTCAGTCTAATATCAACTGACATTATGAGGTCTTTAACTGACGGAAAGTGTATATTAAATGAAGAAGACCAACCCGACTCGTTTTAATTTTTTTAAATTTAGATTGCTTATGATACCGGTCCGACCGTTAATACAAGTTCATTAATTTATCAGAAAATGAAATCGAAAACCTTTACCGATCAGTTTTATTTTGCAATTATCACACATCGGAAGTCTGTTAGTGTTGTAAAAATTTGTCGCCATGGTAAGAAATTATTCTTAATATTTTTATTATTATTTCAGGGCCAAATCGTAAGAAAAGAGCAGCCCCTCCACCCCCAGTTCAACTTAGGCAAGACGAAAAAATCAAATCATCAACTTTACCAACGGAAAAAAGAAACATTTCTTCTGATAATTTCTACAGTCGTTCAAGTTTAGATTATCCTTTAGTAGAAAAATTGGAAACCAAAGTAGAAACTCATGTAGAACCAGAACCAGAGCCCGAGCCAGAACCTGAACCTGAACCTGAACCCATCGTAGAGAGTAAGCTAGAAGTCGTTGAGGAAACCAAAGTAAACATCACTCCCAGTAATAATAATAATAAACCGACGCCTACGAAAGGTAAGAATATTTCTTTAGCGGATGATTTGAACAATACATTAAAAAGCTTTGAATTAGATTTAGATAAATCGCTTAAGGATTCGATACATTTGGAATTGAAAACTATTTTAGCGGCTGCTCGTAGCTCTTGTAATAATTTAAAACCAAGCGCTATTTTAAAAATGACGCCTAATTTGGGGAGCATGACTAATAATGGGCAGAACTGTAAAATTAAACGGATCGGGGCTTTGAAATTTAAAAATTTGGGAAATGTAAATAATTTACCGAGATTAGAGGAATTCCCGGTTGCGAATAATAATTTTCCATCGGAAGAATTTTTAGACAGAATTTTTGGTGATCGCGAAGGGGAATTGGTTTAGTGAAAATTGAGGAGGCCTATTTTCGTTTTGAATACGCAGTTTAGTTGGATTTAGTGCAATTAATAATGCTAATGGCTGAATGTAAATAATATGCTTGATTAACCTTATTAACTAATTTTTTTTCTTTTTTTTTTTCCATGCTTATTTATAACCTGCTTGCTTCTAACATATAATAAGTAGATAGTAAACCTGTACCTTCGCCGAGGCCGAGAACGTTGCTGCCTAAAGTTGATGAAGACGCTTCGAAAAAATTTCCAAAACTTCAGCTAATACGAAGTAACACGGACATTTATCTGGCGTCTAAGCTGAAGTCTAGTCCTCCGAAAGAAAGTAATTCGACCGATGATTTGAATAATGTTGAAGCTGATTTCGAATTGATTAAAAGTTGGGAAAATTCAGAAAGTTTAAATAAAGATAATAATGATGGCGATGATGAAGACGGGTTCGAAAGTTTAGTAAATGAGGAGGAAGAGGAAAAAATTGAGGAAAGAAGGAGAAGTTTAGCTCAGGATTTTTCAGAACGATCTGTGTCTGTTATTGAGAAACCGGAAGTGCCACCTAAACCGGTTGAAATTTTAAGGCAACGTTCTGAAATCGGTAAAGATGAAGCGGATGATGGTTTGCCGGTTTTTAAACAGAGAATGGGACGATGGAGGAATTCAGAAACGCTTGCATGTTTCGATGATGAAGATGCATCGGCTATTAAAAGTGCATGGCTTTTGGGAGATTCAGGTGCTTTTTATTAAAAAAAGATTTAGTTGATTTAAATATGGAGGAGTATTAGTTTCAGTTTTATTTTTATTTAACCACTTATCATTAATATTTTTTTTAAATTTTACAGATGCTCACTCCGAAGATTTATCACCGTCAGAAGACCCAGAACAAAGCGAACCAGATTCTTTAAACTGGCAGTATCAACTTCCTCCACCTCCGACAGACTTCCGAGACACAAATTCACCTGAATGCACGGAATTCGGAACAATCACAATAGCTCCTGATATTTACAAAGAAGAAAAACCCATCATCAAACCCGTCGGAAAAGAAGAAATCATCGAAGAACCAATTCAACAACCTCCAAAAATAATTCAAGACGAAAACGTCAACTCCCGAATCGGCTACGATGTCAAATTATCTCAAAACAAAGCAGATGTAATGAACGAATTAACAAACGTTCTAAGCGAGAATCGAAAATTCAAAGAAAAATCATTATCCGTTAGTAATTTATACACGAACGACATAAAAAAGAAAAACGCTTTGAACTACAGCCGATCGTTTTCAATAGAGCCAGCTTTCACGCTTAAAAATTTTAAAATTACAACGTACGAGACGAACGGGGTCGAGTATAACAGAAGATTATCAAATTCGAATGAAAAACTATACGAAGAAGATATAAATTATAGGAATTGTAAAAATTTAGAAAAAAGTTCCAGTATGGAATGTATTAAAGTCAACGAGAATCGGAATTTTATTTCGGAAAAGGATGATAATTTTCGAAAGCCGATTGCGCCGGTTCAAAAAAAATTAAAAGCGAAACGATCGGCGTCTTCGGTCGGTGCCAGAAATTCGTTGGAAATTGATCAGAACGAGGAAACGCTACCGGAAGCGGTTTTACGTCAACAATTTTTGGAATTTTTAAAAGAGAAAAAAATAATGAATAGCGATTTGAATATTAAATCGTTAGAAGTTTTAAAAAATATATTGCCACAGTTAGATAGTCAAATTGTAGATAATAGTCAAGAAAAGGAGAAGGTTAAAATAGTCGATGTTAAGTTAAAAGAACCGGTTGTGGAGGTTAAAGAGGAAAAAATAGAAAAAATTGTAGAGGTGGCCGAGAAACCGGAAGTTCCGCCTAAAAAACCGGAAATTATTCCTAAGCAAGATATTGTGGTTAATAAACCTGAAATAAATAAAAGATATTCGTATCAAGGACCGCCTTCTATTAATTTCGGGACGTGGGGCGAAAGACCAAGAACTAGAGTTATTATAAAAGATGAGGATTACATCACGCAGGAGAAGATAAACGAAAAATTAGAAGAAAAGCCATCGATCGAGGCGAACTCAACCGCGCCTAAATACAGAGAAATGTTACGGAAAACCCCGCCACAATCCCAAGTTTTTAAAAAACCGTCCAATTATGAAATATTTTCAGCGTTGCCTAAGAAAAAAGATGTCTCTTCAATAGAATTAGTACGTTTAGAAGACGAAGAGAAAAAAAGGTATGATCCGTCAAGAGTGCCAATTGTATGCGGGGTAGAATTAAAAAAGGATATTTTTAAAACGGAGGAAGTAAAACCGCTAAAACATTCCGTTTCTGAGATTTCCATTAAGCCGGAGCCGAAACCGAAGTTACAACATTCCGTTTCTGTTTATGTAAACGGAAATCAAGAGAAAATAGAAACGAAACCAAAGCCATCTGGGTTCAGTTTCATGCAACCGAAAAGAAGCTCCTTAATGCCGGTTGTTAAGGGTTTTCGTTCTGTCGAGGAAAGTTCCTCGCAAAGTCATGTAAATAATAATGTAATTAATAATAAAAATTTAAAAAACGAAACAACGAATGATTCAAGTGCAATTAATAATAATGAGAAGAGGAATGGTGGGATTCCGCCTCCGCCTCCTGTAGGATTAATTAATTTGAAACCAGTGGCTTCAAGGCAGCTCAAACCGAAGTCGAATGGGAGTGAGGATGCAAGGGGGCAATTAATGGAAGAGATTAGGAATTTTGGGGGGTTGAAAAAGATAAAAAAGGAAACGGTGCAGTGAAGGATTATTCATTTGTTTTTTTTTTTTGGTCCATTGAAGTCAGTTAGAAATATTTAATGTAAAAGAACGTTCACATTGTGAATGTCATTTTTTTTAAAAATGAAAAATTATTGACTGACATGATTTTTGAACGTTCTTCTATTATATCAGCGTTTATAAATAAATGAAAAAGATATTTATCAATATTTGTAGTATCGCTAAATAATACTCTGTCATCATGTAACAAAAATATATGCAGTAAAAAGTTCTAGTTGATATTATTTAATAATCTGTTTTCCTGATTAAATATTTGACTAGATATTTCTGAATTTAGGACTGAAGCAGCAACAAAATCAACTCACTGACTGGGAGTGCTCTTTGTTAAATTGGTTCTTGAGTAATTGTCTTCCTTAAGGCTGTAAGTATTTCTGTCTGATCACTCCTGCTTACCCACTCATGAGAGGGTATCTTTTAGAGCGCTTGTCAGAGTTAAAGGGGTTAGAGCTAGATTCCACAGTACAGTACACTTCGACACATGAGGCTAAGTTACCATCTGGATACATTTAACTCTAAATTTTTTGAAACCATGATTTCAATCTTGTTAATTACAAAAAGATCACAATAAATGTAGGTGACAATTATTTCTTTCAAGGTTTTTAAATTGTTCTGTACCATTCTACTGCCACAAATTATTTTAAGCAAGGTATTCAACAGGCCTTATTAACATTAAGTTTTAAATATTTGCTGGTGTAAAAATTACACTAAAAAATAAAGTAATCAGGCTTGCTACTATTCAATAATTACAAATTATATTTCCATTTCTGTAGGAAAAAACAATATTTTAAAAAATTGGTTCTAACAACTTACACAATCACTTTTTCATTTTCAATAATACAACTGCATTCTATAAAACAGACTAAAGAAACCATATACTGCACAAGTTTTCTTTTAAACAACATTCAACAATATTTCTCAGATACTCATCCAGTCTTTTTTTCAGCCTCACAAATTTACAAACTACAAGAATTTAAAAAATTAAGCAATATTTTCAACTGATTCTTTCTTTTCTTCTATTTGAGGTGGTTGACTTCGACTTTGCTGAAAATAAAGATTATAAAACAGTGGTGTCAAAACTTTTATATTGAAATTGAAAATGTAATCCAAAAGCATCGTTGATCTAGAAAACTCACCTTGATTAGAAGTGCGGCAGATATACAACAATAAGTCACTCCAAAAAGTGTTAAACCCATTAATGTTTTTACCGAAATCCTATGTATTCTATCGTAAAATCTACTTCTTCCTATTTTTGGTTTATAAATCATTTTGTTGATTTTTAATTGAAATCCTAATATTTGTTATGAAAAAAGAAGCAGAATTCAGTAGAAAGCGAGGCTTATCTAACGCCACGACAACGTGGAAGGAGAAAATAAAATTCCATTGATTTCCGTTTATAAATATCCTTTTATTTCCGGTTTAATATCTGGCTCCATTCTCCATTTTGTTTTTTTTTCTAAATCGAAGTAATTTTGAGTAAATAATGTTGTAAAGCACAATTATTCGTTTCAAAAACATAGTTTGAATAATCAGTATGGTTTTAATATGTGAAACATTCAATTCCAAGAAGAATTGAACAAGTTTTGAGTGATCCAGTGATGACGCTGTTGATGCTGCAATAAGGTAAGGTTAAGATTTAAAGATTGACTTTTTTTAAAATATTATTATGAAATTAACGTTCTCACATTGCATTTCCCTCAAGCAGTTAGAAGTTTTAACTTTTATTTTGTAGTGTGAGATTGCATTTATGGTTATAACAACGTTTTTGCTACCATAATCATCATTGTACACACAATCCTTCCGATTACTTTTTTAGCCTGACATGTGGTGCTGTCTATTAATTAGCAGAGCAGTAAATGGAATGAATGTTACTGACACACCTTATTTGCATTATTATTATAGTTTTTCCCCATTTAAAAAAAAAATTGAATCGTCCCCAGTAAAATCCTATCAGAACATCATAACCTCAAAAATTAATTTTTAATCATTTGTATACAATGCACTTAAAAAATTATGAATTATGGGTTTGGTCAAAATATTAAATCAAATAAAAAATTCTGAGAAATCAATCTTCATATACTTGTCCCGCGTGAAATTAAGAATTGAGAAAGTCCGATCTTTATGTGTACCTGATCAGCTGATACCAATGTTAACGTCCGATACGGTGAGAGCGGATAACTAACATTGGTGGGGATACGCGACTATACTGGATCCAGTCTAATCACAATCAGTAAGTCAGTACTCGTGTTGCTAATCTTTACATTTCATGTCGGTGCATAACATTAATGTCATTTAAAGTGTAACGCGTGTTTTCAACGGTTTTTTTAAATGTCTGATCAGGATAATTCTGTTAGGTTTGTCAAAGTTCCTCATATGATAATTTAATGCATGTTTAATTAAGGATAATTTATTGTGCGGATAAAATCTTGATTTTAACCCCCCTGGGGCTATCTTGAGGGAGAGTTAGTAATGAAGACTTCAGGGCGCATTCACGTGTCTCGATTTATTTTGACGATTCGAAGTAAATTAAGGGGAATTAAATCGATTTTTTTTTGCTTTAATTTTTAAAGATAGTTTGTTTGGATAAAATTGACGATTATTAAGTAAATTATGTCATAGGGAATGTCTAGCAACCGTGGATATCGTGTATATGGCTGATGGTTTGCGATTGCCAAGGACAAAACATGAGCATGCTTGCGCCAAATTAAGTGGATTCATCATCCGGTTTCCTTTTTTTTCTCTCATAAAGCCAAAATTAAGAGATTGCGAAAATTGTTAGCTATTAGGGTTGCAAAATTTAAGGGCGAATAATTTTTATTCAAAAAAAATTAATTCGAGTTTCTTCGTGAAAGAAAATCGGGGAATAAAAGTTACCATGCGGAAAAAATTTATGAATAAATCAATTCTTATTTATTGTCGTGTATGGGACTTTTATTTTTTTCTTTAGGGACATAGGAATGTCTAGGGAGAATTATATAGCTCTTATTTAAAAAATGTGCAGCCCTAGCTGGCTTTTTTTTTTTTTTGAGACTCGTGTGGGTTGAGACTGATTGTGGGCCTTACATGACTTAAAAAATGCCACGATGAAGTTTTTGTCTATGGAATAGCCAAATGCTCTGTCATTCAAACATGGAAACTCATCCCACATCATTTTTCAATCAATCAGGCCCTTTATTATCATTTACTAAAAAAGTATTTCCTTGAATTAATCTTTTTAAGCATGAGGAATACTAATCCCATTCAAAAGTCGCCTTTCATTTTTCCTCATTCCTCATTCCCAAAAATTATTCTTCAAATCTAAACGACTTTGACCTTAGACTAGGAAATGAGACCTTAATACAATCACTCTGGAAAATCAGGATGAGACTTAAGAAAAAAAAAAGTATTCTCTTTTTGTGCAAAATCCCATCAATCTCATTTCCTATCACTGCATTATTTTACCTGCAAGGTCAAAACTGCAACTAATACCTGAAAGCACGTCGCGTCGAGTCAGATTAATTTATAACCAATCAATTTTCTTTTTACCGGTAGAAATTCAAAACAAATAGAACAAGTCGTTATTGAAAAAAAAATGATGTTTCTAGCACCCGAAAACCTTCACATTCACATGAAGAAGTCACGGCTAACAATGTTTAAACTAAAGGGTTAAAGGTTACCCTTTTACAAACATTATAGCCATATTTTAGCACAATGGACATTATCATCAAATCTTATTAGATGAAAGTTAATCGCTAGTTAATGAAAGATTTTAAATAATGAAATTTTTTAAATGTCTTTGATTTGAATGGTTTCCGTCCAGGGTTGAGGAAGTTTTTAGATTTGTTAAAACAGGCAACGATAAAGAGGTTTGAAACAATGGAGGCTTTATTTAATGGTAAGGGTAATCATCCTAAAAGTGAGTTTCAAAATTTTCTATGTGAAGAGCCCAGAATCTAATGAAGGGGTAAATCCAAGATGAGCTAGAATAAAATTTTCCTGGAGAAAAAATTGTGGTAAAATATGAATTTTTTCTCAGCAATAGCAAATTCTAGAAAAATTTTAAAAAATTTCTGATAACAAGAATAAATTTTTTTGTTTCAAGAAAACGTTATTGGGGTACTGCAGATTTTTTTTCCTCACAAAAACTTCTAGAATTTTTTCCTGGGATTTTTCAGGTCCAAAATGTCTTTCAAAATTTTTTGTGGGGTTTTTTCTTCATCGGGAAAGTTTTTTTCTAAAAATTTCTTTTGTCAAGGGTAATTTTTGGTTTGTTTGTTTGACAATTAGTTTAAGCCTAGAATTTACATAAGATTTTTCAAGGTTTCTAGTGCGACAGGAGGAAGCTTTTTATATTTTTTCCCGTTGAGTAAAATTCAGAAATACACTAGAGTAAAATTCTAATATTTTCTTAAGTTTTAAAGAAAAAAATTTTCAGAAAAATTAACTAGAAAAATTTTAGAAGAAATTAAAAAATAGACATTAATAATTTTTGGAAGAATTCGTTTTCTTTGGGTAAAGATATGCAGAGTTCTTCTTTTGCGAAACCTGAAAACGAAAATTCGCTTGCCAATTTTCTAATTCTGATCTTTTCCAAAAACGGAGAAAGCGAATTTGAAATAATTTTTATAATCCAGAATAAATAGAAAATTTCCTGAAAATTTTTTTGAAAAAAACATTGTGGAAAATTCTGGAAAATCTATTTTCAACTTAAAAAAGTTATGGTTAAGTTTTTAAAATTTTTCCAAAAAGAAATAAAATTCCAAAAAATTTTTTTTACAAAAAAGTGAAAAAGGAAATTTTTCTTAAAAAAGTTGAGACAGGTTAAAGGCAAAGCGACCGGGGAAAGAGTCTTGCTTTAGGTAAAATTTCAGATCAGACTACCCTACAAACTACCCTTGAAACTATTGCTTGCCTTTATTTAAACAATTTCAATCTCAGATTAGACCAGGCCAAACTAGCAAAATTTTCTCAATAATCAGGCGGAATTTATTAACCTATTCCTGGGGCAACTTCTAAAATGGAATGTTAGAGTCTCTGTAAATAGCTCTTGATTGAAAACACTGTTAGTTTTCATTTCACGAGACGGCCCTGCTCCCGTCCTTTCTTCCAGCACGTCCTGTGTTCAATCTCATTTTTAAAATAAAAACCGGAAGCGAAGATCAATCCGTAATAAATTTTAAATTTTTTATAATGACAAACCGTTTAATGAATTGTTCTGTTGATTCCAAGGACCAACTAGGAGGATTGTGCTCAGTCACGAATTTTTCGGAAAAAACATAAAATCGTTATTCACGCCTGAATAGATTTTATACATACACTTTTTTTTTAAAAAGTATATCATTACAAAATGATATTTACAAGCGTAGAGATTGCGTAAAATTTGGCACGGCCTTGAATATTCATAAAAATGCGGCACATTTTTGCAAAGATGGTATTATAACAATGGTTTCATCACATAATGACATATTAACTGCATTTTAATTATGCCACATCGCACCTCGAGTTAACGAAAAATTTAAAGAAAAAAATTTGTCGAAGTTATTATTTCATTATTAGGTGATAATTTTTTTAATTGTCGGGTAAATATGTTTGTTAGATTTATTTTATTTTTTTTTTTTTTTGTGTAAGAGTGAATAGGCCTAATTATTCGATATGGTGAAAGGGATGGATTGATAACGCGCTTCTGAATTAACCAAGGTGTACGATTCCGCATGACACAATTCGGCATTGAAATCGAGGTGAATGCTTATAAGAAAAAAAAACCACTTGATAAAGCCATCACTGAGAATAGAATTATAATGAAAATGTGTCTGGGGGGGAAATGGGGGTTTTCGATTGGGAAATACCTTTATAGTGTGTGTGTGTTTATTGTTTTCTTCTGTGGAATGAATATTTAATTAGTAAAGGATGTTTAAAAGGACGAGGTAATGATTTCCTGGAAAAAGTAATCAAATGCGATAATAAATTTGGGTTTTTGAAATAAAAATTAATTGAAAGCGAATGGAGGATTTTAAATTTTTAGTAGGGAGTTAGGATCATGGGGGAATGGGTGACTTAAAAATTAATCCACAGGGCAGGGATTAAATTTTTACTCTACCTTTTGTGGTTCTATAAAACCTGAAGTCCTAAAGCCGCAGTTACCACCAACTTTTTATGCGGTAGAAGGCTGCCAGTCAGGGCCATCAAAATGAGGAAGGAAGATGAGGGGTCCCAGGGTCAAAACCCAGAATACTTGAGGGCCCGGAGAAATAGCTGAAATATATGCAGTTCGTACCAGCCTAGCCCATATATCCCTAAGGGTCCCAACCAGATGTTCCTGAACATCTAAGATAGCTGACGGTTTTCGCTACTGTCGATCCATCTGCGAAATCCCAGTATAAAAAATTTTCCCGCCAATAAAATCAACTTAAAAGCCAAATCTTTTTTCCCCAAAATTATTATTTTTCGCAATGTTAGCAGATTTTTGGAAATCTATTTTTCCTTTTCGGCGTTGACCAGTGAAGATTTCTCAAATATATGACATCATCACACGCCTGATACAATTTTTACTGTCACTAGGGTAATAAATCAAAATACGCAACATTAAATTCCGGTATCCAAAACAATGCGCGGTGTCATGAGACAATCCCGTTACCCTCATATGAATTGCAAACCCTTAGGGCATTCTTAAGAAAACTACAAGCAGGCCAGAGCCTGAATTTAGATTTATGCATTGGTGTTCTCAACTGCACTCGTCCTAAATTTTTTTCTTAGTTGCAAATGTCAATTGCACCCAGGGAAGAAAAGTAGAAAAATGTTACAAAACAATGGCGCCCATTGCTGTAGCCATTATATATGCTGTAGCTACTTACTTATTTTTTTACTTCTGGGTTTGAAGCCTTTTTACCTCAGTACAAATGCACAGCCAAGCGGACCTTACCTGGGGCTCCACCCTCTAGCCCATCACCCCCCGAAATGCCCTCTATTGGTCTGTATATTGTATGTTCGTATTATTACTAAAGGAATTGGATTTGTTGAATTGTGTACATTTCCAACAGCATCTCACTCCTTTTCAGAAATGCTTTTATGACTGCACATTTTACATTTCCGCGATTTACACAAGGTGACAGATCTTAGGGACGTTCTTACAACGCTCCGTTACGTTCAAGGTTCCAAGCATCCCAACGATGGGTCATTTCATTTCTGCCCGTGACCGCCCAACCGTTGGAACCTTGTGCTCTTAAATATTTTTAACGTTTCTTTTCCTTATTTTTCTTGTTATTTTTAGATCAAGCATTATTCTGTATAGTAATTTTTCATATCTTATCTAGCGCTGCAGAGCTTGAAGCCCTATTACCTCATCACAAGCGAGCTGATTCCCAATTTAGTTCTAATTTAGGCAGCATTCAGCCCTTAAATTTTCCCACTGGCGTAGCGCAAAATTCGAGGGCCCATGGGCAAAAATTTTAATGGGGCCTTCCCCTTTTTCCAAAAGTTCCAAATCCAAATCCAGTTGCCAAAAATTTGGGGGACCCTCTGAAACTGGGGCCCCAGGGCAATGCCCCTCCCGTTCCTTACGCCACTGCATTTTCCCTACAGATATAATTCTGTATCTAAATTTAATTTCTTTGACTTTCCTGAAGATTGAAGCATTTGTCTCAGTGCCAAAATTTTAAAGGAAAAAAATACAAATCTAAACTTGAATTAGATGTATAATTAAGTTGTATCGCAAAAAAAAGAAATTCAGACTCTGGCAGGATGGTGCCTCGGAATCGGGCTGCCCAGAAAACTCCAAAAAACATTTAGACTGACTTCACCGTTTCAAACTACGACCCAAACTCATTTCTAGTGAGGAGAATTTCAGTGATGTGTGCATCTAACCCAGTTCCTGCAGCTTTTTAAATCCCTCTTTTTTTTCTCAAACGAAACATGTTCTAATGACAAATCATTCTCAACATCCACTGCTCCATTTGCGTCTTCTAAAAACCGGAAAAAATTATTTTACAATTCTTATGCCATTCACTTAAATCGTGATATCCTACCGGATCAAAATTTTCAAGACTCACTTATTTTAATGCAAAAACTCTCTAAAAATTATTTAACCATACATCATTAACATACGAAGGCGTGTCCAAAGAAAAATCAACGCATGTTTACTAAAAACAAAACAAAAAAAATCAGATCAAGGGAAAGAAAACTGCTAAATAAAAAAGCACCAATCGCTTTTCAAGGTTTCGGAAAATCGGAAGAATGTGAAATACTTAAAAAATAACTATAATAAACAATCATTTCAACCAAAACAAGTCACAACATAATTATTATAAAGACGAACATCATGAGAAATCATTGTAAAATTTTAATAATAATTTTTAAAATAATTTTTTTCTTCAAATCAACGATTCATTCTGTCAGCAATTTTAAAAAAGAAAAATTCATTAATAAGCTGCGGGTTAAGGCCATCCGGTTGATGCACCTTATACGTTCTTTTTTTTTCCAATATGAAAATGGACAAGTGGTTAGATATGCTGTACGGTTTAGGTGAAAGTCAGTGTGCAACCTTGTGTTTTATAAGATTGTCAATATGCATTGGTAATGAGATATGCATTCTGTGCATGAATTGCCTAAATTAAAGAAGGCTCTTCCTTTAGGAGGGAAAATGTTTTTTGTTGAACCTGTTGTATGACATAAGAATGATGGTTAAGCGTTTTGTAATTAATCCTTCGTGGCATGGTTGGTATTTTTTTGATTACTTCCGGTTTAGGACGGAAAACGAGAGTTTGAGTCGCTTAGGCCTGGCCGTGACTTTTGGTGATTAGATTTTGAACTTTAAAGCTCACGGACTGAAATAGTGTAAGGTTTCTAGGAGAGAGACTTAGGACCGAGGCTGGGTTTGCAGTTGAGACTCAGAACAATATTTTTGCCCCCCTCCCCACGCGACTATGGGCCCCAAAGGCTATGTCATGATCCTTCCTCCGACTGGATCTTCTTACAGTGCCTTCCCGCGACGGGAATTGGTGACCATCATGGCAAGAAAGCTTATTTCGGCGTGCAAGAGACCCTAGTCGAATCGATTGTCTTGGGTCTTGCACAGCAAACCCTCGGCCATGCTTATTGCGCGTGCAAGAGACCCTAGTCGATTCGACTGTCTTGGGTCTTGCACAGCAAACCCTCGGCCATGATGGCCACACTAGGGAAATTAATGCGGTGGCTTCCAAACACCTTCCGCATCGCAGCACCACTTTCTGGACTTAAGCCTAGCCAACTTTGACCGTCTTTAGCCTTAAGCCAGTACTGGTAGGACTGCTGCCCTCTACCAAAAGCCTTACCAGATTGCTACCTCCCAGGTCAGAAGGAATCTGGAGTTCGTCAAGGGCAGGTGCGCCAAACCTGAAGCAGGACTGTTAATGTTCCCACCGACTACTCTGTCCGACTGGATTGGCAATATCAATTCTGGCCCCTTACCTTTTCTAATCTCATGCCGAAGCGGATTAAGGCGCAAGTTATGCAAAATCAATTTTGGGTCTGGAATATATAAGCTAAGGTTTTAGATTCGTGACGTCACGAGACACATCACTGACTGTCTTGTTCATTAAAATGTCTCAGGCTGTAAATAATAGATCTCAGCCTCTTGAATAAGATCTGGATTTCTAAAATCTTTCGAGGGCCCCTCACGAGCCCAAATTTCATGGGGCACTTTTGCAGAGGGGACCAGTTGTTACGCCACTCCTTTAGCTCCATGTAAAATAGACTACTTCCATGAATTTAGAAAACATTTAGAGATTCTAAAATTCTTAACTAAGGCTTGCCAAGAAAAAATTGATCGAAATTCAGCGAAAAGTTCAATTTGAAATTAAAATTTTAAAAAGCCCGCCAAAAACATCCATATTTCATCTTTGGGTTAATGACGTCATAACTGAGTTAAACTCTTTATTTTAGTGGCTAATTTTTTTGGCGCGAAAATTCCACCAATAAGAACAAAGGATCCGACTCAGTTGTGACGTCATAATTTCATGTTTCGATTTTGGCGAGATTTCTAGAATTTTTCCAAACCGAATTTCCAGCTACATAAAATTTTTTTCTAACAATAAATTTGCGATTTTAATATTTATGCAAGTTGCCTACTCTCCCTCTCTCAATAATCTTTCCTCCCCTTAACCAAAACAACAATTCTTAAGATTTTATGAAAATAAATATTGTTACTACGAATTAAATAACAACTCAATAAAATTGAAAAAGAAAAAAAACGCGGAATTCTACGAGATAATAAAAATATAAATAACCGTTTACTTGAGCTATAGTTAAAAATTACTCAGTCAGTTAGTTCTTTTTTTTTCTTTCGAATTGAAGTTATTAAAACACTTAATTTTCTTTCATTTTCCTTAAGAATACTAATTAAAATATTTAAAAGTAAATGACAATCCTTGATTGTCACAATTTTTAATCATTCTAGACCAAAAACAATTAATTAATAATAAGGTTTGATGTGTGCCGGATGTAACGGACTGTTTGTTGCATGTTGGTATTGGACCTTGGCCAGTATATTTAACGCAATATGCAGACCCGTAAAAACTTGACGATTACCGAACCTCAAATCAGCTGATAGACATATAAATCCGATCAGGTTTTCGACCGCCAAAATGGGTGACGTCATATGTTTTTGTTAAATAAAATTCTAGGATGCCGCGTGGTTTGAATTTTTAAAAGGGTTGCGTTACATGATGGGCGACTTGTCAGGGGCGGATTAAGGAGGATTGGGGAATGAGGTTAACTAAATCCTTGCTTGGGTTTATGTCTTCCGACAGGAAAACTGCAGCCGCCTGACTGGAAAGAAGTAGGGAGCCTAATAGGCAGTGGACAATTCGATGAGTCGTCTGCTACATTGGGGTTCGCCATTTTGAAAACTGGAAGATGCCATGATCGCCATGATTTTAAATTTGAATTGATAAATGTGCCAATCGCGATGTTCACATTTCAATTAGAGAATGGCGGCCGTCAAATGCGAGGTGATGGCAGCTTCTAGTTTTGAAAATGGCCTATCCTTATGTAGCAGACGACTTATCAAATTGTCCACCTCCTATTTGGCTCCATAAAAAAAAGAAACCCTTGGCCTAAAATTATACTGCTCACCCGCTGCCACCACTTTTATCCCTAGCAAATTTAATCTGTTAGGCAGAGCAGTATGGCCACCGTCTAAAAAGTGAAAAATTAGATCAGAAACAGCCGCGAAAATTTACTCTAGGCAGACCTCAACACTGCCAACTGAAAAATTCCTTAAATACTTTTTCATTATACTGTACATGCAACGAAAGAACTACTTTCAGAACCAGTTTTTTGAGTCGAAAATAGGTCAAATCAAGCAGAAAAGCATGTGACGTCACTAAATTTTTCAACCCAGCGGGTCGCAAAGAAAATTTTCTACCCGCTCGTCTTGTTGCCCTGACGCACTATTTCAGAACTTACATTGTAAACAAATATGGCCGCCGGTGAAATGAATCAGTTTGAGGTTAGAAGTGCTGCATTTGTTTTGTACATTTCGTTCCATAATGAATAAAATCTTACAAAGTAAGTATCGAAAATGATTTTCAAGACGAGTGCGGGTTGAAAAACCTCATTTTCGACCCTTATTATGTATTATACTATTTGCTGTCCCAGTCCGCTCCTAATGACATAGTTTCCTTAAACAGGACGTGAAAAGTTTTACAAAAATATTATTTGAAAAAGCACTTTTTCCTTAAAACGTGACTCTATTCATTTTTTATTAAACTTGGGAAATTTTTCGAAAAACATCAAAAAAACCCGCTCATGCACAATGTAATACATTTAAATTGCCATCGACCGTCTCTTTTAAAATCTTAAACAAACCGAACTTCTTAGGTGCTGAGTCATATTTGATATTTTAAAAAAAAATTTCGTGTCATGATAAAGACCTGATTTGTAATTTTCCGCAGATAAAGGTCGGTCCTTAATATTAATGATGATTGTTATTAGCATAACAATAAATAAATAGATAGAAAAGAAAATAATTTCACTTAAATTTTATATAATTTTTTTCATGTTTACTTTTCAGAAATGTATCTAACAACAACAAGATCCCTCATGTGGAACCAGTTAGCAGGCAGAAGAAAACATTTAAAACTGCGTTACCGCAGATCCTGGCCACCATGGCGAAAAATCTTATCCTCCTTGGATACGGGATGACTTTGGGGTTTCCCACTATTGTCATTCCTAGTTTGCAAAATGCACCGGCTAATTCTACGTTAAGGTTAACGGACGAAGAGATCTCGTGGTTTAGTAAGTATGATGAATTGCTGTTTATTAATAATTTTTTTTTTTTTTTTTTTGGTGGTTTGGGAAAGAACTTGATCCTGGACTCGAATCCATTTAAGAAAAAAGTTAATGATCTGGAAATTTTTTTTAAAGTAGCTGCTGGCTAAAGCTTGAAAACAGGCCAAGCCCAGTTTAAAATAACTTTGAGGAGTATCGAGCCTTCTGCTTTAGCCTTATTGCGACCTGGCTATGCCACTGATCAAATTAAGTTTGTGCCTGCCGAAAAATTAGCTGAGCCAAGCTTGAAGTCAGGCTAAACCAAACTGAAGCAACTTATCTCAGGAAGGAATAAACCTGAAACCGATCTACCTTTGCCTTTTTAGGCAGCGTTTATTTTGACCTAGAGAGACAACAAAGTTTAAATTGCAAGCTTCCTGATCGCGATAAAATTTAAATCGTACAACTCAAGGAAACAAAAGTGAAGAAAAATTACAAAAAAAAGTGGGAAATAAAGAAAAACTAAAATTAAAAAATCCAGAAAAGCAGGATTGAAGAGAAACGAAGGAAAATAAAAATGGAAGCAAAAAAAATGAAACTATGAATGAAGAAAAAAAAATCTGTAAAAAAATATAAAAAAAATAAATATGAAGAAAAATGAAACTTTGAATAAAGAAACATTAATATAAAGAAAAATGAAACTGAATAAAGAAAAATATGAAGAAAAAGGAATATGAATGAAGAAAAAGGAAACTATGAATAATGAAAAATGAAACTGTGAATGAAGAAAAAGGAAACTGTGAATGAAGAAACATAAATATGAAGAAAAATGAAACTGAATGAAGAAAAAGAAAACTATGACAGAAGAAAAATGAAACCATGAATAAAGAAAAATGAAACTGAATAAAGACAAATGAAACCGTGAATGAAGAAAAATGAAACTGAGAATGAAGAAAAATAAAACTGAATGAAGAAAAAGGAAACTATGAATGAAAAAAAATAAATATGAAGTTAAATGAAACTGAAGGAAAAAAATGAAAATGAAAATGAAGAAAAATAAAAATGGAAGCGAAGAATAATGAAAAAGAAAAAAATTAAATTAAAAATAAAATCATAACTGAAAAAGAAATGAGAAAGAGAAGAGGAAATGAAAAGAATGAATTAAATAAATTGCAAATAATTAGTTAATAAAGAAAGGGAGGAAGAAAGAAATCGATTTTAAATCGAAGAATAAATTAAACGCTGTGTTCGATCGTTCAAAATAGGTCTATTTTTTCAAGCATAACTTTCTGCGGCCTAGGTCGGGGCTTTCCTTTGAAATTAAGCTGGAGATCTATTACTTAGCTATAAATCGAGATGCTGTCAGTCGTTATAAAAATTTCCAGTTCATGCTGTCATAACTTAATTCTTATTCTTAATAAACAGAACTCGGAGGACTGGAGCAGTTAGGTCCTCTAAGGAAAGGCTGAACTCTGTCATTTTTTATTGCTGATTTAAAAATAAATTTTATATTTACCGCAATCATGTGATACAATAGCACATGATGACACGTTTGACATGTTTACAGTTCAATTATAAAAATATTAGGCCCCTTTAAAAATGGGTTCATATAGTGAAATTATTCTGCTTATTCTGTCATGCGATGTTAATTAAATTTTTACCAAGTTCGAGTAAACGCATATATACACTTCCATTACAAGCGAAATTATCTACATTTTTCAATACATTCATGCGGAAAAATGAAATGGGAAATTCTTATCTTAATTGAGAGGCTGTTTTACAACTCACGATATGCCTATTGTATTCTATTCAACCGCAGGACCTCGGACCTAGGTCCGCAACTTCCCACCTTTATTCAAATTTTTTTTAGGGGGGACCAAAAACCTTTTAGCTTGCAAAAAAAATTGATTGATTACATAACAATCGTATTTTTATTTATTTCCACCGCCCAATTTTTTTCCTGCATCTTTCAACCTTGATCTTTCCTTTTTTTCTTCGGAAACCGAACAGAAAAAAAAATAAATAAAATGTAGCTAATTAATTAATTATACGATTTTAAACTTGGATCTTTTATTTCAGGCAGCATTAATTTAATCACAGTACCGCTCGGATGCGTCGTATCAGGAGTAGTAACTCAACCATTCGGCAGAAAACGTTCTATGCAAGCTCTAAACATACCTTTTCTAATAACCTGGATCATGTTTTACTATTCAAATTCAGTTGCTATGCTTTATGCCAGTTTAGCATTAACAGGCCTAGCTGGTGGCCTTTTGGAAGCACCGGTAAGGCTCAAGTGGAAAAAACTTGTTTTTTTATTATTTCAATAGCTTTAAGTAATTTATTCAAAGCTTTTTTCAAGGCGAAACGCATGAGGATGCCCTAATTGCTAAATTACGTTATTACGGTTATCTCTCGTAAAAAATATTTTTTTAGTTTGTTTTTATCTAAAACAGTGGCACGAGGTCTTTTAATAAACAGCCTCGTAGCTAGGATTGACTTTCCAAGGAGGAAATGAATTTTTCAAGGGGGACGAGAATTTTTTTGCAGATGATATTGATGTAGGGACCGTTTCTTGTGTTATGTAACTCAAATTTGGCAATTGATGTCACTCCTTCTTTTGTAATGCATGTGAATGGTAAAGTCAAGCTGTGATTTGGCCTAGGAGGCCTAGTAGGGAGTGGACCCCTCGACTAGTCATCTGCTACAGGGGCTGTTCTGTTCTCGAACTGGGAGTCGCCATTATGGCCTAATAGAAAGCTTATGGGGCAATATGGCGACGTCCACTTCGAGAACATGGCAGCATCGTGAGTAGCAGACGACTCATCGAAGTGTCCACTCCCTACTAGGCTCCCTTTGAATTTACTCATATCTTTAGCTGTTCCTTGCAGGTTTTAACTCGGTCTTGCAAATTTGCAAAGTTTTGTAGGTTACCGTGGCAACTCTGATTCCAACTTTAATTAAAAAAAATTTCTTGATATTTTTCTAATTTTTCTTTTTGTTTAGGTACTGACTTACGTCGCTGAGATTACACAACCTCATTTAAGAGGTTTCTTATCAGCCACATCGTCGCTTTCAGTTATTATTGGAATTTTCACGCAATTTCTATTGGGAAATTTCATGAATTGGAGAACTATGGCTTTAGTAAACTCCTCAGCTCCATTTTTAGCTTTCTTGGCGCTTTGTTTCATACCTGAAAGTCCTCATTGGTTGATAGGTAAGAGATTTTTCAGTTGATTCGGTCTTGTGTATTTAGCATATAGCGAAACAGACTTAATGAATACAAAAATAAGTTTGTGGCAGAGAAAAGTCTCGGGGATGGCCATTGATAATATTGAGAGATATATCCTGAATCATCCTCTATCAAATAGTTCAGAGAGTGGCCGCGAGCAACATTAAGTGTTTTTTCCCGAATGAGACAAGCGCCATCTATTACTCATCCTCTGAACTATTATCCTGGCTCCAAGGACACCTGCGCCACGCGACACTGATGCCAACTAGCGGCCATTATCGTCACTGAAACTTTTGATCAACTAAATCTATTTACCCAAATCTATCTGACTCCGGCAAAAATAACTTATTTTTCAACTTTTGTTTTTAGGAAAAAATAGACTAAAACACGCTGAAAAATCTCTCTGCTGGCTTCGAGGTTGGACAAACCCCTCTGAAATTCAAGACGAATTCCACGAGCTCGTCCGTGCTGTCCGTCCGGATCTACAACCAGACAACCACATAAAATGCACCGACTTGAAAAACCCCAACGAAGTCATTAAAGAAATCGAAGCAGGAGAAGAACCCAAAAAGAAATGTTGCTCTTTAAAAATCGAAAACTACAAAAAACGAACATTTGTAATCCCTTTTTTTCTTATATCTTACTGCTTTTTCGCTGGTCATTTCTCGGGAATGACAACCTTAACAACATTCGCTGTTAACATTTTCGCAACGCTAGGAGCCCCCGTCGACAAATATTTAGCAACAATGGTCTTGGGAATCGCCCAATTAGCAGGAACCGCGTTATGCGTCGTGTTAATTCATTATACAGGGAAAAGACCTCTCGTATTTATTTCAACCTTCGGCAGCGGTTTCTTTTTCGCTTGCGTAGGTTTTTACGCTTATTTCTTTTTAGGCGTTACGAAATTAGATAATGGACGTTTTATAAGCGAACATTTTCACAATGTTAACACTTATTCTTGGATTCCTATGACTTGCTTAATAAGCGGAGCATTTTTAGCTTACATGGGTCTTCGGCTGTTACCTTGGATATTAATAGGAGAGGTTTATCCACCGGAAATAAGAGGATTCGCAAGCGGAGCCAGCGGGTCCATCGGTTATATTTTAGGTTTCGCTTCGAATAAAACATTTTTTAAATTATTAGAAACATTTACACTTCCGGGAGTTTATTGGTTTTACGGTTTTATCGGAATGATTTCGTTTGTGTTTTTTTATTTTTTCTTACCGGAAACGGAAGGTTACACTCTTTTACAAGTTCAAGAACATTTCGCTGGGGATAGGAATTTAATTAAAGCGGGGAAGAGAAAAACGAGTGTTGTTCGTTCGACTGGTGTTGATAATCCGTGCATGGTTGATGATCAGACGTCTAAATTGTAAATTTTTTAAAGAATTAAGAAAATTTGATTTTAACCGGTATTATTTTGGGATCTCGCGGATTTATTTTTTTCATATTGTAAGTTTCGAATGTTAATTATTTAGGAAATAACTGTGATCTGTATTTTAAGTTTTGTCGTTATATGTATTTTAAATATATTTATGTCTTGTATAATCTTCATTTCCTGTACATTGAAATATATATAATTATAAAAAAATTTTAAGGAATAAAATTAAAGAATTTTTAGAAGTGTACAATAATAACAGATTTTTTTTTTGCCCTTTCATCAAAATAAGAAAACAAAAACTGTTTTAATTTACTGACTTTGCCTGCGATAGATAATTCTTTGATTTGCCTTTAAGCATTATCAAATTCACAGAAAAGGTTTCCCTTTATTTAAGGTTATTTTTCCTTTATTCATAAACATATTTTAAACCGTCATTGTTTTTCTTGAATCATTTCTAATTCATAACCATTAAGAAGCCTTATCGCTTCCGTGCTAAATATTACATAATTAATCCACAAAGATCAATAATCAGCACTGCTTACATAATTATCCGAGAAAAAAAATGACAAAAACACTTAACCTCAAATTTTAAATTATGGCGCGCAAAACGCACATGCTCATTTCTATTTTTAAACTCCACGCGTTAATCTTACACAACTGGAATTAATAAGATCGCTTTTAAAATACGATCCTCATAAATATCACTCCCATATTCAACGCAAAATCAAATCACACTTCCTTTTTATTAATAAAAATAAACAATAAAATCATTTTTCTTTGTTTGCCATGAGATCAACATACCGTAAATGGAAATGGAAACGAGTTGTTTCCTTTGTAACGGTTCAAAGGAAAATATTTACATCCGGATATTTCTACACATGCGTAAAGATACACATACGAAAAGAAAATTCGTCCATATTGGTGAATGGTTTTGTGTTTTATTGAATCCTTCAGAAAAAATCAGGTACTCACCTAAAATTGTTTCGAAAAATTAAAAAATATTATTATGAGAACGGACCGAGATTGACAATCGATTATCAAATACCTAGGACTATTTTTTCAGTAATACATTTCGCGTATAAAAAAATACAAGGAACGAAGAGTAATGGATGCCATCTAGAACATTAAGTTTGAAATACCTTCAAAAATTCCGTTCAATTTCTTCATTTAGAGTATGGATTAACATTTTTAAACATTGGAACAATCAGCTAAAGGATGCCTTGATATTATTTGTATCGTTGTGTGAATAAATCCTTTCTTTATTTGTCAAAATTAACGAATTCAAATCTCGGGGTGTGGAATATCACTTTTTTCATAAGCCCATTTTTTTTTCATTTTATTTCTCATTGTGTGTACATCTTGCATTAGGCTACTTAGTCAACGTGGTAAAATCGTGTTATCAGAACTGATTTACCATATGTAATAGTGTTCGTTATACAGTTTTCATCTCTCTTTTTAACCGAATTATTTTGAATTATCGAAACTGACGAATTTGGATAATCAGGATCGGTTTTTTTGTTAACTAAAATCACAATAATGCAAATGAGGTATGTATTCTTCTGTTAGGATAGGTTGTAGTCGTAGATTTCTTAATCAGTTCGTTGTTTATATTCGCGGGCTTATCCTGATACTGGCAAATAAAAGGATTTATGAGATTAAGTTGAAATTCTAAAGGAAATTAATCAGAAGAATAGTTCATTTGCTTTTTTTGAGGTTCGGAATAGGCTGGTATGTTTTTGTTTTGGTTTGGGATTAGTGCCTATTTGCTTTTAAGATTCACACGATGTTTGTAAATACTTAGTCGATGTGTATCCGCTGAGAAGTATTTTTTAAATGATTGTTTAAAGGATTTAAATTAATTATTGTTTTTTTTTTTGATTTTGATTTTTAGATTTTCAAATATGACAGACTCAATGAAATTCGGACCAGAGTGGTTGCGAAATTTATCGTCAGAGGGGACTACAGCAGGAGCGCCAAAGTATCAGCTGGCTGAACATCGTTATGGTCGTGAAGAAATGCTTGCTTTATTCGATCGAACTGTGAGGGCACCAGATGCCTTGGTCAAAATACAGGGTCTCTATGTTGAGAAAACACAGATGCCAATGGCCTTACTTTCAATGACTGAGGAAGAAACCGTAAGTCTGGCTTAGTATTATCTAAAATCAGATTCAAGTTATTAAAGTCTGAATTCAACTTTATAAAACTCTTATAAGTCTAAGCTGAGCTTGATTTAACCTCTCGAAGCCCAAATTAGATTGTTTATAAAAGCAGCTATAAACTCGAAAGTGTTTTTTAAATGCAACACAGCGCCATTAGCTTTAAAATCTGAATTGACAAAGATTTTAGCTTGCAGCTCTTGTTTTGAACTAGCATCTGTTAAAGTCAGATATCAGCAAAACTAAACTAATGCTAATTTACTCTTGTAGTTACTAAATGAAAAAATTCATGGTTTCTTAATCAAAATTAAAGCTTTGATAAAAATTTTATTTCGATTTTATAGAGTATTGTGATGTTAATTATAGGTTGGGTTCATAAGCTAAACATTGCCTCATGTAATTTTTTAGCAGGGAAAAATTCAAAAACCTATTATTCGCATAATACATAATCTTGATATTATTTTAAACAATGTTGCGAGTTAGGTGTGGGTTCATTTAAATTCTTGTGCAGTTTTTTACAAATCAAAAAATTTCAAAGCGAAAAACAATTACTAAATTATTTTGTATCAAATAAATGCATGGAAATCCAACTGGAGTTTCAAGGTCATTTGGCAGAAAATTGCTGTATTAATTCATATTTAATTCAGTACTTTCAGTATATTGAAGTTTTCGGGCTACAGTTTTTGTTTATCATTTTATTAAATATAGGCTTGCATTTAAGTGAAAGGTATTTTATAAATTTTTTGGCCGGTATTTTTTTAATTTTTTGGCCGGTATTTTAGTAATTTTTGGCCGGTAGATTAAATAATTGGGATGTAAAATACCTGAGGTTGAATAGTAAAATAATATCATTTGGTCGGTAATTGATAGCAATTCGGCAGGTAAAAATATTATTACTCGACAAGTTCATCGCCATAATTAATTTCGTAGGCAACTATAAACCCCTGATCATTTGCCTCGGGGATCTCTGAGTGCTCCAAACACCATTGCTCAAGCTCACCTAAGCTGATTTCGCTGGGGCCATACTTTTTTTTTTTTTAATTGAGTTAAGTAGTTCTGCACCTGAGTTTTATTTTTGGGTTTAAACCCTTTATTCACTAATTGATTATAGATTGCCTTTGTTTTCATATTGAATTCAAATAAATTTTCTATTTCCGTTTTCATATCATTTGTAAGTCTGCTTGCATTGTTTATGGAGCCAGGAAGAATATCATGTGTATGGTATTCCGAGGATTTGTACAAAGTAACCTTTTCATTCTCTGCGTGGAAAAGCAAATAAACACCCGCGCTGCATTGATCACCCCTTTTCTTAACTTGATTATACCTGTAGTATCTTTGAAGTCCGTTTGCCGTGTTGTTCTGGTAATCAAATCCCCAAATTCCTTCCTCTTTGACAACAGTTTCAGCTTCTTCTTTACTATTAAACACTTGACATCTTTCCCAATTAAGCTTTCTTTTTTTTCCGTAGGCGATTTTTAACCTTACTGACCAAATTATTGAATTTTTATTAATGAACAATAAATTACTTGCCATTCGTATAAAAAAATATGACAGTTTAATTTTTTTACCGCCCATTTAATTAAAATACTGTCCATTTAAATAAAATACTGGCCAAGCTGTTACTGGCCACCAAAATACTGACTATTTAAATTTTCTACCGGCCATTTAATTAAAATACTGACGATTTACTTAAAATACCGTCCAAAAATCATATTAAAATACCTTTCAAAAATATATAAGCGTTAAATATATTGACAATTCCTTTTGTCATTTCAGCAAGGCTAGATAGCTTTGCTGGGTCAAAAATTTTATCGATTACAGTGTAATGCTGCTTGCAAAATTTTCTTGTCACAATATATAAAAAATATCCGATTTTTTTTTATTTATTGCAGAGGCAGTGGAATAGAGGCATAAATAGTGATGCAGTACTTCGTCTGGCTGGTAAAGCTCCGTTAGGCCTTCCCGGTGGTTTAAGGGGACGTGGTGGATCAGTTGATAGAGGGAGAGGACGTACACGAGGCTCTGGAGGATTCCACTATACCCGAGGCCTCAGTTACGATGAAACATCTGAGGGTATTAAAGATGGTGCTTTAGAAAGGGGGGGATTTTCAAGAGGAGGTCGTGGTTATGATAGATCACAGGTACGAATTTTGAAATTATTTAAATAATGGGAAAGTAAAAATCAAAAATGAATTGATAATTTTTATTTGTTTTAAATAGGGAGGGGAGAGAGGCTGGCCTGAGCGAAATGGCGGCGATTCCGGTGACTGGAATGGCTCCACATCGCCCAGGAAAGAATATTCGAGTTCGAAGGATTTTTCAGGGCGGAGTGGCATCGATAATTGGAGGCGTCATCGGGGGAGTGGTGAAGATGAAGAAGGTATAATTTATTATTTCGCCTACTCAAAATTAAACAATCATTAGCTGGGTTTGGCCAAGCTCGGCCTGTCATGCAAATTTGTTGTTGACATGGGCTTAAAACTCCGAACAGCCTAATTGCAAGGAATCCTGATTTTTACACTGTACCGTTCGTTTTAGGTTGGAGAAAATCGGAAAAGTGGGGGAGGTCAAACAGCTGGAGAGATGAGGGAGATGGCGGAGAAGGTGGAGGTCCGAAATCAACAAGCCGGACGTCGAGTTGGGGGAGAGGATGGGCTGATGAAGGGATACGCGGGCGGCGTGACGATGACGATTCGGGTAGACGAGGATTTATCGATGAAGTACCGGAATGGGCCATGGAAAACCCCAGTGAGAGTGGAGGGAGTTTCGATGCTAGTGGTGCTTTTCATGGTGGGAATTATTCAGACGAAGAAGAGGTAAAGAAGTCTTTTTTTTCTTTTAAATTTCTAGTCCCTAATTAATTTTGTATTGAACTTAATAATACAAAGAGTGCCTTTATCATTTTTATTCAATTTTTTTAAAAAATTGGCAAAAAATGTTACTAGGAAAAGTTTTAGATTTGTAGTAATGAATTTTTATTCTTTTCTAGGACATTATCGGACCCCGAAACTCGAGAAACCGCCTATCAGACGACCCGGACTCCCGCACCCGATCAAAATCACCACCGCCTGTTAAAAAATCAATCCGACACGAATACAACGATTACGATGACGAATACGAGGAACCCAACAACCAATCGCCAAAGGATCGAAAGCTTTCCCGAAGTCAAACGGCTCAGGGGAATCTTTCGGAATCATCTTCGAAACCCGTTCCAATCCCGGTATCAAAAAGTCAGAGTAGTTCTAATATTAAATCGGAACCTCCAGAAAATACAGTAGTATCATCAGCAGCAAAACGGACAGAATATTTTGATAGAATTCGAGTTCAACACCAAAACTTCGTTGATAAAAATAGTACAAATAAAGAAGTTAGTGATAGTGACGAACTGAACGGTTTAAATAAGAATAAAAAAGATGTGGGAGACCATAATAGTGTAAGTGAGAATAAACTAATTAATAGTGAAACGAAAATCGTTCCCGAAATTTCAAGAGACAAAAATTCAGTTCTTTCAAAAGACAATTTAAATAGTAATAATAATAATAATTCAGGTAAAAATTTAATGAGGGAATGAAGAATTTTTTTTAAAATGAGTTTTATTATTGAATTTTTTTTTTTGTAGCTATGAAACTTCCAGAAGAAGAAAGAGATCGGGGAGCGCCTGTAAATCGTCAAGGCTCTGAGGAAGATATGGAGCGAATGGCTGAAGTTGTGAAAGACACTGTAGTTAAGTTGTTTGAAGATGAAGAAAAACCTCAGGTAGACAGTGATAAATGGTATTATAGAGATCCGCAGGGTGTAGTACAAGGTGAGTTCTGCAGTTGGAGCTGGTTTAAGCTAAGATCGAGCTTGGCCCGAGCTTCTGTTTGAAATTTTTAGGGATAAGCCTAAATTTTTTTACTCTGGCGGTCACGAATCTCTCTCTTACTTAGGTATAATTTTTTGGTTTATTAATTACAGGTCCGTTTCGGTCAGCTGAAATGCTTGAATGGTTCATGAATGGCTATTTTCAATTATCTCTGCTAGTTCGACGAGAACGAGATAAGGTTTACGTTAAACTCGGTGAATTGATGCAAAAATGCGGGAAAATCCCATTCCTTCCTGGTGTTAACTTGCCAACGATTAAACCAGAAAACGAGCCGCCGCAACCTCAACAGCCTCAACAACCTCCACCGCCTCCTCCTACTTCTGTTCAACCTCAACCTCCTAATTTAACTCAGTCTGACTTAATAATGCAACAGTATCACCAATATCAGTTATTACAAAAACAAATTTTACTCAGGTCAGTAAAATTTCCCCTCCTTATTTTCTCCCACGAAATCCATCTTCTAATTTAAATTTTTTTTGTAGTCAACAATTAGCAATTAATAAGTTATCGCAATCAGAAATGTGGAATTCCTTAAGTCCAGCTCAGCAAAGGAATTTGCTTGTGCAGAGGTTGCAAGTGGCGCAGCAGCAACAGCAGCCGCAACCGACTTTAGAGCAATTCGCTCAAATGGAAAAGAATCCGTTATCCCAGTTAATTGCGCAAATGCAACAGCAACAGCAGCCGGCTAAAGTTCCAATGCCTGATGCTGGGGAAATCGGATCGACGAATAATGTTGATCCGATTCGGCAACTTCTGCAGCAAATGAATCTTTTGCAACCTGCCCAACCTCCTGTTATGCCAACTATGAATCCGTCTAATGTTGTTTTTAATCATCATTTAGCTCAACAAGTTCATTTAGTAAGTTTTTATTTGTTTGAGAAATTTGAAATAATCGAATGTGTGTTTAATTTTTTTTTTTTACTTCCAGCAAAATTCCGTTTTGAATAATCCAGTTTTAAATCCAGCGCCGTCGTTGAAAGTAGAAGAAAATAAAGCAGAGGATCCTATTCAAAGTTTGCTAAGGCAGTTAAGGAACCAATCGAAAGTAATGATGCAGTCTGATCAGGGAGATTCGCTTTGGGGAGCACCTGGTTAGTAAAGTCAGGATATGTTGAAAAATTGGTTCGGCTAAAAGATATTTTGTATAAAATTTGTTTAACTAGTAGTTTTGTAAAATTTGGGGCAAAAGTATTTTGTTTTAATTTTTTGTTTATTAGAGTTAGATTAGCACTTCATTTTTTTCTCTCTCTATTTTCTAGTTCCATTTCTAATTTTCACTTCTTTTTATTTTCAGGGAGACCTCAAAGTTGGGCTCAAAGTGCCCAACCAGTCGCAACCCCGCCAAATGTACCATTATGGGAAATAAAAACGGAGCAACAAATTTTAGCCGAACAGCAGTTAAGGTTAGAAGAAGAAAGAAAACAGGAAGAACTGAGGAAACTTCAGGAGAAAGAAGAAGCCGCTAAAAAGCAAAGGGAACTAGAAGAGAAAAGAAGGGAAGAAGAGAAAAAAGAGGAGCTGAAAAAATTAGAATTAAAGCGGTTGGAAGAAGAAAAAGCCAAGGTAAATTCATTTTTGGCTAAATAATATTTTGAGATTTATTTTTTAACATAATTTTTTTTTTTTAATTAGAAACTAAGAGAGAAAGAAGAAAAAAAGAAAGCGGAGGAATTGAAAAAGAAGCAGCAAGAAGAACTGATGAAGAAGAAACAAGAGGAAATAAAAAAAATAGAAGAAGCGCAAAGAAAGAAAGAAGAAAAGGAAAGGAAGAAAGAAGAGGAGAGAGAAAGAAAACGACTGTTAGAAGAAGAAAAGAAAAGGATAGAATTAGAGAAGAGAAAGTAAGTATTATTCTATTTACTTATGATGTTAGTGGAAAGTGTTTAGGGTGGGTTTCCTAGAAATGAATCGAGAAAGGCATTTCTGCAGTCACAAACATCAAAAAAGTCAACTCAGCCTAATTATCCATTAACTTTGGGTGTGGCTTTGTCACTCAAAACCGCACCTTTACTCTTTCACTTGAGTTTAAAATGATTATATTATCATTGTAGAAAAGAGGAAGAAGCCTTAAGAAAGAAACAAGAGGAAGAAGAAGAAGTGAGGCGACAAGAGCAACATAAGCGTCAAATGGAAGCACTGAAAATACTTCAAGAGCAGCAAATGAAATCAAGAATCGCTCCTTGGTCCCAGTCGAACGTAACGACTGGCACTAGCTTAGCAGACATTCAAAAATTACAAGAAAAAGAAAAGAAACAGGTAAAAAAATTTTTAATTCACCTTTTAAATTTTTTAAATTTGAAATTTCTGAAATTTCATTGCTTTTTTTTGCAGCTGATGCGCGAGCAACAAGCCATCGTTCAACAAATGGCTCATCAAAACGAATTACAACAAATGCAAAGAGAAGCCGAGAGTCGCAGCAATGGATTGAATTTAAAATGGGTCGAGCAAATGCCAAAAATGAGCCAAACGGTTAAAAGTTTGGCGGAAATTCAAGCCGAAGAGCAAAGACAATTATCTAAGGTATTAAATATCTTAAGTAAGTTGACTTAATTGGTTTGGGAGTTTTGTAATATTATTTTTGTGGTTGCAGCAACAGGAAAAGGAACGATTAGAAAGATTGCAACAGCAAAGAGAGACTTCTATCCCTCCGACTGCTGGGATTTGGGGAGCAGCATCCCAATCACTCACATGGACCAATAATAATTCCCCGTGGGGCGTTGCCCTCGGTCAACAAAACCCGTCTCCAGGATTCTGGGACGAAGTAGCACCAGTATCTTCCAAAAATAAAACTAAAACACCATCATCACCTTTGAAAAGTAAAAATCAACCGCCATCTTCGAATCAAAAACAAGGAACAAATAGCGGAGCTAATCAAAAAGCGACTAAGACAAAACCTAAAAAAGATGAAGTTGCAGTTTTAAAACTTTTCGAGCCTCTTGGAGATGAGTTTACATCGTGGTGTTCAGCTGCTTTGCAATCCCTTCAGACGGAAGTTGATAGTAAGTGAAACATAAAAAATCGTCGTCTAAATCGCAAAAATTTTTTATTAATTTTTATTTTTATTTTTTTTTTAGTTCCGACATTTGTTACATTTTTGCGTGACGTTGATTCCCCTTACGAAGTAAAGGATTACGTTAAGTTGTATTTAGGAGAAGGCAAAGATGCTCAAGAATTTGCGAAACAATTTTTGGAGCGAAGATCGAGATGGAGATCAGCGCAAAAAGCTAATATTGGCGAGGATGACATGAATGCGCCTGCGCAAGCCATTAACCCTAATTCGCAGTATCAGAACGTCGCTCAGGAGTTTCAAGAAGTTAAAGGAAAGGGTAGGCAGTGTACTTTTGGAACATTAGGCTGCGCCAGGTTCTTTTAGTTTTGGCCAATTTAAAATTTGGAAAATAATTTTTAACGAAAATGAATCTGCAATTAGATTTGACTTTTATGACTCATAACAGATCTATATTTTTCTCTTCTGGCGCCGCCTATGTGACAAAGGTGGAAAACCTAATCGCTCGAAAAGAAAAATGAACTTTTTTTTTCTTTTTTATAGGCAAAAAAAATAAAAAGGGGAAAATGTTGAAAGTCGATAGCCGGATTTTAGGATTTAGCGTCACGTCAGCTCCAGACAGAATTAATGTAGGGGATCGAGATTATGTGGACCATAACTTGTGAATGGGATTTTTCTACAATTAAATGCAGGTACCAGAAATAATTAAAAAGGAAAAACACATTTAGCTTTGAAATATTTATCTTGAATTTTGTTTTTAGAACTGCCGCAAAACGAAAAACGTGGAAATGGATTTTGATGGAGTTACCTGATTCATTAACTCTGCTAAGCAGAAGCCTGCTATGGCAAGTCGATACGTAATCGCCAGACCATAAAACAATTTATTCGTGTTTATTTTTTTAAATTTACTAAACTATGTAACAAAACAATCAGTTCAAAAAAAATTTCCAATAAATTTTTTTTTAAAAAAAAGGAAAACAATTCGCTTTTGTACTTCTAAGCGGGTTCATCTTATTAATTTTTTAAAGGAAAAGTACAAAAGTGCCAAATCCGACTTATCAATCCGCAAATAGAATGGATTACGTTTATTTTTTAAAAGCCGATTTATTTTATATGGGAAAAAATTTGATCTTATTTCTCAGGGTACCTTTTTTTGTAAGAAATTTTTATTGGTTGATTAATAGGTACCTCTTGTATAAATACTATTTGGTTATGGATAAAAATTACATTCTTTAACAATTTTTTTTAAAAATGGGAAAAAATTGTGTGGTCAAATAGAAAACGGTTTGATTGGTCTTTGTGAGTGGAGTGTGAATCTGAAAGAATAATTTCAAAAAAATGCTTACACATGGCTCGTTTTATATGGCCATCCTAGTTTTTTTTTTTAATATTAGTGGCCTTGAAATTCTATCAATATATTATATTATTTAAAGTTCTTTTTTTTGTTCATTTATTTGTTTCACCTTCAGTAAAGTTTTTATTGTTCCTGAAATTACATTTCTGGAAACTGATTGATACAACTGGTTTCAGCTTAATCGGGTTGCAATTATCTCATCCGCTCTCTATTTTTTTCTCCCAGTTGTTTAAAACTTAAAATCGCCGCCTAACTCGTCCATTTTTTAAGAGCAGAAGAAAAATGGCCGACTAGCGGAAGAACAATGCCGAGGCGGGTTGATTTTTCTCAACAAAAAACAAATATTGACTGTGCTAATGTAAAAATATTACCATTGTTTTACAAATTCGACTTATAATCGTAACTGTGAAGTGAGGATTTTACTAGAAAAAGCTGTTTTAAGGACATAATAGATAAAAGTATAGCTCGTCATCGTACGCATTTGATTAAAATTATGTTGGCCAACCTGAAAGTCACTAAAATCATCTCACCGGAAGTAACCGGAAGTAGCAGTGAAAAAATGTGACGATCGGCGAACGATTGTTGCATCGGTTTTGATTACATTCCGGTTAAATGATAATTTAATGTGAAAAATCAATGTAGTGTTATTATAAAAAGGTACGAACTTACTTCTGAATCGTTTAAAAGGTAATTTATGAATAATGCACTAAAAGAAAACGATTTCTTTTAGCTGTAATGTCGTTTGAAAATACCTCATGGCCTGTGTGCATGGGAACATCAATGTTCATAATGGCGGCTTCTAATGCAAATCGTAATACATTGTTTTTGGCGAAGAAACCGCATAATGCAGGTAAGGAATGTCATTATTTTATTAACTGTAAACAGTTTTACTCGGATAATGTTATTTTAGGATGAACGATAACCCGGCTCTTTTTTTTAAACGTGACTATGATTTTGAGGTTATCAATACTCCTCCCACCCCCTTAATCATGGCTTCCATATGGCATGGGGAAAAAATTTAACGATGGTTTAACCATCATAGTGTGTTTTTTAACTTGAAAAAATAAAAAAGTTTGTCCCCAAAGGTCCTTATTGGTTGTTGACTTTCAAAGTGAAGGAATAATTTACAGCGCCTCTAGTGTTAACAGTAAAAATCTCGATCGCGAATTTCAGTACGGTTTTATCGGCATCAACGTTGGGATGTATTTACGTGTGTTGTAGTCTGTTCGTTTTAATTTTAACGTATTGTCGTGGATTATTAATAATAAAAATTTACAAAAGCAATCCCCATTTAAACGGATCCTTTCGATAATATCACAAATACGTGTTCTAAAAATGCTTTTCCCCTTGTATATCGTGACGTAAACATTTAACCAATTATTTATCGTTATATTTTATTGTGAATCTCGTTTTGATCTTGCATAAAATTTTAATAAATCGTTTTAGATTTTTCTATAAAAATTTTACATATAATCGTGATTAATCATTACCAGTTGTTATATATTATTAATTAGGAAACTATGAGAAATGGATCATTTTGCAAAATAAGCGGTGACGAGAATGGCGGGGAAATGTCTGGGATTCAGTTGAACAGGTTGGTTTCAATTTTTTTTCCTTGATCGAATTATTCCCCTTGTATTTAACCAAGAAAGCAAACATTATCCCAATCAAATTGGGAATCATTCGATTAATAATTTTGTATCGTTGAGGTTCGTTTATTTTTTTGCACAGCCAGGGATTGACATGTTTTTTGCATGAAAGAGCCAATCCCTTGCCTTGAAATTTAACAGGGGTGCGAGAGGGAGGGAAATCCTGCAACGTGTTGATAGTAGTTTTTGAAAATACCGCTCTTTTTTCCTGTCATTTTTTTTCGTGATTATTACTCCTGTAATAAAATAGACGGAAGTTGCTTTTATAGATGCTTATACTTCTTTTTTTTAATGGGGTGAGTTCTGTTATTTTATTTTTTATTCTCCCAACGTTTCGTGATAATAATAGGCTTAAAAGCGATTTTCTTGATGGAGTGTTATTACAAGCGGTGTTGTTAACGTGTTTAGGAAATTGCACATTTTGTGATAATCTAGTTTGTTTTTGTTTAAGGGGACAGGAAAAATGGGCCTTGTTTGAAACCTCCTTTCGTTGCATGCACATGTCATCTCTTTTTTTTAAAGTGACTTTTTTTTTTTTTTCTTCTCTTTGATATTCGATAAAAAATGTTTAGAAGAAAAAGTTTTGAAAAAGCAAGTGTGGTTTATGTGTCAATTGTTATTCGGAGTGACAGATTTATCCAAAGTTTTCTGGTTATTAAATTTTGAATGGTGATGAACGAGTTCAAAATATTTGTAAATTACATGGTTTTATTATTTTTGTGAAGTTAATTATAAAGCTCTGTTCTGAGATTATCAACACCTGTTAAACTTTAACGGTTTATGGGAAATAGGTCAGATCATCATACTAAAAAGTGAATTTATTCTATGAAATCATGTACGATTTGGTTGGAATGCTTGTGGGGAAAGATTTTTGGTTAAAAACAAATATAGGTCAAACCTGTATGTGTATTTTTGAAAAAATTGCTTACATAGAAAGGAGCAAATAATTCATTTTAATGGTATTGTTGCATTAGGGCCAAAGAGCAAAACATAATTAGTTTTAAGAGATTAGATAATTCTTTTAAATTTTTGGATTGTGGGACATGTCAAGAAGGTAATTAATGGCCCACGATGCAATATTAGCAATTTTAGGTTAGATAGAAGAATTTTATTTTGTTACTCGTGGGCACTTAATTTTTGTAATGAGCAGGTTTGCAAATTATTCTACAGACGGGAGATAATGTAGTGATCAAAATGGAAATTATTAAGTTTATGGATGCAAAAAAAAAATGAATAGCAGTTTTAGGTATGAGTTTCTCATTTAAAAATTTTCCTCAAGAGCTCATCACTCAGGGAATATTTTTAAAAATATGAGTTTAATTAGATTTTTTTTTCTGAGGCCTTTGTAGAAATGATTTTTTAAAGTGAAATGAAATTTCGATAAAAGAAATTTATTAAGGGATTTTATTTTTAAAAAGAGGTGGCTCTTCTAATAGGATAATTAATCATTGACATGAAAAGTTGAAAGGGTTAAATTTACTTTGAAACTAATAAAAAAAAAATGATTAAAAATTGAAACTTTGTTTGGGTGCCAGGCCAGTTCAGCAAAGAGAAGAAATAATGTTAATTGATTTAATGATGTGCGATTTTAACTTAATTTCAGTTTTATTCGATTCTTGAAGAATTGATCCAAGAAGGACGTTTGAACCCCTTTAATATTCTCAGCCTTCTTTTCAGGCTAGATTGGAATTTTACTACACTTAGTTTTTTTACTAATTATCTCGCTTAGTTTGTAGGAGGCAAGAACATTTCTTCTCAAAAGTACAATTTTTATTTTGAGATGTGAGAAATTTCCAGATTTTAGCCACAAATTTTTTTAAAAAAATTACGAAAGAAATTTTTTCTGGTCATAAAATTTTAAGAAACTAAGAAAATAGTAAAGAAATATTTTCCAAACAGATTAAATTTCCAAAAAAAAAAAAAAAAAAAAAATCGAAACGTTACCACATCTCTTAAATCCACGAATTTTTTTTTTATTACTCCCAAGAATTTCAAGTTCTTTGCAAAAATTCGGAAGTAATTAACTAAAAATATTTTAACGACATTCGAAAATAAGCAACAATACAATCGAACTAAATTCTTTTAAGTGACTTTTATGAAAGAGAGCCAGATGCAGAATCTTAGCTAAAGTAGAAAAGTTAAAACTGTTGATAGTAACAATTGGCGCTGATATATCTTATAACTTCCCCTGGCAGTAAAATCTTTGAAAACTATAATAAATTACTATGAAAACAATTCCGTGCCAAAGATCAGAGAAACGTTTGTTTGACTCTCCTAAAGGTGTCAGATTCTTAACTTGACAGGATTTTATTATGTTTATCGAACTAAAATTTCTTATTCCTGTTTGATTCCACGCGGTTTGAATTTCGCTCCTTTCAATAACTTTTTTTTTTTTTTTTTTTTTTTTTTGAAAAATGAGAAACGCTTTACAAAGAATAGCTAATGCATCGGATTCCCATTTCGTCTTTTTTTAAGTAGAGATAAATCATTCTGACAAGTTTTTCCGGGTCATATCGGTAATTCGATTTCTTTCAATCGTGATTAAAACGATGGAAAAAGAAGGAGGGAGGATAAAAGAAACCGCGATTTTTTTTTCAAAAAAAAGATAAAGCATCTTAAAAAATTAATGTAATTTTAGCCACTGCCAAGTTTCTTAATTTTATTTTTCGATTTTTTTTTTTTTCGTGACTCATGACATGATTTCTAGCACATAAATTTTCATCGCCGGAATTTTCAAGCTCTTTTATCTTCAAAAGGTCAGGATGAATGAAAATTGGCTATTCATCTGGAAAAATCGCGGCGACGACGTCCCGAGTGAATCTCTTTTTTCCCCCAACTTGATATTGAAATTAATCGTTTTGGAAAATTTTTCGGAAAATTAGCAAGAAGGTTGACGTTGGGATTTGATTTCGCGTGGGAAAATCGTAACACATTAAAGAGGAGGTCATTTGTAAAATCTAAATGCATTGTCAGCTCGTGTTTATTTATTTTATGAATCAGCAATATAGTTTTTTTTTTTTGTTTTTGATATTAAAAAGCTTGGAGCTTTTTCTGTGTGATGTAATCGCCCTCGTTCTCATCATATTCCACCTCTCTTGGCTAATTTCCTCTCACTTTTTATTTCTTTCTTCAAAGACCCAGCGACAAATGTTTTGAGTTAAGAAATTTAATGCGGATTTAATAAAAAAAAAGTGCGAAATGTTTCTTTTGGTTACGTTTCCCCGACACTAATAAACGTTTGTCACTATTTTCGGATATTGTTAATGATTTTTTGAAAATTTATTTTCATATTCCCGGTATTTTTTTTTTTCGTCTTTGTAAACAAATATGCGTGGAATTATTTTCATTTTTTAATATTTCTTTTCATTTTACTGTTTTTATATACTTGACTCAAACCCTGAATCTTTGTTCACGATAACCGGAGTTTTTCGGGGGCAGTTACTTGAAACATCTTTCCCGATCGTTAGGTCAAATCCCTATTTTAGCTTGGGTCCTGATGTTTCCCCGCTGACTTCTTGTAGTTCCACAAAGGGAAAAAATTGAAGAAAAAATCTTTTTAAAATTCATTTTAACAGACAGCTATCCTGATGATCAATTTTTAAAATTCCATCCTCCCATAACGTTTTTCCTTTGAATGGGCCACACCTTTTAAAAATCCTCTTCGTTAGTAAAATTATTATTCAAATATAGCTCAAAGCTCGATAAAAAATTTTCATATTTGATTAAAGAGATGAAAAACCGGCCTATTTCCCTTTTTCCTAATCGAAAAATCTCTCAGCGTAACTCGAATATTTTAGCACACGGAAATGCCTTTACGGTTATAGCTAAATAAGTATGATTTAATTTCAACCTTGAAACGGTCGAATCATTTTAATTTCCGGAGTTAATAAAAAAGCTTTGGTTATTTTCACGAGAAAAAGTAATAAAGTTGACAGATATTATTAAATCGATTGACTATTAATTACGGCATTATTAACTGCTATTATATATTTTTTCTTTTTTTTCCCCGCGAAATAATTCGAATAGTTAGGATTTTCAACGTCGAAGTCGAGTTTAAAAAATGTAGTTCTCGCAGTTTTCTAAAACTGGCGTCACGGCTTTTTATTTTCTTTATGTTAATATATATTTTTTTCCTCTCTTTTTCCCGCTAATATTCTTTTTTTTGTTCAACCCTTCCCTTCCCTCCCCCCCAGGCCTCAGCATTTTGAAAATGAAAAACGCCTCGCTGACTTTCACTGTCGAAGCGTTAAATTGGTTTGCCTGACTTTCTTAAAAACCGTATAAATATCGAAATATTAAATCATTGTTGAATCAAGAATTTTTTTAGTTTATTAGGAAGATTGGATTTAAGAAAGTAAGGTCAGATCGAAGCTGTACGGGGAAGATTAGAAGTTTTAGTCTTCCTTAATTTTTGCTTTACCGGCATTTAAAAATACCCGTTTTCTTAGATTTTTTTAAATTCTGAGTATTGAAGACTCTCAGAATTGAAAAGGAAACCTTTTTTGTTTTTGGGAAACTGGACTTACCGAAAACAAGAACCTTCGTTTCCAAAAATCCCGTTTCCGGAACGGGAATTCCCGGAATCAGTTAAAAATCCTAGTTTTTTGTTTTTGGGAAACGAGACTTATTACCGAAAACAAGAAACTTTCGTTCCCAAAAATCCCGTTTCCGGAACGGGAATTCCCGGGATCAGTTAAAAATCCTATTTTTTTGTTTTTGGGAAACGGGATTTACCGAAAACAAGAAACCCTCGTTTCCAAAAATCCCGTTTTTCGGAACGGGAACTCCCGAAATCAGTTAAAAACCCTAGTTTTTCAGAATATTTTGCATTCCCGGGTTTTTAGGATTCCCATTTTTTAAGTTTTTTTAAATTCCCAAAATTAGGGATTCCTGAAATTTGAAAAAAAAACCTTCCCGGGAAACGGGAGTTCTTGTGAATTGGAGAAAAATCAATTCCCAGGAGTCCGATTTTGGTTTTTTTTCCCAAGGAAATTGCGATACGAAAATTCAAAGGACCGTCAGTAGTTCTATAGTGTTCGGGACTTTTTGCTTTCCCGGGATTTTGGAATTCTTACTTTTTTTATTCCAAGAATTTGAAATTCCTGGAATTTGAAAAACGATTCTCCCGAGAAGCGGCACCCGAAATGAAAAAGAATCAATTTATTTATTTATTTATTTTTATTTATTAATGTCAATTGAACACTATTCCCAAAAATCCCAAAAATCAAATTGTGGTTCATTTTCACGGAAAATTCCCGGGAAGGGAATTTTGTCACAGTATATTTTTAGCTCTCATCCCGCAATTCAGTGAATAACCTTCTTTTCTTTATTTTTTTTTAATTTTTCCAAAGGTTATGATTAAAATCAAGCGCGGTTTTCCCGGGAATCGGGACTTCGCAAAATTTTTCCCGGGAATCAGAAATCTTTAAATTCCAGAATAATAACTGATCCGACTTTAAAAATGAAACAACCCATGTTTAAAACTGGAAACTGAATTTCAACTCATTTTCCCGGGAAATACCAGGTCGGGAGTTCCCGGTCGAATTCTCTATAAAAACGACGAATGAAAATTAAAAAATAATTCAAAAGAAATGATCATTTTTAAGTTCATTTATAGCTTTTATAACGCAGGAAAAACAATTCTTAAAAATCGCTCCACGAAAGAAAATGTAAAAAAAGGTTTTTTAGAATTTCCCGACTCCGCCTCGACTTTCCCGCGGGACCTGAAGTTGCTTTCGACGCCTCTGGGGAAAAATTGATATAAGATTAAAATGGAAAAAGAAATGTATTGGATGTGTTAATAAGGAAAAAAACTTTAGAAAAAAAAGTCTGTGGTCAAGCCAAAGTGATTGTTTCTAAGGTTACCTTGGGAATGTAAGAATTCCCACATTTATTTTCCCCGACCCCAATTATTTTCTAATAGAACTCGAAAGAAATCTGATAGTAAAGATTTCGATCATAGGTTTGTGTTTTTTCAGAAAATTATAATGTTCGCGCTCATAAGAAAACAGAAGTTTTGTATACAATTATGTTACCCGTAGCACATAAAAAAATTTTAAAACTAGGCCGCCATTTTGAATCTACCGTTTAAAATTTTGAAATCATACACTCGGATTTGATATTACTGGCTCTAAAAACCTTTCACCGTGATCTAAAAACTCATTTTTATAATTTAATATCGTGATTAGCTGTACATATGCACGCATGTACGACTTGTTGCATATCCAAAATTCAGGCTTCTCCAATTACTGGGTCTAGCTTTACACTTTGGGGTTGTCGGGCATTCAAAACCAATCTGGGGAATTCAAGCGATTGTTTAAGTGGGAAAATCGGTAGTCAAAGAAAGGTAAACGTGCTCACAATAGGCCCGTACGAAAATTTCGAAAATTTCTTTTGTTCACGACCTCTTTTTAGATAAGGACACGCCTTTTTACAATTCTTTGTACCTGAAAGGCTTTTTGACTCTTAGTTTCGTTGAAACGGTCGCTTTAGATGGTTCTAATAATTTTTTTGTAAAGTGAATTTTTAGATGTGCTTTCTATAAATTTCATAAAGTCGTGTAAGTAGTATATGAGGTGGGAGGGGGTTCAGTCACCCTCTCGATCAGGGAATTTGGCATATAAACGCCACCGCTTATGCAGTGAAGAATAAGAAAAGGCATGTCATGCTTTTCTTCTGTGGGCGGCATAACTTAATTTTTTTTTAGAAATATTTCCAAAACTTCTATTTAAATTTATCGCAGGTTTCTGATAACAATCTGGATTTTTATTTATTCATAAAAAATTTTAAAAAAAGACGAGAGGAGAATTCAATATCCGGAGCTCTCGGAAAAAATATTTGATCGAGAAAAAACATATAAACGAGTTTTTTTCCTGGTTGGGAAAATTGAAAAATTTAATTTGAGTAGTGCCCTTATATACCAATTGCAGATTAACTGCGCTGTATGGGGGATAAAGGTTCAAGCCCTGATGGTCTGGTTCGCAATGGCGTAGCAACCACCCTCGTGGTCGCGGGGGAATAAAAAGGCTTAATGTGGCTCTTAGATTACTGGCTGAAATTATAAATGGAATTTGTGTGCCAAAGCGAAAAGAAATGGATATAAAGACCTTGGTAAAACATTGTGGTGAGGAGCAGCTCTTGTTAGGGCTGCTTGGCTAAACTTGCTAGATTTTTATCAAGCCGGAGTTTGACGACTGAGACCGGGTGGCGCAGCCTAGGGCTTAAGGTATTCATTTGAGGATTTAACAGGTTTACTTAGTCTCCTACGCCAATTGGGCAAGGCCTTACGGGTCACAAGTCAATGGCCACTGGCTACTGACCACAGTCAACGGCCACTGACTGACAGTAGCCAGCGCCATTGACTACTGGCCACTATTCAATGGCCACTGGCTACTGACCACAAATCAACGGTAACAGACTGACAGTAGCCAGTGGCCACTGATATTTAAGCCCTGACAGTAGCCAGTGGCCATTGACTACTGGCCACTATTCAATGGCCACTGGCTGCAGGCCTCTGTTCACTGACACACATTATCTATTAGCCACTTACGACACTTTGCTATTTACTAACACTTTCCATTGCCCATTTAATTTTAGTTTCTCAACCCCATCAGCCTTAGCTTCTTAAGAAAATTTTTCTCATTGCCCTCTAATATTCTCTCCGATATCGTCCTTGGCCACTATCCTCATCGTCTGCGATGTATCTTTTTCAATTAATAGCTTTTTTTTTTTTTTAAACGACTAGATTCAATTTCTGTCACAAAAATGTGTTTTATTTTTCTTAATGGTCTTCAAAGAGAATCGAAATCAATTAAAGAGCATGTTTTCGTAAACATCATTTGTCAGAACGCCGAAGTTTTTAATAAGGGCCTGTGCCTTATTTACTTAATTTTTTTTCCCCTCTTTCTCACACTCTTTCTCTCACTCTTTCTCTCTTTTCAGCGGCTCTGTTTCTGATCATCGATATCTTTCCCATTAATTTCAACGTATTTACATTATTGATACGTTCTGCTGGTTAACATCGAAATCACGTCTGTGGGCGGTATAAATAAATTAAATAAAATCGTAGAAAATCCTTTTTTTCTTGTTGACGCTTTTGCGCTTTCTCTTGTATGTTGCCATATTCAATTTTAACTGCAATTTTTTTTTATCATCTTATTCTTTGACTTGATGTCAGCTTGTATTTTTAAGACGCTGAGAGCATCCTAGTTTTCTGATCCATAAATGGCAAAAGCTCAAGCAAGTTGTAAACTTTTTTCTTTTTTTTTTTTTTCGTCTCCTCTTTTTTTTCTTCGTTCGACCGCTTTCTAGCCAAGTTTGATTAAACTCAATTTTTTTTCGTATCGAGATTTTCAATAAAAATAAAACCTTGAACGTATATGTGGCAAGGGGTAGGGAAAGAAAAAGAAGAAATTTATAAATCTCTGCGGGAAGCGATAAAACAATAAAATTAAATTATTCCCAACTCGATATTTTTTTTTCGCCTCTCTAAAGCGAAATCGATAATTCTTAGCATTAGCCAAATTATTGGCTATAAACTGTATTATTCAGAGTAAGTGTCAGTGGCGTAAACAGTGTAAAGTATCATCTGCAATCTTGAGATTATTTCAATTCCCAAAAACAATTTTTAAAAAATAGTTCAAATTTTTTTTAGAAAGTTTAAGTAGAGTCCGAGGTAACTTTTTTTTGCCTGGGCTATTTTAAAAACCCTCAGCGCGACGTAGCGCAACACTTTTACTTTGGCCGATTTAGCTCAAATGTAGCAGAAAGGAATATTCGAATCGTCATGAATCTCAGCATACCATAGCGCGCTGCTTTTCCCCTTGTAAAACACTCAGCGTAACGTAACGCAACAAAGCGCAATTCTACCAATAAGTCAGATTTAGCTTAAACTTTACAGAATGTTTCCTCAAACCTCAGTGCATCTCAGCGCACCCTTATTTAGAGTTTTTAATGCGCGTGTTTCTCATAAAATCCTAGCGCAACAAAGCGCAACATTTTTAGTTCGACTGATTTAGCTTAAATGTCGGAGGAAAAAAAATTTGAGTGTTCACGAGTCTCGGCGTATCATTGCGCATTACTTTTTCCCTTGTAAAACCCTCAGCGTAGCGTAACGCAACGAAGCGCAATTTTTTTAATCAGTCGGATTTAGCTCAAATTTTACAGACTGTTTCTTCAAGCCTGAATGCATCTCCGCGCACCCCATTTAGAGTTTTTAATCCAAGTGAAAAAATTTTCATGGCCCTAAGTCTAATAGCGGTTATTTTTACCTGTAATCAGATTTGCAGCTTTCAGGAGCTTAGATTAAATCCCTAAGCTGCCAGAGTTGGTGAAAAGCTTTTAGTTTTCCACTGAAGTCTAACCCTCCTAAGCTGTAAATATACTTAGGCATAAAAAAAGGACGCCACTGCAAACTTAAGATAATTTTCTTTTCCAAAATCCGGTTGCACTTTTCAAAATTTATTCATTTTCATTTTCCCTTCCCGCTTATTTATTTTTTTCTGTGGATTATCCTCAGATTACATCTCATACAAAAAAGCAATACATTTTTTTTCCTCTTGTTATGCTTTTAGGGAATAGAAAACGGGAGGAGGACGAAGAAGAAGAGGAGCGAGGAAGAAGGGAAGAAAAATAACGAAAAAAAGGATTTTAAATCGTTGTAAGAAGTTTCCTCTCTCCTAGCAAGCTGGCCCATCAATTTTGGTTTTCAACTTCGTACACTCCGCCAGGGAGCGGAGGAACGCGAGGGCAAACGGAAGAAGAGAAGAAAGAGAAAAAGGAACAAGCCGAAGCTGTGGCCCGTGCGGAATATGCCTTCCAGGCAGCTCATCATCAGAGAATTCAACACAGAGCCGAACGTGAGCAAAGGGAACTTGAAAGGGAAGTCCGAGAGCAGAATGAATATTTGCAACAGCAAAAGGAAAGGGAATTGATTCATCAACAGAGGGAATGCAGTTCGACGTCTTTACAGTCTCTGTAAGTTTTAATTAATCTTATCTAACACCGGGGCATGTGTTGTAATCGTGAAGAGAATAACTTGATTTATGAAAAGGGGGAATAAGAGCTTAATTTAGAAATGCGATTTTTTTCCATTAGAGTTTCTTTCTCGTTTTAAGTGAGAGTATACTGGAAATCGGGTCAGTGACGTTAGCCGGAGATATTCAGACGCTTGAATTTTTTTTGCACAAATCGAATGGGCTAGCTTGCGCAAAAAAAGCGGCCTTGCATTATCGTTAATAAGAAAGTTACAAGGCTAGGAAATAATTAAATGGTCTTTTCTAGGCAAAAATTGTGGGACTGGCAAAAATGGGCAAATATACGTTTTCAGGGCCACTTTGACGAGTACTTTAAGAATATGCTGATGAAATTTAAAGCGCGGGAACAAAAAAATAATTGAACTTTGAGCCATTTTTTGGGTCATTTTGCCGGTTTGGGAAAAATGTGAAAAAATACGTTTCTAGGCCACTTCGGAGAGTACTTTTAGAATATCCAAACAAAATTTTGATCCCGGCTCATTAGGATTCCAAAAAAAAAAAAATTTAACTTTTGGCCATTTTTTGGGGTCATTTTGCTGGTCTGAGAAAAATGTAAAAAATACGTCTTGGCGGGTCTTTGGCGAACACTTTAAGAATGTCCTAATGAATTTTTGATTCCGGCTTATTATAGGACCCCGAAAAAAAATTAATAAATCTTTAGCCGGTTTTTAGGCCGTGTCCCAGGTCGAAATCAGAATTACCTAAATACATTTCTTGGTCAGTTTAAAGAGTACTTTCAGCTTGTAGTTGCAAAAAGTCCCTGACCCCAAACATTTTTCTTTTTCCGGTTAAAAATCAAAATTTTTTTTGTCAGATTTTTTTTTAAAATCCGAAATTTTACTGAACTAAAGTCTTTTAATAGTACTTTCACCCAAAAAATTGGATACTTGGCCTGAGGTAGTACCTAGTCATGCCCTTTAATTATGCTTAATTTAAGAAAAATCGGTGAAAAGGCTGGACCTCCAGAGCTCAAACAATCGTAGTTTTCGCCCTAAAACTACTTTTTAAGCTGCCATTTTGAGTAAAAATAACATTTTTAGAATAGTGTTAATAAGGGGTCTTTTCTATTTTATTTAGGTCCATTTTGCTCAAATTCGCGACTTTCGAAATACGAATTTCGAATTTCGCAACTTATTTTTTTTCAAAAAGCCTATAAGATAAGCACCTTTTCTTTTCTTTTCTTTTCTTTTTCTTAAATGAGGGTAGGGGACCTATGATGCCCACCTGGACACTTCCACCATCTTGTGGACTAAAATCTGCCATGCCCTTACTGTTTCATACTATTTAAGTCGGAGTTCACTGAAGAACTCCAAGACTTTCGTAGGGGCCGAAGGTGAGGGGAATGCTTCCCTAAGGATTCTGGGCCGGCGCGGAGGACGCTTCGCAGAAACAGAAGTTATGCTTCGCCGTTTCTCTAGCTCCTGTACACAGCCTGCAAATTTCACTTTCGGCCTTCCTCATTTTGTGGGCCCGAAGATCGCGGTGGCCTGTAAGAAGACCAGTGAGCCTTTTTAGCTTTTTCTTGGAGAGCGACATAAGTAGCTTGGCTCTGGTCCTAGAACACCCACCAGTGAATTGTTTAGAGTGTCTGAGGCCGGGTTCTCTGTCCCACGCCAAAGCTACATAAGTACCTTACCCTAAGTTATATTACTTTTTGGAACCGTGACGATTTTTCAATTTGCTTAAAAGCTCCATTTTTTTAGAAAAATGCCGAAAAATTTATATTATGGCCGTGAGCTCAGCGCAGAAACATTTTCGGGGGGCCAAAAAAAAATTAAAGTATTTTTTAAGGTCCAAGGAAACAAATGTTACCCGGGGAGCAATAACCGGAAGGCATCAATTTTTTTGGTTCACCCTACTGGGCAGAAACTATATGGAAACTCGATAGGGGCCTTTGGTATCACTTGACAATCGTTGTTTGAAGGGTTAGTTTCTTAAATAATTCCTACTCAAGACAAAACCAAATGTTGACGCCCCCTTTTTACTTATTTTATTTCCAGCCAAGCTTCCCACTTGAAAAGATCTTGATTTTTGTTTACGTTTCATAACCCAACCGAACGATTTGCCATGGCTATGTAAATGCTTTCGAAAAGACTTTTCCTTTTAAGTGAATAACTAAATGGAAATGTCGAAGTGTCTTAAAATAGCTCATGTTTGATTTTCAACGTTGTCTCTAGTCCATTAACTCAAGTGAATCCGTTTAAATAACCCTCGAAAATTGCCTTAGAGCAACTCTACTTTAAATTTAAAATCCAGTCGTATGTTTCTGTGTAGTTTTCTTTTTTGGCATCGGCGAGAGTGTAAAATCTTAAATATTTGTCAAAAAAAAATTGAGCGATTTATGAAGCGACGAACGTTTTCTGAAGTTAGATTATAAAGTTATGAATTAAATATGAATTAATAAATTTTTGCTGAATATTCTCCGGGATTAGAAAAGGGCGGGTGCTTTTTAAACTTTATAGGATGAGGCTTTCAATAGCTGAAACGTGGGCGTGAGACTGTGTAAAGCCCTTTAGAAAAGTTTTAGTTTTTAAAAAGATATCTATATTCGTGTCGAGTAATATTATTTTAAATGAATTAATTTCATGGCTTTGAAATTTTTTTCCCTCGTTGCAGGGAATAAAACATTAAGGAATTTTAGATCGATGTGAAAGTGAGTTTTTGCTTCCTCTGTAATAACATTATTTAAATTTTTTTACCGAAAAATTGGAGAACATAAAATTGTTTTATTGCTTTTTATTATAGTAAAAATGCTTTATGAAAATGGAAAATGAGGCAGAGAATTCGTGTGGTTGATGAAAAGTAATTATTTTTTAGGGTGTTTTTGAAGTTGGGAATAATATTATTATTGGGAGAGGAGACGATGTAGGCCTGTAGGGTCTTTCCGTATTATTTTTCGTTTTGAAAATTCAGGATTTTTGTAGATAATGTTATCTTAAGCAGCCTTTTTATAGTCCTCTCTCATGGTGGTTCTCAGTGGTCCCTGGGATAGTACAAAGCTTATAAAGGATTTCTTGGCGATGGCTAATTACTGTCGCTTAGTCGTTGTGTGACCCAATTCTAGATTGATGGATCCCTCTTTGATGGACGCGGTTTTCGCTCGAAAATTTCAGATTTTAGTTAGAAATATCTCAGAAGTCTCTTAAAACATTTGCAGCTAAAGATTGCTTACTTGAATACGATCCCATTCAAGTGGTCAACTTCAAATGTTTAATTGTCTTTAATCTTTGTCGAAGGTTTCTGTTTGTTAAAAACGTGACATTCGCCGGACCTCGCTTATGTATTTTCCCAGAAGATCGATGTCGCCGTCATTGTCGTCAGAGCCTGAGACTTTGATTTTCCAGCCTTGCTCAATTCCCTCGGGAGCTTCGCCCTTCAATTTTCTCCATTAAGATATTGAACAAGAGAGATGACAGGGCATCTCCTTGTCTTAGTCCGTAGTTGATAACAAAAGCTTGACATTTACATATTCGTTAATCCGTTTTATAAAATTTAGGTAGCTGAATTCATATTGACTTTTTAGCCAGACAGGTCTCCATGTAGCCCGATACTAGAAATATTTTTTTTTATCAAAACTTGCTTGAAAAATTTGTTCAGGGATTGGATATTTTCATTCCTGAATTCTAATTGTTTGGGTTCCAAAAATTTTCCAAAATTTTACTTCAATTTCGAGATTTTTTTTAAATTTCTTTCTTTTCGAACAATCTTATAATTTTTTTTATTAAACATTTGCTTTTGTTCAAAAAGTTTTCCCATCCCTTCCAGGAAACTGAAAGGGTATTAAATTCTCAAATTAGGCCATCCCAAAATTCTCAAAATTTTATTTCTACTCATTTTAATTTCTTCGATTGTAATGGTGCTTTCATTAATTATGAATCGTAGATTACGAAAAAAGCATGGAAATTCTGGTAAAATTAAAATCCAAGATGAAGAACGAGCTAGGCATGGCATTTCGAAATCGTGGATATGCAACCCTCAGTACATGATTGCATGTATATTGCCTAGTTTACTGAAATATTTTTTTAATTAAAATTTAATGAGATGAGTTTTTCTAGCTAAACTAATGTAATAGCTAAAGCCATTATTACTGAATTTTTTGGCGCCTACGCTTATGAGGATTTAAAAATCTTGAGGGCCAATTAAGGGTTGAGCAACCGCCTGGTCATGAGATTTCCTGGCTCTAATCTTCTGACTTCATTATTCCCAAATCGAAAGCTCGACTACTTCCATTTTTTAATTAGACATTTTTAAAAATCATTGCAAGAAAACTGGTTCCAAAATTTTTAACCAGTTTTTTCTATAGCCAGGTAGCCAATTTTTTTAGCTGTGATAAATTTTAACTTGTGGTTCGCTTTATAAAGCCAATGCAACAAAAACGATTTAATTTTTTATATCTTTACTATGCGGGAACTAGATAATATAATTGTCTAATTATACTTCACACGATAAAAAGTTTACTTGACTAAGTGTCGCTCTCCAAACTTTCAGCTATACAAACTCAGCATCCAAACTTATCCGTATTAGCTTGTTCATTTTACTTCAAAACTGAAAATTAACTCAATGCGGGTATTTTTTTTTTCCTTCGCCAACATTCCCGTCGAATATTTCATCCCGGTCCACTATCCCATAACTCACTCTACTTTTTAATTTAGTGACAATGCTTTTCAAACCCGCTTCCAATTTTTTTTTTTCCTCCTCGATATTTACACAGGAGTAAAAAATAAAACTGCAGGAAAATCTGTGCCAAGAATAAGCCATTTTTTGTCACATGGACAATTGAAGCTACTCTTTTTTTTTCCAACGGAGATATCTCTTATTCTTCAGAACAGAAAAACAAAGCGAAACCGACTAGTCCATGACCTCCCCAATTGAAAATCATGCAATTACAATCAGCTTTATCTATTACAAAAAAAAAAAATCGAGAAAAATCAATAGTCGTGTTTCCAAGCAGTCGGTTCTTTTTACAAGAACATAAAAATGGTCTGCTTACAACATAAAAGTCAGAATTGAATTTTCTTTTTGAAATTAACGTCGGGGTTTTAGGTAGACTTTCTAAAAATTTTGGAACCTTACCAATTCCAGTTTCGAAAATAAGTATAACTGTTGGCATCGAGTTTAACGATGTATATCATGGAAATTCGAGATTTTTTTTTTTATTATTTTATTTTGTTTGTCTTTTCTTTTGAATGAAATTTAAACACGAGATAAAAATGTTTGTTTTTTATTATGTGGAAATAAAAAATAAAAAAAAAATCGGTTGGGAAAAGGGAGAAGCGGAATTTATCCCGATGTTTCCGTAACCCCCTGTATTCATGTGGGAATCCTTCAGAGTTTGTTGAAACGTTTTACGTCTCAGACTGCTTCCGACTACCGAATCGGTGAGTTTTGAAGAGCTAATGCTGAAATGCATTATTTAAAGAGAATTCGATACATCAGTTAAAGGAGTCGACGGCAGATAGCAGAACCTGCTTGTTTCGGCTGCTTAAAGCGCTCACAGCGGACAAAATGAGAATTAAAATGATGCTTTTCCCGGTTTCCTCGGCCAGTTACATAAAATCCTTTCTGCTTTTCATATCTATGGGATTTCTTTTGAAAATCTATTCCCCGAATTTCAATTTTTGTAAGTTTTTGAGATTTTCGGATTTTTTTCCATCCCGATGAAATTCAATGACTTGGAAAAAATTTCCCAAGGGGTTAAAAATGTCTGAAGCTTTTGTTATTTTTTGTTTAAAGAAGAGAATTTGATATAGTTTGGGATTTAGTGTAAAGGGAAATATGATTTTGAGTATGGATGTTCGAGCTTTTCCGTTAAATGGAAATTGCTGAAATGTTTGGGGAGTTGTCTGCTGACACGACAATTGGTTTTGGCGCGATTTTTCGGATTCTGAGGTCAAGGCTATTTATTTATCTATAGAATTTGATTTTTTTTTTTTTTTTTTTGAAAATATCGAAGGGGTTAGCTATGTCTATTTTTTCTCGTGAACTTTTTGGCAAATGTTTCTGCTATTATTTTGCTTTGGTGTATGAATGTCCGGCAAATCATGGCATTTAACCAAATCGGCTTCTTCGTATTTCAACAGAAACAGACGTTTTGGGTCTTAATGGGTCAGAGAATTGTGTTTTGCGATGATGTGATTTTATTTATTTCTGGATCCCAGGCAGGGCCGTATAGGCCAAGAGGCAATTTTGCGACCTTAGGAAGAAGTTTAGGGGATTAATTAAAAGAATATTTATAGAAGTATCTTATCAAAATTTGAGTTTCTTAGAATCCGATTTTCTTCTGAAATTCTCTGACGCTTTCATGGCTGTTGCTGGTGTGCCTGTCAGGACTCTGCTAAAGAGCATATCAAATAGTGAAGACGCGAACTTTAGCATGAAATTTTTTTATTAAAAGAACGACTAGTCAAAATTTGTGATTGAAATATTTTTCCCAAGCTCATCCCACTTTGAAAATATGACGCTTAACCTGCTAAGTGCTGGCTTAATCTGTGCGAAGCACTCCCAGAAACACATCAACGGTTTTTTAGATTCCTTGGCTCTTTTTCCAGGCTTCTGTATGCCCCTCTGCATGCTCTGTATGGCTCTATACGCCCCTGAGTCTCGAAAGAGGACTCCAAAGCAGTTAAAGCAATAGTCGAACGATTAATTTAATACATTAGATGAAGATCCAACTCCACTGTCAGGTTAATTTAATTTTCTTGCAACAAAAGGTTCGCATACGTTGTTGTTGCAAGTTCTATCCTGACGATCAACCCAAACTTTGGGATTCTAACATGCTACATCCCTTTATCACTTAGAAATTTTATAATATCCATTAAAGAGATCGATTTCAGATAAGTAGTTCGCTTCTTACACTTTCAACTGAGTCTTAGAATAAGAAATTTTTGAATTTTCTTAAACATGAATAAATGATACGTTTTGTGATTTTTTTAAAAAAAAATATTTTTTGCCATGTTTGTTTAGTAGGCGAGAAAGTTTGTAGCTTACTCACGCGCCCTTGCTATTCGACTTTCTTCAATCAATTAAAAATCTCCAAGCTGTTGTTTTATTTTTTGAATAAATCTGAAGCCGGCACTGCTGATTTTCGATTCGATTTTTATTACATTAGAAAGAAAGTTATTGCTTTCTTTAAAGCAATTTTCTAAAATACGAAAAAAAAATTCTTTTACTTGCAAAAGAAGAATAATAATTAATTAAATTGTGGTTTCCTTCCGATTCGTGACGTCAGGCGTCTCTTATTTTATTCTTCATTCCAGGAAAAGTATTCAGCACACTCTGTATGCTTTTATTCCTAAAAAAAAATTCCTGTTTTCTTTTCCTTAATTCAAAAAAAAAAAAAAAAAAAATGAACCGAACGCAAAAAAAAAGAAAATTTGATAAAAATTGAGGTAGGTAAAGGGTTGTTTTCCTCGAAAAACACTAAAAAGAAAAGAGAGGGGAGGGAGGTCGAAAATCTTTTTTAAAGGCAGAAAAAAATAGTAGTGGGCGATGAAGAGAAATACCGTTCAGATATATATAATATATATATATATATATTTTATGAAATAAAACAAGCCGCATAAGCAATGCCGCAGGATGGCACAAATTCGAGAGCCCCCCGCTTTGTCTACCCCTCTTGCCTCCTTTCTTCCTCCTGTTCTCCTCTTCAATTCCCCTCCGACACGTTACCCCCTCGCCATTCTCCAGCAAACTCCAGTTTTCGAAATCCAGCGTCGATAACTTCGGGTTCACCCGATTTTAAAAAGTCCTACAACCAGTCCTAGGTGTTGTTATTTTTCTTTTTTCAAACATAAAAAATTTTTCTCTCCGACATTATTTTTTTTTATATTATTATTATTATTATTTATACGTTCGCTTTTCACCCGTTAATTTTTTTATTATTATCCTCCCCTCTCTCTTCTTTGTCAGGGAAAAAGCTCCTATAGCGCTCTCACGTTTAGTGTAGTTCCCGGTTTTTTTTTTTCTTTTTTTGGAAGGCATTGTTATTGTTCCTTTCCTTTCGCTCGGGTTTAAATGTTGTTCGTTGGATGTTATATCCGTGCCCGCGTGTTTTTAAACGTGTGTCCGGAAGACTAAACCGATCGTTTAGAAAAAAAGAGAAGGAAAAAAAAATGAATAAAACCGCGGGTTTTTGTTTTTTGTTTCGATGAAATATAAATCGGTTAATTTATTATAAGTGCGCGTAATTGCTATAGCCATTTTTTTGGGGAAAAAAAATGTGAGGGAGGAAAATTTTGAGGGTTTTAGATTTTAAAAAAGAATCTCTCGAGCGTTTTTTTTTTTGTTGTTGTTTTCGGTGAAAGTTTTTGGATTGGGCTTTGTCCAGGAAAATCCCTCCGCGTTCCTCCTTTTTTTTTTGCCCACTATTGTTCCACGCTGCTTTTATATACTATTTTCATACTACTACTCAGGCGTGCTTTTTCATTTAACCCAGAGCGCGCGGTTATTCGCCTGCGTATAGTTTATTAATTTTCCCCCTAAAAATATTTTTTACCATAATTAATCCTTTCCCTTTTTCCTTGCAAAACGCTCTGGAGATTTTTAAATTTTTAAAACAGGCCGCAACTAAAAAAAAATTTTTCTCTTAGATAGTATACAGACAATTTTAATTGTCCATAAATAATGCGGTGCTTTGAACAATTGTCAATTGTTTCTAAATATAAATTTAATAATATTTTAAAAAGAATAACATTTCAATTTTAATGATTAATAGGAACCAATTTTCGTCAATTATTGCTTATTTTTTAAAAAAACCGCCATTTTTATTAGCTGTTTAGATTTTTTGCCATAGTTTTTTGTCTGTCGTGAATTATTTAAAAATGTCGCAAGTTATTTTGTGTAATCGAGGAGGCGGGAACGATAACAATAATAATACAGATGAGGAGGAAGCTACTTATCCGATACCGACCATATACCGGTGAGTAAAAAAAAAGAAAAAATCGAAATTTCGTAGAAAATATTTTTATAGGATTGCTTAAAAGAAAATTCCTTGAAATTGAAAGGAAATCCCATTCTTTTCAAAATCGATTAAAACTGAGAAAGGACGGGGTAGAATTTATTTATCTGATATCGATACAAAGGATATATATTTCGGAATGTGTCATAGCTGATGTAGCTTTAGATTCCCGGAGAAAGCTCGACAGTGGCGTAGCTGAATTTTGTAAAATCAGAGCCAGAAAAGTCAAGAAAAAAATTTTATTTTTTTCCTGGATTTCTCGCAGCTGAAGAATTCGCTGGCGGGTACTTTGTAAATAAGTTAAACTTCAAACATGAACGACGAATGAGTTTACTAGCCCCCAGGAAATCCGGCTTTGAATGTTGGATTGAATTTCAGCTTACAGCCAAAGGAAATTATTACTTTCAAACAAAAGTAATTTATTCTTACAGCCTACTTAGGGTCCCTAATTTAAAATAGTTATTGCTTACTTTCTCAAGGCGTAAAATTATTTTTAAGTGAGCCCGGCTCGGCCCAGGCTAAAAATCATTAATACTTCTCCTTCTTTTTTCTGACTTACGGAGGAATCCCGGTCATTAACGCTTCCACTTAGCTTTAAACTAGCTACACTTGAGCGATTAAAGCTCTCCCACGTAAACCCATTTAGATTCGCCCCTCCTCCTTTTTCCAAACCTTTCCCATGCAATCCTAGATTATTCAAACCTCTTCCTCTTTTCCACTAACAAACGAATTCCTGAAGCGAAAGTCCTTTCCCTTTTGACCGAAACCATTTTAAAATTTCATTAAACTTTGTTCCGCTCGCTTTATTTCAATTTTATTTACGTAACTCGATTCTTCATTTGAAAATTTATGACTGAAGATTAAAATAAAACAAAAACCCAAAATTATAAATCGATACTTTATGAAATTACATAGTCACTGAACCTGGAACAATAAATAACCCTATGGTTTAAAATACGGATTTTTCATGCAAGATTTGATTCGTTTACAATTTATGACTGGTTCTTGTAAAATAATGGAAACCGCGGTGTGTTGTTTTTTTTGTTATGATGTTAAGCCATGATCGTAGTGTTAAGCCCTAGGCCTTGTATTTGTGCAAGGATTTCTGATGTTAAAGTAATGCACAGGGAAGGATTAAGATTGGCGGGAGGTTTGCATTAGGCCCGAGCGAAGGTAGGAAGAGTTGAACTAGTTTAAGATTCCATATAAGCAAGTTAGAAGCGTTTTAGGTTAATAAAGATTAGCTTTGAGCAGTGGCGTAGCAACACCCCGGCGGACGCGGTCTTTCAGCAATAAAAAAACTTTGCACTAGATAAAAACCGGGAAAAAAATTGAGGAAGAGCCATCGAGTAAACATTTTGCTGGGGGGCCTTTCCTGACATTGTTACGCCACTGCTTGAGCCTTATTTTTAAAAATTTCCCGCACTTTTTGAGTTGGTACGTAAATGTGTGGGATTCAATAATACAAATTTTAAGTTGTGTGCTTCAAGGATCTATTGTAGGGCCGCTCATCTTCATTTTTCTTGCACGCCGAGTGTCTGACTGTTTCAGACGGCGAAAGGGGTACGTTGTATTTTACCATTTAAGCTTCCAGTAGACAGTGTCTACTGGAAGCTGCCTAACATGTCTAGTAGACATGTTAGGCAGGTTTTAAACGTTTCAACGAAGTTAAGCCTTTTTAGGCCATATAGCTTCGTCAGGGTAGAGCTAATCTTTTTTTAAGCCTTTAAATCAAGTAGAGTTTTTTGTTCGAAAGTAGGAAATCTAGAAGAAAAAATAAGCTAGGAAGAAAACAGGAAACTCTCATTAATATTTTTAGCTCTTCTAAAAATTATAATGTTGTTTCCTTTAGTAAAAAAATTGAATTTTTAATTGAAAATTTTATTCTTCAAGCAAGAGTCAGGGTTTTAGAAAAATAGAAGGCTAGAGTCTTAAAAATGCGTATGGTGGTTTCTTGGCCACGAAATAGGCAGCATGATTGATTTTATGTAAGCGGAGCTGTTCTTTCTTCATTGACCGGCTCAGATAGTCCGATGGCTTTTACTTTCTGGCTTAGACTGAAGTAGACAGTTGCTTCTCTCTCTGGCTCTCAGGCTGAGGTGTTCCAGCTGTTCTTCCCTCTAATTCAGGTGTATTCATTGCTACTATTCAACTTCTTCTGATTACCTCGCGCTTTTATTGATTTATGCAGGTATCCGAATTGCTTCTGTCTCCGGTTCAAGTGCAACAAGTGTATCGCACTGACTTATGTTGACTGATTAAGTTGCCTCTGTCACTAAAATTATTGGACTCAGTTGTCTGCTACCACCTCCACTAGCCATCAGGCTTCCTATTGCTTCTATTTACTAGTTGCAATGTTCTTACTGCTTAATCCCAATATTCCTGTTGATGCAACTCCGTTGAGATGTGCGCTCGAGTGCCTCGACAGCTACGACCGCCTGGACCATGTGTGCATCTCTAGCCTGAGCAGGGATAAGGTAAATGCACCTATTCCTGACCCTGCTCCTATTCCTGATCCGTCGGGAAATAAAGCTCCAAAATAAGGCCCATAGCAGGTTTTGAAAATCGGTAATTGCTCTTAAAGTTGCATTAACAAGTGTACATTAAGTCCCATTTATTAGATTGGCCTCACCGCTCATGTTTCGGAAAGAAAAAAATATTTAGTTAGTGAAGGTGGGAGTGGGATAGGATTTTGGCAATTTCCTTAATATTTCTCGTAAGCGAATCTGTTTGAAAAATAGGGTATAAAAAAATAACCCTTTCATATTTTTTGGTGTTTTTTGTACCAAAAGGTTTAGTATGAAGTACTTAATCACATACATAACAATCATAAGCTTGTTGCCCCTCTAACCTTTATTTCGGGGGGCGATCAGTAATAGGAGCATATTTTTTTACGTGTACCTATTCCTGACCCGCTCATCAGGAATAGGGACAACCAGCAATATTCGATGTACCTAATCCTGATTATCGGTTTTCGTGGCTCTAAAAGAAAAAATAATGCAAAAAATAATAAAAAGCGGCTTTTAAAGGTTTTTAATATTCATTGTAGTCTATTTTAATGATCACAGTAGTTGGGAATCACTGCTCAGTAAATACATGGAGATTTACTGCTAAAAACAAGTTAATGTTCTAGTAATGCTTCTAATTAAGCTTTCAGCCTTCTTTTTGTCTTCTGTTGCAATCAAAATAGATACTAAAAAATTACAGGCAAGCCTGTACATTTTTGGCATCAACTACTTTTTTTTTTACATTGTAGCACAAAGCCAAAGGCGAGAAACTGTTCCTTCAACTGTTTTAAAGATAAGTTGAGGCAAATATTGTCACGGACAGACAGACTGACACAAAGGACAGAGAGAAATATTGAATAATTATTGAGAGCGATTCGGGAAAATGAGAAAAAAGAATCTCGGAATTCGTAAAGACGAAAAAGTTTAAGTTTTTTGCAAAATAAAGCTTTAACGCTACAAATTTTACGACAATACTGAAGCAAAAGCCTGAAAAACCAAGAAAACAACCAGCTGAATCCATTAAAAATAATTTCCAAGCCAAACAATATTAATAAAAAAAAATAAAATAAAATTTTTGAATGGATCAGGAATAGGAGCATCAAGGGTCACTAATAGGAACATCGACTTTTTTGCGGATCAGGAATAGGTGCATCTGACCACTTTTTTCAAAAATTCGAAAAAAATATTTCTCTTCTTTAATTGATCAAAATTGACCTTAGAAGTTCTTAAGGACATATTAATACATGTTTTAAGCATTATTGGAAAAACATTTCTACTATCGTTTCTTTGTTATGGAGAATTCTTTGAAAAAATTTTGTTAAAGGGTCAGGAATTGGTGCGTCTACCTTAGGGGGACTTGGAAAAATGAGGGCTCTAGGCTCTCCGTCTTCCTGCGGCTCCTTTTTTTCAAAAATCTTTTCTGTCTGTTTATTTGTAGTCAGCAATATGACTTATTGGCAGATTTAGGGCCAGTGAAGCTTTTCATGATGAGTGGCTTTTGGATTTGTGCCTAGAAATACCGGGTGGTCCATATTTTGTGGTTGACGTTGCCATGGCTACTAACAAGACAAACATTGCATGTAAACACCACAAAGAATGGACCACCCTATATATGTCCATTGGATCAAGATGTCCATCTCTGGCCCATCTGTTGCCATCGTGTGTAAAAAAAACCAGCAGTAGTTTTTTGCTTCCGGCTGTTCTATCGCCCATTCATTTTACTTATCACAATGTCCCGACTTCTTTGTTATTAATTTTTTTAATACGCTAAATGAAAATGAGATGAACGTTCATCCATTAAAAAAAACATCCGTGACGTTCAGCTATAATAATTTTTAATAATGGTTAATATTGTGCATATGAAAATGATGAGACATTTTATGAGGCATTGTCATTGATATTAAAAAAAAAAGATGATGTGCCTAGCTTCCCCAATATCGAAAATTTAAATAAAATGAGAGCCTGAGAAATACGGAGATATATCCTTTCTTTAAAAAAAAAAAGGAAAAAATCGTTCCCAAGTGTAGCTGTTTAGAATCGTATAATGCCACTTAAATAAAAAAAATTTACTTTTTGAAAATCCTTGAAAAAAAGATTTCAATATGCAGAGCTATTTTTCTTTTCAACATCCCGAAAGATTTCCCTTTCTCTGTGAAAAACAAAAATCCCAATGCAGAAAACCATATGTCTAAAAATTTTATTTATGCCTTGCCGCATTAATCTACGTCCGGGGTTGTTATCATTCCTAAAGGTAAAAAAAAAAATAACTATTCCGCGAGATAGAGAATTAAAATATCATAAGGAAGCGGATCCGCAAACGTTAAACTGCAGCGCGATTCGCATCAGCACTGCGACAATCCTTAAATCAAAATCCCCTTTTTTTTTGAGAGGAGAAAAATGATTTAAAATTTAAAAAGTTTTTCCCTTTTTTTTTCTATTTCCGGGTCATTTATATACGTTATCGAAAATCCTTTTCTTGAAAAAAAAAAAAGGATAACGTGTTTTAAATTCCCGAAAAAAAAGCGAAGGGGAAAGGGGAAAAGAGAAAAACTGGGCCATGGTTTTGCAACACACCGATGGAAAACGAACTGCAGTGTGTTGTGACGTCACGGACGTATGATTCCCGCTAGTCAGCAGTCAGCGCGTCGCCGCCAATCGATTCCTAGCCTTCTGCTGCTGGTTCTCCTCTTTTTAAACGTAGAGTTTGCTCCCTCTGCAATTTTTTTTTTTTACTTCTCTAACCTCCCCCGATAATATCGTTTCGGAAATATTGTCACGCAACATTTATATTTTGCTAAAATGGCGAGTCCAGTTTTTTTCTTTTTCTCATTTTCTTTTCCTCCACTCGTATAAAATTCGCGTGCTGGTAATTGGCACCTTATATGGGAAAAGGTATTCGAATGGAATGGTCCAATAAGGGGAAAAGGAAAAAGCCTGATAACGAGAACCACATAAGGGATTTTTCGGAGTTAAAAAAAAATATAACACTGAAGAAAAACTTCCTTAATGATCTTAACCCACTTGTCCTCCTTTTTTTTCTTTTTCTTCTTCTTTCCTTTCCAAGGCCTTTTTAAGTAGGATGTTAAGCCGATTGCTGATTTCTAAAATTTCAAGCGTTTTTCTTTTTAAACGTCAGGAAATTTTTTTTTTATTTGAGAGAAATTTCTTTGGCGTATGTATAACTTACTTTAGGAAAATGTTTTCTAAAAAGTATTGAATTAACGGACCTTTTTTTTTACGTTTTCTTCTCTTTTATCCTTTTTTTTTTTTGCAAGGTTCTGATTGCTGGAAGATTCGATTTTCATCGTTTTGCTTAATGGCTCACGTTTGCATTGTTAACGTGATGGGTTTGGAATAACGGTTGAGCATTTCCTTTTAAATTGAGGTGTAGAATTTTAAGAGATGGAATTTTTTTTTTTTTGGTTCTGACTGTAAGGACGAGCAGAAGTGTTGGGAAAAAATTTGTAACTTGATATTTTGGAAAAACTTTTTTTTTTTACGGAAGCCTTGAAGAATCACTTAAGTTTGCTTTTGCGATACGGTTAAAGATGGCACTTCCATAAAAAAGTTTTCTCGTTTCTTGTTTAGAGTTAATGCTACGTTACTTTGGAGATGGCCCAGGAGATTTAAGCACTGCCAACTTTAAACATGGCAGAAAAGCTAAGTTTTTAAATAGTGTCAGTATATCATCCTTCAAGTTGTTAGATAAGACGGAGATATGTCAAACCCTCTTAAAGAGCATTTTGGCTTATGCTTGTTAAGCCCAAGCGCGGAGAGAATACTAAGAGTCACAAAAATAGACGATGGCTCTTCTTTGCGTCCATTGCTGAACATAAGCTTCCAATCATTTATCTCAGTTCTCCGCTACTTTCCTAATGTAAACCCAAAGGTTTTCTGAATATCATTGTACCACCTATTTATCAGTCTTTCCTTGTTTTGCTGCCCAGTCTATGGGTCGGCGGCCAGTCGTTTAGTTCAATCCATGGATTTTAATTGGCGTCTTGGTCGTCTTAGTTTTTTAAATAATCGTGATTGAGGGAACCGATTGAGGGGTTTGGTGCAAGCGCAAGAAGGGCACTGTTTAAATGTTTAGCTTATGGCGAAAGTGCCTTTCTTGCACCCAATTCCTTAATTGTTTTTAGCATTTTAGGAGTTATGTGCAAAAAGGGCACTTTCGCCATAAGCTAAACATGAAAAAAAAGTTTTTTTGCACATAACTTCTCATTTTTAGCGGTGCAAAGACTGTACCTTTTTTTCTTTCATTTTTTGCACAGAGATACCTGACTTTATTTAAAATAACTTTTCTGTCTGGCATTTTTTCGTGAAGAATCGTTCCCCCAGAAAATTCGGGGAAACCGGAAATTTACCGACAGCACCAACATGGGACTCGACTTCGACTGAAAAATGGTCGGGGATTTCAAATGTTTGAGTTATTTTGTGATTTAAAGGCCACCCTGCCAAGTTTACGGTTTTAGCAGGACCAAAAAAAGCCAAATAATGAGTTTTCAAAGATTTTCTCAAAAACGGCTCTAACAATTTTTCTTATTTGTTGTGTGAAGATACCTGACCCTATTAGAAACAACTTTTCTCTTTGGCAATTTTTTGTTAAATTTCGCCCTCCCCGAAAAATCCGGAAAAACCAAAAATTTTGAAGTTTTACGGACAGTGCTGATATGGGACTCGATTTCGACTAATTAATGGTCAGGGGTTTTAAATTTTTGGTCCATTTTCTTGTTCTAAGCTACACGCCACCTCCCGATTTTGTTTCTAACGAAGTCCCCTATGCTGTACCCCAAGCTGTACCCTGACAGAGCGAGAAAGTGAGTGGTCCTTCCCGGAGTGTTATTCCCCTAGTTGATCTGAGTTCAAACTCAGGAACCGGTTAGCTTGAGCTCATCACATTAATCAATCAGCCAGCAAAACTTGTAACTAGCCACTTAGTAGCTTAAATTGAAATAAGCATGGCATCTTGTAGAAATATTTTTTAGTCCAAATTTAATTAACCAGTTATGGCTAAAAACCATAAAATTAAACTTTCGATTACCAATTAATAGCCTCTGAAATTTTTTTCCTCCCACAAATGAATCCACTTAATTAAAACAAAAAGTATCTTCGTTCATTAAAAGTTTTTTGGCACGAGTATCCTCTGATAAATTCCTTATGGATAAATTTTACAATCAAAATTTTCTGCTTCCATCTTTCTTGCTCTTTCTTTTTTTTAACAAATCCATTTTTACATCTTTAAATTTACGCGTTCACAAATAATTAAAAACTAATTAAAATGAAACGACGAATAACTCTCCGTGATTAAATTAATTGAAAAATAATTTCGTGAAAAGATTTATGAATAATTAAATTAAATAAATCCTATTTGAAAATTTCTCGGCGCTTCAACGACTCGTGTTTAAAACGGGGTGGGTATATAATTTCCAATTTCAAAAACATCCTTCTCATTCCAAGCAACATTTTCAGATTTCCCGAACCATTCATAACACTTTAATTTAAAACTAAAACTGTTGCCGCGTTAATTCTAAAAAACATAATTTGTCTTCCCCGGGTTGTAATTAGAGAAAGTGTGAAAGCGGGTAAAAGTTGCAGCAGCATAGAAATCTCGATTTAATCCTGTTTAATTGGAAAATATGGCTTTTACCTATATATCTGTTTAATCACATTCAAAAACATAAAAACAAGTTTGAAATTTATTTCCTTGCTATCGATTTCCGGTTCGCCCGGAAACATAAAAGTAAACGGGAAAACATAAATATGATGTTTTAATTTATTTTCGATTTTGTTTAGAAGAATTTTTTCTTTTAAACATCAAAGTTCACACTTTCCCTTTTTTCTCGATCCTTTTCGGAAAATTTTATAAAAATCCTTTTTCACGAAAATGGAGTTCGATTTCCCTCGGGGATAAAGCCGAGGAAGTGATATTTTTAGTAGAAACTTTTCAAAAGCCAAAAACAGGTTGAAACAAAAAAAGAAAGAATCCGTTACAAATGGATGAAAAGGAAAAAAGCGAAAATCCGTTTAGAGAAAAAAAACAAGACAAAAAAAAAATAGAGGGAGGGAGGAAAGAAAAAAAGGAGGTGAAAATGTCATGGTTAAAACGAGGATTGATTCATTCGATATGAATTGCGGTCCAGGGGTGCCAACCTCTTTCATCTCAAACTTTTGAAAATTAATGACTCGTACAACGTGAGGGAAACGCAAACGCAGCCAACAATTAAATGTAATCAAAAGGAATGAATTGGAAGGCTTGACGTGGAAAACCACATAACGTTGCCATCGCAACTTGTATACACAAAAAACCGAAGGCAAATATAAACTACATTGAATAAACTATCGGGGAATATGATTAAAATACCTTTGGTATTTGCTGAAAAATTTTTCGACCGATTAATGGTAATGGGTAGGTCATGCCAAAAATGAAATTTCAGGATGGCAAAGGAATTTTAATTGGGGAGTGGCCTATAATGTAGAGACCCTAAATTAAAAGAGTCTGACAAACAAATAAGTATTATGGCGACCTCCACTAGAAGAATATTCGGCAGCCATGATGGGAAAGAGTTGAAAGGAAGGAGAGGAAGTCAGAGGGTAGCCGGTTAGGCATGTTTTGTCTTGCTCAAGGAATGGCGTCCTTGCCCTGTAATGAGCTCCCTTCTCAGGGTCATGAGTTAGTGGAGGGCAGCAGCTTCGCTAATACTGACCTAGGCTAGACTGACCTAGGTTGAGATAATCGGGAGGCAGAGTTGGACCAATGGTATGGCTCCCGTACTGCGATGTGGAAGATTATGGAAAGTCACCACATTATTTGATATTCCTAGTAAAATCGTCAATGGTTGAAAACAAAAAAGCTCACGCCCTCAGTTCCGGGCAGGCCTTAAATGGCCAGAGGGTGACAGCGTGTTGCTTCGTACAAATATCTGGGGTGTTTATTGAATGAGAAGTAAGATTACAGCCAGGAAGTCAAGGCTCGAATAGAGCAAGCCAGGAGTGCTTTCATGCAAAATCTGTTGTTTAAGAAGGCAGGCGTAGACCGGGTCCGAGGAAAACATCCTGGCTCAAGAATCTAAGAGACTGGTACGGCCAAAATTTAGTATCCCTTTTTCGTTTGGCAGCCTCCAAAGTTAAGATCTCCATGATGATCGCCAAGCTCCGACGAGGAGCGGGCATTTAAAGAAGTAGAAAAGGAAGTCTGCTCAATTCATAAGAACAATGTAGTCGACCCTAAACTCGAATGGTTAAAAAGGTAGCCGTGAATAATAAGAGGGCAAAACGGCTTAGATGTAGTTGGCACCTCTCTCATCACAGGCCACAGTATAGTAATCGCAGGGCGTCACTCAGAGGTTCAGCAGAAAAATATCAGTAGGTAACATGACTTTGTTCTGTTATGGGGGCCTCCAGTCTGCGTCACAAAAATATATAAATTTATGCTGGGCCCTACCGAGCGTTTCTTTCCTCTTTTGGCGAAAACTAAATCTAAATCCATTTATTGTTCTGCTGACCTTCTTCTTTTTAACCTCAATTTAGCGCCTCTAGGATTATGGCTTCCTTGGGCATTGCCTAAGAAACCTTGAGAACGCTCCTGAATTTAAAAGTAGCTGCAGGAATGACTGATGTCTAGTTGACCTTTAACATGACCTGACTGAGATCCAAATGATGCTTCCTAGAAGTAATATCCTTTAATCTCCCCAAAGCATAGTTAGCACCTTGCTTTGTGCGTCTGTTTTAATATATTTGGTCGAAAATATTAAAGGGTTCCATTTTTTTAATGTAAATTTATTTCTGGTCATCGCAGTTATCTAATACCAGGGGCGTCGTTTCAGCTCCAGCTTGGGGGGGGGGGGGGGCAAAAATAAAAATTCTTGGGGGGGACAAGAAAAAAATTTTGAGGAGAGGAAAAACTTTTTTTTAAATGTACTTCGTTATGGGGATCTCAGAATCTTGGGGGGGGGGGGGGGCAACTGCCCCTGCCAGCCCCCCCCCAAACGACGCCCCTGTCTAATACTGTAGCTCTTTTCTTTTTTACTTGTTAATAAAATTTTGCGTTTACCTGGGAGAGGGAAAATGGTCAAATCCTATGAAAACCAAAATCTCTTTTGAAGCCAAGACATACTGACAGACACCTATTGTACGCACCGCCCACTAAAAGCCATAGTTAGAAACCAGGAAATCCAGTTATGTAGGTATTGATTTTAGTTGGAAACGAAAATCAGGGATTCTATCTTTCAGGCCTAAATTTTGGAAACGAACTGATTAGGAAACGAAGCGAACTTCCTGTCATAACATCCCTGATTTTAAATTATTTTTCATTACTGATTTCGTTCATTTTTCAGATGCAAATAGTAAACAAATGTTTTGTTTTAAACAAACAAAAGCTCCCACAAATCATCATATTCAGAACGAAAATATTTTGCCACGGAAGTAGAAAATTTTGTTGGAAAATATTTACGTTTAGAGGTGATCAATAAATTTTTTTTTTTAATATCGAAAGTTTTATGTTAGCTGCAGGCTTATTTCAAAGGGGCGATGTTTGCTCGTACAGGATGTGAAAAAGAATTTTAGCTTGTTCGCAAAGAGAGAATAATACATGGTTAATCTAATAAAATTCCTCTCGGTATTTTTTTAATCTCGCTCGCCCTTTTAAATTATGAATGGCCGAAGACTTGATCCCCATTAGAAAATGTTGGCTCTGCTTAGAGATCTCAGAATTTTTTTGTTTCCCTTTAGGGAGAAACTGTTTAATTTTTTTAGAATTTTCTGAACCCGCTGGAGAGTCAATTAAATTTTTTTTTTTTTATTTCATCTTCATTTTTATTTTTTACCTTGGGATACACTTGGCTGATTTTTTTCTAAAAAAGAAAAAAATCCAAGCTTACAAAACCCACACGTGAGGTTTTTAAAAAAATTGCTGGAAGCTTAATCTCTAAACCGCGATATCTCTGGACTTCTCTATCTATGTGATGAAAAGGACGCTGGGGAGTCATTCAAACGCTCTTGAAACGGGCTTTAATCTTCACATGCCAAGAAAATTTCAAACTGGAAAGTCAGTGACCTTTTAAACTTGAATTCGAGGAAGAAGAATTTTTGAAAATTTCATTGGATTATCACAAATTGGATTTCTTGGAAAGAAACAAAGAAAATTTTCTCGTCGCTGGTTTTATCCTGAGTTTTCTTATTTACATTTTATACGTTATCCTCCAAAAAATTCCAATTAATTCACCAAACCGTGAATTTTCGTGCCATCACGTTTCCAACATGAAATATTTTGATAGAAATGAATGGAATAAATGAATAAATAAATTACAACACAAAGAAAGAATGAATCGCCTCCGATAACCCGACGCAAGCCAAATCTGAAATCGATAGCAGACGAACAAGACGACAAAAAAAAGAACATTCGGACTCCCTTCTGTAATATATATTTTATAAAATTTTAATTAAAAAATAAAAAAGAGAAAGTTTCGCCTGATAAAAAAGAAAGGAAAAAGAAAGGAAAAAGAAAGAATTGACATCTGGCGCCTTGAAATATCCCACAAATCGAAAACTCGATCTTCTAGTTTTCGAGATATACAGAACAAAGGGCAATTAATTTTCCGAAAAGGGATAAGTCGACCAATTTCCAGTTTTCTTACTGCAAAACTCCCGGAAAGATTTATTGACGCAAACGTGAAATTAATGGCTCTTTCGAATAATCATTACCAAGGGACAAAAGTATAGAGTCATGGTTAGGCAAATCATTTTCCCACAGCCCTTTTAATTCATGTCAAAACAACCCGCGGGTAAATATATTTTTTGGAGGAGTCTAAGGTAGGGCGGGGGAGGGGAGCTACGTCAATGACGACGCTAAGGATAGCTGAATTTGTATCAGGCCCCATTCACCCTCTGAAATTGGCTTCAGCGATCATTTCCCGAACTAAAAACGATACTGGCACTTCCCATCGATCATTTTGCAAACTACAAGAAACACTAGCGCTTTTTAATGGCCATTGAGCAAACTAAAAGGGGCACTGCTGCTTGGCCTACTACTATCTTACACTTATAAAAAACATAAGCGCTCTCTATTGGTCATTTCTCAAACTATACGCGACACCAGCACTCTCGCATGATTATCTAAGAAACTAAAAAAGACACTAGTGTTCGTGCTAGGGACCATTTTTCAAATTGAAAAGGACACTGGCGCCTCGTTAGCAACGATTTCATAAACATTGAAGAACATTAATGCTCTTTAACAGTTATTTTTGAAAGTGAAATCGACACTAGCGCTTCAGCGACCATTCCCCGAACTAAAAATTGTACCGGTGTTCTTTGAAAAACCATTCCACAAAAATAAAACATTACAAGCGCTCTCTAACGGTCATTTTTTAAACTAAAAGCAACACTAGCGCTCTCTAACGGTCATTTTTTAAACTAAAAGCAACACTAGCGCTCTCCAATGGTTATTTCTCAAATTATAAGCAACACAAGCGTTTTTCCAACAACCATTAGACCAATAGAGACACTAGCGCTCCAAAACTGTCATTTTAAAAACTGAAAAAGGTTCTAGCGCACTCTAACAGTCATTTCTTCAACTAAAAACGACAATAGCGCTCTCTTAAATTATTTTACAATCAAAAAAAGACATTGGCGCTTTTCAGCGGCCGTTTTAAAAATTAAAAGAAACATTAGCGCTCTCTGGCGGTCATTGCTTAAACTATAAATGACACCAGCGCTTTCCAACGACCATTTTATGAGTTAAAAGAAACTAACTATTTTCAGCGGCCATTTTGATAACATTAAATAATATTAGCGCTCCCTAACGGTAATTTCCCAAACTAGGAGAGACACTAGCTCCCTCTATCGATAATATCTCCGTTTATAAGCGATTTTAGCGCTCTTGAACTACAATTTTACAAACTAAGAGACACTAGCGCTCATCAGCGGTTATTTCTTAAGATTAAACAACATTAGCGCTTCCTGACTGTTATTTCTTAAACTATAAACGATATTAGCGTATTCTAACGATCATTTTACCAACTTTCACTGAAGCAACGCTCTCTTTTGGCAAGTTCTTGTATCTCATCCCTCTATGGGGAAAGTTTTCTGGCGTCAATAAATTTATTCCAGGGATGAAAAAAATTCTTCTTATTATTATTTATTTCGGCGAACCTTAATTAAATAAACACTTGAAATAGCTTTTTAATAAGTGGGAGTAAGAGAGGGAGTATGATGATGAGATAAAGAAGATACAGGAACAGAAAAAAAATAATATTTTAAAATTAAAATATAACGCCTATTGTTAGCTTTGGGTGAAAGTAGGAGAAAGTCGGGTTGGCATCGTGTCAAAAATGAACGGGAAAGCGCATTGCAGTGGGATCTTCGTTCACATGAGAATTTCGTTTTTCAAGGTCGTGTTCACAGTTTTCTTTTCCCTTTTCGTCTAATCATTTTTAGCTTATTGAAGGGGTTAAATGATATTTTTTAATTTGATTTAAAAATTTTAATTCTCGATGGGTTTAATCGGCGGAGGACATTGAAATTTGTGTTGGTGATACAGTTTCGGTCGTGAGGAAGGGTTTGGCCTTGAGAAATTCGTTTCCGGTTGATAGTGACCCCGGTGAAAATGTTGTTTTATTTTGATTTATTAATGAAAACAGTTTAAAGTTGAGTTAATGTTATTATAGACTTGTGAAAAGTTTTCGGATTTAATGAAATGGTTGTTGGTTGTGATGTTCATCTTGTCCAGTTGTAATTAGCAATAAAATGTTTGTTATTTTTTGTTTGTAAACACAGTAAGGCTTATTGTGTTTACAAAATAATACAGAATAAATTGTCGGCTGCAAACTTAGTTTTTAATAATTATTGATAACTTTCTACCTATTAATATTGTTAGTGACAGTGATTATTAAGTAGGGAATTTATTTTTTAACCTGAAGCTTTTTTTTTATTAGAAAATTTCCAAAATTTTTTATCGTCAAAATAATTTCTTCCAAAGCCAAAAAAAATTTTTTCTACATTTTTTTATCAGAAAAAATTTTGTAGGATTTTTTTCCTTAAATTGATGATTTTCTAAAAATTTTTTGTTTTTAGAAAAATTCCAGATTTGTCTTGGTAAAAAAATTTTAGAGTATATTTCATATTAAAAAGAAATTTTCCAAAATTTATTCAGTAACTTAATAAAAATTCCCAAAATTTTTCTTCATCGCAAATTTTTCAAATAAATTTTAAAGTCTTTTTTTTCACAATTTTTTTTCATAATCTTACTTGAAAATTTTTTCTCCTTAAAAAATTTTAAAAAATTTTTCCAAGTTCAAAAATAAGAAATTTTTTTTCTGCAGCCAGAAGAATTTCTAAAACTCATATGGAAGTTTTTTCCAGAAGTTCTTATCGCCCAAAAAATCGGTCTAAAATTTTTCTTGATAAAAACGTTTTTCCAGGATTTTTCCCAATTGAAAAAAATTGCAGAATTCGAATTTCTTTTACTTAAAAACAGATTCTTAACCCTGGACTCCAGGCTAAAAAATTTTCCTAAATTTTTCTTCACAGTAAATTTTTTTTTCACTCACATTATATTTCAAGAATCGGCCAGTTTAAAAAATAAGCAAAAATTCATGCTTCTTAAAGTTTACCTTACTTCCTAAAATCACGTCTTCTAATTATCCCAAGCGCCTCATTTTTACCCCCTTGAACCCCAATTAAAAAACCGCAAGGAAGCCAGCATCAATCCCCCCTTTTATTTTAGTCCCGATAACTCTAGCTCATGCCAATGAATCAATCTTAATTTATTTTTATTTAAACGACAGCAGAGCAACGCCACCTGAGTAGAGCAATCAAAAAATAAAAAAAACACTACGTCACTAATTGGATGACTTAATTGTGATTTCTGCCATGACCACTGAGCTATGTATTTTTTTTTTCTTACCCGAAGTCTTTGACAGATTCTTATTTTAGAACAGGTGAATACTTTCATCTGTCCGTTTGTTCGGCTATTTTTTTAACTTAGTCAGCTTTAATATTTCGCATCGAAGAGCATTGTCGCGCATTTCCGCGTCGAAAATTTCATTTAAAAAGAAAATTTTTGTCGATTTCGAAAGTGAAAATTTCTTTGTTTAGCCGATAGAGTGAGTGGTCGTCGTTAACATGGAAAATGAAATCTAATTCCACGATTTTTTTTTTGTTATTTTCAGTTGTCGTGCACCGATTGCTAGTTTGGATTGTATGGAAGAATTTACCGGAACCAATGAACATTTAACGATGCATGTGGCTCCGACAAAAGAAGCCCTACTCTCAGGATATCATAATCAAACTCCCCTCGGTCCCGGGTCCAATCACGTGAGCAGACAGGGTTCTGTAACTCCCGGACTTAGGTATAGGAACCTAGGGAAAAGCGGGTTAAGAGTTTCAAACGTCGGTTTGGGTAAGTCCGAATTTTTTCCGAAAATAAATTTCATCTCGAAAAATATTTATTCGTGGGTTTTTTTGTTTTCAGGCACGTGGGTGACGTTTGGAAGTAATTTAACTGAAGAACAAGCGGAGGATGTGATAACGCTCGCATACGAAAGTGGAATAAACGTTTTCGATTTAAGTGAGGCTTATTCCGGTCCACGGGCGGAAGTCGAGCTAGGAAGGATTTTGGCGCGACGTGGATGGAAACGAAGCTCTTACATTGTTACTACTAAGATTTATTGGAACTCGAAATCGGATGAAAGAGGTTTATCCAGAAAGCACATATTAGAATGCGTTAAAGCTTCGCTGCAGCGACTTAATTTGGAGTATATTGATATTATTATCCTGCACAAAGCGGATCCTATGTGTCCTATGGAAGGTAAATAGAAAATCATGATAGCTAACTCAGTTCCGGAAACGTTCTGGAACGATCAGAAACTTTTCCAAGATGGAGCTCGGTATTACAAAAAGAAATAAAGGGATTTGATCGGGGTTAAAAACTACATTTAATTTTGAAAAATAAATGAACTTAGCTGGCTTCAATCAATGCAAATATTAGCTTCTTAGAACTTTAATAAAATAGAAATAGATTTAGATGAGTTGTAGCTCGTTTTGGTAAATCATCAAAAAAAATACCAAAAATATTAATTTTATTTACAATTTTACAATAATCCGAAAAGTATATGGAAGATGAGGTAAAATATTTTTTTTCTATAGCGATTTGGTTATTTCGAGCATTTAGCATTTTAGAGTGTAAATTATTATTAGTTTAGACAATTTTAAACGAATTCTTTAGACCCTTTCTAAAACATAAAATAAAAGCCACGAATAAACTTTTTATTTTACCATTAACGTTTGTTGCTAGACCGTGATTGGTTCAGACCTGCCCTTCGGAATCGGCATACTGCTAAAGAAAAGCTTAAGGATCCGTTTGTCATTAGCTTCAAACTAGACTCTAGTCTTCAATACTTTTGAGAGACCGGGAGAAAAACCACTCCCAGGCCCAGTAGTGCTCTCAGAAAAGAACCATGTTAGTTGCAGTGAATTGAACCTTTTCAAATTTGAGGTTTAAGGCTGAACCAGAAGGCTCACCAAATTTTAATTTCCCAAAAATTTTTAAAACTTTTTTACCAAAAAAAGATTATTTTTATACACTTGGAAATTTCCCCCAAACTTTCTCAATTTCAGAGATAAAGGAATGCTAGGCTTTTATTAGGCTATTCTTGTAATTATTCTTTCTAAAGCCTTTTCTCCTTTCAGACCCCCTTGTGCTTTTCAGGCCCTGTTGCCCTCTCCACGGTCCTGGTTTTCATTTCTATAAATTTTATTTTTATTCAAAAACATATTTTTTAAAGCTAATTCAAAATATTTCACGTTCTCTCATTTCTCTTTCAATCACACTTCTTTTTTTTCTCTTCTGTGGAAAAACCTCAAAGTTTCTTTTACTGTATGCTCAAGGTGTCTGACTGATAAGACGCTTTTTGACAATTTCATTTAGGGTTTCCGGTTTTTTTTCTTGTTGGCTTTTAAAACGAAAAAGTTACGACATCAAAGACTTTGAGAAACACGAGACGGGAATAAATTTCCTAATACTTTTTTTTTTTTTTAAACGGCTATGAAAAATGTAAGGCACGAAAAAAAATGAAAAGTGAGATATGTTGTCGTTTTTATATGAAGGTTGACTCCCTTGACAATTTCTCAGCGACAATTTTATAGAATTTTAGGCAACACGATAAACTAACCCAACATTTCTCTTTCATTTTTCTAGAAATAGTCCGTGCCATGAATCATGTGATCTCACAAGGATGGGCTTTATATTGGGGGACAGCACGATGGTCTATGGTCGAAGTAATGGAGGCCTATACGAATTGTAGGACTTTTAATTGTGTTACGCCTATTTGTGAGCAAGCCGAGTATCATATGTTTTGTAGGTGCGTGTAAATTTAAAAAAAAAATTTCAATTCTGTTATAAGACTTATTTAAACAATTTTTTTTCTTAAAGGGAAAAGACAGAATTATACATGCCAGAATTGTACAATAAAATCGGTGTTGGACTCATGGCCTGGGCCCCATTGACCATGGGTCTTATTAGCGGGAAGATCGAAGACGGCGCCATTCCACTTGTAGCTAGGAGTTCATTGAAAAATAAATATTCCAGTTTTAGCTGGACTGAAGACGAAACGACAAATAAAGAAGTATTGAAAATGAAACGTTGCTCGTAATTTTTAGATTGTTCAATGTTTGAAATTTTTCTAAAATGTGGCGTTTTGTTTGTAGTGTACGACGTGGTTGAGGGAACGACTACAGCCTGAGGAAACGAGGAAGCAGCAGGAGAAGCTTAGGGATATTTCTTTAATGGCAGAGAAGTTAGGTTGCACATTAACGCAGTTGTCGATAGCGTGGTGTCTCAAAAACGAAAGCGTTCAATGTTTGTTGTTGGGTGCCACAACCGTCGATCAACTTTATGAAAGTATTCAAAGTTTGCAGGTAGGGGATATTTTTTAAAGGAACTGGACTATCAAAGGGGAGCTGTACCTAAAAGAAAACTTAAAAGATAATAGGTTGTAGGCAGCATAATCTGAAAATCAATTTTTCGCCAGCTCTAATGCAGGAAACTTGCTGAAAATTTTTGAAAGCTACTTTTAGTACAGCTTCCCTGTAAAATCAAACCATCAAATTAACTATCTCATCATCACAAAAAAATTATTCTTTTAGCTGATTCCAAAACTAAACACTAATTTAATGTCGGAGCTGGAGAGGATCTTGGAAAACAAGCCGACGAGGCCGCCGATAGTATCCACGCTTGCGCTGAGATGACAATCAATGTGCCCCCCGGGTGTGGGGGGCTCCATCACTGAAGATCAGAGTCCTAAGGATGAAGACGGTGAGGAAAAGGATAAAATAAATTTCTGCACGATCCAGTGACATTACGAGACCTACGGCTCCGGTGAGAAAAATACTCCGAGCCCTGGTGAGTAAAAAAGGGTATAAAGTCGCCCGGTCCACCAGCCCATCAGAACACACACGGGTATCGGCGGGTACGCTTCGTTGCGCCTTCTAATCCCCACTCCGCCAACATCGATCGGTACAATATCATGAGCAGGAAAATATGTTTGTATAAGTATATGTGTTGTGTTCCTTTAGAACTAAATTTTTAAAGGTACTCCTATGATTAATTAAAACGTTTAGAGCTGTTGTTTCTTTATTTTTACTTTTCATTAGTTGCAGTTCGTAGAAACTCTAGTTATTTTTTTCGAATTTTGTTTATGATTCTTTATATAAAGTTTATTCAGTAGTTTTTCTTCTATTTAATAATAGTTCTCGAAATCAGTTGGTTTCTTTGGAATCTAGATGCAGATGTATAAGTAGGCTAAAAAAAAACTATTTTGATATATAAATATGAAGACGGTTCAGAATTTCAAAGAAAAAACAATGAGAAAAAATTATTAATAATTCTTCAGCATTTTGTTATTGCACAATATTTCAAAACTTTTCATTTTTCTATCTTTACCCCCCCTTTTTACCTGTTAATTTTTTTTATATTGAATGCGGATTAAGATGGATGAATGAATTTAAAAAGCATGAGTCGTTTTGTAATAGATGTTTCATTTTGTTACATGTCAAACAGTGGACATTCATTTAGCGAAAAAATTAATTGAAAGTTTTATTTTTATTTATTTTTGGGATATTTAAAGGCACTCGCTTTTAATATACCAAAAAAGCACAATCATATTTATTCATAATACATTTTAATCGTTTGCAGGGGTTGAAAAAGTTATTTTGGATTGGTGTTGTATTTTTTTTTTCTTTTTGTAAATTTAACAGAAATAAGTAGAGAAGAAATATTTGGCCCTTTAACGGACGCTTGTCAAACTAAAGCGACCCTAAGTAATCATTTTTCGCAATACTACTTGCTCCATCAAGTTAATTTTTGTAAAATTGATCTGCTATGGTCTTATCTTAAAGATGAGAGGCCTTCGGTTATTTTTCATACTTAAATAATGCTTAAAGAGCATTTTCCCAAACATTAATGATGTTACATGACACTAACGCCATCTATTTGGACGATATTTGTAATTAATTAATATGCCGCCTGTTAAAGCTGCTCACTGTGCGGCACTCGTGCCATCAATCAGTAAATTATATTGAATCACTGTAGCGCCCTCTAGACTAATAATAATAATAATAATAATAATTTAAAACATACATTTGGCGTAATCATCGTTAAAGGAAATATTATCTCGGCAATTATAGTTCCAGAAAGTTCCATTTATATGCTTTTAAAACTTCTTTAATGCGCTAGAGGGCGTTACTGTCGATTCATTATCATTAAATAGATAGCTGGCGTTAGAAATGATTATTTCTATGAATGTAGATGATTGAAAAGATTTATGATAAAGATGGAAAAAATAAATAGTCTGTATATATATTGGGAGGTAACTTTTTCCGTGTTTAAAAATAAGATTTCTGCAATTCTAAGCACAGAAATTTTGAATGGAAAATATTATATACGTCATTGCAATGTATTTTACATTGAATAATATATTTCATCTAGCCTTAGGATAGGAAAACTTGGACAATTTTCAAGGAATAACAGATATACAAGAATGATTCATTTTCCTGGAAACGGAAAAGTAAAAGTTGTTGAAAAAAACAAATCATAATCTAATATTTCATTTGAAGAGCATAAGGACTATCCTCTAATAACATTTAAACGACAGTTAAATCATCTATTTGGACACTGATGACTTTAAAACGACAGTAACTCCATCGAATCAAGTACTAAAGCATTTAAGTGACACTAGCGCCATCTAACTTTGCACTAATGACTTTTAAACAAACGTCACTAACGCCATTTTGCCGCACGTTGAAAAAGCCTAAACTACACTAACGCTATCTAGCTAAACGACACTGAAGTGACACTAGCGCCATTTATTTAAATGTAAATGTAAATGACGCTCTTAACCGACTTTATTGTAATCTGATGATAACGCTTCAACTTCACTAACGTTATTAGCTCATACGATGCTGAAATCTTTGCGACATTAACGCAATCTAATTATGTATAAAAATGAGTCTTAACCGACTAAGCCGCCTATTTTTTAAATTACTGACACTTTGGGCGACACCATATCATTAATGTTTAGAAACTCTTACTTACAAAAAAACCCAATAAAAATTACTGACAATTGGGATGGCTAATGCAGAAATCTACCGTTAGTGTCGCTAGTGATGTCATATGTTGACAGTGTCTTATAAGATTTTGCCAGCAGGTAGCAGTAATGTCAGTCTTCAGTATTAAACTAAATCGGCAGATACACTAAGAAAATTTAAATGGTTACTTTCTTCTCATGAAAAGCGCCTCTTGCGGTTGCATGTGAAATTAAAAATGAATTCGGTTAGAAGAAAAATTTCTAGATTCAAATAAATGAAGACGACACTAACGCCATCTAGGTGAATGTTATTAGCGCTTCACTGACACTGGCGCCATCTAGCAGTTTGTTAGTGAAACTTCACCGACACTAACACCATCTACCCACACAAATAAAATCAATTTTTTTCCATTGTTTTCAATAATTTTTGATGAAATCTTCAGAATCTTGATGGATTCTTGACGGAAGTTTTATTTTAATATCCAAAAACAGCTTTTAAGTCTTTCGCTAGTTCCTTAAAGGTTAACTGTATTTTAGGGCGGAGGGAATCAAAGTAGGGGCAAAAATCATTTTTCCAGGTTGGGTAACGCTGCTATTTCTTAAACTAACCGTTCGAAAAACGCCCAATCCAAAATATAATTTTTTTTATGCGATTTCCAGCCGTTTTTTCAACTTAATTTTTAAATCCCTTAAAATATACTGAAAAAAATTATTTTGAAATGAATTATTAAATAATTTTAATTTTTTCGCTGATTGTTTTTGCCCACTTGACTGTTGGATGTACGTCCTTTACAAGTGTAGTTATAACCCTAGAAAAAATTCATTCGCCATCTTTTTTCGCACTGAACCGTCTGACATCAAACGGTTCATTTATATTCACGAGAAACACGAAAACTTTAAAATAAAGAAAAATAACGTAAAATGAAGAAAATCCAACTTCATTCTACGTCTTAAAAATAATTTTATATTTTTAAAAAAAAATTCTCTCCACAATCACAGCAATTTAAAAATCAGTCATAACTCGGTCACTTAGATCGCCTCAGCTACATTCAAAATGTACCTAGATTCCAATATTCAAAAATAAAAATCACATAATCAGCACTGAAATAGGTACGTAATTCCAGCCATCGGAGAGTATCACTGCTCTAAACGATTTAATTCTTTCGGAGAGAATTATAATTGTAAATAACAGTTTTTTTGCTCATTTAAGTACTAATGAATTTATATATCATGTTAGTGTTTCTTGTTCGATTTTCTTAATCTAGTTCTTTCATTCGAATTTTTCAAAAAGAAAATGTCCCGGAGACGAAAAAAACCGCCGCAAAATCCCCCTAATCCCCCACTTCTCTTGTTTCAGGTGATGGTAAAGGTGAAAAAACCAAATACACCACAGCGAATTACAAGCAATTGGAGCAGCAGGAAAAGGCTAAAGAAAAGAAAGTCTCTCCGGGATCCGGCGAAAAACAAAAATACACGACGGCCAATTACAAAGAATTGGAAGCCACAGCGAAGCAAGAGAAAAAAGAGAAAAAAGCTCAAGAAGCGGCTGAGAAGGAAAAAAAATCCCCAAGCGGGGAAAAGAGCAAAGCCGATAAACCTAAATACACAACGGCTAATTATAAGCAATTAGATGCGATAGCTAAAGAGAAGAAAATGCAGCATAGCGCTATAGTCGAAACTAATGAGAAAATAATGAAGAATTTGGAGAAGACTGGGAGCTCTCTGATGAAAAGCATTGAAAAGACGGGGAGTATGTTGCTGATGAGGAAATCTAAAAGTTCAACTGCATTTGGAAGCACGAGTGATATTAAAGAAGACGAACAGAATTTACCTACGCTTGTTTAAATTTCGCTGCAGGTAACATTTTAATTATTTTAAAATTTTACCTTTTTACTCAAAGACATTGTATTAAAATTTAAAAAAAAAAATTGATGATGATAATAACAACAATAATAAATAGGGATAAGAATTATTTAAAATATGAATAATAATCATAAACAATAAGTTAACGCTATTTTTTCTACGCTATATTCGAATTAATAAAAAAAAAATTATGCTAAAAAATATTTGAAGGTAAATTTAAGGGTTTTTTCTTTTCGGTAGTTTTCTTTTTTTAATTTTTTTTAAGTATAACAAATGTTCACTGTTTTCTCTTCTTCGTTATTAAATTTTTAAAAAAAAATATCGCTTAATATCGTAGCTTACGGGTTTTTTATTAAAAAGAAAATTGAAAGAGTAAGTTGGGGAAGAATGTTTGTATAAAGAAAAAAAATCAGTTGTAAATATTTTTAAAAAAAAAGATGTTTTGGTATTTTCCCATTTGAAGCTGTGATATTTTAATTGGAAAAACTTCACTTTGGTTAAAAGAGGTAAATCACTGATTTATTAAAAAATTTAAGATTTAATAGTAGTCTAAGACAAAACGGCCAATGAGGTGTGTTCGATAATTTAACCACCACTGGTCACTATTACTTCGCCCATGCTCATAGCGGTAAACCTGCGAACTCATTTTTCGGCGAAATTAAAATCAAAAAACTCAAACCCGACATGTCATGGTTTGCAAGGTAAGACAAGATATTTTCTGGTTATAAATTTGCACTTTTCTGAACGGAAATCTTCTGGAAGACTGCTATCAATGCTTAAAATTTTCTTTAATAAAATCCGTGATCCTTTTAATGTTTAGTAAACGAACCGATTTGCTGGGTAATAAGTCTACAAGGCAAAAATAAAAAGTGAAGGCGATTTTATTAGCTATTCGATTCAGCGGCAAAATGACTTTCACTTTTAATTGACATAATTTGCATCCCGTAATTAGGTAAAAGAATAACACTTTTTGTCACATTAATTTTTTTTAAAAAATAGTTTATTATTCTGCTTTGGTTTAGAAATACCCTGACGCTTTTTTTTTCATCGCGTTTTCTTCCACTTTCCAAAGTTATATCTCACAGGTTACTTCCGTATACTCCCAAAATGACTTGATTTGGAATTTTTGCACCGATCCAACTATATATCACTGTAAATCCATAAGGTAGCATTTATCGACCTTTTCTATAATTTTTTTTTCAAACTTAAAAAATTTTGCCTTAGATTTGGATTTTGTTTTGCAAAAAGATTTTCAAAAAGAAATCCTTTTTTAAAAAAAATTATTAAGTACTTAAAAGCTTTAAAATCAATTGTAAAGTAAATCTTGTTGAGTAAAAAATGTTATAATGTAAAGCTTAATTATTAATATTTTCCATGGAGGTGCTTCTTATTCGTCAATCGTATCGAAGATTATTGGCAAACGTTTTTTTTCCCCCGTAGTTTTTTTCATTAAGCACAAAATGGTCGAATGCATTATTTATTAAAACACCTTATCCCCCTGCTAATTTTCCATAGCCTTAGAAAAATGAGCTTAATGCATTTTTTTGAAAATAAATCGTAGACAGAAGCCTTCACAAGCTATTAATTTTAAAGACATTTCAAAAAGTAAATAAATATTCAAGTCCCCGTTATTAGAATTTTTGGTTTTGCCTGGAAAAAAAAGTCATAGTAGCAATAAGGTTGATAATCATAAGCTGGTCTTATGTTTACCAAAAAGGTCGTGTTTTTATTTTGCTATAAAAAATAAATTTCCAGTCGTGATTCTTCAGAAAGAATTTCTTAAAAAGACATGTTTTGGTTTAGTTTCTTTTTTTGAAAAATACGAATGACAAGGACGGCATTATCTTTTTCCTAATTTGAATTTCTAGTCCTCAGAGGTAAGAATAAAATAATCTAACCTAATCTGGATAGATAGCGAAGACCGTTAAACTTAAATAGTATTTTTAATCGCTCTGGATATATGTTTTGGTTGGAATGCTAAATTTCGTGGCCTCGAAATGATTTTGTTGTATCAAATTATCGCGAGACCTTGTCCGCAATATTAAGACGCCAAAATATTTGTCGGTATCAGAAACCCATGCTTCGGCCAATTTTTTACATGTAAGTCGTTATTATAATCAAAAGACTTCGTCTTCGTCAATCTATTATAATGCAAGATAGCTAGGATTATCCAAAAAAAGAAATAAAAAGGTATTTTTTCGGTTCATTACGATATAAACAGGGTTGCCATAATGATAATTGTTGTGGTTGCGGCAAACTGCTGCTTGTGTTTGCAACCCTGCCTTGAATTATAAATATGGCGTCGACGTGTGATATATCATTGTGATTATTATTTCATTTAATTAATTGACGTTTGTTATGGTGTTAAATTGGGAAAAAAACGAATTCAACTTATTAATGAGGTGAGTTAAATCTCGTCTGTGTTTTTTTTCGTATAATCAAACATCGTATTAACGACGATCTGTAGGAATTGTCAATCAAAACGAAATATCAGTTATTTGAAAAACCAAGACACATTGTTATAACAAAATCATTCCTAAACCACTTCTCTAGTCCATGCTTCCGGAAAGCAGGTAAATGATCATTATAGTCTCTTGAACCTATCGTTCTTGTCGTCGAAATAAAAAATATCGTAGCCCACAAAAAGGCCTTTTGTAAATAGCCGTTAATTTTTTCATTTGTTAGCTTTATTAAAAAAATTTAACATTTTTTTTTGTTTTGTAAATTTTATTCGAGAGAATCAACGAATTGATGAGATGAAGGAAATATCTTAAAAAGAAAGATTGTTTTTTAGATTTTTAGAAATCGGTCAGGTGAGGAACATATCAATCATGCATGAATTAATTGTGATTCTCTAGTCATGAAAACTTGCACAAAGATCTAATTTGGTCTAATTAAGAAAAGAGATTTTAATAATCTTGTAAAAAGATTTTCCGAACTTTTATTTAAATGTGTAAGGAGGAAATCATTTTTAAAAAACCATTATTGTAAATAAACTTGAATTTTCCTGTTTAAAAATAATAATAAATTATAATAAAAAGTTTTAGCTTAAAAAATTTAAAATTGAAAAGTAAAAAAAACACTGAAGAATATTTATTAAATAAATTTTATGAATGAAAAATAATTTTATTAATTAAAAAAATTTGTTTTAAAATTTTAATGTTTGTAGCTTGTGCATATAAGGAAAAATTATTAAATAAAAAAAAATGCAGTAACATTTGCACTTATTTATAATAATTGTAACTTGTTTTCTTCGTTGAAAGAAACAAGACGAATAGTTAATTTTATTAAGAGAAAATAAAAACAAATTGCTAAACGTCCTCCTCAATTGATTTGAGGCAAACTAGTTCAAATTTCTTTTAATGTAGATAGTTATTTACATAGTTAGAATTATTGGAAATGAATCTCAATGCTCCTATTATTTTTATCGTGAATAATCGTAATTAAAAGAAAGGATAATACAAAAAATTAAAAGTTTGTCTGAAAAAGATTTTAAATAAAAGACAAGTATTTAATTTTTTTAATTTCAAGCCATTTTGTATTTTTTTTTTTTTTTTTTAAATTTTGAAGATTAAGCTAAAATTTACTATTTTTTAAATATCCTCTTTCGGACAAGGGAAAAAATTTGCCACGATATATAATGGCAGCGCATCGGCTTCACAGTTGAACATCACGGACATCAAGACACTCTTTATGTTGGAGACTAAATATTCAAATCGTTAATTTCAGTATTAAACCCTCAATTAAATTATAAACACAAATTAAGAGCCATACCACTGCCTCCTGTTTTTAGTCTTCAACTTAAGATTAATTTTTGACTTATATCGAAGGCTTTACCAAAACCATAGAATTCACTCATAAAAAACTAAAATAATGCATATCGGAGGCTACGGTTTGGTTTTTTTGGATGCCCATAGACAAAGATTATTTGACGAATGTTGCTAGAGTTTTATCTTCCCATTTTAAGGTTTTGACACGTCATCATTATATTTAGCTTATTAAAAAAAGGCACTGATGACGGCATAACTGAACAAAATCGAGCTCAGGTGAGCAGTCTTCGTCGTATAATGCTGGTCTATAGTCAAAGGTTAATTCTTGAATGTCCGTTAAACATTTTGCTAAATCCGAAAAATTTTTGAAAAAATAACTCAATTTTAAACTTAACTAAAAGTTGTTATCAACTATTTTAGTTCACGGCCTAATTATCTACTATTTCAACTGCATAAATTTCTTTTGAAAATCACGTTAGAAACACTTATTGCAGAAATTTTAAAACTTCCAATCTAATTATTTATTTTTATTAAATTAATTATTTCTTGAATGCTCAACTCAAATGGTTGTGCTGCCCAATAATTCATATGTTTGAATTTTGTTTAATAAAGGAAAGAAAAAAAAATTGTCTAACAGATTTATTTAATTAATCATCCTTGACTAATTTTCACTCTTCATCTTGGCTGAGTTCTTGACTTGACTCATCAAGTACCACATCACATTTTTTAACGGGATGTTCTAGGTGTTTCTGATTTTGTAAATATTGTTTTAATTTATGATCAGGCATTAAATCTCCTTTTTTTATACCTTGAACGTTACACCCAACCATTGGACATCTCAAATTTTTATTTTTCGAAATCAATTCTAAAATCGTAGTTTCCTCATATGAATGTCCACACTTCTTATTTTTAACAGGGTTTACAATTGGCAACTTGGAAATGGGATCGATTGTGTTGACACTTTGAGATATTGTCATAACTTCACTTGCGTTCGCATCATCAGAAATTAATTCTAGATACTCCTCATATCGTTTTATTTCTTCAACATCTTTCAAATTTTGTAAGCTTTCCTGAACCTTCTTTTTAAAGTCTTTTACAATTTCCTTTCTGTCCAAATCTGACTCTTCAACATTTTGAACATATCTATTAAATACTTCATCAGTCTTCTCGTGAATTTGCATTGCTTTACAATAATACGCAACATAAGTGGAAAGATCAGCAAATGTTTCAGCCTTATTCTTGAGCTGCGTGTCTTTCAAAAGGCATCTGGTGTATCTTTCGACCACACTGATGGACTGATCTAATAAATCTAATCTAGAAGCACCCGCCATAGCTCTTACCTAGAAAAAAAATACGAGGTTTGTGTTTAACCAAATGAGGTTATGATAATTGTCATCGCACCGGCTACGATATTTTCAAAGGCAGAAACGAAATGTCGCTAAAAAGGTATAAATTTTCGACTTACCAACAAATATTCTAAGCAGCCTGAATTGTAAAAAATCAAATCACTCCGGAAAAACAGAAAAATATGACTTTTTTCCTCAGATAACAACGACTTATAGTAGTCTGATGCCACGACAATTACCCGGTTTGACAAATTTTTGCTGCCGGTCCTAAACGTTTTGCCGAATTTTAGGAGTATCAAAGGCAGTTTCGCTCCACTGTCAATTGTTGTTTAGCTTCGGTCGGCTTCGGTTGGACACCGAACTTGTGTTTTGTGTGATTAATCGAGATCATTACAGTTAATAATTATGGAACAGCTTCCATATCGAGCTGAATATGCAAAAAGTGGTAGAGCTGGATGTAAAATGTGTAAAACGCCCATCGAAAAAGGCAGCCTCCGTCTGGCAGTTATGGTTCAGGTATGTCCTTGATTTTATGTTTTCCCAAAAAATAGCCGACATGATGGTTTTACCACCCTTTTTTTACAAGGGATAATATACTTTTAAATATTCTTGTAAACACATCGTGGGTTGAGAGGTTAAGTCGTTATTGTCATTTTTTTCCCCACATGAATGTTATGAATCGAATTTTTTGTGTAGAAAGGACGCTCTATATTTTTGTTGGCGTTCATGCTTACAATAGGGCAATAATTAATGCTGATTTTGGATTAAATTAAATGAGAACATTGGAAATGTCTTGAGAGATAAGAGAATGTAATTCATGATGTTTTGTTTGGGTTTTATTTGCAGTCACCTTTTTTCGATGGCATGCAACCAAACTGGCATCATTTTCTATGTTTCTTTGGAAGGGCTAGGGTAAAGAGTACAGCTGATATTGCTCATTTTGAGTCTTTACGATGGGAGGATCAAGAGAGAATTAGAAAAAAAATAGGTAAAGATTTATGGAAAATTTGGGAACTTGTTTTTTGGTACTATCTAACTGGCTAATTTTTTTCCCAGATGAGGACGATTCAGGAGCTGTAGAAACAACAGCTAAAAAAGGGAAGAAAAGAGCAAATGGAACTGGTCCAGGTTTAGAAATTGCAGATCTCAAAGATTACATTGTTGAATATGCTAAATCAAACAGATCCAAATGTAAAGTGTGCGAGGAGTTTATTCTAAAGGTAAGGATTCTTACAATTATTAGCTACTTAATTATATTTAGTGATCTATACTAATTTTTGCTTCATATTCTCAGAATGAAGTCCGCATCTCAAAAAAAGATTATGAAGGTGAAGTAGCTATGCAATACGGTCCTACAGAAAGGTGGCATCATGTTGATTGCTTTATTAAAGCCAGAGAGGAATTAGGATTCACTGGTGGTGCTGCCATTCTACCTGGCTTTATGACTCTATCTCCTGAAGATCAAAAAATGCTAAAATCCAAAATCAAGCCATTAGCGTAAGTTCCTAAAATAATAAGGTCACCTAAAAATTTGAAATAATACTTATCATATTATTAATTTTCAGGTCGTCAAGCTCGTCAAGCTACAAAAACGATGTGGTAGATGGGGCTTCTCCAGCTAAAAAACCCAAAGAAGTTAAAGATAGTACAAAAGACTTGATGAAGAAACAAAATGAGAAAATGTTCTTTTTTAATGATAATTTGAAACAATTACGTAAAAGTGAATTAACTGATCTTTTGGAATATAACAATCAAATCGTTCCTAAAGGAGAATCAAGTGTAAGCAAATGTAAAATACTTGAATTAAATTTTTTTTTTTTAAATTTATGTTTTCTTTACAGATCTGCGAGCGATTAGCTGACATCATGGCATTCGGTGCATTAATCAGATGCGACAAATGTGGAAAAGGCCAATACGCTTTCCGATCTGGTTTTGGATATCAGTGCACTGGCTATTTGTCTGAATGGAGTAAATGTGAAAATGTTGTAGACAAACCAAAACGAATACCATTCAGTGTTCCTAAAGATTTCAAAGAAAAATATCCATTTATGTGAGTTAGTTTCTTTTAATTTTTTTTAAATTTAGTAATTTATGAAAAATAATTCATTTTATTTTATTTGAAGGGAACAAGTTGGGAAAAAAGTCTCTGACAGAATTTTCACAAAATGTGCTCCGCCTACCGCAACTGCAACCAGCTCTTCTCCCCCGAAAAAGTTGCCGTTGTTGCATTCTCTTAAATTTATGCTTCACAAAACCGATAGTAAATCATCTGATGAACTTAAAAAGCAAATTGAGAAATTAGGAGGACAAATGGTGAAAAAGTTTGAGGATGATGTTGTGGCTGTTATTTCTACCGAAGATGAAATTCAGAAAACCAAATTATTGAAAGCTGTGAAAACTGCTAAAGAATCTGATGTCCATGTTATTTCTGATGAGTTTTTCGATGAAATTAAACCTGACACTTCAAGGGCTGATTTGGCGAAATTGTTAGACGAGAAAAAAATTTCAGACTGGGGATCAAATGTAAAGTCATTTTTTTGGCTAATATTTAAATTTTGACAATTTTTTTTAATTGTTTTATTTTTCAGGCTGCTAAAAAAATTCCAACTTTCGACACGGTTGATTCGGTTTGCAAATCCGTTTATCCTTCGAAGTCTGGCATTGCTGAAAAATCAATATTCAAATCGGATAAGACGAAACAGAAAGTTACTTTAAAAGACGGATTGGCTGTTGATCCGGAATCAAAGCTTGAGTCACTTGCTCATGTTTATAGGAAAAAAGATGATATTTACAGTGTTGTGCTGAGCGTAACTGATGTTCAGCAAAATAAGAACAGTTTTTATAAACTTCAAGTTTTGGAAGGGGATGCGAAAAATAAGTAAGGAAATGACTTCTTGTTTGAGAAAAAAAAATTGCTTTTGGTTTCAGAATTGAGGCCATCTTATTTTGTTAAATTAAAAATATTATTGCAATTTTTATGAACTCAGGAATTTTTCCCGAAGTTATTGATGGCAGTAAAATGTTTTTAATCCCTATTTCGACTACTTAAATTTCGGTGCGATTAAGTTTCGTTACAATTCCTGTGGCAGTATTTAAATAATAGCAGGCACCGATCGTTATTGAAAATTTTAATAAAATTTTACTGCCTTCTCAGCTCTTAACATTTTAATAAATTTTTATTTTCAGGTATTGGTTATTCCGAGCTTGGGGCCGCATCGGTACGATTATCGGTGGAACTAAAGTTGAGCAGTATGCTACATTACACGATGCTATTGCTGTCTTTAAAGAACATTTTGAAGAGAAAACGGGAAATTTGTGGGAGACGAGGAAAAATTTTGAGAAGCTTCCTGGGAAATACATGATGATTGATGTTAATTTTGGAAATGAGGTATTAATTCTTTTAAAAGATAATATTTACTTAATTTGGAATTTTTTGGATTTTAAATAATTTCTTTTAATTTTTTTTCAGGAAAAAATTCCAAAGGCCATAACTGCAGCTGATGGCGCTAATTCGAAACTCGCCAAGCCAGTACAAGATTTAATCACGCTCATTTTCGATATCGAACAGATGAAGAAAACCATGCTTGAATTTGAGGTAAAATTATTAAATTTTCAAGAAATTAACTCCTTTAAAAATACTAATGACTTTATTTATTATTTCAGTTGGATTTGAACAAAATGCCGCTCGGTAAACTCAGCCAAAAGCAACTTCAAAAAGCATTCGGAGTCCTTAACGAATTACAAAATTTAATCACCGGCGACTCTACAAATAATTTAATCCTCGATAAAACGAACCAATTTTACACACTCGTGCCTCACGATTTCGGAGTTCAAACGCCGAAAATATTAAACGATGATCAAGCCATTAAAGACAAAATCACAATGTTGAATGATTTAATGGAAATCGAAATCGCTTATAAAATGTTGCAAGAATGTAACGATTCTTCTGATAATCCGATCGATGCTCATTATGATAAATTAAATGCTGAAATTTCTGTTTTGGATCCCAAATCCGATGAGTTTAAATTTATTGAGTTGTACGTTAAAAATACTCACGCTAAGACTCATCAGAATTATTCATTAGAAATCCAACATGTAAGTGGATTTATATTTTCAATTTTTATGACGGAAATGTTTTCTTTAATTTGCGAAATTTTTGTTTTTAGGTGTTCAAAGTTGAAAGACAAGGCGAGGCTTCCAAATACAAGAAATTTAATAAATTGTCTAATAAGAAATTATTGTGGCACGGCTCGAGGCTTACAAATTTTGCTGGTATTTTATCTCAGGTAAATAATCGCCCTCTCCCTGAGAAACTCTTTTTTTTCTTTTACTAAAACTTTTTATTTTTAGGGATTAAGAATTGCTCCTCCAGAAGCTCCTGTCACCGGTTACATGTTCGGGAAAGGTATTTACTTTGCAGATATGGTTTCGAAATCTGCTAATTATTGTGCTACTTCGAGGGTTAATAATACAGGGCTTATGTTGCTTTGTGAGGTTGCCCTTGGCAATATGTAAGTAAAGTTTTGAATTTTTTCGCGCAAGTTTTAGCTTCTTTTTAAAGGGTTTTTTATTATTTTGATTTTTTTTTAGGCACGAATTAACGAGAGCTGACTACATTGAAAAATTACCAACCGGTAAACATAGCGTTAAAGGAGTCGGAACGACTCATCCAGATCCTTCTGAAGTTGTGCAAATGCCGAATGGAGTTGAAATTCCTCTTGGAAAGGGAGTTGAGTCGAAAGTTAAAAATACGTCGCTTCTCTACAATGAGTATCCTTTTATCATAAATTTTTTAAATGATTTATTTTTATTATTAAGAATGGCTTGTTGCTGGGTTAGGAAGTTCCAAATAGGCTGAATTCGAACAATTTTTTTTTACGGCGAAGAAAATTAATTATTGCAAAACTGAAAAATTTTACAACATCAATTTTTTATGGAATTCAGACCCATTTAAACTGACTCCATATTAATTCAAAAAATGTATTAGCTTGGGCGTCAAAAAGTGATGGATAAAAAAATTAGCCACTTTTTGCGTGAAGTGTCTGGGTCTAGGTTCGCCAAGGTCGTAGTCGTAGATATGTTTCAAATGATATTTTATAAAAAATGTGGATTTTGACCTTGGGATAATGAATCGTCATGTGATTAGCGCGCTTTACTGAACAGAGAAATGAAGATTAAACAAGAGAACTGCTTAAAATTTTTTGAGAAAAAAATTTTTTTTGAATTTTTTTTGAAAAATTTTTTTAGAAATTTTAGTTGATTTGTCCGATTTTTTGTTGCATGAAAAAAAAATTTTTTGGTCATGCAATAGAAATTTAAGGTTATTTTGAAATATAAATTTATAAAGTCGGTCGTTTGTAAAAAGCAGAACAGAAAATATTTTAAAAGCTTTATGAATAAGGTGCTTGATTTTTTTTTAGTTTGGTTTTTTCGTTTTTTTAAAGGAAATGAAGATTTGCTCAGTGTTTTTAAATGAAATGCTAACTCGCTTTTTTTAGCGATAGCCACCATGATGCTAACTTTTTTTTATTTTAATGACTTTTTCTGTCACTGCCAGCACGCAAGCAGGTGATTAGATGAGTTATGGAATATTTACGAACTGTTAACTTTTTTTAAAAAATATCTGAACGTTACTATCCACCTGTAATCAGAACATGCGGAATAAAAATTAGACTCCTGTTTGACAGATTCATAGTCTAAACTTCGATTTTTGTCCTATTTTGCAAGTCTTGGCCTTATTCGATCCATCAGGTGGATTCGTGCTCTCAGGCCACTTACTAAACCAAGATTTTAAATTGGGCCGAGTTTTGACCTGAAATTAGCTCCCCAAATTCCAGCTTGATTTTTAAACTTCACTATTAAAAAGGAAAAAATCTCAATTTAAAATCAAAATCAATTTTCAATAAATTTATTATATTAACAAACGACAACAATGATTTTTAATTTTGTAAACATTTAACTTCAGTTTTTATTTTCTAATTTTTATTTATCCAGGCTAATCAATAAATCAAATGAAGCTGTCATAGCGCATTCACAATAGCAGCTCAAATTTTCAAATGACAACAAATTAAACACACTTGGTTTTCCTTAACTAAATTTTTTCAGATACATCGTCTACGACGTCGCTCAAGTTAAGATTCAATACCTTTTGCGGCTTAAATTTAATCACAAAGTATAATCAGTGGGTTGCTCAAATTGCGAACATTCCAGTATTTTTTTTTTTTTTTTTATATTATTTTTCAATATTCAAATTTTTTTTATTCTTTTTGACTAATAGGGCCATACTTTTTTTATAACTGAGGAGAAAAAAAATTACGGCGTAGTATGTTGATTAGCTATTATTTTCATTCATTTTTAATTTTTTTCGTTAATAATAAGAACTTCAAAAATTAAGATTTTTCTTCTAGAAATGCTTCTGCGAGGCTTTTTGATCCCACGAAGCTAATTTTTGTTTATCGTTGCGTTAATGTTAAGTTATTCTTCCTTTTTTGTGTACCTTCGTTAATTTAATACGTTAAGTTTTTGTGTTTTAAAAAAAACTGTAGTAGTTCTTTTTTTTCCCCGAATAAGGTAAAACACCCAGTGATTGACCAAGCACCAGTGACTGACCGGCCATAAGCTAAACATGTTATCCATATAAGGTAAACATGTTTAGCTTATGGCCTGATCAGTGACTGGTGCTTGGTCAATAACTGGGGGTTTTACCTTATGTTTTTGAAATAATTTCGCGTTCTCTAATTCAGCTTTTGAATTACACTAATTACTCAAAGCAGTGTTAAAACGTTTATTTTTAAGTGCCTAAAATAAAGAAAAACATTTCAGTTACCTTAAATTAATTTAATTTTTTTACACACAAAGCAGAGTACGGATGATCCGGCCCAATTATTTCGGCATAAGTTTTCCCATTGTGGGTAAATTCAGTGTAAGAATTTTTCAAAACTTCTGTGAAGCCGCTTCTTTGACCGCATTTTTGTGAAAATCGAGATGTAAATATGGCGCTGACGACTTTAGGGGCAAGATTTAGAGCTTCTGAATTTTTAAATTCTTTAGCATCCGATTTTACGTCAATCGCACTGTTTTTGTTCTCGTTTTTGGTTTTCAAATCTAGGGCTAATTTAGCCGACGTGGTAACCAATCCAGTTCCGATTCCTCTTCCTTTTGATGTGGATTTTACTGAAAGGAACATGATCTCAAAGTAACAGTTTGTGTCGAATGTTTTAAATATGTCGTATTGTTCGTCTACTTTAACCATGAAGTCGACGAGCCCCACAGCAGAGGGATCTTTAATATGGTCCTTTGCGAATTTTTCGAAGTAGCTGAGCTGGCCGGGTGGTGGTTTTACCTTTACAATAATATGGTTAATTTAGATTTTTCCCCATCGAGATGCTTAAGTTTTTGTTGAAAAATTTACCTGCACTTTGTTAAATGCGACCCCTAAAACTTCATTGGTTCTAGTGTCAACCGCGACGAAGGAAACTCCATCTTTAACGGTATCGATTGCCAGATCTTCTAGTTCTTTTGTTGCTTGTGTTGTTTTGTACCTGAAACAATATTCACGATAAAAAAAATTGAGAATAAATCAAAGGTTTTACCGTTTTTGGGGAAAAAAGAGGTGGTTGATTTCTGAAAGTGAATGACGTGTAACTAGGATGTTTGCTGCCGTGCAAAGGCGCAAAGTCTTGTTTACTGAACGTACCCATCTCATTTTCATCGAAATCAAAATGGTCGGGTTGGCTTACGAATTATATTTTCTATTCTTTGTGTTTCCCTTGTTCAGTGTTTTAATTAATTGTGTTAGTGTGACGTAAGTGTGAAATAAGTGTTTAAGTGTTAAAGTGTGAAGTTTATTTGATGCCGGAGAGAGGAAACATGTAAGTTTTTTCCCACACAAAAAACAGTTTTGGTGCATAAGCCGGTGGTCGGTTTCACATGTTCCAAGATAGGGGCTAAATAATCGCTTCGTTTTTATTATATTTCGCTTTTATCAACCTTATAAATTCGATTTCAACAATTAATTATGATTTTCAACTTTAATAGGAGCAGATTTTACCATAAAAACGTGAGTTTAAGCAATGTTTTGAGGTGGGAATGTAGGAAAGCTGTATTAAAAAATTCTTCAATTTGTAGCACTTTTAATCCGATTTGAAAACTGAATACTTAAATTGGGAAGCAAGTTTAAGCTTTCATTTTTTCTTATTCTTGTATTGCACTATCAGGTATCCATCAGCATTTGTTTGTAGGGTTAATTACATTCTGGACAAAACGTTTAATAATTTTGAAGGAATGCATCAAATATGTTGTACTGTTTTTATTGCAGTTGAACTAATTACTTTTTAATTTTATTATAACCTTGATTTACAGGAATTTAATGGCATTTGAAAAGATTAGAATCGTTGCTGAAGTGAATAGACAAACCAGCAATAATTGTTGATTCTCTCTTTCAAAAAGTTAATTAGAGTAGGACGTCCCACATTTTGAACACTGGCAAAGCCATGAAAAATTTTAAAAAACAAATTTGTTACAAATTGTAAGCAATGACATGGAGGCGTTACAACTAAGAATGACACTTTAAAAAGTTCTGTTTATTAAAACATGATCATTAATAATCTGGCTTTTGAATTTTTGAAGCTTTAAGGTAAGCAAAGTTAAGGAAGCTGAATTCTTGAAGAAGAGCTTAAAAATTTGTATGATTAATCTGAAGATTATAACAACTAAGCCTGGTGGTGTGGACAGGAGCCCGATAATCATATTTCTTATTTACTGGTGCAGCTGATTACCAAAAAATGTATCTTTAAGAACGTGAAGGTGATGAAAAAATTTTTTAGCAGTTAGTTGAGACTCTATTTATGGGTTTGTGGTCTAGGCTTACTCAGTTTTAAAAATGTATATTCATAAAAATAAAATAAAAACCAAAACTTAGGCAATGCACCCTAGAGAGCTATTGTTAGCCATTATTGATAACAAATCTTGTTGCAAAAAAATTTAATTTTCGCCCGTAATTTAAGATTCGCCCGTAATTTAAGATTCGCCCGTAGAATTGCGATTCGGCAAATTTGTATTCATAATGCTTCATTTTTTTCTATATTTCGTCTAAATCTCTATTTGATTTTCAGAAATACTACTCTGAACAGCCCTAAAACCAAAACCGAATTATTTTTTCAAGATCTGTGTACCAGAACTTTTTGATCAAGGGTCAACTAAGTAATCTCGCAAGTGTCAGTCAAACTGCTAAAGTTTTTTTGATTCATTTATTATTAGAAAATCTTACTTGGTTTTATTAGGCAAATCTTTCGAATCCTCCAACACTCTAACGCTGCAACAAACTTTTTCTTCAGGGAAAAATGATTGCCTCAGCACTTCGACCGCTCCTGGAAGGTATTCTGAAGTGAGGCGAACAATTTTAAAATCGTTAGCCATTTTTTCTACGAAATAAAATTTCAGTTTTAATTAACGAAGAAGTTAATCGTGAATTTAAACAAAAATAAATCAACCGTACCTGGAATATCAAAAGTGAAAGTTACGCGGTGGGCACACCAGAATAATGCTAATAAAATTCAAGAAAGTTTACCGGCCGATGCTACTCGACTGAATGATAAATAAAAACTCATTTCTGTCAATCTACATAGGCTTGTTTAGCTTTTCATTATCTTACACAAGCCGCGTTTTGTCTTGATTAAAGCTGGGAGTCATTCTAAAGTACTTAATACTAAATAAAAAAATCTTGGATCTGATCATTATTTAGGCTTACTTTGCTACAGACTGAAGTGGCAACGACCATTTTGGCAAACTTTTTTATCGTAATAGAATTTTTAACTGAAAATGGGAAAATCTGTATTAAGGGCTGAGGTTAGAAGGATTTTTAAAAAAAGTGGACATTTGGCCATTTCCGATTTTCTCAAAAATCTTTTTATTTTTTTGCTGTCGAAAACGACAAGATAACAATAAGTAAATAAATATTAATAGCCGACCACTTATCGGTCTTTTTTTTCCCTTTCGATAGCCCTCTTCATTTGACTCAAGCAACAGACACGCTATTGCGTTTATCTTCTATTATCCAATTATAGATTTGGTTTAAATAATGGTAAATTCGTGTATGAGAAGGCCGACTGCAAACAGAAAACAAATTCTTTTGATTTCAACTGCATTTAGGAAAAGTACAATTAGCTTTTAATCCGATCCAGATGATATTACACTGCAATTAAAAGAAAATAATGTTTCAACAAAGGGCCTTATCATTTTTCATCGGAATACGGGCAATTTTTTTTTACGTAGCACGTGGCATCAAAGTATGTCATCAAGGACGTTTTTTTTTATTGGGAAGGGTAAGAAAAATTCAAAGTCCATTGAGGATTCCCGCCTTCGTTAATTACGTTTATAAATGTGGGTTGCTTTTAAGTGCTGCAAGTTGCAGGATGAAGTTATATTAAGGAGCTAGTGGTTTATGGTTTAGAATTATAAGTTTTTGGTTCTGTTTTTTATTTTATTCCCTTTTTTTCAGGTCGTAGGAGTAAAATCAAAAACAGAAGATAAAATGGCGGGGGACAGGAGAGTGGACAGGATTCAGCTTGATCAGAAGCAGGTAGGATCAAAAGCGTGGAGAGCGATTTTAAACCCTGGGGAAAGAGCAAAGATCTTTTAGGCTTTCAAGTTGCTTCAGGCTGAGTTTTTAGTGAGCAAGATCTATAATTATGCTTATGCATAAGATTAGGGTAACCGGTGAGGCATGTTTTGTCTTGCTCAAGGAATGGCGTCCTTGCCCTGTGGTGAGCTCCCTTCTCAGGGTTATGAGTTAGTGGAGAGCAGCAGCTTCGCTAATACTGACCTAGGGCTGAAGATGGTATTTATCGGCAAGGCCTAGGCTCAGATACCGTGAGGCAGAGTTGGATCAATCGTATAGCTCCCGTACTGCGATGTGGAAGACTATGGAAAGTCACCACATTATTTGATATTCCTAGTAAGATCATCAATGGTTGGCCATGATGATCGCCAATCTCCGACGAGAAGCGGGCATTTAAAGAAGAAGATAAGATTAGCGGTGTTAAGAGCTTTTAAGATCACATCTATCTGAACGCCTCTCTCGGCTGCTTTTGAGGTCGACGCTTGTCGAATTGAGCGGGCCTTAAATCGAGTTGGGTCAATGCCGCAGAGTTGAAGTGTGGTCGTGAGCCATTTGCTGATGGTTGCAGTGCGAACGGTTGCATAAGGAGATTTTATGCTGATGGTATTTACTCTTGATCATTACTGTATCTCTTTTTTGCCTTAACCCGAAAGACCTTGGCAAGTTTCTTGTTGTCGAAAAAAGCAAACGGATGGTCATGGTTGGCCAAAAATATTTTTAGTAGTAATAATTTGTAAAAAGTCGTCATCTTCTCCTTTGAAAGTTTCTTAAGTTGGAAAAGAAATTGAGTTCGCTGGTGACAGAAGATTTATCCAGCCGTTTTGCATCCAGAAGATTATCATCACACGGTAATCATCCAGTGGTCTATTATCCATGTATCCACTTAGCCAGTAGTTAATTCATCCAACTCAATAAGCCAGTTGATTTCGCCAAGCAGCAAGTAGTGGGGATCGAAAGAGAATTCGAAAATTTCTTTTTCGATTTTCACCACTGCTGCTTGGGTAAGGTGAACATAATTTAAAAATCGAAAAAACAGATCAGTCTTACTAGTGTTTGGACCTGTAAGAACTAACTACCACTCAAACAAACAACCGTTTGAAATTTGTTCGTTATAAAAGAGTTGTTCCGGTGAAATTTCGTTCGTTATATCCGAATTTTCGTTATAGCCGAATTCGTTATAACCGAGATTTTTTTTCATTACTAAGATAGCGGGCCAACCAAATGTTTACAATTTGTTCGTTATATCCGATTTTTCGTTATAACCGTGTTCGTTATAAGTGGGTTCGACTGTATTTCTGGATCAGACCTGTCTACTATATTACTTCTCTTTCCCTCTCTCTCGGTCTCTCCTCCACTTTTTTTTCAAGGGAGTAAAAATAATTAAAAATCAGGTTCAGATTTAATCGAACTTTATTTTTTTCTACCATGAAAAAATACAATGGCCCTGTAAATTCCTGTTTGAAGTAAAACAGACAACTGACAAAAATCGCACGGAAAACATCGAATATGATCGATGGAACTTTCACAGCGCATGATCACTGAATCATTAGGGGTTGTCCTTTCGATTTCGATACACCCTCTCACTAACGCGGTTTCATATAGTTCAAAGCTACACCGCGTTCGTTCTAGTCATTTAATCGGTTCCTTATACTTCCTCCGCACCTTTTTTCTGCCAAAAAAAAATTACATCCAGTGCTATAATCAAGTGCTAAAATCAATCATTTTAATTAATACCAGAAACTGAAAATTTTTCATTCGGGTTTTTCGGTATAATTTTTTTTTTGAAAAATCAATTCACGGAATTCCAATATAACGTAACGTTATCTCTCTCATTATAATAGCCGCTTTCGCGATTATCAGGCATATTGTTTACGCACGTGTCCTTACACGTGCGGTAACGTAAACAACTCATTTAAACACAATAATCTGTGTCTTGGCCTCTTGAGTCATGTTTTCGGAATTAACTCACCCTTTATAATCAATAGGGCGAAAAAAATACATCGCTCATCCTTGTTATCTTTTTTTTTTTTTTTTTTTATTATTTCTTGCAAATAATGAAACGCGGTGATACGAGCTAAGATAATTTATGGTGACGTTATAAAAAGTGATGATTGAAATTATGACGTTTTGAGCTTAAAAAAGTGAAAAAAGTGATTTCGTGAGACGAAAAAAATGTTTAACATGGAAAATTTGGACTTGGAAGCCGTTAATCGGCAGTTTTTACTCGAAACTCAAGGTTTTTTGGGACCGATCGGCGGTGGTGGAACCGGTTCCTGTACTTCTAGTTCTTCTACTCATAGTGATCTTTTATTTTATGATGATAGTTCGAATTCGGAGTTGTCGACTTATTCTTATGGGACGGATGATGAGAATAGTCAAGAAAGTGCAGGTAGGTGAAATTTTTTTTTTTTAATGGTTTTGTTTATATTTTTTGATTGAAAATGGTTTATAAGTTTTATGGGAAATGTTTCAGGTGGGCCAAATAGAAGAGTAAGGCATAGGAGGAGGAGTAAGTGTCCGCAGCAGCAAGTGCAGCAGAGGCAGGCGGCGAATTTGAGGGAGAGGAAGAGGATGCAAAGCATAAATGATGCTTTTGAAGGTAAGTTGGGGTTTTTTATAGTTTTGAGTTTTGAAAAATTTTTGAAGTCATGAACGGGACTGCAAGTAGCCGGAAAGATTTAGACATTTTTACACAAGATTTAGTTGCCGTTTGAAAGATTGATAAACGGTGGAAAATGTTTTCCGGTTCCAGAAAAATTCCTGGAATTTTCTGAGATTTTGTATGTGCTGTATGGGGTTAAATTTCCATAAAGATTTTTGCATGGTTGAAATTTCGAGTTCGAAAGGCTGATTTTGAAATTTTCAGAACTTGTCAAAATTCGAAATTTTTCAATTGTGGTAATATTTATTTTCCGGGGAATAATTTTTTTGTTTGAATTTGGCGCAATCCGGTTGAAAGAGTTGACCGAGCTTTTTATTGACCTTCACGGTAATAGAATCCCCATCAAAATTTTTTTTTTCCTGCGCCGAAATTTCCTCTTAAAAATTCTTGGCCGCGCTTTACAAAAGAAAAAAATTTCCTCTTTTATTGCTAATTTTTGGTTGATAAAATGAACCCAAACTTTCGCCTAATAGAAGCGGCAGCACCGTTTATAATAATTATCCATTGGAGATGGCCGTCGCAAGCTCGTTATTAAAATTTTGGCGGCAGCGCAACATTTTTGAGGGAAACATTGCTGAACTAATTGTTTACAAGGGTCCAATTAAATATTTAGTGATAATCCAGGCTTAGTTTTTCTTAATTTTTTTTTTTAAATCGTGCGGCTTTAGGCTCAAGTTGGCACAAACATTGGCCTTAAGGATTGTTCGAATAAGTAATTCTGTTTGACAAATCTTAGAAAGCTAGCAGAAATTTTGATCGGCAAATTGTTAAAAAAAAGTCTAGTTTTTTGGGAGAAACTGTAAACTGGAGAAACTCAATTTATGTATTCTTTTTTTCTCGTTTCTTGTTCGAAATTCTCGAAAATTTAGATTGTCTAGCTCAGGCTAAACATTAACCAATCGAATCCACAAAAAAATTTTTGAATTCAGATGAGTACTTCCATGCAGAAGACCGTATTTTTGAGCCCTAAACGAAACTGGCATTTATGAAGACCGCCACTCCGAATTAATGACGAAATATGCAGTTTTTCCAACCCAAAAAGACTGTGGAGCATTTTTTCCATTTTTTTTCGCTTTTCTTGTGAAGAGAAGAAATTTTTTCAAAACTGTTCATCCATTTCCCTGTAAAAATTTAGGTATTAGAGTTGTAATCAAAACCTTTCCCACAATTTATAAAAAAAAATCAAAATAATTTTTATTTTATTTTTTGAAAACGGAAAATTCTTTGAAATTTTTGACTGGGAAAAAAATTCTGTGAAATTACTTGAGTCTGTCAACTTCACCATTTTTTAAGAAACTAGCAGCTCTTACTGAGCCACAGCCGATACATACCCTCTTAGTGATCAAGCCAATCCTTCATCTAACGTCGCATAAATTAAGTAAAAAACTTATGAAATATTAAATTTCTTTTGAAATAGTCAACTAAAAAATAAGAAAAATTTTCTCGGAAATATTTCGTATAAATCGACTACTTTTCAAGCCGACGGGCGACGGTGTTAAAAATTTTTAATCTTCAGCCAGGGTTAGAAATTTTTTTAAAAGTTTCGCCGCCACGCTGAAAATTTTATTAATTTTAAGCACTTTTCCCCCAAATAATTTAAACTGGGTCAAAGATCCCTAATTTCTTTCGATTCAAAACACCGACATACTAACGGATTTTATGAAATTTTGTTCTAGGTCTACGTGTACATCTCCCAACATTACCATACGAAAAAAGACTTTCCAAAGTCGACACACTAAAACTCGCCATAGGTTATATCAATTTTCTCAGCGAACTAGTTCGAACAGATAAAGGAGGTGAAAATGGTTTAAGTTTAAAAACGGGAAATAGCAATCATAGAGAAGAACCTAAAAAAGTTGTAATCCGAGGTAAGTTCAAAACTCATCAAAAAAATCTCTAAATTTTTAACACCCCTTCATATTTAATAACAAGCACCCGCTAAGGGAAGACACAAAAATTTTTAATACAAAATTTTCCATGGTTTGTATTAATCGGTTCCATTTGATTGGTTACGGTTTTGTGGGTTAAAATATAAAATTTTTAACCCCCCCTCGGGTCCTGTCATGTCCGGCAGATGTGACTTCCGCTCCTTTTTAAATTTCCCTATTTCTTAATTACTTGTACTGCACGCTTGTAAATGAAAATGTTTTCCGTGACAAGTGTTTTTTTTTTTTCAATGAAGGGAAGTTTTTAAATGGAAACGGATAAGGTTTAAATAACCTTTTCCCCGTGCACCTTTTAAATCCCCTTTTTAGAACGAGGATGTTTCTCGCAAACATTTTACCTTCGGGCTATTTTTGCATGTGGCAAACCATAATTTGCAAAATCAACATGATATTTCTCCCGTTTGTAATTATATAAATAGAGGACGGAAGGAAAAGGAAACCATTGTTTACTTTGGATAAAAGGGTCTGATTTTCCTGTTAAACGTAACGCGAAAGTCTGTCAAAAGTTTTGAAAAATTTATGATATTTAAACAAGCATCACAAGTCGTAGGATTTTATCAGGGGGCGGTGTTTGGGAGGTTGATAAAAGGGTTTGCGTGTGAGTTAGGTTCCCCTTTTATATGATGCGAAATTTCAGGAAATCGTTTATTTTTTATGATTACCGAAAGAGGATTTACTTAGAAATCTGTTCAGTTCTTTTTAATTTTGGAGGGACTTTCAAGAGACTTACAAAAAAGTTTTCATAACTTTTTTCCAATGATTTCAGAGAAGTCAAGTGGATGATCCATGTAAAATTAACAATAAAATAGAACGATCCAAAAAGTTTGAAAAAATTCATGATATAAAAACGCTGTGAATCAAAGAGCAATAATAATTTTTCCCAGCATAAAAAATCATGCTCTATACAAGCTTCATGGAAAGCTTGTCATTGATCAGTATATGATCACAATGCAGATCAAACTTTGTTCCTTTTTACTTTCGAGCGACACTAGGAGTGAAGGAAGTATTGTAATCGTCGAAAAATTGACTTTCCGTAATTTTAAGTTTTTCCAAGTTTTTTTAATTGGGAAATCCGTTTCAGATGTTGTAGAGCAAACGTCTGTCGGTCGTTCCGTCCGTACACAAAGTCCCGATTTTCTCGAAAACGGCTCCGACGATTTTTCTTAAATTTTGCACAGCCACACTAGAGGCCGTGACAATGAACACCCCGGCGGCGGTTTGGCTGGCAAAATTCGAATTTGACCGCAATCGGCCCAACTTTGGCCCGAATGTAAAAAATTTCGAACTTTTTGATCGAAGGTGTTATTTGGGATCAAAATATGTTCAATAATGCTCAGATCTGGCGCATCCGCCTATTTTGGCCTTTTTTTTAGGGCAAAATCATGACTTGCGAATGGTCCGACAGATCTCGGTCCGATTTGGTTCAGAGGCTTGTGGGGCAGTTCTAAAAAAGGTATCCATAAAACCATTGTCATAGGCGGCCCCCGAAAATCCATTTTTGGCCATTTTCGGACCAAACCATAATTTTTAAATCGCTCAACGGATTCCTCAAATTCGGTAAAACCTCTTGTCAAGTGACAGTAAGAAAATGTAAGCAGCCGTTTTCGGCCAGAAAAGCGGCTCTTTTACACGCATCCGACACGGTTAACGCAAGGAGCGAGAAAGTTTGTACAGGGTGCGTGCGTCCTTACCATCTATCCACCATTACTGTGCAACTCCTCCACTGTGCATATACCCGGACTGAGGGACTCCTAGTTTTTGCATGAGTTTGAACGATCTATCATTAGCATTATTCGATAATTTGATTGTCAGGCAGCTACTCATCTTACTAGAGACAGAGTTTGCGTTGGCTGGCTAGACTTGTCCAAGGCTTAGGATGAATGCAAAATTACTAAAGTACTGATTGGAGGCTCCAACTTGGAGTTGGCTAGACAAGTTGAAGACCTTAACTGAACCAGGGATAGAGAGCCTGAAAGAAGACTCTTTTTATCGAAATCCTGGCTTCTCATTGGCTGTGACCAAAATCGTTTTCAACTGACTTCCGTCGATTGGTGGTGACGTCATACGTCTTCTGCTGCTCGATACATAACTTAGGTTTGGTGACAACCAATCAAAAAGCAGCTATCCAGTTGGCGGCTCTCTCCTTTCAGGCTCTCTAACTAGAGATGCTAATACAAAGGCTTGGGACTTAATTATTTGGCCTGCAGGTTTCCCGTCTTTTGAAGCACAAAATACTGGCATCAATGCACACTTTTTAGACCTTAGTTTTGAACAGGAAACACTCTAGGAACGCTGCACCCTCTCTCAAGTTTTCTTAAAAAATACCTAGACTTACTTTCCTCAAGTTTCTCCCTCGGTTGCGGCCAAGCGGCTGGGACCTATTACTTTCATGGTTCATAATTCTGAAGATATTGTTTTTGACAAAGATTTGCTTTTTTTTTCTTAAAGACTTTTGCCTTGAAGACAATACCTTTTACTTAATTTATCTTTATTCTTTTCTTTCAGGATATTACGGCGGGACTCATAGCTTATCTTGGTCTAGTAATAAGGAAAACGGCTGTAACGGCATCATGCATGCCAAAGTTTGGACTCCCGAAGATCCAAGAGCTAACAAATCTTCTCTACCAGGAAGCTCAGCGTACTCAACCTAGACAAAAAAATTTTTTAATTCATTTTCAAGACATTCTAGTTAAATTCTCCAAAGCCATGTAAGATTTTTTGTTGATTTTGTATAAATTATTGTAAAACGAAAAAGCTTTATTCGATTCTAGTCCAATATAAATTATTTATTACAATTAACGATTAATTATTCGGGAGCATGATATTCGAATTGCTTATATTTCCCCGGCGTGGATAATGAATCATGCACACCCGGGCAGTCAGGTGACCGATTTCTCAGCGGCGCTATGTTTATGTATCTCTCTTAAACAACCCCTTAAGCAATTTGTTTCATGTGAGGATGAGGGTTCCGGGTAAGAAGGGTTCTTACGGAGAGAGACGAAATATTTGTTGCGTAGGGTCGAATCCTGGTGCCATTAAATACAATGTTTTCTCCTTGGAAGGTTTATAATCCTCGGCACTTGAAAAACAGTTCATCAATTTTACATTAGGAGAATGGAAAAACGTCTTGGGAATTTTAACATATGTTTAAAAACGCGGGGGATGAAAATAAGGGAGAAAGAAGAGAGAAACAGCGCAGGAGTGAGAGGGAAGTGAGAAACGGAGATCCTGTCCAATCGGTTTTGACTCCAGGCGGAGCTTTCCGTGTTTTTCAAAATGGCTTAACTTTCGTTAATTTTTTTTTTAGTTTTTTGATCTGTTTTTCCTGTTTTTAAAAATAAGTATCGATGAAAACGTTAGCTCAGGTTTTTCCAGGGGACCCGAATCGCTCTTGACGGCGCCGATTTGTAAATCAATTAAAGGAAAAAAAATTTAACACAAAAATGTATTAGAGTTTTGGAGAAAAAATTTCTCTTTAGTTTTTCAGGTTTATAGTTTATGGCTTTATAATTTTGTTGCTATGAAGCAACAAAAGTCGAACCCATATGTTTTTCTCAAAATTTTTAAGGAGCCCACCTATATTATTTGAATACCATAATTTTTTTATGCTGAACGGAAAAACTGTTTGAAAATTTTGCTAAACAACCCGAATTTTAGATCTGGCACTTTTAAGTGTATCTGTTTGAAATCACGAGTTATAGACTCTGGAAAATCTTTTTAATGGATTTATTGTGTTGATGGGTTATTCGATTATTGATTTTTAAAGAAAATGCTGGATAGCTTGAATTTTGAAATGCAAAAAACAAATTAAATATTGAGCTAGATGAAGCACTGGCTATCTGATTTTTGAACGATGTTATGGTTTTTGATATCAGGCTTCATACGAAGCCGAAATATTCGATTGCAGCAGCGCTCTATCCCCAACAACAAGCCGCCGCATATTATACGTATATTATACGTAGAAATTAAGACTTTTGGTATAAAAAGTCTTAATTTCTACGTATAATATACGTATAATATGCGGGCTTGTTGTTGGGGATGGTTTTTTTTAATTTTTTGGCCAAAGACTTAAAGTCTGATAGAAGGTAACATTGAGAGATCCTAAATTAAATGAAAAGTTAGTTATAGCTTATTATACTCAACTCCTAAAGCGGCGCCTCTGTAAAAGAAACTCGTGGTTGGTCGTAGATCAGCCCCCCGTTCTGGTAAAATTAATTTAGCGGCTGCATATGGCTGCCCGATGACTGGAGCAAGCTCGTAATTGAAATTCTGGCGTTGATTCTCTAAAATATGGCGGCATTGGGCTGCAACGGAGGCCGCAATGAGGGTGTCTAGTGAAATTGCTGGCGGTGACAACCCATTATCGGCTTTTTAAGGCATGTCGGTGGCGGAGCTTCACATGCAGTTTCTCATACTTAATTCTCTTTTTTGGTACATTTTAATTTTTCCTTGGCTTAATTACAGCTGCAGCGGCAGTGGCGGTGACAGCGGCTACATTGATATGATCATTTTTCACCGGCTGCCGAGTGACTGGAGTACGCTCGTAATTGAAATTTTCTAAAAAAACGGCGGCGATGGGCTCTAACGGAGGCTGCAATGAGAGTCTAGTCAGACGTAGCTGATTTGGCTGAGGCTTTGTTGTGTGTGGGATTTTCTTAGAGTCCGGGACCAGGGACCCAGAAGCCCGGGACCGGTTTTCTTACTTTTCTGAGCTTTGATCCAAGGGTGTCGTTTTAAGAGTTATCTGGCATGAATTAAACAAATTGGAATATTTTAGCATCTCGCAAGAGAAGTGTTTGCTTCTCATTTCCCAAAAAATGTGGACAAAACTTGGATTATTTTGACGTCTCCTTTAATTAAAACGCAATTTCTAAACAGAAATTTGTAGCAGTCCTACTCTATCCCACCAAGCCATGCCCTTCCATTCCTCATCAAACAAATCTACGCCTATCCTAGGTTTTCAGTTTTACTGGAACTTCTTTCCCCTGAATTTACTCCCATCGGTAAACCTAAACCCAATTTAATTTTTCCTCGAATAAACATTTTTACCCTAATCCATTTCCGTTATTTAATTCTGACTTTACTGCAGACTTTTGTCAGTCATGACTTGCAATTTATTGAAATTAAACCTGAAATATTTCCTTTGGAGCTTATTCGTGTGAAAAGGTTTTAGAAACGAATTAAACATTATCGACAAGGCAATTTACCCCGAAATCCAAAAAAATGAAAACTTCTTTTAGCTACAACTCTATATTTTATATTCATGGGAAAATTCGCACCTGGGCTTCTTCCCAGGACTTTTTTACGCAAACTCCGTCTCGGAAATCAATAACCTGTTTTCCGTATTATACATCTCAAAAATATCCCGATTTTGGATTCATCCAAAACCAAAATCAAACACGCAAAAAAAAATCCTTGCATTTGTTTTTAATCCCCCTCCCCCATCCCTTTTTTCATTTTTTAAATTAAAAGAAAACCAACCCCTATATGACATTTAAACTCTTATCTCAAACACATCTCACTTCGATATTCAATTCCCAATGTTAATCCGTAGACAATCCAGATTTAAATTCGAAGATTATTATAAATGGATCAATATTTAAAATAAAAAGTAAAAAAGGGAATCTCGAGGTCTTTTTTTTTTTTCGGGCCCGTGCCCCAGTTTTATAGCCAGGTGTCATTCTTAACCCTCTTATCTCTATTGTGGTCAATCAATTGTCATTACTACCCTATACCCTCTCACCCCCATGCTTTATTTGTTGTCAATTATATATCAGTTATTCAGCACTTGGACCTAAAGGAGAGTCATAAGCCCTTATTTAATAATAACAATATCATGTACACGGATCGAATTATATGGGTCAGTTTTTTGTGTTTTTATCGAGTGCTTTTTAAATATGGGAGATGGATATGTTTGGATTAGTGATTATTGTCGGTTTTGGAGGAAAAGTATGAGTGACCAGGAGGTCGAGTCTGCGGCTCTTGCCGTTCGGACATTGGAAAAATTGTTGATGTGTGGGAATAATGTCTTGGAGGGTCCTACAGGACCTGATAATCATCTTTGTGCTTGTCAGAGAGAATGAGGAGATCCAGAGAGTCATTGGTCAGGCTTTTATCACAGGGGTGATCAAGTCCAAGAAGCTGCAGTGGCCGGGGGACGCGGTATTTGCTTCTGTGATAAAAGATGCCGGATTTAGACCATCGTGGACTAGACTTGAGGCTCTCGACTGAGAATAATGTATCGCATCATGTACTTGGACCTGAGTGGAATCTGCTTACGCTTGAGAATATGATGTAGAGAATATAGTGGATAGAGTTTAAAGGGTCGCCGGTTGACCATTGAAATGGTAAATCGTCCTGGTTCCCGGGCGGTACAAGTGCCTTATACATGTCAGGTCCTGAATGGAAGACCCACGAGTCCCAAACTTGTTTTAGAAGAAAGGTTGCGGTGTTTAAAGGAAGAATAATGTGTTGAGGAATGAGGGTCGACTTGAAGTTCCTGGCTGGAGGGAAGCAAGCAAGGATTGGACAAATTGGTGTGGTGTGATGCAAATCATGCGACAGTAGGCCACAGTTACTGGACGGAGGAAATACTATTCCACCTCCTTTAAGTCGTTAGTATTAATTAGTATTTGACGGCGGAGGAAGCGACAGGATTCAGCCGGAAGAAGAATGACTTACTATCCAGCAATAGGGCTTAAGGCCAAGAGAAAGAAAGCATTGAAAGCAAAATAATTAGCTCTTCTGTGTTCAGCCAAGTGGCGTATTGAGACCATATTGAAAGAAGATATACAGTTGACTCTTTACTATTTTGGGTTTCGTCATCAATTTGGCGGCCTAATCATTTCTCCCCTTTTTTTCCTTGAAGATTACGTCATAGCTTGAACGACCAATCAACCTCTTTAAGACCTTCCTCTTTAAGTAGGAAGTAGTTCTTGATAGTAAGTCGTGAAACATTTTGAGACAGGGACCATTTTGCCGATGGGGGACTCTTTTGATGTTGCTGTGCCAATAGTTTAGATTTTCCAGTACCTTCAATTTTTTGTATTAGTGACTAAAAGAATAGACTGGAATTAGCATTGAACAATAATTCTTAATTTTGCTTAGAAAAAATTTAAGGTCACAACACTTCAAGTACTGCACTTGAAGAGCTTTATTGAGCACCTCACATCCTGTTTTTTATCAAAACGATCAGCAGAAGCTCCCCTTATCTAACACAATTGCACAAAATTAGATAAAAATTAAACATTAAATGCCACCTAACCTCAGTCACCACCCAGCCCATCACGATATGTTGAAAAAAAATTTATTTTCACCCTTCTCATCCCCCGATAAAGATTGCATGAGTGCTTTATGATTAATTCGTGGATGATCGTGTAAAAACCAATGGAGATATCCCGTTATGAAAATTTTTTTCGAAAAAAAAAACACAGGATATGCTGGGGTGGATCACTACATATTTCCGGCTGAGCGATCTTCGTTTTGAGGGAGGGGGGTTTGAACTTTGGGTTAAGGGCTAAATTTTGTGAATTAGTTCCGGTGCAATTCATCTGCTTTATATATTTTCAATTGTTTGACAATTGAACAATTATTACAAATAAATTGTCTTTGCGAGTTTGCCGCGCACGTGTTTTCTAATTTTCAAGACTTTTAGTGGATTTCATTTCCAAAATTTTAATGTTATGGGAGGCATTTTGAAAATGGCCTACAGGTCAAAATCAGCACGGTCATTATATACGAAGACAGGTGCTGTCGTCGTGGCTAATTCTCAACAAGTTTCCCCATACCACGGGACATAAACCACCCCTTCTCCGACAAGCACCCAGCTGCGTGTGTTTATATTAAGGGTTGGATATTCGCAAATGCATTATCATATCTCCACAACTCATCCCAAAGATCTATTCAATCGTAATTAAGAAGTGTATAGTCCTATGATAATACACTGAATTTGTAGAGGCTTGGAAAAAAAAAAGAGCTCAAAAGCCGGGGCGTTAAAATTTTAAAGGGGGTGTATCAAGAGCTTAAATCAAAAATTCGATTTTTTTTATTTACCGAATTACGGGGTCCTTGTGATTCGCACAGATTGTTTTACGTCTAGACTAAAACGTAATCTGATATTTTCACCCGCACGATGTGCTCGATCAATGTAAATAAGAAGTAAAAAGGATTCGACTGTCTTTTTTTTGTGTATAAGTAAATATACAAGCACGGGAGCACATGGTTTTACCCAAATGTAAATGGGTGCTTGTAACGGTTCTGTCTGAAAAGATGAACTGTAAATAATAAAAGTAATGATTTAATTGTCTTGGTTATAACCTAAAAGGTTAATAATTATTAACTAAAACACGAGAAAATTAATATGACTAGGACTAGGACTTCGAATTAAAAGGGAGGATCGAGAATTAAACATGAGAAAATCATTGAAAAAACTTTGCCGCCCATCATCACTATTCCATTGTTTTTCAAAGGAATATTAACTCTGTTCATCAAAGGAAATAATGCAAAATGGTTCTGATTCATTGAAGCTTTTGTCTTTGTTTTGGTTTTCGTTTTTTAAATTATTTATTAATAATAAATGAAATAAGGTAATTAGCCTTAATTTATAAAACCTATGGCATTACCTTTTGCCTTTCTATCTTATTTTTATTTCATCATGTTATTCATTGTCACGGCCTAGTTTGTTGGTTTTACAAATTCTTTAAAATCTAATTAGGAAGATCAATTATTATAGTCACTCTTTTGTATATTTTCAGTGGACTGGACTACCTAATTTTTATCTCATAAAAAAGGGACATAGCAGTTTGCAAACATGGTTATAGACTTAACGTTCACATTAGAGCTCTTGGCAGGAGTTGCCTATGCTAAATCATTATGGGAGGAACCGTCAATAAAAGAGAAAGTGTTTGAGGCTTGTGATTCGCGATATACGAAAGGCTATAAAACTAGAAAAGATAAAATTGACGCGATATCAAAAAAGCTGATAAATGATGTCTATAATAAAAATTTACCTGACTTAATAAGTGTTTATCTTGTGCATGTTGTTAAATCGATGGGGAGGAAAATTTCTTCATGGGCTGACTATCTAGAAAAAGAATTTCATTTAAAAGTGAAAAATTCTGAAGCTATTTATTGGACAAACATTGGAACTGTAGATCAAAAAAAATATTTTCAAAAGTGCGTGTCTGATATGATGAGCATTTGTGCTTTTGAAGTTTGCCATATGGCAAGTAGGTGTGCTGAAATTGAATTTCTGAAAGATCATACAGTAAAGATAAAAGAGCAATGGGAAAATGGTGAATTTTCATTTGATTGTGAATCGAGAACTGATGATACACTTAAACTAACTGTTTTTAGTCTTATAAATGTTGATTTTGATTTTGATGAATATTTTGATTATTTGGGACCATGGGTCACTTCAAATGAAAAACCTGAATTATCTAAACTTTTTAATCTAGCTGTTGCTACAGGTAGTGACAATGCTGCAAAGTATTATTGGGATAAAATGAATGTAATTGATAAAGAAGAAAATATTGTGCTTGGTTGGGAAAAGTGCATGGAAATGTATGTGGCTAAAACTAATAATCAAAATTTTATTCAAGAGAAATATGTAGAAATATTAATATTTTTACTTAGGAAAATGTCAGAAGATGAAATAAAGGAGGTACTAAATGCCAGAGGATATGAGATTTTAGTTATGTTTTTATCAACGTGGCCAGCGCAGCATTTTTTCATTCCCTTGTTCAATGCTGTTAAAGACTCTCTTTCTGCTCTGTTGTATATTGAGATTTTGGTTGAAATTTTGGACAATTTAAAAAGTAATTACTTTGCTGATGTATTGAATGTTCATGAAAACTATTTCTATAATTTTTTCAAAATTGTTTGGCTTAATTTTACAAAAAAATTTAAAAATGAATTAATGACTAAATTACTGAAAAAGTTGAGTGAGAATAAGAAAATTACGGTTGAATCATATGACAGTAGCATAAATCTTAATTTAATCATGAAGTTTTTGTATGATATGTTTCATTTAGAAGGATTGAAGTTAGTAATCAACAACAAGCATTTAGCAAACGAAAGGGATTATTTGATTGATCTGGGAAAACACAAATTCAAAGAATTGATCTGTCTAAACAAATTTGAAATGTTAAATAAGTTTATGGAGGAAATATTAAATTCAGATGAAGAGAAAAAAAATTTCAAATTAAAATTTAATTTTTATGATGACTTAATAATGAGCAATAATTTAGTTGGAATAGAAAATTTATTACGTTGGCAGTCAGATTCAGACGAAGATAGACAAAAATTGTTCAAAAGTGTTGTAAATAATGAAGAAATGTTTATAAAACTTGTTAAAAATGGACATTGTTATCGAACTGAAGACTTTTTAAGATGGGTTTTAAAAAATGACGAAGAAGTTAATCATTTTTTAAAAAAATTTAATACTGAAGGTTTTATTAAAGAAATGATATTTTATTTTTGGACAAGTAAGGATTACGGTTATGCTATAAGTTACTGTAATAATTTTCTAGAATGGATTCTCGGATCTAAAGAAGAAGCAAATCTGTTTAAGAAAGAGAAATTGCTCATAAATTATGAGTGTGTAACTCTATTTTTTAAAAACTTAATTACGAATCGTGTAGCTAAAGATGTTAGAATTACAAAGTATAAAGATTTTTTGGATTATATTGATTTATCAGATGAAAAAATTAAACAAATTAAAAAAAATGTAATTGATAATTTACAGAATTTAGTTGCGCCACGTGATCGTGAGGCAAATATATATTTTTCTGATCTTGACTATTTGCTTGGTTGGGCCACACCAAACAAATCTCATAAGATTGTAACTATTAGAGAGTTATTGAACTTTGTTACTATCGCTTTCATATCTAACAATATGAAATTTGAAAGAAATCGTGAAAAATTAATATTTTATAACAAATGGATTAGAAGAAGTCCAAAAATTGTCACTAAATTGAAAAATGAAATATCATTAATTAAGAATTCAATTCCTGATGATTATTATTTACATTTGACAAGACTATTTAGAAAATTAGAACATACTAAAATCAGAATTTCAGATGTCGTTCATAACAAAAGTGATTTGGATAAAGATACACGTTTTTTACTTGATTCGGATGATTCAGATAATTGGTTCGATGATGATTCTGAAGAATCCGAACCAGAAATTGATTCATTTTACCAGTTCTTGCATCCCAGATTTTTTTGAATTGATTTAAAATACTGATGATAAGCCGTAAGATCCTTTTTCAAATAACTACAGACATGATTGTCTTCTTGTTTTAAATGCACTGCATTATTTATGTTGATGTTTTGAAATAAAATTTTGTTACTAATAATTTATTTTTATTTTTATTTAACAAGGGGTTGGGCTCACTGTTTCGATAGCTTAAAGATTTTGATAATTACGATAAAAGATGATCGAATCTTACCGAGGTTATGCGTGAACAGATTTACGTGAACTGATTGATTCGAGGTGAGTCAAGTGACATGTCTTAGTACTTCGCTCACTGACTGATGATTCAGGGGCGAATCCGGAACATGCCGGCCCCCGTTGCCAGGATGGCAACTGTAGCATCGCAGCTTCGTGATGCTGATAATTGATAATGATAAACGCTGCGCGCGTTTCGCGATCGCGCACTTTCGCGAGATTCGATTGTCCTTAATAGTTAGACGCGGATAACTTTTTCGATATCCTTTAGCGATTGTTCAATTGAATGATTAGACGCGGCTTGCCGGGCGATCCGACAACTCGTCAGCCTTACGGAGCACGATAACCTTAGCGATAGGTCGTTTTAGCGTGCCCGACGCGGTTTTTAGAGTCACGACTCGGACTAGCTTATCCGATCCCGGATGAGTCTCGATTACGCGCGCAAGGGGCCATCTCGTAGGCGGAGTGTTCTCGCTCTTGATAAGTACTAAGTCCCTCACAGCAACTGATTCCTGTTCCGAAGCCCATTTTTTCCGAGCTTGGAGAATCTGTAGATACTCTGTGGACCATCTCCGCCAGAAGTCATCCCTTAGCTTCTGAATCATTCGATATCTGTCACCGACCGGAATCTTCTGATCTTGAAGATCCGGTTCGGGAACTGCCGTCGAGCTATCCCCGATGAGGATCTTGAATGGCGTCAGGACGTCCAAGTCTTCTGGGTCGTCCGTCAGCGGGATCAACGGTCTTGAATTGAGGCAAGCCTCAATTTGGCAAAGGAGAGTTGTCATTTCCTCGAAGGTGAGGGTGGTCTCTCCGATGACTCGTTTTAGATGATGTTTCGCTGATTTAACAGCAGCCTCCCAGATCCCGCCGAAGTGCGGGGCACCTGGAGGGTTAAACTTCCAGGAAACACCTTGATTGGCGAGGTCAGTCGCGATGCGACGAACTTCTTCTGAGGCTTGAGAGAACAACTCTTTAAGTTCCCGATCGGCGCCTACAAAGGTTGTTCCTTGATCGCTGAATACAACTGCCGGAAGCCCGCGACGGGAGACGAGCCGTCGGAAGGCGCTGAGGAATGCCTTTGAAGAATAGTCAGAGACGAGTTCTATATGGACTGCTCGCGATGCTAGGCAGATAAATATAGAGATAAATCCCTTGAACGTCTTGAGACCTCGTCCTCTTGAGGCTCGAATGGCGAATGGTCCGGCGTAGTCGACACCGCACTGCGCGAACGGTCGAGCTGGTTTCACCCTAGCCGCGGGTAGATCTCCCATCTGCTGATATTCGGTTGATTCCGAGAATCTTTTGCAGGTGAGACACTTCCGGATAGCTGTTTTGACGGCATTCCGGCCGTTAATGATCCAAAACTTCTGACGCAAGCTCGTTAAAGTGAGTCGCGTCCCGGCGTGCAACAACTTCATGTGCTCGTTTTCGATTATGAGCTGAGTCAGGTGCGCCTTTTGCGGCAGGATAACAGGGTGTTTCTGGTCGTAGCTCAGTAAGGAATGCTTGAGGCGACCGCCAACTCGGAGTAAATTCTCCTGATCCAGAAACGGTTTCAGCTGATAAAGCTTACTTGATTTTGATAAAGGTTTACTTAAGGATAGGAGCTTGATTTCCTCGGAAAAGGCTTGAGCTTGACAGTATCGCACCACCTTTGATTCGGCAGCTTGCAGCTCCTTTGGAGAGATAACTTGGTCGAACTTTTCCTTCCGATAATGATAGCGAAAGAGTCGCGTGATCCAGGCTACGGCTCTGATCAGCCGCTTGAAGTTCGAGAAGCTCGTGATTAACGTTGTGGCTAAGTCGGCTTGTGTCTCAAGCGCGACTAGAGCGCATTTTTTCGGCTTCCTTTGCTCAGGAACCGTCTGTGGGGATGACGGCTGCTCCGGCCAACTGTCGGAATCCAGCTTTAGCCATTCTGGCCCCTGCCACCACAGAGGATGATCGATAAGCCCCGCGGGTGATATTCCCCGTGATGCGATGTCCGCGGGATTTGCTTCTGTTGGGACGTGGCGCCAATGTGCCTCCGGTAGCTCCGTTTGCACCATTGACACTCGATTTGCCACGAAGGTCTTCCACCGACTTGGATGGTCGCTCAGCCAAGCCAGAACGATGGTAGAGTCTGACCATAAGTGGATTGGAGTCGAGTCTCGGGTCAGCTGCGTCACCTCTAAGATCTGCGCGACCAGCTTGGCCAACAGAAAAGCGGCGTTCAATTCTAAACGAGGCAGGCTGATCTGCTTCAGCGGCGCGACCCGACTCTTGGCTGCTACTAGCGTGACTCTGACGTCCTCTCTTGATTTGACCTTAAGGTACACGACGGCGGCGTAGGCTCGTTCTGAAGCGTCTGCGAATCCGTGCACCTCACATGATGCGCTGGCTTGGTATCCCAGCCACCTGGGAACCCTGATCTGATTCACCGAAGATAGCTCTTGATGCCAGCTTCGGAAGTACGATTCTTGGGCGCTTGGCAGGGTGTCATCCCATCCAAGCTTCAGAAGCCAGAGTGATTGTAGAAAGATTTTGGCAGCTACGACTATGGGCGCTAAGAGACCCAGTGGATCGAAGAGCTGCGATATTTTTGAGAGCGCTTCCCTCTTGGTTACTCTCGGAGATAATTCTGGAATCCTTATTTCGAAGATGAAGTCGTCGGAAGCTGGCTTCCACTTCAAACCCAGCATTGATAGCGTCGCCTTGTCCTCCAAGGTGATTTCCTTAGCCGTAGCCAACAGATCCGAAGGCAGATCGGCTAACACCTCTTGCTGATTTGAAGCCCATTTTCTGGCTGGAAACCCTCCGGACTCCAAGATCTTTAGAACTTCCTTTTGCAGTTCCTTGGCCTCTGCTAGGCTGCCCGCCCCGGACAGGATGTCATCCATATAGACGTCAGTTGTGAGGACAACACTCCCGTCTGGGAAATTGTTGGCTTCATCCTTGGCCAACTGCCGAATCGTGCGGATGGCCAGGAAGGGAGCGATGGCGAGCCCGTAGGTTACCGTATTGAGCTCGAAAACGGTTAACTCTTTTGATTGTCGATTTTCCCAGAGGATGCACTGGAATTTCCGATCGTCCGGGTGGACCCAGATTTGTCGATACATTTTCTCGATGTCTGCCGCGAAGACGACAGGATGCTTTCGCCATCGCAGAATGACGTCGATCAGATGCGGCAGCAATTGCGGCCCGATATGAAGTAAATCGTTGAGCGATTTACCAGATGTGGACTTGGCCGAGGCGTTGAACACGACTCTCAATTTGGTTGTGGAGCTTGATTCCCGGTAGACGCCATGATGCGGCAGGATGAATCCTGGCGGCGGCTGCGCGCGCTCCGACATGTGACCCAAGTCCTGATACTGCTCCAGGAAATCGCGATACAATTCCCCGAAAGCTGGTTCTCGGTCGAGTCTCCTCTTCATTCGCTGATACATGGCCAGGGCAGTCGATTTAGATTCGCCCAAAGTCTCCGGGCCCTCTTTGAAGCAGAGCCTGACCTGATACTTGCCGTCAGGGAGCCTTGAGTGGGTGGCCTGATAATGGTTCTCGCACTCCTGTTCCTCTGGCGTGAGCAACTTGGCGGGCTGAAAAGGCTCCTCCTGTTCCCAGAACTTGCGCAGTTGATCGTCCAAGTCTTGCAGGATAGCTTGACAGCTCGAACTGATTCGTGGCGATGCCACCTTAGGGGTGCTGTGGCCGATAAGCCCTGATAAGATCCACCCTAAGGTCGTTTTCTGAAGTAGGCATTTACCGTCAGACGTTTTCCGAATTCCGGCTTCCAATACTTCGGCGTAGACTTGATTGCCGAGGATTAATTCGATATCACTTCGTCGGGAGTCTAGCAGGTAATCATCTGCCAGTTCCAGTCCGGCAAAGACTTCCGCTTGATTGATGATTTCCGTGACTGGTGGCACATATGACGTCACCTTCGGTAAGATTAAGAAGCTCGAAGAGTGCGCCCGATAGGGCGCGATGCGCGATACGATTGTTGACTCCACAACTCCCCGAACTGGGGTCGTGGTTACTCCGCCGATGCCGACCACGGAAACGGTCGTAGCTCGACGCCTTAATCTCAACCGTTGAGCTAAGGATTCTGACATATAGGAATCCTCGGAGCCCTGATCCAGCAGAGCGCGTACAAGATGATTCTCGCCAGTCGACGATTGGATGAAGATTCGGGCAGTGGCTAACACCACCGTCCTCGGCGGCGGCCGATTGCTCACCGCTGAGCTTGAAATCGTTGTTTCTGGCTGATCTGCGGCCGTCGTAGATGCTGGTGGCGGTCCTGCGGCAGGTCGATGACCCGATCCCTCGTCATGAAGGAGCGTGTGATGCCGCGCCTGGCAAACGAAACAAGACTTTTTGCAGAAGCAATCCTTAAGTTGATGTGGCCCGAGGCAGTTTGAGCACAGATCCTTCTCACGGACGAAGGTTTTCCGGGTAGTAGTAGTCTGCCCCCTAAATTCTGGACAAAAGGCTAGATAATGATGACCTTGGCAGAAGCTGCACGCTGATTTTGATGCTGATTTTGCTGCTTTGCTCCTCTTGTCCCTTGTGCCCTTGCTCCTCGGCGTCTCCATGGACACGCCATTGAGCGACGCTGTCGATTTATTCATCACGGAGGTTTTGGCTGGTGGCGCCGGACTCTTGCTAACAGTCGATGCTGGCTGATTCTGGCTCTCCATGGCTTCCAGAGCGAAGACCCTTTTCTCGATGAATGAGAGCAGATCTTCATATTTTGCGGTTGGTGAGGCGGCACTGGTCGTTTCCCAATCTTTCCGAGTCTGGAAATCCAATTTCCTTAGCATTAGATGAGCGAGTAAGTCTCCCCATTGATCAGTAGGGCATCCTAAGGCTCTGAGTGCTGCTACAGATCCCACCGATTTGTCATGGATCTTCTTCAGCTCCTTGGACGATTCCTTGGGCGAGGTTTTAACCGAGAATAATGCTTCGAGGTGCTGATTGATGAGATACCGTTTGTTCTCATACCTTGAGACGAGGATCCTCCACGCTTCGTCGAAATTTGCGTCTGTCACGGCCAGATTCCGGATGAGGTTTGATGCCTCCCCTTCCAAGCAACTTTTTAGATAATGAAATTTCACGGTTTTAGTCAAGTTCGGCTTGGTCGAGATTATCGATTCGAACATCTCCTTAAAAGGTGTCCAATCCCGGTAGTTCCCAGCAAATTTCGGCAAAGATAGCCTCGGCAGAATGGATGACTGATTAGGTTGTACCGGCGGGGGATTTGCGGCGGCGGCTGCGGCTGCAGCTTGCACTGCGGCGGCTGCGGCGTCGGCTGCTGCTTGCGCTGCGGCAGCCTTGTCTTCTGCCTCTTTCTTCTCCTTCGCCTTCTGTTGATCCAACTTGAACTTCAGGTAGCTTCCTCTAATTGTATCGATTAGATCCAGCGTCGCCGTATTCTCAGCGTCGATAGAGAGTGTCGCCTTTGGGTCGGTCTGCCCGGAATTGTACTCTTCCAACTGAAACTGAATGTTGATAAAATGCTCCTCAAGCGCTTCGATCCGCGTGAATTTAGCCTCGATCTCATGTTCCTTCTTCCCAGAGATATCCATAAAGAATGAACATAACGATGTTAGATCCGCGAAAACACGCGCGCGCTTCGCGACGAGAGCCGGCCCGTTTCCGGCCATTTTGATACCGACGAATTTCCCGGATTCGGAATGATTTTAATTCGGAAATTAAAAAATTAATTCGAAATTAAACGATACGAAAAAATATTTTCTAAAGAATTTGAAAATACTTCCGAATTGTTGATAACTAGGTCACCGAAATGAAAACAATAAAACCTAGCCGTGGAATCGCCACAGTCACTGCAAGTTCCCGCGCGACACGTTGAGTCCGACACGGTTCTAACGCAGAACCCGATATGTCCACGATTCTCGGACCGGGTTTAATTCCTTTCCTGCTCGGATTTCCACAAATTTGATTTTTCACGGAGCCCGAAACGATCGATGGATGGAACGATAGCGAATTTAATTTCGTTAACGATAGTTGATTCCTGCGCGGATGATCCCTGCGTGGAAATTTTGGTTTTCCGATAATTTGCGACGCGTTTACCGAAAAAAGTTGTTAGCGAATCGATAATTCACTAACTGCAAACGATTATTTTTTTTTTTGATAAGCCGATGGCTAACGATGATTTTATAACGAAACTCGTCGATTAACCGAGCACGTGTTTGATTTATAATCAAAGATAAATCCCGAGACTCAATGACGATTGTCCGAACTACCGGGATTTCACTATGACCACGAATTCGCGAACCTTTTAATTTTTTGATGATTAATGATTATTTTCCGGTCCCTGGGTAAAACGATGATTTTACCCCGCGACGCGACGGTAAGATCCGGCTCGAAGGACCATGTTTCGATAGCTTAAAGATTTTGATAATTACGATAAAAGATGATCGAATCTTACCGAGGTTATGCGTGAACAGATTTACGTGAACTGATTGATTCGAGGTGAGTCAAGTGACATGTCTTAGTACTTCGCTCACTGACTGATGATTCAGGGGCGAATCCGGAACACTCACATTTGTAGCTTCCAGCAATTAAATCTTTTTGATGTTCCAAGAAAGGAACTCTTTTTTTTATATACAGTATTTACCTTGGTTCCAGTGGAGTCGCAACCACCCCCGCGACCCGGGAGTCGCGAGGAGCCCCGGGGTCAAAGGGGCCCCTGATCTTTCAACAGGAACAAATTTGGCACTAAATAAAAAGCTGTAAAAAATTGAGGATGGGCCCTTGAGCAAACATTCTGCGGAGGGGTCTCTTTAGCGAGGAAAACGAGGGGGAATTTCGAATTATGACATAAAAAGGGAAAAGAAGCAATGAATTGAGTTATTGTAGTTACCTCAGATTAATAGATGAAGCGTTTTGTCTATTCTGCACGAGGAAAAGTAGGCTTAACATGGCTGGCAACAGCCTGAAAACCATCTAAAGCGAGAGCAAAAAAGGCCGCTCTCTCTTTTTTTCCCAAAAAAAATAGTACTCCCTTGTAAAGAGCCTGCAACTCTTTATATCGAAATCGGGCCTTCTCATTGGCTGTGACAAAAATCGTTTTCAACTGACTTCCGTTGATTGGTGGTGACGTCAGACGTCTTCCGCTGCTCAATTCTTAACTTACGTTTGATCACAGCCAATCAAAAAGCAGCGATTTTGTTGGCGGCTCCCTCCTTTCAGGCTCTCTACTGGTGAATTATTGGCCAAGTTTGCCGCCCCTATAATTTCGCCGCTTGAAGCAATATCCTCTTCGTTTTTGGCTTGAAAGAGCACAGTCGAACCTTTTCAAAATTGTTGCTACAGTTTGACGAGAAAAATTTTATCTGGTACCAGGTGTACATTTTTTATAAATTCATCCGTTACTTTTTATTATAAATCCCCCAAAAAAATTATTCAAAATTTAAAAAGCACGAGTAACCTTTTAGAACACTAAAGAATTTCTTATTTGATGCTTGTAATTCGAATTTTTGGTGCCTATCGCCATTTTGCTTTTCAAAGGAAATCTATCATCGTCAAAGGAAACAAAACATAACAATATCGTAAAAATAAAACCTTGTGTTGTCTGATTCGGTAGTTTCGTTGATAAATGAAAGATTCCAGTTAATTTATCAAAACTGCTCATCACTATCTTTCTGTCTCAACTTTCGTTCTTCATTTTGTTCAGTTTCACGACAAAGCAAACACGAGCGTGGCTATTTTAGTGATATGAGCACCCAATTTTGATCGCAAGTAAAAGGGACGCTGACACTGAATTGTCAATATGAATTTAAACTTTTCGTACACATTAGAGCTCATGGCAGCCGTTGCATACGCCAGATCACTGTGGGAAGAACCATATATCAAAGTGAAAATATTCGAGGCTTGTGATTCACGATACTTCAGATCTAGTAAGAGGATCATAAGTAAAAAAGAAGAACTAGATGTGATAGCAAAAGATCTTGCAAATAAAGTCTATGAAAAGAAATTACCTGATTTGATAAGTGATTATCTTGTTCATATTGTTAAAACAATGGGGAGAAAAATTTTATACTGGGCTGACTATTTAGAAAGTCAGTTTTATTTAAAAGTTAGAAATTCCGACGCTATTTACTGGACGAATATTGGAACAATTGACCAAGTAAGAATTTTTCAAAACTGTGTTTCTGATTTGATAAATAGATGTCCTTATGAAGTATGTAGTATGGCAAGTGTGTGTGCTCAAATCGAATTTATTGAAAGTCATTCTTCAGAAATAAAAGATTTACAGAGGAGTGGTGAATTCCCATATGATGATGATACTGATTTACCTGATATGTTAAAGCTAACTGTCCTCACTTTAATAAAAGTTGATATGGATTTTCAAGATTGCTTTAATGTTTTGGGAGAATGGGTCACTTCAGTTGAAAAGTCTGAATTCGTGAACCTTTTTAATTTAGCTGTTGCTTCAGGAAGTGACTGTGCTGTGAAATACTATTGGGATAAAATGAGTGTAATAGATCAAGAAGAAATTATTGAACATAGCTTGGAAGAGTGTTTTGAATCATATAATGCTGAATTTTTTTATCAAAATTTCATTCAAGAGAAATATGTTGAAATAGCAGTCTTTTTAATGAGTAAGGCATCTGATGATAGAATAAAAAAAATTCTTATTGGTAAGGAAAGCAAAGTTTTAATTATGTTTTTATCTGTTTGGCCCGCACAGCATTTTTTTATACCTTTGTTTAGTGCTATTAAAGATTCTCTTTCTGTTCCACAATATATTGAGATTTTGTCTACAATTTTGAACCATGTACAAAGTTCTAATGATGTAAAACTGGATGTTCATGAAAGCTTTTTCTACAAGTTTTTTAAAGTTGTGTGGCATAATTTTGCAAAAAGCTATAAAAATGAATTAGCAACTAAATCATCAAAAAAATTAAGTGAGGATCAAGGACAAATAATTATTGGATCAATTAGTATTACCTATAAATTTAAATTAATGATTAAGCAATTGTTTGAAATGTTTCATATTGAAGGATTGAAGTTAGTAATTAATGATAAGCATTTCGCAAATGAAAGGGACAATTTGATTGATCTGGGAAAAGATAAATTTGAAGAAATGATCAGGGAAGAGAATTTTGAAATATTAAATAGATTTATAGAAGAAATATTTCATTCAGATGAAGAGAAAAAAAAATTTAAATTAAAATTTAATTTTTATGATATCTTAATAAAAAGGAATCAGCTAGGCACAGTGGAAAAATTACTGCACTGGCAGACAAATTCTCACGATGAAAGCCAAACATTATTGGAAAGTGCAGTAAATTATGAAGAAATGTGCCAGACACTCATTAAAATAGGAAAATGTGTTGTAGTTGAAGAATTTTTAAGATCGTTCTTAAAAGGTGAAGAAGTTGGAAATTTTATAAAAAAATTTAAATCAGAAAGTTTTGTAAAAGAAATGATATTTGATTTTTGGACACGTCCGGTTGATCTTTTTATTAGAAGTCATAGTAATGCGTTTCTAGAATGGAATTTCAGATCCAAAGAGGAGGCGGATAGGTTTAAGAAAGAAAAATTATTAGTAACGTACGAATGTGTGATTTTGTTTTTTAAAAATTTAATTACAAATGATGTGTCTCGTTCTGAGAGAATTGAAAGATTTGAATTTTTTTTGCTATATTGTGATTTATCAGCAGAAAAAATTGCAGAAATTAAAAAAGGTTTAATTGAAAATGTACTGAATTTATTTGTGCCTGGTAGTGATGAATCAAAAATATATTTTTCGGTTATTGATTATTTAATAAGTTGGGCCACAGAAAATGGTGACGAAAAGAAAGAAACTATTGGAAAGATATTAAACTCTGTTGATGTTGTTTTGCTGTCTGATAAGCTGGAATTCGAAAGACGTTGTGAAAGGGTAAAATTTTATAATGAATGGATTAAAGGAAATCCGAATATTATTACTAAATTGAAAAATGAAACATTATCGAGAGTGGGTGAACTATCTGAAGATTGGTCACGTATGGAATGCATTTTTGAAAAATTAGAAAAGGGTTGTAAAATAACTACTCGAGATATTCGAGGTATTGAAGGTAGCGATGAGTATTATTCTGATTCTGATAGTGATCGGAATAGTGGTTCGGAAAATGATACTGATGATGTAAATAATTCGAACGACTCTGATTCTAATTCCGAAGCAGATTTCTTCCCAAGTTTCATGCGAATGTTTTTCGGTTTCCATTAAAATGTTGGTTGATAATAAAAAAATTGTAAGATTTTTCTTTAAATAAATGCCGATTGTTTTTATTTTTTTAAATAAATACACTGAATAATTTTATGTTTTGCAATAAAATATTATTGAATTCTATTTTTATATGTATTTTTTTATAATGTTGGAATAACTTGAAAACAAAAAAAGCTACCCTGCCTTTTTTTTCGCAAGAAATTCAGCTCTTTCGAGTGTAAGTTGTAAGGCAAGTCTCCACATCCAAAATTTTGCCACCTGAGGCAGCCGCTTCTATTCAATCTGTCGGAGCCGATAATTTTTATCTGTTAAAATTTTTAACAAATTTATTTCTTTAAATATTATTCATATTTGAGAAGGAATCGTTAAACCTTGAACGCAAAAAAATCTGTGTGGCTGAATGAATACAAATTTTACTTTTTCTTTCAAATTTTGATGCTCGTCATTCAAATTTTTGCCGCCTATTTTCATTGCTTTTCAAAGGAATAATTATTTACTTGTCAAAGGAAACGTTACAAATCAGTCAAAGGTATGTTTGTGTTTGTGTTGTTCATTGAACTGAATTAGCTTTAACAAGCTTTAATTCATAAAACTTTGCATTGCGTATTGCAATTTCGTCTCTTTTGTTCTTCATTCGTTTTGTTTTTGTTCATTGTTACACAGTGAAGCAGGTACAAGTGTACACCACACCTATCTTTCAGTGGACAGGAAAACTTAATTTTGATCTTATGAAAAAGGGACACAGCTATTTGTAAAATATGGATATAGACTTAACGTTTACATTGGAGCTCATGGCAGGAGTTGCTTATGCTAAGTCATTATGGGAGGAACCATCAATTAAAGTGAAAGTTTTCGAAGCTTGTGATTCACGAAGTTACAACCGTTCGAGTAATTCTAACAGGGAAACAGGACTAAACTCAATCTCTAAAGAGCTTGTGAATAATGTTTATGAAAAAAATTTACCTGATATTATAAGTGTTAATCTTGTTCATATTGTAAAATCGATGGGGAAAAAAATTTTTCACTGGGCAGAATATCTTCAAAGAAACTTTCGTTTAAAAGTGAGAAACCCTGATGCCATTTACTGGACCAGTGTAGGAACAATTGATCAAAAAAAAATTTTTCAAAAGTCTGTTTCTAATATGTTGATTAAAAATTTTTATGAAGTGTGCGATATGGCAAGTAGATGTGCTCAACTTGAATTTATTGAAAGCCATTCTGCAGAGATTAAAGAGCATTTGGTAAAACATAAATCTTCAAGTAATGCTGATCATTTGAAAACACATAAGCTAATTGTTCGTACTTTAATACATGTTAACAAAAGTTTTCAAGAAGACTTAAATCTTACAGATGATATTGTTGATTCAGATGAAGAGTCTGAATTAACAAACCTTTTTGATCTAGCCGTTACTACAGGTTCTGACATTGCTGTTAAGTATTATTGGAATAAAATGAATGTGATAGATCAAGAAGGAAATATTTTAAATTGCTGGGAAAAGTGTTTCAAATTATATAAGGCTTCACCTTATGAACAAAATTATATGCAAGAGAAATATGTTGAAATATTAATATTTTTAATGAGTAAAATGTCAGAGGATCAAATCAAAAAAATTCTTGTGCTAGATAAAAAATGCAAAATTTTAATCATGTTTTTGACAGTTTGGCCAGCACAACATTTTTTTATTTCAGTATTTAGTCATGTCAAAGATTCTCTTACTGGCTCACAATATATTAAGATTTTGAGTGAGACTTTGAATCATCTAGTAAGTTTTGCTGATTCAGAATTAAATGCTCATGAAAATTTTTATTACAAATTTTTCAAAGTTGTATGGCATAGTTTTACAAGCAGCCTTAAAGATGCATTTTGTGCTTTCATAATTAAACCATTGAAAGAAATTGAAAAACCAGGTCCAAATGTCTTTGAATCAGATAATGGTAGAATAAAGCCTAGTTTTAAGATGATCATGATTCAATTGTTTAGAATCTTTCATTTAGAAGGATTGAAGTTAATAATTAATGATCAACATTTAGTAAATGAGAGAGATCTTTTAATTAATGTGGGAGTATTTAAATTTAAAGAATTGGTCAGACAAGAGAATTATGAAATGTTAAATAGGTTTATGCTGGGAGTATTTGATTCATATGAAGGGGAAAAAAATTTTAAGCTAAAATTTAATTTTTATGAGGACTTAATAATTGATGATAAGTTAGATGCCGTACAAAAATTATTAATTTGGCAGTCAAATTCGGAAGATGAAAGGCTGAAATTGTTGAAGAGTGGAGTAAGTTTTGAAGAAATGTGTGAGAAACTTATTAAATATGGGAAATGCGATGTAGCTGAAAAATTTTTAAGGTGGGTTTTAAAAAACGAAGAAGTTGAAGATTTGAAAAACAAGTTTAAATCAGAAAATTTTGTAAAAGAAACGATATATTATTTTTGGAAAAATAGGTATGAATTAAATAGTAAAGAAAAGATATTAAAGAATAGTGATGATTTTCTAAATTGGATTCTCAATTCTAAAGATGATGTAGATCTGTTTAAGCAAGAAAAATTATTTGCAAGTTATGAGTGTGTATCTTTATATTTTAAAAACCTAAATGAGGAGTATAAGATTCCATCAGAGAAAAAAAAATGGTTTCAGCAGTTTTTGCTTTATTGTAATTTAACAGAAGAAAAAATTTCTGAAGTAAAAAAAAATGTAATTGAAAATATTCACAATTTACTTGTGCCTAGTGATCGTAAATCGAAGATTTGGTTTTCTGATATTGAATATTTAATAAGTTGGGTCGCTGAAAAGGATCCTGAGAAGAAGAAAGAAATTATTAAAAAGTTATTGGACTCAGCCGATATTTTTTTGCTTTCTAACATGATATTCGAAAGTAATCGTGAAAGGTTAAGATTTTATAATCAATGGATTTTAGAAAATCCGAGTATCATCACTAAATTGAAAAATGAAAGATTATCAAGAATAAGCACAACAGAATTAGATGATTATTATGCTTCCATGAAAAGCGTTTTTGAAAAATTAGAAACAGGTTGTAAACTAAATATTCAAGATGTTCGATGTATTGAAGATTATGAAGATTATGATTTCGATAATGATTCGTTTAGCGATTTTCATGATGCAGACTATGATAATACTTGGGACACTTTTGATACCGATACAGAATCAGACTCAGGCTCAGATAATAGTTCAGATTATTAAATAAAGTAGCATAATATTTCCAGTAGGTAACAGTTGTTCTTTGTCCTGAGCTAAGTTGATAAATTTAAATGTTCCTTCAAAGAAACATCTTGTTTTTTTTCTTTTAAAATAAATCCTCAGAAAAATTAGTTTCTTTAAATAATGTTTGTTATTAGTTAAATAAAGTTTGTTATTATTTTTGTTTTTTATTTTTTTATTAAACATGGTGGAATAAGATTATGAAATCCGAGCGAAGACTTTCGTGAAGACCACAGTTCCACATAATTAAATTATAATTTTGGCGGCTTTCTGAAATGGTTTTGTCAAAGGAAATCAAAGGTAACAAATAAAATGTCGTCTGCTTCTGCTAGTTGTTTAAAAACGTTTCACTCACTGAGGTTTAATAACTAAAATTTGCTTTTGTTCTCATTCGAAAGATATTCCGTTATAAAAGCAAGAGGCAATCGTTCTTCGTCATCGTTAACAGCCTGGAAATTGTTTCACAAATCGCAATAATTACAAATCCAAGAAGATAAAGTTAATGTGCATAAAAACCGGGTCGTCAACAAAAACAAGCGTGCTTGTATTATATTCCATTGAGCATGTACTGCAACTTAACTTGGACTTTAGAGCTTCTGGCTGCGGTTGCATATGCCAGATCTTTATGGGAAAAACCTTCGGTTAAAGTAAAAGTATTCGAAGCTTGTAACTCAAGATGGAGCGATTTTAATCGCAAAGCACATAGAAGAAAGGAATTGGTTGCAATTGCTGAAACCCTTGTGAATGAAGTCTATAAGAAAAATCTGCCAGAATTTATTGGTGTCTACGTTGTTCACATTATCAGATCAATGGCAATCAAGATTTCTCATTGGGCCAATTATCTTGACAGCGCTTTTAATCTAAGAATAAAAAAAGCAAATGCCTTATGTTGGACTAATGTCGGGACAGTTGATCAAGTTCGAATTTTTCAAGGATTTGTGTCTGATATGTTGATTCAACAGCCTTATGCAGTATGTCATATGGCATGTGATTGTGCTCAGATAGAATTTATTAAAAACAGTTGGGAAGAGATAAAGGAATTTTTAAAAGAGAATGATAATTCATTTTTTTTGGGACATGACAAAATTGACGAGTTTATTGCTGGTACTTTCTTACATGTTCATGAAAATTATGAGGGTTTTGACGGCAAAGAAAAGTGGATTAATCCAAACAATAAAACAGAAGCAGCTAATCTTTTTTGCTTAGCTGTTACTAAAGGCTGTTATGATGCTGTTAAATATTATTGGGAAAAAATGTCAGTAATTGATCAGGAACAAAATGTAATAAGTAGTGCAGCTCAATGTATACTGTACCATTCATGGTCAAATGATGATTTTATTCAAGAAAAATATGTTGAAATATTGATGTTTTTAATTAGTAAAATGCCTGAAAATCAAGCTAGAGATTTTATTTTTGATAGAAAGTATAATGTACTATTTTTATTTTTATCTGCGTGGCCTGTGCAAGAATTTTATATTCCTTTGTTCAAGAAAATGAAAGATTACTTTTCTTATTCTGATTTTATTGAAATTTTACAGGGAATCATTCTTCATTTAGAGAAAGATAAAGAATGGAAGTTGAATGTTTATCCTAGTTTTTACTATAGAATTTTTGAATTAGTGTGGCATAGTTTTACGAAAAGCTTCAAACATGAATTAATTCCTAAAGCTAAACGTGATTCTTCAGGAAATGATACCCTGATTACCACTCAAATGGTGGAAAAATTGTATAAAATATTTCATGTGCCTGGGTTAAATTTGATTATTAATGACAAGCATTTGATTGATGAAAGGAATAAATTAATTGATGTAGGAGTTGAAAAATATAAAGAACTGGTATATGCCGAGGAATTTAAAATGTTAAACTTATTTTTGGAAAAAGTACTAAAAACAAGTGAAGAGAAGGACCTTTTTAGGTTAAAATTAAATTTTTATAAAAATTTGATAGAACATAATAATTTTGAAACAGCAGAGAAATTGTTGAATTTTCAACTTAATTCTAAAAATGACAGAGAAAATTTAATACAGAGTCAGATTGATTGTGAACAAACAGTTCGCACACTTATAGAAAATAATAAATTTGACATAGCTGAAAATTTAATTAACTGGGTTTTTAAAACAGATAAAGAAAAAGAAAACTTCAAAAGTATTTTTAATGCTGGTGAATTTCCTAGAGAGAAAATTTTCACTCTTTGGGCGAATGGTACTCGTAACGAGATCCTAAAGAGTTCTGATAGTTTTTTAAAAGTGGTCTTTAACTCGGAAGAGGAGATAATAAAGTTTAAAAAAGAAAGATTAATAATGACAGAAAAATGTTTAGAAACTTATTTTAGGAAAGTAAATTATTCTCGTATGTTTTATTATAAATATGGTCTGTTTGAACATTTTTTATATTTTTGTGAAATGCCGCCTGAAAAAATTGCAGAAATTAAACAAAAATTAATTGAGAATTTAGAGGATTTGGTATTAAATTTTAATACACTTGAGCATGAATTTTGTAAAATTGATTATTTAATAGGTTGGGCTGCAGGGGAAAAGGAAGAAAAAAGAACAACTATAAAAAAATTAGTAAATTCTGTTGATATCGTTACTTTGTGGACTAAAATGAATATTAGAAGTCTTAAAGAAAGAAAGAAATTTTATAATGAATGGATTAAAGAATCTCAAGATATTATCAAATTAAAAAATGAAATATTAGCTATACATAAAATCTCTGATGATTCCTCGCCCAGGGAGAAAATGCGTCTGCTACGTTTCGAACATATTTTTGAAAAATTGGAGAAAGGTGAAGAGGTAGAACTTTATGATGTTAGGGGGGATTCTGATTATGATTAGAGTAAAGGTTTTTGGCATCTGATTTTGAAGATTTAGATTGTGATCATGATCCCTCAAGACAAGGTTTTAAAAGACGTTTTTTGAGTTAATTGCTAGTTATTTAGTGTCTTGCTTATGCAATAACTTGCTTCATTTTTTTATGAATTGTACAAATTATGCAAAGGAAACTTTTAATTTTTTTAAAGAACCTTTCATTAAATTTTTTATACCTAGATATATAGTATAGTGGTATGGTAGCAGTAAAATGTACTTGATGTAATAAAACTGATTGTCATAAATAGCTTTTTTTTGTTAAAATAAGTCATTTTAGTTAGAAATTTTTGGAAATTTTAATAGAAATATCAAGGAAACATTTTTTTAAACATATATTTAACGTGTAAAATTCAATTTGGGCCTCACTTAGGCCAATTAAAAATTCGTTAACTATTTATGTAGTATTGCAGTAAGGCATCTGCATTTATTTTTTTCCCTCCTTTTTCGGGATTAATCAAACAAAAAAGTAAATAATCAAGTTATTTATTTGGCTCATTCTTTTTCAAGCTTTGCATTTTAAGAATGTGCGGCTGAAAAGAAGGCCACAAACGGCATTTTTTTTGCTTTTGCACTAAATTTTTCTAATTTATAAAGGTACAGAATGGAAAATAGGACAGTGATGTATAATCGACTATTACATTTTTTCTATTTTTTTCTAGAATGCGTTTCTATAATCATAAGGGAAGAGAATGATAAAAGCATGGACACGTGTTAAATTGGTTGAATTTTATTGTGATTTTGTCAACCCGGAAACGGAAGCCGCCATTTTTCTCAAAAGGAAACTGTAAATGTAAGTAGCGGAAAAAAATCGACTGATCAAACGAAACACAGCCAGAGGAATTTTAAACGATTTTTAAAAACTGTTAAACAAAAACGCCCTTTATGGATTTAAAAACTTTGTGATTTTTCTTTTCGGCCCCTTCAATTGCAAATTAAAGAAAAGTATTTGAGATTGGAAAAAGAAAAAATCTGACCACCCCGCCACTACTGGTGAATAGTGTTCGAGCAAATATATTTATACAAAAATATAATGTATAAATATACATAAATTTACGTAAATATATTTATTTTAAATATACAAAATATACGTATTTTTTTTGATACCGCGTGCTTTTGTGTTTACATTATGAAATTACTATGCGGTTACTCAAGACTAATAATTTTAAAAAAAATTCTTAAACTTTTACGTGTTCTACAGAATTTTAAAAGGAAATTTGTTAACTTAAAAATTTTTAAAATGAAATTTAGGCAAAACGATTTTAACAATCATTTCTTTTTTATTCCTTTCTTTCCTGTATTAAAAACAGCCTAAATGACGTATAAATTTAAAAAAATAATGAATCTGAACTTATTTTGGCAAAAAATTGACCAAACTTCAAAATATACAAAAAATATATAAATAAGTAAATATATACGTATATTTATACAGTAAATATATTTAAAATAAAAATATGTATATTTATCGAACACTACTGGTGAAGAATCAAAGGCTTTGCATTTGACATTGACAATCAAATCAAAGGAAACAAAACAAAGGAAATTGATCGTCCGTCATCGTCATCATCATATCATAGTCGTATTCGTATGAAACACGGAATCGTGGTCGTTAAGAAGTAAAACCTAAAAAAAATATCAATTTGTTAAACTGGAAGTGTTTATTTTCTGATTTAAAGTTTTTCCCTCGTGTCAGTTGAATCGCTTGGAAGAAGCCACTTTCATAAACGTCAAATATGAATTGCGACACATGGAGTCTTGAGCTAATATCTGCCGCAGCGTATGCAAAATCGTTATGGGAGAAACCTACAATTAAAGAGAAAATTATTGAGGTTTGTGAACAAGAGCGGTATTGCGCATCTGAAAGGGAGTACAGGTTAATTGCTTTGACAAGAGAATTAGTGACAGAAGTTAATGAAAAAAATTTACCGGATGCTGCAAGTGATTATATTATTCATATTGTTAAATCCATGGGCAAAAAAATAATTAATTGGACTAATTTTCTCCAAACAAGATTCAGATTTATATTAATCAAATTAATTAATCCAATATTTTGGACATATTTAGGAACCATAGATCAAGCCAAAATTTTTCAAGAATTGACATCAGAGAAATCAGAGTTTCCAGATCCTTGTTATAAGTACCAATTAGCATGCTGTTGTGCTCAGGTAGAATTCTTTAAAAATCGGTGTTTGGAATCAGAGGAATATGTAAAGAATAACTGCTACAGGTTGGGTACCTCTAATTTGATCAATATGCTACTAGCCTGCACTTTTTCATATGTTAACGAAGATGTTGCATGGTTTGAAAGAGACCATGATTTGATTTCAAAAAACAAATCTGTGGAAGCGAATATTTTTTGTTTAGCTGCAGAAGCAGGATATGCTGCATTAGCCAAATATTTCTGGAGTAAGATGTCTATAATTGAGCAAGAAGATGAAGATAATATATTACATGTTGCACATAAGTGCATTTCCTTGGGTAAATTAAATTTGAGAAGTGCTTTTATTCAAGATAATTACGTTGAAATATTGATTTTCCTTATGAATAAGATGTCTGATGACAAAAGGAAAGAACTTCTGTCAAGTAATGGATGTAAGATTTTATGCATGTTAACACCAGTTTGGCCGGAACAGATATTCTTTATTCCAATTTGGGAAAAAATTAGGAGTTCTTTTTCTGCATCAGAATGTTTTAAGATTCTGATAAATATTTTATTACACTGGGAAAAAGATGATAAAATACAGTTGAGCACTTGCAACAATTTTTATTTTGAAATTTTTAAAACCATCTGGGACTTTCTACCACAAAATTTTAAAATTGAGATAATAACAGAAAATGAATTGCATGATCAATTTCATAACAACAAAATAATGTTTAAACTGTTTAGCATGTTCCACATTGAGGGTTTGAAACTAGTAATTAATGATGGAGATCTAAGCAGCCAAAGAGACTATTTAATCGGTAAAGGAGAGTGGTTATTCAAAAAATTAATCCTAACTGGAAACTTTGAAAAATTAGATCTGTTTGTGCGTGAAATATTCAATTCAGATGAAGATAAGGAACAAAAATTTAAACTCAAAATGAATTTTTATGAGGCTCTAATATTTTGGAATGATAAACTTGACACAGCAAAACAGTTATTAAATTGGCAGTTGGGATTTAAAAATGACAGAAAAAAATTAATCAGCAGCCAAATTGATTGTGAAAAAATTTGCAGATGGCTGATGGGATATGATAAGTATTGTACAGTTGACAGTTTCATAGAATGGATTTTTGAAAGTGATGAGGAAAAAGAAAATTTTAAAAACACTTTGAGAAATGAAGACTTTATCAAAAAAAAAATTTATACAATTTGGTCAAACATAAATAATCCTTCTTCACAGGCACAAACTGATAGATTTTTAAAATGGATTTTTCAATCTGAAGACCAAATACATAAGTTTAAGACAGAAAAACTGATGAGTAGTGAATCTATTATAATGTTTTGCAAAGAAATGAACAGTTCTTTAGTGCCGAAAAAGACAATAGTGCTTAATAAATTCTTGGCCTACTGCGAAGTACCATCACAGGAAATTCCGCTAATAAAAGTGGATTTATTGGGGAAATTACGCAGTTTAGTTCTCTCTGTTAACACAGAAAAGGTTATGTTTTCTGTCATTGATCTATTAGTAGATTGGTCTACAAAGAATAAGAATCACAAAAAGGAATTCATTAAAAATTTAATGAGGTCAGTCGATATCGTTTTATTCTGGGATAATATTACTACAATAGATAGATATGAATTATCCAGAGTTTTCAATGAATGGATTAGAAGATCTCGAAATATTGCAAGATTAAAAATTAAATTGAAATCGAGAAAAGAAGATTGGGCTGTATTGTGTTTAGAAAAATTAGAGAAAAATCAGCATGTTTTTTATGATAACGTTTATCACAAAAATAACGATGATTCAAGCGATGATTTATATGATTATGCTTCAGATGATACTTCAGACGAAGACGAATACGAAGATCTATCTATTGACGATATATTTGTCAGAGGTTGAAGTGCTGCCAAAGTTAAGTGCGGATCATCATGATGTACTGTACAGTATCTAGTTTTTTTTTTTTATTTTTTTGTAATAATCCTTGAAAAATGAAAACAGTAAGAATTTGTTAATATGAATAATTCGACCTTCTAATAAAGTTTAAGGCGGAATACTTTTTACAATGTTCCTTTCATTATTAGGAATTTTAAAAGAAATTTAATTAAAAAAAATCACTTAAACTGATAGCAAGAAATTTTCTTCTTCAAAAAAAATTTGGGTTTTTAAAATATGGAGATATAAATTGTTTTTAATCAACGTTGATTTATATTAGGAACACTTAATAAAAAATTAAATAACAGGTATGTTTTTTAAAGAAATGTGTAGTTTTAAAATATGTCGGATGTAAATTCATTTCTTTTTTCTTTCAGAATTCTTAACATTTTTTAACAAGATGTCAGCTTGGGGAACTTATTATGGATGCGGATATGGCAAATTATTTCACTATAAAATGTTTATGAGGCACACAGCAACAAGGACAAGCCATGAGGGTGAGCATATTCAGTTTTAGAGAAAGTTCAGTTATAGATTCAGTTTCTAGAAAAATTTTATGGGCTTGGCTTTGACCGTTTAAAAAAATGCTGTCAAATTTTTATAGTGAATAACTAAACTACGAATGGCTCACAAAAGTTTTAAGAAGGATGGAAAATCAAAATATTTTCTCAAGCCTCTTTTCTTTTCTTGCCAATCCACGACATCGCAAAGTTTAGCTTACCCACTAAAAAAAAAACTTTTTAATTTTTTTTAACTTCTTTTTTTAGCTGGATGATAATTGGATTGATCAACTAGTGGCTCATTCGTTAAGTTCAAATCAATTCTACTGATTTGCATTAATAACCATATGAAGAGACATGCAAAATAGTAGATCGTTTCAAAAGATTCATTTCGCGGAATTCAGCTACGTACAAGGAAAAATAAAACAAGGAAAATGATGTGTCCTGCTTAGCTCAAATTATTTTTCCTGAATGGACTTGGAACTCAGCCAGGAGGCTTGTATCAGCCAGAGGTAATTATTATTTTTAAAAAAAGGTTCGGAAACTTGTTTGAAATTTAAATCATTTAACGTAAGTCATTGCGCGTGCTGATGTCAGTCAAAGCGGAGCAAGGATAGTTAAGTTATAATACGTAAGTTATTTATAATATTTTTATTTACCGCATTTTGCAGCATTTAAGGCTCTCTTTTCTTTCTGCAGTTTTTCTATAATAAAAAGTTAAAATGTGCTTATAGACAAAGGATTTACAGTGCCCCGAAAATTATTGGCTAAGATTTGGAGCAAATGCAACTCAGTGGATTTGCGTTTCCTTCAGAAAAATTTTGGAGCAAGTGCAACTTTTCACTTCATCCAAATGGCAGTTCCTCCATTTTTGGGGGGAAAACTTTTGCAGCCCTGCAATTTTTTTTCGGATAAACTGCAATTTGGAAAAATGCAAAACATTTGTTCACCAAAAAAAATTCATCAAAAAAAAAATTAACCTAACCTGAAAAGCCATAAACTTTAAAAAATATTTGGAATTTGGATGAAACGCAAATACAGCAAATTGCACTTGCTCTAAAATTTTTTTAAAGGAAGTGCTTTTCGGATGTAGTCCAAAACTTCCCTATTTTTGCATCACAGAGAGTTCGCATATTATAGCCAATACTTTTTGGGACATTCTGCTCAATATTTTTCAATATTCAACCTATCCGTTAACTAATAATTATTTTTCTTCTTTCAGATTTCGTTAGTAAAATCCCTGGAGCATTTATTTCGGACCTGTATCTAGAATAGACATCACTTTCCTTTAGCTGAAGAATCAGCAAGCAGAATTGAAGACTAATCCGACCCAATGTGAAAAGGAATCGAACATCTTTTATTTTTGGATTTGGAAACGGATTCGGCGTCGATTGAAGATCCCAGTTCCTGCAACATCAGATCCTAGGACATCACCAGTCTGCGACTCAAAGAAAAACATCAACATTTTTAATTTGTTAAGCTAATTTAATAACTCGCTCAATTTTTTATCGGTTTAATTATTTTAAAAAATGGATTTCGAAATACGATCAAATTTAAAAATTAAAGCAGCAACAACAGCAGCCCGATCGCTATGGGACAACCCTTTAATTAAAGAAGCCATAATTGCATCCTGCGATTTTTTAATACCACTTGCGAAAGGCGAAGTTTTACCTGCTATAACTAAGAAACTTTTGGATACCGTCCGTAAAGAAAATTTACCCGAACCAGTAGAACTTGATTTTATTAACGCGATTATATTCACCGGGAAAAAAATTTTTAGTTGGGCTGAGCATCTCCAAAAAGAATTCAATTTAAAGTCTAATCATATTGATTCTATATGTTGGACAGACATCGGGACAATAGATCAAGTTAAAATTTTTCAAAAATGGATATCTGATCCTGAATTTGTTAATTTAAATCCATTAGTAGTTTATAACATGGCTTCCCAATGCGCGCAATTAGATTTTCTTAAATTTCGTTTTCAAGAGATAAAAAAATTTTTAGAAAGAGATGAAAATTCTTACAATAGGAGTATTTTTAATCTCGGATACGTCCTTCCTTACACTTTACTTTATTTTGATGAAAATTTGAAGATTTATAAAGATTTACAAAGTAAGTTAAAAGCGAAAAAAATATCTAAAGAATTGAATATGTTTGAAACTGCTATTTGGGATGGATGTGATGTTGCTGCTAAATATTACTGGGATAAATTATCCGAGTCAGAGCAACAAGAAAATATTAGGCTTAATGCTATTCGATGCTTATTTTTATATGAGAAGTGCCAAAATAATTTCGTTCAAGAAAATTATATTGAAATATTAATTTTTTTATTGACTAAAATGTCAGAACAGCAAAGAGAGGAAATTTTTGTAAATGATAAAAGTCCCATTTGGGATAATTTTTTATCAGTTTGGCCTGTTCAAAAATTAGTTCTTCCGCTGTTTGAAAAGTATAAAGAATTTTTCTCTCCTTCTTCTTATATAAATATTTTAAAAAGTATTGTAATGCATTTAGCAGGAGAAAATGATTTGGGATTGAGTGATCATGAAAATTTTTATTATCAAGCTTTTGTATTTGTTTGGAAGAGTTTTCCGAAAAACGTTAAAGATGTATTAATCACTATGCCTAAATCATCATCTACTTATGATCTTTTTTACGTTGTAATGCCGTTATTTAAAATATTTCATGTAAACACTTTAAAGTTAATAACAAATGATAAAGACATTGGAGTCCACACAAGAAATCTAATAATTAATTTTGGAAAAGAGAAATATGAAGAATTATTAAATAATAAACATTTTGAAGCTTTAAATTCGTTTATAAATGAAATATTTAATTCAGATGTAGAAAAATTAGAATTTAAATCGAGATATGTTTATTATTATTTAATTAAGAACGATCATTTTGATATTGCGATTGAATTATTAAATTGGCAGGCAAATTTAGTTAATAATAATGACAGAGAAGAATTGATTAAGAGTGAAATGGATTGTGAAAAAATTTGCCATAAATTCATTCAAGATAAAAAATACGATTCTGTTGATCATTTTTTAGAATGGGTTTTTGATTCTGAAGAAAAACGAGAAACTTTCAAAAAAAATTTTAAATCCGATGATTTTGTTAAAGATCAAATTTATTTTCTTTGGACAAGAGATTATGATCTTTATTTTGAGGTTGAAGGTCAAAGTATTGAATTTTTTAAATGGATTTCTAAATCAGAGGACGAGGCAAATCAGTTTAAGAAAAATAATTTAATTGTAGATTATAAATGTTTAGTAGAGTTTTGCAAAAAGTTAGATTTGCAAAATACTAATAAGTCTGAAATTATTGGAAACTTTTTAAATTTCTGTGAAATGTTTTCTAAAAAAGTTACTGAGTTGAAAAAAAATTTTTTAGAAAATTTTAATAATTTGTTTGCGTCTGATATTGAAGTTAAACATGACTTGGCAATGATTGAGTATTTGCTAGATTGGTCTACAGATCGTAATGATGAAGGAAAAGCAACTGTCATTGAAATATTAATGAGTTCGGTTGATATCGTTTTATTTTGGGATAAAATAGTCGTAAAAAGTCATAGTGAATTAATAATATTTTATAATAAATATATTAAAAAATCTCAAAATATCGTAACATTAAAAAATGAGCTAGATCTTAGACATTGTAGCTACGATTGGGATAAATTTAATTTTGAATTGGATTTGATTTGTTTAAAAAAATTAGAACAAGGTGACGATATAAATTTAGACGATGTTAATAACTTTCATGAAGATTATTATGACAAAAGACCTAATAGGGTTTATGATGGAATACGATATTCCCAAGTTCTTATTACTGTTTCGCTTTAAAAATTATTTCATGTTTAAATTTATAATTTATCAGATTTTATTTCGAACTTTTATATTCAGATAGTAGAGTAAGTAAATTGGCAAATTCATTTTAAGGATTTATGTAAGTTAACCTTTTATAAAGTAAGTTTATTAAAGAAAATAACTGACAATATTCTTAATGCAATTCTTAATTTATCTCTCAGTCCTATTCCTCCTCCAAAACCCTAAAAAAACAGAACCTCTTCAGCTGTAGAACCTCTTCAGGGAGATGCCTCCTCCAAGTTGATGGAAAAACGGGAACCTTGTCAAAAACGCACACAAAATGCTCTTTTGACAAGGTTCCAGTGGGAATTTCGGGATGGTCTTTGCGGCAATCGATAGAGGACGTCGAGATCTATCATTTGACACCAAAAATCTCCCCTTTTATAAAGGATTGGGCGATCTGCCCCTCTAGAAATAACGGTAATTTTAATTAGGGAGCTTTTTAAGGAGCTTTTGGTCTTGGTCGCTAGTACTTACTGCCCTTGATCGAATTCTGCAAGAAATACCCCGAAATTCCTACAATAAATGCACAAAAACGGATTTTTAAATTTTTTTAAATGTGGTTTGTACGAAATTTTATTTGAAAAAACGTTACATAAAATTTCCACTTTTTTAAAAAAAAAAGGTTTTTGGAAAATCGCGTTTTTTAAGCAGTTCCCGTGGGATTTCCGGGACTTTTATTGCATGGTCCGAAAGAGGACATACAGGGCTATCGTTTAAGACCACAAGCTCCCCAAAGCTCCTTCAAATAACGGAGATTTTAATCAATTTCGAAAAAAGTGACTTTTTTGGGTTTTCCGTCCGTATGCGATCGGGAAAGCTCGGGAAAGCTCCAAACCTGGATTTTTGGATTCCTAAGGTCCTAACCCAAATCCATATATTTTTGTGTTAAAACTTTTTGTAAAACAGCTCTAAAACGCACCGTTCTCGAGATATTTGCGATTTTAGGTTGGAGTAAATTTTCGTGGGGAAAAATGGATTTTTGGCTACAAACTGTGTTTGCGGCCGTTCCCGTAGGAATTTCGGGAATCTGATTGCAGCACTGGATAGAGGACGTCGAGATCTATTATTTAAGACCAAGAAAGCTCCCCAAAGTTTCCGATTAAAAGCCCATTTCATGAAATCCGGATAATTTAATTTTGGCCCAAAATGGCCGCTTTAAGCCAACTTTTGGGGGCTTTTTTGGGGTTCCGCCATTTGTTTAGACCCAAGGGACCCATTCCACCGGTTTTTGCCGAAATCCGGAAAGGTCGAAAAAAAAGTTCAAAAAACATGAAAGACTATAGTCTTTCCTTTTTTTCGATTTTCGACGAAAATTTGAAAATGGCGGAAACCGGCTAAATGGGTTTAGATGGGGCTGAAAACACGAAAAAAGCCAAAAAATTCGGGATTAAGCCCAAAATAAGCCCAAAAATGGCTTATGAAAGGCCTATTTTGGGCTTATTCCGGATTTTTTTGGTTTTTTTCGAAATTTTAGGCCAAACTATACCCATCTAGCCGGTTTCCGCCATTTTCAAAAATCGTCCAAAATCGAAATATGGCCTATAGAAGGCTTATTTTAAAAATGGCGGAAACCGGCTAGATGGGTATAGTTTGGCCTAAAATTTCGAAAAAAACCAAAAAAATCCGGAATAAGCCCAAAATAGGCCTTTCATAAGCCATTTTTGGGCTTATTTTGGGCTTAATCCCGAATTTTTTGGCTTTTTTCGTGTTTTCAGCCCCATCTAAACCCATTTAGCCGGTTTCCGCCATTTTCAAATTTTCGTCGAAAATCGAAAAAAAGGAAAGACTATAGTCTTTCATGTTTTTTGAACTTTTTTTTCGACCTTTCCGGATTTCGGCAAAAACCGGTGGAATGGGTCCCTTGGGTCTAAACAAATGGCGGAACCCCAAAAAAGCCCCCAAAAGTTGGCTTAAAGCGGCCATTTTGGGCCAAAATTAAATTATCCGGATTTCATGAAATGGGCTTTTAATCGGAAACTTTGGGGAGCTTTCTTGGTCTTAAATAATAGATCTCGACGTCCTCTATCCAGTGCTGCAATCAGATTCCCGAAATTCCTACGGGAACGGCCGCAAACACAGTTTGTAGCCAAAAATCCATTTTTCCCCACGAAAATTTACTCCAACCTAAAATCGCAAATATCTCGAGAACGGTGCGTTTTAGAGCTGTTTTACAAAAAGTTTTAATACAAAAATATATGGATTTGGGTTAGGACCTTAGGAATCCAAAAATCCAGGTTTGGAGCTTTCCCGAGCTTTCCCGATCGCATACGGACGGAAAACCCAAAAAAGTCACTTTTTTCGAAATTGATTAAAATCTCCGTTATTTGAAGGAGCTTTGGGGAGCTTGTGGTCTTAAACGATAGCCCTGGATGTCCTCTATCAGACCATGCAATAAAAGTCCCGGAAATCCCACGGGAACTGCTTAAAAAACGCGATTTTCCAAAAACCTTTTTTTTTTAAAAAAGTGGAAATTTTATGTAACGTTTTTTCAAATAAAATTTCGTACAAACCACATTTAAAAAAATTTAAAAATCCGTTTTTGTGCATTTATTGTAGGAATTTCGGGGTATTTCTTGCAGAATTCGATCAAGGGCAGTAAGTACTAGCGACCAAGACCAAAAGCTCCTTAAAAAGCTCCCTAATTAAAATTACCGTTATTTCTAGAGGGGCAGATCGCCCAATCCTTTATAAAAGGGGAGATTTTGGTGTCAAATGATAGATCTCGACGTCCTCTATCGATTGCCGCAAAGACCATCCCGAAATTCCCACTGGAACCTTGTCAAAAGAGCATTTTGTGTGCGTTTTTGCGTTTTTGACAAAGGGCAGTGTGCAAGAATTAAGTGAAGGAGATCCTAGGCTGTAGGAAAAAGAAAAATACCAAATAAATAAATGTTACATCTTTTATTTCATATATAAATTGTCACGATCACAACCTCCACAAAATCGATTCTTTTTCTTATTCTTACCAATTGATGAAACAGTAATGCCAAAAAACAATTTTGTTAGCTGTCAAAATTTTTGAAAAAGTTAATTTTCAAAGAAAACATGTTTAATAAATTTAAATGTAAAATTACGGAGACTAATCAGTTTCAAAAAAAAAAAAAAAAATCAGGAAACAGAAAACCAACGAAAGCAATTAGAACTGCCTTTATCAGTATTTGCAGAAGCAATATTACACCAATCTCGATCCAACTTTTCAATACATCTTATCCTAAACAACTATATTAGTAAAACCGGACCATAATTGCTTTTACGTTACGATCATACCTTCTTGGTTAGCAAATATCAGTACAAGCATTATGGTCAGGCACTATCAATATAATTTTTTAATATAAAACACCGAAACAAAAAAAAATCTTACTTAGAGATCACCCCATTATTTTTTTCATTATTTTTTTCCTTTTCTATTCACCCTACAAAATTTTTTTTTAAAACAGTCAAAAATTTGACTTCACTAAGATTATGAAACTATTCACAATTGCTTATTAATATTTACAATAATATTTACAAAAAAGAATTTAAAGGGTTCACATGAAACAAGATACGCGTACATTTTTCTTTAAAAAACGATATTTTTTAATTATATTAAAAAACATCGTTAAATTGTAAATTCCTATTATAATTAAATTTATTCATCAAGACATGCTTGAATAAATTACGGTATTATCCATTAAATACACATTACTCCTAATTAAGTCTGTCATAATTCTCCGATAGCTCTAAGCTTGAACTTAAATAATAACAAAAGAAATAATTTAATAAAAAAGAAAAAAATAATAATAAACAAAAACAAAAACTTGTAATACAGTACCGTTCGTTTTTCTTAATATATTTCAGTTCCACATTGGAAATTACTCAGGTACGTCATGCTTATAAAATTAATAAAGGTTAATATTTCGAACCTTTTTTTCTTCTTGATAAAGTTACACTTACATTTTATAAATATACACTCCTATTAATTAAAAATCGCGAATGATTTTTTTCCCTAAGATTAAAAATGTGAACTTATATCTGTTTCACTTGTGAACCTGTTATATTTGATTGTCTTCGGCGGCCAATCGATCAATGGCTCCTTCTACTAAACGCTACATTTGCTGATGTGAGTCCTCACGCCGGACTACGATCTGAAATTGAAAAAACAGATAAAAATTAATGATTGTTTTTCAAGCTTTGAAGAATTAGAGACCTGCACTGCGCCGCCGATTATTTTTAAGTCTTTTAAGAGCAGCCGCAGTACTTTTTTGAAAAAATTGAGCCAGCGCGGACTGCTGAAAACCACGGAAAACATTTTTTACTTAATTACTTACCGATGGGGAAGTTACAACTGGTACTTGACTTGAAGTCGGGGGGTAACCTTGGTACGAACTAGGGTTAGCTCTCCTATTAGCATCCATAGGCATAGAATTCCTCACACCACCCGTTTGGCCTCCATAAACAGTAGCTGTTGGGTTGTGCCTAAAAACATAAAAATTTAAGTTTCAAAATCCTTCCGAAACCAATTCTGGGATCAAAGATCAATTCTGATTCTATAAAAATATTTTAGTCAAGCCCACAATTTCTTTAACAAGTGGCAAAAAAAGTTAGGTAAAATTTTTTGCTTAAAAAATCAAAAAAATTTTTCTCAAGTATAAATTTGTTCTTATAAATCTAAACACACCTAATAGTAGGGCTTGACTGATTTCCAGTTCTATTATGCGATGCAAAATTCTGATTCGGTTCTGGTGGCAAACCATTTTCGACTACGAACTGTCGGCTTCGATCATTTTGTTGAACTCCTGTATTATTCGGCACACTATTCGGAGCTTGACTCACTAAAATTAAAAAAAAAAATTGATTTTACAAAATAATTCCGCAAGCAAGCCAACACTAAAAAATTTAAAAAACACAAACCTGGTGTGGAGGGTCGAGTATTAAGAGGTACTGCAAGCCTAGCATTAATGGCCAATAAATGATCCCTTCTTTGTAGTAAACTATTTACATGTTCCTCAAGTTTCAAATTTTCCGCTTTTAATTGATGTAGGCAAGACAGAAGAGATGCGACTAAAAATTAAAAAACAAAAATTAATTATTTGTTTAAAAACAAAGGATTATTTAACCAAAAATAAAGACTTACTATCAAAATGTTGAGCTTGTTCCATTAAAAATTGACTTCCTTGTTCCCATTGCCTCTCCAATAATTGTTCTAAACTCTGCGGGGTTGCATTATTTTGCGTGCTACTCGTAGCATTTGAACTTGTTGAATTAGTAGAATTACCTAAACTTAATAAACTATTCGCAGCTGAAAGAGACGCAGAATTGGCATATCGTTCGGCATTCGAGGCTCTTGCCTGAAAAAATGACAAAGTTATTAAAAAAAATTATAAAAATTAAAAACTGGTTATTAGAAGTTCTTACCGATGCAATGACTCTGCTATGAAGCTGAGGCCCGACCAAATTTGGATTTGGATTCGAAGTATATATGCTGTGAGCTTCAACTTCTTCACTTAAACTGTCGTGCATTTTTTGAGCCATCGATGAATTCGGATTTAATTGATTTCCTAGCATGTGAGGTACACTCATGGCACTTTGGAACCTAAATTTAAAAAAAAAATAAAATTTTAAATCAAGCAAAAAAATATAAATTAAAGGTGGCGCCAATTTTTTGATTATTTTAAGGATAAAGCTATTTTCAAAAAAATTTGAGTTTGGTTCGATCTTTAAAACAGATCATTTTGTTGCTAAAATTTTAAAGCCCAAATCAGAGTCTCAAAGCGCGTGTCCTTTGTCCAGCCGAAAATAAATTCTAAAAATATGCTACACACTGACTCTAGACTCAAATTAGCTTTGGCTTCAACAACAAAAATTTGACTTTTTATAAGAAAAGTAAGCTTAAAATGAAAAATTTTCGACCCTGATTTTTTGATAGATTTTGGCTTTAAAATAAATTTAACTCGAAATCGAGGTCAAAAATTTACTTGCCCTAAAGAAAGTCACATTTGAAAAAGCTTAAAAGTTAAAAAATTTAGAAATATTTTCCTTGACAAAATCATAATTTCTTATGAGAAATTTTTAGGTCAATTTCGCATTTGAAATGAATTATTTAAAAAATTTTCAAACTCCGAGCTGTTTATGGCGCCACCTATGAATTCTTAGGATTCTGAAACACGTACGGTTTAACATCCTTCTCTTCTGATTTAACAGGCAAAGGCGGTGGTAGTAAGGAGGGTTTCTTCTTAGATTTTTTCGTTTCGTCTAACGGGCTGCTGGGTGGGGAATCTTTTAATTCTTTAACAGCAGGAGATTGCTCCGTCGATCCGGATGAAGTTCGGTTGCTTCTTTTACTCGAAGAGTTTTGGCTGCGTTTATTTTTCTTACTTTTGTCCGACGACGAAGATCTGGAAAAAATAAAAAAAAATTCAATATTTAAAGATAAACCGGCCCTTGCATTGTTATTGGATTTTAAGATTCTAATTTCAAGCAAAACTCAGCACAAAAAGAAGTTTTTACGAGCTGTACCTAATTTCTGGCCATTGGCTAGAGCCATGAAATTAATAACAAAAAGTCGATCACAGAGAGAAAGAAAACCAAAATAATTAAATCCAATAATAACATAAATTTTTTTGGCTAACTTACCTGGCACGTTTTGCAGGTTGAGGATCGTTAATTACAGATTTTCCATTAACATGGTTACTGGTAGTACCTATTTTGAGAGTAGATTCCTGTGGTTCTGTAGTATTTAATTTATCAGTCCCATTTGTAGATGAAGTAGCAGTCAAAGGTACGGAAACTACGATGCCAGAGGAAGTGGGAGTTCCTGGAAAGCACAAAAAATTAATAAAAGTTAAAAAAAAAAAAATGTTTATACTACGAGGCTTCAACAAAACAAAACCTTCGTTTATCGGTGCCGCTAAATTTGAATGAACTCATGCACTCAAAAACATTCTCCAAACTTCACGATTTTAAAGTTCAAACTTCAACTGACAAGTATTTTCTTATTCACAACTTGTTTACTATTTGACGTTACCAGATTTATTTTCTTCAAATCGTTTTCCAATCGAATGTTTAGCTTACGGAAATACTTATTCGCCTCTAAAAATGGGTCCACAATCTTCTTAGCCGAAAATCTGTTTTTAAAAAACTCACCAGCTTGAGTAATTGGTGTTGATTCAGTCTTAACTCTACTCGCGTCGGTTTTATCGACGTCTCTTTGAGCAGAAATTGTAATTTTAGTCCCAGATGCGGAAACAGTTAAATTCTTACTAGTTCCTGAAGTTAACGAACTGGAAGACTTTGTCAGACCTGCGAACACATTAACCATTTCTCTTTACTCACCAAAAATCTTCTATAAAAAAAATTCAACCGACAACCAATCCAAGGCACAACCAAGCACGGACGAAACCATTCATCTAACGACCCATCCAACCTAAGAATCCACAATTATTTCCATAAAAATCACAAAGATTCTTAGATCGGATGAGCTTCTGGGCAGACTACGGGACTTGAACGAAAACTCAAGAGACAGCGCCAAAAAAATGGGCTATAGTTTGCCCAAAAAAAAATTTCAAATCTCGAATCCGAATTTTTTTTTTGGTGTTGTCCCTGAGCTAACGTTTGGCAAGAGAGATACAGATAAAGAGAAAAAACTTACCAGACACGTTGATCGAGCTTTTGCTAGCCGTTGCCAAAATATTCGTTTTTAGATTTGTAATACTGACTGTAGGGTTTTTAAGAGTTGCTGCAATGCTGGCAGCACTGCTTGACAAAGAGGAAATCACTGTTGACGGAATTACCGGAGAGTTGCTTGTAGCCTCCGAAGAAGTGTTTTCTACAGAGATAGGGACTAGTAAGACTAATTTGCTTAGTACTATCTCACTTATTTAATTTATAAAAAAATTATTTTAACGCTATCACGAGAATTTAAAAAAAAAAATCATAAAAACACAAAATTAAAAAATCTTTTCTTTAAAAATAAATTCGCGAAAAAAATGCTTCCGTTACGTGAAACAGTACTTAACAGAATAATCGGATTTATACATGTAATTACAGAGATAAATAAAATGTACGTACTGTTTGAATCTCGAGAGGAAACTACGAAAGCATAAGGAATTCAAGTTTAGACCTGATGGAAGAAAATTGATTTTTTTTTGTTTTTGATAAAATTACCTGATTTGACAGGAGGTGTGATACTTCCAACGCTTGATTTGCGTTTCTTATTTGAAGCCTTGCTCGTTTCTGATGCAGTGGTTGTTTTAACACTATCTATACCAAACACAGGATCGCTTTCGGTAACGACCGTTTCTGTAAAATTGCTAGTTGTAAATTTTTTTTTTGAATCAGTTCCATCTTGTGAGTTTTCTTTACTTGCACTACCCCCGTGGGACGTTGTCGTTCCTATTCTAAGTGTCACTCCTTCTCCGCTTGCTGAATTATCCTTCTCGGATTCATTGCTTGAGTTTAGGTTGAATAAGGTATCAGGGACTGGTGAAGGGTTGGGACTGTGCCTACAATAAATACAAATGTCATTAAATAAATTTGCATAAATTCAAAATAAATAATTTTACTTACGATTTTGATTTAGTTCCTGAGATAAGAGGTTTAGTCGTCAAATAACTTTTTTTCTTCCCACTTGACCTTGATAAAGCTTCACTGTCCTTCTCTGGTGATGAATCTGATGATCCATTATCAGCTGTTGTAATAGGCTTGTATGGTGGTATCGTCTTGACATTTCCTCCTTTTTTCTAAATAAAGCAAGAAACACATATTAACCTTCTGCGTATTAATTAAAAAAATCCAATAACCTTTTAAGAATATATTACTCACACATACCAATTTCGAATAATGATGCTGACAATACCCACAATACTTAACATTATCCAAATAATTCCCCGCTTCTTCACATAACAATCCTAAAGCCTGAGCACAAGTAACATGAAACTGTTGCTTGCATCCTGCTTTATTGCACTGCATACAGGCACCAATCGTACTTTTCGTGCCTTTCCCTTGTTCTTGACAAATATAACACACCTTACAAAAAAATAAAACATTAATAATTGATTTTAAGAATAAGCCACACCTTTTCTTTGCAATACACACCTTATTATATCTTTCCGATGGAATCAATTGAAGGATAATCGGTTCCATTGTGGTTACATTACCAAAACGTACTTCAGGTATATACAAAGCACAGACAACATGGGCCCACCCACTGTTGTCTGTGCGTTTTAGCGCTCCATCCTTTGATGGACATAATTCGCACCTCACTCGAGCTGCTCTTTCTTGGCTTTCACATTTCCTGCAAAACCATGGACCTGTCGGTACTGTTACGATTCCATAACATGCTGAAAGCAAAAAACATAACTTAAAATCATCCTAATGAAGATAAAATCTATTTTTGCCTTTATGAGTGTATTTTTTTTTCAAAAGCAGTTTATTGACCTTATAATTGCGAACCGGCCATTTCTGCTTTGCCACTTTACCCGTCGCGGATCATAATAACATCGAACACGTATTATTAAGCACTTTAAATGTAATACCTGATAATAAATTTATAATCTACTTCATTTTATCGGCTTATAATTGCTTTTCCCGCTTCGGAAAATTACAATAGATACATAAATACAAATTCACATTCCATTGTTTCGTGAATGCGAAAAAACGGAATAGTTATTACCTTGATGAACTGCAACGGTACAGCCTTGTCCATCACAATACACTAAAGGATTCTCTGTCCAACCTCTCTCATCTGAACAAACACAACACCCTCCCAACATTTCTTTCGACATTTTCTTTGTAACTAATATAGCAATAAGTACTCCTCTTCGTCACGAGTTACCGCACACGCGCTTTTGTACTCTCCGACAGTTATCTCTACCATTTTTACCGATATTTATACAATACTATATCATTTAGAGAATGTATTTAATGCTCAAAGCATGGCTAAATTAAAATTTCATTGATTTATTTTGAAACCTTTATTTATTCTTCACGGTTATATGAAAACAACGCCATTAAGAAGTACAAAGCGCATGTTTTTGATGTTCGTAAATTCACCGGAAATGCTTTGAATAACAGCAAAACTGTCATGGCTGCCAATTGTTTATGTTGGCAGCAATGTAAGAAAGTCAGCATTTAGGGTACGGTCGAGAATACACTGCAAATGCTGCATATGCACGCAGTAATGCAAAAGGTCGGTCATAAATGTACTGTGGTTGCATTCGTATTCGATTGAAAACGAAACTGCGCATGCGCGAAAATGAGGGGAAGTTACTATTCTGTGCTGCGTTTGAACGTCCTCCAAGAGCATGTGTAAGAGCAGTAAAACGGGTTTTTCGTCTGCTGCAACCAATGAGAGGCTTCCCACCTTGTATCAGTTGTCATCAGAGGAAACTGTCATTTTGACAATCATATTTTGCATTATATGAATTTGTCATCACGAGCCAAAAATCAATTTTTTTTTGTTATATTTTATTTCGTGATATTTTTTTATACGCACATTTCTTAAAATCGTGTAAATCATGGGTGAGACGAATATTGACATGAGAGAATATGAATATGTTAGAGTGGACGACGATGAACCTGAGTTTCTCCTTTTAAAAAAAACTGGAGGTGAGTGATGGTTAATATCAAAGCTTTCATGTCATTGTCCAATTTAGTTTTAATCTTTTATTTGTGTTTCCTAATTTTTTGCAGAAGAATCTTATGTGTATGTGCATAATTCAAAAGATACGAGGGACTTCTATGGACTTGTTGAAGCACCAATTATCACAGGTCCACACAAGTTTAAAAAAATGAAATATTTCAAAACGTAATCATTTTCCTCATGTTATTCATTACTTTGTTTTTACAGTTTTCAGACCAGATGATCAGCTTCCAGGGAATAATAAATGCCAACGTAATGCTCTTAAGGAAGGGGATAAGTCAGAATTGAATGAACCTGGAGGAAGCATGAGCTTTCCATCAGGAAACGAATGTGAGTACAAGTCTAGACGAGTTACATAAAAGTAAGAAATAGATTTATTGATTATTTTGCTGATGTTATTCGTGATTTTCTTTTTATAGTTCCTGAGACTGATATTCATCTTGGGACTGGGACATATGACATATTGCAACCAAGTCAACCGGAAGGACACCTCAGGTTTGAAGCTGTCGAAAAGCAATTAGAAGAAAATTTTTCGTCAACCTTTAGATGGAATAAAGAATGTGTTTTATGTTTTTTAACGTTATATGAGGATAAACAGTATCTTTTACATAATGGTAAAACATCAAGGAAAAAATTTTTTGAAAACATAGCAGATGAAATGACAAGTCAAGGATATGAAGTATCAGGATGTCAGTGCAAAACCAAATTGGAATCCTTAAAGAGACAGTATAAAAATATTAAGGATCATAATAACAAATCTGGCAATAACCGTAGGGATTGGCAATTCTTAGAACGTATGGATGAAATATTTGGCAAAAAACCATGGGTAGAACCATTATCAACAGCTTCCTCTTCTGAAAGTGTTGGAAATTGTAAAAGCAAGGAATTGTTGCATCAAGGAGAGTCGTCTAAAGGTGGAAATCAGTGCAACACAAGAAACAAACGAATTGTAGATTTGCTGTCCAGAATGCGAGAAAGCAAAGAGAAGCAACATGAAGAAAGAATGAAACAACGAGGAGAAGCTTTACAAATTTTGCATACTCTTGTTCAAACTCTCACTTTCAGAAATAAGGAGTAATTGAATCACATACATCACTCTGCAAGTTTCTAATAACTTATATGTATCGTAATAACTTCCTATGGAGAGTTCTTGAAAGCAGGATTGATTATCAACAAATGAATATGTCCAAGGGTGCACCAAATCAAGTGACATTACAATTTTGCAATGTGAATGGAATCAAAGCATAAGTGATTTCGTAAAAGCATGAACAGCAATAAGAAAGTTCTATTGCTATTGCCATTTTGCTTCCGATTTTAAAACAAGCTTGTTTTATCATAGCTGGATTCTGCATTGGACTGCACCCAAAGTGGCCACAGGATTATCATATTGAGGATATTAGTGGCTATGTTCAAGGGTGCAACCACATCAAGCAGCATTACATTTTTGTTGCAATTTCAGTAGAATCCAAGTACAATATAAAACAAGTGATTTTGAGAAAGCATGAATGGCAATAAAAAAATGTTTCTTATTGCCTGGTTCTGATTTTAAAATCAACTGGTTTTTTCATAACTGGATTCTGTTTTGAAGTGCACCCGAAATGGACATATTTAATCCCACAGGATTTTTCAGATAATCTTGATTACCTTTTTAGAATTCTCCATTGTTAGTTATTATGATAAGATTCTTAAACTAAGGAAATATGTTACATAGTTTTTAAGCAACCGCATTAGCATCTTATTTTATGCATAAAGATAAGGATTTTTCAATGTAAATAAATTGAATCACATATATTTTTATTAAAATTGATTTATTTTCTTGATTACTTTTTTGTCCCAATTAATTTAATTTTTTTTAAAACTTCCAATTTTCTTATTTGAACAAATTTTACAAAATTAGGTCATTATTTACAGATAATTGTATTAATTGTCCCTAATGGGTAACATACGCGTAATTTCAATTCTCTTCTCTCTTCCAAGTTCCTTTTCCAAATTGTCATTAATATTTACTCGAGGTAACGCTTGAATTTCCAATTCTTCATCTTCTTCATCTTCGTCTTCTAAAGCTATCTCGTTGGGGTCCAATTTGTCATTAAAATTAACACAAATATTATGCAAAATACATGAAACCATGATAAAATGAGGAATCAATTCTGTCGTCTTCATATCTAAATGATGAAGGAGTCTTCGGAACCTTCCTTTTAGCAAACCAAATGCTCGCTCTATAACCATGCGTGCTGGTGATTGACAGAAGTTGAAGTTTCTTTCCCTGATGGTAAGAGCCCCATTATCCTTGTACGGCACCATCATGCTGCGATGGATCTGGTAAGCTGCATCGCCAACAAGGTGGGTGCCATGACTAAATTTGACATTGTCATTCAAGTAAATAGACACTTCTGACATATTAAAGACGCGCTGGTCGTGGACACTGCCCGGATATCCAGCAAATGCATGGATAAATTTGGTCTCATGATCACATACAGCCTGAAGTTGAATGGAATGAAAAGACTTCCTGTTGATGTATGACTCTGCATTTTCACTTGGGCTGGTTATCTTTATATGGGTTCCGTCAATAGCACCTAATGTATTTGGAAATGCACTAGCCTTCTGAAAATGCTTTACTATTCTAATGGTTTCCTCATTGTTGGGCCAAACAATAAATAATTTTTTTTTTTCATACAGCGCAAGGACAACCCTTCTTACAATTGCTATGGCTGTTGCCTTTCCCACGTCGAATCTGTCGCCGACTGATCTAGAAACAGATTTTACAATAAATCAAAAACATTTCATCTTTTATTGTCAATAAGAAAGACAAAAAAATACCTGTAAGAATCTGGGGTGCCCAAAATCCATAATGTTAACAATAGCTGTTTTTCAGGGGCCACAGGAGTTCTTCCAGGCTTGTCATTTTTCTTCGTTAGGACTCCATTAATTAAACTTAAAACGGCTTCGAACGTTGGCCTAGATAATCTAAAAATGAAAGAAACTAAGTTAATGACAGACATACAAATATTTAAATCTGAAACTGTAGAACATGTACCTGAAATGACTCTTAAATTCTGTGGCATTGTACAGATGAACAACGTTTTCGACGTAGTTCTGAATACGAGGAGCCCGTTCTTCCTTATCTTTTTTAATGCTAAGAGAAACCACGATTTCTAGCTCATCGTTTTCGTCATCAGAACTATCAGAGCTAAGCAAACAAAACAAGAGGTCCTCCATCTTGATGTTTACAGTCGCAGTGCAGCAAATCACCAAAACAAGCGGTCGGAAATGGTTTACTGCTTTTGATTGCAGCAAATTAAAAACCGATATTTCCGTTTACTGCGCTGCGTTTACTGCTCAGTAAAAACAGTGTATTCTCGACCGTACCCTTAGAAAACAAAGAATGATATCAAACATTCCAATTTTTTCTTTTATTTTTCAAATAATTTTAAGTTTTTACATTTTATAGTTTATAATATTGTTATTAAACAGTGTACGCATGTAGTTATGGATTGTAAAATAAATTCCATGAGCGATAATCGGCCAAACAACGTAGATACGCTTCCTCCGAGGGGACGTGTGAATGAAGGTTAGTAGGATGGGTATTACGAGTTTTTTATATTAAAAAATGTGTCATGCTATACAAAAGATTTTTTATTGATTCAAATTTTGATTTTATAGTGAGGAGGGAATGGCTGGTACACGAAGATGGGGCCCTGGCGTATCGCTTGCAAGACGAAGAAAGTGAGTTTGGAATTTTTTTTTAATAGCAGTGTCAACTAATTACAGTGACATGCTTTAATTTCTTTTTTAGGCTGTTGATTTTTTTCATGACTGTCAATTAATTTTAATGATATCAATTAAGTTAATCATTCTTGAAAATTTATGTGTATGCGTTTGATTATGTAATTTTGTAAAAGGTATAAACGTTTGATTTTTTATTGTTACAGTTAAACAGCACTTAATTGGTAATAAATCAAGAAACTTGCAAATACGAGAAGATTTCCCATGTGCTAAAAGTGAGCAAGAAAGGGAAGCAGAAGAAGCTGCTAGATTACATCAAGAATTGCTATTGCAGCAGTATGTTAATTTTTTTTTTCTAATCAGTTTAAAATATTTATTCTTTTTTTGAGAGGTTGTCATGATAATGATATGTGAATAAGATAATGAAATGCTAGAGTTATTTAAATAAAGAATAGAAAAGTCATCAGTTTGAATATGATGATGTAGTCAGAATAAAAATTCGATAAAATTTTTTACAGGGAACAGCAGGATGCTAGAGTTGCAGTTCAGCTTGCCGAGATGATTGAAAGAGAAGAAGAGGAAAGGAGAAGAATGTTAGAAGAAGAAGATAAAGAATTAGCAAAATATCTTCAGGTATAATAAAAAATTTAAAGTTTTTGATTGAACTCCGAATTATACAAAATAATGTTTTAGGAGAAAGAACAGCAGAGGATTGAAAAAAGAGAAAGAGATCGAAGGGAGTTGGAATCTCATACGCCTAGAAAAGAAAGATCTCATCATTCAGATGAAAGGAAAGTGCAAATACCAAAAGGGCCTATTTTTGTAAGTTGAATGTGAAAGTATTAATTTGTTAAGATTTTTCAGATGTAATTTTGCAATTTTTTTGAAATTACAGACAAAAGACCCTCAAACTGCCAGACCCTCAGAAGTCAAATATAGTCAACCACTTGATTCTAGTACCTCAAAAAGTAATGCAGTTTATTACGATGATAATTTAAGTGATATTAATAATGTAGGATTACCTCTTCAAGACGATATTGTACAACCTCTCAGGTGAGTATTGAAAAATTGAATTGTTTAATCGTTAAAATTTGAACTGATTTGGAATTTTTGTTTTAAGGATTTGCAGTTTAAATGGAAATTCTAGTTACGATAGAAGAAATTCTCCGTCCCCTGTGCCTATGTCAGAAGATGAAATTCGAAGGATTCAAGAAGAAAAAGATGAGGTAATTACCAAAATTTTTAGCAGCTAATATCAGATACGAGAAAGGATAATGTGCTTAGTTCGACGGAGGGGTGTAGTTCTAGTGGCATGTTATTTCTAATTCATGACTAGAACGACACTCTTCAATCGCGCTGGAGCTGATTCTTCAGAGACGCCGCCTTCAATTAATTTTTTCCTCTACAAATTTCATGAAACTAAATTCCTTTTATTTATTTTAAAGGAACTTGCCCGGTATTTACAAGAAAAAGAAAATTTAGAAAACATGGACACAGTTAACAGAGACCGGTTATTAGCAATAGAAACACAAGACAAAGAACTAGCGAGGTTATTACAAGAAAAAGAACGAGCCAAAGCGAGAAGAGCCAGAGAACGCGCTAAACAAAAAGCAGCGTTGAAACGAATGCAGGAAGAAGGAAGTAGCGAACAACTCGTAACTCCAGACGAACAAATCATGATCAAAACAGCGGAAACAGTTTCCGTTTCATCGCATAAATCATCCATTGATGACGCTTCGAGTTACAAAACGAATTCATCTTTACGGTTAAATGAATCAAAGAACCCAACCGTTAAAACTAAACCTCGATATCCAGATCCCGAAGAAATCGTGGAATTGCCTCCGGTTAAAAGTTCAACGCCTCTAGCCAATATCGCCATGACAATAGATCCGACTTATTCAAAGGAAAGTATGGAGAGGCACGCGAAAAACAAGAAAATTGGAAAGATAAACGTTGAGGAACTTGAACAATTGTCTTCCGTCGGGCTTCCCATTCCAACTCCAGGTACATTATTAATTAGCTCAAATCTAATTTCTTGAAACGGTCAGTAATTTTTTTTTTAATTTTAGTGCCAGAAATAGTGCAAGATTTAAACGCGCCGCCTTACATGCCGATTCAAGGACAAAGAAGATTACCGGAAAAGAAAACGAAGCAGAAAGACGGATGCAAACAGCAATAATTATTTTTTTTTTTAACTAAAAGACCCGCCTTGTTAAGTGCCATCGAAGGGCTTAAAATGTTTTACGAAGGAAATTCGTATTTTTTTTTATATTTTTTTATTCGACAAAGTATTTTTATACAGTATATAAAAATCTGCCCATCAAGGTTTTAATAATTGAAGCCAAAGACAATAATATTTTTTAAGTATATGACTTCTTGCCTTTAAAAATTTTATAGCAAAAAATAATTGCTAATCCAATATTTCAGTATTTCAACTTTTTTTATTTAAATTTGTACTTATGGAAATTAAATTACTTAAAAGGGGCTTGAAAATTATATTAAGTGACTAACATCCTTGGACGGTTTGAAAAACAAATTTTATTCATTTCACAAACTACTTAGGCCATTTAGCAAAATAAGACAACAGTAGCGCAATCTGTATCTATTTACAGAACTTCAACTAGTGACACCTAGCGGCAGTTTTACAAACCCAGTTTAAAAACGTGTCTATTTCACCAATTTAGAATTTTTTATCTTCATAAGAAAGCATTTCTCTAGCTAACTAAGAGCCGTATTATTTTAATATTTTGTATTTATTCAAGCTCCTTTACTTCTTAACAAAAAAAAGTCTGTGCCTATGATATTACTTAATTCGTCCAGAAACGTATCTTAACCGAAACAATATAGTCTCATATCATTATAGCAATATGTATCATTTTATAATATTAAAAAAAAATTTATACATGTATTCATGTCAATATAAAGCATTTTATTTTTACTCAAGCCTTCGTTTTTTTAAAATTCGCATAAATAATTCATTACACCCGGTGTCATAACCGGCGGGTGTTTATTTTCGTTCCGGAATTAATTAACTAGACATAAATTTTGAATTAATGCCAAAATGGCTTGATATTTACAAATACGACCGGAATACGACGCTCGGCTGCCATAATAAAAATAAAAAATGATAACAAACCCAAACCCGGCACTTAATCAAAATTAAAAAGTGAAAAACCCCCTCCCACACACAAGAAACAAAATTTCGCAAAGTGGAACCCTCATTAAAAAGTAATGGGACATTACGTGAAATTAATTCAAGAGGTAATTAATCTCCCGGTGTTGATAAACAAACGCGTAAAACGTTTATGTAGTAAACAATAGCCCCTTGGATTCCTCCCATTTTAGAATTCCTAGGGACATGTTAGCATTTTGGTTTGGTGTAGCGAAAAAATCAACGGGCCATTCTCATGTTATTCGTATTTCGTCAGTAAAGCTTACCTTCCAGTGATAAAAGTTTAGATTTTCCTCCTTTTTTTTGCGCAGTGTAAAAAAATCCACTCGATTTTTGCTGGCAATCATGCTCAACGACTCAGTGCGATGAACTTACAGCTGTTGCAATCTGTAAATAAATAAATCGGTTCAAATCTTTGACAGTCGTTATTTTAAATTTAGAAAGTTCAGTTAAGCTTTTTTAAAGTTATTAAAAAGTTTAAGTATTGGTTTTAATTAAAAAAAGGTTAATTCTTCATGATTTTTTTAATCAGGTAGGGTTAGAATTGTTTTTTGTTTTATGATAATTTGTTTTTCCGCATTTAATTTTTAATCCTGTTGATTAGGTAACCTTTCTTATCATTTTTTTTTGTTCTTTTGTGGTGGTTTGATATGACTTTTGTGGCTTATCGTAACAATTTTGTAAGTGCTTTTGTACTTTTGTTACTATTAAAGTCATTCCATGTCAAATCGTAAACAGATGATTTTTTAATTCTTTGCCAGGATTTTGAGTCAATTGCAACATTGAATAAATTAAAGGTGAACCACTTCTGATTTTCAAGTTTATCATTTCTGATTTGAACGAATTTGCATGGGATGGTTCCTAATTCAAATTCTGTTGCACAATTTCAACAATTTATTTTCAATTACAGATAAGCAAGGCAAGATTTTTTATGATGCAGAAATTATTAGTCGCTTTTGATTTTGACCATACAATCATTGAAGCTAACTCCGATATTGTTATCAGAAAGCTTATACCCAATAATGAAATCCCTGATGATGTCAAACACTTATACAGATCAGATGGATGGACGACATACATGCAGGAAATTTTTAAAATTTTGCACAGGATAGGCATTTCAAAAGAAAAAATTATTCAAACGTGCCACACTTTTGAAGAAACAAATGGCATGATTAATTTGATAACAGAATTAAAGAAAACAGTAGGCGCTGACATAATCATCATATCAGATTCAAATTCTGTGTTTATCGAAGAATGGTTGAAGTATCACAATCTCTCCAGGCATATCGATAGAGTTTATACTAACCCAGCTAAATTCAATGAGGATGGACTTCTTACGATTCAAAAATACCACAAGCAAGACTGGTGCAAGCTAAGCACGAAAAATTTATGTAAAGGTTATATACTCGAATCTTATATTAAAGAACAAATTGTGAAGAAGGGTTGTTATAATGTAGTCGCTTATGTTGGAGATGGTAAAAATGATTTATGCCCTATTTTGAAATTAAGAAGTGTCGATCATTGTTTCCCTCGGATTGGATATACATTAATGAATTCAATAAATGAAGTCCAGGCTAGCAAATCGCATCTTATTCAGGCTAAGATTCACCCTTGGAATGAAGGGGATGAAATATTGAGAACTTTAAAACAAATATGTACATGAAGATGATTAAGCCGTTGCACTGTTGTGTAAAATACAACAGGAAAATGGCTCACTCGGTTTTCAAAAAAAAAGTTGGAAGATAAAATTTGGTCTTGGCCTTGCTGGTTTCTGCCAGAAAATAAATGGCAGAACTAAAAATATTAATTTTTTTTTCGTTGTGACGCAAAAAATTGTAAAAATGCCTAAAAATTATTAGCAAGAATTTTTTTCATGGCAACGTCACTCGTGATTGATATTGACGTATGCTATGTAATGCAAGTGTTTTTTTTTAAAAGCCAAAAGTTGGTAAAGTCTAAACACTTTAATTAATGATGAGATAATGAAAACTCTTAATTTATCCGCATTTCGTTCAACTAAGCAATTAATTCTAATTAAATTTACAGAAAATGGCAAACAATAAGATTTCTTAAAAAACATCAGTCAATTCAAATATTCCCATATTCGTTTTAGATTTTTAAAAAATGGAAAAGGTTTATTGTTTAATGTTATTAATAGATTGAATGTGAGAAAAGATGTAGTAGATAAAGTTTGGAAGTTAAAATTCCTTAATAAACTGACACAAATTACATAATCCTGTAAAAAATTACAGATTTGGTTTGTTATTCAAGCTATGTTGATTGAAAGTTTGGTCTATTAATTGTATGAAATATTTGTAAAATATGTTTAATGGCTCTTAAAGTATTATTTACTTTGGTGATGCATTTTACTTGTTTGTTACAATTTATATATTCGATAAAACTACTCATTTAGTCAAAAGATTCTGTTGCGAAAAACATTCTTGTAACAGGATGTACAATAAAATTTTCCAATAAAAATTGCAGCATTTATTGCAAATTAAATATCAAGTTCATTTGTCAGGATGTGCCAAATTTTTAAAGCCATTCTGGTTTAGGTGCCTACAAAAACAAAATTAGCCTTATTCTCAGACTAAATGTAAATGGAAATATCAGAACAATAAGAAACTATTCGGTAATATTTAATATAAAGCTCATGTATGACTAATGTACATTTACATGTCAACTTTCAAATTTGTAGAAATTTTATATGCTAGAAAAAACCTACAAGTGCATTTTTTTCAACCTCAAAATTTCTTGTGACCTAAACCTAGAATCTGTCAAAATTAAAACTTTCACCAAAGAAAAGTGTATAAGCACATGAATCATAAAGTATATTTACTTAATTAACTAGTTGTTTAATTCGTAAATAATTGTGACGTATCTGTTTTCGCACAAAAAAAAGCTTTTTGTATTTATTGTTTGTATTTATATATTCGTTGCATCTAAATTATTGCATTCCTTTTGTACTGTATACAAAAATTATTTTGATGTCTATATTTGGAATGTTTATAGATTAAATATACAATATTAATTATAAAAAAACTTACGTTTGGTGTTTTGATCGTCAAAAATCCAAATATTCATCCCACTCTGATAATAATCACGTAAACAAACCACAACGACTACCGCGAATCCGCCATATTGATTTTCTTACTAGCTTACAGCAAATGTTGCTATAGGCAAGCAACACGCATCCGGCAAGTATCGACACGTTGCCAAAATGCTGTTGTTTATTTTGTAATGGAGAAAGTATTTTATTTCCTAGTATTCTCCTTAAGTTATTAATATTTAACTATGTCCAATGTAAAGAGATACTACTCATTTTTATTAGGAATTATCGCAGCTTCAGTAACCTGGTCTGTAGTTTTATATTTATACGTTAAATTAGGGAATGACTTTCATACGAACTTTATCCAAAATAATGGACCGTCGAATTTCTCTTTACAAAACTCGAAAGAAAAGCAAATGTATAAAATGAGTGAAAATATCTCGCCGTATGAAAACGATAAGAATTTATATTATCAAAGGAGAAAGTACTACAAAAATAGCGATAAATTGATCAAGCAGTTACAACCGGTTGCCCGTGGCATGTCAAATGATTTAGGTAGGTCTTTTGAATGTCATGTCAATCATTTTTTTTTTCAATTTTACTAATTTGTTTGCTTTTTTAACAGAAAATGAACTCGGTTTAGTTAAAAGCATAGAAGATCAAAGGAGAAGAGATATAGGATATAAAAATTTTGCATTTAATGTTTTGGTTAGTGAAGGGATTGGCTTGCATAGGAAATTAGTAGACACAAGACATCATCTGTAAGTAATTAAAAATTTATACATTTTAGAAGTCACCCTGGGATTTTGATTCATTATTTTTGTTTTTCAGCTGCAAGAGCGAAAAGTACAAAATTAACTTACCAGCAGCTAGCATAATCATATGCTTCTACAATGAACATTTCATTACGCTTTTAAGATCAGTACATAGCATATTAGATAGGACTCCTCCACAGTTACTAAAAGAAATTATTTTAGTAAACGATTTTAGTGATTTAGTAGGTTTACATCATAATGTCAGTAACTATGTCTCTACAAATCTCACAGAAAAAGTTAAATTATTTAAAACTAGGAAAAGATTGGGGTTGATTAGAGCAAGAATGTTTGGAGCAAGGAAAGCAAGCGGGGAAGTGCTCATATTTTTAGACAGCCATATTGAAGTCAACGTAGACTGGATACAGCCATTATTAAGTAGAATTTCAGAGTCGAGGAAAAATGTAGTAGTACCAATTATAGATATAATTAACGCAGAGACTTTTAAATATACAGCGTCTCCCCTGGTTCGAGGAGGATTTAATTGGGGTGAGTTGCCCACTTGGCAAGAAGCTATCTTGCTTGAACTGAATTCAATCGGTAATTTAAAACTATGTAATGTTTTCAGGGTTGCACTTCAAATGGGAAAATTTACCTAAGAATACTCTAAAGAATGAGGAAGACTTTGTAAAGCCAATATTAAGTCCTACCATGGCTGGTGGATTATTTGCAATAGATAGAGAATATTTTGAAGAATTAGGAGAGTATGACTCTGGAATGAACATCTGGGGCGGAGAGAATTTAGAAATTTCATTTAGGGTAAATAGAAATCTGCAAAAAAACTTATTTTCAACTACAAAACTCTAAAATTTTTAAATTTTTTCAGATCTGGATGTGTGGCGGAAATTTGGAACTTATCCCATGCTCGCGAGTCGGTCACGTTTTCCGAAAGCGAAGGCCATATAGTTCTCCCACGGGAGAAGATACAATGACTCGTAATTCCTTAAGAGTAGCCAATGTTTGGATGGATGATTACAAGGTAATCACATTATTCATTTGCAATTTATTAGTAATCACGGAAAATTCTTACTGATTAATTTTATTCCTCAGGAATATTTTTACAAACAACATACGGAAGCACTAAAAATGCCATACGGAGATATATCGGAACGAGTAAGACTTCGTAAAAATCTTCAGTGCCATGATTTCGAATGGTATCTTCAAAACATTTACCCCGAGCTCATTTTACCAAGCGACAGCGAACAAAAATTAAAGAAAAAATATAATGCGTTAGAACAGCAAAAGTATCAACCGTGGCATTCACGGAAACGAAATTACGTAGCACAATTTCAGGTATCAGTCTTATTAATTTCCTTTTTTTTATTTACAAAAGATTCATTTGACTAAGAATAGTATAAATAATAATCCATACGACTAACATAATAATGACTAGATATAAGAAAGCGTTTTTTAACGGAGACCAAGGGCTTTCTGGGGAATTTTTATCATCCGGTCTCCTGTGGTATTTAACACATTCCTCGTAACGACAAACGTGTATGTCAGTTAAGGGTTGAACATCTGATTGCCCAGCAAATGATCTGGTATCGATGGATACAGCGCTCCCATGTTTGTCATCGTCAATTTGTTTTTGGATAAAAGTTTTATGAGTGCTCTTTTGAAATAAAACAAAAATTAAAATTTTTTTAAAGAGGGGCAGCTTTACATTATTTAATATTGTTTTAGGCTAAATTTTCAAACAGAGGCGGCGTCCAAAAAAAATTTTTTTCCTTTTCTTTATGACGCCGCCCCTGCTTAAAAAAATAATTTCTAGAGGCTTACCTGCGTTTCTGAGTTTTTTAAATGCGAGTGGCAATGCTGATTCCCCGATGTGGAAACTTGATCCATTTCAATATTGCACACTGAGTGACGTCCCTCATTTGCAAATAAATTTAATTCATTTTTTAAAAGTGTCGCTGCCATTGGTTACCTAAAACGAAAAATAATCTGAATTATTCCCATGACCTCATTTTTAAGAACTAAGCAAAAAAAACCACCTTAAAAAATTTTAATATAACATTTAACTCAATTCACCCTAACCAACAATCAGATCGAAATATTAACTTCTACTAATAAATTACCTGTATGGGGATTTTCGTTTGAAATATTAGCGAATCCATGTAGATAGATTATTAAGAGGATTATGATGATATTAAAGACATGTGCCAGAAACTAATCACAACAAAACTAAGATTTAATTTTACAAAGGCATAAGCCTAGTGTCATAGCCTTGACCTTTTTTATCGTGTGAATATACTTTAGTTTACATAAAATCTGTCGTATTGAGTCTGTCGGAATGACCCTAAAAAGAAAATGAATTTTCGATAATCTGTCTTTTTGAAAAAATATTTAATGGGAGGTTAAAAAAATCACTATTGTTTTCTTAACTCTTGTTACCTTTTTGCATTGAATTAAAGAAATTCGACAGAGGTATTTAATTAAAGATGTTTTATCTTATTTGAAGTAAGCCTATTTCATTGCCAGTAATTTTATCTGACGCAAATCTTAAAGAGGAAAAAAAACCATTTCGATCAAAATTAAATCCTTTAACGAATTATTAGATTTAAAAAAATGTCTTACGGGAAAAATTTAGTGCATGTTCAACACAAGCCGATTTGCCAGTTGACGCCATTTTTCTACGTGAAACAATGCCAAACGTGTCTGATTTGCAATTCCTAAAAGCCATATCTATATGTCTAGACAATTTGTTTAAACAATTAGCTTTAAAATTTTCTCTTTTCGCTGATTTCAAACATTCTTAATCGTGATACACGGCCCGAAATACCACAGGATCTTATAACGAATTACAATGAAAAAAAAACCTCCATCCGTCTTTTTTTAAAAAGCTTCCATGATTTCCAACTACTTTTACCGCAGCAAAAAATATAACGGTCGTTTTCAAAAATGGCGTCGAAACGAAACAAACCTTAACTGAAGTAATAAAAAATGGGATTTTTTCGTGTTTTAGCATTTTTTGTGAATAAAAATGTTTTGTGGGAAAGAATTTATAACGAAAGGAAACTTTTGCTTTTATCATTTAAAAACAAAGTAAACAGTCGGGGATAATAACCGTTCTTGTCTACGGCAAATAATGCCGTCATTCGATTTGAATTTCTGAGATTTTTTTATAAATCAATGACAAAGTAACATGATTCCGCATGACTTCATTCGTTATAAGACACTTAAAACGTGTGAGAAGATTTACGAAGCAACAGGAAATTATAATCGAGGAATAGGTAATCGGAAGCATTTCGTTTACACGATACTGTTTGTTTTCAAGGTCGTATATTGTCTAGCATTTATTTTCTTCAGCATTTAATGAAAGATATTTTCCAAATTAATGTGTTTCCATGATTAATTTTACATATATACTGATTCGTTACTCATGGAATTTATACAGCTGCAGTAAAATTCTCTTTTTAAAATTTTAACAAGATTTGGTTATGTTCTCGCTGGAACTATAACTGCATCTTGATCTATATTATTCTTATCTTGAAAATCAACCAAAACATTATCTTTACTTTCACTCGAATAGAAGTAACTTGATAAGAAACCAACTAAGGTTACGTTTACGCATTATTATATAGGGCGTGCATATTGTCGCTGCGATAAAAACAATAAAAATAATTAAGAGGAAAAAAATTGAAATTTCGCTTACCCATGGCTGAAGACAAATATGGACTGGTTTTAAAACGTACGGGATCTGTTTAAACAAACTTTATTGACTTTTGAAATATAGTACTGTTATTTTCAACTAGAGTGTCAAATATATGATAAGGAAGTGGTCGTTATCCTTAAATGTCTTAATCAAGCTATCATTTGCTTTCGGCCATGAGTTCTAAACTCGTCTGCATCTAGATTATCCTGTTTGATTATTTTTAGAAAAATTCATTCGTTGATTTTTTTTCCAGATTCGATTGTCTAATACTTCGCTTTGCATCGCCAGCGAAAAAGACATTAAATTCAAAGGCGCTTTGCTAGTACTTAGGCCTTGTTTAAATAAAGCCAAAAGTCAAGTTTGGTATCAGACTGATAAAAATGAATTAGTCCTCGGAGGGTTGTTGTGTTTAGACGCGGCGGATGTGTATCCGAAATTGGCGAAATGTCATGAGATGGGGGAGGCTCAGGAATGGCTTAAAAAATCAGAGGTATGTATTATTTAATTTAATAGATGTTAAGATTGCAGTTTGAAAGCTGCTAGCTGCTTTGGCCACACTTTTATACGCAGATCTGGGGACGGCGCTGCTGGTTATGGCCACCTTATGTCTCTGGCAGTTAAATACTAGGATTATTTCTATTCAATATTAAACATAGCCTTTCAGTCACGCCTTTCGATTGATCGGAATTTGACAGCTAGCGCCAAACTTGGAACTAAAACAAGTGACTGACTTTAAGGCATCGTTGCCATAGCAACTGCACTAGAAATGTCCACACCTGTTAGAAAAATGGTTTCGGCGTTGAGGATGTTTCCAACAAGTAAAAAAAAAATCCGGCTTGAAATTAAAAATGGCGACTAAGGAATTAAAATTTGAGCTCACCTGCCTCCTGATTGATTGCAAATGCTTTCTAGGTCCAGTCACATTTTGCCAGTAGCAAGATTATTGTGCACACCAGCCACCAAGAACCAGAGCCATGCTTTTCCTTTCTTTCCAATCCTAAGAAATAAAAATAAAAACACAATTTTAATTATTTTTAAAAAATATTTTTACAGAAGGAGACGCTATTTTACAACACGGCTGTTGGAACTTGTCTAGGAGTGCGAAAGCCAACTTTTCAGTCATTAGTAACAATGGAAATATGTTCAAGGGACGAGGGAATTAAATGGGACGTCGTTTACCCTTCATGAGTTTAATTATCATGACTATAAAAATTCTAAGTCAGGAAAATTCGGGTTTACTAAAAAAAAATAAATCACTAAATTTAAGCACAATGTCAATTCTTTCCATGCTGAAAGGGAAAAAAATAAAAGTAAAGAAACTCCAAAGGTATAAAAAGCAATAGAAAAAATATGGTTATCAGTATTTACGCTCTCTTTAAAATCATACATTATACCGAATAGGCAGAGAATTTTTTGTTGATTTCGCGAAAATGCGAATCGGCTAATTCAGCAGGGAAAAAAATGGTAATCAAGTAAGAGTTTAAATTCATAGGATATGGTTTCAATTTTATTTTTTTTCTTGGATTACAATATTGTAGAAATGAATGAAAACATTCAATTATGGCCAAAAAAATGTTTTTTGTAAATATTTTAGAATTTTTTGATATGTAGGAAATAATTCGCACACTTAAAGAGTTTATTTTTTTTTGGAGACATTTTCATTTTTAAGAACTTTATCGCACTAAAATTTATAATATCATGAAGTTTTACTATTCTATTGAATTTTTTTTTATTTAAGTCCAATCAAATTTTTGTAATTATATATTTTTAATTTTGGGTAAATATTGATGTAAAAATAAGTTTTTAGTATCAATGGGGAATGGAATTTAGTTAACAAAATGCTTTATCTTTCTTATAAAATTCCATTTTGCATTATTCTTTCAATTTTTGTAAATTTTTAAATTTACGTCGTCCTAATCATACATTGCAGCTAAATAAAAATTTATTAGAAGACTTATAATATTTAATAAATTATAATAAATTATTTAATATTTAAAAATTCTTTTCGATTATTCTGTGGAAACACAGATCTTATTTTCTTTCTCACGAAAATGCATGTTCGGGTTTTGTCTGTCAAAAAAGAATAAGTGATAAAACAGCGACTCTTACATTCACGACAATTTAATCGACGTGAGATTATTTGAATGGTTATGCTGATGTATAACATTTAAATTCCAAGAAACGGTTAATTGGAGCTGTGTGAGCATATTGCTCAGTTATTAGCTTGTGCAATTAATTTACTTAAAAGAAATTCTAATGTAGGCTCTCTAAAAAACCCAATAATAAAAATTAATTTTCATTAAATGAGCTTGTGTGGGGGAAAATCTTTTTGCTGGTAATATAAAATTTTCTCTAATAGCTGATAAAGTATCGGAAACAAACTATCGGAATTCTTTGAATTCATGTTATTCATGAATTCCAAACTGTCTGAATTAATAAATTCAAAGAATTCATGTTATCTTAAGCAGTTTTAACAAGCTGAAAAAAACTTTTCATCGGGAAAGAATATTATTTGATGTATTATGTAGGCTTACAAAATATTTCTTGTATTTTTGCTAGTTTAAATATTTTTTTCATTAATTTAACAAGTCTAAAGGTTTTTGTTTCTTATATAACCCGATACCTGCATTCTCAAAGCAATGCAAATTCAAGCTGCTTTGCTGTTTGAATATCAAAATTTTTATAAGAAGAATACTAAACAGCGCGAAATTTTATATTGCGTCGGTTTCTTCTTAAACTGTAAACAATTTTATTTTGGACTTTGCTGGTTCAGCATCTTTTTCTTAAACCTAAGATCTTGCGAGTCTTCTATTCCATTTATTCGAGCAAAGCGGTGGAAGTAGGATTATTTAATTTTAAAGAACTAAAGGGTGAAATATGATGATTTGTAATATAAATGTGGCAAAAATGTGTTTCTAATAATTTGAAAATATGAACGCCAATTTTAGTGATTGATTCTAGATTTTCTTCGGCACTTTTCGTGTATCGAAGAAATAATTTATAGATATTTAGGTGATTCAATTAAAGTGTAGTGAGCCATGGGTTTTATTAGCCGGACATTTATATTTTTTGCGGTGTTGAGTGGTTTTAATGTCGGATTATCAAATGGTTTGTATTAAAATTCTGTTTTGATATTACTGTACTTTAAAATTCGAAGGAAAATTTAAATGGCGTCTTCAGAAAATTAGATTAAATTAAATAATTAAAATTTGTTGGAAATATTGAGCTAACTTATGAATGCCTTAACGGCTTAAGGATTTTTCGAAGCACCATTGCATTTTAAGCAAACATTCGCTTGATTGGTAATTTAAATGCAATAATTAAAATTAATTCAAAGTTCAGAAATAAATATTTTTGATTATTTTGGTTTGATTTTAAATCAGATTAGACGCATGATTTTTTAAAATTTAAACTCTCAAAACGTTTTTCTGTGACTTTCGAGCGGGCTGGTAAGGTATATAAGTTTGACCTAGGAAGACTGAGTAGCACCTTTTTCTTATTATACGTACTGTTAGGTATGTTCGAAAAAATTAAAACATTGTATTTCTATTGTTCTTCATTTTTTTTTTAAAATAGCTGGCGACTGTACAACTTGGCAAGTTGAATGCGCAAACGGCGAATGCGTTAGTTATTTTGTATATTATAAATGCAATGGAGTTAAAGACTGCCAGGATGGTTCAGACGAAGCAGAAAGCCTATGTGGTAAGTAATCTTCAGTCATTCCATTAATTCTGAAACTTATTGTTTCTCATTTCTCATAATGAAAAATTAAAAACTTCCTGCGATTTTGAAACGCGAAAGAATAATTCAAATTTCAAATCTTAAGCGGTTGCTTATGTGATATGGGGATAGCTATCGTCAGTCTCATTTCGAAAAATACCCTTTTAAAATAATGTCGGATGTCAAATATTACAAAAACCGCGTAAAAAATTAAAATCAACTTTTTTAAAGAATTACAGTATTTTGAAAATGGTGTTGAACTAGAAACCTTCAGAGTACCCAAAGCCTAGAAATTTAAATGGCTAAATTACATGAAAGTGACAGATCTTATGTCAAGCATAATTTATTTTTAATCCTGTTCTAAGACTCCATAGCTGCCTTCAATATTAACGTCTTTTTTTTAAAATTAAAACAGGTACTACAACCAGTACTACTACAGAACCTTCAACGGAAAAACCTTCGGTAAAGTCATCGATTTTTGAAGAGAAAGTTTTAGGTAGGGAATTTTTTTTAAGTATAAATGCAATATTTGAAAAAAAAAATTGGTCAATCAGATATTTTAATAATGATGAAGCATTTAAAGCAGACTTAATTCCCTTGTGGCACTATCCGTCGCAGAGACGTTTTAGCTAAATCGCGAAGCAGACCATTGGTTTTAGACAAACCTCAGAATGTTTTAAAACTGTTTTTAATTTGCAGTTCCACCTTCTACAAAGGATTCTTTAGTCTGGTCGTCGGAGGAAGAAGATACAAATAAGGGAAACAATATCCGACGAGGAGATATCTCTGCGGAAATAATAGTAGATCCCCCATTTCAACAGGTTTGGGAAGGTAGGTTAACATTTTTTACAATCAGGCCTATAAATTTTCTAGTAAGGAAAATGTACATACATTAATGTAAATACTAAATAATTTGTATAAAAGAAAATAAAGGCTTTTGCGGTGTTCGACTAAAAATTCTCTAATTTAAATAAACGGAGGGAGAATTTTTAGGGACACGCCATTTTTATGGCTTGTAAAAGCGCTTATAGTGTATAGTTTCTGTGCAATAGTTTTAACCTATAGCATGCTTTTTTAACACTTATATCCACAGATGAAACTGTGAGGGTTTCATGTAGTGACGAAAGTGCCTCAAGATATAAAGTGAGATGGTCTCGCTTAAGCGATAAACCTTGGCCTAAAAATGCCTACGATAATAACGATGGACTGCTAGAAATAAGAAATGTCAATATAGACAATAGTGGATATTACTTTTGCATAGCTGTAGACGTTCCGAACGGGGGAAAATATGAAAACGTAACTTTTATTCTCGTCGAAGGTAAGTTAGGTAACTGTATGAAGGATGATTTTAATTTTCTTTCGACTACTGCGCCTCGTGTCCGTTGATTTTTTTATGATCTTGGGATTCTCTTAAAAAGCCTTAAGGGTGAGGCCTAGTCGGATGCAAATTAAGACCTCCTCTGTCAAATAATGCTGAAGGGAAAACTGATGGGACGGTGTCTTGCATGATTACAATTTTTATGGAAATTTTGCTTACAGCTGTAAAAAAGCCTTTGGGGTCGAATGTTGCAAATAAAAATAAAACAATCAGAGCAGTGAGTAATTATAATATAAATGAACTTAATCAACTGCAAAAGATATGGAATAATTATCGTATTCAAAAACATTCGACTACTCGCATTCCTTATACTAGACCAACAGTTACAAATTATCCACTGCAATTTTCTTACTATCCAAAGGGTAAGACTTTACTAAAAATAAACAATTATTCGCAATCATTTTTTTAAAAATGATTTTTTTTTGTTTTTAGCAACAAAAGCTCCAGAAACACGACCAACTCAACTTCCTGAAGGTGCTCAACAAGTACCTTGCAATTACACCGTGAAACCAGGACAATGTTGCTACACAATTCTTCATTGCGTAGATTGCGGTAAGTTTTCCCCCGAAATTTCCATTTTTATTAATTAATTTTTAAATGCAAAAAATAAAACTATTGCTTTAGAAACTACAACCACCACACCCTCTCCAACGCCCTCGGCTGAACTTTTACTTTTCCGGTGTGCAAATGGGGATTTTATTGACATAAAACTAAAATGTAACAGAATAAACGATTGCTCAGATGGATCTGATGAATATGGATGCAGTAAGTGATTCTTGAAAAACTAACAGGGCTTATCCAAGATTTTAAAGACATAATTTGAAATTTTTCAGCGCCGATTACTACAACTACAACAGTTGCACCGGGATGTACTTCAGATGAGTTCGAGTGCCACAATGGACAATGCATTGAAAATAACAAATACTGTGATGGAGAAATGGATTGTGATGATGGTTCAGATGAGCCATCAACGTGCAAAGGTAATTTTTTCCAAGTTTCCAAACAAAATCATGGAACTAGGAATAAAACTTGACTACACAACTATCCGATTTCCGCATGGGAAACGCGCAAATGCAACATCCCCGATAATTTAACTTTTGATTTTTATCTCGCAGTAAATTCACGACCCAGAATAATACAACTACCAAGACTGAGAACGGAGCTAAACTGCGTTGACCCATCCGAACCATCATCGGTTCCGCGTAACGCTTTGGAACTAGAATGCAAATTCGTTGGAGAACCGACACCGAGGGTTTACTGGAAAAAATATGAAAGTTTCGTGCCTTCTAAATGCCAAATATCGAGTAGAAACGGCCATGGAATTTTATTTTGCCCGGATTTTGAGCCGTCAGATCAAGGGGCTTATTCCTGCGTGGGAGAAAATGCAGTCGGTGCCGCTGAATCTCAACCGAAATCGATTGCAGTGTGCAATAACCCCATCGCTTGCAGTAACGGATTTAAAGTCGTAGACGAGCAAAACATCGAAAATTGCTTCGAGTGTTATTGCTCGAATAAAACCAAAGAGTGCCATAATATACAATCTACGAAGAAAACGGAAATTTTATCTTTTCCGAAAAATAACGTTGAAATTTTCGTTAGTAAAAATGGGACTGTGACTTTTATTCCAACGGATGATGAACCTTTTCCGCCTACGGAGGTAAGATTAGAATTAATGATAAATGGGAATGAGGGCACGAACTTTTTAATGGGACCCCAGATCTGAACTGACAAATTTTCCGCCTATCGATCTTTTCGGTTTAAGAGATTTTCATTGGCAGGAGTCAGGTGCTGTTTGTAGTTTCTAGAAGCGAAAATAAAATCAGAAAAAATTTTATAGGCTCTAAAAAACTACTTTAAAAAATTTTTTAAAAGTATCTAGCAAATTTCAAGTTTAAAAAAAATGTCTAGCAAATTTTCAGCTTCAAAAAAATGATCTGCGTGCAAAAAAAATTTTTAAATATTCTTGGCTTTGGGAAAATTTTTTAAAAAAAGTCCTGGCAAACAAATCAAAAATTTTACCATATTCTCCTAAATTCAAAAAAAAATTCAAAATTTTTTTTATAATAATGAAAAACGTAGCTATTTGTTTAACATAAAATGTTCTTAATTTTCGGTTTCTCAACGGTGGGCGAACTGGGTCCCTGTTCGTTCAAGTCCCTATTTTTACAAACCATAAAAATTTTATCCAGAATATTTTTTTTCTTGGCAACGAAAATTTATTCAAAGTTTTTTAGGAGTCAAAATATTTGTTCAACAAAGAAAATTCATCAAGAGATTGGTTTGACCAGAAAAATTTATCGAAAGATTTCCAAAGCTTGGAAAATCATCCAAAGGTTGGTTTGACAAGAAAAAATTCTGAAAAAACTTGTTTGACAATGAAAAATTTTTGAAAAAATCAGTTTAAGTATAAAAATTCTAAAAAAAAAATTGCTCCAAGCAAGAAAATTTAAAAAATAAAATTTGACCAGAAAATTTTTGGTCTTAATAAATTTTTGAAAAGTTCTTATTTCTCCCCTCAGAGGGCCCTGAAATCCCGAAAATTAGGAAAGAAGTTGAGTTTGATCACTCCACAAGTTTCCTGCCGATTCCAAATTCTCTTTAAAATAAATTGTGAAAAATATTTTCCTTAATTTCAGGTTCGATCGTCCTCAGAAGCAGTTACATATTGTACAGTTCATGACAGTGTCCTCAACAAATATTCATTCGTAAAATCATATGGTAGAAACATAAAAATTCCCAGGACATCTGGTTTTCCAAATTTTGCTCTTGACGCACCAGATTTAATAATACGAGTAAGTATTTTGCAATGAAGAAAGTTAACATGCAAAATTCTACCGCAAACTTCCAGATCTATTTTCGGTTAAACTAAATTTGATGACGGCAACACAATGCAGCTGCAACTGCAGCGACCCTAACGGTGGAGTTTTGCGTTACCTTTTTTTATTTAAACCATTACTTATTTTCGAGAAATATTTTACTACAAATCGTTCTTGTTGCAGGGCCATGGATTAGCTTTAACTTATTCGTACAAGAAAAATTTAGGAAATTCCGCAACAGTCGACATTAGATTCTGGCGCGGGCATTTTCATCATATCGATAATTCTGTCGCGACCAGATTTGATCTGATGAGGGTTTTGGCGAATATAGACGCCTTATTAATAAGGTAAATTATCACTGTTGTACCACGACAGATCGCACGAATGTTACATGAGTTGTGGGTTTAATGAAACGTAACGAAGCAAACGTTCCTGAAAGAAATTGGGCTCTTAGGTTTGCAACAAATTAATATCGGCTTAATGTTTTTTGCAAAAAAATTTTAGGTGTGAATATAAGCAAGGAATAACAGACGAGTGGGATGATTTTGATGAAATAGAATTGGAATCGGCTGTGATTGAAGGAAATTCAGATTCGGCCAGCTTCCTCGAAAGATGTATTTGTCCAACTGGGTATTCAGGATTGTCTTGCGAGGTAAATCTTTTTAAGAATAAATTGCTAGAACTTTTCAATCTCAAAATTCAATCTTGAAATCGACATCGTAATGCAGAGCAGGATCAGCCCTTTTCCCTAGATTTTGGACCCAGAAGATCCCTAGACATAGGTCAGAATAATTTTTTTAAGAAACGTTTTTTTTTATACAAACAGGCGCAAGTAAGTCAGTATACGTTTTACCATATCCGGTTCCTGATTCAACCAACTTCAACAAACTTTTTAGCACAAACTTCTTTCACGTTGTGTTTTCTGTTTATGAATGATCTAAAAAATTTTTACCTTTATAGGCATGCGCCCCCGATTACGAAAGAGAAGAAGGGACAGACAACTGCGTTAAGAAAATAACGTAAGTTTTGGATTTTTAAGAATTCCCCAAAAATCTGTAAATAAGGAATAGTATATAACTATATTAGAAAGTGACGCAAAAGACAAAATTACCCGTCGAGACTGGGTTTGAGGCCCGAGCCGAAGGCGAGGCCCTTATAACGGTTGAGACGGACAAGTCTTTTGCGCTTCTTGCAAAGTTAGATATTTTTTATCACAAAGAAGCTTTAAATTTGCGTTTAAAAAAAACTTCCCCGCGAGGAAAAAACTTTAAATACACTTTATACAAAATTCGAATTTTTCACTGCAGACCACCGCCATCTTGCAATGAAGGATACACCGGGAAAGACTGTGACGAATGTGACAACGAGAATGGTTATTACTACAGCCCTTCCAAAAAGACCTGCTCAAAAATTAGCTGCAATATCTTGGGCAGAATGGGAACTAATCTCGATCCGTCTGGAAAATGCATTTGTAAGGTAAATACAAAAGCGTACGGAAAAAACCTCCGACACTTTAAAAGTCCCATCTCGATTTTCTAGTTGGAATTTAATTCACAATTTAAATCAATCAATTTAATATCAATCAATTTAAAATCAACCAGGTTCAGGCACAGATTTGCCCACCGGGCTATGAGGAAAAATTCCGGTGCTCCCCTTAAACAAAAGGGCCCTTTTGCTTTTAAAGTCTTTCAAAATAGGACTGAAATTTATGATTCAGCAGATATGATGTTTTACCCAAAATTTTTGTGATTTTTTTTGGATAAAAATTTAAAAGAAAGCGGAATTGGCAACTTTGCAACTTTTTAAAAATTTTAGTTTTTAAACAAAAAATTTTTTTACAAGTATTCTAAGATGACACGGCACCTATAGTCTAGTCCATAAATAACCCCGTCTTCTTAGAGTGTGAGCCAAATTTTTATTAATAAACATTCTATGGAATGGAGTTCTGTAGTCACCCTCAGTAGCGTGCCGGGTTTTGCGAGGCCGTGGCCAAAAATACTTTGAGAGGCCTTTTTCCTTCCCCCCTAAAAACAAGGTCTTCACTTTAATTTGTGAGGCCCTCCCTAAGCTCAAGGCGAGCGCCCCGCAACACTTGTCACCCTACTAGTCACTGGTCAGAGGTCACTCTAAAGCGCTGCTTCCTTCGGAAGACCCAGTTCGTGCTTCAGCAGGTCTTTTGAAAAATTTTCCTCAAATTTTAATTTAACTTGCTTTTTTTTTTTAAGGAACATGTCATGGGAGAAGAATGCGATACATGCAAACCAGGTTCATTCAATTTAAACGCAAAGGATAACACAGGGTGTACTAAATGTTGGTGTAATGGAGTATCGGATGAATGTCAAAGCTCGAATTGGCGCAGGAGTTTTATCTCAAGTATATCTTCAGGAGGTTATAACTCCTCAGATGGAGTAAGTATATCTACTTGCCATAATCACTCAATTTCTTCTTTATTTCAAATTATTCAATTTCATTTCTTTTTCTTTAAGCGAAATTTTTGGCTCCTCCCAGAGGAATTTAACGGAAATAAATTAACATCATACGGTGGGCGTTTAGATTATACGATAAAATATGCTCCTGGTATTCAGAAGCAGCAGGAAATTTTAACGGTCGAGTTCCTCAGCGTAAGTTATCTTTTGAAATTTTTATAATCAAAGAAAGCGTGCCTTTTTCTGGCTTCCTCCATTTCAAGCTCTTTTTTTTCTTTACAGCAAGACAATAACACAATCATATACTATCACCCGGATGTCGACAGGTCAACTGATAAAGACGTAAAATCATGGAGCGTGAAAATCGAAGAACCATTTTGGAGAAACCGAGACAACGTTATTTTATCTCGCTTTGAAATTTTAAAGGCACTCGTAAATATTAAGGCCATTTACATCGAATCTCCTTATCATTTGTCTTCTGGTTTTGCTAATTTATCATCTGTTAGACTGGATATGGCTGAAGAGGATGAAGACGAAGGTTTGTTTAGAATATTTTTAATGACAGTACCATAAAAATTTAAGATGCTTATTCCTTGATTATTTTCAGATGGAATCGTAGCTGTAGATGTAGAACAATGCAAATGTCCTGAGGGATACACTGGCCTAAGCTGTGAAAGTTGCAGCAGGGGATACACGAGGGACAAAATTAATCGTTCGTCAAAATGCGTGAAATGCAACTGCACTAACTGCGATCCTGAAGAAGGTTGTCAGGTCAGCAAAGTTTTGAAAATCAAACTTTAAATTTCTGGCAACTCAGGCCAATTAACTGGTTGAGCTAAACTATTTCTGAAAGCGAATGCCTTCTGCTTCTACAGTTTTTTGTTCTCTCTTTCAGGACTGCCCAGATCATTTCTACGATTTCAACTACAACAACAAATCACTGAGCAGAGACTGCAGACCATGTCCCTGCAACAACAACGAAAAATCTTGCTGGAAAGACGATTGGGATGAAATTATCTGTTCCTGCAAAGCGGGTTATTCAGGCAGGAACTGCGAGAAGAAAGAACTCGGTAAAGAAACGGTTAAAATATTCATCTGCCAAAATTTTACCCCTTAAAAATATCAATTTTTATATTTTTATTTTGCAGAAGTAAAAAGTCAACTGAAGGTTATAATTTCGCCTAACAAAGTAAAAAACAAAAAAGTAGGAACTACAATCATGTTTAACTGCTCATACGAAAGCACAGAAAAAATGATAATTCGATTTAAGAAAGTATACGGGAAAAAATCAGGAGATATGGACGCGGGTATCGAATCCGGATTTGAAGAACAGCAATCCACAAACCAGTTTGGAAGCATGAGAAGTTTGGAAGTTGTTTTAGACGATGGATTAACCCATGTTGAATGTTTCGTTTTTAATTTGTTGGATATGGAAGTTGGAAGAGTGATGGCTGTAATTGATATAAGTAAGGATAAATTATTTTAAGAGATATTTTTTAGGGGGAAAAATAATTCATTAATTGTAATTTTTTTAAATTTTAGTTGAAAATATTCAAGAACCAAAAATTACGAATTGCTATGTCGGACATCACAGGGTTAAAGAAGAAGGGAATTTGGATTTAAGTTGCGAAGCGAAGGGATCACCCACTCCAGAAATTATTTGGTACAAAAATGATGTCAGGATAGCGAGCGTCGATGGTGTGCATTCTATTAAAAATGCCAGTTTGAGTGACAGTGGGATATATCGTTGCGAGGCTATGAACGGAGGAGGAAGTGATCAGTGCAATCACAAAGTTGAAGTAGAAAGTAAGTAATGTTATTACTACGAATAGATCAGAATTTTTTATTAAGAACATTCTGTTTCACGAGAAAAAATTTGTCAGCAAATATTTTTGGGGAACCATTCTTCAAAAGTTTTATTTGGAAAATCATCATTTGAAAATATTTCATCAGGCAAAAAAAATTTAAAAGCACATTTTTGGACAAAAGTTTTAAAAAGTAAAAAAAATGAAGTTCTAAAACCATTTTTCAGGAAAAAAGTTCTACATACCGTTTTTTAACAAAAAATCTAAAAAAAAATTTTGGGCAAAAAATTCAGAAAAAAATTTTGGGCAAAAAATTTTGGGCAAAAAATTTAAAAAAAAATTTTGGGCAAAAAATTTTAAAAAAAAATTTGGACAAAAAATCTAAAAAAATTTTTGACTTAGAAATCTAAAAAAAATTTTTTGGGCAAAAATATAAAAAAAATTTGAGCCAAAAATGTAAAAACAGTTTTAGGCTAAAAATCCAAAATAATCTCAGAGAAAGTCTACATTTTTTTAAAATAAATTTTAACTTTCAGAGAAATGCCTGACACTAGAAATCATACCCGAACGAATTAGAACTGAAGAAGGAGAAGACATCAACTTATTATGCAAAGCTTCTGAAGATGGAAGAATTTCTTGGAAACGTCTAGAGAAGGATTTACCAATATTCGATTTTAGATACTCGACACACAATAATGGAATATTATCAATTAAAAATGCTGAAATAGAAGATTCTGGAGAATTCGTTTGCATTTTCACGAGCAAAGAAACGACAATGAACAAGTCCGCTACTGTAGTCGTTGAAAGAAGGCGGTAAGTCCAAAGCGAATTTGGAACCAAGAGAAATTTTCAACCAAGGCACACCAGTAGAAAGCTGGCAGAATCAGTCAGGCTGATCAGTTTTCTCTTGCTTCAGTGGCCAAACTCAAAAACACCATTCAAGAAGTTAAAATTTGACAAATTTTAAAGCAGAATGGTGTGTGGAGGTTGCAAAAGAATTTAAATTATTTTTTCTTCGTTCGCAGGACAAAACCAACTGCCAGCATATTAGAAGGCGATAGCACAATTAACACGGGTGAATATTTTGAAATCAACTGCGAAGTCACAGGCTATCCACAACCAACAGTTTCATGGAAATGGGAGAAAAAGTCACTAGACAACATTGAAATTGCGAATACTGACAAGAAACTGATCATTCGAGGGGCCAAACTAGAAAACCAAGGAATTTACACGTGCTTCGCTATTTCCAGCGAAGGGAATTCCTCCGAATCAATCTACATAACAGTCAGAGATTCACTGAGAGCTCCTAAAATTTCAATTAGACCAAATTCAGTGATAACTGTCGAAAGGGGGAATAACATAGACGTAGAGTGCGTTATTTTAGAAGGAACGCCAGTTCCTACTATTCGTTGGGCTCGATTGGATGGGACACCAATATACAGCAGTAGCAACATATTAAGGTAAGTGTTTTCTAAGTCGAGAAAGCACAAAATAAAATAAAAATAATCGGATTTAATTTTTTCCCAGCTTTTCAAAAGTCAGCATATCTGACTCCGGTCGATACCTTTGCATAGCAGAAAACAGAGCTGGCAGGGCAGAAGCAAGTTTGGAAATCGATGTTCTTTATCCTCCAACGGTCAAAGTATTTCCGTCAGAAATTAGGGAGGTTGTAGGAACTGAGGTGAAGATACAATGTGAAGTTTCAGGTAATCCGTTGCCTGTACCAACGTGGAGAGAAGAAAAAACGCAAAGGCATTTGAAGAGAACAACAAAGGAGTAAGTAAAAATTAAGAGAAAATTTCTGAACATGAAAGCTGAACAGTTGTAGCTCAATCTGCTAAAGGGGTTTAATCTGCTAAAAGTATGGATCTAAAAATTCCTGGCAGTCAAAGCAGCGACTCTAAATCTCAAGCTCTCAAGAATAAATAAAAGTATAAGTTTGGTTTTAAAGTTTTATTTTTTTCCAGTTTTTCAAGAAATCAAACTGATATGCAAATACCAAGGCGTCGGTTGGGGCTTGTAGTCCAAATACTTGATGAATCTTACCAATACACATGCATTGCGGAGAACATACTTGGTAAAGCTCAAGCATCGATTCCCGTCCACGTAAGTCTTACAATTATTTACTCTTTTTATTGGGTTCTTGCGAAAGAGTTGCTAGAATGATTGTGCTCCCAAAAAAGATTGCAGGATGCTTATGGGCCTCGAGAATGATATTCAATCATTACTTAATAATATATATTTTTCCTTTCAGATTTTACCGGAAAATGTACAAACGACGGGTAAGCATTAATTGTTACACGCGAAAAAGCCTAATCGTATAAAAGTACTAAAAATGAATATTTTTTTCAGGAGTTTTAGAAATCGCTGAATTAGGGACTTCATTCACGATCAAGTGCGAAGGGGTAGCAGGAAAGGTCGAGTGGTCGAAATTGAACGGAAAGTTACAGGGTGACGAATGCGAACAGACTGTAAGTGAAGTGCAAGGAAGCTGATGGTAATCGATCGCCGATCGGAATCGGTCCCTTTTTCCCGTCAAAGTCCCTTTTCTTGAACCAAGTCCTTAAAAATTACTTTTTTTACTGACCTTGAAGACTTTTTGCAAAATATTTTCTTGGTTAAGAAAAATCCGTTCAAAGTTTTTAAAATATTTTATTTCAGAATTTTTTTTAAATTTTTTTTTTGGAATTTTTCTTTTGAAAAAATAAATTAACAAGAAAAAAATCATCAAAAATTCGGTCAACGAAGAAAATTTTTTTTAATGATTTGGTCGACAGTAAAAAATTCTAAAAAAAATTGAAAAAATGAAATTTGACCAGAAAATTTCTTTTCTTTAATAAGTCCCAAGTAGTCAAATCAGAGTATTCTAAGCCAAGCCTAATTTTATGAAAATCTCTTGAATAATTTTTTACAGGACGGTTTAAAAATTCCTTCAGTACAAGTTCAACATAGAGGCACTTATATCTGCAAATCAGTTGATGATCCTTCCATTAAAAAATATATAACTCTTCATGTAAAAGGATTCGTGAATAAATTCAGCAATGAGCGGAACAGTTTCATGGTATTGCCAATGAAAGTCAAGCCAGATGGTTTTCACGTAGAAATAACGTTCAAGCCCGATAATTTAAATGGTGAGTGACTATGACTAAAAAAATAGCAATGCCAGTATTATAGTTATCTATCTCCATTTTTCCTTTCTTCCCACTTATTTAGAGACTGGCAATCTGTCAGCCTTTAAAAAAATTTAACGCCTTATTAAGTATCATGGCGACTGCCAAAATATTCGGCATCCATGATAATAAACTTGCTCATATAGATTCATCAAAATGAGGATTTTTTCCAGCATTCACGGAGGCTTTAGAAAACAAAATTCATGTAGAGACCCTAAATTAAAAGAAACTGGCAAACTGTCTGCCATTAAAAAATTTGAACGCCATTTTGAGCAACGTGGCGAACTACATTGGCAGCCATGATAGTGAACGTGGCCATCCGGATTCAGAAAAGAATGACAAAGTCGCCCTATTTACGGAAGCTTTGTTCTAGAATGTCTTCTGCTTCTTCTACCTTCGTATTTTTTCAAGTTGGAGCAGAACAAGCAGAAGTCTCTGCAAATAAGGCAACTTCGTCACTTTTTTCTGAATCCGAAAGGCCACGTAAATTATCATGGCTGCCGAATTTTCTCCTGTGTCGTTCGCCATGTTGCTCAAAATGGCGTTCAAATTTTTTATTGCCTATTTCTTTTAATTTAGGATCTCCAAATTCATACACTTCTTTTTATTAAATAAAATTCTCGAACAAAGCCTCCGAGATCGCTGTGAAAGTTCTCATCCTATAAAGCCGGGCGGATAAATTGGCCATCATGGCTGCCGAATATACTTAATATGGCGTCAATTTTTATAGAGACAGAAGTTTGTTAGTGTCTTTTAATTTAGGGTCTTTACCCTAATTAAATGGTGTTGTAAATTGAACAAGGTTCCCAATATGAAAACGGAGATAGAACCTTATAATATTAAATTCAATATTTCCCCCTAATTTAACTCCCAAATAGAAGATAGAACTTCATTATTCTCAGGCAACTAAATATAATAATTTTTATTTAATTTCAGGTCTTCTTCTTCTCGAGAAAGAAAATCAGAAATTTTTGGTTTACTTAAAAGATGGGAGAGTACACGCCAGGATAAACTTTGATCCACCATTAGATATAGTTTATAACGTACGCTTGAATTTAGGAAAATGGTATTCAGCTATTTTGAACGTGCAAAGTGACGTTGGTCAGTATTTTTAGCATCGAGACTAAAGCTATCCACAAAATACATAATTTGATTCATTTTTTTTTTTTGCAGTTGATTTGCTTGTCTACGGAGAAGACGGCAAAGACTTAAACGGCCTAATAAAAGTGATCGATCAAGATGTCAAAAAAATCGACTGGAGTGTCATAAAAGACGTTTACGTGGGTGGAACTAATAAAACCACAAAAGATTTCAAGACGATGAACAATTTCCGTAAATAGATTGACTAGTACTTTGTCGCTAATTTTTTATAATCTGAAAATTTAATGGACTCGTAATTTTTTTTTAGATTCTGTGCCATTTGAGGGTTGCGTTAGCAGGCTGATAGTAGACGATCATGAATATAATATCACACAAGAAGGACTGTATTCGAAGGAAGTGAAATTATGCAAGATATGCAAGGAAAAGGATCCATGTAAAGGAGAGGGGGTTTGCCTGGATGCGCCAAGCCACTTTGGCTTTGTTTGTGTTTGTCCTAATGGGAACGTTCAAAAGGTAAAATTTATTTAAAAACCAGGCACGGACTGGACCAGAAGCGGCGGCGCTCTAAGGCGTCTGCAAAACTCCATAACAATTGCTTTTATTTATTTTTTTAAAAAAATCGGCTCGCACTCTAAGAAGACGGGGTGAACTATTGACTAGTCCATAAGTGCCCTGTCTTTTTAGAATGCGGGCGAACAATTTATTATTTAAAAATTGAAATTTAAAAAAGTCGCATTCTTCTGTCAAATCTATTTTTAAAAAAAATGCAAGGGTGATTTGTTTGAGATGGCGCACTGGGACTTCTTTCGCTAGCCCGGTTGGCTAATTCGTGCCTAGAACAATGATTTCGATGTTTATTGAAAGTTAACGACAAGAAGTCGAGATTTACAATTCTCAAGAATTTTCGAATTTTGAGATTCGCAAAACTTTTGAAATAATTTTTATTTCTGCAAAATTTGTCCGCTCAGATAAAATTTTGGTGGCAGCGCAGAGGTCGTATTTTGTAGAAATAAAAATTGACCGCGGCCACCAAAATTTTGGATGGCGGCAGCGGGAAATTATCTCAGGCATCACTTTTACATTTTAAATGCACAACTAGGCAACTAGCAGATCCTAACAGCGCATCTGTTAATTTTTTAAAAAAATTAACAGATGACGCTTACTGTGATTTATTGAATAAATTAAGCTAGTGTCGTTTTAGTTCTTACTTTAGACGCTGAAAAATTGAATATTCGGTTTTTTTTCCGCCTGACGCTTTGAAGACTGAGATTTGAGTTTGCTTATGAAACCAGGAGGAACTTTCTCACTATACGGCTAAAAAAATCAACATTAACGTGGCAACACAACTTTAAAAAAATTTTTTTTTAGGAAACGACTACATGCCCCCGCAGTTGTGAGGGATTAGGCTGCGACACCAAAGTCAATTTCTGCGAACTATTAGACCCTTGCAACGATAAAGGCTCCAACATTCACAGCTGCATTGCATTCGGTTCAAGAAGTTCGAGCTTTCATTGCCATTGCGCAGTCGGCTACAGCGGAACAACTTGCGAAAATGGTAAAAAAATCTTACAAAAATATTCCTTTGAAACCTTAAAATCTTACATTATTAATTTTAAATTCCAGTTAAAGAATTTTCTTTCCATCTCAGCGGCAACGGCTTCGCTAATATAAGCTCAAACAATTTGGTCATAGATGAATTTAAACCCGAACGAATCGAAATCGAATTTACACCTGAAAAACTGGACGGATTATTATTATGGCAAGGAGACGATTCAAATCATTTATTCATCGGCCTTCATAACGGACATATTGAATATGTTTATCATAATCAAAAAATTCCTTTGAAAGTTACCAGCGGGAAAATTCAAGAGAAGAAAACTCATACTTTGACGGCGATAAGGGCAAACAACACGGTGACTTTGATAGTCGATGGGAATGAAAATAGTGCATCTGCAGGTTTCAAGACGAATCGAGTGAAAGGAAACGTCTTCGTGGGAGGTTTACCTAACATCGAGGATATTCTTAATGGACGTTTCAGTAAAGGACTAGTTGGATGTATAAATTACGTTAATTTTGGAAACGAAAAGGAGAAAATAAATATATTGGAACCGGGTGTTGAACTTCACAATGCTAACAAGAAATGCATTTCGTAAGTTTTAGTCAATTTCGATATTTTTAAATTTAGGGGCGTTATTTTGGAAAAGGCTTCCCAAAGATTTTTGTCTAGACCGCAGAATAAAAAAAAAATTAGAGTTATTTTTTGATTTCACCGTAAAGACGGAGCCACATTTTTTTATTATAATTAATAATCGTAGACGAGTCAAAAAAAGTTTTCTGTGATAAAATTTTTCTGAAATGAAATTTTTATCAAAATTTTTTGGCAAAAAAACGGGGTTTTCAAGATTTTTCCTAAATAGAAGAAAAATTTTAGAAAAATTTTCATAGGGCTCGAAGTAGAATTTTTGATTTATTTACTACCTTAAAAATTAAAATTAAATTTCTCATATTAAAATTTTGACATATTAAATATTTTGATTTTGACAAACTAGCTTAAATCAACTTGGAAGTTTTTATTTCGAAAAAGAAAATTTTTTCTTAAAATTTTTAGTTGAAAATAGCTTCAAGCTCTCAAGCTACACAGAGTGACTTTTCGGTCAAATAGGACAATATTTCATAATATTTATTTTGCGACTAAACTTTGCCTCATGAAATTATCATTAATAGCATTCAGCCCTTTACTGATTGACAGAATCTGATTTTGGCCCTTCCCCAAGATTTAAATTAGGTGGCTCCTTAAGGCCCCTTAAAATTTAATTTCACAATTTTTACCTTGACCCCTCTCCCTTTCAAAATTTTAATTATATTTAAATTATATTTAAATTAGAAAAAAATTTAAACAATCATTTTTACTTTTTGCAGGCAGAATGAAATAGATAACGAAACGCACGAATTTGGAGGAGACGAATTTTCGGATGATTCTGAATCCATCGAAAATAATATTAGTATTGATTTAGCTTAATTTTTTTAAATTTCTCTTTTTTAACTACTTTAGCTCATATATTCTTTTTTTATTAAAAAAATGTTTGTATGCAAATTATAAGAAAACAAAATAAAAAAAATTAAAAATAAATGATTCATGGAAATTGGAAAAAAAAAATAATGATTAGTTGTAGCATTTTTTTCCCGTCCGTAAAAAATTGCAATGGTGACAAATCGATTCTTGAGGGCGTAACCGATTTGTAGGCCATTCGTGCTGAAATGATTGGAATTTTTAATTTCTGATTGTTTTTTAATAGAGCACATTATAAACCCGGAACTGGAGAGAAAATAAGATTATTGACGGTATTAATAATTTATCTGACTTCCAATTCCACAAATTGAGAATCGAAAATTCTAGATCCACAATGCCACCTTTCTCTTTAGAGATAATCTTAAAGTTTTTTAAATGTTTCAAAAAAATTTAAAATTAAAAACTAGCGATCATTTATCCCTACATTTTCTAAACTGAGACTTAAAGCGTCGTTCTTCTATTTACAAAATTTTTTAAATAAGTCGAAGGCCTTTTTTCCCTTTTAAAATTCAATTAGGTTCAAAAACCCCGGTTCACAATACAAATAAAAAAAAATACTTTGAAATTAAAGATTAGCCAAGCTTAATTTAATAATAAAAATTTATTAATCATAAAATTTTGACTGAAAATACAATTAAAATTTCTTCTAACTTCTATTAAATTCTATTAACTTATCAATTAATTAAAAATTTATTATCTTGCACTTTATTATTGTTTTTTAAAATAAATTTTTAATTTCCTTTTAATTTTCCTGCAAAATAAAAGCGATAAAAAAAAAGGAAGATCGATAATAGGAACGATAATGATTCCCACTAAAAATCAATTATTTTGTTTTTTATTTTTTATTACGAGTGGTTTTTTATTCCTTTTCCTTACGTATCTCGTTTCTGATTCGTTAAGTAATTCACTTCCAGGTGGATTGAGCCTCATCTGAAAAAATATCAATCAACCATTACTCCCTCTTTTACTAAAATAATTTCCATTGTTAATAAAAATGAAATAAAATGAGTGTGAATGATGAAAAAAAAAATGAAGGCGTAAGCTTGAAAAAAAAAACAACAGCAGAAAAGAAATTAGATTTCCCCACAGCTCGGCCTTTCGGCCTCGCTAATGGCGCAAAGAAATAAATAAGACTTTGAGCGGATTATATACACAGCTGAAAGAAGAAAAGCAGAAGAAGAGAGTAACATTTATTGCAGAAGCAGAGAAAAACTAGCTAAAGAAAAAAAATTAGCGTTAATTTTTAAAAAAATTAACCTCTTCCGTTAATAGCGTCCTTGTATTAGCTAACTATATGTGCGGATGGTTAAATCCTTCGTGATCTAGAAGCTCTCTCAGATTCCTTCTTCTCGATTTCGTGTTCCAGTTTTTTCATCCTTTTCTGTAAATTAATCGTTAATCTATTAATAATTATAAATAAAATAAAAATGCTACGCATGATGGATTAAGTTGCTCTGGTTTACAAAAAAAAAGTTTAGTTATTAATTTAGTTCGGCGATTGAATTTCAGGGATCGAACTTGCTCCTTTTTTTTAAATAAAAATTCCATTCTTTCGAGCTAAATTTTTGAAAATGTCATTTGTTGAAAAAAAATCTTTCAATAACTGTTCGGTGCAAAAAAATTTGTTAATAACTGTTAATTGACAAAAATTTTAAATAGCTACTCGTTGACCAAACTTTTCAATAACCATTCATTGACAAAAATTTTAAATAGCTATTCGTTAAATATTTTCAATAGCTATTCGTTGACCAAAATTTTCAATGACCATTACTTGACAAAAATTTTAAGTAACTATTTTTTAAAAATTTTCAATGACTATCCGTTAACAAAAATTTTCAATAACTATTTGTTGACAAAAATTTTCAATAACTACTCATTGACAAAAATTTTCAATAACTACTGGTTGACAAAAATTTTTAATAACTATTCGTTGACAAAAGTTTTCAATATCTATTTATTCATTGACAAAAATTTTCAATAAGCATTCCTTGACAAAAATTTTTAATAGCTATTTGGCAAAAATTTTTAATGACTATTCGTTGACAAAAGTTTTGTCATGACTTTTGGTTGCAAAAAAGTTTTTATATAATTTTTTATTGCAAAAAACTTCTATTTTCAGTTTTTGAAGGGAAAAACTCTTATTTTGAAATGATAGAATGACTTGCTGCCATAAACTAACAAACTCAAAAAAAAATTCTAAAGAGTCCCATTTTCCCCATTGAAAAGTCCCAAAATTTCAATAAAAAATCGAGTTCGATCCCTGAATTCTTTTTAAAAAAAAAAATTAACTCTTATCACATTACCATTATCCTATGTTTCTCCTTGCAAGCATATTCGGTTTCATCTACGTCGTTATAGCAATCACTTTTGTAATCCGGTGGTAAAGGTTTTCCATCATATTCGCATAATTTTTTCAACGGCTTCGCTTTAACTAACATTTTATCGATTCCCTTTGGTTTCTTTTGTGGGCAGTAGAATACGTCCGGAGTTTTTTTGTCAAAGATAATTGATTTTCTCATCATGTCTTTGGATTCTTTTGATTCGACTAAGCAAGCCGCGACGGCTATTAAAACAAATAATGGAAGATAGCTAGCTGTTAAGAAAAAGAAAAGAAAAGAGGATTAGTTTGAGTTTCCGGTGAGGGATATCCCGCTGTTGCTAATTCATTCATTTATTTTTCTTAAAGAAAGTTTTTTATTTTAAGGTTCTTTTGTTGAAGATTTTTTTTATACTTGGGGCGTTAATTATTTATTTAATTATTTTACTTTTATCTTCTTTTTTTTGTGTTTATGAAAAGAGAAAGTTGAAAACTGTAGGTGGGTTTTTTTGAGTTTTTATTTCCTGTGAAATCGAAGTAAAAGTCTTAAAAATTTTAAAAGTATGATCATCAAAGAAGTTTTTTAAGATAAGCAAAGGCCTTTGTTTAAAGTAGAGAATATTAATGGTTTTTGTTGGAATCTTTTAAAAAACAAGAATGTGCTTAGTTTCGAGCATCAATGTAAATAATTCTGTTTTAAATAAAAAGACCATAATATTTTTCTTAAAGAAAGTTCACAACTTCGATATTGCTTAGCATTAATTAGAACACCCGTTTATAAGACATAAAAATGAAATATTCTTTTCGATAAAAAACTAGACCACAAAAGAATGTTTTAGAGTGATTTGGAAGGTATCAGAGCAGTGGCCAAAAAATTTTGCTTAAGTCAATTTGAATTTTCTGGAATTCTAAAATTTTAAACTTTTGAAAAATTAGATCTGTTCAGCAAGAAACCAGATGGAAATATTTTACTTAGGATTATTTGCCCCAAAAAGAAAAAATCTGATCTCAAGGGTCAAAATTTTTTTAAGGATTTGCAATCTCTGATTGAGTCGGAAGCTTGCCTCATGGTTCAAAAAATAAAACACCAAAATCAACTAACTAAGTGCTCTAATTCTCTAGCAGCTTCAATAGAGGCTTCTGAAATTTATCTGACTGTGCCAGGCTTACAATAGGCTTAACCTAGGCAGATCAGTCTACTCAGCTGAGGCTTCCGACAGTCACAGTTCGACAGTTGGCTACTTAATTAAATCTAGCTATTTCCTTTCGGGTCAAAAGTAGCTCTACTATGCATGGCTAAGTCTCTAGCAAGTCCCCAGCTTGCGACTGGTATGAAGCCTTTAACCTCAAATTCCAGCACAAAGACCATAAAAATTTTAAAAATCAGAGAATCAAAAATTTCAAAATGCGGAGGGGGATGGGGATTTTTAAAAAACGAGTGCCTTATTTTTTAAATCTGCTCGAACCTTTTTTTTGAGCTTGTCCAAGCCATACAACACATGGAACAGGCACCCTGGCAGAGATCTCGCCTGCCATCGAAAACGAGTCAGCCAAAGAATGTCAAGCTCCCCCCTACTCAAAAATTAGAAATCTCCTCCCTAAAATTTCATCCACTTTCTTTAACAGCCCTTTACAAAACCATTACTTTCTTCAACCAGCTGTTCATCTTTATTCCCTAAATTTCCCAAGACGCTCATTCCATTTATTCAACCAATCATGGCAAACGACAAAACCCTTAACCTTTTTTCTTCATTCTCTCCCAGCCAGGAGCCTAATTAAAAAAACAATAAAATTCTTTTTTTTTTTTTCTTCAAACAAATAACCCGCAAAAGACGCAAATACCTCGACCTTGTGTACCTGAATTTTACAATCATCCTTGACAAAGCGGGGTTAAAAAGCTTCCCGCAGAAAAAAAACCTCCAAGCCCTTGAACCCTTTGCACACATCTACATAAAAAATACTTTTGTCGATTTTTTTTAAAAATTATCTTCCACTACGTTTCAAAACATTTTTAGGTCATTTCCTTGTTTGTAAAAAAACTAAAAACGTTTTCGAAATCCAGTGGGTGGAAAATTGTTGTAAAGTATCACCCGACCTACGCATGGCAAAAAAAAACTTCTTTAACTGTTAATTTGTTCGCCATTTCCATTTTCTCCTTAAATTTTTTTAAAAAAAATCCTCAATAATATCAACATTTCCTTTTTTCCCTCGTCAAAAAAATTTAACTTGACATTTCAACATGGCCAAAAATTTTCGTGACTACTTTAGACCTTAAACTTTATCAAATTAACTAAAAAAATTTCACCACAGCAAAATTCATTAAAAATTACATTCTCGATATTTCATATACTTCTTCCAAAAATAGAAAAAAAAATAACGCGTCCCAACAAAAACAATTAGAAAATTTTTGAAGGACACGGAAGTTTTTCACGAACAAATCACACATAAATAAAAGAGTTCATTTAACTTTTTTTCTCTGTAAAATCATTATTAAAACAATGGAATGACCTAATTCCACGGGAAATAAAACCGATAAGTAAAACAAAATATCAACTTACCCATTGTTAATGATGTTAAATATCCACTGAGAATCCTTTTCACACACACAAAAAAAAAAATGGCAAGGTATGATTGAAAAACACACCTACACGGTGACGAAATTTTGCAGGTACCGTAGGATGTATCTCACCTTGGCTACTCTGGAACTACTAAATCCAATATGGTGGTTGTATACCTATCACGTAATACATCGACTCCTCCGAGCTGGATTCTTTTCTTTATCCACAAACTAAACATAAGATTCTTTCTTTAACTTTAATTTCGCTTCTTTTATTCTACAGCTCGTTCTCACTAAACTGGCTCCTGAGAAATTTTTTTTAAAATTTCTTTCTCTTTATTTTTCCCATTGTTTTATATGAATCACAAAAGCGCCAGGATTTTATTTTCTCTTAAAAAAATCCAGTAATGTTCCTGAAATCAAACTATAAATTAAATAAAAATGTTTTCGGTACAAAATATTATTAAGTGTCGATTTGTTTGAAATAACTTATTGTTTATCCAAGTGAAAATTGGTGAGAGTCGAAAAAGTGGTAGAAATAACAGTGTTGCCTATTTACATACGCCCTTTTTGCATTAAAATCCATCATCTGAAGATACCGTTTTAGGATTGCATGGTTTGAGGCTGGTTTAGCACGCTAGTAATCTTGAAGGCTTTAATGGCGCCTGATTTGAAAGAAAAGTTCTTTCTAAAAGAATTTTCTAGAACTTGACGGTTTTATTCTTTAACAGGCAAACTTTCGCCGAAATTGCGCAACATTAAAAAAAGTTCTCGAATGTTTTCACGTGTGTTGAGTAGTTTTAAGACTTGTCACAAGGTCTCTACTCTCTAGTTCGCAGTAAATCGAACATCGCCTGCATTTTAGGAGCTCAAAAGCTTTAGAAATTCTATCTGCTTCGATTTTCCTGAACTACTGAACCCGTCGACAGCAATTCACAAAGACTCAAACATAATACTAAAAGACTTTATACATTAATTAATTTTATTTAAAACAAGTAACAATTAATAACTAAAATCGATACTACTCTCTATCCCTGTTCTCACGCTCCCTCACGTTTTTTTTACACCTCCCCAACTGTTGATATATCAAAATAATCCCAAACAACGTCATTATAAAATTAACCCCGGCCATTGTTATTAATATAAAAGATATAAAATACGTCCCGGTTCCATCTGCGAAAACGCAAACCACACAACGTCGATCCAAAAACAATGCAACAGCATAAAATGCATTTAACAAGAGGCACACTATCATTAACCCGATGAACCATTTCTTCAAAACGTGATTGTTTCTAATAACACTAATTACAAGGAGTATACCACCGGCAATGTATAACACGACAAGTAAAATATACGGCGCGACTGTGAAAGGACATAGCAAAGCCAAATAATTGACGAGATGACTAATACCGATATAAATGCTGACGGCTCCGACAACCAGAGAAATTTGTTTGGTTTCTACTATTATGCTCATAACTGTTGAACATCTTCGGCATTGAGTGCTAGACATATCTTCAGACCCATCACAGTTTCTTAAAAGAGTTTCAAAGGGTTGAATGTGTCGATATACGAAGTTCAAATCATGTTTCTTTGTAAATATTTTGAGGGATGCAGCGCCTTCTAGAAAATCGCTTTCTAGAACGCAGCAGTGTATTTTTGTGCAAGTGAAAACATGAAAACTCATGCTCTCGTGACGTATCTCGTGACGTCACGAATCTAAAACCTATATTTAACTTATATATTCGATACCTCAAGTTGATTTTGCATAAGCTGCGCCTTAATTTGCTAATAGCTGAGGGGGCCAGGATTGATATTGTCTATCCAATGCGAGGAAGGAGCAAGGCATAGCTTATTACAGAATAATGTTCATCGGCCACTCTTTGCTTATGGAAAGGATGATCCCGTACATTTTATCAAAGCTTCGATTTTTGAACTCAAATTAAGTTTTTTGCGGAAAGCAAGATGGGTCCTGGAGCCTAATAGAATCTTGTCACGACTTTTTGTCACTGAATAATAATTGTTATTATGACTGAATCATGAATTTAGGAAATTTTACGTCATTGAATAACAAAGGTATGGCATCTTTTGGCAGGATGTCTAGTTGGTGGTAGAAACCCCTTGCGAGGCTCCGTTGGGCTCCGTTGTTGATGGCCCAAGGGCTCAAGTGAGGATAGAAGTCCGTGCCAAAAGCTGGGACGAGGGTAGACGTTTGTGCCAGGGGTCCGGTGTGTAGAAAAAATCCACCCAGAAGCTTTGGAGAGAGTTGGCCAAGCCAGGAGTTTGAGTGATTATGAAAATCCGTGCCAGAGGCTCCGTTGAAGGTAGAAACCAGAACCAAATACTCCGGAGGAGGAGAAAAATAAGTGCCAGGGGCTAAGTAAAGGATATAAATCCTTGCTGAAGGCTCTGATAATGATAAAAGCACATACCAGGGGCCCGGATGAGAGCAGACGCTCAGGGCAAAGGCTTTAGATGAACAGTAACGGCGCCAAAAAAATATTTCTGGATGGAGCCAAGGGTGGGCCTCAAATTTTCATGTGGGGCCAAAGTCGAACGATACATTTTTAAAAAATCTGAAAAAACCTTCATTCTAGAAAATATTTTTGACGCCTAAAAAATTTCTACAAAAACCTTTCACGGCTTCTGAAAATTGGGACTTTTTATAAAAATAAGGGCTTTTAAGGTTAAGGAACCTTTACGGGAAATAGGAATCAAGTTCGATTTCTGGGCGATACAACCGGGATTTAGGCCTTGTAAATTCACAAGTAGATGGATATCATTTCCTTCCTGCCCTGCATTGAAAGGCTTGATTTCTCACACGGCTGGCGATTTCGCTCGCTTTGCTCCTAAAGCTTTCATTCTTAAAGATTTGAGATTAGCAGGAACAACATTTGAAGAGAGGAAAAAATTTTTGCTTCCTCAACAATTTTTCGCTTGACTTTTAGCTCCGTACCCGTTCAAAATTTCAGTGAATCGACGCGCCTGAGGCTCAGTCACAAACCTCAAACTAAATTTCAAACTCCCTAACATGAGAACTTTTAGCTCTACTAATGGTAATCATTACGGTTTGCGGCTATCCACGATTACATAAGCCTAAACCTCTAATATAACAGTTCAATTAATGAAAGTGAACCTGTTTTTAATACTTTTACAAAACCATGCCGATATAATTGGAATAAATAAAAAAAAAAAAAACATTGAGATAGGCAAATTATTACCTAAGGTTAGTGTTTCTAGACTTACGTGATTCAAACCAATAGGGACAAAACTCAATAATATTGTGATATACTTTACACCTGTCGGAGTTCTTGGACTGATTATGATCCAAATAATTTCTGCGATTCCAAATTATCCAATCGATATTTTCCAAAAAAAGAATTTTCCTTGTTCAACGTTTCCGGCTTAATTCAATTAATACACGGTCGTTAAGATTTTTTATCTTTCCCTTTTGGAAAAAAGACAAATGACAATGCTTGTGTGTTGCTAATTTTATCCTTTTAGGAATGACCTAGGCCTATTTTAAATAAAAAAAAGTCGTTAATTTGAATTAAAAAAATAAAAATGATTAGTGTTAGGGGTAAGCACGGAATGGCCCTGGCCCGGATTTTGTTCATCGGGGTTGGACTTGGCCAGATTTTCAGTTTCTTCTTTACGGGCCGCTCGCCACAATTTTTAGGGCAATTCTTTGCACTAATTGGCATCTCTTCAAATTTTGATTTCTGTTTTTTCCACAATTCAAATTGCGGGCCTAACATTTTTCGGCTAAGCAGGGGTTGGCCAAAACATTTTTAGGCGCAAGCCAAGTTTTTCCTCCAGATTTTTCCGGCCCGTGCACACCCCTAACTCAAAGCTTACTTACCTGAAACTCACTTACCGATTATAATTTTCCTCTTGATGTTTATTTTATTGACAACTATTAATTGGATTCAAAAATGTGTCACTTCGCACGCGATTCTATATCCCCGGAATATATATTATATTATAAACTCCTTTGGGAAATAATTTCATTGTTATCAAGTTTGTCCTGGCAAGATAAACATGATTAAAAAAAAATTCCGTTGGATCCACCCCGGGTGAAGTTATGTTATGACGTTAATCGTTTCCAGCGCGAGGAGAAATAAAAAATTGGGTAAAAATGTGAAATATAAAAAAAAGTGTAAAAAAAATCGTAAAGTAAAAGGGGGAATGAGAATCATTTACCCGACGGAAAAAGTCAGGGAAATCGAAATACTTGCAGGAAAATTACCGGATATGTTGCTGCAGAACAATCGACTCCCTTATGTGAATAATTTGGCACCGCAACCGGGATCTGGTAATGGGAATCAATATCAAAATCAGGGGAATGCTGTGAGGAATATTTATTCGCAGTCGAATGTACGGCCAAGAAAAGGTAGGCGTAGGTTAATGTGAAAAGTTAGGAAAAAATGTTTTTCGTGAAAATTGTTTAACACTCCAATCGATTTTTTAAACCGAAGCTGATTTGATTGAGGAAGAATTTTCATTAAAGGGGGATTGGTTAAAAAATTTACCCCTACTGGGCAGGACTTAAGCCCGCGGCCCGACTTTCGGGCTGGGATGCGATTTTCTGCTGCGCCATCGGGCCGTACTCGGGCTCAAGGTTTTATGCTGAGCCATCGGGCCGGGCAGGGCGAATAATTTTTCATTCCTTACTAATCTACCTTTTTTCTTTCGAAGGAATTCAGGAAAAAATATTTTACCTATGATTCTTATGATTTTAATTTGTCTGTGATCTAATTTTAAAAAAAAGCACAAGAAATACAAAAAATAAAAAGTTGGGTAGGGCCAAGATTGGGAACCCCTTTCGGGCTCGAGCTACAATCTTGTATAGTTGGGCTGGGCCACCCCGTATAATGCGTCGGGCCGGGCCTGATCGGGCTACAAAATTTTTAAGTCAGCTCACGCTCGGGCCCAAAAAAGTTGACCCGTGCAGAGGTCTATTAAAAAGCTGAGGCTGCTTTTTAATGGCTTATTTTTTCCAAAAAAAAATGAATGACTTGAGATAAACTGCGTCGAAACTGGCGAAAATTATGCTTCTAATAGAAGGGGGCAAAAAAAAAGAGAAAATCAGAGAATGGGGAGCCACCCTTTTTTTCTCTAATTCAAAAAAATTTCCAAACAATGTCCTAAAAAAATTTTTTTTCTAAAATTAATAAAGTCTAGAATTTTTAATTACCATTACTTATTTTTCTTTCTTGCCGAAAAACAGTTTTTCAAAAGTTTTTTTTCAGAATTCTATTTTGCAGAAAGAACTTTTAAAACTTTTCTCATATAGATAAAATTTTAGGCTTTTAGCCTCATTTTAGAGAAGAAGCAGTAAAAAAGGCTAAAAATACGGGTTAGAGGCTTCGAAGCTCTAAAATACAAAGACCCAGGAAAAAATTAATCTTAAGAAATACCCGCATGAAATATTCTTACAATTACAAGCGAAAAATAATTTTAAAAAGGATTTTAAGATACTAGGAAAAAATTTGAAACCTGGGATGCATGTACAGCAAGGTTACAACTTTCTCGTTGGCTTTTAAAAGGAATGAATGTTTTTATACTGAACCAAAGACTGAGGGCTGAGGCTACAGTCTTCCCTAGAATTGCGACTTTTTGTCTGCTCTAAAATTTTTATTTGTTTCCCCCCTTTTACATGGGGCTTGCAGCCTTTTCCAAAGCCACCCGAACTAAACCCTTAAAATCTAGCATTCCAGGACTGTACATTTTTGCCGATCCTTAATCCAGCTCGGTAAAGCTCTAATAAGTAAAAACTAAATTTAGGCAACTGAAGGAAATATTACTTATCACTCCTTCAATTTTTTGCAGAAAAAAGCCATTAAAATTTTATTAAACTCGAACAAAAGTTTACTGTAGGCTTGAAAATGTCTCTCAATTTATATTTATACGACCTTAGAGATAAACCATTTAAGCCTATAATCCGATTCCCACAATAATTATTATGAGAAAGTCAACACGATATGAAAGTATTTTATGAATGAAGTTTATAAACCTGATTAAATTTCATAGTAAACAAATTATTGAAACCATAACTAGCGCCTATCAATCCTGAACAATGCGTCTACAACCGGAAAATTGTTGGAAAGGTTCACACGAAGTAAAATGGGTAACCTTCTGCATTACTAGCCTACATCGACGTCCGTTGTCAATTATGCTTTGCGGTTCATTTGAATTTACAATAACCAAGCTAATCAACTTTCGCAATACTTGCAAAAAAAATAATAACTAGCTTTGTAAATTTTTAGGAACTGCTTTTAGCATGTACAACACAAATGGAAACCTCGCTGATAAAATATTCCAAGACAGGAAAAAAATTCACCCAGAATATCCACCACAAAAAACAGAACCGGTCAGCCTTTGCTTAGATTTAGAATGGGCCTCATCTGCAAGGGATTACTGCTCAAGAAGCACTTTACACGGGCTGAGATACGTCGGCGATGAAGAGTTGCACATTGTTGAAAGGTAAATCCCCTCAAAACAAAAATTATAAAATCACTCACCGATCTTCTTTCGTTTTCAGATTCTTCTGGACAGTAGCTTTCATATTCGGCGTCCTCGCTGCAGCTTATTTCATAACAGCTTTGTATCAACGCTGGGATAACAATCCGATGATTATATCTCTCAGCCCACAAGCAAGTGAACTTGAGTCGATACCATTTCCAGCAGTCACCATTTGTAACATGAACGGCGCTAAGAAAAGCGTAGCTGAAACAATAGTAAACAATCCGTAAGTAAAAAAAAAATACGATTCAAAAGATTTTTTATAAAATTCAATAAGATGATTTTTTAGGAGTGATGAAGCAAAATTTGAAAGAGAAATGTTAGCTGATTTATGTGGGGAAAGCCCAACTAATTTCGATCAAGAAGGTTCGTCACAAAGGACAAGTGCGAACTGGACACGGATACAAAATTTTATGATTAAAGTATCCCAGCCGTGTCATGAAATGCTTGTGGATTGCAAATGGAAAAGCGATAGTCTCCCTTGCCATGATTTATTTAATCCTGAAATCACTGACGAAGGAATGTGTTGCTCATTTAATAAAGTTAAAAGAAATTTCATTTATCGAAATCCGTAAGTAAAATAAAATAAAAGAAACTTCACCAATTTTTTCTCTGATTAAAAATTTTAAATTTAGGCGCCAACTGCATGGATTAAATTACACATATCCATACCCAGCAGTTGATTGGACACCAGAGAAAGGCTATCCCCCTGATTCACCTTCAAATGGAAATCCATGGAGGCCGTTTGGAGCTGGAAAATCGATGGGGCTATCAGTAATCCTTGATGCAGAGCTTGACGATTATTATTGCTCAAGCACTGCAAGCATAGGTTTCAAGGTATTGAACAAAAATATTTAAATTCACTATAGTCCAATAATTGTTTCAATTTTTTCAGTTACTACTGCATAATCCAGTTGAAACTCCTAAAATTTCTGATTTCGCTTATTTTTTAACACCTGGACATGAAACTAGAGTTGAAATATTGCCTAAAATAAGTCAATCAACTCCTAATTTAATCAATATTCGAATGGTAAAATTTAACGATTGAAATCCTCACTTGAAAATAAATATTAACTATAATTTTTGGCTCCAGGAAAAAAGGCAATGTCTCTTTTCTCATGAAAGAGACTTAAGATTCTATAGAACATACACACAACGGAACTGTGAACTGGAATGTCAAAGTAACTTTACCTTATCCAAATGTAATTGTGTGCCGTTTTATTTGCCAAGTAAGTCATCATCCATGAACTTGTTTAAACAAAAAATGTAATATTCACTCTTCATTTTGTTTTTCTTTACAGAAGACGTAACTACAAGAATATGCGGCACAGGTGATGACGACTGTGTTACAAAAGCTAAAAGTAAGAAAAATTGAAAATTATTAGAAGGAGTTACTGTAATTTATTAAAACAATGCTCTTTTCTTAAAGTCAATATTTAATGCTAAAATTTTATGCTTTTGCATTTCATTCTGAAACTAAGCAATCAACACAAATTTCTATATAAGAATGTTGTGCAATTGCAAAATATTACACTCTTTTCATTAATAGCTATGAAAGCTACTATTCCTTACACTAATAACAGGTTTATCATTTTCACTTTAGCAATAATGGAATTCCGCTTGCAAGATGCAAAATCAAACGAATCCGATTCAGAAACAGAAACAGAAACCTTTGCACTTGCCTCGTGTGCTTGTCTGCCAAGTTGCGTCCAAATACGCTATGGGAAACAAATGTCTTCTAGCAAACTAGACGATATTTTTAAAATCAAGAAAGATTTCTTAGTTGGTAAAGCTCCTGCTTATTTTAAGTAAGTCAATATCACATAAATTGATAAAATCGTTAAAATACTTACAACGGTAAAAAGCAATGATGGTGGAATTTTTTCACAGAAAAAACATGGCAGTGGTTCATTTCTTCTTCGTTGAAAATAGCTTCACGGTGTTCGAGAAAGGTGAAATATTTGGCTTCACTGATTTCCTGTGTAAGTATAATAAACAAGGTACACTAGTTAAAATCATATAAACCCGGATTATTTGAAGAAAACTTCATGAAAAAAATTACGGGTATACACGTTTAGAACTGGGCATGACGCCATCTTTCATTTACTTACTTACTGACGTCATTTCCGGTTTTTAGTAGCAAATATATAAAATAAAGCAACGTGTCGATTTCGTTTTCCGCTAATGTAAACAATTAAAATGCCCGCCTACTACGACATTTTCGGTAATTTTTTTTTCAATATAAATGAAAATCCGACTTGCGGCTCATGCCACGAGTATTAAACTTAAATCTTGAAATGCCTCGGACTCAAATCCTTTAAAATTCTGATCCATGAGACCAAAATTTTGAGAACTTCTTACTGACATAAGAACAAAATAATGAATCCTAAGGTTATTTATGGATCACTATAGGTACTGGTGAATTGTAACAGCTGCAAAAGGAACAAAAAATCATTTAAATTGAAAACAATAAAATTTTAATTTCAATTCTAAATTAAAATCTACAAATCTGAATAAACCGTTCAATCGCTAACAAAAAATTATGTTCGTTCACTATGTATCATTCAGTTTTTGAACATCAAGCTGTTATCAGTATCAATTCACTGTCAAGCCTTATAAATATAATTAATCTCCTTCAAACTCACATTTTCTCCTCTTTCTAATTTTTCATACATACATTTTAGATGTAAATATAGCCTTTCAGATGCAGAATCATCAGGCCTATATTCATTTCGTAACAAAATTTCATTTTTTAATTTACAAAAATTTGGAGATTCCTTTAAATATTCATTAAAAAACCTCAATGATTCCTTGTTATCTCGAATTTTCATTTTGTCATACAGAGAAATAATGTCAACAGAAGCCATTATCTTTTTAATGGCTGCTTTTTTTTCACTACCTTCAGGTACAATAAGGTTAAGTTCTTTTTTATCCTCATTTACAGTACACCAATTCAACATGAATTCAATAAACGAAAAATCATAGTCACCATCTTGAGGCAAAAGAAAATCTTGTATTTTATCTAAAATGCTGATTTTTATTAACCTGATTTTCTCCTGTGATACTTCACAAAAATATAAAAAATCATTTAACACTTTTACACTAACTTCTTGACTAAAATTCATATTCACACAAAACCTTACAACACACTCCTCATTTTCAATTAACTGTTTCTTCTTAAATTGATTTACTTCATTTTCAGATTTAAAAAAAAAATTCAAGATATCAATAGTATTTCTCTTGCTAAAAGCACCATATCTACTTTTTGACCAAATTGCATAAATCATCTTTTTAATAAACTCATTAGATCTAAACACATTTTTAAAATTTTCTACCTCTTTTTCGTTTTCAAAAACCCAATCCAATAAGTTTTCAGCTATTTGATATTCACCATCTTCTAATAATTGCCTACATTTATCTTCAATGTTAATTTGATTGTTTATAAATTCTTGCCTGTTATCTTCCAAACCCATTTGCCATTTTAAGAATTTTTCTGCTTGGTCAAATTGATCAGAATTTATAAATTTATCATAATAATTAAAACGAAGCTTAAATTTCTTTTTTTCCTCATCTGTTACCAATATTTTCTTCACAAACCGGTTCAACTTCCCTACGCCTCCATTATCTCCAAGCTCAGTAAATTTTTCATCCCCTAAGCTAATAAACTGATCTCGAAAATTTTGCAAATATTTGTCATTTATAATTAGTTTTAAAGCTTCAACATGATAGCTTTGAAATAGTGATGTTACTATGGTTTGAAAAAGATTCACTTTGTTATTAAATTTAGGTTCAGCAATTAATTTTTTAAAACGTCTTGAGAAATTCAGCCAAACATTTTTAAACAGTTGAAAATAAAAATCTGTTTCCCAATAATACTCACTTTCCAAATGTAATAAAATTTTTTCTAAAATCTTAATGTATTGTGATGCATTAAGAGAATCTTTGAGTTTTGGAAACAGCTTCATGAAAAACTCTTGTGCTGGCCAAAATGATAAAATTACACATAAAATATCACATCCTTGATTTGACAAAAATATTTCAATTTTGTCTTTGGGCATTTTACTTAATAGAAACATTAGTATTTCCGCACCACACTCTTTCTCAAAATCAATACAATTTTCCCCAGTACACATGTTAATAACTTTAGATTCACACAGCAATATAGCTTCTTCTTGTTCAATTTGTGTCATCTGACCCCAGTAATATTTAACTGCAACATCATAATTTTTTCCAACAGCTCTGCAAAATATTTTCAATCCCTTTGACTCGACATCAGAATTAGACTGATTTTGTTCTTCCTTTTTGTCACATTTCTTCACTTTTTTGTCCAAACCAAAAATTTCACGAGTTAAAGTACAAAAGTAATTATCACCATTCCTTAAATTTACTTCCCTTGTTCTAAAATGGCTTCTCAGGAATCCTATATGCACACACCGACATGCCATGTCATACAAGGAGTTAACACGAGTTCTCAATTTTTCATCATGAGTAAATTTTATAAACATGTTGAATTGATCAATTCTTCCACTGGAAGTCCAATATATAGTATCTTCACAATTGAAAATTATATTGAATTGTTTTTTAAGGTAAACAACCCAATTAAAAATTTGCAACATCATTGACTTAATTACGCGAATAACATAAATTTCAAACAATTCTGGCAGCCTTTCCTTTTTAACTTCATTTTCAACATAATATGACCACACCCAACTCAGTTTATCTTTGGAGTCTTTATTTTTCATGTTGCAAGCCTCACTTATTTTCTTTTTGATTTTCCGTTTTTTCAAAAAGGATTTAGCATAAGCTACTGCCGCCATGAGCTCTAAAGTGCAGAAGAATTGGCAATTCATTTCACTAATTACGAAGTCTTTTTCAGCAAATGTTTCAATTTACAAAACTAGTAAATTTTGTAAGATCGTTGAGGTACAGAGGTATGCCTGATATTTTACCAGACAATATCAGAACGTCAGTGGTAACCATTATTTAGATTTTTATACTTTATAGTCATACAAGACATGACATGTTGACAACAAATGATGCGGATAAACTTTCGTGTTCCTTGCATTTTTACAAACAAAAAAAAAATACCGGGGTTTTTAAGGTCCAATTAATTGTTTAACATTTTGCATTAAAAAAACACTCAACCTCAAGCATAATTAATATTAAGTAAATAACGAGAAGCTTTAAGCACGTGTGGTCACTAATCATTCACAGCAGACGAAACTATAGTTTCAGAAGGACAGAAGGCTGTGGTTTGCTACACGAAATAAATCATTTAAAACCGTTTTTCAAAATGATTCTAATTCAAATAAATATAATAATATCAAATTTTTATTTATTTAGCTAACACAGGCGGATTATTGGGATTATTTCTAGGATTTAGTATCATGAGCGCTTGTGAAATACTTTATTTCATGACATTACGATTGTTTTGCATATGGCGAGGAAAACGTACTCGTAAAAAGGAAACGAACCAAAATACTTCACAAACTTACCCATTTGCCGAGTAAATAATCAATACCAAAGGATTTTTAAATAAGCAATATAATATTTATATCTTCTATATTTGTGGCAATAACATAATATAAAATAACAAAAGAAAAATAATCCAAATAAAAGATTTAAAAATAACAAAATAGCGCTAGTTAAAATAACGCCACCACCTAACAAAGAGAGAACAAAAAAATTTCTGGGTCTAATTTTTTAAAAAATCTTGAGTAGCATATGATTTATATCAGTCTTTAAATTCTGTTATTAAAAAAATTCAAACCAGTGATGTGTGTTAGACTAAAATTTAAATGAGGCAACCAAAATGTAATAACAGAAAAATAACAAAACAGTTTTAGATTACTTGCTAGATATTGCACTGAGTAAATTGTTCATAAAAAATTATTGCTGATTATGGCTTTGTGGTTTAAAAAGTCTTTTTACAGAAAATTATTATTTTCTGTTTTATAATTTGGAAGTCCTACGAGACACATCAATTAAAACTTCCCGCATTTGTCGCAAGGTTAGTTTTAATGAATCGAAAAATCTGGACGCATCCGTTATTTTGCTATGAGTATTTACAGTAATTGAAAATTGTACTCTGAAAATATAAAATAAATATAAGAATATTTTAAATAGAATTTTTTTGTTTGATATTTATCCTGAACTTACTTATAAGGTAAAATATTATAAAAAACCCCGTAGCCATCTTTACACATTGGAGCGACGCCACCACCGATCGGTGTGTAGCCCACACAGCTTGTTGACAGTATAAAATTCCCATTACCACCGCTAAAAAGAAAAATAAAAAGAATTATTAATATCAATTAGAGGATTACATTTTTATTTATTTAGGATAAGACTTGCCTTTTGACATAAGAAGGATCTGAATATAAATCCGGTATTTCTAATCCTTCTTCTAAAGCAGTGCAATATAAACCGAATAAATGACGATCACAGCCTGCATTATCACGTGCTTCATTCATTAAATCGTCATGCCGTTGCACAGCCTTTTCCAATAATCGCTTCCTTACTTCATTCTAAAATTAGAAAAAAAGTATCAGACCATTTAGCAAAAATCGTATTTCCGAAAAAACTTATACACGAATGGCAAAAACTTGGGTTCTTTGAAACTTTGAAAATTCAATTTCCGCGCCATTCTCGTTTTAAAATGATTGCTTACACTAGATTTAGGATCAAGCATAGATTTAACCCAGTCCAAGCACTCAGCAGTACACGGCCTAAGAGTCTCCGTCCTCCCCTTATAATATGCTCTAGTCGTAGCTGTTTCGTAGCACGGCGCTGGTTTATTATGTAATCTATAATAAGCTAATTGAAGTGACATTTGAATAAAGGAATCAGGATGAAGCTTAAATCTTTGAATTTCTAACTTTCCATAATCTTCGAATGTTCGTCGAGTCATTAAAACTTCTTTTTTCTGTAAATAAAAAAATTTTTACCGACCTTCCCAAAATTTTTTTTTAAAAATGTGAATGAGAGAAAATTTCTTACGTGCTTTAACGTGACTCTACTCAACCGATTAATTTCGTTTTGTAAAGTCCAATCAATATCAAAATTAATTTCTTTGATATCGGGTAAATTCCGTTCTGGGCGAGTTCCCTTCCATTCTCCTTTGCTTTCTTCAGCAGCTACGAGAGCGTAATACTGACATGTGATGGAGCAAATACCGTCAAACGCTGTGTGCTAAAAATATTTTAAAAATTAATTTTCTATTTTAAATTTTGAGAAATTTGCTGCGGGAGAAATATCTTACATCGCAAACACCTCCCGAACGGCCATTTTTATAATAAATCATCATCATTGCTTTATCGGCCCATCTGTTTCTGTAATCTCCGCATAAATTACAGCTTGAAACATCAGAATCTGTATCGGGTGAATCGTCGTCTAACACCAAAATGAACATACACTTTTCTATTAAATCCAAATTTTCTTTGTTTTTCGTTGATAATAATTCTAAATATTTCCTATTCTGTAAAAGAAAAAGAAAATATATTTAGTGAATAAAATTTTTTAGAACATGAAATTTTAAATGGCGGGCTGGATGAACCAGAAGGATGTTAGCATGAGCTAGATCTATTTCAATGGCTAAGTGAGCAGCTAAGACAAAATTTTAGAACCGAAAAAATTTAGATTTTCGAAAAAAATGATTTTTCTGCTTTTAACAATATTTTGCACTTGCAGATCCTTTTTTTTTTTTGGCACCGTTGACATTCTAAGCAAGGTCAAAAGCTTTTAGAGCCGGTTCAAATATTTCACAGGTCTTAAATGAGTCTACATCAAAGTTTATAAGAAGTTTAGGGTCGGACACAATCTAAAATTTTAGGAGTCAACTGATTTTAAGGCACATTTTATTTTTCCCTTGGCCCAGCCCGCTGCTTTGATATAAAAAATTCTAAAATAAGTAAGTATTAAAACTAACTTTGCTCCAAATATTCCTTTTATCACAAGTTAAAATCCCAACGCCTGGTTTCGTAGCTCGAGTTTTCTTGCAAATGTCAGTTATATTCCATAAAATGTCTTCGAATTCTGGTGGCGTGATAATTTCTCCATGTTCATCTAAACAATTGAAACTAAAAATTCGGCCCTTGGAAATGGTCACGATAATCGGAGAGCAGGTTCCTTCTTCAGCTGAAAAAAAATTAAATTTTTTAGTTAATTTTCTTGTGTTTAAGGAGCTATCTGGCGAATCCATAGTAAAAGAAGCTATCATAGTTTAAGGCAAGAATTTTAAATGATTAGCAATAAAACTGTTTGATTTATCGTAATCTTTAACTACTCTAATTGCTCTTTATCAAGAAAATATTTTTTTGATAAAGAAGTAAGTTTTAAATTTAGTGTTGGGTTGATCGACCGGAGAGCTTCAGATATCAAGAAATAAATTTACCCGTTTTAAAATAAGTCACAAGCGAATCCACCTCTTCTCCGGGTATCCTTACGGTATTGTACAGTCTTTTAAATTGTGACATGGAAAACGTTGTTTTTTTGTCGGCCGTTTGAGTTGGTTTTAATCCTTCATTCCTTAGCAATTCCCAAAATTTTGCTAAATGATAACCGAAGAGTGAAGCATGCTAAAAAAGAAAAAAAATTACTAGGCAAAAAAAAAAATAAGAGAGCAAGTGCCAAAACTTTGCCACTATAGTGGCACTATGGTGACTTAAAAAATCCACTTCGACTTTTGCTTCAACAAAAAAATCATTATTAATGACGGAAAAAATCCCTTAATATTTTCCAGCCCGAAAATTTTTATGTTGAAACTAAATCCTTGGAAATTTTTCGAAATTTTCTCATCAGGATTATTATGAGATTTTAAAAAATTTCTAAATTTCAGGCCCAACATAAACAATTTTAATCGTTTTTTTTAGCCATCCTAGTGTGCACCTTAAGATCCATTTTTCACTGTTAAATCTGATTGGATCTCAACAATATGGCCGCCATTAACTAACAGCGCTTCTATCGGCAGATCTTCGTACTTGCTTTTTCCAGTAATACAAAAATATGTAACAATTCACGGTTAATTACCTTGATTTGATCTTCTTCCGAGCCGTGCGTCCAACCAAGTATATCTTTTGGCAACACGCCGTCCATACTGCAATACGGAAGCAATGGATCTCTAGTCCTCAAATAGGCGAATTCATCCCACCACTTCTCAATCTAAAATAAACAATAATTCGATTACACTTCAAGACAATAAGAACTTTCATAATAGATTTTTTTAACTTACCCAATTCCTTTCACTCTTCGCTTTCCTTCTCAATCTCTCATCCAAATCCCTTCCAATCCCATTCTCGAATTTTTCCACGATCCTCACCGTATTTTTATACTCCTTAGGCGTAACCAACACCCTCACCGAATCCAGATACCTTTCCAAAGTATGCTTCAAATCCGGCAAAGGCAAACTCGGAAGTTTCTCGTCCTCAGCAAAAGTCCTCTGATTATCATTCGGCGAAATCAGGAAAAGGGATTCCAATTTTGACTCTGGCATGCTCTCCTTTTAAAAAAAAAATAAATCTTTTTCAAAGATCCGAACCGGATGCCGTTTTGTTGATAAATAAAAGAAACACAATCAAAAATTGATAATTCATCTCAATGATTATGCAAAAAAAAAATGTGTTCAAACATTTTTTATTATCAGCTGGCCGAGTACAGAGTACACAGAGTCCATATGAATAAAACTCAAAGTACTAAAAACTTTTATAAGAGTTCACTAGCTGATAAAAAAAATTCATAATCGTTGTTATGAACCCGGTGAAAGAGAAATTAGCCTCGAGGGGATTTCTAAATGGAAGTTGTAGTATACCCGCATTTAAAAATAGTTTAGGCCTCATCTTGTTTCATAACAAGTCATTTAATAATTTTTTCGATTAAAATACTTTTTATTGAAAAAATCTCCGCTTCACCTGGTTTTCCTAAACACCTCAAAAGCAAACAAAGATGAGGCAAAGTCCAATTAGGAGAAGTGCCATTTGATAGCAAAGTAAACAAGCCTCAAAGTTCAAGAAAACAACGTTATCTCTCTCTAATAATTGTACTTACGAAAAAAAAGAAGTTAGAATCGCTTTTCCCGAGCGCAAACGATTGTAATGACCGTTTTAACACATAATCATTGACAGTTTAACTTTAACAACGGCGAATGACCTTCAATTACGTCCACGAAAAAAAAACACAACAATATTTACATTCTAACCAAACTTCCTTAAAAAGGTTCAAATTGATAGAAGAATGAAATATTTCAAGAAATTAGCGTTATTTTGAAATAAAAAGTAAAAATATAAAACTTGTTTGTCATGCCTGTATCGACTACTTTCAGTATTTAAAAAGTCACGAACCTGTTTCCTAGATGGACACGCTGGCCAACTACGCAAAATTTCGTAACGGTTTTTTGATTTTCAGTGTCGCCAACTTAGCCTAAATTCCTGGATTATTTTTTTCCCCCCTTAATTTTTTATAAATGTCACACGATAATGATGTGTTATTTAAATTAAACTGAATGAAGTATTAATTTGCATTGTTAATTACAATGCTTATATGGTTTATGGATTTTTAATAGTATTTCACTCAAGGTCGATTAAACTTTTGTATTAAACAGATATTCATAAAGCTTTGGCAAATTTTATTTGCTTCCTAAAAACAAACGTTCATAGAAAAATAATCAAGAGAGATATAAAAAAAATATCGAACCTCAAAATTGAATTCAATCTCAGGGAAATCAATATAGAGCTGCTCTGTGGATATGCAACCTCACTACTTCCTCTTCACACTAATAAAAGCATGTAGATAACTGATAAAAAATGATCATAAATCCTTTTATTATAATCTTACCAACCGTAAAGAAAGATAACAATCCAAACATGAAATTTCGAATCCTGAATGTGTTCTGATTGTAAAAATATTAATGTACACAAAATTGAATGATTTAGTACGAGGTAAAAGAACTCGGGTATTTATTCATCAATGAACATTACTTTCACAAATCATGTTAGATTTAAAATAAATGTAAATTTTATTTTAACTTTGGGGTGCGATTAATCAAAAAGGAATTGTCTGACAGGAGGAAAGTCAATTCACAAAAAATCTTGTAATCCTAATGGTAAGGCAAAAATGAAGTAATTTTTATCTTACATAAACTAAAATTTTTAAATGTGCAACTGCTCTCTGATTTTCAATAATACTTCCATGATTTTACTGTAACGGGCCGAATATCTCAAAATGAATCAATAATTTCACTATTATTATCAACCAGCTGTTCACTTGTAATAAACATTTGAACATTTACCTTATTCTATTTATATTTAATGGCATACATAACCTCGAATTATTGATAATGCTTACCTTGTCCAGCGGTTTTTCTCCAGCACCGTCAAACTCCGTTTGATCGCCACTAACCAGTGCAGAGAACTTTTGTAGTCTGTTGAGCACATTGTGGAACTTGTTGTACTTATTGTGGAGCATGTTGAACCTATTGTCGAGCATGTTGTACCAATTATAGAGCTTTTTAAGAACATTGTAGGGTGTGATAAATAATAAAAAAACTGAACTCATTAAAAAATCTTAAAAAACCGTTTTTATATTTTAATACGAAACGAAACAACTAAAAAAAAAAATTGCTCTTTTATTTACAAACATGACTTGAGCAACGTGTCGAATTCATAATAATCGAGCGTGCGGCAAATTTTGCTACGGATCAAAGCTTAATTTCTTTTTTTTTTTTAACGAATCTAACAAGTAACAAGTATTTCTACTTGCATTGATTTTAAACTGTAACAATAAAATTTGTTCCTAGAGAAGATTGACAATCACGGCTGAATTCAGGTCTCGTTCTTATCTATGAACTTCCTTCGCAGTTGACAGTAAACACCGCCATGTTCACAATAACTGAAACAAATAGATACAAATGTGGTAAAAAAATAAAGCGGTGTTTATAGAATATTTTTCTCAGAGGCGTAGTGATCCCTTGTGGCACCCGGGGCGGTTAATTTTTTTGTCACCCCCCCCCCCCCCCCCCCCCCATTTTGAAGCTCGAAGTTTGCGAAAAAAGTAAAAAACCAAAAGCAAGTAAATTGTCAAATTTTTTTTGACGATTAATTCACTTTTTCAAATTTTGGCACCCCCCCATTACAACTTTGAAGGTGGCACCCGGGGCGGGCCGCCCCCCCCGCCCCCCCTCACTACGCCACTGATTTTTCTGTTGTCTTTCATTTTTGAAGGCTGGAAAGGTTCCAGTTTTTAGTGTCCTAAGCGCAAATTCTTTACAAATTTTTTAGGAACCTTTCACCCTTTTATGTTTTTAGAGAGCCTATAAGAAGACAGTAGCCAACTACATTCGCTCTTTTGAGATTGGTCGGTTTCCTGTTTATAAAAATGATATATTCGACCTTAACCTCATCCGGTTAAAATTTAAAAGAAATAGAAATCGGCCAGAGGGTAAGTAGGTTAAGATTTAGTTTTCTCTCTTCCTTAAGATATCTGAAGTTCTACGCGTTCTTCAAAACTTTCAAAAACATTCTGAATCTTTTTGTTTTTAGGAGAAGCGGTTTGGCAACCCTTTTAACATGCCTGAAGCCATTCTGGCTGGACAGTAATAAACACTCGTTAATTTACCATTAGGCTAAACGTGCTGTAGGCTAAAAATTTAAATCAATTTTTTTACAATGGTATTTTAAACATAATTATAGTCTCTTCATTTTTTACTTGCAAGTTTAACACAGGAGGAAAATTAGCGCGATTTCAAAAATCCGAAATTTTGCAAATTGGGCTTGCCTTGTCGTCTTTCATCAATTTTTTTATCTTCATGCCTCACCATAAGAGATTCTTCCTGTGATTTTCAGGGACTCAAGGCTTATTTCTCTAAAAAATGAATTTATTGAAACCGCGGTATTCTCGTTTTCCGACTTCAGAATCATTACTCACCATTTTTTCACATATTGCGTAGCTTTTTTAAAAGACTCCAATTCCCCATATTGATCTTCCGTTAATTCACATCCTCCCGGTAACTTAATAGTTTTCTCCGTCATTTCAATTTCATAAAATTCATCTTCAAACTCATCTTCTTTCTTCACAATATCATCAGCTAGCCAGCGATACTTCAAATGTCCATCCTCTTCGTTTTCATCATCTGGTAAATGAAGTCTTCCATATTTTAAATGAATATGCTTGTCGTGCACCTAAAAAAAAAAAAAAAAAAAAAAAAAAAAAAACTAAGGTTATGAAACAAATTTCCGCTTATAGTAATGAACTTCTTTATAAATTCATAAAACGCGATTACAGGAAAATGCGTAGGTTCGAGCTTGAATTAATCTATTTTAATTACGAGACGACTGGTTTTGGAGATGGGATTCGATGAAAATAAATGATAGGGCTATGAAAGGAGGTAGAACCGTTACCAATATGGAAATTGCATTATTTTAAACATCGGCAGGAGTGTCTAAAATCGTGTTAAGGAATGGGTTTATTAATCCGTTTCCGTGTATAAATGGGCTGGAGTGAAAATATATCAAGGTAATCTCCATTGATATTATTATTGGAAACGGTCCAATATGGGTAATGACTGATGTAGGAACGGAATTTTCGGTAATGAGATGTACAGGGTGTGTACTTTTTATTTATTAGGGTTCTTTTTTTTTGTATCTGATGAATAATGAATTGGATTCCTTGATGTGGAATATAATTTATTATTTTAAGATGATGTTGAGTGAAGCTGATTTAGACTGAGCTGATTAGACTTCCTGCTTTCAAAAAAAGAAAACTTCAGTTTTATTTCTAACACCGAATCTTAATTACCTGATATTTTGGATAAATCTCCGGTGGCGCTGGAACATAAGCATCCGCATAAAAACCGACACAACCACATATTACTAAAATCGCTAATACTTCTTGCATAATTTCTCACTCACGTCTGCAAAACAAAACAAAAAAAAATAACAGAAATCATAATCCAACAACTACATGTAAAATAAATCTAAAGCGAAAAGCGAAACTTGTAATTGGGCGGCAGTATCGTATTCATTAAAACTTTTCAATATATCCCATTTCGTCATTCGACACTTTCCCAGAACTCAGATATTGAATTCTGCACATGCTTTATCAACAAACCCACTTAATTAGTCATTCCACAAACAAAAGAATCAATTCATATATTTTTTTAAAACGAAATTTTTAAAAAATCGACTCACATTAAATAACTCCGGTAGTTATGAGTTGCTCATGCCGCACGCCACTGACCGCCTAAAAGAAAAAAAATTTTAAAAAAGAATCAGGTTCACTGATATCAAGAGTCAAAGCAAACTGATCCTGGCGTTGTTGATTATTTCTTTCCTGGCAGAGATCATGTTTTTTTTTAGCGCTGCTAAGGTCGCTCTTATCTTACCTACCTCCATTTTTTTTTCGTTGTGACACATTTTCCAAGACGTTATTTGTAAACACAGGGTGTATCACCGTAAATATAAAATGAGTTGAAGTGATTTTCTTTCGACGATGCAAAAATCACAGGTTTTTTTCTTCACGTTTGCTTCGTGTGATTGTCAATGATCTCCGGAGTTTGCATTACGACTGATATTTAAAACTTGCCATCTAGATTAAGCTTTATTTTTGCCGAGTCATAGGAAAACGGATTGAAACGATGTATCGACATAAATCTCTTCTTGTGTCATTTAACTAAACAGTGTTCAAGGTCAAGAATTTTTTTTGAGATCATGACCTGCAGCACCTGAAAGAAAAAACGGATTTAAGATTTTGTTTAGTGTTTTGGGAAAAGGTTTTAAAATGTTTTTGTTAACCTCGATTCTCTATAGCCTAACTTGTTATTACGCCAGTCAAAAATCCATAGAGATTGCTACCGGAAATTTCAGTATTCGCCATCAGTGCCTACCTCTAATTGATCACGGTTCCTTTTCTAACCATTTAAGGTTAGGGTCGACTATATCATTCTTATGATTAAGTCGTAACAATCACAAAAGAGCTAAACTGAGTCGGCGACTCACTCATTATAGGCTTTTTAGCTAAAGCAAAAAAAACGAATCAGCTGAGTTGAAAGGAGTTCGTTCAGTTAGCACAGTTTTCACAAAGGAAAATAAAAAAAACCTTTGTTAGTCTTTCTCAAAAATGTTTCTAACAGAATAATTCATTTGGTTTATCTTCAAGTAGCCCAATAGAATGTCCGGTCTAAGGATAAAGATCTTCGTCATCAGACAGACAAAACATGTTTCAAATTGCCAACGTTCACCGCCTTCTTAATTCTTATGTAAGATAAACATAAGAAAGGATCTTGTCTTGGTGGATTGTTTGCAAGTCAAACAATAATGGCCGCGGTGCTTTCTTGGCTTAGTTATGAATATTCGATTTTCGAACAGAAATCGATGAACATTTTAATGTATTTATAATCCTATATAAGAATTTCTTTTGCCAAAAATCCAGAAAAAATTTATGTAAATTTTATGTCCAAAAATTTAAAATTTATCGAAAAAAATTTTAAAAAAATAATTTTGGCCGAGAAAAAAGTATTTTTGCTCTGGGAATACTAAACAATTTTAATAACCAGAATTAAAAAATAAAAAAATTTAACCTAAAGGGGAAAAAATCAATGGAGAAATCTCTTGCGATGAAAATCAGTCTGTAAATTTTTTTAGAGCTTATTTTTGGCTTTATTTAAATCTTATATGCTTTTATAAGGAACAAAAGTCTTGCAAAGTCTCGCACGAAAAAACCAAAACTGCAAAGTTTTTTTTTGAGATTGGGCTTACAAAAAAATGATAGAAGCAACACATAAATTTTTTTTTAAATTACTAAAACTTTCTATTTCTTAAGCAAGTTGCAACTTGCTAACTTGCCAGAACTTTACATGAGATCAAGCGTCAACCTGCTGCCGTAGTGCGAGTTAGGCACGTAATGAAGCGAGCCACGAGATTGCCACAAGGCCGACAAGGCCTCTCTGCTAAACAGCTTAAAATATTAGGCTTAAGTAAAGCCTTAACTAGCTTGTCAACCTAATTAAAAGCTTTTTAAATCGCAAAATTAATTTTGTTTACTTACCTAAATTATCTTATCCTATAGAACTGTTTCTACTTTTCTTCCAAAATTTAAATCCTTTTATAACTAAATTAAACTCAATAATAACTGAACAAAAATCTTCCAATAAATCTTTCAAAAATAAGTAATCCATTTAAAAATTGTCTCCTTTCAACTTGACTGTTTAAAAATAATTAATACCCCAGGCTTTCTTAAATTATTTTTTCACCTTTTTTAATTTTAATTTTTTTAATAAACCCTTCAACTCAATCCTGTCTTGTTTTGGGAGAAAGTCAAACGTTTCACTTCTTTTTCGTTTCTTTGTTTCATTTCCATCTTTAGAACTCTCTACCGAATTCGTTTTTTCATTTTCTTTCTCTTTAATTTTTGAGCATATTTTTGGAGAAGACAAAATATCTTCCATAATTTTATTCTCAATCACTTTTTGGGCCATAGGATTTAGCATTAACTGAGGTAAATTATCTTCTAAAATTTCTTGAACTGCACTATTTTGGGGTTGATTTTCATCTAAAATTTCTTGAGCTACAATATTCTCATTCAAAGGACTCTTCTCTTCTTCTAAATTTTTTGGATCCTCTATCCTAGGCGATATTACTTCCTCTTTAATTTTTTCAACAACAAAATTATCATCCGAAGGCATTTGTCCTTTTTCTAAAGTTTCTTCAGTTTCAAGATTAACATCCACATTTATTTGTTCTTCAGGTAAAACTTCTTGAGCAGCCTTTTTTCCTTTATCAGAAATGCTTTTACCCTCAAAATTTACTTGAATACATTTATCCATAAAATCCTCTTCTTCGTCCAGAAAGCAACTTCCTGTCCAAGTAGCCTGACATGCCTTAGCTACTTTAATAACATTATTTTGACAACAAGGAGCGGTGCAAAAATTTTTAGGTTTACGTCCTTTTTCCTTTGAAATTTTTTCATCGCTATCAGTCTCGCTATTACTTGATGGTTCAAAATATGTCTTTTTTTGTATTTTGCGAGGGCTATTTCTGATATTTACCAAGGTCTTCAGAGCTTTTAATCTTCGATCTTCATCAACATTAGAATTACTTTCTCTAGCTTTACCCCTACTTCTTAACCTCGAAGGCCATTTAACTGTTTCTGATTCACTATCTTCACTATCTTCACTGCTCGAATCATTTTTATCATTTTTTGATGCAGCTTTTCTGCTAGGGGAAACTGTATGATTTTCTTTGTTGCTGGAACTATCTTCATTAACTTGTCGAGGATTTTTTTTCCTCAAAAACAATTTTTTTAAATTATTTAAATCTGAATCATTTTCACTTACTTGATTTTTTTCATTATTTAAGTTATCTTTAGTGGCTTTTCGAGGAGTGCTTTTATTTTTAGGCTTTTGCATTTTCTTTGAATTAACTGAATCAGAGTCACTTTCCCCACTGCTAGAATCATTTTTACTGACTCGATGATTTTCTCCAATGCTTAAATTTTCTTTACTAGTTTTACGAGGAATTTTTTTACTTTTAGGCAATTTCTTTGATTTATTTAAGTCTGAGTCACTTTCCTCACTACTAGAATCACTTTTATCCCCTTTTGGAAAAATTTCCCTACTACTCTGCACATTTCTTAATTTAGATGACTTACAATAATTTTCTTCACTGCTTAAATTGATTTGATTACCTAATCGAGAAGTTTTTTTACTTTTTGGCACTTTCTTCAATTTATCTGAATCTGAGTCCTCACTACTAGAATCACTTTTATCCCCTTTAGGTAAAATTTTCCTTCTACTCTGCACATTTCTCAATTTAGATGAGTTTGGAAGACTTTCGTTACTGCTTGAATCATCTGCAGCAGCTTTTTGAGGACTTTTGTTACCTAGAGGCATTTTCTTCCATTTATTTGTATCAGAATCATTTTCCTCACTGCTAGAATCATTCCTATTCCTTTTCTGGGGAGTTCTTTTCCTTCTTGCCACTTTCCCTGACGTAGATGACACTTGGTTTTCTTCATTGCCCGAATTATCTTTTCTAGCTTTTGTAGGAGTTTTTTTACTTTTTGACACTTCCTTCAATTCATATAAATCACTGTCTTCCTCATAGCTAGAATTGTTTTTACTCTTTTTTTCGGGATATTTTTTCTTACTTGTCACATTTTTTAATTTAGAAGACACTTGATGATCTTCTTCTCCAACTTTTCTAGGAGTTTCTTTCCTTTTTGGTACATTCTCCACTTCACATAAATCTAAATCATTTTCTTCACTGCTGTAATCATCCTTCTTTCTTTTCTGCTCAATTTTTTTACTACTTGCCCCATTTTTCAATTTGGAAGACACTTCATGAATTTCTTCTTTGCTTGAATCACCTTCACTAGACTTCCTCAGCCTTTTCCTATTATTTCCCCTTTTCTTTGATTTATTCAAATCGGACATATCTTGTTCACTGGTAGAATCAATTTGAATAGCCTCCACATTTTTTTGCCCAGACACTTCCTTTGATTTTCTATACTCAGCAATATAATCTGATTCAGTAATAATCTCTTCATCACTCGAATTTTTCCCATCAATTTCAAGTTGAAATTTTTTAGTACTATTTACCAGTTTTAATATTTTCTCTGAATAACCATCATCTGTATTCCATTTATCAATATTAGAATCTGAACTGCTTTCTTTCCTTGAAGTTTTTCTATAATTTCCGTTTTCAGCTGATTTTTGGGTTCTTTTAACATCATGATTATTAAACTCATCACTTTTCGATTTAAGTGGACTTCTTTTACTAACTGAAGTAGGAACTGGCGCTCCCAAACTCTTAGAGTTAGTCTGATGTTTCCTTGGGGTTCTGGTTTTCCCCTCCTCATATAAAATCTCTATTTCATCATCTGATTTTGAGTCAGAACTAGCAGCAGCAGCGGCAGCATGCTTACTACACAAAGATCCCGGGTAACTAGAATAGTTTTTAGATTTTCTCCGGTAGTCAAATATTGAAGATGAAGGAACAATTTTTCTCTTGACAGGCTCTTCAGTACTTGTCTTTTTTTCTTTATTCTTTGAGCTCGCCATAGGACTTTCAATAGTTCTGTAAATGCAATAAGAATAAATTAATAATAACGTTTTTACATAAAAACCAAATTTTGAGAAAAATGAAATTACTTTTGTACATCCAAGGAGGGATAACGAAATGTTGAAGTTGATGATTGCTCTTTCATTTTATCAGAATTCTCACTGTCTGAATAAAGGCAGCTCTTCTTCATGAGGTACTTCTCAAATGCATCGTCTCTCTCTTTAATGATAAAACGAACCAAAATTTAGCAAACAATAAAACCAACTAAATAAAAACAGCTTGATTTTCATACCTCTTTTTGATAATTTAGGAATATTCTGAAATTTTTTTGCTATTTCTTCTGGAAAATTATAAGATCTTATACAAGGCAATACTTTCTTCCTAAATCGCTCCTTGAGACCCTGCCAGGTCCTTCCTTCACATATCTTTTCTGCTTCAGCATCCTTCCAAATGACATTGCCTTTAACAAGGGGATAATAGTCATTTCTTACAATAAAATAAATAATTTCTCGGTCTTCCTTTGATGAATATCTGAATGGAAACAAGAGTGTCATGAAGCTACAATTCAATATTTGTAAAATGTAAAAGTTAACATGAAATACTTACGGCGCATTAATAAGATTGATGTCATTTTTTCTTGTAGTATGAGGCTCTGGAACAACAGATACTTTTATTATATTAGTTGGCAAGACACGAAATAAGCGAAGCTTGCTTCATAAACATTCATGGGCAAATTGACATTTCCACACTATTTCCATAATGCTTGAATAATATATTTTTTGTGAATCTAGATCTATGAAACTGGCATATTGACTAAGTATAAGACGATTGTCATTTTTAAAGGTGCTTTTGATTGCGACATGTTATGATGCAGTTGCATAAAGCATTATCATGATTTTTCGTGCTGAATTAAGTACCAGTAATGTTGTGGTTAAAATCATGCCTTACCTTTGGACGAACAACCCGGTATTTCCTTCATTTTTGCAATGAGGACCTGCCTTGATTTGTTTATGTTTCTTTTCAGAGCGGTTAATAGAAATCGGTGTAGCCAACATAAAAAAAATTCCGACGAAATAAGATGCTTTGAACTAGAGCAAAAAGGCAAAGTTCACAACGTTTTAACTACAATCTGCTTTGTTTTTAAAGGATTTTTGACATTATGGAACATGGAATAGTCCTAATAAATAAAGCTTTAAATTGCTCTTTTAAATAGTTATTTTAATTCTAACCTTATTCTTATAACCTTGATTTTACTGACCTTTAAAGCTAAAGATGATTCCAAGCCTGATTGAACTTGAGATCTTAGAAAGATCTTTTTGATTTCTGCAAATATATTTAATGTTCAATGTCTTCTTAGAATAAAAACATGATTGGGCTGTTGACTATAGACTATTTGAGTCTCTGTTTTGGCCAAAGGAATTCTAAAATGGAGAGTTTTTTTTAGAAAGATGAAAATAGATAAATGAAAGGAAAAACACACTTAAAGATGGCTGCATATGGCTACTAATCGAGTTTAAGAAAAAAATGAATGTCTTCATAGTCACAACCATTTTTTTACAAGAAAAAGCAACTGAAACGCACATTGGTAGCTTTGTTCCTTGGCTCATCTGCGGCAACCATAGACTATCTTTTTCTAACAGTAGCATGAGTGGAAAAGATATAGATAGTCAGCGGCTGCTGCGCCAGCGAGGCAAGGGAACGGGGCTATTGTTTCTAAGGTATTTGGGACCATCTACGTCACGACTCTGAAAAAATAGAACAATCTACAGAAACAGCAGAAGTCTAACTGGTCACACCCTGGTAGAAAAATTCTTGGGACTTTTATTCACCATGATAAAGCCGCCAACAGAGAAGATAACATCTCTAGTTTCTTTCAATTTAGAGTTTCTAGTCTAATCATCAGCTCAACAAACCTTATACTTATACCGGTTCTGGTACTAACAGCCAATACGCCATCCATATCTCATCTGTTTTCACAGAAGAGCGAAATCGGCCTACAACATATGTTAATCTTTACTTTGAGCCAATTTATTACCTAACACCCTATATCCACTACATCTTCGCAATAACAACGAATCAATATATCCCGCTGTGAAAAATAACAGTTCAAATCGAATAGACATGCTCTGAATCTCCACCGAAAAGCTTTGAAATGAAAAGAAAAAAACAAAAAATAAAATGTTATAAACTAGGATTTCAAGTTTTGATTCGTTTCCGTTGTTTCGGTGAAAGCGGATCAACCAAGATTAAAATTCGTTTGCTGTAGTATATTCCCAGTTATGGCGTATGCTTTTACGAGACAACTCCCCCGGATTTGCACCCCCATCCCTTAAATTCTTTTTTTTTTCTAATATTAACGAACGGAAAGAATAGGAAAAAAAGAAAGAAAATAAATAAATAAAAGTAGAGTCCCCGGAAATAAATCCGCGATTTTCATTAGATAGATACGAATCTTTAATTAAAAACGAAAAAAGTTTCGCGCGTGATTTTTTTTTCTGGCCCCGTTTTCCTCACGGATTGGGAAAGATATAGAGCACATATAGAAAAGCGAACACGAACGGAGAAAGAAAAAAATATATATATCATAGGAAAAAGGAAATAAAAAAAAAAAAAAAGAGAAAAGGAAAAAAGAAAATTTGTAAAGAAGGTTGTCAGTATAGTCTGTCGTGGCATCAAAAAGAAATTAAGACGTTATTGCCACGTGATGAGAATAAGAACATCCTCATCATCTAGTTCAACTGTGCAAATATATCGAGACTCCATTAACATACAATAAATTTTGAATTTCTTTTTTCTTTTCCTTCTTTTTTCTTCTTTACTACTTTGTAAGTCTCGTATAATACTGATGAGATGCGGGTCAGGGGAGTACTGGGGAAAATTTCTAAGAAAAAAAAAAACCTTTTTACTCAGAGCGTGAGACTTCAAACATGTTTCCTCTTAACCTCGTTTCCGATGCCCTGAGGCCGTTTCGACAAAATATGTCAATCAAATATGTCCGACAAAGATTTTCCACCAGATCAAACCGTATATCGTATATATAACTTTCTGTCTATTGATAAGTGCTAGTGATAAATCGTTCTTCTTTCGTAAACTCATATCGTTCATCATTTTTTTATTGGTGCCGATTTTTTTCTCGACGAGAGATACGTTTTAAGGCGCGATACTGAAAAACATCAGCTTCAATTTATGAAAGGAACTTAATTACACAGATTTGAGCTCTTCCTTGTCACCGTCCACACCGCTTGATTGACTCAAGAAGCAATAAGATTGGCGACTGTAATTTTAAAACAATTGCCCGTAAATCAATATGGCGGACCATGATTTTCTTTGTAAAGGGCACAAGTAAATATTATTTCCTAATTACATATACCTTTTTTACACTAAGGTACTTTGCTTCATTCCTATTGGTCGGCAGTCATTGACGTCAAGACTGCTTTACCCCACCAGCGCTACCTATATAAACGACAGCGCTGCGAGCGGCGCGGCCAGTTCGTTTCCGACCGTCGACCAGTGAACATCGAGAAAATTTATTTTACGGGTAGTTTAAAAGTATTTAATAATTAAGTAAGTTATTTTTTTAATTTTTAACGGGCGCTTAGTGTTATTCTAGAGAAAAATCGGAATGCAAATATAAATAAAATAACTGGTAGTAGCTCAAAAATTTTTTTTAGTAATTTTACTTTTTATATCCGAAAGCTATTATGTGAAGGCCATTGATTAGTAATAATATTATTAGGTATTAGTTTATAAGTTCTTCCTTATTCTCAGCTTTCTCTTCTTTCTCTTTACTAGTAATAAGTTTAAGTTAATAGGTTTTTAGGTTAGTTTATAAGTAAAATCGTCGTAATTTAGAACAAGGGCACTGAATTTTTTCGTGAACCTATTCTAAAGTGCAACCTCGATATCAGTAATAATAATTAATAGTTTTAAGCCATTAGTAATTAAGATCATGGTATAATACTAACAATCATCATCATCATCATCATCATCATCATTCTCGCTAAACAATAATTACTAGGGTCGTCACATAATAGCTTTTTCCTTACTTCTCAACTTTCAGAAATAGTTACTACAAGTTATTCATAGGGCCTGATAAAACCATATAAAATAATTTCGTGGCGGGGCGATCGCGTTCGCGGTCGCGTAGCGGAGAACCAAGTAAATAAATAGTGTGATAAATAAATTTCCTGTATTTTGTTCAGTTGTATTTTTTAAAAAAAATTGATTTTATATTTTTGAGTGATAAGATGAGGTAAAAAAAAATTGCCTTAACTTATCTCTCTGAATACTTAATTTACTTCCGACAACTGAGCAAATTTCGTCTCAAAGAAATTCCTAAAAATCTTCTAGTGCGTTTAATTATTTTTTATTTTTCAGTGTTAATTTTTAATTTCTTATTTTGTCGGAAAGTGATCAGAGCAGAGCAAAAGTGAAGTGAAATCCACCACCATTTGGATATACATATTGGATACCAATGGATTACTCAAGAGGAGATCTTCAAGTGGAGGTAAGGCTTCCAGTTCCAGCTGCCTTACCACGCAGTAAGTACTAGAGATGCTAGTAGCTGCGGTGCGGGTGATGCAGCAAACGCATCTCATTTTTTTATTTTCCCCTAGGGCTCGGTTTTCCCTTTAGGCCTTGAGCTAAGGAAGGGGGGTAGCTATGGGTTTGTATAGGCCTCTTCATCGACCATTTCGTTGAAGGGGGAAGGGTTCCCATGGACAAAAACTCTAGCGATGGACAGCGTTCACACCTCTTGGGTGTCCAATGGAAGCTGAACGCAACAACATACTAAAAATCCATATAAAAAATATGCCAGGTCCTTCAAGGTACTTGTATAACCTCTAAAGTGCCGATTGCCATGTTGATCGCCAATCTCAGTTTCATAGCTAACATTTCAAGAAGACTCGACATAAAATTCCCGACATAGCCATAATGTAAAACGCCGCCACCTTTTTGTTATCATCTCCCCGGTTTATTTCATACGGATTATAAAGATAAGGAGGAGATGAGAGGAAAGGAGGAAAGAATAATTGCAATTATCTTAAGTTTTATGACCTTTTTTGACGATGAAAAATTTTGAAATAATCTTTTTCCCTTTGACTGAACTTATGGGTAAATCATTCAAAGTTTTAGAATTCCCTTTTCCAGGTTTTTGATAAGATTTTCATGGCAGTTTTACAATGTTGGATCACTGGGTATTATACGAGACTTCTCAGACCTTCCTTTACCCCGTTTTTTGTCTTATCAGTAGACGCGGGGCTTACAAAGAGGAGCCAGGATTCCTCATTAGCATACATTCTTGCGTTATCAGTTTAATTTAAATATACGGGAGGAAAATAACAGGTGAGAAATGTGTTTTTTTTTTTTTCGTTTAGCTAATCTTATACTTTTTCGGTTTATCGTTTTTCAGCCCGAAGCTTTCGGCCCTAGATTTTTGGGGAAGTGGACGAAACAATGAAACTAAATTTTATGGCGCTGATGTAAAAATCTCGACAAGATAAAACTTGTTTTTGACGACGAGGGCTGAAGAGGTAATAAATGTCCGAAAAAATGATGACGTAATATCTGATGAGCCCCATATTATTTGAATCATTTCAGAAATTGCATTGAATCTTCCACATAACGGCTCTTGAGACTAGACGACGCTTTCAAAATGCCCTCTTCAAAAAAAATAAGAAAGGAAAACTCATACAAATTGACACAATAAATATCATCTCAATATATGAAGGGAAAATTATGACTTTAATGTTGTTTTGCTACTTTTTTACACATAAACAACCTCCAAGCTAAAAAAAACTTAGTCGAATGCGGCGCCGTGAAAACCGCACACGAATCCGATTATTATTTATTGACATAATCTCCCAAACAAACAATCACGAACATTTCTCAGAACAAAAAAAAATCCCCAACTCGAAAAAGCTAATAAACGGATATTTAATATAAAATTCCATTTAACGACTATTTCCCTTTCGCAAAAAAAAATGGCGCCAAAATAACAAAAACAAGAAGCACAAAAAAAGAAGCGACATCGTTAATAATTTCCCTTACGAAGATCGTTTTCATTTCCGCTTAATCTTAAGAATTTCCCGTTTCCAACCTTTCCTGTGCTTCGATTGCCTTTTGTGTAAGCCCCCCTTCTTTGGAGTTTTAAAAACATGAAACGTAGCGCCACTGCTAATGATTTCCCTCCCATGTATCGAGACAGTCATTTTCTCAAGATCCTTTTCATTTCCGCTTAATCTTAAGAATTTCCTCTTTTACTTCCTTAATTACACCCCCGACCATCTGTTTGAAAGAAGTTCGAAGGGGTTTATACATAAAATATTGCACGTCGATATATTTATCGCACCCCTTTCACCCTGGGAAACAAGGAAGGTAGTCGACCTCAAAAATTCCCACATGATTTTTAATTAAGCTGTAATTGGTGGATGGGGATAATGAGCTGTGGTTTCTAGCCACAAGAGAACATAAATTTGATTTTGTAAACGAAAACTCCTGTTGGCACCAAAAAATCTACAACCTTCATCTATATACGGCTTGGTTGCAGGTCTGCGCTTTTAGTTTTCAGGGGTTCCAGGCGTACAAAGGCGCTGAAGAAGTGGCTGGAGGCGTTTGAGATGTGGCTTTATCGTCTCATTCTTCGGATACCGTTGATCGACAGAGTGAGAAATACCGAAGTGCTTAACAGGCAAGGACGTACTCAACGATAGTAAGGGACGGAAGCTCCTGTATTTCGGCCACGCTGTAAGAAACGAAAAGTACTGCTTCCTGCAGCTTAAAATGCGAAGAAAGATTGAGGGACGCCGCAGACCTGGTCGTAAGAAGACATCATGGTCAAAGAATATCAGGGACTGGTTCGGCGTTAATTCATTGTCCCTATTTTATTCAGCAGCCTCGAAAGTGGAGATGGCACGCAAAGAAGAAGAAGAAAGGGTTCCAGGTACTAAAGAACCTTTAAACCAGTTTAGGCTTCAGTTAAGGTCGAACTGAGCTTCTAGCCAAGTACAGGCTGCTGCAGACCGTCATGCAGGGCAAGGTCGAGGGTAAAAGAATACTTGGTTGTAAGAATCTCTCCTGGTTGCGGAATATCCGGAATTAGATCGGGTTAATCGTTGAGGAGCTATTCCGCATGACCTCCGATCGTGAAAGATTTAAGGAGTTCGTCGGATCGATCGCCTAAGCTCTTGTGCGAGCAGGGCACCCAAAGAAGAAGAAGGTTCTAGCCATCAGGCTAGTTATGGCTCCCGTCGTTCTTGGGAGAAACCAAGACACCTGAAGCACACAACTTTCTAGCCAACACTGTGTATCTAGTCTAGGACTTTCAGATATCTGAAAAAAGTTTCTAAAAACCATCTAATAACTTGTGCTACATGGGAGAGAATCCCCTGGTAAGGACGTCTATCCTAAAAGAGTTTCTTCAAAAGACCCCTAGAGGGCTTACGACTAGATGGAACTTTAAAAATTCTCAACGTGGCCTTTGGAAATTGACTGTACAACATGCAGCGATCCTAGCGGATTTTGCTGCAACATCCCCTCACATTTATTTAGTAATAAATAAACGGGAAATTGTTAAGAAACAAAATGTCTGCGAAAATCCATGGGTTATAAAACGATGACATTTTTATCTTCTTTTTTTTTAAGCCCATACATCTGTTTTTTATTTTGCATCTAACCTTTATATCGTGTTCCATTTCTTCTTGTGACGGAACAACTAAATTAGATGGGGAATCCGCAGGGACTGACATCGTTAAATGGGGAAAAAAAACTAGAAAGGCTCGCCTGCCGTTTTTCATTGCTCTTGTAGGTAACGACGCCATTTTTTTAAGCATTTTCTTCCGTGAACAGTTTCCTCTTTTTTTTTAATTCGTCTGAGTACAAACTAGAAAAAAAAGTTTGAATCTTGATAATTGCCAAGATGTCACCTGAACATCTGAAAGAGTTTTATTTTTTTTTTTTAACTTATTTTATTTTTCCTTTCTTTCTTTTCTTAAATGAAAAACTTGAGGGCATGAAAGAAACGTTTAAAAATGAAAAGAGCTGTCAAAGATTAAAAAGGGTGAAAGGAAAGAAGAAGAGAAGAAGAAGAAAAAAAAAGGCAAAGTTGAAAAAATGGGGAGTTTTTAGTTGATTGCTGTTTGTTATCCCGGAAAATTTTTTTATTTTTTTTTTTTAAAGCGTGAGGAAAAAACAGTTTAAATTGGTAAATAATAAGCCTATGTTCACTCAGTTGTAATAAGTATTGCTAATAAAATGTATTGATTTTTTAAATAAAAAGAAAGATGAAAAGTTGTTAGATGTGTATTTTTCCGGGATAAAAGAGCAAATAATTCATGGCTGAAGTTTTCTTCTTCTTCCCTGCAGTTTAATATTTATGCCCCTAACAGTTGCCCACGCGGCCTTATTTTGGCTTGGATAAGGATGTATAGGCAGCTGGGGCTCAGATGAAGAGATCATACAGCTCAATGGACAGTCTTTGATCACCATTGTGATCAAGGCACGATGATTTCAATTGGTAGGGCAAGAAGATCGTGCGCCCTCATCAAGGACAATACGGCAGAGTCAGGATGGACGCTCTATGAGACCTGATTCTAAGATTTTGTATCAAGGGATGTGGATTGGTTAAGAGTTCTCGACTGGTAGGCCACCAGTCAAGATAAAGCCATCAGGAGGAGAGCCTCAGATAAGGCGATAAGGCTTCAAGCTTTGAAATACAGGGATAAATAAATAAGGTGTAAGATACCGCATTAATCGGTAAATACGTCTCGAAGACGAAGACTTGCCAGTGGCGTAATTAAACAAATCAGCCTTTAGCCCACCCAACTAAAAAAAACGGCAAAAAAAGATTTTATTATTTCTGTACGCAAGGAAAGCCCCAAAAAACCGACTCTGCAGGCGGGCAGCCCAAATCTTAATTACGTCACTAAGACTGGCGATCATCATTGCTATACACCTGAGGTCGCTTAACAAAGAAAGAACCGAGGGATACCTCACCCTCGAAAAAAGTGTAAACCGAAATTCAGAATTCAAGCAATTCAAGGTAATTACAAGTAATTCAAGTAATTCTGAGCAAATGTACACCGAAGTTCAAGAGTAAGGTACTTCACGGAAAGAACAATAAACTTACCTCAAATCAATCTGTGATGGTCACAGATGGCCAAGATGTTTTCATGCGCCCTTTTCTGCATCATACTTCAATCATCAGGAAGTTGTCCACATTTCTCACAATTTGGCCAAAGTACTAAATCTAAGGACGTAGTTCTCAATCTTCTTACCTACACAATTAAGCATGTCAGTATTTCTCATTCTATCACTCCACGGTATTTGCAGAATTTGGTATCAAAGCCAAACCTCGTTTACCTTTAACGTCCTTCAAAAAATTCCCTTTATGTCCGTAAAAAAAATACAAGGAGCGACTAGCACTGGAAAAAACGAACCACTTAATAGGTTAGTGATGAAGGTAGATGCAAAACTCCACCGCTAGGGCGTTTCTATTGCGCATAACGATCATATTGTCCTTGCCCAAATCTACTTAGGCTTCAACATTGTGACCGCTATCCGACTGCGGCAATTTCAGCGGTAAAGCTCTCCCTCTCCTCTGAACATTCCTGAAAAAGAAATAAAACCATCAAATAATAAAATTCCAAATAATATTTATATTCGAGATCTATTTAAAGAAACAAAATACCAATACTATGTATAATATAATACAATTTTGTATGTACAAAATATCTAAAATTGATCAAATTGACAAGACGTGACATGTTAGAAGACGTATTTCATAAATTTTCCAGACATTTGTGATCTATATATTCGTCTCATCGCTTCTTTTTAATCGATCGTCATGAAAAATAAAATAAAAACCTAAAAAAGAGAGCGTTTTATACAATAAATTCCGGGAATGTTTTTCGTACGAACCTTATTATTTTAAAATAAATAATCTTAAGCACAGCAGAATTTCAAAGCTGCCTAATTAAAATAAAATAAAAATACCCCGCATTTCTTATCTCAAATCACAAAAAAAAGAATACACGAATTTTATGTTTTTGACATAAATCAAAAAACCAGCTAAAAAGATGACAGCTGTTGCGTAGTTCCTAAATGTATTCCAAATAACTTTCAACAGTGAACTTGTCACATCAAACTTTTACTCAAAGCTTTCATGTTGTGCTCAAGGTAGGGGGAATGCTTATAAAGCAATCACCTAATCTTATTTTTCTAAAAAAAATTCTCGCCCTGGAAACAAAAAATCTAAAAAATAATTTGTACCTAAAAAAAGGAATGCTAACTAAAACTGAAGAAGATACAGAAAATTGTACTGATAATACTTTGGCATTAGAAAGGGGCGGAACTAGGAAAATTTTTTCGAAAGGGGGCAGGAATTGTTATTTTACGAATTGGGCTGTCGATGAAAATCATTTGTTGACACGTCATGGAATTTTTTGAACTTTCGAAGGAAGGGCACCTAGTTTCGCCCACTGGGTTTTGGAAAATAAACATGGCGGCAATACTGCTTTTTAATATTCATCAAAAAAAATATTAATTCAATTCAAAGGAGCGAAAACACGTAAATGCAAAACCAATTGTCGACGCCTGTTTTTTTTTCCAGCACTTCCTATTTATCCTGTCGATCTCAAAGCTTCTCCCCGAGTTTGTGACCGGAATAAAATCCATTTAATTAATTAGTCCATTTTATTTATTGGTCTCCGGGGTTGGAAATTTTCTTTTCGACAACCTGTTTTCGAAATTAGGAGAAGATTAAAACGCCAGGATGATCGTTCCTTCTGTTTTTTTATTATTTTCAAACGCATAAATCTTCCGAAGGGGGGGGGATAAAACAATTCCGAGTATACCTTGCGAGAAAAACAACAAATAGGTACGTGATCCTGATAAAAAGTTTTTTTTTTTTTTTCATTTTCCAGACAAAAACAAATGGACCATTTATCAAAATCAAGTTAAATGAACAGTCCTTTCGAAGAAAATCTCCCAACGATACGGAATTTTTCCTTATAAAAACAATGGCGAATCTCTAAAGCGGGGAAGAAGAGAGAAAAGGAAAGAAGAAGGGAGGAGGAAAAAAATACACATAATTTTTCACTTGAAGAAAGGGTTTGCAAAAATGATCGCGACCGTTTTCACGAGCACGTTTCCCTTTTTTTAAAAAAGAAAAAATGCTGGTGAAAACCCATCCGTCCTGATCAGCGTATAGTATATCGTGATCCATTTCCTTAAAAAAAACATCTTTCCCTTTTTCCATTTTATAAGGTCAGTAAAAAAAATGATGCTGCGGAATTCTTAACAATGGTATATATCTTAATCTTTTTGAATGGGCCAAAAAAATCTTGGCTAGTAATGTAGAAAATGTCATGGTTAGGAACACAATTTGTTAAATTAGTTAGTGGATATAAAAAAAAATTACGTATTTGAAAAAGATGGTAAGAGGAAGAATAAAGCAGCGCCATTTCATCCCATTTTATCAACTTTGCGAAGCATTAACTGTTGGACCCTTTGCCTAATGCACCGAGTAAGGGGTTGCTCAACTTCAAAATCACATGATAATGACGTCAATTCTATGCAATTTGATTGGTGTAATTACTGTGACGTCGACTGAATTTAAAACAAACTGGCAAGCCGTTCCGATCACGTGACCTTTGGCAAGCATGGAGCCCTAGACCCATGGAAACGAAGCGATAAAGGCTATTAGGGCTTATAACCAACAACTAGTGCTTATTTCAAAAATCAAGACTTACTAAATAAAATTAATTATAACTTAATCTCAAAATCTTTGATAATGCTGACCAGTCATACCGGAAAAAAATCTTAAATAAAATTAGTCTCAAAAAATATATAAATATTGCACTTCAACACAATTTCAACCCTTTTGATTTATCTAATGTCCTCTTCAGACTGTAAGCAAAAGAAACTTAACTATGCTGCCTCTCCCTTAACAAAATCTGATCTTGTTGATACACTAAATCTTCAGCGAAACTAAAAGCATTTCCTACTATCGTTACTTTCGATCGGTGCTAAAATACGGCTTAAGAATTTACGGGTGAAAAAAAAATAACCCATCGTGTTTATTTTTAATGGCCCAGCGCTGCAGTCAACTGTTCAAACCCAATTCATTTGGACAAAAAGCCGTAAAAACGGTAATAAAACCTCTCACAATGATTCCCTCAGTTTAAGACTTAACGCAATAAAACAAAAAAAAGAAGGAAAAACCGTATAAACTAATCATTCAGGCATCATGTTAAAACAAAAACGCGAAGTTGGTAGAAATGTAAAATTTTCGACTAATTCTCGTCCAATGGAAAGCGCAGGATCTGCGTCCCCATTATACGAACAAATGCAAAATTACCACCACTATCGCTATTTTCTTAGCGGTATCATATAAAAGTAGAATCACAAGAACAAGCCCATCAAGCACGGTCTTCTGAACACTGTCCCTCTTAAGCACACGAATTTTAGTTCGAGATTCCCCGAACTCAATGCGGTTCGGTGGCGCTACGGTCTTTCAAGATTCGCCATTTGCTTCTGAACTAAAATTAGCGTGCTTAAGCAGGACAGCATATCCTAGAGAGACTAGATAGAAGAGGGACGACCATTTGGGACGCCAGCTGGATTGGCTGCCAGAGTTATATGGGTTGCGCCTATGTATAAGATAATGGATCCCACGCTGTCCTACTTTTCATTTGTTTTCGTTTTATGTACTTCGCTTACGAGACGTTCCATGAATCCGGCACGGTGCTTTTCAACTTGTCGCCTCTCTTCTATCCGGTCTCTTTAGTATATCCTATATATTAAAGGTATAAGTTTCGAGACCTGTTTAGAAGACCGTGCCACGAAGAACTTATAACAAGAAATCGCTCAAACTTTGTCAAATGCCTCAAGACTTCTCGTCTTGTTAAAAGTTGCTGTTACGTTTTTTTAATCGAAACACCTCCCGTGTCAAAAACCCGAATTTGAGCAACTTCTTTTACATTTCGCGACAAAATCTTGTAAGATTTACGCTGACAGTAGGGCATCAGTGAATTGAAGCGGAATGATCAGGGATGGGTTGAGTTACTACCTGTGCGTACCTGACGGAGGAAGTTTTCTCTACGTTTTACAACCCCTTGTATCTTATTTCTAAACCGAGTCTGAAAATCTCTCATTGTTCTTTTAAGGGGTTGTAAAACATTAAAAAAATATTTTTTTATCAGTGGCGAAACTAAAATTTTTGGGCCACCCCCCGCGCCGCGGAGGCGTCAGTTACGCCACTGTCCTCTGTCATGTACAATACATTCAGGCAGTAACTCAACCTACCCCTGACCTTCTTCTTCTTCTTTAAATGTCCGCTCCTCTTCGGAGATTGGCGATATTAACTTTAAAGGCTGCCGAACGAAAAAGGGATACTGAATTTTGGCCGTACCAGTCTCTTAGATTCTTGAGCCAGGATGTTTTCCTCCGACCCGGTCTACGCCTGCCTTCAATCTTTCCCTCCGTCACTAGCTGCAGAAGGCGATAATTTCCGTTACGAATAATATGGCCGAAATATTCATGCCTTCGCCGCTACCTTACCCCCGACCATTCCACTTTAATTCACTGATGCGATTTGAAACCTAACTATTGCCCCGACTGAATGCTTCGAATACCATCGAAAAAATAAACTGACTAAATTCTTCATAATTCTGTTTTAGCGACCCATTAAGTCTTCCAAATCACATTTGCGTTTGCCACTACTCCCTTCCACTTCAAAACCTCTTCTACTCCCTTTTCACGTCTGGAAAACTCCAACCCCGATCACCCATTCCGTTTTTATAAAATAAAACATTATCACGTTGAAAAGGACACATTGAGCGTTAACAAATCCATGGGTGTGATCAAAATATCATCAAAATTATCATATTGTTTAATATGATGTAAACCGGTAAGCGAAGTGTGCGCGATCGAAGACACTTTTAAATCATTCAATAATGTCCTTTTATAAAACAACGGCGCAGTCAACCCCCCGTCTTGATTCGAAACGGGAGGCACCAACCCGCACTTGGGTACCGTTATCCCGACACTCACATCACACGAATATCCCTGCTTATGAAATATCATAAGGCAGCTACTGCTCGGAAATTGGGAATTATCCGACAATGTCCTCACGTTCAACAAATGAACGTCGCACGGTAACGGACGTGATAAAAAATTCAATTTCTTATTCAAAATCACTTCGTCGGATGGATACGATTTCTTATCGTCGACGTCGCTTATTTTTTCAACAACGAAAACATTAACCGGATACAATAAACTGTTGCTCATATGTTGAGAATATAAACTCGGCCTCGAAAACACTTCACCGTTCGCATCCGAATCTTTCGTGGTTATCTCTTCTAATAACAGCCAAAATTTAGTTAAAGTTTTCTTATTATCGACTACCCCTTCACCCATCCCCCTTGAATCGTCGTATAAAGTCCGCCTATCTAACATAACTTCGAGGAGCCCGGGTTGCCACGCGGAAGCCCCCTGCGCATGATTAACCAACAAACTCAAACGTCTTTTATTATCTTCTATATAAGCCATGCTCGTGATCGGGTAATAATTACCCTCGATCCCGATCCTTTCGACTTTAACACGTCTTTGCATTTGAAACCCGTTTAAATCCGAATAAAACTCCGGCGGGTCACCATTTGAAATGTCACTCACGACTCGCATAAATAATTCAGTTTCGCGGTTTTTAGGCGGCGCCTCGAAATCGATAACGTTCTCAATGTAAATCCCTTCGCTTAGCGGACCGTTCGCGTGGTAGATCCTTACGAAATGATTTAACATTTTCCCGTACACGACGTTTAATTGCGACGCGATCGGGCCGGACGTGATGACAACTTGCTGCATATCATCGTCTAGGACTTCATGTTCCGGATCGCGTGAATGGGGATCCGGCATGAATAAATATGCACCGCTGTGGAATTGAGCGCTTGGATACGCCGCAAATTGCAAACCGCATTGCGTTACAATCCCTGTTGATTTTTTAGTAACCGCTTTCAAAAACCCGCTTCTCCCGTCTATTAATAACTTCATTCTATGATTTTCAAGCTGCACATCCCCCGGTTGTATGTTTTTTAATTCGAACGGGCTTTTCTCGTTATTTTTCCCGCAATTACTGCAATACACTATTGCTCTTGATTCTAAATTCCCCGTCCTGCTGTATTCTATCGTGTATGTGGCTAAACTCAACCCGGGAAGATCCGCGATGAACATTAGCTCATACACACCTTCCACGATTTTTAATTCGTTCTCTAAAATTTTATCTTTATTAGGCGGGTAATTTTGATTCATTTTATCCAAATTAGACGTTAAATTCCAAACCGGATTAATTTGATAAGGGATGATGTTGTTATCCACGTCTAGCACTCGGACGTTCGGGTCTGTTATCTGTACGGTAACTATATCCTGGCGTTGTTGCCCGAGGGAATTAAAAACGACGATCGTCCTTTTCGATTTTTTATTAATAGCAATCGGCACTTTCTTGGCTAGGCGCTCGTAACTCTCCCTTTCCGTATCCGGCAGCAGCCACGACGAAGTCGGCGGATGATTCAAATGTCGCGCTTCTTCCCTCTTGACCTGACTCGCGTCTTTCATCAACAACGTCTGGATACTGTAACTTTGTATTTGTATCGAATCTTGAAGGCTTTCGAATAATTTTAAAGCGTAGTCATGCATAACGAATGATTTCGACGTTCCCGTAATCGCGTCGTGATGCTGGAACAATCCTAAATTCTTCCTGGAACGCGTTAACTTTTCATAATCCCGTTCGAGTAACTTAACCGTGTTGTTGAAACCTGTCTGCTTAGCGCGATTTAACGCGAACGTGTATAATATTTCAGCGCTTCGCAAATTCGATTCCAATTCCCTATCTAAAATTTTCCAATATGGACGTGTGGTGAAATAGCCGGACCAGTAAGCCGGTCTTCCCTCCGAAAATATATCACTATAGACGAAGAAATCCCCTTTAAGCGTTTTAAGGTTCTTCATCCTTTGTTTAACTTCTCGAAAATAGTCAAAGGGAGTCCCGAACACCAACTCCGCGTTGTATTTATCTTGATTCTTGTTGATGTAGTCGAATAACTTTTTATAGTTCCTGTATTGTTGATCCCATTCGATATCATGCTCGTATCGGAAGTCATCACCGAGCGGCATTAGAACGACGTTATGAGGAAATAAGCTCCCGGTTCTACCGTATTGATTCAGGAGAAGTTCTGCTTTTTGTTTTAAATTAATATCGTCGATCGGGACGGCTTTGATTGAGTATTCCGTATACTCTCCCGGAATTTTACGGAAATCGAAATTTAAACAGACTTGGGGATGAGGACCGCAAGAATGCTTGATCGAGTAGATGTCGAAGGGTTGATTGTGTGTTAGGATGTCCGTGTGACCGTCTTGATCCCAATTTTGACGCCACATGAAATCTCCGATTTGCCATTCTGCGAGCCATTGTTTCCAAGCGTAGTGGATTCGTTGGATGACGGTGCCGCCGCTTAATCCAGATGCTTTGAGGAGATAAGGGACAGTTGAACCGTGGCCGAATGGATCTATTGACCAGCCTGTTTGCGGTGCTAGGTTGAGGTTGTTTTTCACCCATTGATGACCTGTAATCGAAATAGAAAAATTAGTATAAAGGCAAATGGGTTTCAACAGTTGAGAATTTTCTTTGGAAGGTCACACACAAATTATAAGGCATTAGGCAGAAGGCTGCCAGCCTTGGGAGGACGATATCAATCAAACTGCAGGAAGGGGTTAACTCTGGAAAGCGAAGAACCGTACGACAAGGAAAAATTTAGGAGAGGCCTGTATCCAGGATTGGATGACTGGATGCGAAAAGGCTGAAGAAGATGTCGACGGTAATTCTTTCACCAATTCCAGCAAATTTGGGCAAAAAAATTTTACAATTGCGATGTGTGGCCATTTACAACGCCGCTCATAATGTTGTGACTTGTGAGACGTAAAATTTAATTTTTCGACCCCAAGAGCAGTTCTTCAAAGAATAGGGCGGATACTGAGGAGGAGGATACTGAGCCTTACAGAGATGCTATTAGCAGCCGCGTATGTGCAAAGACAAATTAGGAGATCCGAAGGCTCCCTTGCAAACTCATATATGCTAACACAAACAAATCTCAAAGAAAATATTGTCCGGTATCCTCCAAGTCTTCCAATATCATGACTGCCAATTTGCTGGACGATCCGATTTTCACAACATGAAAATTCCATTTAGTCATTTTAACCTCTGGGAAAAAATTTATTTTTTTTTTAAACAGGGGATTGCTCGCAACCATTCTTTGTCTAATATATCATTTCCTCCTGTATAAAAAATTCAAAATGGCGAAAAGATGTAACCTTCAAAAAACTTTCACACCCTTTTCCACGAAAGTCGAGCGAGGAGAGAGAGAAAAAAAAAGATCATCAAATCGCTTTGGGACAAAAATCAAAATACACTAAAGCACTTAGATATTCGCATAGAGAGAAGAAGAGCGAGTAACTTTTCAAGTCAAAGGTGAAAATGTTTTTCTCTTGAAAAAGAGAAAAAACCGTTCCCCTACGTAGAGATGATTTTAAATTGGGTCATATGGTAGTGAAGCCACCTGCGTTCATAAAAGAGGGGATCGCTTTCGATAAGGTCAGCGATTTTCCCCTTTGTTTAGGATACTTTTTGGTTCGCATAGTCAGCTAATCGTATTAATATGAATAGTCTCTTTTATTTAAAGTTGAAAAAACCTTTTTGTGGTCTGGCGATAAGAATCTAAAACACGGAACAGCTGGAAAAGGGACCTCTTCGCCTTTAAGGTCAGCCAAATTTTTCGAACAGGTTTAGACCAATCAGCTGGTGCCTGTCACGACCATAAAAGGGTTTACCTTGAATCTTCTACTAACCAAAAACCGGATCAATTGCCCTCAAACAATATTTAGCTGGAGTGATAGGTCCAAAAATCTTGACCTAGACTCCCAGTTTCCAACTTCGCCTTTTTTAAACATTTTCACCTGGAAAAACGATCTCATTTTAAAGAAGAAGAAAAAATAACGATAATGATGGCGATGGTTCTTGTCTTAGATCCTCGCATTAAAACAAGGAAAATTAATAACTCACTCTGTCGTTTATGTTGTTGGGAACTGGAGGGAAAAAATATAGTTAATGCCGCTGAAACAAATTAGAGGATTTATGCTTGCGATCTCATTAAATTGACATGATTATCATCACCCCTGCTCCCTTAAAACCTTTTCGAGCGTCCCCTTTTTACGTTGCGGCCGGGCATGAGGGGGAAAAAAAATCGAGACCACGGGGTAAAGCTGTGTAATACGAGATTACGAATTTTCTTTTTTTTCCTTCTTCTTTCAAACGACGCCTTGAAAATTTAGTAAAGATATTGAATCTTCGCAGCGATGGGATTTTTTACGAATAAAAATTATAATTCACGGGGATGAAAATTGCAGGAAGAATGATTAAAGTTTTAAAAAAGAAACTTCGTGGAAATTTTTACATTTTCTCGATACACGTTATCTTCAGATTTTTTTTTCCCTGGAAACGGGGGTTTGGAGGAAGTTGGGAGAGATTTTTCGACCTTCTCAATCAGAACACGCAATCAAAAAAAAGAAATTGAATTTTATACATTAAAGGGAGATATATATACGGAATATTATAGGAGGTCTTGCGAGGTGAAACACATGTATTTTTTAATATAGAAATTTTAAAAGATTGAGGGAGGGTCATTGCACCAGCCATTTCTTTCATTGCAACCAGGCTAGTGGTGTAGCTAAAATTTCTGCGCCCCCCATGACAGCCCTAATGCTACAATGTCAACAAATTAGAATTTTTAAAAAGGCATAACGTTGGGCTAAGAGACTAGCCTGCCTGAGCTGGCAAAACCTTACCAGATCCTAATCAAGGGATGGACGGCGAGACTTTCGAGAAATCGCTTAAATTTCGGCTCCCGACCTAAAAACACCCAAGGAAATCCAAATCCAATTTTTCTCGCCACGACACGAGACGAGATTTGGAGAGAAAAAATCGGATTTGGAATCTTTGGATGTTTTCAGGTCCGGAACCGAAATTTAAGCGATTTCTCGAAAGTCTCGCCGTCCATCCCTAATCAAGCTAACGCTAACTCATTAAATCTGATATTCTAGTCAAAAGCTAGATCTGAGCTTGGTTTTCAGTATAAAACATAAAATTTTTAAACCCCGCAAAGTAGAAAATCGATTTAACCAAACACCCACACTGCAAAAAATTATAAAACCTCCCCGGCAAAATATAAAATAGTATCAAATTCGATCCCCATTACCTCGCTCACATAACCTCATAAAATTTAAATTAGCAAAGGTGGAACAAAAAGCAGATCCCCAGGAGTAAAATAATTAACCGAAAGAGTTTCTTCATTCCTGGTTCTGACTTGCGATTCACTTAAATAACAGCGGGCTTTAATCCAAACTTAATCTCGCATTATGAAAATTGATGAAGGTAATTTCTTTCCATCGATAATAACCGCGCGTATAACATTAAAAAAAAAAAAAAGAAAGAAAGTTAAGTCGTTATGCTAATCGATTAAGAAAATCATTACTAAAGGAAAAAAGTTAAACGAGGCGAATATAGCTACCTTCTTTCATAAACAACAAAATTGTTCGCCTTGATTAGTTTATCAAAAAAAATTTCACAGAGTTCCTTCGTTACCTTTTGAAAACTCGAAATTATCATGACACGAACCTTAAAACATAATCAACTATGAAGAAATTATGTTCCTCAACAACCGCCACACCGCAGGAACTTCCTTGAATACAAATGAATTATTAAAGACGTGTTATGAAGTGTGCCCTGGGTTTTTCAAAAGTTCCTCCGCTAGAAAGTTTCCCTTAAAAAAAAAAAAAAGGAAACTTTTGCACAGTACATAATTTTAAACGAAAATCCTCGAGGGAGATTTTGGTTCTAGGGGTGACAACAGCGCTGAATTTTTTTTTCCTCTCCCTCTTGAGGAAGCCCACAGGAATTTTCCCGTAAATAAATAATATTAAGAGAGGAATCCGGCCTCGAGGAGAAAAAGAATCGAAACTAAAAATTCCAACGGCGGAAGTGCCATAATTTCCAAACGCGCCATATGCAAAAAAAAAAAATTCACAGCGTGGTTAGAAATCAAGATAAAGCGAATACTATGACCCGAGTCGCGGTTCACGAGTAATATCGCTACATAAAAAGAGCATGTGGAAATCGATAAACGATAAAGATTATCGTTTTTCTAATGGAATACAAGAAAGTCTAGAAATCCGGATCCCAGGTTTTCACTAGAGGGAGGAGGGGGGAAGGAAAAAGAGTTTGGGGGAGAAGAAAAGTTTAAAAATCACGGTCCGGAGAATAGCATAGGAGAGTGGTAAAAGTTGAGACTTTATTACGTGACACAAATTTTCCACGTTAAACCGATGGACGCAGTTTTTTTTCCCCTCTTCTTCTTCAAACCTTCTAAATTTGTCGATCCTCCCCCGCCACTTCTACGACCCCCTTTTCTCGTCCTGTTGGGGAGGCTATCGAAAAACAAGTTTGCGATCACGTTTGCAAACATTTTCACTCTCCAGCAGTCCTAAGAACACATCATTTCCGGAGATTTTTTTTTCTTCCTCCCTTTTTACTCTCCCTGATTTTGCTTTTTATCCGATAAATTTTTGATATCGCTTGTTTGACTTATGTGAATTGAAGTTAATTTTTTTTGTAAGGGAGAATGTAAGGGAGAGGGTTTCGTGTTTGGTTTGAGAAAAAAGGATTTTAGTGGAATCAGAGTTTTTAAAAGTGGGAAATGATACTAAAGACCTTTGGCTAAACATCAAAAATAAAGGAAAATATTGTTTTTTGTTTTGCTCAGTTTGAAAACAAAACTAATGGTTTGTTTTGTTGGTGCCAAGCTCACTCAAAAGCAGAGAAGGATTACCATTCAGTGCAGCTGAAGAACACAAGAGTCCTTGCTTAACTAATATCGCCGATTCTTAAAGCCCGAGGTCTTTTTTCGACTTGGTTAGTGTCTACTGTCAATCTTCCCTTCATCACCGATAGCTGGTACATGACTAGGGAGCTTAGCAGCGAGTGGACAGTTCAACGAGTCTTCGGCTACATACGAGGCTGCCATGTTGCCCCATAAGGTTTCTATTAGGCTATCTTGGCTACTCCAGAGTCCTATATACGGGAAGAACAGCGACTGACGGCATAAGTTCGGATCGGTTTTTTTTCTCGAAGGCGCCATTTTGCAGTCCTCATGTTGAAATTCCCATAACTTAAATATGGAATTAAAGCTAGACTAACAGTTGACAACGTTGTCACATTCATAATAAAAGGAGGCTGTGGTCGACGCCATTTTGTAGTCCCCAGTGAACACAATAGAAGGTGCCATGACAGTCGGTCGCTGTTTCCCCCGTGTATAGGACTCTAGGCTAGTCCCAGTTCAAGATCATGACAGCCTCGTGTGTAGCAGACAGCTCGTCGAAATGCCCACTCCCTACTAGGCTCCCTATACGTGGCTATTCCTCAATTTATCTGTTCATGGACTGCTGAGAATTCATTGGTGATGCTATATCTTAAATTCTGCTAAAATCTCTTTCTCGCATTTTTAAAATTTACTCACTATGACCTCAAAATATGAGCGACTTTAATCCAGCTGGAGCTAGTTCGCCCCACAATTTTTAACATTTATTAGAATAACAAAAAAAGAAATACATCTTGACCTATAAAATCAAGCTGTTTTCCTTAATTTATAACACTACTCCGTTACCCAACAGCAATTACAATTTAATTATGCAACAGCTTTCCCAAACTAGAGAGATAATCGCAACATCCCTTAAAAATGTACCAAAACAACCCACTAAAAAAACCAAAACGCACTTATTTATGTTATAATTATTTTTGATTATCCTCCCATTAAAGTCGAATTAATCAAAAACCGTGCTATGAATTATGGTCATTTTGTTTCAATATGTTTCAACACGCTTCCCCCCACCCCTCCTCCTCCTCTCCCTTTTCCCTCAAAAAACACACCCCTATCATTATCAGCAGTCCCATTTCGTTTCACTCATCCCTTAATAATCCTTTTATCGTTGTATCAATTGCACATTCATATTCCGGGGAATACTATACATACATTTTTCAACCCGTCGCTTGTCCTGTGCACCGGATTAAATTCGCCGGCCCGCTTTTCCTGTATTCATATTATTTAAAATCCTCAACGCGGTTGTTATACGGGAATCAAAAAACAAACAAACAAGCGACGACGGGGATTAAATTTAATTTTTTACGCAATTAATTACACGGATCCGAGAGTTTAGGTATCGGAAATTCCCGTAATATTTCCCGGCCCTGACTTCCAAAGGGAAAGAGAAAAGGGTCGAGAGGAAAAACGATGAAGTATATCATAATGCATAAAGAAAATGAAACGTTATGGAAACATAGTTAATCTGAACGGGAAACAAAACCGTGTTAAATATTAAAAGCGTTCGATATACCTCCCCCCCCCCCCCCAGCCTCCGGGCGGACATGTTACCCTGGTAATAAGCCATACCACCATATCGCATGCCCGAGACAATTCAATTATCAATTTGTTTTTCGAGTCCCGGGTCCCCCAAGGTTCAACTGCGGTCGACGTTGTGCTTATTTGTTGTTTATCTCCGGAAAATTTTTCCAAAACGTGCCGCTACCCCCCCGATAGTCTCTGTGTATATCGGTTGTTATTTGTATCAAAAAGTCTTTTGAAAAATTGAACAAAGGAAAATCGAAAACCGATCGCGCGGGGGTCTTTTTAGTAAACTCCTGCATCGTTATTGTAAAATATTTATTATATTCGCTTCAAAGAATCCAAAAAGATCGGGTTATGTTGTTGCAGTCAAGAAATTTCGAAAATTTTGTATGGTTATCAAAGCTATTGAATTTTAACTTTTTGATGCTTTTGTTGCTATATTGCCCGTGTAATGCATATTCCTTAATTATGCTTTTACTAGGGGGATTATGGTTGATAGGATTTTCCAATTGGAAATTGTTCTTTCGATGTCCGCCAACGTACGCCCAACGGTTACTTATGGCTGTAAACCATGGAATCTCACCGTCTCAGGAAAGGTTGTTGGTCTTCGAGAAAAAGATATTGCGTAAAATTCTAGAGCCAAAAAGGGATCCGGTGGCAAAGTTTTAAGGATGCGCTCGAATGAAGAGATCCAGAGACTCACGGGACAGGCGCTGATCACTAGTATGATCAAGCCACGTCGGCGTCAGTGGGCGGGACATGTAACGCGGGCTACCCCAACAAGCCAGGTCCTTGAAGGACGCCCTACAAGTCCAAGACATCAGGGAAGACAGCGGCTTCGCTCGGAGGATAACGTGTCGAAGGATGCGAGCGCGGGTCGGTTAGGAGTCCCCGACTGGCGGGCTACTTGCCAAGATATAGCGGACTGGAAGGGAATGTGGCGATAGAGCTCCAGGCTCTGTAAAGCAGTAGAATAGAATAGATGTGGCGGCTCTACTGAATTGTCTACTAGGGAGTAGAAATTACAATAAGTGTTCTGCCACTCATGGAATAGCCATTTGTAATTCCGGAAGCTAACATGTTCTCAAACTAGGAAGACCGCCATTATCTTGAAAAGAGTAGCCGTGTTTCCTTCATAAGCTAACGACTTTTATTTCGAGAGCTAGGCGACCTCCCAATTTAGGAACAAGGCAGCTTCAAAACGCAAATGGCGATCCCGATAGCAGCAGACTACTACTCATTGAAGAGTTCCTTTTAGGCTGCCTACTTCCATCGAAAGAATTCCCTTATAGGAAGAAGAGCGGCCGGCAGGACAACTTTTGATTGGTTGAGGAACATAGGGCACCGTAGTAAAAATCACACAGAACAAACTATTAGTCAGATATACGGTTCAACGCGTAGTAATTCATATTTTTATGAGGTAGTGATGAGATAGAAGTATAAGTTGTTCCCTTTAGCGAGCATATATTTATGGTACCAGTTTTTTTTTGTATGTACAATAGAACTAGCGGCATCTCTGCGGCAGTTGGCCGTAATTCAAAAAATAACCCGAGGGCTGGGTCCATCGAGAACAATAGCAATAGCAATCTGTATAATCTGTGATCCTAGACAGGAGGGACTTAGTGCCATTTTCCTTTAAGAGCTTTAAGCACCTAGAAGCGAAATCTGACAAAGGCTATGGTTACATTACTCCGTATGAAGCGAAATCATTCAAGAATCTTCCTTCTATAAATTGATCGGCTCGAAAATTCCTCATGCACTACTGAACTACCCAAATGACGTCATAATTTGTCAAAAAGTATACCGAAGAGCCGTGCAAACACTTTTCAAACCCCAAATTTCGGAGTAATGTAATGGTGGCACAATGTCACTTCACCTGGCACAAAGTCTCCCCTGTTTACAACATGACCTCCACATTTTCCTTTCCCAATTACCAATAAGTATTCTAATAACCGGACCCAGCTATTGACCTTTCCTCTCCCCCTTAGTCCTTTAAGCAAATTCAAATCGTGACCTCACGAATGCAATTCTAATAATTAACAAACACTTCACATGAAAACAAAAACATAACACCAATCAACCAACCCGGGAATGATTTCAAATATACAATCCACGATCAAAACTCATTTTTTCCTCTTATCAGCCCCGAGAAACAATAATCAATATCCGACAGAGCTCAACTTAATCACAACTCCCCCGTTTTTGATGCTCTGAACTTTACAATATCAATAAAATATCTTTATTGTTTATTGTGTTTGCGTGTGACTTCTTCCTTATCCCCCCCCGAAAAACAATTTTTTTTTTTACTTACCCTCTATCAACTGATCCAACATTCCGTAAATGTGTGTGGTTGCTTCATCGGTCATAACCCAACCGCCCGTTGTAATTTCTAACCTTCCCTCGTCGAGAAGTTTTTTAACCGTGTGCTTTTTGTTAGGATGAGCACTGAAAACAAACAAAAAAAAAATTACATTCGAATTGAAAATTAGAATAATTTTCACATTCGAGGTCGATTCGTAAATATATATTTTTCGCTATCGCATGTTCTTATATAAAACTGCCTGTTATTACTATTTCGGCTCCCCTATAATTTGGTTAAAGAAAACTATTTTCCTACGATTTACACAAAACATCGAAGGGCGGTTTTTCGGGAAAAGCGAAATGAAAAATGGAAAAAGCTGATTTCGAAATCAATTGTCGGCATTTAGAATACACATGTCTTGAATTGCATGATGTCAAATTATAGACCCGGTTATATCCCGCACTGTAATTTATAAACGCCTCGGAAGCAGTTCCACCCTCCCTCATGCAACCTTTATACTCTTTTTTGTTTCGTTATCGCTATTTTCTGTTTCATTTTTGACACCTTTCCACCCTCATGGCTAATTTGACATTAAACAATTTAACTTGTTGAGCGTAATTTTTTGTTTCCTCTTGTTTGTTTTAACTAAAGAGAGATGTGATTTGGGTTCGAGATCATGCAATTAAAAAAATAAAGAACATAGCATTGATGAATCGTTTGATTTTTTTTAGGGAGAGAAATATAGTTGAGGCAAATTGGGGCTTCTCTGCCTTGGAAAGAACCAACAAAGGGAGCTCATTGAGCTTAGCCTGCAATTTGAGATTTAAGAAATTTTAAAGCTTGTGCGCCTTCAGAAATTAAGTTATGCAAATAAATTTTTTGAGAATCTTCTGAAAGTTGGGAACCTGAGGTTCAAGAATGCGCCTGTATTGACTACGCGTGACAATGGTACCAACTATGAGGTCAATGCGAGGATCCAGAGTGGAAACCGTTGCCTTCAAGCCCTTGGCCATATCTTCCGCAGCAAGTCCCTATCCCCCTGTTCCAGATTCTTCTTCTTAGAGTGCCTATCCGCGACGGGAATTGGCGACCATCATGGCTGGAGAGCTTAATGCGCCGTGCAAGAGATCCTGACCGGATCGACTGTCTTGGGTCTTGCACAGCAAACCCTCGGACATGATGGCTATACTAGGGAGGTTAATGCGGTGGCTTCCCAACACCTTCCGCATTACAGCACAGGAGTCATACCGTCAGTCCTCGACTCTGCCTCCTGCTTTCTGGACTTAAGCCTAGTCAACATTTACCGTCTTCAGCCTTAAGCCAGTACTGGTAGGACTGCTGCCCCCTACCAGACCCCTTACCAGGTTGCTACCTTCAGGGTCAGAAGGAATCTGGAGCTCGTCAAGGACAGGTGTGCCAAACCTGAAGCAGGACTGTCAATGTTGTCACCGACTACCCTGTTCCAGATTAATTATTTACAACTCCATCCTGCGCCCCACTGTTCTGCACAGTTGTGAGACCTGAACTTTAACGGTCCGAGCCCAGGAGCGGCTGGGGTATTTCAAGAATAAGGTGCTGAGGAGGATTCTAGGACCCAATAATGTAGATCCTATTCCGGACGCGTGCGTGTTAAGACAAATGAGGAGATCCGGAGGCTCACCGACCAGCCTTTCATTACAAGCGTTGTATAATCACGAAGGCTATGGTGGGCGGGACATGTGGCACGCGCGCTGCCGAAGAGGACTACCAGGAAGGTGCTGGATGGTCGTCCAACGAGCCCTAGGCCATTCGGAAGGCCACGGCTGAAGTGGGAGGACACAGTCGCACGGGATGCAGGTCGTGTGAGGGCGCTGGACTGGAAGGGCGCGGCCCAGGATAACGGAAACTCTGTGATGCGGCAATAAGGATTCAAGCCTTGTAAGGCCGGATAAGTAAGTAAGTAAATAAATAAATTTTATTTCATTAACTTAGCCTGCCATAAGCAATATTATGATTATTTTGACACTGAGGGTGGACCAGAGTTTCTCCTGCCTCCCCCAAATGGCGCCAATAAACCATAAGACTATAGGCGCGAAGTGGAGTGTCAGACTATTCTCTACAATGACAAGCCCGATTTCCAAATTCGGCTTTTGTGAAAAACATCACTCGAGCAATCGGAGTAATAGTAAGAACATTACTCTCAAAGAACCATTGAAATTGCATTTAAGTTTCGGTTTCATCACGATATTTCCTCCCCCTTAAACTCATTCAAAAATATAAAACATCGCTTTTAAGGGAAAAGCAGCTAGAGCTCACGATATTGTTACAAATACTCCCTTATTTCAATTACCCCTAATTTCCCCAAACTGTTCAACGTTTCCTAAAGTAAAAAGAAAACATTTCCCTTTTACTCCTTTTAGCAATCTTTTACTTGACATTCTTAAAAGCCTTACCCACGAAAAAAAAAACTTTCCATTCTAATAATACTTTTAAAAAAAAATCTCTGTTGATATTGATATTTTTTCCTTCTTTGCTTCAGGCTGCATCTTATTTCTTTATTTAACTGTCAAGTCTTTGTAACTCTTTTGAGACATTTTCAATCCTTTCCGGTTATCAGAACGAGTTTATGAAAGAACTTTTCCTTATAGAAGCTTTCAGTTGATTTTTCACTTTAAGAAAAGAAGAAAAAGTATGAAGTTTGACTATTATTCATTCGGAAAAAAAGAAGTTTTTATTACACAGCTTTACTGCGGTTTAAATTTTTTACAAAAAAAAAAAAAAGCGCACGCTTGCCAACATAATAATAACAAGAACGACATCCCTCCCGGTTTTTTCAAATATACAATTCTTTATAACGATTTAAAACGTTTCCTTTTTACTGAAAAATTGTGACATTATACATTTCCCGAGTCCGTGTTACGACCAAATATAGACATCTTTAATGGTCTAAAGCGCTGGTATTTATAATTGCTTTTGTTTCTTATATCCCTTCACATAAAACTTGACCTAAATGTTTATCGAACTGTCCTCTGGGGTTGAAAATCCTTGGCTGATTGCCGAAAATATCTATCTAGATGATAAAGCACACAACATTAAATTTATTGAATCTTTTCCCTTCAGTATTGGAATTATTATTTCCATGCTTCGCGTGTTTCTCGGATATTTGGAAGTATTTCTACGATTTTTTTTTAAATGCATGGGCGTATTTTTTTAATATATGTTAGTGCCATGCCGGAATTTGTATATTCAGGGGAGTGTTCAGAAATGTTGGAACACTTTCCGCAACAAGATCAATTGGCGTACTTTTCTCCCCAGTGTGCAAGACACGCGGAGCCTGACTGAGAACACAGCCGCTTCCGATTCAAAAATGGCGCTACCGTGTACATCAGACTCTCTACATTGTACATTCTCCTACTAACCGCACAACATATAAACTCCGGAATTGAAATATCTAGATAAAAAGAAATTTTTTAAGGTCAGGATCAAGATTAAAAAGTTCAAAGGGTTAAAAGCGTGCAGGAGGCATTTGCCAACGTGAAAACCGCCACTGAAACGTATTTATAATTCGTCCACTGTTTCATCATTATCCATGTTTGCAATTTTCAAGGAGATAACTCAAAACATGGTTTACGGGTCTCGGTAAAGTAGGATTTACTCTCTCAAACCCTCGTCTCCGTTCTCTTTCTCTCTATCTCTCGCCCTTTTCCCTCTTTCCCCTCGACTCGCTTTCCCTTCCACTCTTAATGTCATATACATCAAACTAAATCCTCTCTTTTGTATCTGAGATTTTGTCTTCTTATTTTTCTCTTTATCTCCGAATTTGTGCTACTACACTCATTCTTTTCATATTTTAAAGGGAGACGTGTCACTTTTCTCCTTTTTTTATTCCTATCTTCAAAAGGGTATGACATTGTTAACCTTTAAATTTAAATCTGAGAAAAAGCGAGCGTGGAAGGGAAATAGGAAAAAAGCTGATTGCAGACAGATTAATGCGGGGGATATAAAAAACGAAATAAAAAGGCGAAGGTTAAGAAGTTGATGGATTGATAAGGTAGGATATGATTCGAGAAAAGTTAAAAAAAGAGCTAAAAGTGGATAAGGAAAAAGTCAACGAAAATTAAGGAATTAAATTTATTTCTAGATTTTAGATTTGGGTTCAAGGTTGTTTCTTTTTTGAGACGTTCAAATTCGGGTTCCGGGTAAATTCTGTTTTTCTTGGAAGCTTTTTAAACGAGATCGGGATTTAAGGTTTAAATTTTGTTAATTTTTAAATATTCGGGGGTTTTTGAATTCATACAGCGAGTGTTTACTGGAAGTTTAAAAGCCATATGATTAAATTTAGATTTAAAATCCTTCCTGGTAAGAGCTTTTCAGGGGGATTCGGGAATATTGTTCGTAGAGTGTGGAAGTTTTAACTTTTTTGTTGCAAACATTTTGGCTAAATATTTAAAAAACATTTGTTGGATATTGAGAGAATGACTTATATCCACGAGTGGATGTTTGCACCGCTTGTTGATTTTATACGTCAATTCTATGAAGTGACGTTTGGTCTTTGATCCTGTGATACGTCCAAACGTGTGAATGTCAAAAAGACTCCTACACAGTTTAAATACAGAGAAGCTTAAGTGACCTAAAGCACCCGACGTCCTGTGGGAAGAGATTAATTCAACCTGGCAGGAATAAAGCCGGGAGTGATAGAACGGAAAACAAAACCACCCGTCAACACCTCAAAGATGTTTTGATATAGAGATTAGGTTAGAAATACGAAAACCTGAAAACCTCAAAGCTTTTAATCTTGTTGACGCTGAAAGTGAACACGTTGAAAAGGACATCGTATGAGCTACAAACTATTTATTATTAGAGAGTTCGTTAGTTTCACGACATGAATTCTTGTAAATAGACCTCGACAATAAAATTTAGGGGAAATTTACATTCCAGAAAAATTTTAGAGCCAGTAAAAAAAATTTTCAAGAAATTTTGAAACATGAGAATTTTTTCTAGCTTTCGTTATTCTTAAAAAAATTTGAACAGTTTTTTAAAAATCGGTAAAAATGAAACTTACCTTTCCCACCACTGGGCAAAAAATGAAATCTCCGACCATATGAAAGTCATATTAGGCAACGCTTTCAACTTCTCCGCCATATTATTAAGTATATTCCTACTATGATAATGAAAGTAGCTTTCGTACGTTTTCAGCCATCCGGGATCGTTATGGGAATGAGGAACTAATATAACCTGAAAAGAGAGGAAAAAAAAAGATAAAATAAATCCTCTATTATTAAAAATGTCAAAAACGACGTCGACCTTTTCCCCAATAAAAATTTTAGGCTTCCCTCATTTTCGAGATGCTTTTGTGCTTCTGTTAATATTTTATTATTTGCTCTTGAAAAAAAAAAAAAAAGGTTGATGAACTTCAGTCAAAACCGCATTTTTTTCTCCACAAAAAAAAAAAAAGAAAGTAACAACGTTACCGCAATGCAATTTACATAAGTTAATTAGAATCAAGTGAAAACCTTTTAAACATTCTCATTTGTTCGCAAAAGTTGCCATTATGGAAAAACTTGCTGGCACCTTCGGGTTATCAAGTTAAATAGCATTAGATATTGCTTTGCAAACATAACCTCGAGACGGTTCTGATTAAACTAATACCGCGCGCTAACTCCACCGTTGTTTTCGGTGGGAGCACAAAGAGAGAGGAAAGGTAGAGAGAGGGAGGAAGTGAGAAGAGGAGAGAGAGAGAAAAAAAAAGGTTAAAAACTTTTTTTTTTGTCGGGAGTTAAACGAAAGCCGTAAAATAAAGTAGAGAGAAGGTAGAGAGAGCAATAGGGTTTGTTATAAAACAGTGATTAAAAATTCCTGAAAACGAGGGAGGGGGTAGGTGAACAGCCCGAGGGGCGAGAAAGGAGGAGGAGGAGGCGATGAGCACAAAGGATGAGGAGAAAAGTAAAATTCCATTCACATGTTCGCATATATGATATTCAACGATGCTGCTACAAAAACACGTCATGTCGTATTACAAAAGACGTATAAACGAGTATATAACGCTTTCACGTATCTTCAGGAAAATCGAAGACGCGAGCACTTCAAAAAATAAAAGAAGGTTTTCGTTGTAAATGGAAAATGCAAAAAAGGGTGAACATTTTCGAAAAGGACAAGTTTAAAAGTTAAACCCTCAACTACACAGAAGAAAGGAACTAAAATACAAATAAAACGAGATCAAACAAAACGAAGGTCGGAAGTTAAACGCTGCTGGACGGAGAACAATTAAATATTTGAACATGTAGCGAAGCAAATAGTGATGTTTTCCTACCTCCTTTCGAAACTCCCCCCCTTTCCCTCCCCTCCTTAAAACCAGATTTCCTCTTCGCCCGTGCCAAACCCGCTAATCCCACATTGGTCGATGTTAATTCATTACCGACTAAATGACAAATTCGCATATATACGTTTGCCCGAAATCCATCCTGAACAGATAAAACTCGGTTGGGAGAACTTCAAAAGCACATCCTAGGAAAACTCATCAGGATTTTAATGAGAAGGAAAAGTGATCTGCATACCTTCGGGGCGATCGTGTCTTAACTTTTCCACGAAAATTAGAGCAACGAATTACTCATGACACAACACGTCTTTTTCCGCGGGAAAGAGAAGGGAATGAGAGAAAATAACTAAAGCACGCTATGTTTCTTCTTTTCTGTTGAAAATGTTTTCTCCGTTTGAAAAATCCATCTCTCTCTCTCTCTCGAAAAGATTATCTTATCAGAGCTGGCGAGAACGTAAGTCACAGTTCACGCCTCCTGGATTTTGTATAATTCAGAGGAGTAAAAAATGAGGAATTAATTGCTTTGCGACACTTATCTAAAATGCATGACTAATGGTAGGGACACTGATTCATTTCGTTTCATTCATTCTACCAGAATGCATGAAATGAAAAGAGAAGAGATTTCATGAATTTAATGTAAAATGCAATGATCACGTGAAGGATTGTTACAAATCTAACTCTATAGCTACATCTTTTTGTTCAGAGCAAAGTTACTGGAAAGCGTTGAAAGATTCATTGTTGCTGGGATTTGGATGCCCGAGGCTAAGGGTACTCGAGGACGATTTCCTTATGCCCAGCAAGATCATGCAGTAGGCTGTTCGAGACCCATAGCCTCGCATCGAGAAGTGCTGGTATCGAACAGTCCTATCGTGCTGACTATAGCCGGGAAATGGATTCCATAAACTTCCTTCTTATTTAGGATGAAATTTAACGTGTAACATGTTACACGTGTAATATCACCTTGAATCGTAAGTTTGGTTTTCCTTAACTCCTTGTAAGTTGGATCAAGCCATAATTTGGCAAACTGCCTCCTTACTTTTAAAAGAAACAATATATAATCAGGATCTAGGCTCTATACTAAGTCAAAATCTGGGTTTTTGTGAAAGAATTGACTTCACTTTCATGTTTAATCTTCTTAGAGTGCCTCCGAGCGACAGGAATTAGCGACCATCATGGCTGGAGAGCTGACTGCGCCGTACAAGAGACCCTAGCCGAATCGGCTTGCACAGCAAACCCTGGGACATGATGGCTATACTGAGGATATTAATGCGGTTGCTTTCCAACACCTTGCGCATCGCAGTACAGGAGCCAAACCGTCAGTCCTCGACTCTGCCTTCTGCTTTCTGGACTTAAGCCTAGCCAACTTTTACCGTCTTCAGCCTTAAGCCAGTACTGGTAGGACTGCCTGCTACCTCCGGGTCAGAAGGAATCTGGAGCTCGTCAAGGGCAGGTGCGCCAAACCTGAAGCAGGACTATCTATGTTCCCACCGACTACCCGGTAGGATCTCATGTCCAATATTCCCCTCAAATACCAAGTGGCTCTTCGTGTCCCTCCAAAAGGCGACTCCATAAACCGATTTTCCTTCTTATTTAGAAATTTTCTTAATAGTAAGTTGGATTAAACCATGATTTAGCAATCTCTTCCATACTCCGAAAAGCATACAATACATATATTTAAGGTCTAGGCTCCATACTAAGTCAAAATCTGGGATTTCTGAAAGAATGGATTTTATTTTCATGTCAAATATTCATCTCTTAAAGTGCCATCGTGTTTCTCCAGATCTGGAGAAGACCACACCTCAGCTTAACCCGTCATCATGCCTGCAACTCAAAAACAAACTAAAACCCAACACGTGCCGAAAAAACAAACCCTGACACAATTCCCTAGCCGCTGAAAAAACAAATCCACACCACAAAATTTTAAAAAATTCTAAAAACTTTCTTTATTTTCCCCTCATATTTAATACATTGCGTCATTACATTCATGTCAGTTTTTTTCCCAGATTTCCCTTCCCGATATTTTTTCCCTAGCCCCCTTATTCAGCAGTTAAGGGAAAGGATTAGATGAAGCCGAGCGGAAATGCTTGTCATGTTATTTGCACCATTGCCGCTGGATGAATTATAGCGCGTGTAACCAGTGTTCCTTAGGAAATGACAAGAATCTCAATTAATAATCCATAAACTTACTTTTCTGTTTTTTTTCTCTCCTTCTTCTTTTTGCTTTCATACGACGAAGTTTATATGATAAATGATGCTAAATTATAAAGGCTGTTTCATCTTATATTTTTCCTTTTCCCCCCTCACGTCTTTTTTATTTTATTGTTAAATGACACGAACGGAAAGTAAAAAAAAAAAAAAAATGAATCCCAAAGACTTCATGCGAAAACTTTTCGAACCTAATCCATCTCGGAAATTCAATAGATTATGATGTGTTGTTAAGTGCAGAGATTTCCACAAGTTTTGATTGTTTCCTGCGCGAAATCAATCTCCGGGAGAAAAAAAAAGGCGAAATAAAAAAGAAACGGGAACGAATAAATAAAGAAAAGGATTTATAAGAGTGAATGAATGAAAGAAAGGAATTCCCTGCGGACCGCATAATTCAATTCAACAAAGGCGACAAGACGGTTCCATTACAATATTCGCATAAAGGGATATTAAAAATTATTTTTTTTTTCTTTTAAAATCCTTTTTCAACCTCTCTTAAAGGAAAGGAGAAAGAAAAGCACTTTTCGGAGAAAAAATGGATAAATAATAAATACCAGAACAAGAAGAAATGGCCTGTCGATAGTTGTACACGTCGGGATAATGTCTTTTTATCGTTTATTATTAGGCTGAAAGGTAGAAGTCGGGAGAATTTAATCAGAAAAAAAATTTACAAAGAGAATTGCGTTCGGAATTTAAATTGTTATGAAAATTACACTGTGGAGCTTGAATATTCTGAATTATTAATGTCTTTCAAGGATAGCAGGGCCGTGTTTAAGATTATGGAAATAAAATTCGAATCGAAAATTTTTACTTCTTTTTGAAGATGCGATGACCTAGCAAACTTTGCAAACTAGTGCCTGGGCTAATTTCAAGTCTTCAAGTGTCTGTGCTCCAACAAGTAGTTCAGCAGAGTTTGAGCTTTAAAGAGCTCCATAGTTCGATTTCTTTTGCGAAAAAACTCAACATAAAGTCTGATAACGATCGTTACTTTTCTCGGAAATAATCAAAAACAGGGAGTTTAAGTTCAAAAATAAAAGAGAAAGGTAAACAACCAAACCTATACTTCCCTGAACGATTTATTTTAGCAACAAGAAACGATAACGATGAATGAACGATGAAGAGAGCGTGGGCTTAGCGCCGGGATTGTTTTTGTTTTAGAAAATTTTAACGAGCATGGCTATCTTCAGTCTTGATTTAACGAGATAAAGATTTGAATCCTTAAACAAACCCACGGTCTTTCTTTTCAATGACTAATGTCAACAAGATTAAATTTCAGAGCTACTTCGATGTTTCATTAAAAAATATTAAGTCGCCAACTTGAAATCGTTAAAAGTATGACAGAGCTAACAAAATGACGAAATAAATCAAATCATTTTTCCATTACCAAAACCACCCCCCAAAAAAATTATGAGTTCTTTTATTCGTGCTACTCGCAAAAAAAAAAAAAGTTTCTCCTTTTTTGTTAAAGTAAAGTCAAAAGAAGCGGAAATTAGAATTATTAATTTTCACCCTTTGATGTAGCAAACAGAAAAAGATTTTCGAAAAAAAAAAACCCCCCGACTTGGCAAACCGTTATCCTTTATATCCCATTCAAACCCCCGGAATTGCATTTCAACATCAAGAAACCGCGACCATTAAAAAAACGATTAAAAATTTTCGGAACAAATAATATTTAAAAAAAAAAAACTTCAAACTAAATCTACACAGAATCAAAGGGGTTCATGTTGAAGTGTAAAGCGGAAGTGTTGGAAGAGAGCGAGAGAATGGAGAGAGGAAAAAAAAAAAAGGAAAAGCCATACTGAAAACGCGATAGCTGACAAGAAAGGGGAACGGGTGTGAGAGAGAAGGAAAAGAGGGGAGGAAAAAAAGCTCAGCAGAGATTGTTTTCACTTAAATTGATTGCGATATACACGTGGCTACTTGTATACATGGCTAGACTTCATCCCCAAGGGTTGAACTTTGAAATTTACTTTTCGGGATTTTTTTTTACGGACTCGACATCGATTGATCTGAATGCAGGTTAACATGAAATGTCATGTGATGGAAGATGGCGGCACATTTTGACATTCGGGGAAGCTGGAAGTCGATGCCGATTATGAAACTTGAACGTGCGCGCAGAAGAAGGGCTGTTGGTCTTTTGAAAAAAGGTGGTGGAACCGAAGAGGTGACTGCACAATAAAGTATGCACTCCAATGAGAGGGTTGAAAGACACTGGGTAGCTTTTGATCCCAAGACAAGAAGCCCAAGACAAGAAGGTGTGGCAAGGTTTAAGAGAGACCTTCGTCTAGGAGTGGACGAAGGTTGAGAGAAGAAGAAGAAGAAGCTTTTGATCACCAATGCGACCTAGACACGCAGAAGACAATTAAGGGGGTTTGCACCGTAGCGGATGATAAAGCAGTACCACGACCTCAAGAGAGTCAGGAGCTTCTTCGGCAACTTACAACTTGCATTCAGTTTTAATAACGGTTGATTGAACCAGATGAAATAACATTCATATCACTGGTTAGTCTTCGCAAAAGATGAGAATGGAATATTGCCACCGGCGTCAGGTCAGCCATCGCACATAAAAAATATGAGTGCGTGATTAGAATCAAAACTTAAAGCTAGAGAAACGATTCGCTTATCTAAAGATGCAGGCTAATTGATGGTCCCCAACTAAACGAGCCACCAGCCAGTATAGAACCGTTGAAAGGCCGCAGTAACTCATCAGTAAGAATCTAAAGGATGGTTAAAAATTAAAGCTAAATTCAAGAAAAACTCATTAAAATAGTTAACCGCCCCTCTTGGCATTCCCTGCGGCACCGCCTATATACATAACGAATTATTATTGGAATGAAAATCCCAGAATAAAGTCTGAAGCTTTAAAATTTATCCTCGAGGTTATAAAACTTATTTACAATCAACAAGCTAACTAACTCATCGTCTATCAATATTCCACGAACTCATTAACAAAAAGCCATTACACAAGCATAATGTAAACTTTTGTTATACTGAAAAAGGAAAGCTGTAAAGTGTCAAAATGCTTTGAAATTAATATCGATCCGGATTTCTCCCTTTTATACATTTCAGGAAGTGGTAGCCAGGGACGGCGCCAGAAAAAACGAGGATCAAACCACCGTAAGGCAAAAAAAATGTTAAAGACTCCAAACACTCAAGCTTTTAACTGAATTTAGACTGTCTAGTCTTCCATGGAGCTAAGTCGTGGAGGCTTCTTATTTGCCTATGGCTTCATTTTTAATAGCATGTCTCTCCAATACGACCCTGGCACCAGGACTCATCCTTAAAATATCTTTCAAAATTTTTGCAACGTTCCAAATTGCTTCAAAAAAAATTATATAATAACTAATAGTGCATACTGCCGTAGGTTTAACTAAACTCCTTTTTAAACCGTTGTAAGGTTCCCTTTAACTTACTCGAACAGTAAAAATAGCTATGCTCCGCCCCTGCTCTGAAACCGGTAGCACATTCAATACTTAAATTCTTTTCCAAAAAAACTTTCCTACCATTTTAAAAAGATAAGTCGCAATCACACTTGAAGCGTAACTAGACGGGAGTATAGAAGAAAGTTATTTTCGTTCAAGAGCTTTTACTTCCGTTAGACAAAAGTAAAACGTTAAAAGTTTTCTCCAAAGTTCCCTGGGAGACTGTTTTGATGGGAGCATAAACTCGGGGAAACAAATGATCTGTCCTCAACAAAGCGGACGTAAGTATACCTTATGTAAGTTATGTGACGTAGTCAAATGAGCTTGAACTGAAATCGAGGAGAAAAATTGAAGTTGCTAGACTTTTGTTCAAATATTTACGACATGCACTGAGGTTTTCAGCTACCGTAATAAAGTCGAGATTAAAATTTTCATTAACAGCGGCAAGACATCGGTTTTTCGTCACCCTCGCGCGGAAAAAGGGGGAGGGAAAGTCAAAACGGTTTGGAGGAGCTCCAAAAAACTTGAGTCGAGTCCCTGCTTCCTTAGAACATTACAAGAACACGAAGGGGGAAAGGATAGGAAAAAATGACAAAACCGCCACCTCCCTTCCGTTTTTTGATTTCGTATGTTTAAAAAAAAAATATCGCGATGATTTTCTATTGTTGACGAGTTTTCTCGGACTATCCCCCTTATTTTTTCTTTTCGCACGACAAAAAGAAAGAGTAGAAGAAGAAAAAAAAAGAAGTAAAATGATTTGGAACGAATTCAGAAACGAGTTCTCAAGTCCTTTCCCATGAGAAAACGGGGAAAAGCACTGTCTCGGATAGGAAGCGGTCGGATCAGATCTCTGGAACAATTTAACTGAAAACAATCTCTTGCTTTTCTTTCTATTTTCCCCTTTTCCTTTACCTTTTTTTCTCTATATACGCTCTCACTTTCTCTTCATTTCGACAGCCATCACGTTTTCAACGAGACTTTCTATCGCTGTCGAGCTTATAGCGTAAGCAATATTGCTTTTTAAATTCCTTTCTTTTCTTCTTAATTCCTCATATAAGGATGCTTTATATGTTAGACGGGTATATAGTCTTAAATTTTTATTATACATTGAGCTTTAACGTTTAAGCCGGGTATAGTATGGTGAAAATTAACAAGGGCTCGCTTATGTTAAACATGCCCTTACACGTTTTCTTGATTATTTTGGTGAGTTGCTTCACGTGCTTGGTTGTAAAAGCTGTTTCCTGTTGTGAAGTTTTTATCTTGCTTTTCCTAAAAGAAGTTGAATAACGAAAATTCTCTTTTTTCAGCACTCAGGGTCAAATTTAGGCTCGAGCAAAGATTCTCTTCTACTTCTTCTTAGAGTGCCCTGCTCGCACACGAGCTTAGGCGATCGATCCGACGACCTCTTTGGATCTATCACGATCGGCGGTCATGCGGAATAGTTTCTCTACGGTTAACCCGGTCCAATTCCGGATGTTCCGCAACCAGGAGAGATTCTTAAGCCCAAGTCTTCTTTCACCCTCGACCTTGCCCTCCATGATGGTCTCCAGTAGCCTGTACTTGAGTACCCGCAACATATGCCTAAGATATACTCTAACTTCTTGTGCTTTGTGTTCGCAAGTAGTTCATGGTCCTTGTACAACCGACGCAAGGCATCAACCAACAAAACCTCAAGACCAAAAGCAAAGATAATGGAAGCTCAAGCAAAGATAATGGACTCTAAAGCAAATATAATGGAAGCTCAAGCAAAGATAATGAACGCTAAAGCAAAGATAATGGACGCTAAAGCAAAGATAATGGACCCTAAAGCAAAGATAATGGAAGCTCAAGCAAAGATAATGGACACTAAAGCAAAGATAATGGCCGCTAAAGCAAAAATAATGGACGCTAAACCAAAGATAATGAAAGCTCAAGCAAAGATTATTGCAGCCCAACAGTTCAGCGACGATTTCTTAATTAAAACCGCCACTCAGCCATATTAGATTATTGTCAGAACACTCATTTATAACCTAAAAAAAAATATAATGAGCATTATCCAAATCGATATGGAAATGATTACATGAAGACTTATCGATTTAACTAAAAAGCTTTTTTTAATACACCACGTTAAATTAATATGCTCCCTCAGTCTATCAAATTAAAATTTCCCACCGGATGCATTAAAAAATTATTTTTTTTTAAAAAAAAAGGCAGCCTTTCGTTTCTTTTATACGAGATGGATGTGAATTTGGATGATTGTGGTCAGTTCCGTGTCCGACTTTCCTTTACGGTTCGCCGCACACAGATAACAAAAACGATTTTGTGAATGGCGAATGACTCTCCGGATGTCACCGTCATTAATCATTCACTTGTTATACATTACAAACTTACACATGAATAGATTTAAAATTCCGCAGATTTTCCGGGGAAAAATTTCTTAACCCGATCATAACAATGACGAATGTTTGGGGTCTTGGTTAAGCGAGGAAAGTTATCCTTGTGTAAAAATTTGAATTCAAACTTATCGAAATCATTTTTTACTATGAAAAGAAAAATGAACCAAGATAATGGAAGCTGAAGCAAAGATGACGGATGCTATGGCAAAGGCAGTGGAAGCTCAAGCAAAGATAGTGGAAGCTCAAGCAAAGATAGTGGAAGCTCAAGTAAAGATAGTAGAAGCTCAAGCAAAGATAATGGGCGCTCGAGCAAAGATAATGGGCGCTCGAGCAAAGATAATGGACGCTCAAGCGAAAATATTTGACATAAGAGGAGAAATAAAAGAAGCTTTCTGTGTTGCATTACAATCAGGAAATATTTGGCTAACGAAAGATTCCCAATCCATGCGAAAACGACATCGAAGTATAATTGATTTTATGAAAGGTTGGAGTCATATTAAACGCTATATAATTGATCAGCGAAGCGGGAGGGATGGAAATTGCTCGGATGAAGTAACGCAACGTTCGCTGACCGAGAAATTAGACCTTTTTCGGGTGCGGGGAGGGATTGATTATAGAAAAGTCAACGGAGATGGCAGGAACCCAAAGCATTAACAATAGGAATACCCGATGGGCGTAAATTTTCCCCTGTCTGACTGAATAATTGCAACGCCGCATGAAAATTCCGAGAAAGCAAAAGAGCATACAAAGAGGAGAAAAAAAGATTTTTTCAGTATTGAGAGAGAGAAATTCCAATCAGGAAACAAATACGTTGGACAGCATCTGGTTTTAGGATATTTTTCAAAGGGAAGTAATGGAGATCCAATTTATATATTGAGAGAGGGGGGGATTCAAATCATTCGGGTCTACAATAGCATTTTCAAAGCTTTTCGGTTTTTGGGTTTGAGGAAAACATGACCAAATAACAAATAACTCTTTATCTTGCCTAAGGCGGTTATGATTCATTATCATTAGTCGAAATTTGTTTCGTTAAAATAATAAAATTCGATCAACACTAATGTTTAACTGGGGGGAGAGAATATAAGCCCGGAGATTATTATCGGTGAAAAAATAAAAAAAAAACCGTTTCTGGAAAATAAAAAACATGATCATAGTTGTTTATAAAACAGTTATTAAAATATTTGAGTTTATTACAAACGCGTTAAACATGTGATAAGAGGTGTTTGTCATTATAATCAATGCTGGCCTCAGTTTTCGTGACTTATAATGAAAGCATAATCGCGAAATAGCGTGCATTGACAAATAAGATTATAATATGACCGGAATCGGTGAGCCTACCGACACCGATCTGGCTTTAAGATAATGTTCACGGGGTAAATTCCAAATAGGACCTCCGGAAATCGGGGGAAAGTTTTGATCAAGGTTGTGACTTAATTCGTTTCCTGTTTTTATCGGGGATTTTTATTTTTAGGATGTGGGTGATTGTGTTTAAAAACATAAAATTATGTAAATAGAGCAGCTGGGATGGTTTTTTAACCTGTCAAGACCGAGCAAGGTTTGTGGTGAACAAGTTGAGGCTAAAGCTACTAGATCGAGCTAGGCCTTGGAACTATCACGGTCGACCTGCACTCATTTCGGAGTCATTAGTTAAAATTATGCTACAGCTTTGTTCTTCTGTTTACAATTTAACCAGATGAGGTTATAAATCATTCATAACAGAGAAATAAATGGGAGTCTAAAATGTTGTCTCAGATATCTAGACACTAATTAGGTTTTTGCTAGATCCGTTAAGATCCATATTCATCACCTTGCCTCACCGACTGAATAAATCATTAAGACAACCTTGATCGGGTGCGGAACACCCCTCGACATCCATCGACCTTGTAAAAAGTTTCACTTCTTAAATTGTTATTTTTTTTCTCGGAAGCGAAAACTTTTAATGATGCATAATTAAAAACCGATCGATACACAAAAGAAACGGGATGAATAAAAAATAAACCTTAGGAAAAGCGAAAAAAACGACGAGCACCCCACGTTCGAAAATAAGAAAAAAAAAAGTCGTGACCCAAAACTTAAAATTCATAAGATGCTGATCTGATAAACGAATTTTTTTCCCCCCTGAATATTTCCACCTTATTTAACCCGCATACGCATTTAAATCTCAAACACGGTTTTAAAACTCTTTTTATTAGCACAATTTTCGTCTCCAAAGAGAATTTCAAAAATACATCCGGGAGTGATAAATGGATTTTGGGTAAAATAGCTTCCCTTGTTGCTCCCCGAACGGGCAAGCGAACCTGCTACTTGTTGGATTTTGATTTCATTGTAGAAAACAGTGCTTAGGGACATTTCAACGGGGTCGTAGCACGGGGGAGAAAAGAGGGGCAGTCATAATAATTTAAATCATGTTTCCGGTCCGCTGCAACAATCCCCGATCTCCTGAGTTGTCGTTAAATATTAATGTAATACTTTCATATTCAAAAATGATGTTGGGGAAGATTGAAAAGGGAGAGGGAGACGAAGAGAGAGAGAGAGGGAGAGAATCAAGACGTGCCCCCCTCTTGTTCGATGTTATTTCCATCTTTCAACTTTCAACAACTTTTCACAAAATGTATGACGTTAGCTTAATCTAACATTGAAGAAAGTTTTGATTACGATTTTTTTTTTCCATCTGGCTTGCATTTTCGTGTCGCGTAATGATAAGTTATCGACCGTGTCGTTTCCGTGGAGAGAAAAAAAGGACACCGATAAAACTAAATGGAAAAGTTTTCGCGTCTCGTATACTTGGCGGAAAATAAGAAGGGGGAAATAAAAATCGCTGTCCATTTTTTCCCCCCCAACCTCCTCACTAACGTCGGAGGAAGGCCGACAAAAGCACAAAACGAACACTTGAAAAGCTTCAGCAATTTTCATCCCATGCCCGTAAACCATTACTGATTTCCCGCTATTAATTATTGTTCTACCCCCGTTATGTATTTTGAAATGGAGAGCTAATCCGAGACGGCTTAAAGCAGGATTTGCAAGAGTTAGCGTTTTCTAATTAGATTTTGATATTTTGCTTTACGGAAAAGGCGGCTCTCGAAAAACAAAACAAAAAGTTTTTTTTTTTTATTTTCCCCCGCTCTTCTTCGTACGTAAACCTTTTTCCGTTACCCTTCCAGTCACGGGTAACGGATAAACGAAAGAGTTTTTCGTTGATTAATCCGCTTAAACGTTAATAGAATTGTTTTTTGTCGCTACCTTCTCTATCCTGTTTCCCCCTTTTTTTTCCTCCTTCCGATTTATTGCAAGCGAGCAACTTCTTTTTTTTATTTTATTTGGGATATTAATAATCCGTGACGGGTTTTCTCGGGGTTTTGTCATTGCTGCTGCTGATGCTGGAGGAAAGTTTTGAAATTAAAAAGAAAATTTTATGCTTGGCAGTTCTGAAAATCGTTCATACTTTTAAGTAAGAAATTTTACTGATATAGATGACCAAAAAAAAATCACCAATATTTATAACCAAGGAAATGAAAGTAGGAGAACCGCTGCCACCAGTTTGGTAAAATCGAGGAGTTATAGGCGTGCCGGCGTCAAGCAAATAGAAAAATATTTTCCTGACCTAAAACTGAAGTAAAAATGGTCATTTTTGGTCCGTTCAGCAGAAGAGACTCGACCTAGCAATCCAGTCCCTGTCCTCCAACAAGGCAAGTCAAATTCTGGATGGACGCCCTATAAGTACAAGTCCTCTTGACCGCGGCTGAGTTAAGAGGACAGCACATCAAGTGATGCGGATCAGCTTCTTCGAACCATGATGACTTGCTAGGAAAAATTACTGGGGTGGTTCTCTTATCCCCCACAGCACAGTTCTACAGGTCCAGTCTTGCCGATAGATGTCGGGTTATAAGCCCTGATCAAGATCATTTTTTGATGAGCACAGCCAAGTAATAGTGGCACTGCTCCCTACCATGGTCTCATGATTGAGAAAAAGATCTCTCACGAAATTGCTACTTCCCGGGTCAGAGCTAATCTGAATTCGAATATGACTTTATCTGATCCGTTCTCCCACATTCTGAACTCGTCAAGGGTAGATGCGCCAAACCTCAACCAAGGCTGCCCAGATACAGATACTGTCCCCCGGTAGACCTGACAGGAAGTAAATCTCGTAATGAAAAATATTTTACATACTAGGAAAGAAACGTTCAAGCTTTTACACTCTCACTACGTTTATAAGCCTGAAAACCACCCAATCCAATATAAACGCTGAACCCTGACTCGAGCGTTGAATACCAATTACATTGTCTTCAAAATTAAATACGATGCTCGCTTGATAGTCAAATTGTTAACACATTAACCTATCGAATCCATTTATTGCAGCTACAACTTCTAAGAGGATATACTTCGCAAACTGCAACTTAGCGAAAACAAACTTTTAAGCCCCCCCGACTACAAACCGCTCATTATCTTAAAGTCATCTGTAGCCATTTCCTCGTCATTATTTTAAACTAATACGTCTTTGATTGGTGTTGCATGATAACGCCAGTCCTGGATTTAACTCCGTAGAAATTACGCCCACTGAAAAAAAAATCCCCTCAAGAGATAAAAAAAAAAATCTCGCATGTCGGGAAAACGTTAAATGCTATTTACTGGGATGCAATAGTTTTTTGCACTGATATGTAACAATTTAAAAAGCGACGTGAGGAATGAATTCATGAAAAAGCATGTCAATGTGAGGCGAGAGGAGCGGGAGGCAAAAAGAATCCGGGAAATAAGCTAAATGAATGGATGTTTATTATGCCGTTTGAACTCGGGCTAGTCAGAATTAATTAAAAATGTATGAGATGGACAACATCCCTTCCCTGCTTTAGAAAGGGGTCTGTCAGTAAATATTACACAATCTTGACCGGATCCTTTTCGGGCTATCTTGCGGGTTTCACACGTTACGGAGAAAACGAGAGCGAGGAAAAAAAATATATATAAGGGGAGAGGAAAAGCGAGGGAGAAAAAAAAACGAGCTAAAAAGCTAATAAGTAGCCTAACCATTTGGAATCCGGTTTTTATATATTTTTTTTTCCTTTAAATGGGGTTGGATGATTTGGCTTGAGTTCTTATTACGACTCTCCCGCAATCTGAAGACGCAATCATAGGCCATGCTAACTCTTTCATTTTGTACTAAATTTAAAATTTCGTTCCTCGATGATATTTAATTTGTAGAATCTCAGGATAGAGGACATCAACAAGGAGAAGGGAGACCTGAAAGTTTATCGCTGCCTTAATTAAGTCTTTTAAAAAAATTAAAATTTTAAAAAAATTAGAAATCTGCCATGACGTCACATCAGAGTCGTGACGTCACTTTAGGGTCATGACGTCAAATCAGAGTCGTGACGTCACTTTAGGGTCATGACGTCAAATCAGAGTCGTGACGTCACTTTAGGGTCATGACGTCACATCAGAGTCGTGACGTCACTTTGAATTAATGATGTCACTTTCCCAACAAAAAAAAAACAAAGATTGTGACGTCATCAAACACAGTAAATTTAATTTGTCAACGTGGTTCCCTAATTTAATCTTCTCCTAAATGGTCTTATTTTGTTTTTACAAACTGCAAGAAAGGATTTCAACGAATTCTGCCTCAAAGGTAGTTGTTGGTAGTATTCAGAGAAAAAGAATAGTCAGCTCTGGCATCTGGCTGCCACACACAAATCATACAGACTTCTCGGAGTTCACTGCTCCATCAAACTTTCCTCACCCTCTCTTGCCGCTCCCTTGTGTACTAACAGGGTGAATTCGCCTCTCTCATTGTCCTTTAAAGTAGGCAAGTTTAAAACTCGTCGAATCGGACAAGCTTAAACGAATCAAGAAATAAAGGACAAAAAGGTATTTCAAGTACCTCAATCTAGCTCGAGAGAAGAAGAGGAAGAAGAAAAAGAAATCTTTAAAAAAAAAAAAAAACTTGAAAGCAGATAAGTAAGGAACATTTTTACGAGTGACTATACTTTCTTTTTTTCAAGAGATGTAAGTAAGTGCCTCCTCAAGAATCTTTCTGTATCTGAAAGGAAACAAGAAAGAAAAGAAATCTGATCTTGGGGAGTTAGTTTCCTTATTTATTTTACAAGAGTGCTTTTTACCTCGACGTGTGGGACGACGGTCATTCCCGAACGACGCTCTTAATACGTTTGAAGTAGGAAATCAGAGGCGACAACACTTTGACTCGCCATCGATCCAAGAACATTATAAAATAAAAATAAAAAGATTCCCCTTCTTTCCCCAGTTGGATTGCAAAGTGCCGGGCCCGGAAGACCGAAAAAAGAAGAAAAAAAGAAAATGATCTGCTAACATTTCCTTAGAGCAAACAACAGGAAAAGATCGCAGGTTACCCACACGGACTAGCGTGGAATGTATGATGTGATATCGAGAAACGAGGACTGAATACATTCGCGGCATATATACACGAAATGAAAAGAGGGAGAAAGGAGAGAAAAGGGGGAAAAAAGAGACGACGTACAGCGACGAAGATGAAACATCCTCGGGAAAAGGCATAGAAAACGGTAATAATATGTAAATACATTGTGTAAGGGTATTCTGGATGAAAAAAAAGGAGGTTGCATACGAAATTCCTTTCCCTACAAGGGTCTTTATTTGTATACAAGAGGTTGAAGGATCTTCAATTATTAAGTCAGGGTTATGGGATTATTGTATTGTTGGGAGATATGGGCCGGTTTAAATTCAGCTAGAATATTTACATTGTTGAGGAAGGAAAAATTCGGAAAGAAAAATACTTGGGGAATGATGTGAATGAATAAAATTTTCTCGGTACTAGATCAATATGTCTGAGAATAAGCAAGTTGAAATGCGGTTTACTGAGTTTTACAAATAAGTGGCAGTATATTTAGTCTTAGGAGCCGTAGGTAGCAGTCGTCTGCTACACACGGGGCTGCCGTGATCTCGAACTGGGAGTCGCCATGGTGGTCTAATAGAAACCTTATCGGGCAATATGGCGACATCCACTTCAAGAAAATAGCAGCCTCGTGTGCAGTGTACAGGTATTAACCTTCCAGCAACCGCAATTTTTTAAAATGTTTCTATCCTCAAAAATCAACAAAATTTTAAACCGGCGTTCGGGATTTCCCTCCCACTGCAATTCGTTCTCATTTTCAGCATCCTTTAAAAGTTAAATGGCAACGACTCTTCCCCCAAATAATAAATCTCCTCTTTTTCGCTTTACGAAAATATTTGCTCATTTCCAACTAAATATACTGCAATTGTATGTGTATATAAAACCGCAGACGCCATTTCCCTGTATAATTGAACGCAACAAAGTCGGCGATCGGAAAGTAAATAAGCTCTATTATAAATAACGTAAGCCGGGATAAGCTCGAAAATCAATTTACTATTGAGAAACCTCGATAACGGCTCATCGGAGAGAAATACGACCGGAAATTTCCGTTCGTTTTTGAAATCTAACCAGTTCGCTGGGAAGGAAGGAAGCTATTTATTAATATCGGATCAAGGGAAAGAGAAAAGAAAAAGAGACAAAATCCGTTGAGGAGAAAAAAAAAATTATCTTTTTTCATTACGAACGTCGACGTCGCGCGGTCTGGTCTTTAGCGTTCTTTTCGGATTCTTAATTCGCGAGAAGATTAAAATTAAAAATTCAGATGCAAGGAGAGGAAGAAAAAGAGGAGAAAGTCGGAGAAAATGACTTCTGACAATAATACGAATGAAGAAAAACTTTCCGCTTTTTTTTAACGCTGAAATGTTGGTATTTAAATTTAAAAGAAAAAGAAAAGGAGGGAAAAAAAACCCTTTTTTCATATAAAATTCACGTTGTGCAAAAAAATAAAAGAAGTGAATCGGGGATTTGGAAGGTAAAAGAAGGGAAAGGTACGGAGAAGGGTGAAAGGGGCTGCAAGGGGTGCTACGACTGATAGTGTAAGGTAAGGAAGTTTAAACTTTTCTATTTTCATTTTTTTTTCGGGGTGTTACTGCTAAAAGTCGAGCTCGAAATTGTATGATTTTTATTTTCCTTCCTTTATTTTTTTCTGCAAGGAAAACGAGCTTTCTTATTAAAGGGATGTTGTATTCGATTAAATGCATCCGCTTCGGTTTCTTCTTTTTTATAAGTTTGGGAAAGGAACACATCGAAAATTGGATTTTTAAAAAAAAAAAAATACACGAAACAAAGCTCCTGTATTAGTTCGAATCGACAAAGGATTGTTTCGGTTTTCGTTTCAGGAAAAAAATATTTTTGGTTTTTGTTGTTTTTGAATTTGCGTTGCAATTGAATGGAGCTATATACATTTCGGGGTCGCAGTTTCAACTTCCCATGACATTATTTTCTCGTTTTTGTTTTTTACCGGGGAATGTTTCTTTTCCCATGAAAAAGGCTTGGATTCAAAAATTGAATAAATTAGGAAGCTGGGATTTGAAAATTCAAACCGGGGAATTTTGTTTAATTATAAGGAAAATGTAGATTATATAAAATCGTTTTCAATTTTTCCGTAGTTATTATTCGAGAGGCTTGAAATAAAGGTCAAGCTGCTTGTTAATGGTATTAAGATCGTTACTCCTCATTAACGCTGTTGCGTTGTCCGTAAAACTTCTGTCGTTTAAGTTCTTTTAATTAAAATGGGATTAGGTATAGGTATTAGTCGAGGTAAAAGAAAAGGTATTGTTGCCGGATTTAACAGTTTGACTGACATTAACTAGGATATCGGCACAAGGAACGTTACTGGCCAGGAAGAGCCGATGACAGGACTAAGTTGATCCCCTCAGGCTAAGCTAAGCTCATCAGGCTACTAGGTCAAATTTAAACGCGTAAGAGTTGTTGAAGTCTTCTTTTTCTTAAATTCAGCCTTCCGGAAATCAGTTCCGTATTTCGCTGGTTTATAATAATTTTGTGCAATCTGCGAGTTTCAGGTTGAGACTTGTTTTCTATAAGCTAAACATAGTAAATCAATGGTTCAAAATGATTTTGTGCTATCTGCGAGTTTCAAGTTAAAACTTGTTTTCCTGAAGCTAAACATAGTAAATCGATAATCCAAAATGATTTTGTGCTATCTGCGAGTTTCAGGTTTACAATCGTTTTCCATAAGCTAAACATAGTAAATCAATGGTTCAAAAGAATTTTGTGCAATCTGCGAGTTTCAGGTTGAAACTTGTTTTCCATAAGCTTAACATAGTAAATCAATGGTCCAAAATAATTGTGTGCTATCTGCGAGTTTCAGGTTGACAAGTGTTTTCCATAAGCTAAACATAGTAAATCAGTGGTCCAAAATAATTTTCTGCTATCTGCAAGTTTTATGATGAAACTTGTTTTTCATAAGCTAAACATAGTAAATGAATATTCCAAAATAATCTTTTGCTATCTGCGAGTTTCAGGTTGACAAGCGTTTTCCATAAGCTAAACATAGTAAATTAATGGTCCAAAATTTGTGGTAACTGCAAATATCAAGTTGACATTGATTCACTATCTTCAGCTTATGGAAAACGAGTGTCAACCTGAAACTCGCAGAAAGCACAAAATAATTGAACCTCCGATTATCAATAACCCAAAAACCTGATTCATACTTTTGAACTCAGCTTTCCAAAAATCTAAACTTCTCCTGTACGAGACAACAACTTGCACATCTCACGACTGTCCTTATTCTTGAAATCTGACAAATAATGCCTTAAGCAATTACTTCAGCTTTGTGGTGGCATGTGCACGTCACCCCTCGGATTTCCCGTCAAACAATCATACACCTTAATGCCTCTTTATACGTTCCATTACTGCCATTCCCAGCCAAACAACCGCAATACGTTACAGAGCTTTTCCACGCCGAATGCAATCCCATTTCTCTTAAATTCATTTACCATCCTCATATCTCAACATTACATAACAATACGATTATTACCGCCGCACCCTTTAGCTCTGCAATTTTATTTTCCCAAAGAAAACTTGGGTAAACAGAAGTTATAGATATTGCGAGAAACTAAGAAAACATAATTCTACTCCTTAACTCTAATCCTTAAAGTACTGACCTCCCCATAAGCGGTCGTATAGTCTGATAAACGGCCCTGACGCGGTGTAATGTAATTTCCACAATTAACGCCCCGACAACATGGATGATATGGGACATCTGTCTAAGTCCATTAAGAAAGATAACGAACGGGACGCGTTACCCGGTGTAATTCTGTTATATTCTGAAAACGACCTTAAAGTTATCCTTTTCCGTTAGATGAAAGACTTTCCCTTATCTTCATCAACGTCCTCGCAAGGTCTTTTATCATTACTCAAAAAAACCCCCCCCGCCAACGTTAACATATGTTCCCTGGCAACCTTTCTTTATTTTTTCTCCATACAACGTTTCGCCTTTTCCGTTTCAAGGGCTCGCGGAAACGATGTAATTTGGGTGCGTTAGGAGCGCTCCGAGGAAAAACAAAACTCTTAATAACAGATGTGAGTGTGTAAGTGTGTGAATATCCTTTTCACTGGGAAATGGGTACTAAATTAAGGCCGCGTCATTTTCTCTCCTCTCTAATTCTCTCTAGCGAGAGAAAGAGTTAGCTAGCGACGAAAGCTGCGACTCATTCATGCGACGGAACGATTTTAATTAGAAACAGAGTGCTCGATGAATCATGCCTTTTTAAACCGGCGATTATATGCCGCATGGTGATGTGCTCTTTAGTTTCTCAAGTTTTGAAATTGTTCCCGTCCGGGGCTAACTTTCCTCGAATGAATTTCTGTCTGGAATTATATTGAAATCTGACGGGATTCCCGGCATTATGAAAACCTTCATTTTACCATTTTCCCCGGAAAATTTTAGCTACCCGGACATTGTTTTAAGAATAATTTTCGTTTGGGAAACAGGAGAATTTCGATCCGAAATATAATCTTATTTATACAGAAGTCTTTGCGATTTTGAAAATCGAATCAATCCTATTTCAAGCACTTTCTTTTTTAGTCGCTTTCCTTCTTCAGAGAGTCAAAAGAAAAGTGCAGGAGGGGGATTCGGTTCAAGACGGGGAGGAGGATTAAAGTTTACCGAATTCAAATTAGTCCTTTCATTTAGAAACGGTAATTATTCTAATTCGAAACCGAATGCCTGCTTTCAAATCGGATTAAACTCAGATTCTAGCAAAAGGTCGAAACAACCGACGTCATTCTACCAGGGTCGCAACATTTACTATTTAACCAAATATCATTTCTCACCTTTCAGCCTGTTGTTATAATTTTTTTGCCTCTTTCAAAAATTTAGTGAAAGATGCTCGCAGGGGAGCCCCAAATTAAGAGTTCAGGGTTTGCTTGTCAAACAAACCTTTGAAAACATTTTTATCAGACAAATAGTTTCATAATTTTTCTTGTTAACAAATAATTTAAGCGCTTTTTCTTTTCTTACAAATTATTTAATAATTTTTTCTTGTCGAACAATAATTTGATAATTTTTTCTTGTCGAACAAATCTTTTGATAATTTTTACTTGTCAAACAAATCATTTGATAATTTTTTCTTGTCGAACATCTTTTGATAATTTTCTCTTGTCAAACAAATCTTTCAAAAAAAATTTTCTTGTCAAGATAATTTTTAAGAATCATAACTAAACAAGATCAATTTTTCTGCAAACTAACCAGTTCATAAATCCGAAAGACACGTCTACTCAAAATCCCCGTCAATTCTAAATAAAAAAAGCTCAAACAAAATCCCCATCATTCATTTATGAATAATGTAAAATCATAAAAATTTAATCATCGACTTTTCCAAGTTAATCAAATTATTTATCAATAATTTCGTCCCGGAAATCGACGACGGGGCAAAAAAATCCATCATAAAAAAAAGAGAATATAACAAGTTGAATGACAAAAAAATTAAATTAACCAATCGGACGTAATTAACGACGTATTGAAACCAAACCGCATACGTTTCGGACTCGCCTATCCTCATCCATAACGAATCTCACTGACGTTTTTAATCCAAACACAACAGCAAGCGAAAAAAAAAAACCCTTGTGCCAAGATTTAAAAAAATTTTAATAACTTTTCATCGTCCCATATTGCGTAGCACGCAGGATTTAATGTTTGGTGACAACAGTCATTTTCTAACATTATGAAGACTAATAATGGCCTGAAGGGGTGGCTCAGAGGACATTTTCATGTTACGGCCCGTGTAAAAAAACGAGGGATGAAAAAAAAAATTGTTCGATAACAATACTGCAGTTATTTTTCGCGAATTTATACATTTTTTTTCTCTCTCCCCCGTTCGCTGACGTATTTTAGGTAAAATAGCTGGAAAGAAGCCAAGATGAGGAAGATAAAATTAATGAGATGAAGAGAGGGGAGGGGGAAGGTGGGAAGAAAAAAAACCTGAGAGTGACCCTCTTGTGACTTTCATGTAGCATAAATCAAAACTATCTGACTCACAGGCGGAATTTATAATTTTTCGCTGTTAAACGTAGACAGCAACGAAGGCTCCAAAACCGCGCGGGAACCTTCCGCTTTCTTTTTAAAAACAGTTACGACATTCCGGAAGTTTTATGGAAAAAAAAAAAGAAAAAAAATTCTCTACGGTGAAAAGAGAGAGAGAAGGTGAATAGCTTTTGAAAAACGCTTTTGAAAATTTTTCCTTTCTAATGTTTTACGAGGTTTTCAACACAAGACTGATTTTCATTTCGTAAAGTATATAAATCATAAGGCGAAAATATGACCCGGAGAGACCTCCTGATGCGAACAAAGGTAATAAAGATTAACATCTTACCTTAAGCGGAAGTTTCGACCATTTCTCTTTCCGATCTTTATATCTTTCTTCGAAGTGTGTATCCCAATATTCTTTGCTTTTCATCCAATAAGGCTGAAACATAAGAAAATAATATTAGAATTTGTGATGAGAAGTGAAAAGTTAAAAGATTATGGCAAAATTGTAAAAAGGTATTTTGTATTTTGGTCAATGGGGTTTTAAAGATAACCAATCAGTTTCGGTGATCTAACTAGATTCCTTTTTATGACTTCGAAGTTTTCTGAGGTGAAAAATAAGAACTTTTCACAGACTTTTAAAAACAAAAAATTTCTTTTAAAAAATTTCATTTATTCGGATTTCTTGGTTTAAGGAAATCTTATGATGATTTTAGGTAGTCGAAGAAATCTTTTGATAATTTTAGGTAGTCGAAGAAATCTTTTGATGATTTTAGGTAGTCGAAGAAATCTTTTGATGATTTTAGGTAGTCGAAGAAATCTTTTGATGATTTTAGGTAGTCGAAGAAATCTTTTGATGATTTTAGGTAGTCGAAGAAATCTTTTGATGATTTTAGGTAGTCGAAGAAATCTTTTGATGATTTTAGGTAGTCGAAGAAATCTTTTGATGATTTTAGGTAGTCGAAGAAATCTTTTGATGATTTTAGGTAGTCGAAGAAATCTTTTGATGATTTTAGGTAGTCGAAGAAATCTTTTGATGATTTTAGGTAGTCGAAGAAATCTTTTGATGATTTTAGGTAGTCGAAGAAATCTTTTGATAATTTTGTGGCCAAACAAATCTTTTCTTAAGTTCTTCTTTGTGACTGAATCTTTTAATAAACTTTTCATGTCAATTAATTTTTTTCAAGCAAAAAAATTTTAAAAAAACTCCTGAAGCGCGAAAAATTTTATAAACAATTCTTGAAATTATTTTGGTTTTGACCTGGTGACTTAAATTCTCGGCTAAAAATCGTCTTTGATTTTAAATGGCCAGTTATTACAATATTGCTAGGCAGAGATCATAATAAACAAAAATCAAATTTTACAAAACTTATAAATAACTGCTTCAGTATTCACTTCGACTCTGCATTGCTATTTTAATTTTTAAATAAACACTCGTATTTCCCAAATCTCTTTTTTTCGATCATTCATGCAAAACGATCAATTCTAAATAAATAATAAGAAAGAATAAGAAAAAGCCCGTATTTTCCTGAAAGCGCCGTTTATCTCATTTGAGAAAAAAAAATTGACAGCGACTTGTCTTATTTTTAAAATATGGAAACCCTTCTTTAGCAATTTGATTTATATATTTCCTAGCGGATAATTCGTTTCCCTTCTACTTTTTTCTTCTTCTTTTCCCAACTTCCTTTCCCATGCGTCCATCTCTCTGAACGTTTTCGTTTCTTTTTTCATCTTCCCAAAAGTCAAGAAAAACTTCAAAAAAGTTAAACACAAAAAATTTTATTTCTCCATTCTAAAAATTTTTCAAAAAAGAAATCCACGAACACCCCGTATCAAGCATCAGCAAGCCTTTAAAAAAAAAAAATAAGACGAAACTAATCAGAAAACTCTTCTATGAATTAGAAAAGCAGAAAAAAAAACGAAACCAGGCAAAAAAAAAATAAAGTAAATGTTTTTTTAATGACTTAAACGACGTCATGCGCATGTCTTATGACAATCAATACCTTATACGACGAGAGATTATGACGGATTCGGTAATTGCAAACTAGTTTTCCCCTTAATTACATTTTCATATTCAAAAGAAATAAAATAGGGATAAGAAAGACTTTTATAAAATAAACTTTTAATACCGAAATGTTTTAACTTTCAGGAAAATTACTTTAACGAACGATCCATTCTAATTTTATTTAAAATGTTTAACAACCGTCATTTAAATAGTGTTATTATTAATTTGTTAAGTTGTGGATGGGACTTGTTTTTAAGTTTTCATTGTTTGAACGTGTTTATAATAATTAACGAATATTACTGCAGCATTGGGAATGATAGTTTTAGTGGTTCATGTATTAATTATCACCTAGTTACCACTGAGTAATACGTATCAAGCGGTATTATGAATTATTAATGCTCCTTGAATTAACGATTAATGTTATTAAATTTAATTAATTGCCTGCGGCATCTTTTCAATGTAATCATGTACGTAAGCTTATATTGTTTCGTTATCCGAGATTTTTGAGAGAATTAAAAAATAATAATTAAAATAAACTTTTACACATAAAAAAAATAATAAAAGTCCGCACCAAAAAATAAATTAATTTTCGAAACCAAAAATTATTAAAAACAAAGTTTTTCATAGTTTTTTTTAAACAAATCTTTTTCTTTTTTAACAAATCTTGTAGCTTTTTCTTTTTAACGAATCTTTTGTAACTTTTTTTCTTTTAAACAAACCTTTTGTTAATTTTTTCTTTTTAAAGAATCTTTTGTAACTTTTTTCTTTTAAACAAACCTTTTGGTAATTTTTTTCTTTGTAACAAATCTTTTAGTAATGTTTTCTTGTCAAAAAATCAAAGACTATGCCACTGGCCTTGGGACACAATTTAATACTGGCCAAAAAGTTTAGCCCACACTTCAAAACTTAAAACAGGATCCACTGACCAGAGAAATCCAACAATCTGATGCAATAGCAAATAAAAATACCCCTTTTAAAAAATCTCAAAAAAGAATCACGGTGAAATAATTAAAAAAAAGTTCTTTTTTAAAAAAACAGTGACATTATCAAACAGCAGATATCAAGGTTGTCAGCCATATATAAAAAAGAAGGGAGTGGATGCCTGTCATCGCGCTGTTTACACATGTTCTTATTACTGACGTAAATTGGTTTGCTGATCCATAGCCCGGGCAGCAAGCAAAAAAAAAATATTTCCCACCTTCCCCATAAATTTACCATAAAGGTTAACCCGGAGAACTCGGACTACACGTGATTAAATGCCTCTCCACGGATCGATGCGTTTCAAAATCATTCAATATATCGAACTTGAACTAAAACAAACGGCATCTAGAGACACGACGACGCCGCGCTATACACAAACAAGGGTCAAATGATAAATATGGAAACGGGAAAAAGGGGACACGGAGAGTTTATAGGAAAATAGGTAGGAAAGAGGGGTGGAGGATTGGCGTGACAGTGGTATTATTGAGTCTGACAATTCCGGATATTCATTCTTTCCTGCTGTCGGGGAGATTGATTCGATCATTCGGAGGGACAGGGGGAAAGAGGAATCAAAGCTCACGGGGGGTGTAAACTCATATACTGTCTAACATTACATCTGACAGGTTATTTTAAATAATATTTTAAATATACTCGCATAGAGTCTCTGCAGCGGATTTGAAGCAAATCGACCGGTGGCTTGAACATTTTTTTCAGTCAGTTGCCGACTTAACGTCGGAGGAATTTACTGAAAGGAACTTTTACGACCTTTGGTGACGTATTTGAATTAGACAACACCGAGGCATTCCCAACAACCATTATTCCAAAAGAAAATAAATTAACATACATACCTGGAAATCGAAAGTCTTGAATCTAGCAACGGTATCTACATCCGTTTGAGCGGACCATAATAAAGGGCAAACGTTCGGCGTAACGGACGAATCCTGTTCGACCCATTCCCGGACGCCTATCCGCCTTAAAACGGAATCGCTAACCGAGTCCCGAGGTTTAACTTCCACTAATTTTAAACTTAAACTTTCGTCGTTTCCTTTCGAACCTGACGACTGGGTTGGTCCGACTGAATTGGTGTAATTCGTATAATAAATACATGCTAATATCGTTAAAAAAATCACAGACACGACTGCAACGCGCGCGCTCCCTCGTCGCATTAGTTTAAACATGTTTCTTAAACATTTTATTAATTGAGCTCGCGTATAAAAAAAACAAAAATCAAAAAAATTGGTTGATTTTCAAGAAAAATTAAAATAATAACTCGTTAACAAATTTTCTTTTAGAAGAAAAATTAATAAATAAAAAAAATAAAAAATAAAAAAATTGATTTATGTACACGTTAACGTCGATCACATTTTCGCGGATTATAGGAACGGCATTGGAAACTGGCGAGGCTTCTTGTTCCTTTAACTCTGCTTCTCTCCATTGATGAAACCTGTAAAGAGATAACTCAGAGTTAGTTTTCTATAAAGTTTCTTGAGGAGTAAAAAGGGGGAGAATCGAGTTCACGGGCGTGTAATAATCATCGATAAGGTTAAATTTATACTATGAGATGTTTCTTCAAAATATTCCAACGGTAGCGAGGAAGGATATGAAGCTATTTTAAACGAGGTTTAAAATGTAATAAGATAACGTTAAATTGCCTCGTGACATTTACGGGATTGAATGTCACGAAACAAGTGCACGGAATTTTGAATTAAAATGAACCCGGAGTTTAAACCTGTCTAATTATGGGAAAATTTTGAGAGAGAGAGAGAGATCAGGTTGAGAAATTCGAGGCTCAGAAAATCTCAACGCCCTCGAATGTAAGTGGCGCGGTTCCAAAATCAAGAGCTGTGTGATATGGGGTAATTATAAATGTTCGGTTGCGGTTGTGCGGTTGTACTAATTGAACATAATGACGTTATCATTGAGAATGGCAGAATGGTAGCTGGCAGCAGTCAACAGCGCGGCGACAAATAGATTACCGAGTAAATGATGTTTGAAATGATTCATATTGAATAAGCCACGGGCGACAACCTATCAGCGAGATGAATCTGTCGGAGCGATGCTGCATTGTAGAGGTCAAACGAGAGGACTAATGAATTAATTTTTTTTACAGTATTTCGGTTAATGGTGCGTTCGCACCAGGAAAACAGGATGGATGATTCCAGACGGAGAGGTTTATAGTAACTGCCGTTCAGCTAAAAAATATACTCTCAATGCTGCCTAAAAACCTTTTACATTAGTAAAATATCACACTGCAAATCACCAAAGTCACACACACGTAAAACAACTTACACGCATGATAAGAAATCCCCATTTCGTTTTAAAATAATTTCCTTCCACAAGAATTTCTATAAACGATAACACTCATTCATTATCATGCCCAGATCCACATTACTCACAGCGTATTGTTTAAAATTGAAAGGAATCCCCCCTCTCTTTTATTCGTGACCATAGGGATTTTAACGTTAAATTACTTTCGGTCAAAATCGTGTCCTTCTACTTTAAATGTATCAAAAAGTCTCCTTCAATCCGATTCATCTTTCCATACACCATCTCCCAATTAAATATATATTGTTCTCCGTTAAATCGGGAGAAAGGCGGATATATTCCGCATCGACAACCACGTACACCGAAAACGTTGGAAAACCCGTACCCAAACAGCTTTCTACGCAATAAAACTTTACATCCCCCCATCACACGTAAGAAAGAAAATCGTCAGTTTCCCATAAACTACTCGAATGACCTTTATATCTAAATAACTGACTCGTTTTATCGATTACGGGTGAACTATATGCTGAGAGGTTTATATCTCCCAAATGAAAAACCTTATTGATCTAATCATTGAATTGAGTTTAAAAGTCGGAAGAGGGAAAATAAAAAAAATAAAAATTTTTATTTTTTTCCATCGAAAAATACAATTTTCGTGTTTCACGTTTTTTTCATTCCGATCCGCAACCGTGAATGATGCGCAAACAATGGTTTTATAATCTCTTCGTTTTGATTTAAAACACGCAAAGATATTATTTCATACACGAAAAAAATGGCGTGGATGCTCACTAGTGCAAAATAACGAAACAAAGCCATTGTAAAACGCTCCGATAAACAACGTATAAAAGCCGCCCCGACGTGTAGGAATCAATTTTCCAGCTTGGCGGGTTCCGTTAGCGAAACAGGTGATGAAAAAACGAGGTTTCGTTAATGGGATTTGCATCCGTTAATCCCGTTAACTCCCCGTTTACTAATATGAGGCAAGAACTTTGTGAAACCGGATTTTCGTGACGTTGCACGTGGGGGGAGAAGAATTGCACACAAAAAATTCGAAAAGCAACCCTTTTAAACATCCTGTACACATGGATCAAACTCGAGCTTTTCGAACATAGATGATGTTTTTTTGCACGAGCATTTAATGATGACAATGACATGATCTCTTTTAATGATTCTAAAACGCAAGTTCATTCTTTGTTGATTCAGTATGCAGTGATCATCAACAATTTCCAAGGAAATTTCAATGAGACTGTAACTCTTCAAGATGGCCGATATCGAGTTAAGCTTCCCTGGAACGATTGTATCAGCACCTTAGAGTCTAATCAATTTATTGCCCACAAACGATTAGATCATTTAACTAAGCGCTTGCACGCTAGTGATCAGTTTCATGCCTACGATCAAGCTCTCCGCGATTGGCATAACGAAGGTTTTATTGAAGAGGCTCCCTTTCTTCCCGGTAATTTTGGCACTCATTATTTGCCTCATCGTCCCATTTTCAAGGACAGCAGTTGTACCACCAAGACAAGGCCAGTTTTCGACGCTTCGACAAGGGGTTCCAAACAAAGTGCGTTTAAATGATTGTCTAGAACCTGGACCGGATTCGTTACATGAAATTCCGCGCGTGCTGACGCGTTTTCGCAGTGGTCGATTCGCGGCTACGGCAGATATTAAAAAAGCTTTTTTACAAATCGAAGTAGACGAAAGTAATCGCGATCGTCTTAGATTTTTTTGGTACGATGAAAATGGTGCTCGTAAATGTTTTCGGCATACTCGGGTTGTGTTCAGGCTGCCCTTTTCTTTTGATTGCAACGTATTGGCATCCAATTTCAGTGATTCAAAAATTTCCCATGGGCCTAAAAAAATTTGGGATGCAGCAAAATTTTGAATTAAAATTTCTGAACCAAAAAAAAAAAAGTCATGGATGGAGAATTAAGGTCTATATAAGAAAATAATACATGGGAGAAAGGTGTCAGATCAAAAGATGCTAACAAGGTTATAGATACCTGGTAAGTGGGTTGAAATGTTAACTATCAGAAGCTTTCAAAATGAAGAATTACGGCATGGAATCTAACTAACTATGGCATTTACAGGGCCTGAAGCCCTATTGCCGCATCCGAGATCGTTCGCCAGGCGGACCTATCCTGGCACGAAACCCTTCAATCAGGGATCCCCAGCCGACCCGCATCTGCTGACACGTTATCCTCCCATCGAAGCCGCGGCCTGCCTTGAGGCCTGGGACTAGTAGGCCGCCCGTCAAGGACCTGACGCATATACCGCGTCGGCGGCGCCCGCGCGACATGCCCCGCCCACCGAAGCCTATGCGACTTGATTATACCAGTAATCAAGGGCTGGCCGGTAAGCCTTCGGGTTTCTTCATTTGATCGCATACGCAAGCGCCCCGTAAGCGGATCCCGCTTAGGCCCAAGAATCCGACGTAGAACCTTATTCTCAAAAGTCACCAGCCTCTTTTGTGCACGGACGGTCAGATTCAAAGTTTCACAGCCGTAGGTGACAATAGGGCGAAGAACGGCGTTATAGATACGAAGCATGGAATCTATTTATTTGAAAATCATATACAAAGCAAGGTTAGTCGACGGAAAAGACCAAATTTAATCTCTACAAGTTAAAAAAAAAACTTCCTGAAAATTCTTTTAAAAAAATGACTCTTCTAAACATCCTATACATGTGGATTGTCACTTTGGAAAATGTGTCACGATAATACCATTACGAATGTTACTGAATTATAGAAACGTGTGAATAGTTAATGTCACTTTGAATCGTCCCAACTAGTCTTCAATTTGCTAGATTGCTGGCGATATCCCGATTTCAACCTCCCCGCACGTTAATGTTATATTAAAATTGTTGATGGATTGGTTTACAAAACTCGGGTTTCGGATTCCGTGGAAAATTTATGAAATATTGAAAGCGAGGATGAGGATGAGCGTGTGTGTGTGTGCGGTATGATAACGACCCCGAAAGGAACGATCCCTGGAGATAGTAGTAGCAATAAATAAAATTATAAAACAAAAGATCGCCGACTTGGCCGCAAAACACGGGGAAGAGGGAAAAAGGCATTAGATGGGTGAAACCCATGCCAGGGTTGCCAGCATGCGGTTCCACCACCGAAACCCGAGTTGCATTACATTTTAGCCAGATCTCTTCTGCTCTATTGCACGTAGATGTTAATTCGCAGAGGTTGAACGCCCCCGGAAAAAGCTTTTCAGGGGACTAATCCAATATAAAAACTTCCCGTTTACATAGTTTGTTTGAAAAATTCCCAAAGGAGTACGGGGGTGTTTCCGAAGGGGTTCTAATACCCCTTCTGGTTCTTGTTTCAAAGGGTTGCGATGCTCCATAGTGTTGCTTTTATTTGTAGATTTTTAAAAGCTTCCGCAGAAACTAAAAATGAGTAGCATTGTTGTTTTGTCAGCTCGTCTGATTACTAACTTTATATATCGTCATCTCGCCTCAGTATGGTTAAAATTGTGAAAAATTAGCAAAGAAGACCAGATCGAATGAAGAAAGCCTTTTGGTAAGATTTTTGTGACGTATAATTCTGGAAACAATGAAAGCACATAGATGTTTCTAAACTAATATACAAATATACATTTTTGTTAAGGCCTAGCAAATAATTTAGATTAACTAAATGGATCAAGGAAGTGCTGCCCTCATCCCCAGGAGATTGAAACTATTCCCTTAAGGAATAGGTTGCGAACCTGAGGGATGTGGGTGGTAAGGGCAGATGCGATTCTAAGGGTTGAAGATACGGTCATCCCTTGTTAATTGACTTTATTGTCGTTCGTTTTTAAGTTCTGATTTAAAGTTTAAATATTTTGGTTGTATGCGTTGAGTGTAAAAATAAATATGTAAATAGTGTATCTCAATTTGTTGACAAACCAAAAAACTTTCCGTCTCATTCCAACAATTTTCCTTTATATAGGAATCACAATCGAATCACAGATTAACGGTGTGAGAATTCTTTCGATACTTGTCTAATAAAAGTTAAAGAAAATCATTATTTTCTTTTTTAAAAAAAATTAAAAATAAAAAGGCCACAAGGGAAAAAATTACATGAACTAGATTTACTATAAAAAAAAAAAAGAAGCGCATCTATTTAATTTAAATAGATTATTTGTGTTTACAGCAAGTGAAACGCAGTTGCGGCATTTAGGAGATGCTCAAATCTGGCAAATGGATGGCACCTTTTCAGTGATGCCAGAACCATTTAGATTTATTACTAGGCTGTCAATCTTAGCTTATGGAGCCTAGTAATAAATCTAAGTGATTCTGGCATCACTGCACCTTTTCGGTAGCACCAAAAGCCTTCAAAAAATTATACACGATACGAGCTCCGACTGCTGACGAAATCCCGGTTTTATGTGTGTATGGACTTTTGTCTTCTAAAAGGAGGACAAAATATGAAGAGTTTTTAGAGGTAAAAAATAGTATTCAGTTTTTTTAAAAATAATTTCTCAATCCGAATTTTTTAAATTACGTGTGTAAATACGCACTCGTATTTTAGGATATTACGGCCAACCGGATTGATGTAGGAACCAAATTTCTAGGACTTCATTCTCCGGTGAGCGTATGCAATGGTATGTTAAAGAAATCCGTTGCGATCCTACGGCTTCGCTCGCCTCACGAGACCTAGGTGCTGATTCAGCACCTAGACGTAGTGGGGCAAGCGAGCCTCATCGTGTTATTCATTATTCTCAATATAGTACGTTTTAATCGTTCATCGAGACAACTTCTTTCTAAAATCCCCAGCCTCCACAACATTGGTGGCAGCATAAGGGATAAGTAGTAAAGAAAAAAATCGGAAGTAAATAAAAGAAGTTCGGGAAATTTTTTTTTAATGAGTGAGTGAAAATGAAAGAATAGTTGTTTTATCGTAAAGTGCAAAAAGTTATAGCGTTTCGTTTAATCCATTGCAGATGGAGTATGAATCCAGCGACTCAGAAACTCCAGAGACTTTCACTGAAAAAGAGGAACGGGTCTTAAGAAATAAGGACACCGTACTTCTCCGTATATCTTCAGCCAAACAAATATTCAAGGAAACCGCTAAGAGACTGAGGCAACAGTCCACGGAAGCTCACACGACGATAGAAGATGAGTGTGACCAGATCTTCCAGGAGGACGATGAACTGCGCGAGTACGCAAAGGAAAAAGTGAATATTCTTTCTTCCGGAGCAAAGTTTGCACCATTTTTGGATCAGATTATAACATCAGATGCAACGGTCCAACAGCTCCGTGAAAACTTAGAAGAAACCGCAGCAGAAAAAATCGCATACATGGAGAGATATGAACAGGCAGCAGCGCAAGCCGACGACCATTTCAAAAACCTGGCATATGCATCAGAGAAACTACGAGAGCAACAAGTGCTCAACACCAACCTCGAAACATCTATAAGGCAGGTAGAGCTTCACGGCTTCGCTCGCCTCACGAAACCTAGGTGCTGATTCAGCACCTAGACGTAGTGGGGCAAGCCAGCCTCATCGTGTTATTCATTATTCTCAATATATTAAGTTTTAATCGTTCATCGGGACAACTTCTTTCTAAAATCCAGCAACAATGATTTAATCAAACGTTTGAACTTCCTTTATTTACAAAATCTCCTCCAGTCACTTTAAATTTTCGTGAGGTACAGGGAAAATCAACGCTTTCAACTCGAACTTGTTTTATTATTGATAAACTTAATCATCACACTAATCGCACGGTTGCTTCGGAAAACGGGCGACGAAATCAAATATTTACAAAATCGTCACTCGCACACACACTTTCTGATTTTCATTCAGAGAGGTTATCCGAACGAAATTTCCCGAAAACCTCTCACGAAATCCCTTCTAATCCTAAAGCGGTGGAATAAGAAAAAATAAGAAAACGCACACGCGGAATAAAGCCGCGTTTCGCTTCTTTAGCCGGAATATACTCGTTCGAAATCGTCCATGTGTTTTATTTAAAACGAAGGAAATCGGTTATGCGGTTTAGTTTTCGTTTCATTGGAAACACATGTAAAAAGGAGGTCGGGGCCGGTTTCCACACTCCTTCTCCCCTTTTACTTGACGGGAAAAACACTATTTATAGAGAGCAATTTAATACACGTGACGTCACGGGAAAACCTACGTTCGTTATAATTAAAATGAATTTAATTGTAATCAGTAATCATCTCCTGTGATGCTTTTTCAAAAGCTGCCAACTTTAATGTCTATATTTGCACAGTTGGTCAGGATGTTCCGGGGTTTTAATTATAGCTTTTGTATCTATTTTGGGTTTACGGTTTGTTTCTCTTTTATTAACCCGTCAGGAAAATCGTCGGATAGATCAAATGAATAGAATATGATTTAATGAGAAATTTTGTTTTCTTACGGGTTAATTTAATCAACGTGGAGCTGTCTTCCTGGATTTTGGACGAAGGTAAAATTATTAGTAGTCTGTAATGAGCAGACAATGCGCCCTCTATTTTTGCAACCTCGAACCAACCGGCTTAATTCTTTTTAAATTCTTTTTAAATTCATTTAATATCGCCGAAAATTGTTGTATTACTCTTGAAGGGAACAAAGAACATGATAATAAACAATTTTTTTACCTATTCAAGTGAAGTCATCTCTCTTGTAATAGAAGAAAATGCAAAACTTTAAAGCCCGTGACAGTCTCGTCACGTAAGGCCTTAGTTACGTTACGCACCCATAAGCTAAGCATTGCACGTAACGTAACGTAAGGCCTTACGTGACGAGACTGTCACGGGCTTAAACCGTGAAAATTTTTTATTATTTATAAAAACATTCGCTAAAATGGAAGGCGTTTTGTCGTGAACCCTTCTGCTTGAAAATGTTTAGAAACATTCTGAAACAAATCGCCGGTTTGCAAATGGACGATTTTTTGTTATTATCAGTAAATGTTCAATTAAAATTTACGAAAATAAGCTGATATGATTAAAATTCGAAGAAAATGCTTCAAACCCTTAAAAATAAACACAAAACAATCTCTAATTTACATTTAACGTCCACGTGTTTTTCTAGACTGGGAGGCGATATTCACATAAATGGATGCGGCAATTTTTTTGCCCCATTATGAGTACTCACAATACTCGCTTGAGGAACAGGACAACATATCATTATTTCACGCCGGATTCCATAGGTACTGTATCGTGAATTTCGGATATCTGCATTTTATTTTTACGCAAGAATCAAATTACGGGGGTAACGTCTATGCCGTGGAAATAACAATAAAAAGTCAAGTCACCGATAAAACCTTGGAGAACCTATCTATTCAAGTTATTAGTTTTCTAAATCTGCGTTCGGCTTATTACTACGCAGCTCAATTATTGTCTGGATTCATTCATATGCCGAATGGCAACTAAGGTCAACTCTGGGCTTACCCACATGGAAAAAAATGTAGTTAATGCCAAAATAACATATAACATATAACAACACCATTTTTTTTTTTTCAAACCCGACACCGCTTGCCGGGAAAAATTTATTTAAAAGCACGTGCTTTTGGTTTACAAACAATTGTTTTGAAACAGTAGCTTCATGATAAAAACAAAGTCGCCCCGCTGTTTGTAAATTTCTTTTAAAAATCTCATTTTATTAATGATTGTAAAGTATATCATACTTGAGAAATCCCGTAAATCATATCCTGAGAATATGTCCTCACTATTTAACATGATTTCGTCGTGTAAATAATTTCGTATGTAGCTGGGGAAGTCTTAGCATTTGAAGCGCAAAAATTTTCAACAGTTTTTATCCTTTTTAACATTAAATATTTTAATCAGCTCTGCAATTTCATGGGTCATATCGTGATTAAATAATGAAAATTGTTTAAACTAATGATAACCCATTTTAATTTCAATATTATTCTTAGAATAATTAAGAATTTGATAAAAATATAAAACCTCCAAAGCCGCCCCGCAGAAACAAAGTCGCCCCTTCGTACGGTACTCTATACTCAGCAAGTTTCAAAATGATTCACTGCTTATTATTCGCATCAATTTGATTGCAATGCCTATTATATCTTAGCCAGTTTTTTCATTTGGTTAAGCTTATGACAAGTCAAAACCGACAAATAATACTGCAGCAATAGCTCCCATCATTTTTTCTCCATCTTAAAATTTCTAGATCACCAATTTTTCCATTACTACCCCAATGTCGCCATTTTCTAAAAACCAGCGACTTGGCCTGATTCCAAAAAAAAAAAAAATTATTCCTCGTCGAAATAAATTGATTCATGCAAATTTTATTGCCTTTCACCACAAACCACAAGAAAAACCTAAACCTGTATGATTTACAAGCAATTATAATAATCCCGATTCCACAAACATCAAACAAGTATATTTTTTGCTAATAAAAAAAATATCGATTAATATAATCCATAAACCCGTTCACTTTGTACATTAATATCAAAGTACCATCCTTCCAACTCACGACATTAATAAAAAATAAAACCTTAAACATACGGATTTCCCATTATTCAATTGCTTGTCAATCAATTCAAATTACACATCAAAACACTGCAATCATGTTATCAATCCAAACGCTTTTTATTACAATAAAATAAATAAAAAAATATGAAAAACGTCACGGGGAACTTTAATAGAAGTTTAATATCAACTTGTCTGAATTCTCTTTTTTTAAAAAAAAACAGCACGACATGAAAATAAATGGATGACATTTCGAAAAACGAAATTCCCAAACACTCAAGTTTCAACAAATAAAAAACCGAACCTGCATTGCATCCCCCAGCCAAATATATGCACGTTTATTTACGTTACATATTACACAAGCCCTCACCTTCCACGCCGGATCTACTGACATAATGGTTTGTTTCGTTTTAATTGCATTTCGTCGAATGTTAGTTTTCCAAATGATACTAAATTATTCCCTGGGAAAAGTCAAGATTCGAAAATTGCACGCGGGTTCAATGTTTCGCTTATTCGGGGAAAATTAAAATATCTTTGAATTTCATTTGAACCCCGGTGCTGATTAGCCTGACCATATTTCTGTCATCTGACATAAATTAGCAGGTATTCAGTGAAAAGGAGGGTGAAATTGGGGGACTGGATAAAATGATTTTTAGTTAAAAGATTCTCATTGAAATACAAAACGAAAAGCTTCCTCCTTTGATGTTCAATCTACCCCTTCGGCATAACCGATGATTAAAAGCAACCCAGACCTGATATTTACTGAAGATGGAAGACGTTTACCTCTTTAGTATCTGGTTGCTTATTCAGCAATTTTAATTTGGAATTTCGTGGAACTAAAAACAGGAAAGTTTTACGGTTTTTTTTTAAAAAAAAAATTTCAACTTCGATATTTTTTAAAAAAATTGGTGAACTGAGACTTAATTTAATGAGATCAAACATGAATTCCCTTAACAAAAATCAGAATAATTGCGTCGTCTAGAATACGTATATTATACGAAGCCAGCAGAGGAAACATCAAAACGCTTACGATTTCAAGACGAAGAGGATCCTCAGGAGATTCCAATGACTCAGGATCTCATTCCGGAAGCACTACCAGAGCATCCATTTCCAACGAATTCGATTCTCTATCTCCTGGAATTATCATGGACTTCGAAATTACCTCTGATATTACTCACACTGATTCAAACGCAAGTTCTCTTATTTCATTTACTCTATTTTTTTTACATAATAAATTTTTTTTAGCATGATTCAGACGTCAATCAAGACTCGCAATCTATCATTGAAGAAATTGTGGGAGAAGCTCAGCACGAAATCAGCTCTCAAGAAAGCAAAAACTCAGCACGGACCCTTGCACAACTTATCATTCGCGCAATTCAACGTACTCCTCCAAGAAGACGATTTTTACATGACATCCTTCCACGAGATCCTTCCGGAGGAGATGATTCAATCATTTCTAGAATCTGCGGTCAACATTACGCAGGAACAATCTTCATTGTCGCTAGCCACGGAGACCACTGGCACATCACCCATGACTGCTCATACACCCGAAATCAATGTCGATGTGCCAGAATCATCAGCCTTCACAAAGGCAAATCGTGGCCTCGCAAAACTTTTTGGACAGCAGATCTCAAAAGCGCATACTGGCACAATCTCACAGTTCTTGTACGGCCTGGAGGTGGTTTATTTTCTACAAGCAAGTAACAGTTACTTCAGGATCATCGGGGAGTATGTTTTCTTCGGGTACTGGAGCTCAGCTAGGCTTACTATGTACATCGAAATGGTTAATTTCCTCCTCGTCCGCCATTTTAGAAGATGGAGTAGCATTTATTCTTTCACGATCATCTGTTACCGATTACTTGGACATACTTATCAATATTTTGCAGAATATTAGCACTAGGGCTGTTGGAGACCAGTACTTTTCGATACGAGATTATGGAAGGACCCATATAGTCTCGTATCGGTAAGTACTGGTCTCGAACAGCACTTCTTCTTCTTCTTTAAATGCCCGCTCCTCGTCGGAGATTGGCGATCATCATGGCGATCCTAACTTTGGAGGCTGCCGAACGAAAAAGGGATACTGAACTTTGGCCGTACCAGTCTCTTAGATTCTTGAGCCAGGATGTTTTCCTCCGACCCGGTCTACGCCTGCCCTCAATCTTACCCTCCATCACCAGCTGCAGAAGGCGATACTTTCCGTTACGAATAGCACTAATCGGCACCAACCAGAATAATCTTGGTGATGAATGCCATGAAATTCTACATCCTCTTTTGAAAAGGAGGCCTTGACAAATCGCTTATTCGTTTTATTTTTTTCGTTTTATCTTATTCGCTTCTGAATTTGGGTTTTGGTTCATAAAAAATTTCAAATCTGTTCCTAAAAAAATTTGCTTCTCGCTGCAGGATTTATGTAAACATCGTTTTTCCCAATTTCAAGTGGACATCAAGTAATAATACCTCTGGCTTATCGTCCCAATTACCGAAATTCAACAAAACCACTAACTTACACTAAAATCCAATTTATAATTTAACAATACCTTAAGTAACTCCATTTTATTTTAAATTCCAAAAAATGGTTATCCTCTAAAATGACACCCCGTTTAACCCATGTCACAAATTCAGACGCACAATATGCCTTCGGTAAATAAATAAAAAAAACGAAAAAAAAAAATCCCCGGCGTCGAAAGCTTACGTCCCGAAATCAAACCCTAAACTGAACGTATACCCGCCATGTCAAAACACACGATAACGAAATACACACACACACAGACAACGAACACGTTCCGGTAGAAGAACTGGAACGAATAAATATTATCTACCGTCTCCCGTAAACTCAACACTAGGACTCTTTCAAATTAAGAAGATCAACTCGGTCCTCGTATTATTTCCCACCATGTCATCGCACGGAAAAGCTAAGAAGATTACTCCATCATTATGGAATCCGCGTTGTTCAGCGTCACCGTACAACTAAACTTTTCGTTTGATACTTTTGCGCAAGCGTTAAAATATTGGAAATATTTTTCTTTTTTATTTATTATTATTTTTATTCATAGATGTATTTTCGATGATTTTTTTTGGGGAGGAAGGGGGGATTAGGAGGGCATGTAAATAATGTCAAAGAAATTAATCGGCGACTCTGAACAATTAATAATTTCGAGAAAAATTATGGGGACAATTTCCTCTTGAGCATCCTCCGATCTTTTTGTAATTTCTAATAAGGTCAGTTGCATTAACTTGCTACGGTTTTATTGTGGCCACCTACTCCAGATCCTATGGACCAGTCAGCAAGCCTCTTGTTCTTCATGTGCCGTCTTAAAGTCCTTGGTTGCACAAAAGCAACAAACCGTAGCTTAATCATCATCACATGCTGAAATAAAGTCATTAAGTGCAGCGGTAGATGAAACCTTTGTTCGTCTTGAACCAGAGCAACATTTACTTCTACCAAGAAAATGCCATTCCAGTAAAAACGATTTCTCGCTTAACGCCTCAAAGCCAAGCTTCCATCTAATCACAAAAACCACATCTAAAGACGCTTAATCTCCTTCCCACATCCTCAAAGTAACTATAAATTGAACTTATTCAATTACTGCACAATTTCAAACGTCCTACGCCTGCAGCCAACCTCTTTAAAAAGCATTAATTCCAACTTGCAACATTCATGTACATCACAATGACAGCCATCAAAATCGCTTTTGAATCTCAAAACATATTTGAAATTCTACCGTGCTTTTATATAAGTTTCCGCCATCATCATTCTCCCCTGAACAACATAAAACCAGTTGAATAAGATTTAAAAGTACCGTCTCTGCCTCGTGTATTACGATTCCCATCCGATTCCTTGTTTGCGTTAAGTCGAAAACGTGTATTTTCCACGTCCCCACCGCGGGTTTAGAATTCCCTCTGTTTTTCTCCTAATTAACAAAGCCTCCTAAACACGGAATAATGACGTAGAAACTATCATCCATGTGAACGGATTAAATAGCTAATTACCTGATTGTAAGTTATCATATGGATAATTCTACGTTATCTCAAGCTTTGTCGAATATCGTCGGGGAGGCTTTGATGACTGGATCAACTTCTTTGCCAATTCCCAAACGAGGGAATTTCCGTTTCCATAGCTTCTTTCCCAGTTGCGTGCCTCCTCGATTTTATGGCTTGGGCCTGGATTACTGGGGTCTGGCACCAGAGAAAAATCATCGATCCTTCCTTTGGCCAAACAATTTTCAGATCAGGAAAGAAAGGATTTAATTTTTTGTCACTTTCCACAAAAAAAAAAAAAAAGCAAAGGAGGCGAGGAAAATTACAAAGAAGGCTTAAAAGGCTATTGTGTCAAACATGATGTAAGAGACATTAATCTTACTTCCTTGTTTAAACTTCAATAATCATACAAAAAAAGGGGTTGTAATTACACTCCCTCCACTTTTTTCCTTCTTTTGATAAAAAAAAAGACGGGGAGGATAATCGTAGGTTAGCGTTCCCTTAAAAAACTCCTAATGAAAAACTAGCAAGTTGTTTAATCTTTTAATAAACCGAACACGGGAGCCACGTTGGACATTTGATGTTAATGACACTTGATAACGTCATTTCCGGTCGTCCCAAGTGTGCACTTGAAAAGTGTGCTTTCAATATAACGGCACTTGTTGTATACGTTAAAAGCTTTCTGTTACAAACTTCGATGCAGCATCAAGGCTGTCGCGTGATTGCGAAAAAAATGTCCACGTTAAATTTTTTCAAGCTATTCTTCGAAAGTCAGAAGCGCATTTTGAGTAAGGGAGAGTGACATGCCAGAAAGGCAGAAGTCTTTCACCTAACGGAGAAGGAAATCGCTTCTCCTGAGGAACGATGGATCGACGTAGACTGCTGTCGGACTAAAGGCAAATTTGTAAAAAAAAAATCGCTATAGCTATATGAAAAGAAAAAAAAGTTATTCTGTACCACGGTCTTATAAACAGGTCTTGAAACTTTTGTTGATTACCATGGCAACGCTGACTCCCTATCGGGGTTTATTTTTAGTTGTCGTTGCCGCCACCATTGGCGCTGCGATTAAATACCCATCGACCAATCAGCGTTTAGAAAAACGCGCGCGATTTTTTTATCGTTTTAAAAAGAAACAATTGCAAGAGGGCACAGTTCAAAATATTTGAGAAAATTTGAAACTTTTAGGTTTCACTGGGGAATGAAACCTTTTCGGTTTCAAATTGAATGCAAACGAGTTTAAAATGATACTTTCCTGAAACTATTTACACAAAAAGTTTCAAGTTGAAGTGAAAAAGTTTCAATTTTGAAACTTTTTTGACTTCAAATTGAAACTTTTAGGCTGAAACTCTATTTTTTCTCAAATGAGAATATTATTTTGAACTGTGGGTGTTGATGGCCACTATTTTTTTTTTCATTTTTATTTACTTTTTTTTTTTACGATGGCAAGTTTATATTGTGCAGTCTCAACATGTAAAAATAATGCCAAAAACAACCCCGATAGAGTAAGTTTCCATAAGATCCCGAAAAACAAGTTTTTTTTGTTGATATCTCGCTGGTCAGAAATAATTTTGTGCTATCTGCGAGTTCAGGTTTACACGTGCCGTTCATAAGCTAAACATAGTGAATCCATGTAAATTTGAACTCGCAGATAGCACAAACTTATTTCGGACCAGCGAATTCTCTCGGATATTTTTGTTTTGTTTTAATGAACTTTAATTATGGCAATGAGCAAACAGGGCAAAGTGACCGAGAAGTTCACCGGACCGACGTATGCGCCGTATCTATCTCAGGTTTACTTCTTCTCAGATAGTACTGGGAAAAAGCTAAATTTGGAATTTGGGAATCGCACCCAAGTGTTAAAATTCGCACAAGGAGGCGACAGACTCGGCTGTTCGTTTGAGCGAAGGGCTCAAGTTGCTGTAGATGAACATCGAAGCCGGCACGTTTGTAAGATCGTCGTTGCAATTTTGATTGGATCTAATAATTTATATGATCGATCCGGGCGCACCAATTGGACCGCGGAGCAATTCGTTCAACGATATACAGAGGTGATTAAAACAATTATGGCCTCAGAATTTATTCCGCCGTTTGCTCGCTTTGTTTTATTTTCGCCGATTCCAAGAAGGGACAATCAGAGTGTAAATGAGTTGGTGGAAATTATCGAGGATCTTCAGGAACGCCTCCATCAACAAGATTTCAAACGGGAGTGGAACTTTGTTAATCTTATCCCAAATTTTTCAAATTACCGAGGCAATAGATATTATGAGATTCGACAGATAGATATTATGAGTTCTACTTGGAGCCGGAATTAGTATCCCCCAGGTCCCCGTTCGGAGCCGCAGAGCCGCTGGCGGGGGAGATCACGTTATACGCGAAAGGCTGCCGTGACTGCCTGAAGCCGGGGTGTCACCGCGGCCATACCGGCTGTCCCGCAAACCTTCCGTATCCCGTGTGTTTCGGTTGCTCTCGCGTGGGGTACGCTAAGACCACCTGCCCGTCCTCCCCATGCCGGAGAAATGAAAGGGGAGGGCGGCGGGATTAATGTGGGAATGCCGAGTAATTTTTTTTGGGGTGATTACCGAAATACCTGTTGACTTCCGTTGTTTTGGAATACCGATTAAAAATTTTTTTTTTGTATGATTACCGAAATAATTGTCGACTCCCGTCGTTTTGGAATACCGATTAACTTTTGTAAAATGATTTATTAAATATTACGGATTTATTAAATATCTGCGTTAACTTTACTATTCACGTTCTATCCTAGTAGCTCTGAAAAAGAAAAAGATTTGAACCCATAACCTGAGAATTTCCGTTGATAGATTGTATCTAACCTGAGCTAGTCTTCTGTTGCGTCAATAAGCGCTCGTGGGGAGCGTAACAAAAGTGGCCACTTTTGTTACGCTCCCCATGATTTTGATTCGCCATGATCGCTGCGCGACTAAGGTCGTTCGTTAATATGTGTGTGGATTTAATTTTATTTTACATCATGGGTTGAGTTTTTCAAGATATGAGTGCATAAAAAATTATTAGCGGGGGACACGTCAAGCAAGGATGTGAGAACTAGATTTTCGAGGGGTGAGTCTTTAACCAGTGAAAAATAATTACTTGAACGCATCGTAATCCAAGGTCGTGTCGTTTCTTTTTTTTATCATCTAGACCAGAGGATAAATTGTATACAGTATAAATCTAATCATACTACGCTAAGCTAAGATGTCTCTAACCAAAGGGAGAAATTTTCGGCATAATTATCGACCGTTTTTCCAAAATACCGGGGATATTCAGAGTCGAGATGAGCAAACAAGATGAGACAAGCCTGAACAGGATTTGATGTGTTGCAACTTCATGGTGAGTCTCGATATGTGCATTATTTAAGTTCAATTATTTAATAAAGGGTTCAAATAAATAATTTAACGTATGCAATGCGTTAAGACAATATTTTATTTCTCGGCAAAATATTTTTGGTCGTGGTTTGGCAAGGAGGTGAACCACGAGGGACTCGGCGTTCGGGTTAAGTCAATGTTTGATTTTATTTTCATCGATTATAAGATTAGCCGAGCCCCTCACAAAATAATTTGGGCATGAATTAAGTTTCTTTTTGTTTATTTAACGACAGCTATTGGCTGGAGAAGCCCGTAACTCCAATCCGGCCACCTTCGCCACCAAACACGATCCCAGTGCATGAATGGGTCGACGAATGGGCTCATCAGTCCGTTCCTTCAGAGCACACGAATGATAGGGATACAGTGGAGTCTCGTCTAACTCCGGAGATGGACAAGCTTTGGTCGGACACGCCACCTCGGGCCGTTAGCCCTGAGAGAGTTTCGTCCCAGGCAGTAATCCAACAAGATCAAGCCGCAGCTTGACCGTGAAATAAACTCGGCCATTTTGTTTCGATCCGAGTTGGGGAATTTTGTCGCACTTCCGGTTTCTTCGTTGTCGTAAGCGCGTAATCGTCGCCATCTTCCGGCGCAACCTTGATCCCACGTCCATTTTTGTAAATAAACGTTTCCCGTGTGTTAAGCTCCTCAGGCGACACCATCAACCCCAACCAGCACACCAGCGACACCAGGCATAATTTCCGAATTTCAGCCAGTCATTATCAGGGCCACCCAGATACTACTAAGCCCAGCATCGAGGGAAGACAAAATAGCTGCACTTATGCAATGTGCACTAGGGTGGGTCATTTTGCAACAATGTTTGAAATGTTGAGGGGCTCCAGCTGAAATGGGTCCCAAATGATACCAAACGAAGGAAAAAAATTATAAAAAAATTTTCCTCAACGGGCAAAGCCTTCCAAAACTCGAATTCCGAAAAAATGGCTACTGAATTTTTCACCTATTTTAGCCATATTAATATTATTCTTTTCCAATGCGAATTTTTTCGTGAAACTTGGTAGGTTTATGTTTTTAAGGTCGTAGAACTCGAATATGGACTCAGTTTTTACGTTAAATTTACGTGGGATTTGATAATCTCGGGTTTTCGGCCCTCGGAAGCGATTTTTTGAAAAAAATCACGAACTTTAGCCATTTACTTTACCCCAGCGGTTCTTAACTTTCGGGAAATAGTGTTTTTTAATGTTTTCAAGGTCGTAGAGTCCGAATCTGACGGAATTAGTTGCGACAAACTTAAGGCAAAACGGCAAAATCAAGTTTAGCCCTAAAAAATGGGGATTTTTCAAAAATTTTTGACATTTTTATCGATTTATTTCTTTGGATTTATGTTTTTGGGTTTCAAAATGCTTTCAACTTATGTTTTTAAGGTTGTAAAGTCCCAATTTGACACAACTGACCATGAAAAAAAAGCGAGAGAAAAACTCGATTTTCAAAAATTTTATTTATCATCAAAATTTCGGAAATTTTCTTTTTCAAATTTTGTTTTTTCTTTCGTCAAATTGGGACTTTACAACCTTAAAAACATAAGTTGAAAGCATTTTGAAACCCAAAAACATAAATCCAAAGAAATAAATCGATAAAAATGTCAAAAATTTTTGAAAAATCCCCATTTTTTAGGGCTAAACTTGATTTTGCCGTTTTGCCTTAAGTTTGTCGCAACTAATTCCGTCAGATTCGGACTCTACGACCTTGAAAACATTAAAAAACACTATTTCCCGAAAGTTAAGAACCGCTGGGGTAAAGTAAATGGCTAAAGTTCGTGATTTTTTTCAAAAAATCGCTTCCGAGGGCCGAAAACCCGAGATTATCAAATCCCACGTAAATTTAACGTAAAAACTGAGTCCATATTCGAGTTCTACGACCTTAAAAACATAAACCTACCAAGTTTCACGAAAAAATTCGCATTGGAAAAGAATAATATTAATATGGCTAAAATAGGTGAAAAATTCAGTAGCCATTTTTTCGGAATTCGAGTTTTGGAAGGCTTTGCCCGTTGAGGAAAATTTTTTTATAATTTTTTTCCTTCGTTTGGTATCATTTGGGACCCATTTCAGCTGGAGCCCCTCAACATTTCAAACATTGTTGCAAAATGACCCACCCTAAGTGCACTCGAAATCATTCAAATATTTATAAAATAAATGGATCCAACCCAGAAATTCCAAACTGTTCGATTCGTCCATTGGAACGCAAATGGTGTAGCCAAAAGCAAAATAGAGTTAACTGATTTTCTTCTTTCGTGTGTTTATAAGTTCCGTTTCTCGGTTTAGATCGATTCCCGTAATCAAAACCCGTAAGTAGGAGTTAAATGAGGTTATTTAATTTGCATAGGAGAGTGTCAAGCCGTTTTTTTTTTTTTTTGGGTCATTCCGTTTAATTTTGAGACAAGAAATCGCGGAGAAGAAAATTACCATAGATGCTTTGTTCGACTACCAAAAATTATCAAAAGATTTGTTCGACTACCAAGACTTCTACATCAATCGAGTGAGTATTATTTTTGAATGAAAATGGCATTAAAGGGGAAGAAGACAGTAAATATGTCAAAAAGTCCGATTAAAAATTAGTCACCGAAATGCGACAAAATCGTTCCGACCTGGTAGCCGATAGCGGAACTAATCGTCCAACCACATGCAGTTTACACTCCGGACCGTTGGATACAAATTAGCCACCGCAACCGTCTTCTTTAAATATCCATCAGAGAATTTTCAATATCGCCTTTGGGGATTTTTTCCCCAAGCCATGACACCCACATAACATTTCTCCTTTCTCTTCCTTTACCGTGTTTGCTCAAGCAACCTTACATTAAGACAAAAAGGAAACGAATTCGCTATTTTCAAAAAAAAAAAAGTAAAAGACACGCTACTACTTGATTACATCATAAATAACTTAAATCAAGAAGAAAAGCACACATATAGGATTTTTCTTTCCTTCATGTAATCTTAAATTTCGTTTGAATGGAAAATTGCATGATGTAGCGGGAAGGAGAAAAGGGAAATCGGAATCCATTTCAACGGGATCCCTTTGACAGTCAAATCAAATTTGTAAATTTCATCGTCAGTAATCCTTCTCAGACGGCGATTGTGTCTTGCATAATGATTTACCTAAGACAAGATTCAAAATCCACAAGGGGATTCCTTGTACATTTTCCCGCTTCGTTATCGAACTTGCACCTTAAACGGGAAAACAATAAGACGAACCAAGAAAATTCAGGCTAGCATTCCTTCAATCCGAGGTTTCGGTGTAGAAGCTCATTTATCCGTTAGAACCAATTAATCCCCAGTCTTGTCTTTAATTTATCTTCCAGAAATTCAGCAGCAAATAAAAGAATCAAAAATAAATAAAATATTTTCATCTCGTAACTTTTTTCTCGCTACGGTTGATAAGTTGTGACGAGGATATAAAGTTTTCGGGAAAGTTTTTTTTTTCAAGCCTGTTCGTAAGGCAACGTTGAGTTTGCGATTTAAAAGTGGAAGGTATATATAGCCGACTGAGTAAAAATTACCGGTGATTCATCCAATCGTCCGCAACTTGTGAATTTTTTTTTTTTTTGTAATCAGTTAATGTGATTTAGAGGGATCTGAGAATTTTTGCTGATTGCGGATTTATTTCGAGGAAACAAGTCCCAAGGCGTGAAAGAAAGTGACGGGAAAAAATTTAGAAAATTAAAAAGTTTTCCGGTTTTTTTTTTTTTTTTTGCTGAAATGTTATGGGGTTAAAATTAAAATCGGGTTAGGGTGACATGATGTCAAAGTTTAAGTAAAATTTTTACGTTTGATGAAAAATTCTTGAAACTTTGACATGTGGGCTACGATTGCAGCGTTGTTAGATTTGTATTCACTCTTAATTTTTAAAAATAACGGATTAATTTTAAGATCTGAATTAGCCTTAGTACCGTCAAGAAAATTATTAGGAACAGTTAACCAAAACCATTAACTAACCCAAAACCGTTAACCTCCATTATCCTTTATTTTTCATTCGACTGTAGGCCAGTCGAATGAAAAATAAAGGATAATGGCTTCATCAATGCCGAAAATGGACGTAGAGTCTAATAATCAGAGAGAAAAAAAATTAAAAGAGATTCGAAAACGCCGTAAGGTGAGGCAAGGTTTAACGTTTAGGTAGGAACTGGGAAATATTCCGCCTGCATTAGCTTAGTCGGCAATAGTACTGAAGCCAGACGTTTTAATTATCGGTTTAAATTATGCAAAGGGAGACGAAGCTTGAGCTGGAAAGATACTCCTTTTTCAGTTCGGGACGATTTAGTTGTATCTGCGGACACTTTAAAAGGATATGTCTTTGATTCACATGTAGTTGAATATTTTGCAGTTGACAACAATTTAAAAATTCATATAAACATGCGTAGAGTATGGGATTAGATTTTATGATAAAATTAAAACTAATGAAACTTGTCATAAGTGTAGACTGTAAGATTTTTGACTATTAGCCTATTCTTTTGTTCCTTTTTTTATATTTTAAAGAAACTTAAATTAATACTACGTGTGATAGAAATAGTTCGTTCGTTTTTTCCTCAATTGGGGATGTAAGTTTTTTGAGTGCCTAATATCCCATGATTGGCGTAGGAAAGTGGCGCTCCCACCGCCCAGTGGTTTTCCACTGCAATCAGCCACGTGAACTGCAGCAGCTGGCTCTTCAATATCGGTTGTAGGCGGAGATCAGTAAGATCGGAACGGCTGCAATCTGGGTATCTGGCGGCGGGATGGCAACCATCAGAACGGCGCCAGTACAGCGGTGCAGAAGGCAAGAGGGACACCACTGCACTATTTATTGTCCTTAGAACAATCTTGATGACGAGGAAAGAGGAGCTCATCGGATAGATCGCCTAAGCTCGTGTGCGAGCAGGGCAACGAAAGAAGAATATCCCATGCGTTAGAAATACTACAATTACACCAAAAAATACTTATAAAGTGTAAATTCATCCGTGTTTAGTCGGTATTCCTATAGTGTTCCTTTAGCCACAATACACTTTCATTCTAAGGTGTTTCCATGGTGTTTCTTAAGTGTTTTGGCAGGATTCTACTGTCGACGCCCTTTTTTTGGTGTAATTATAGTATTTCCAACGCATGGGGTTATATTTAAAACCCAAAAAAATCATTAATTTTTTTTAAAAAATAATTTCAGTTATTACGATGCTGGGCTCCTAGAAGTTTGCCATTGCGGACTTTTACAGTTCGGCATTGGGCTCCTGATTGCTGCGATCTTCTTCATTCCCTGGATCGTTAAAAAAATATATGCGCAAGTTTTTTTTGTAAGTAAAAATTTTATTGAAATAAGTAGTAAAAATTTAAATCTCGAAGAAGCCATCAATCTAGATGTTTTTGAAAAAAAAAGAACTAATAAGGAAAGGCCCGTTATCATCTTTGATGTATTTCATGAATCTGCCTACCTTGAAGGCTAGGGAAGACGAAGACAAGCGCAAAAAAGAAAACGAGCAGGCTCTTAGATAATCAATTTTTCTTTCGTTTGAGACTTGCATTCATTGCAGTTAACACGACATCAGAAAAAAACTTCGAAAAAAAAATGTCGATGAAAATTTTTCAAACTGTTTTCTGATGTCGTGTTAACTGAAATGAATGCAAATTTAGTATCAAACGAAAGAGAAATTGATTACCTAGTGCTTTTAAGTAACAGAATTTTAATTTTTTGCATTAGAATCAAACTATCAACGATTTACGAAAAACAGTCATTCCGCTATCACGCGTGACGTCATCAAGTACAACCTCCTCTTAAGAGGAGGCAAGGTGTAGGAAGGGCTGGTGTACCTCCTCTTAAGAGGAGATTGTACTTGATGACGTCACGCGCCGAGCGCAATACTAATCGAATTTCACAGACTATTTTGCAAAGCATCAACAGTATCTGACAGATAGTCTGAGACAATCGAGGGAATATTTTTACTTTCTCAATCTTCTGTCACTCAAGAAGATATTAATACAGCTAGACAAAAACTGTTTCAATTTGCTAAAGAAGTGGAAGATCTTTATGGAGAAGAGCACTGCTCCTTTAACGTCCACTTATTGTGTCATCTATCAGAAAGCGTAGAAAATTTAGGCCCTTTGTGGGCTCATAGTGCTTACATCTATGAAGTTTCTACAGGGGTGGGGCCACGACGGGATGTGCACGCTGCTGCAGCATCGATATGCTGCAGCCTTTCTCCGGTGCAAGCCGGAGCATACGCGGACGATGCAGATTCCGGTGCACAGGGAAAAAATCACTAAATAGGAAGAACGGTCACGGGTAAGCAATACAAGGCATGTCCGGAGACTTTCCAGAGACCGTTCTGTTTCGGATGCGGCCGACAGGGGGTGAGATCGACGGAGTGCTGCGACCACTTGTGACAAAAGTAACAACTTACGGACCGTAGGCAGCGACCTTCCTGAAAAATTTACTGGAAATAGAGACAAATCCATTTCACCCGCTAGCAAATTAAAAAAACAAATGCCTATCTTCAAAAATGAAAGAGAACGAAATTGAAGAAACAAATTTTATTGAACAAAGAATTTGATGAAAAAGTAAAAATTAACAAGAACAAAGACGGCCTGAAGCTCCTCTATAGAGGTTGTACTTGATGACGTCACGCGGCAGAAATAAACGACAGATAAAAAAACAAATCAACTGCAGAAGGGCTGGTGTATAATTTTACCTTAAGGAGACGAGAGCACCTACTGACCAGAATTAATTAATTCGAATACCGTTTTATTAAAGGATGTTCTGTTTATTGAATTGTGGATTCAATTGATCTTATTTAGAAAGTTGAGTCGAAATGGCTCAAGGACATCAACCTTTTAGCCTTGAAGACGTTGATGCTGTTAAGAAAAATTACAGCAAAAATTACAATACAAATTTTTGCAATTTTGTTCCGGTTTCCAGTAATTTAATCTGTGGCAAAAAAAAGTTCGCACTCTGCCAATGACCAGGGAGACAAATCCCTGACAACTCATCCACTTGAATAACTCGAATATTAGCCACCAACCGAAGACCGAAACCGGTCTTACCAAAGCAACCGGAAACGTACTCCCTGCACAACCGATTAGCTTTTATAAGATCCATTTGGTTTCCAGGTTGGCCATATAGGATTCATTATCAAATTTAACAAATGACGCGTGTCTGACGGTGACAGGCAAGCAAAAGGTTGGTATCATACCCAAGTCTCGGGGTCCATATCTCCTTTTCCCCCTTTTTCCCGACCTTTTCTGGACGTTGACACTTCAAACTCTTGTCGACATCCCTCCGCTGAGAATAAACTTAAATTATTCCATTTTCTATTTTACGACAATATGAAAATCCTTGCTTTATCACGAATTGTTTCTTATATATAGATGTGCTCTGTATATAAAACACAGAGATAGAGAGTGAGAGAGAGAACCACGCCCGAGTAATATTAGAAAACCGAACGGGAATTTGATATTCTTTCGTGGAGGTAATTCGGGGGGTGGAAGGGAAAGGCGTTACAAGATTGATTAAGGGTAGCAGTATTGACTAGCGTAATAAGAAAAAAAAAGGGGGGGAGAAAATAATTGTGTGGGGAGTGAGGTATCAAGTATAAAATGCTGTCAAAGGCAATGAGAAGAGGCGGGCCTGTTTTAAAAAGAAAAGGGCAGATATATTATAATATAAAAAAAGGTTAACAATTCCGGCTTTTGCGAAAAGGTTGTTGAAGTAAAGTTCTCTTTCGTTGAAGGGGTTAGACGAATAAAAAAGAAAAAAAATATATAATAATATAATAAAAAAGATTTTCAGCCCTCCTCTCTTTTTGCTTCGTTCGCCATCCTATTGTGTGTATGTCTCCCGTTTTATAATCTGCGGCAACTTTTTTTTTATATATCCCCTTTCGCTCGTGATTTTTTATTAAAATCCCTTTTCGATGGGACGAGATGATATTAATTAGAATAATGGGACGTTGAGGAGTATCTTTAAAAATATTTAAACGAAAAAATGGCAATTAATTTCAAAACTATGAAGAAGGTAACTGCCAAAATTGGGCTTATTAATCTAATTTAAGAGGAAATCCATTAAATGATTTTAATGGCTTGCCAATAACTAGGATCCTTTAAAATTCCACAGTTTTTAAGGGAATTTTGTTTTGCTAATTAATAACGTTGAGAAAAGTTACAGCTGACAGCCTGGATTTATTATAATTTCTTGGGGTTAGATTGCGAAGAAAGGTGAGCTTTTTTATTGTAAGATTTAAAGAGAATGTCATATCTCATATGGTCACACTAATAATTTTTATGTTGTTGTAGTGAAACCAGATGGAAAACAGGCTATAATATCAGCAACCTCCTGATTGAGGGAAAAAAGTTGACAGGAGTATTTTAGGCCATTTTAAGTAGTGGCATCGTCACTTTTGAAAGTGGCAGCACTAGCTTAAGAATCAAAATCAAAAACTTCGTCGAACCTGTTTGGGAAAAGAGAGACAGCTACACATGAACAAAACAAGTTCTCGTCAAAACTTCAAAATAAAAAAAAATAAAAAACAACATCCGGATCGATACATCGAGAATATTCCTGACGTAAACACAACACCTTCCCAAGTTTTTATGACAAATGATGTTTTTCCGTTTTTTCTTCCTTCCGAAATATCCTTTAAAGACAATCTACTCCGAAAATTTTCCAAGCAGTGCTGCCATCGAATCTTTCTCCTGTTCAATATCATGTTATCGCGATTTGATTTATTCTGACCATTTATCCTTTTGACAGGAGGCTCAAGAGGAGGATAGGACCATTAATCCTCAATGAGAGAAACCCGATACAGTCTCAAAACCAGACACTCGTTAACTCGTATTGTATTAGACTTGTCAAAAGATGAAAAATGCACATGATAAAACCTGTTTTTTTAAAAAAAAAGAAAAAGGAATCGGAGAAATACTCGGAAATCGATCTCTTACTAAAACCGTCAGATCGGGGAACTCCGGGAGAAAATCAAATAGTAAACAACAACAACTGTACTGAAGGAATTTCCAAGGATTGATGATTGAAGAGGGTTAATTCGCTTGGTTGGCTTCGATATTTACTTCGCAAACTCCTTCGACTCACTACTGGGAATCTTAATCTTCCATGGATCACTGGGCGGAAAATCTATCTCTGCTACTATAATACCTGACGACTGAACCAAAAATAAAAGAACCTTTGACATGGTTTAAGAGACAACCGGTTCTTTGATGACGTGGGTATTGAATTCCCTTATGGGTTTTGACTTTTTAGCAACATCCTTCAGAAATTTTTTTTTTTAGAAAAAATCCTATCAAGTTTCTGAGTGGTTTTTTTCTTTGATCTGTGAGTTCCGTATATATTGAAGTGGCCTGATATTTGAGCGGTGCTGTTCTCTTTACCGCAACTTACAGGCGTAAATAGGGATTTTTTTTGTTTCGAGGAAAAAATTCTCGAATGCGGGATCACAAATCAAGGAAGAACTCGCCTGAAGGATTAAGGTCTGTCGGTCAAAGTCAGTGTACTGTCGGATTGTATTAAAGCTGCCCAAAATTGCATTGCTGCTTAACTTGAAGCAAACTTTAATGAAACCTCGTGGTATTAAATTTTCCGAATACATCCGAGTTGACCCGGGGTTATATCATCATTTTGGAACAGAAAATGTAATAGAAAAACATAAGTAGTTGCAGAGAAATTAAAGATTCCGATACTTTACATTGGTGTTGACGGTTTTCTTATCTCCCGACACGATGCATAAATTATTCCAAGATCAAAAGCCTCCTCAATTAAATGCAAGATTCTTACAACAAGTGACTGACAGCAAACCTTCCGATTCTTCTTTATATTTCTAACGATCTTCCTTATATTATTAGAACAGAGAGGAAACATAAGATGTAAAAAAAAAATTTCAAGACCGAAAATATTTCAAAAAAATTGAATTTTAAATTGGTTTATACAGTAACCATCGTTGTGTTAACTTTAAATTTTTTTTAAACACTCTCTAAAAACAACCATTATTATTTTACAGATAACAGCACAAAAACCACCATCGAGCTTAAACCATCTCCGAACATTTCTACAAATTCCAAAAAAGACAACAAAAAAATGGAAGTCATTTTTGAAGACATAGACGAAGAACTTTTGATACAAGCTTCACAACGTAAGTTCCAAAATTTAAATAATCGTAAGTTCCGAAATTTAAAATCGTTTTATTTAAAGTTTCTGTTTGACTGTTGCAGATAAGCTCATTTTTCATTATCATTTCCATATCACTGGTCACAGGTCAAAATGAACTCAGTAGTTCAATTAAAAGGGAAGGAGTCATTTTCTTTCCCGAAGAAGACGTTTTTGATATACATAGACACAATACGTGGACGATTACTCTTCGATTTTTAATCAGTCCACTGTTAAATGCTGTTGATCATCTTCAAGAAAAAAAAAATTAAATCCAAATCACTGCAATTAAATTTTTTAAATGGTTATCGTTTTTTTTTCCAGGTGCACAATTGGAGGCAAAACCTGAAACTGACAAACACGAAACAAACACAAACATTATAGGCAAGAAGTTCTTATTACTTGAACGGATTTAAAAACACACTCAAACCGTCTAACGCAAACGCATTTCTTTTTCCAGAAACTCGTCCAACCACGCCAGCAAAAAAATCAAAACAAAACATTGTTTACATTGATGATGAGGACACGCTGAATTTATCTCAATGTATGTTTGTTTCCTTCCTCGAAAACAAAAAAAAATCACCATTTTTCGAAAACGATTCACTCTCATTGTTTTCAGGTGTCGAATCTAAACCATCACCTCAAAAAGAATTGGGGGAAGCAAAAGAAAAAGGCAAACTGAGGGGAAGAAAACATCTTTGAAAAAGTCAAAACTAAACCTTTCAACATTTTTGTTTTAATTCAACAAAATGATCGATCAACTTTTTACTACTAAACTAAAATTCAAACAAGATTTTTTGTTCCTCTTCAAAAATTTTTTAGAATGCAATATTCAATCACTGCATCGTGTTTTCAATTTAAAACTTGTACCCAGAATATGATTCAACAAAATCTAGGCATTTCAAGGAACATTTGAAGGGTCAGAAATGTGGCAATTAAGATCCGTTTATTCCTGGACGTTACGCTCACAACAAAAAAAAAATTCTCATCAATTTCTTTTTCGATCCTAAGAACAAACAGTGCGCCAAGAATTCCAGAATTACAAGCAAACTATGGAACTATGTATTATTAGAACAGAGAGGAAACATACGATGTAAAAAAAAAAAATATTAAGACCATTTTTCGAAAATTCGGTAGCTCAGAGCTCAAGGGAAGGATTGACGTCACGTTCGAATTTTTATATTCCCTATTAACACTGAACTCCTCCCAAATTTTCAGCCATTGATGGCGGTGGTTTTTGATTTCTGCAAGTTTGTTTATTATTGTAAAAAAAATTTTCATTAATTTTTCCGATTCGGGCTTTCGTCTTTTGTGTTTCAGATCAAGAAACGAGTCAGAGACGGGTAAGGGGTCTTATTTATTCAAGTTTATTTGCTTAATGCCTTTTAATAGTGTGATTTTCACCAACATAAACAAACAGAAATCGAAATCACCGCCAAACTGGCTGAAAATTCAAAAAGGGTTCAATGCCAAAAGCTGATATGTGAATTCGAACATGACGTCAATCCTTCCCTTGAGCTCTGAGCTACCGAATTTAAAAATTTTTTTAAGAAACTTTTAAATAAACACACGCAAAAGAGAAAAAAATACAAAAAAAAAAAAGGAAAAAACACTTCCAGTTCCATAGGGGGTGTGCATGGGCCAAAGGGAGACAGTCAAAGACTGGAATTTGCCTGCGGGGAATTCCACGGTCTGTTCCTTGCACAGTTGACCATAAACAAATACAAATTATTCCTTGTATTTACAGAGTGTTTTCCGAATAGAAAGGAAAACTTGATAAAGTTTCGGAGGAAAACCGCGAGCTACATGTTCTCTCCTCTTTCTCCTCCTCCCCGACCTTACTTCCTTTTACATCCAATTCCTCCCTTCTTGCTATTTCCTCCTTCCGCGTTGTTACTTTTTGTCGATGTCCATGCGGCTTCCGGGCACTTGACTACATCAATTTTCAAACAAATTAAACAAGGGTTACTTAGCAAAGGGGAAGAGGTCTTTCAACGTGACGAAATCAAGCTTGCATACAAAATGTCATTTTTTTTTTGTTCGGGGAAATTGAAAAACTGAACGCCCACGAACTTTAATCCTCGGGAAAATCGTGATGAATTTAAAATCCCGTCGGCGTTTCGATTAGAATCACATCATTTCCGATATTCGTTTTTTTTCAAATTCGCATCAACGTCGCCAATTGGAAAGAGACAACCATAAACGTTAGAGACCAACGGCTCATGCGCAGAGCCGATCATTTTGATCTTAAAAAACATTTTGAAACATTTACGATTTCCGCTCTGCGGAAATTTAAATGGAAGCACTTATTACACGAAACCGCTATATCGGATGGCAATCTTCAAACTCAAAATAATTTCCCCTCGCCGTTTGTGAAAATTATGAGCTGATGATTTATCGCTGAACCGGGAGTTTTGTCAACGTCATTGAAGGGACACAAGTTCCTGACATTCTCGTAAAACTATATTTTCCACAGTGTCTCCCCGCGTGAAATCCGACTCCGGCAGGGATGAGAGGGGGGGATATTTTATTCATAAAATCCGGTTGGATCTTAAAAACTTTTCCCAGCATTAAAAGGGCCTTGTCCCCCGGTTTATTGGATAATATACCAAGTCTTGACCTTTGAAGTTTAAGTTTGCTTTATAGACTTTTCCGTTAGGGTGTATTAAAACGGGATTTGGATTATGTCCCTCCTGCCAGGTAAATGCTTTGTAAATGAAAATTTTTTTTCCCCTCGATGTTTTAATATCTTTAGTTTGATTCCTTCTCAATCTTCTTCTTTAAACGCCCGCTCGTCGGAGATTGGCGATCCTAGCTTTGGAGGCTGCCGAACGAAAAAGCGATACCGAATTTCGGCCGTACCAGTCTCTTGGATTCTTGAGCCAGGATGTTTTCCTCCGACCTGGTCTGCCTCAATCTATGCCAATAGTTTGTTTTGAGAAATTAAAATCATTTTTAGTTAAAGCGCCGATTTTAAGTGTTTACTCGCCAATGGCAGAAACGCAATTGCATTGCGACGCTAGTTCTGCTGGTTATGGCGCCATTCTTATGCAGAAACAACAGGATGTCAAATTCCATCCTATCTTTTATTTTAGCCAACGTACCTCAGACCAGGAAGTGAAATACCACAGCATTGAATTAGAGACAGCAACCATTATTTATGCTTTAGAAAAATTTCGGATTTATTGTAACCTCGTTTTTTTTTTTTTTTTTTTTTTTTTTAGTACACATAGTCAAAGAAAATTAAAAAAATCGTCGTGTGAAAGGGAAAGTGGATCAGATAGTTCTGACGTAGAACTGTCGGCTGTAAGTAATTTTTTTAAAATTTCAAGATAAATAATATTTATAAATTAGTAAATAGCATTCTTGTTTTTCTTCTTATTTTCTCAACAGAAAAGCCGCAAAGAAATGAAAATTTTGGTTAGTGCGGCCAGAATGAACTCCAATCCTGACCTCTTAAAAGGTTGCTTAGAGAGCCACTTTTTACAAATTGAAGCTTTGAAGGGAAAAAACGCCCGACTGGAGGAAGAAAATTTTCTTCCTCCATTCGGGCGTTTTTTCGGAGTTGGCCATTAATGGCCAACCATTTTTGTATGTTTTGGGTTATTAAAACACACATTGACTATCTTTCTCTTTTTAGAACTTTGTTTTATGAAGATATTTTAAAGTCATGTATTCAACTTCAAGTAATAGAAAGGCAGCCGAGTCGGACTCCGCTGTTAAGGAATCAATCGCTAAGAAGGACCGTAAACCAAGATTTAAGCCAAGCAAGAAGCCTATCAGTGAAGATGCACCAAGCAGACAGGAATCAAAATCTTTCAAATTCTCTAAATCACATGCAAATAAGAAACCTGATCTCGCACCGAAGCACCTCTCAACCTCTGCTACTCCATTGAAAAATGACCCTGCAGATTTCGATCTACCCTTAGTTGGGATGGCTGGTCTCGTCTATATTCAGAGGATCCTGAAAACGCGTCTTGATTATTCTGGCTATATTGATATCTTAGAAACCGAGTATCAATACTTAATATCTAAGGACCCACTCTTTGCAAATCGAGTTCCTGAGTCTTTATTTATATACCCCATTGGAGTTATATATACCGGTTATAATATACCGGAGTTGGCCATTAATGGCCAACTCCGGGGAAAAATCCAGGAGATGCATAACAAGCAATGTACATGTTCGTCCAATAATATCTTTGTCTTATCTTGGCTAAGGTTTTCTCAAAGCCCAAATGACCTCCATACGCACTGGCATGATCCTCATGCATTAACATTTCTCTAAACCCAATGGATGTATGCGACTACGCCGTCGCCTCTCGTCGCTCTCCTTCGTATCAAAGCTGATTTAGCAGTCACTGGCGTACAACACCCTGTTTTACAGTGGGATTTACCTAACGCCTTAAGACCAGTGGGCCGAGTCTCTCCTAATCCTAATTTATTAGGTTGGAGTTTGGCTAACCCACTAGTGGATACGCAAGTCCAAACGCTTAGAAGTTCCGGTTTTACCGTTGATAACTTTGGAGTTGAGAATGTAGATAACATCCCAGTCAATTCAGCATTGATTGGATATATTGGATCCTTGCTTAAAGAATCTAAGTGTAGGATACCTAGTGTTATGCCTCCTAATCCTGGAGGATCTCTCTCCCAACAAGCATGGACGGATCGAGTGAAAGGAACCTCTAATCCAAATCGACCTTGCAACATAGCAGGCGGGATTGGAGTTACTACATCATCATCGGATATGGGAGTCTCAATGGTTCATGGTGCTGTTATTCTCCGCTATCGATTAGTAATAATTTCCTAGTAATAATTTCCTAGTAAGAACTTTCGTATCCTTATCTTCAAAGATTTTAAAAATTTTCTCATCCTTTACTTCAAAAGTAGCTTCAGGCTGATGAGAAATCTTTAGCCTCATTTCTTTATACCAATCGTCGGTAGTATTTTCGAATTCAGGCACTCTCGGACTTCGATAGTAGATACCTTGACCTCGTCTTCAGAATCTTCCTTAGGATCTTCTTCATTCGAATCATTAGACGGATCATTATAGGGAAATCGGCTTAAGCTTCTTCTTACATCACGGATTATATCCAAGTAGCTTCCGTTGCAACAACAGAACCGCCTGACAACTTAGAAGCAGATTGTGACCTTACTGAAGATCAGAAAAAACAGTTCAATAATTTTTTAGCAGAATGGGGGAAGAAGATGGAAACTTCACCAGGATTAACTTCAGTCATGAAACACTCAATCTTTTGCAACCTGGCACTGGGCCAAAAAAACAAAACCAAATTCGTCACTCAATTAGATAGTATATTGGACAGCAATCCAGATCGAATATCTCAGGTAAAATCCGGTGCAGTTGTTTTCAAAGTTAATGAAAATGCTCCACCTGCGACAGAACAGCTAATTCACGATGAAATAAACAAATTGATAGAAAAGGGTCATATCGAAGAATCAGAATCTCCGTGGTCGTCCCCCATTATTTTGGTAGACAAGCCTTGTACTTTGGAACGAGAAATGGTAATATCCCTATTATTGATAGTATTTACAAATTTTCAGGTTTCCTAATTAATCTCTTTAAAAATTTTCAGGGACAACAAAGACAGAAGCACGTGAAAGACTCTATCCTGCCTGTGCTTAGGGGCAGGATCAAGCTTCTAGAGGAGCAACTTGTTGCGGGGCTCGTGCTTCCTAAGGACATAACTCAGGGTGGCTCGAGGGATTCCGAAACAATTTTAATGAAAAAAAGAGATTTTTACGAAAAATGTACTAGTTATCAGACAAGTTTTTTGTGTAAACTTAAAATAATTGATCTTCAAAAACAAAATGTACACCTCCATTTTTTTTGCTTAAACACAACCCAGGCGTTATGGTATTTCTCAATCAGTTGGTCGTGATTAAGGTATGTGGTGCAATGGCATCCATACAAGATAAAACACAAGACAAGATATCAGCACAATACAAGATAAAAGATATCAGCAAAACAACAAATCGCATTCAAAGTAAAACGCTTCTTCCCATCCGCCATCGCTTATAACTCTCGACAAAGCTGATTTATCTCTTTTCCAACTCGTGGAATAACAACCTGGCAAACGTTCCCATCCCGTGTATTACGCGTTCAGCCGATGTATTCAACCCAGATGAAATTCACCAGATATTTTAAGACAGAGCGCCTTCATACACTTTCCAAGATAAGGAACAAGGAGAGCACTTCAAATCCAAAACTTTCTCAAGATGTTGTGCACAACTTACGATACATCATACCTTTACACACAACGCAAAGTATTAAATCATCTCCATACAATCTCTCAACATCGCTTCCTTTTCCGAGAAGACTCCCTTAAACTTTAAAACAACTCCGGGTCCGCTCTATAGATAAATATCGTCGATTTCACCAGACAACACATCGCAATTTAATTTCGCTGACGATTCAGTCTTTCCCGCCAACCCATTAATTACGGGAGGGGGAGAAAGCCGAAGAAAGGAATATAAAAAAAAACAAGAGGAATGGGATTTGGGGTGCTTCGCACCCCATCCAACTTTCTCGCGAATTTAAAAAATGTGCGAATTTAATATCGGTAGCTCAGAGCTCAAGGGAAGGATTGACGTCATGTTCGAATTCACATATCAGCTTTTGGCATTGAACCCTTTTTGAATTTTCAGCCAGTTTGGCGGTGATTTCGATTTCTGTTTGTTTATGTTGGTGAAAATCACACTATTAAAAGGCATTAAGCAAATAAACTTGAATAAATAAGACCCCTTACCCGTCTCTGACTCGTTTCTTGATCTGAAACACAAAAGACGAAAGCCCGAATCGGAAAAATTAATGAAAATTTTTTTTACAATAATAAACAAACTTGCAGAAATCAAAAACCACCGCCATCAATGGCTGAAAATTTGGGAGGAGTTCAGTGTTAATAGGGAATATAAAAATTCGAACGTGACGTCAATCCTTCCCTTGAGCTCTGAGCTACCGATATGTTAATCTAAAACGCACAAACCAATTACCATTCCTTCGCAATTACCATTATCATAGACAGTCTTTTTAAAGTGACATCAAATTGTACAGGATATTGAAGAGTTCCTATGGAGTTAAGAGTTCTTATTTCAAATTCTATAAAGCTATAGTTTCATGGGAAATTTTTAGGGAAAAGCAATCAAAATTTGTAAAAACGAGACCACATTCAAATTCCTCGAACTTTAAGTTTTGGCAATTTTGCCCATCTTTTTCGAAATTTTGATTCCTTCTCCCTAAATAATTCGTTCGAACAAATCCACTTTCAAATTCCTCAAACTCTAAGCTTTAGCAGTTTTGCCCATCGTTTTTCGAAATTTTGACTCCTTCTCTCTAAAAAATTAGCTAGAACGAGTCCACTTTCAATTTCCTCAAACTCTAAGCTTTGGCAGTTTTGCCCTTCGTTTTTCGAAATTTTGACTCCTTCTCTCTAAAAAATTAGCTAGAACGAGTCCACTTTCAATTTCCTCAAACTCTAATTTTTGGCAGTTTTGCCCTTCGTTTTTTTAAATTTTGACTCCTTCTTTCTTAAAAAAGTACTTCGAACGAGTTCACCTTCAAATTCCTCGATCTCTTAGCTTTGGCAATTTTGCCCTTCGTTTTTTAACATTTAAACTTCGCTTCAACGAGGCCACATTCAAAATTCTTCAAACTCAGAGCTTTTACACTTTCCCTCCTTGTTTTTCAAAATTTTAACTCCTTCCCCCTGAAAAATACGCCGTTCTTGTTGTCGTTTATTGAAATTCCTACTCCTTTCTCCTTAAAAATTACGTCAAAAAACACCCTCATCGAATTCTTTAAAGTCGAAATAATGACGTCACCGCAGTCAACATCATGTAAATAGTGACGTCACTACGGTCAGCCATCTTGGTTTAGTATTTACAAATAGATCTCAGATTGTAATTTGTGAACCCATCCACCGATTGTTCTGAAATTTTAAACAGTTAACCCTTGCACAATGCTCCTTCATCCCACGCAAAATTATCGCAATCCGTTGTGGTTTGCCCGAGCTATGTCGCAAAGAGACAGGCCAAAATTTCAAAGTTCAAATATTCGCCATTTCCATAATTTTTCGAATTTCGAAAAAAGAAAAGAAGACCCCCTCTTATTTTTCGACGAAGAATACGTGTGTGAAAAATTTTTTCGATCCGTTGCGTATTGGCGGAGATATCGAGCGCGGCGGACGCGGCGTACGCGGCGTACGCGGCGTTCGCGGCGTACGCGGCGTACGCGGCGGACGCGGCGGACAGACATCATCTCAGAATTTGATTTTATGAAGTTCTATGTAATTTTCATCTTGATATTCGCAAGAATAAGGATTTTCGATTTTCAGGGTACGGCAATACTTTCGTCACTCTGCTTCGCGTCGCTCGAAAGTAAAAAATAGTAGAGGAAACCCAACATGAGAGACTGTATTCCAATATCAACATTCCGTGCATCGGTGACCGCACCTGTTTGAACGAACGTGACCGTTCATCCGTATCAAATCCGAGGTTTTCGCCAAAGCTCCACGTCGGCTTAAGGCAATAAAGCTGCCTTTATTACTTTCCTTCTTTTTTTTTCCCTCTCATTTTTTTTTTCCTTTAAGGTTCCTCCGATGATGTAAAACATTATAAAAGAATGTAATATCCAAAGTTTTTAACCTTTCTCCTCGTATCTTTAAGTTTGTACACGTTATCAAGAAACTAGAGGGGGAAGGGGTGCGGAGCTCATAAAACCAGTGATTTAGAAAGGCTTGGTTAGAATATCGACGGCAGGACTAATAGAAAATCGATATGACCGACGCTATAAAATATAACTTTCACACTTTTAATGGAGAGAGAGAGGAGAAGACGGGAAAAAAAAACCGGAGATATTAACTGGATTCGGTTAAAAGCATTTTTGTATTATTATAAACGATCTACGAAGTGACCCGGGGGCTCAAGCTTTAAATTACATTTTCTTTTTCCCCCCTTTTTAAAAAAAATTTTTAATCCTCCATTTTGATTGTTTATATTAAAGTTTTGACAAAGATGTAATTGAAGGTGGATTAAATCATCATTTTTTGTTGAAATGCTATGAGCAAAACTTTGCCCACTAGTTTTGTTGAGTCGAGTGTGGGCGTATTGTTTAAGTAAAATGTTTCTTACGGTCTTGTATGTTATCTGGCGCTACGTTTGGGTTCGTAGTAAGTTATTGTGCAGAGAAAATGTCAGATATTCAATGTTGTTTTTTCGTTTTTAAAATCTTTTTCTTTTCAGATACCAAATCCGCAGAAGAAGTAACATCATTTGTTTTAGCCAAAATAGCGTCAACCCAGAAATCCTCCCGTGTATTTGCGTCTAGGGTGGCTCATCGGGAAACGACCTCTTTCTTAGACAGCACATGCCGATTACTGTGTTTGTGCGACGGCACGCAAGTGTGTTTTTCTGTGTATATTAATGAAAATGACAAAGAAGTGTACATAAGCGGTAATAAAACCATTGACAATGTTAAGGCACTGTGGGATACTTTTTTAAAAAGTGGTAAATCAGACTTTGTGAAGTTTTACTTGATGGCAATTACAGGGAGAGATAACGAAGTATTATCCGTTTTTGGATTTACAAGTGTTAAAGACATTAAGAATATTCTTTTCGAGATAAGATTAGTTTTAGATTCGGAACATTTCAAAGATGAAGTTTTGGCGCTGGATTTATTCATTCTTAAAAATAGTTTAAGTGAATTGATATGCGTGTTAGAGGCAGAGACAATAAATACACGGCTACTTTATCAGCGTTTTAAAACGGTTTTACGTTCAATTAATAGTGTTTTTATTGCATTTAAGAAGTTAAAGCAGGCGGGGAATGGCCAGGAATTGAATACACAGGTGGAATATACAAAAATGGAAGACTTATTAATCCTAAGGAATTGGCCATCGCAGTTGATTCAGGACTTGACCAATCTTAAATGTAGTTTCAAAACATCAATCAAAACATCAAAGGTTTTAAATTTCGATTGAAAATTATTTGACGAAGATAACTTAGTATTTATTAGCGAATCCGTTTCATGATTCCCGACCAACCAAATAAGAAAATTATTTCCTTATTAGATGGGGAGCCACCGAAGTCTAATTTGATTGTATACCACGGTGATTTACCGTATTGCGTTGAAGTTGATGATCGTCTGGAGGAAGATCTACAAGAAGAAAAGGGAGAAAAAGAAGAAGAGAAAAATGAGGACGTAGAAGTAGAAGAAGAAGATCAGGAGGTGGAACAAAATGAAGGAGAAAACGATGAAATGTTAGGAAAGACATATACTCAGGTAGGCTTCATCTTTTCTCTTTTTGCATTAAGTGAAGCCCATAGATTCCGTTTCCCTTAGCGTAAGAATAGTTCGAGACCTCAGAACCATAAGGGTGTAAATCGGCTTCCCGGTCAAAATGGAGATTTTTATACCAAATGACTCATTTTTTGAGTCATGATGGGCAAAAAATAAAAACTTTGTAAAAATCAGTATGGACCAATATAAGGAAATATTCATATCAGGGCCTTTCAAAAAAAAACGTACTTTTTTGTCCCAGCTATGTACCTTCATCAATATTTTTTAACCGTGGGTTATGAACCCGTAAGCTGAAAGAAAAAACTAACATTCATTCAATTTGTTAATGATCTTAAGCAAAAATCACATTTTAGTGCCTTTAAACATCGAAAAAAGCTTTGAAATAAATCTCAGGCAACATGTCCCCTTCTCCATTTTTATTTTTTTATCGTTTTTTTTCCTGCAAATTCTGAAGAGTAAAAAAATGGGAAAAAATGTTTTCAGATAGTAAAAAGTATAATTAATTTAAAAATGAATTCCAAATTTTGAATTTACGCTGCGAATGGATAAAATTTGGTTTCAATGTAGCTTAAGTAGAATGGAAGGTTGTGCTGATTTTCTCCCTTGAAGAAAAACATTACACTCTTTTGCTACATGGTTCCTTTTTCCACACAATTGGCAAGGTTCTTTAATTTTCGTTGTAGAAACTTTAAAATTTACCCAATCTGATAACGATCCCTGATGATATTTTAAAGAATTTAGGCACGGAGCTGTGTATTTATTACTGTATGTGGATGACATCCTATTGGAATGGGGATAACGAAACCATTTTAAACGAGGTCAAGGGTTTTTTGCAGAAAAAATTTGAAATGAAAGATAAGGGAATTTTAAAACACTTTTTAGGCTTTGAAATTAAATACAATAAGGTAGAGGGTCGACTATTTATGAGCCAACCTTTTTATATCCAAAAAATTTTAAACAAATTTGTACTGATCGCTTCGATCTGTCCAAATAGAAAAGAATTTCTTTTCTATTCTTTTTCTTCTTATAGCAATGTTGGTAGCTGTTGAAATCAATTAACCTGACCCAATTAAACCCCCTGCTGAATTCTTTCTCTTCCCCCTAGGAAATCTTCTTCTCCCCGGCCCCGGGTGAAGATGTGGACGGGAGGGTGTCTATTTTTCTTAAATTGTTAAAAATTGAAATCCGAAAGGAGCATGAGTGGGAGAAAGGAAAAAGTTAATTGATTAATTCAGGAAGAGTCATGGTATGTAGTATTGCGTGAAAATTTTTGTGTTCTAAAGTGAAATCTAAAATTCTGATGTTCCTCTTTAGCCAAATCTACCTTGCCACCTGCCCGCCTAAATTATCTGACTGCCTGAGCCTAGTCTAACAAGGAAGGAGCAAGAATTAGTCGAAACGGAAGAAAACAAAAAAAAAGGGAGAGAAGAGGAAAATCGCTGGATAAGAAAGGAAATGGAAGGAGATGGCAATGGGAAGTGAAAGTGGAAACGAATGGAGCTGTACAGGAAAGGATAGCGAAAGATGTTAATATGGTGATGTAGAGTGAAAATTAGTTTTAGATTTTTCTTGTTCTTTCCCCCTCTCTCCTAAATGAAATGTAATTGTGACCCGTCTCCCCCTGAAATTAAACTATGATCTCTTTGCCACCCCATCCCCCCTGAAAAATTTAATTATAACTCAATCTATCTAAAATTTGGCACTGAATTCCTATCCTCCCCTTAAAATTTGCACTATGACTTATTTTTCTCTTAAATTTAACTTGAAGTTTGTATGCCTGACTCTTACCTTTCAATGAAATAAAAATAAAAAAAAAAGAGAACAGTAGAAGCCTGCTCGTCCCGTGTTCCTCCGGCTAACGGTTTACGAGGCCCTCTTTTCAAATGGAAGAAACTTAAAATCTATTAAACAATCGAGATTTTGTAGAAAAAAAAAAAAAGAAATAAAGCAGCAGCCCCCTGAATTTATTCCCCATCTGAAATTGGTATTCCTCCAACTGCATTTATTTTACTCACTCATCTGAACTATGGCCGATTCGGGGAAAGGTCCGAAAAGGCCTAAGAAAAACCCTGAAGATCGAGAAAACTCTGAAAACCCTGATAATTCTGAATCACCCATTCCCCTAAATAGCACATATGAGCGTCCTACAACAGATGGTCTTAACGCTCGCGCTCGGCCAACATGTGGGTCGGCAGATTGAAGCCATCCAACAACAACTCACTGTTCTTCAGGGCCAATTTAATTTTTTGTCATCCAACCTGACCTCGCTCTCGCAAGTTTATAACTCTCATCATCGAACCCTTGCCGCGCGCAACCGAGATGAAAGAGTGGAAAGAGTGGTTTTTTTTTAAAAATACTTGGTTAGGACGAAATTTTACGTGAGGAAACATGTTTTGCAAAATCTTTCCCATCCATCGAACATGTTTAATTTTTGCTGAAAAGCCGAATAAAACCTAATATGTTGAAAATGTTAAACTTTAATTCAGCTTTTCCGCAAAAACTAAACATGGCCGATGAATGGGAAACATGTTGCAAAACATTTTTTTTAATACGTGGTTAGCGCTAAAACCCGAATCTACGATTTCAATTTTTTTTGAAAAATGAATAACGAACACACCGGACCTACGCAAGCAGTGGCCAAAGCCATCTATTCTTGCTTATGCAGCCGCGTATGGTAAATTATATTCAGTTCTTTCTTTCTACAAGACAACGGAGCATCAAATAACATCTCTTATTTTTACAAAGCAAAGCTACTACAAGAACTGGAGAAACTTAAAAAATAGAGCTTAATAATGCGGACCTTTCATAAATTCCTCAACGGGCTCCAAACAGTCGAGGATCCCCTCTTGCCCGACAACAAGAGACCATAAAATAATATGACTTGAAACTTAAAAGGGGGAGAAAAAGGAAATCCCATTTTCCCCCGAATATTGCCGACAAATCGACACGAACTTTTCATACTTCTAAATTGTTTTTCCCTTTCCTCAGAAAAAGCTACAAAGAGTTGATGGGAAAGAGTAATTAGAGAAGATATTGGAATAAAATGGAGCGTACAAATTTGTTGAATTATAATTACAAAAGTTTTTGTTCTGATCGGTTTGGCTTTCGTTCTTGAGGTTTCATTTTATTTTATTTTTTTTAATCGAAGGGGGAATTTCTCTTTCTCCCTTCCATTGTTTAATAAAAAAAAAACCGCTTTGTTCATATTTCCTGACCAAATTCGCTCCTGTTTGTTTTTTCAAAAACTCCGGAAAAACTTTATTTCCTCGAATAATGCTTACTCGTTAGCAGTGTTTGAAGAAGTACAAGCATTATGAAAACAAAATCAAATAAGTAGACAAGGACGACGATTCCTTCCCCCAGCATTTTCAAATTCAGTCCTCCCTCAAACTCTCCTTATGCCCTTCCCCTATCTTACTCCTACCCGTATTTCATTTTCCAAAGTGACAAAGGACCTTGTTAGCAGTCACTTTTATATAACAAATATCCTCTTTTTTTTTCCTTCCTTTTTTTTCCCAGAAATATTTCCCGACACGTGTGCGATGTGTCGGGAAAAAATAAAGTACTTTTTAAAAATATTGTAATACATTTTTTTCTCCTCTCGTCTTCCTTTCATACTTCACGCTGCTTTCCGTCAGGGAGAAAAGAGGAAAAAATAACTGTTTATTCGCGCCTATTTTATTCTGACACCTCGCGAACATCACTCCACCGGTCCAAAGGAAAAAAATAAAGTTCTTAGAATATTTTTCACCTTTTTCCCTTTTCGGATTGTGAAAATGTTCCATAGACTTTATCATAATTTTGTCCCACAACTCAACCACTTTTGCCAGGTAATCCTAGTTCCGAACGCTCACGTTGATGTGGTGATAGGAAATATTCAATTTTATGGAGTAGGATTGGAAAAGTCGTTGTTCAGGCCAAGCAGAAGGTAAGTACCAATTTTTAAACGAAGGATCGTTACCAAAGTTTTAGCTGCAAGGTGAAAAGTTGGAGCTTGTGAACATTTACGTTACCAAATACAACATCAAGAACGGGTGAACTATGATTTTAGTGTTACTGCTTTTATATTGTTTGATTAGGCAAGTGACCATCCTCAAGTCAAGGACCAATGAATGGCCACCGCCTTAGAATGATCCCCACAACTGAGGGTTAAAAATGTTATTATTGAGTTCTTTGTTATTATTCATTTCGTGTGGTCATTTTATCTCACGAGCTAAGTGGCCAAGCTCAAGTCGACTGGCAATGTGAACACCAACATATTTTCCAAAAAATATATTTCATTAGAGATGAGATCGATGAGGGAGATCGCCCTTCAGTTATGTTGAAATTTCTCATCCAAAAAAAAAAACTTTCTGAAGAGAGAAGCCTAAAAAAAAAAAAAGAAAATCGGTTAAACCCAAAATAACACAGCTCATCGACAAAGCTCAAAACTTCCTCCAAGTGAATGATGACTTTTTAGAAACGAGCAGCCAAGTTTCTTCTTCTTCTTTAAATGCCTGCTCCTCGTCGGAGATTGGCGATCCTAACTTTAGAGGCTGCCGAACGAAAAAAGGATACTGAATTTTGGCCGTACCAGTCTCTTAGATTCTTGAGCCAGGATGTTTTCCTCCGACCCGGTCTACGCCTGCCTTCAATCTTCCCCTCCATCACCAGCTGCAAAGGGCGATATTTTCCGCTACGAATAATATGGCCAATTTTCTTAGCCATAGGTAATTTATTCGAACTCTCCACTTCCTGCCCTACATCAAAAACCATAATGCTTGCTGATCAATAAAATCAATTCAGATTTATATCGAAGCATTGCAGTAAAAGTACCGAGAACAATTAATACTCGTGAAAAACATGCCATCTATTTTAATTGAAAAAATAACTTTTTTAAAAAAAAAGTTCAGCCCTCATTTCCTGTTCAAGACAATCAAGAACTTGACTTCATATGCTAAACATGACCGAGTCCTGGTCTCGGGATATATAACTGAAACTGACTGTAATTTCTTTTCCAAACTAATTTTTTCGTTCCAAACCTTTTTAATTGCTTTTTTTTCTTTTTCTCCTTCTTTTTTTTTATCGAATGCAATCAAAGTTTCAGTCCTTTGCCAAATTTTCTTGCCTCTATTTTTTTTCTTCTTTTTATTTATCTTCTTTCTCTCTCGGAATCAATTATCGTTTCTTCTTGACCTCATTTTTAGCACTTTTTAAAAACCTTTTAACAAGAACCGGTTCTTTTTTGTTTCCCCCTTGAGCCTGGTTCTTCTTTTTATGTCGTCACGTTTCAATCTTAATTGCCTGGGCGTAATGAACTCCTTTTTTTTCCCGAGTCTATTAATCGTTTTGTTCTCGAGAGCTTAAAAAAAAAAAAAAAAGAGAAGTTTCCGAAGTTGAAGAATTAAAACGGAGAAATGGGTATGAGATTCGCGATATATTTTGCCAAAGCGATGATATAAATAAAAAAATAAAAATAAAAAGGAAGGGGACGTGAAGTTTTTACTTTCGTGATTTTTAATCCTTTTCCTAAGACCGACGGTGCCCAAAATTCCAACAGAGGTTCGAAAATAAGGGGGGTTTTTTACTTTCTTTTTTTAAATAATATTTGCTTCTAATTTCAGATGTATATTTTGCGCGATGTCACATCCCATTCTTTAGGTACAGAACCAGAAACCGAAATTCGATTCTTGATTCCTCAAACTTTAAAAAAAAATGCTATATTTTACTGATAAAGCAAAACTAATATTTTAAAAAATAAAAGGTGGAAACGTTCACGTATATCGCTTCAGTAGGGAATAATTTGATTCCTACAGGTTTCAAATTACTGGAATCGGACTTCGTCCTGTTAGTTTTCGGTTTAAAAGTGTTTTAAAAAACTAGGGGAATAGCAGTCCGGGAAGGACTACTATGGTCAGCATCCCTGGCTTATCCTAACTTTTTCGCTCCCGTAAATATAAATAAACATTTTTTTTTCCCTTATTTGTCTACTTCCTTTACCTAATTTAAATAAGCAAATCCTTTCTTCTTTAATTTTATAACCCTACTCCTGTTGACCGATAACTTCCCAAAATTCCTCAGTTCATACTTAAACCTTGAACGTTTTATTGTGGTGTTATTCAACTAAAAAAAAATGTTGCTGTTGGACTTCCTGATTCTCTGCCTTCAACTTTACAGGTAAGTACCCTTGATAATCCTTTTTTCCTTTATATCCATTCTGACACTGGTCTATCATTACTATTACTATTACTATTACTTTTTTTTTTTTTTTTTTTTTTTTTAGATCTTGACGTGAAATAGCGTCTTAGGGTGACCGAAATCCCCCTAAAATGAACCCCCCCCTTTAATTTATATTAAAATGAATAATCTAAAAAAAAATTGGGATGCCAGCGAAGTTTTTCGAAAAACTTGCAAACGTTTATCTTGTCCCTATTGTTTTCTATCTCGAAAGGATTTCGCGGAAGACAATAACCAAAAAAAACTTAGTTACTTGGATCAACTAGTTCTAATATATTCTAATAAAACAATTGTTATGAACTTACTCTTTACACAAGCGCCTATTCTAATTCACCTATATTACCTTGTTGAAAAGTTTTTTTTTTTTTAAAGAAAAACAATTATGGCCATAAAAGAAATAAACGAAAACTTATCCTCTTCCTGCGTGAGATGCTTCGTTCCACTTTCCTCCTTCAATTGGTGAAATAGTCCACCCTCCAAAAGTTGAGTGTTTGAAGTTCCACGACTTTTTTTTCTCGACGTATTTCGCGCCAACCGCGAAGTTTTGAAATTAGTATTCCTTTTAACATTTCCTGTGACCTTTCCCGCTGGTTTAATCACGCACAATTTATTTTGCTTGATTATCTATATTTGATTATTTGCGTTCACTATGATTCAAATCATATGTCCACTATATATGATTACCCTAAATCGTAAAAGTAATTATTATGTCGGATCTTAGTTTTATATATTCCATATATAAATAAAATTCTTCATTTCTAAATCAATAACGGATTAATTCGCGCTCTATTTTTCTTTCTTATATTTTCCAGAAAGAAACTTATTACACTTTCACACTTAAAACAACCCCTATCTTCATATAAACTATTCACTCGTTTAAACTTATTAGTGATTTACTATCACTCACAACAATATATTCCTATATAGTATTCTCGATCCGACTTATGCGCGAAAAAATAATCCGGGTAGCCGCGACGTGCTCCGATAAAAATCTTCTGGTTGACTACGAAAATAATACAATCCTGCATTGGTTTAAATACCCTTCGCCAGCCATAAAATTCGCATACCAGCCAAAATTCAATTAAGGTTTATGGCTGTTCTGCCTCATTGGCATACGCGCTGACGTTTTTCACCATCCCTGGATTGCATCATCTTCGCCGAAAACAATGGGACTGATTCTAATCCTGCGTAATGCGGAATTTTTTTTAATATCCCTTAGCCTGGAAAACCAATTACCTTCCTTTGGTAATTGCCCGTGATATAATTCACGACAGGCATTTTTCCTCCAATTGGTCATTTCCCGGGCGCCAGGATTTCATTCCCAAAATTTGACACGTTTACACGTATCGCAATAATCATAAAATGCACGGATTCGGATCATTAACTATCAATGTCCGAATTCCTGGATTTCGCAATCTCCTCTTTGGAAACAAAGAGGATTCCTATATTGGTACATTGTGCAACCCATTACGGCTCCACAATGTCCCTTACTATTTTATGCTGGTGGTAAATGTGTATTAAAAAAAACATAAAAAATTTATCTTAGGATATGCCTGATATGGCATTTCATATCAGACGCCCACCGAAAAAGAAAAAAAAATTCCGCATACTTAAATCATCCCTTTCAAAAAAAAATCTAACTCCCTATCTTGAAACTATAATTCAACTCCATCTACCATGCAAACTAAATACTAAAACCAAACATTGTTGATCCAGAAAAAAAATTCTTAAAACTAACCAAAATAAACAAAATTCTCAGAACAAGAGTGATAATACGGATCATTGCAAAGACCGACACTTTTATTGCCACTATGTAGCGACTTCACCGAAGGATCAACATGACCTTGGTGTACAGCCTATGTCATATGCAACCCCCTGTCTTCTTATAATGTTGACAATCAGCTGATTGTCACATTCCGTCCTATATAATGTTTTTATTATTTTCGGGACCCACCACGTGTTCCAAGCTTGGACCAACCTGATAAAAAAAACTGAGCTTGCAATAAACTACCCCTTAGCCTAACTCAGTAGCCTAGAAGTTCTGTATACGGAAACATCGTGAACATTTTTTTTCCTTTTTTTTTTTTTTGTTTATACTTTTCCTTTTTTTTTTTTTTTGTGTGTTTAACCTTTGCATTGATCTACTATGAGCGATCGAATCTTCATCAGAGAACTAATTATTCACTATTGGTAAGTGCTCAACCCTTATCAATTTTACCTGACGCAACATACTTCATTATTAAAAGAGAAATTTTTTTTTTTTTTCTTTGGTTTTTAGTCGAGCAGGATTGGCCCACCAACGGCCCACTGCTCAAATACAAAGGCTGTTATCTACTCTCATCCGCTCCCAAACGGCCCCGGGATTATGGACGGAAGAGGCCTACCTTGATATATTGAAACAGTGCCGAAACCATGGAGCATTACCATTGGCAGACTACCTTGAGGAATTGTTCACGGTAAGAATCCTTACTTTAACTCAATTGATATTTTTTTTTTCCAAGAAAAAAAAGTCGCGTTCGTAACCGGGAGTTGTCCGATCCGTGAACGTTTAAAAATTAAGAACATTGCACATTTTGGATTAATGGAACATTAAAGGATATTCATCATACGACGTGGGATTAATGCACGATTTTTTTTTTATTTATTTATTTTTTTCGGTTTCGTTTCCTTGTTCAGGAACTCATGGATCAGGCACGATCGACAAATGAAACCGACGCAGACGAAGAGGCAGCAGCGGCCCTTCTCTGCTTAGCTCAATCGCCACCCCGCACAGACCCTAAATTGCTCATGCATCCAGTTGTAGTAAGTATTATCTTTTCCCTTGACGATTCTTTTTCTTTCAATATCTTGATTTTATTCATTAAAATTTGCAGGTCATGAAACCTCTGTCGGATGAATTACTGATTAAATACATCTTATTTAGTTATGTTAGCTGAATCTTTTGTTTTTATAACAATTATCAATTACCATTATTTTTTTTCATTATGTTTTTAGTTATTTAGGTAGGCATCCGTTATGTTGTGGAACCAGTGTGTTCTCACGTAACGGGTGTCTCCGAGCATTTTTTTTTTTTTTTTTTACTTTTATTTTTTTAATAAATTTTATCAACTTTTTTAAAAAAAAATCTAACCTTATTTGGACTCCTTCCTCTCTTAAAAATTCTTAACTAATTATATTGTTTTTTTTTTTTTAATTCAAAAAAAAAAATCACCGGAATAAAAATAAAAAATAATCAAAACAAACGGAAAACATGCAACTTCGTTATTCCACTTAAAGACACGACCCATCCAAACATGCACAATCTGACAACACTCTATTCGACTCAAACTGGAATCGCCTATCTACAAAGAACTCAAACCTGGTATACCGCATTCACTCTACTATTGTCATCTTAGGCGTCCATCCATTTATACTCTAACTGCGTACGCTTGCTTTCATACACTAAACGCGCTGGCTCATATATTGCTCTTACCGCATTCACTCACATCTAACACTAACATTCTTAAATTCATCACTCCGCACTCCTACCGTTTTTTTTTTTATTCTTACTCCTTCGAAATAATAAATATGCTTTTTAACGTTGAACTATTCATAATATTTTTTAAGTTTTGAACAGTGGAAAACACCTCTTATTTTTCCATTGTCCATATTTTTTAATTCATACGAAGACATCCCATTAATCCGTGAAATCACGTATGGGCCCTCATAAACCGGAAACAACTTTCCTGCTTCATTATAAGCGGCATTTGACAATTGTTTAACTCTTACTAACACTTTTTCGTTAACATCAAACTGAACGAAATTCTTCTTTCTACCTGCGAGCCTTTTCTCTAACTCAATTTTACGTTTTTCTGCAACTATTTCATTCTTCTCTTCAGCTGTCAATTCATGATTACTCTTGGTTACTTCATTTTGAAATACCTGCTCCCAGGCATAAATACCTGGAGTTTTCAAGAATAATTCTTGCGGAGTAAACCCATGCACAACATTAATTGTTTCATTTAACACCCTATGAACCTTATTCAAATATTTAAACCATGATTTATGATTTAAATTTGCGAACATCCGTAAAGTATGAATAATCAATCGATTTCTTCCCTCACTCAAATTAGCTTGCGGATGATATAAGGGCAAATATGAAACTTCAAAACCTTCTTCCTGAGCAAATTTTTTAATTGCCTTGGAAACAAAATATTTAGCATTATCAAGCAATAACAATTTAAATTGTCCATATTGCTCTTGCCATTTTTTCAAACACTTAATAGTAAAACTAGCTGTTGGACTACGACAAGCATACACTTGTGTGAAATGCGAAAAATTATCTGTTATGACCAACAAATGCTTGAAACCCCTAGTGGTTGGAACCATCGGACCTAAATAATCAGCAGATATCATTAGATTCGGCTGTCTCATTAAAATTGTCTTTGTTGGACCTACAATTGTCCTATTTGACGATTTACAAACTTGACAAATATGACAATGAGTTATTACTCGTTCCACCGTTCTAAAGAAATACGGGCCTACGAAATTTTTTCGTAACATTTTGTAAGTCTTGTGGACTCCGATATGCCCATAATCCTCGTGAACTACTCTGGCTAACCTTTCAACTTCTTCAGGTAATAGATAAATTTTCCATCTATTAACTTCTTTTATTGTAATCAAATTATTATCCAACCTTACATTTTCATCCTCTACACACCTATCTCTCACTACTTTATACTCGTCAGCATTTACATGCTTATACTGAACTTCCCCGAACAATACCTCATACGGATTTTCTTCCTTAATTTCCCTTTTAGTCTGTGCTAATAAAGGAACTACTTCGGCTTCTTTTTTACCAAAATTTATGAGCCTACTTAAAATATCAGCAGGGTTATCTTTCCCTGGAATATGCATAATTTCATAATTGAATTGTTGAAGTTTTAAACACCACCTGGTAAATCTAGGAGATAAAAATTTAGCATTCTTTTGCATTCTTTTAGCATTCAAAAATTTATCTTAGGATATGCCTGATATGGCATTTCATATCAATCTTTTATTCTACTGAGAGATATTGAAACTACACGTATTATAACGAAACTTTGAAAGATATCGATACTAGATTAAGAAGTCTTGAAAAAACTCCTAGGAGAAAAGAAACTGGTTAGTTTCTGCTAAGAAACTGGTTGATCTTAAGGTAGGGGGTAAGTGTACCCCACCAAAATTTGGGTATAACGCCCAAATTATGAAGCCTAATTATTTTTCTTTCAGAATATGACTCGGAACTGGACGACATAAGAAAAAAAATCATTTGTAGAAAGAGTAAGACGGGACAAACAAAGGCCACAGGTTCATCCTCTTGCTGTTGAACCTAACGATGCCCACAACGTAGGTGTAGCCGATGCTTCCAGAATTCGCAGGCAAGAAGGAGTTAACGCCTGTCAGAGGGTTGAAGACCAACGTGCCATCCTGGAAGGCCATGTTCGATTCGCTAGAGCTAGACGTGATGAGAATAAAAAGGGAGTTATCCTCAAGGATCCAAAATCATGTACTTTCAATACCTTTAAAGTTTTAATGAATATTCTTCCAATTTAATTTTAGGGAAAATGAAAATTTTACCGAAAATTCGGGTAGGTAGAAGGTAAGTGTACCCCACCAAAATTTGGGTATTACGCCTAAATTATGAAGCCTAATTCTTTTTCTTTCAGAATCTATCTTCTGGACTGACGATAACTTCGAGTCAGGTCCTATGCGTGGTGATGCATGCGTCGAAGCGTACTCCCGGAGAGCTCGTAACCGAGTACTTCGTGAATAAGTGGAGACTTAGATAAAATTCTGAAACACTATGTCTTGAGACATATACAACAAATGAAACGACTTTCCAAGTTGTAAACACGCTTGAAATTGAGGTGCCTCGGGGATAATAAAACATTTCCCGAAATTAATAAGAGTCAGGTCCTATGCGTGGTGATGCATGCGTCGAAGCGTATTTTAGCTGTTTTCTCTTCCTCCGGGACGACGATATTTGCAATATGATCACCCAGTTTTAAACAGACTATATAATTCATAAAAGTTATAACTAAATCGGCCTTTTATCAAGCTCGAGAAATAAAAAGTATAAATAAAAATAATAAAATTTTATCATTAAGTCTTGATCTTAACTTGATCTTGATCTTAAGGTAGGGGATAAGTGTACTCCACCAAAATTTGGGTATTACGCCCGAATTATGAAGGTTCGAAAAATCGATACTTTGAACACTTTGAACGTTTTAATGAATATTTTCCCAATTTGATTTTAGGGAAAATGAAAATGCCCAATGCACTTAGTTTATTCGTGCACCTAGCTCGGAACATCACAATCCGTTCCCAAAAATTTAGTAAAAAAAAAAAAAAATAGAAGCACAGCCAATTAACTCCTCAATTTCATTTACTAACAATATTTCCTCCTAAAAATAACTTCACCACTTTTCATCGTTAAATAAAATTTATTTTCAAAAAAAACATTTTAAACGTATCGCTCACACATCAAAAGCGTTTCCTATAATTAGCAGGGACTTAGTAAAAAGCACGTTGATGGATGATTTTACCATCGACCAAAGCCATTTAATGCGTTTCTATGTTTGCCTTCGAAAAGGGGGGGAAACGCTTGAGGGAGAGAATCTCTTGGCCACCCCTAACGTAAAATTATTTTTTATTTTTTTTAAAATTATCGGACGAGGCCGAAGTGGTATATAGTCATGTAACAGGAGAGTGCTTGCTATAGAAAAACGATTAATCAAAAAACTGTTTTGAGCAGCAGTACGCGCCAAATAAAAAAAAAAATTTTCCGGGCTAAAGGGGGTTACTTTGTTATTTTTTTTTAAAAATGCTCATTTCCATATTTTGTGTCACTCTCAGAACGATAAATTATTCAATGTAATAATCAAAAACGATACGTCTTTTTTTTCGAATGACGCCGGAAAAAAAACCGACGCGAATCGATGGGTACAAAAAAAAAAGTTTGAAAATCGCTCTCGGTTGTCGCGTTAAGTCTTGTTTATTGCCTGACGAGATTGCGACAATATTAGAAGATCGCTTGAGTCGTTTCATCGCAAATAAATTTTCTTTCCTTCTCCTTTTTTCTCTCTTTTAACTTTTAGCAAACGTTCCTCGATTCCAGAAGTTATTAAGGGGAAGCTTAAGAAGTTTGATAATGGATATTCTTAGGCAATAACCTGAGATATCACGAGTTTTGTCCGGTTTTAATCTTAAGATTAAATTAAAGCGAAGTTGGTTAATTGAATTTTGGAGAAGGTCGAGGGCGGGAAAGAGGAGAAGTTTAAAATATCATACGGTCGAGACAAAATTTGAGCTCAAGCGGAGTGGGCCAAGAAAAGAACCAATAGCAAAGAGAGATGTCATCCATACCAAATTACTTATTAATTAAAATTCATGGACCTTTCTCTTTTGTTTCGCGAATTTCCCTTTTCATTTTGTGCTCCTTTTTCACGAACCTTTTTTAACTCTATTGAGTAATTGCTAAACCCATTTCCCTATTGCCAATGCTAATGCTATTCTGGCGCCTTTTTTGTCGCCGTTTGCTTCCAACATCCTCTTTTGTTTTATTTTCCGGGGGGGAAAATTTATCCCTTCGAGCTGTATGAAAAAAAAGAGGGTGGCATTAACCGGGGAGAGGAGAGGAAATGCATTCCACTCGCTTTGATCGATAAATTTTTCGCAATTTTCTCCCCCGATTGTCGATTCGCCCTTGAAAAAAAAAATGTTTCATTCTTGCTCCATTACAAAATAACAAGCCATAAGACAAATCTCGACGAATCTAAATAAATAAACCATTTTTTTCCCTCATCTCCTTTTTTTTTCGTCTTTTAAGTTCGCTACTTTAAAAACATGAAAGTAGTTTACGCTTTTACTAAATTAGATGGGATAAATTAAGGGCAGGGGCGGGGAGGATGAAAAAAGACGCGGGGGGAGGAAAAGAAAAAGAGGTAAGGAAAATAGGGAGGAAAGGTGTTCTCTTTTCTTCCCCTGATTTCCAATTTAAATTTAACCAAGAATCATTGTTAAATGTTTTCTTTACATCTTCCTACCTAGAGCGGTTTTAATGTTAGCTATTTCCGGTTTTAGTAAAAACAGGAGCTCGTGGGGGAGGAGGGAATAAGAGGTCCCAACAAATCATTTAATAATTATTTTCCTTGTAAGAAAATTTTCCGTCGAGTTTTTGACCTAAGGAATCAATATTTAAATGAAACGAAAATTCCGTCTAAGTGGTCGGTTGTTTTCGAGTTGTTTTTCACTCTCGGAAAAGTTTTCAACCCTAATTTCTTATTTGTAACCTTTAATGAATCCCCCGTTGTAACCTCTTCCGCCTCCCGCCACGTAGCCTTTCTTCCCTGCGCCCCTATCTTTTCTTCCGTCGTGTAATTTGACGTAAACTTTCTTGTTAATATGAAGATTTCATTTTATCAACTTATGAATTCAGTCTCGACTTAAAAAAAATCAGGATTTTTAAAATTCGGCAAACAGACACATCCTGATATAAAATATTACGAAGAAGCTCAGTCGTAAATTTCAATTTCTGCATAACAAATCAAAACCTTTTCCAATAAAAACCGGCACCTGAGCAAAAATTCTTGACTTCCCAATAAAATATTTCCACTGGAGAAGAAAAAGAGACGGGGAGGGGAAAAAAAAACTTCGACAGTTAAAATATGCAAGGCTACGTTTCGAAATCCCATTAATAGAACGGCTCGAACGGGAACAAAAGGTTGAAGTAATCCTTTAGCTAAACAATATGGGTCCTTTGTTGGTGAAGGCAATTCAAACGAAAGAGACAAAGGACAAAATTAATACACAGCCCGTGCTATCATTTAAAGCAGAGACGAAACGTGTCATGTTTTTTGGATTTTCCAAAAGCAGGGCCGTGTAAAGGATTTAATCCTGTGCACACTTGTTGCAATAATAAGGGATCCCAATATCCGCCAATCCTGCCACTGCGGCCACCTGCCCTTGACGAGCTCCAGATTCCTTCTGACCCGAGAGGTAGCAATCTAGTAAGGGTTCAGGTAGGGGGCAGCAGTTCTACCAGTACTGGCTTAAGGCTGAAGACGGTAACAGTTGGCTATGCTTAAGTCCAGAAAGCATCGGCCATGCTAATGACGTATTCCTTTTCAGGCTCCTCCGATTGGGTTGTTCGCGCACTCCCTCCGAGATCTGTGGACCAGGATGAGGAAGGCGGAAGTCATCCTGGATGACAAACTCGGAGATGGATTTCACAGCCTGCACACTTACGTGGGCCAGACCCGTAGCAGAACCGGCTTTCGAGATCATCGAGGAAAGCCACCAAGAGCTGGACACCGACACCGACGACTCTGCTTGTCTGATATCAAAGAAGAGGAGCTGGAGGAGCAAGAGCCAGGGAATGGTGCAGTCCTGGTACGCAAGAGCTCCAGTTGCATCATTCAGCTCATTTTCTGTTACCCTGAACATTAACTCATATGCCTAACCTCTTAACGCTCACGGACATAACTGACTTATGGTCCGTCCAAAACTTAAAGCATAGTTCGCTTTGTCTTATAGCTATCCTTCCGAATCGTTGTTAATGTTTCCCCAAAATTTCGAAAAAATTTATGGTTACAGGGCAAGAGCTGGACACCGACACCGACACCGACGACTCTGCTTGTCTGATATCAAAAAACGGTCAAGATGCCAGGCAGTGATAGAGAAGAACATCTATTAGGTTTGAATGTTTGTGAGGCCAAGGCAACACTTGCCAGTGTCTTTCTCCATAGGCTTATTGAAGTTGAGGGGGCGGGGAGATATGTGCCCTTGCCCAATACCTATTTACTGATTGATACTGAGGCTAATTATCCCGAATGTCGAGTCCATGGTCTGTTGACTCGTCCGAAAGTCAATCCAGATTTGAAATCACCGTATGTCAACGCAAAGAAAGATGCTTGGTTACAGCACTTTCAAGTTGCTTCCCTGAATTTGGCTCCAGAAGAGTAGTGGAAAAGGAGGTAAGGCAAGGGACGCCTCAAAGAGCATTGTCCCTGGTGTGACTGCGGCGGTGAAGCCGAATGAAGTGGTTCTAATTATTAACATCGGATTTGAATACTTTGCATTTTTCAACTGTTGGTAATAGATTTAAAGGAAATGGCTGTCTTGTTTGTTTGCAAACAGGAATAAACAATCAAAAAAATCTAATATTACGCGGGAACTTTTATCCTTTCTTCCTGTTTTCAATATTTAAAAAGGGGTTTAGATCTTTTTGGGGGATTAAAAAAAAAGGGGGTGTAGTTTTTTCGGGGGAATTCAAAAAAGAAAAAAAGTCGAGATGGGATTGGGATTGGATGTACAATGGACCGATTGAATTCAATACTTTCATTTTTGCCTTTCAATTCATTCATCCTTCTATTGTATAATATATTTAAAATATGTTGCCCTAAACATTTTATTTTTTCTCCTCAATTTATCTGAAATTGTGTTTTGTGGTCGAAAATTCTGGTAAATTTTTATTGCAACATTTTCTTTAATTTTGAATTCTGCTTAAAATAGACCGTCATGGAAGTTTACTTCCACTTTGCGCCTTGTTATAAGATCCGTGTTCTTAAAATCGTAGGTAGCTATTTAAAAAAAAGCAGAAGAACACAAAGGTTTGTTTCTTTTTCCGACGTCTCCTAGTTGATAAATAAAGGTAAATTTTCCGATTTTTTTACGATGTTTGATGACGATAGGACATTAAAAAATGTAGCAGCTTATCCAAAAAATTTTAACAAGAAATTTTATTTCAGGATTTCTTTAATTCAATGCCTTGTTTTAGTAACACTATTCCTTGGGGCAAACCCAAAAGCAAACAAAGAAGTATTTTTTTTAAAGCTTTAAGAAAATTAGCGAAAGAATACATCGACGAGTTAGAAGGGAGTGAAGTAAAACAAAAATATATTTATAAAAGAATCGAAGTTTTAAAAAGAGAAGCTCGAATTCTCCGATTATTAAATAGAAAAGATCTGACGGACATTGAAAACATTTTTGAGGAGAATTTTCTTTATGTAGATTCTGATATCCTAGAAACATTCCTATGGCGACTGATTATGTGATTTGAAAAAACCTATATAAAATACATAAATGTTTCGAACTATTTATTGAAAAGAACTATAGTAACTGTCATCTATGAAAATATAATGCTCTTGAAATATTTCGTCCACCTTATGAAGATCCGCATCGTTTAACAGTTTATTAGCAACCGCTTCTTTTCTTAGATCTTCTACTTTTTGGAAAATCTCTTCTTTTTCTTCCTTATTCTTTGCTTTTACGTGCTTTTCCAAGAGGTGACTAAGACTAGTGAAAAATGCTAATTTTTTGCACAACGTTAGCATTAGCGGTGGAATAACACTAAGGTGAATTTACAGGCGGTGAATTCAATTTTTGTTTTAACCTTGAATCTCCCGTTCGAGAACTTAATCCGATGTTATTTATTAGAAAACTCAAGCCGAATGTAGGCAAGGACATGGGCCGTTCACCGTCTACGAGTGCAGGATCTTCCCAAGTTAAGGGAAGTCCTTCAAAGACTAAAGAAAAGCTCGAGGAGCAAGAGCCAGGGAATGATGCAGTCCTGGCACGCAAGAGCTCCAGTTGCATCATTCAGCTCATTTTCTGTTACCCTGAACATTAACTCATAAGCCTAACCTCTTAACGCTGACGGACATTACTGACTTAAGGTCCGTCCAAAACCTAAAGCAATCTCGACATAGTTTCGTTCGTTTTGTCTCATAGCTATCCTTCCGAATAGTTGTTAACGTTTCCCTAAAATTTCGAAAACATTTATGGTTACAGGGCATGTTGGTATGTTGGTATGGTTACAGGGCAAGAGCTGGACACCGACACCGACGACTCTGCTTGTCTGATATCAAAGACGAGGAGCTGGAGGAGCAAGAGCCAGGGAATGGTGCAGTCCTGGTACGCAAGAGCTCCAGTTGCATCATTCAGCTCATTTTCTGTTACCCTGAACATTAACTCATATGCCTAACCTCTTAACGCTCGCGGACATTACTGACTTATGGTCCGTCCAAAATCTAAAGCTCATAGCTTTCCGAATCGTTGTTAACGTTTCCCCAAAATTCCGAAAAAATTTATGGTTACAGGGCATGTTGAAATGTATTTGCTCAGTTTTTCCCTTTCGCTCAGCTGGTGTAGGAAAAAAATGGGAAGTAGTTTTCCACTTATTCCCTTTTCATTCCAGGTTGCTTTAGATTTTGGACGGACTATACGTATCTAGCAAGAGCCAAAAATAGGAAATCATATGTGGCTGGATTTGTAACTTCGCTGGTCCAAAATGATTTTAGGCTACCTCCGAGTATCAGGTTTACACTCGTTTCTCATAAGCTAAGTATAGTGAATTAATGTCAACTTGGTACTCGCAGGCAGCACAAAATCATTTTGGACCAGCGACTTGAGTCTGACTCCTCAAACGATTACTACGATGAAGTGCTAACGGATCATGAATCGAACAAGAAGTCCCCCAAGGAGATTGGTATTATCAGTCTTGCAAAAGTAAGAAGGATTTAGCAGGTTAGAATCACTCTGCGAAAATACGACATATTCTTTAGTGGCGGCTGCCAAAATTCTAAGGTCATCCAGTAGAACAACAATGAAGTCTTTTAATTTTTCCACAATAAGGAAAAAACCGGACCATATCCGAAAAAAGCCCCTAAACAAAAAAAGAGTGGGATGACACGTGAGAAACATCAATAAACACAAATCCCTTGTTACCTTTCATTTTTTTCCTAAAAGGTTAAAGGAGGAAAAAAAAAAAAGTCTTTTGCTACGGAAACGTAAACAGGAAGTGTTAACAATAAGATTACGTCAACATCTGAAGTGTTGCCATATGTCGCATCGATATTAAATCAGGGAGGCGGGGGAAGGAAGAATACGAAAAAAAAAACGGAAGGAGGTTAAAAAAAAAAAAGTCAAAAAGGTTTCGCGAGGAAGGTTTGAGGGAAAGTGAAAAATCCTATTTTCCCTTCAAGAAAATGGGTTCAAAATAGAGTCTCAACGATATGTTATCTTTAAAAATATTCCAGTCAATGTCAGATGCATTAACACATTATTGTTTTCACTCTTTTGCCGTTGAACAAGAAAATATATTCTGCATTATACGATTTTCAACTTTTCCCAGACTCCATTCATATTTTCAGTTTCCTTTATGCTTACGAATGATCCTATTCCGATGAAAAGTCAAAGGCACGAAAAGCATTTTCGGAAAAAAAAAGGGAATCACATACATAGTGACGCAGTCTATCAAATTTTCAATTCGTTTTTTAAACAGAAAGAAAGGTTTCATTTATAAATAACCTATTTTTATTTTTTCGAATCGAAATCCTAGTCGGGCACAGGGGCAACAATTTTGTGTTCCACGTTGGAACACAAAATGATCCGGAGACGCCAACTCACTTGGTGGGTTCAAAATTAGTCAAAAGCGTGGATGGTCTGGTGAGGCCGGACCTATTGAAATGCGGCAAGTTGCGCAAAATGTTTGCGGTGGCCGTAAACTTCCTGTCGTTGGATGAAAATGAGTTGGAGTGGATCTGCCAGGGATTTTCTCACTCTCGGCCTATCCACTTCGGCAATTACGCGGAGGTTCCGGCTCTCACCTTCTTCAAGATCAGTTCTTAATATCCCGAAGATCTAAAACTGCCATTAGTCAACACAATAATGTGGGGGCGCCTTCAAAAAAAAAAAAAACTGCGGCATTTTCAGGAACTCATTCTGCGGCCTTTTTCCCTTTGTTCTTCTTGTCGAAAAAAAAGAATATATATTTATAGTGAATATTTTTCCAATAGATAAATTTCACACGTGTAAAACTTTCACGGTTCTTCTTCCCTTTCCCTCCAAACTTTTCCGCCTCCTCAAAAAAAAAAAAAACTGGATTCCGGTAAATGTTTACTAAAATAGGATAAAGTTTGATCCTTGTTTTGAGTCTCTTTACGATTTTTCAAGCGTTTTCGCTTCTTCCTCCCTCTCCTCCTGCCAATCCTCATCCCCTTCCTCTCCTGGCCCATCTTTTATTCCACGTCGATAAATATTGAACGTGATTTTATCGCGTGAAGCATTTACTCAAAAAAAAAAATTTTCCTTCCAACTTTTTTTTTTAACAAACAAAATATTTTTTTCCCCATTGTTTCTTTTTTTTATATCTTGTCAAACTTTTAAATATCGGTGTGGGTCTCCGAATAGAATCCATCAACACAGAAAAAAAAATCCTCTTTTAAAAAAGAATATTTTGCACGAGCACGTTTTTAAGAAATATGGGGATTAAGTGTGCAGCAGTAGCTGGAGAAGAGGGAATATTCCTGTGTGGACAATCCCATTCAGAAAATTGTCAAGAAAAAGGACTATTTGCAAAAGAGGTATGTTGCAGGCCAAGAATTACATATCAAATTGTAAATACTGTACAGTTCATAGTTTACTAAGTAAATGACCCGTAATTTGCCCGTGAATAACTTCAAATAGGACACTCCATGACTAACTTTTACTCTTCTTTGATTACAGGTTCAAAACAAGGTCGTTCATCTTGGACCATTCGGAGCACTCCATTGCCCACAAGCTCCGCAGGTTGTTGCAAGCTGAAAAACCCAAGTACAAGCAGCGCCGGTACGACTTCTGCGCCAACATATGCGCCATGTATGCACTGTCGTCGTCGGCCATCCACGAATTCAGGGCAAATTTCGACGAAAGTGAGATATATCATGCCCTCAAGTCACTCGGCTGGTCGGACAGCATGAATAGTACACTCGACCTATTGTTTGCAGAAGTTGCTGAGGTATGTCGATGAAAGTAAGTGTGAGTGTCAGTGTCAGTGTCAGTGTCAGTGTCAGTGGATTTCGGTGGAAAAGTTCGCACCCATTTAGTTGCACAAGAAGGAGATCGCCTAGGCTTTGCCTTCGTACGTCGAGTACTGTACAGAAGACAGTATAGGCGGTAATAACTTATTCGACAAAGAAGGGAGGACTAAACTCACAGAATGTGAATTCTTAGATCGTTTCGAGAAGGATTTACACCAGATAATGACCTTGGATTATGTTTCTAGGTACACGATGAGTCACGCCTGTGAATCACGGTATGAGGTGCAAAAAATTATAACCTTTCTCATAAGGTAAACAAGAGAGGATGAGTATGATTAAAACAACGTTTAAGGTTGAATAGGTTCATTCTTAATGAGATTAAAATTTCGAGCATATAAGGTCCAGTCAGTCTCGAGTTTTAAGAGCTTACGTCACGTTGCGTCACATAAGCTAAGTATCACACGTAACGTAACATAAGCTCTTACAACTCGAGACTGACTGGACCTATAAAAGAAAGAATTTTTTTCGATTTTTTTCATACATTTTTGAGATTTGAGTTATTAATCATCAATAGCAAAAAATCTAAAAATGGCCAACGGATGCTTAAAATGCATTTATGTGAAGCACATTAGTGTAACGATTGAAATATTGGAATCCATGGAATGCATACACCCAATGCATGGAGAAAACTTTCCATGCATGAAATGTACAATGTTGGCAGGAAATCAAGAGTTCTAAAAATGGCAAACGGCAAGAGAATTTAAAAACGGCAAACGGGTGTTTAAAATGCATTTACGTGAAGCACATTGCAGGGATGGAATCAGGTCCCTAAAGTTCCTAAAAGTACCTAATTTTATATTCGGTCCTTAAAAAGCCCTGTTTTTGAAAATTGGTCCCTAAAAGTCCCTAATTTTAAATTTTTCCCATATTATTGGAAAAATTAACATAATTAAATCCCAGTTTTAATCCAAGCTCAGGAATTTTTTCTAAATTTTTCCCGATCTCAGAAATTTTTTCTGAATTTTTCTAAATTTTTTTAAAGTTTAGAAATTTTTCTAGAATTTTTTTTTCGAGCTCAAGAATTTTTCGAAAGTCTTTCTAGAATTTTTTTCAAATATTTTCTGTTTTCAGGATGTTTTTCTAAATTTTTCTTCTTAAGCTCAAGAATTTTTTTCTAAATTTTTCAAGCCCAGATATTTGTTCTGAATTTTTCTGGAAATTTTTCTCAAATACATACTATTTTTCGTTCCCAGGAATTTTTCCTAAATTTTTCTCGAGCTCAGAAATTTTTCTAAATTTTTACCAAACTCAGAAATTTCTTCTAAATTTTTCAAGAATTTGTCCGACGTTAATAATTTTTTTGGAGCCTTGTCGGGATTTTTTCCGACTATTTTTCGTGCTTAGGAACTTTTCCTAAATTTTTCTCAAGCTCAGGAATTTTTTAGGATTTTTCCCCAGCTAAAAAATCTATCAGGAATTTTTCTGAATTTTTTTCTAAATTTTTTCCGAGTTCAATGTTTCAGAAATTTTTTCTGGATTTTTTTGCAAGCTTAAAAATTTACCAAAAATTTTTTCATGGTCAAGAATTTTTTTTAGAATTTTTTCGTGCTCGACAATTTTTTTTTTAGGATTTTTTTAGATTTTTTAAAAAAAAATTTCGTGCTCAAAAATTTTTTTTAAATTTTTTCTGAATTTTTTTTTGAGCTCAAGAATTTTTCTGGAATTTTTTCAAGCTTAAAAATTTTTCTTAAGTCTTTTTGTGATTTTTCCCCAGCTCAGAAATTGTTTTTGAAGTTTTTCTCTTAGCTGAAGAATTTTTTTGGAATTTTTTCCCAGACTTTTTTTGAGTTCCAAAAATTTTTAAAGATTTCCCAAAGTGGAAAAAAAGGGAAATAACTCTTAAGGAAGGTCCCTAAAAATGTCAATCTTGGTCCCTATAGTCCCTAATTTTAGTTACTAAACCTGGTTCCATCCCTGCGACATTAGTGCAACCATTGAAATTCTTCAATCCATGGAATGTATACACCCAATGCATGGAGAAAACTTTCCATGCATGAAATGTACAATGTTGGCAGGAAATCAAGAGTTCTAAAAATGGCAAACGGCAAGAGAATTTAAAAACGGCAAACGGGTGTTTAAAGTGCATTTATGTGAAGCACATTGGTGCAACGATTGAAATATTGCAGTCTACGGAATGCAAAAAAAATGTAAAAAAACAATGAGCCCATAGTCATTGGCCATGGGCCAATGAGGCCATAATCGACAACGGAGACCACATAAACAACGGGTGCTCTGTTTGCCGCCAAGGGGAATTAAAAGAATACGTGATATCGCGGATTAATGTTGTTGAAAAACCCAGTAAGTAGTCGAAACGAAGTTCAGAGTAGTGTGTTATTTTAATATGATGATTTTTTTTTTTATTCCAACAGAGCCCAAATGTAACGTCTGCGAGAAGGTGTTTTCCTTCAAATCAAACTTAAAAAGACACGAAAGAGTGCACCAAGAACAACAAGTTTACGAATGTGCTAAGTGCAGGAAAAAAATAAAAAGAAGGGACAACCCGTGAAAAAAAGGAAATACATAATTATGTATCTAAATTGGCGGAATGGAATTATGTATTTTTAAATGAGTTTTATCTATTTTTGCTGATAATTTAATAAAAAAATATTAAATTTTGGGTCGTTAATTTTTTTTTTTTATAAATAAATACTTAAAAACTTACTAAAAAAGCATAAAAATACATGATTCCATTCCGCCAATTTAGCCACATAATTATGTATAAAATAGGTAGGCTTTTTTTTTCTCGGGAATCTAGTTAGACATATACAAAAATGTAAATAAATTTTTTTTGATTTTTAATAATTTTTAAAATTTTGTTTTTTTACATTTTTACATTTTTATTTTCCCAATACATGGAGAAAACTTTCCATGCATGAAATGTACAATGGTGGCGGGAAATCAAGAGTTCTAAAAATGGCAAACGGCAAGAGAATTTAAAAAATGGCAAACGGGTGTTTAAAATGCATTTACGTGAAGCACATCAGTGCAACGATTGAAATATTGCAATCTACGGAATGCATACTTCCAATTCAAAAAACAACAAATATTAAACCTAATCGACACAGGATTAAACATGTCCGCATCAGGAATTTTTAATTGTGAGTTCGGTATTTCCTTTCCCATTCGAAATTCAAATTCACTACAAGATTTATTATCAGGATTGTTTTTTATAAGAAAAGGATACATTCTACTTTTTTATTAAAATTCCCCCACAAAAAAAAAAATCCCTCCAACAGGAAAATCCATTTCTTTCGGAAAAAAAAATAAACTGTCTATATTGATGGATTAATGTATCGTTCAGTTGTTTTCTACTGCAACTTTGATTGAAAATGTCTTGCGACTCAAGATCAGAGATTAAACTTTAATATTGATGACATTTTTTCCTTAATGAATGGATTTTTAGTGATAAACCTCACTCCCTCAATCTTTCCCCCACATGGGAATTTTCTTAATCTCCCGTTGAATCTTATTTCAAGAAATGGGGGAAAACTCAGGGACACTTTCAACTCAAAAAAAAAAAATATTGACCTATATTTCGAATCCCCATCTCCATCTCCCCGAAAAAAACTCTTTTACATTTTCTCCCCTTCGAGTAATAAAAAACTGTTCCGGGCAGATGCAAAAAAAACCGTTCGATTTATTATTAGTCCTCGTATTTAAATAATAGCATGTCCGGCAGTGGCTAAAAACATTTTCACTCGCCCGTGGGACTTTGCGTGGCTAAAATTCATAAACGACATTTATTACTTGTTAACAAGCATTCAAAAATATTTAAATGCAAATTTTAAATGCTGTCGTTGAAAATAATAATACGACGTGATTAAATACTAATACATGGTAATCGGTTGGTTTGGTCGAGATCACTAGTCAGGCGATGATATCGTAATAATTTAAATTTTTAAGTGTAAAGATATTTTAGTATAAATTAATAGATATAGGGGATGGCTTTGACGCCTACCGCCGTGGGTCGATACGACCTAAACGATGAGCTGGGAGCGGCAGGAGGAACTTTTACAGCTGCCGATTGGGCGACTCTCGATGATGACGAGCGTGTTGAGGCCCTGACAGGATTTTCATTCAGCGCGGTAACTTCTAGCCACCGTCTGGATAAGTCTTGTAGATGGTGAAGGGCTTCGATGTATACTGGAGCAGGAGGGACAATATCGTTGCCCTCATTAATATCCTCTTCATCTGTATCATAAGTTTTATCGGTTGTATCGTTACAGCGATTAGAAATAATATTTTATAAAATTTTATTTTCAGTGTCATCTCGTGCACTTTTATTAAATCATTTTCTAAATTTATAATTTCGTTAATGTCGGTCATCTCATTTTTCATCGTAAGAGGTAAGGCTTGTAAGAAATCTTCGACATCTTCCACTCCGAAAATGAGGATGATAAGGCAGGGAAAAAAATGTTTCGCGCCAAACCGACTTTGTTTCATCACTGAACAAAATAATTAGAGAAAAAAATAAATTGTTGCAATATTGACTCGGCAGGAATATACAGGTCGAAAAAACGTAAATAAGCTATTTAACTGTCCGACATACTGAGTGTCCGACTCTTGTGTCCGACTTGGGCCGGCGTCCCGGTTACCAGTGTCCGACCTTACAGTTTTTACTGTATATGTATTATTTCACATTATATATATTAATTTAGCGAAACGAAAGGAATCAACCACTAGACCACTTGGGTATATGATTGACGACAAAACAAGCACTCGGGCGTTAATAGTCTACCCTAGGAGTGTAGAAAAGAAAGAAATAGAAGAGGGTAAGTATGTGGTATTTACCTCATCCTCTACATTTTAGCCCGGCACAACGGGCTAAAAAAAACTAAAAAAATATTAATTTAGCGAAACGAAAGGAATTAACCACTAGAGCCTTTGGATATATGATTGACGACAGAACAAGCACTCAGGCGTTAATAGTCTACCCTAGGAGCATAGTAAAGAAAGAAATAGAAGAGGGTAAGTATGTCGTATTAACCTCATCCTCTACATTTTAGCCCGGCACAACGGGCTAAAAAAAACTAAAAAAATATTAATTTAGCGAAAGGAATCAACCACTAGAGCCTTTGGATATATGATTGACGACAGAACAAGCACTCAGGCGTTAATAGTCTACCCTAGGAGCATGGTAAAGAAAGAAATAGAAGAGGGTAAGTATGTGGTATTTACCTCATCCTCTACATTTTAGCCTGGCACAACGGGCTGAAAAAAATTAAAAAAATTGCAATTTTTTTTTTCAGATTTTGTTCATACAAACATTACCTGCGATTTTGGAGGTACTATCTATCAAGAAAGTAAATGACCATCCTTCTTGTAAAAATGGGCATATCTGCAGTTTGGAAATTCAGGTATAAAATTGCCCATTGATGCATGAAAAAAGGTCGGATCTTTTTCGAGGAAGGGTTTTTACGACCTCCCGACTCAGCTCTCATAAGAATTTGAAAATTGTTGAAATCCTGTGGAAATTTATCAGATTTTCTAACAGGCAGTCGATTATGAATGATAAAAAAAATTTTAATAATCACAATTTTAATTATTGATTATTTAATTCATAATTATTCAAATGATTATTTATTTATTAATCATTTAAATCTTATTAATTGATCAAAAAAATCTTTTATTCATAATAATTGCTTAAAATTAATTAATTAATATTTTACAAATTAATAATTGATTAATTAATTAATTTATTGGTTAATGATTAATTTTTTAACTAATAAGTATTGACTAGTTATTTAAACGATTATTTATCAATCAATTATTTTCTTATTTAAAGATTAAAATAAGCGATACGATTAAAAATTATTAATTAATACGTTTCAAAAATTATAATTTATGAATGTTTTTCATGATGGGAGAAGTTCGCATTTCCGCATTTATCCTTTATTTAAGGTTTTGGGGGGGGGGGGGGGGGGTCCAAAAGTTCGCATTTCCGCATTTATTCTTTATTTAAGGTTAGGGGGGTTCTAAATTTATAATTGTTCCCCTAAAAATATGGCTGCGCTGATATTTCATGATTACTCGTGCTTTTTTTTAAAATTTACTCTCATGTTTTAAAAATTTTTTTGACAACGTTTGATAAAACGTTTTTTCTCATTTCTTTTTAATGCCAATAACGAATAACCGAATAAATATATCAATAATAAATTATCATAATTAATAAATTTCTGGTCGAGGGCTTTTCTGCGTTAAAAGCTTTGAAGTATTGGTAACCCTAATTTTTACACCTTTCAATTTTAAAAAGAGATTTTGATTTTTTCTCAAACAATAAAATCCTAGTTGAGCAATATTGCTGTGGTTTAGCATGTTCTGTCGATTTCTAATAATTTAAATTCATTCTATTTCCTTCGTTTGAAGTTTGTTTCTTTAAAAGTAATCCCTTAGCTTTTTTGAAGCTTTTTATAATTTTTAAGAGGTCGTATTAATTAATTATTTAATTATTATTTGTCGTATTTACTAATTTACTGATCGATTTATAAAATTATTGACAAATAAATACTCAAATAATTAATTAATACTTAAAAATTAAATAATTAATCAATAATCAACTCCTTTAAGTTCAAAAATCCAACTAGCTTTTTCAACCTTATGAATGAATGAATTAATTGATTAATTAATTAATTAATTAATTAATTAATTAATTCAAGCTAATATATTATTTTTTTGATCAATTAATAAGATTTAAATGATAATAAATAAATAATCATTTGAATAACTCAATTAAATGATCAATAATTAAAATTGTCATTATTAAAATATTTATTATCATTCATAATCGACTGCCTGTTAAAAAATCTGATAAATTTCCACAGGATTTCAACAATTTTCAAATTGTTATGAGAGCTGAGTCGGGAGGTCGTAAAAACCCTTCCTCGAAAAAGATCCGACCTTTTTTCATGCATCAATGGGCAATTTTATACCTGAATTTCCAAACTGCAGATATGCCCATTTTTACAAGAAGGATGGTCATTTACTTTCTTGATAGATAGTACCATCGTTTATGAAAGAGATAGTGAAAAAACCGTCTTTAAAAGATTAAATGGAATAAAATTCAGATCTGCTAGACAGTACTTCGTTATGGAAGTAGACTGAAACAAGCTTATTGATTTCAAGCAAAGTACATTTAAATGCTCTTACTTTACAAAAGAGGAAATTGATGTAAAATAGCACATCATGCTCGTGCCTAAGAAACCTAAAATGAATAGTCATAACGCGCCTAGTCAAGGAAGAGTGTGGGTCATCCACGGGTTTCTTGCGCGTGTTTAATGGTTAGAAAAGAAAGTCAATTTGATGTTTGGCAAGGACGCGGATCGGTATGCGCCCAAAATACATGATAAGTTAAAAGGGATGACTGAGAGTGCCCATTTATCAGTTTTTTATTAATAGTTGAGCTTATGGCAAAAAGCATAAGTGTCGCGCATGCAGTTAGGCGTGCGAAAGAGAAGGTTAATAAAAACGCTTTCGTTTATTAGATACGGTTCCTCGTTAAAAATAATAAGAAAATTCCTGAGATTTTTCATGTTATTTGTATAACAAATCAGAAGGAGGCATAAGCTTAGTATGGGGCGATGGTCTTTTGCTAAAGTTAAGAAATTTGGATAAATATGGCCTATGGCTGTTTATATAAATTTTTGTATCCATTATTTAATCTCAATATAACGCTAATCCATTTGTGAAAATTCTAATGCGGTTATTCTTATTATAGAATCACTCACAAGAATCCTTTCGAGAACCAATAGGGAGGGACAAGATAATCGTTTGTGAATTTAACGATAAAAAATCACTGGCGTCCCAATCCTGTTAATGATAATTTAAAGTTTCATGTTATTTCAACCCACCAAAAACAACTCACTTGCAAAAAACCCAGCCAAGTTCTTTTTCGGCCTTTTAAAGTTTTGAGATCTAAAAGTTGGCCAAGTTTTAGGAAGCCACAATACGCCAAATCTTTCAGCCATTTACAGTAATGAGATCGAAAAGTTGGCCAAGTTTTTTTCCTTGCTAAATTAGTGCAAAAACTTGGCATTCTTTATTTGAGTTAATATACGGAATTGTAAAAAGAACCTTCCTACCATATGTTTTTAACAGCAATTACAGACAATGCTTAATAACTTTTGAATTAATTTCTTAATTAGTATTTTTGTAATTTTCTGGAGCTCTATGACTAATAATTTACAACATGTTCAAATTTCAGCTGTCTAAGTTGTCTAGAACTAGTAGAACAATTTGATGAATCAATGAATACGTGAATCAGTCAATCACCCTTAAAACAGCTATCTTTAGGGTGTTGTAAGTCAGCAATGGCTGAAAATCGAAACTTGAAATTTTGTCTAGCTATAGGTAGGGTGGAGATGTTCAGAATACAGAAAGAACGAGATTTCTGTCTTTTTTCTAAACGGAGATATAAGGTCGACAAATATCCATTTTTCCCACTTTTGATGCTTCCTGTAAAACATGCTTGTGGCAGTGCATCATCAGTCGGTTATGCGTTTAAGTCTTTTTTTTTTATTAACTTGGCTGCATGCACTGCCGTGCATGTAGATAAGGAGGTTCTCCTTATGGTGGAAGACTTGATCGCTACTATCGGGTTTTCACATCAAAATATATAATGTAAACTATGGAAATATTAAAAGTAAGTACGGGTGTTGTAAGGGGTTTACTGATCAAAATAATGAAAAAAAAATTTAATTCTTTATGTTATTATTTTTTAGGTGTCAGTATAATTATTTCCCGTTTTAACCCCTTTTCCCAGGTACCCACGACAGGTTACCCAACAATTTAGATGAGATGATTTGCATCATTCGTCCCATTTTCTGCCACCCTGAACTTTAAACCCAGTTGTCTAATTTCTTGACGCTCATGGACGTTACTACCTGACATGATCCACTTTATTACTCTAATTAAGAGAAAAGTCAATAGTTTCTCTTCTCTTCTTTCTTAAGAAAAAAATTTAACAAAAAAAATTCATCAATTGGTTGTAGATAAATAATTTCATCAAGATGTTCGAATTTTGCCGACTTCATTACCATCCTTCTGCTCGCAAAAAAACCGACGAAGCTATCAATTTGGCATTGTATTAGTAAAGTTACTGTGAAATAGATGAAGGTTAACAGTTCGTATGCTTAAGTTTAATTCGAAAAGTCTCACGACAACTTCAGGACTCGATCATCCAGAAGAGGTATCTTAAGGAAATCACCAAACGCCAAATTGCTGCATGAAGGCTACCTTGGCCTTCTATGGAACATCTCCCTTCAACCCTCAAACGGAAGACGCTACCAATGTCATCATACAAAAACCGGAATCCGTGGCCACGGAGGAAACTAATAGATAAGTCATCTATTGTCTAGGTTAAGATTTTATTTAATATAAATTGTATTCATGCTATCAGAAAAATGTTCCATTCAATTATTTAAAAATCCATCGTGGCAATATTTTTGCCAATGAATTTTTTTGCTGATTTAGAATGCAATAACGTTTTTAATAATAAAGTGTGAATTCTCGAGGAAGTCTCATTGAGAATTCTAACGATTTCTTAATTTCAAATTTTAAAATTGAAGATGAATCGTATTGTGTATATAACAACATAGGGAGATTCCTATACTATATAAGAATCATGACCTGTTGAGTGAAACACAGATCACCGTAATTTTTTTTTATATTCAATTACTTCTGAAGACTCTTGAGATCTAAAAATTAAAATTCAAGTGCTTTTTTATCGTAATCTGCAAGTCATAAATTTTTTTTTTTTTCACGCAACTAGCTAAGAGAAAAAAATCGTCAGTGTTCTGAAAAATGTTTAACTTAAAAGTTTTAATTTTAGCAGTAATACTGTACTGTTGCTCTTGCAGCAGCTACCCTGGCGGTAAGTGTTAACAGTGCAAAAAAAACGGTGACCACCCGTACAAAAGACGTTTTTTTTTTTTTAAAGTTTTTCTCTTTTATGCAATTTTTTCATACCGTAACCTTCATTTTTTTTCAGGTCCTCCAACCACACGACCTATGACTATGCTGCACAGCAGCCGTTACAGGCACAATAGCCACAAATGTAAGCAACGTCACGACACAGAGAATTTATTTATAAATCTTCATTCACTAATAAAGCGCAGCAAAAAAATCTTAAGACAAAGCTTCAAAAGCAAACATTTTAAAAAAAATTAATACAGAATTAGATTATTTGGCTCGATTGCCTCACAAATCAAATTATTACGACTCAAATATCGTCATCGGGCAGGCCACTGCGGCCTGTGCCCTGAAGATTTTTCTCATTGCACGCACAGAGTATGGTTTTCATAGTAACCACAGAAGAACCTTGTAACCCTCATGAGTTGAGATCAAAATCAGAAGAACGTGATCAATTTTTTTTTTCCAGATAAAAATCGAGCTGTCTGTTTAGACGTCAAACGTCATACATCTAGCCTCATCCCTTAACATATTAATTAAAGTCGGGATAGAATTAAACCTAAGGGATGAGGGTGGACCTGGAACCTCCGTGCACTTCGTGCTTAATAATCGGTAATTCTTCACATATTTGTAATTTAATTTCTTATGATTTAACAAATAAAAAAAAGGAAAATTTTTAAAAAGATTTAAAAAAAATTCTTGCTGATCCCCACCATTTTTTCCGGCCCGCGAGAAAAAACTACAATCCTTTTTTAAAAAAAATCAAGAAAACATCAAAATATTTAAGACGTTTCAATATTCTGCCTTGTCGCTTCCGGGTTTTGAGGTTTCTGATAACTAGGCCTACCTTGCGGTCTCGCTATTCCTTTCACAACCTCCCCTTTTCCAGACGCAAAATCCCTTCCTTTCCGTTAATTATAAATCCTTCTTATGGCCTTAAACTTAGTACACAGCGGCTTCTTCTTTATTATTATGTAGAAAACAGGAAGGGAAGGTCGGATTTAAAGGGCGACATTCTATTTCCTATATAAATCTTTGTTTATAAAATTCATATTTGATTCTTCCCCTCCCCGTTCTTTTGATGAAAATATCTTACATCATTGTCAAAAGAATTCTTCTCCGGATTCTTCTACTACCTTCTCTCTTTATAGAAAACACAAAAGGTAATAGAGGGGAAAATAATTCTTTTATTATATTTGCTTCTCGTTAAAAAAAAAAATGAATTAAATTCCTTTTCTATTCGGGGTTGATTGCATTTCGTCAATGCGATTTATTCGCCCCCACCTCCCCCCTATTTCCATTATTATTAAATTAATAATTTTCGACGTTCGCCACCTTTGATAATTCCTATTCAAGAAAAAAAATATTGAAGGGTTGATTGTATTTTTAAATAAAATTAAAGAACTTTGAAAAAAACTTCTGGTAATTAGTAGAAATAAAAGAAGGATAATTAAGCCATCGTAAATTTGATTGTGCCACCCCTCGAAAGGCAAAAAAAAAGTTCATATACATATTCAATTAAGAAACCCGCGGGTTTTTTGAATGAGAGGGAAGGGGGAGGGGAAAAAAAGAAAAATCGTTCACGGATTTTCGAGTAAACGTTCTCATGGAAAACGATATAGCGTGCGGATATTGCATTAACGCCGAGGTTTTACCAAACCGTTAAGTCTAAGGTAAAGTGTTAGAATTTATAATTAAATTCAAATCTTTCATCAGATAAAAGAACGAAATGATTACAAATGTTTTTATAGTATCGTAAACAGTGACGGCTATTCATTTAAATATTTCCTTTCTGCCACGAGTAAAATTCTCAAAGGGGGAAAAAAAGTGATTTCTTGGTTTTAAAAACGAAAACAGGCTTGAGGGCGAACTGGAGAAAGTTAATGAACGTCTCTAATGAGGTTGAAGGCTATTCTGGGGGATGACTCATAGATAAATTTTTTAATTAGTCTTCAAGAGCTGCAAAAAACAGCAGGTTAAATCTCAAGCAGACATCAAAATTAAGACACAAGTATTAAAGGAAGAACCCAGCCACTATTTTGGCTGTTAAGGAGAGAAATACCAATATTTGTATCATCATGGAATACTGTGATGGGGGCAGTCTTGACTCCATCATAAAAAGTAAGCAGGCCCGTAGCCAGCGGGGGGGCATTTGCCACCCCTAAAAGGTCTGTTTGCCCCCCCTAGAGAGGTAGCTATTTGCCTCATGGGAAGAATAATCGATACTCATCCTGGCCAAGAAAAATTTATAGTTTCAATCAATACATAACCCGTAGCATGTTAATTAATATTTTAAACTGCGCTTGCGGTCATCTGAAATCATTTTGTGGAACCATAACTTATAAAATCATCTAGTGATAAATATTTAAAACAGAAATGCTTAAGGATGTAATGGGCAAGATCAGCATCTCTAACATTCCTTTTTTAAATCAGGAGCAGCTACAGAAAATGGTTCCAGCTTTGGGAGACAGAATTAAAATGAATCAACTTTTAGGAGGCGGAGGCAAAGTAAACTAAGACTCGGTGTACGACGATATCTTGGCGCAAAACACGCTTACCAAAATATACTTATTCATTATATCGCTCACTTTTTTTTCACATACCCTTCCATGCCATTGCTCATCCGGATATTGACACTCATTTTTCTTCTCTTTCCAGACTTCAAAAGTCCTGAAAATCGTTTCTTATCGTATTTGCTCACATTGACCGCCTCCCCTGACTTCCGGCAGTATGATTTTTGTCGGAAATGCCAGGGGTGGTATTCTAAGTCGGGGCTCGTCCGCTACCACAGGAGCGACAGGTGTGGGAGCTTAGGAGCTTGGTTATTGTATGTAATGAAATTAGTTTAAGGTTTAGGCGGTGACACATAAGGAGGACTTGCAACTCTTACTATTTCTTGTGGAGGCATATATGGATACATTGGAGGAGTAGGCCTGACATAATACAGAGAATTATGAGTTGTAATATCTGGGACTAATTGGCTGACAGTAATAATGGGTACTCGTGTACAGGTATTTTCAATTACATTAGGAGTAAATTCAAAATTCCATTCAGGTTAAACTAAGTTACCAAATTAACTTGTGTTTTCTAGTTATGATTTTTTTTTTTTTTGGTATCATCAGAAATTGGCAATACCAGGCAACAGTAATTGGTTAGGTTAAAGTGTGGAGTTAACATTTTGTTCGGCCAACCTAATTCTTGTTACAACTGATTGACATTTCTTAAATCATCTTAGATCATTTTTTTTTTTTTTTTAGTAGCGCGGCCAAGAAAGCAGGGGAATTGGTTCGTCTGGAACCGCCTGTCGTCGAGTCCCCACCGCAATCGCCAGCCGCCGAGCCCCCACCGCAATCGCCAGACCCTCCGACTTCGCCGGTCGCCGACTTCAGCAGCCGCTTCACCAGCCACCAGCCGTTACCACCGGACTTCGAGCGGGAGCTCAAGTACGTGAGGGAGAAAGTAACGGGGAAGATGGAGAATCCCCGTCACAGGGAGGCCATTGAAAAGGACTTGCTCCTCGTCCATTACATCCATCAGAGCATGACGAGGGGCAAAGTACAGGATCTCAACTCCTTTCGGTAAGTTTTAATTCCGCATGTTTTGCTTCCGACGTAATCGAATCGTAATTTTTAATGGTTTTCTTTGCAGCTATCAATTGTGGCTGGTAGCGGATGCCGTCATGTTTGTTTCGGAAAAGGCCAGAACTGAGGTCACGGTGTCGGGGATGCTGCGAGAGGAAAGAATGAACGAGCTCATGCGGGCTTTTGGATTCGTCGCAGGAGGATTCCACAAGGCAGCAAAGGACGGGTACCGAAAGCCCGCATGCGCCTTAAAACTTCACCAAATGGTAAGAAATTTAACAATTTCATTTCACATCAACGGATTTAAGGAGAATCTGAACGAGGTAAGGCTAACCGTTTTTTTTTTTTCATTTCAGCTTTCTAAACTAGTGGAATTTGAAAGCTTCCTCATTCCGGCCCGCGTGTGGACAACCAAAACGATCGACGAAATGGGAAAGTTTAAAATTATGTACAGCAACGCATACTTTCGGTCGCGCGTTCTTGGCCCGGCTTACAGCGGGGACAGGACATACCGCCGCAGCAGGGCGAGGGAGGAAGCGACCATGCCTTGTTTTGAAGATATATCCAAGGTAATTTAATGTCGACTGATTTGATTTGATAGAAAGGAAATTTGTAAAACAAACGTTCTCGATTTCGAAATGAGACCAACTGGTTTTTTCATTCAATAAATTCATACATAGGTTATTTCTTTGCTGGCCAAGTTGTACTTTCATTTGCCCCGGTCGGTATTTTAATGATTATTTTTTTCGATCGTTTCAGGTCGATAAACGCGCCACCGACGTGCTAAACCGTTGGGTCGGCAAGCTTGAGGGAAAAAGGACAATCACGGAAGAAGAGTACTATTCCTTGATGCACGCGGCACTCCAGTCGGTGCTCTTCTTTAACAAGAGGCGCTCGAACGAGCCAGCAGCAATGCTGGTCGACGAGTTTGCCGATCGGGTGCTTGGACAAGAGGCCGTCCGGACCAATTCCGTAAATGACATAAAATCGTAAATTTTTTTTCCAGCGTCTTAACAATTTTTATTGCTGACATTTTGGGTCTTCTCTCCTTCCAGGTGGTACCTCTGACCCAAAACGACCGCGCTCAAGCGGAGAAATATTCGGTCGTAACAGTCAGAGGGAAGCGGAACATCCCCGTGGCGGTCATTCTCGACAAGATGCAGGAGAAGGCGATCGGCATCCTCGTTTTCCCTGCCACCGCCACTTCTGATCTGTTCGGCCCCCGACTCTAGTTTATGTTCTGCTCTGTCTGTCTGTTAGTTATGCTCTGTCAATTCTTCTGCTGTTTCTCTCTTCATATGGTGTTATTGACCTTCTTCTGCTCTTCTTTCTAGTCACCATGTCTACGACGCCTAACCGCTTCCGGAATTCTAAGGAAAACCCTAATAAGGGTTTTTTAGTACACCACGTCGTGCTACACTTTCTCTGTGATTCAGTGGTTCTGCCATCTTTGTGATAGTGCTTCTCTATTTACGCTTTTGTTTATCAACTCTGTTTCCGGACATTTTAGATTTAAGTTTCAGTTTTAGTTTTAGTTTCAGTTTCAGTTTCGGTTTGACTTTTATCATTTGTAATCTTATATCGAGGCCGCTTCTGGTCTTTTGCTTTCTCATTTGTTTTTTCTGCCCTCTCCTACGTTGCTGAGCCAACTCAACGTGGGCACTTCCTCGTTCACATGGGGGACGCCCTACAGTATTTTACATAAGCTCCTGCGCATTGTCCCAATATTTTCTGTACTCAGGAGCCTGCGACGACTCGCACTCAGCTCTGTTCCATGTCTGGGTATCGTATTGCCCGTCTTTTTAAACGACTCATTGTTTTCAGGAGGAAAAAAAAGGGAAACTCAATAAAAGAAAGACTCAAGACATTAATTACGCAAGGCCGATAAAATGGTAAAACGGGGCAAAAGATCAAACTAAAAATAAAATTGATAATCATCATATACTTTTCCTCTTTAAAACACTTTTGCTGGAGAATAGCTGAACAATAAACAAAATAAAATTTATAATTTTAATTATTTTGGCGGCAAATGATTTTCGTATGGTCAAAAACCAACGAGTGGAACCATTTGCCTAATAGAATTGTCCCCACAACTGAGGGTAGAAAATTTTGTTATTATATTTTATTAATTTATTAAATGCAATTGTTGTCAGCAAACCATGTGAATGAGCCGATAGCCACAATATGTTATGAGATAATTTCATTATTTTTTGTTCTTTCATGACTAGAGGGCTGGGCTGGCCAAAAGACCAAGGGTTGCGAAGGTTTCCCAAACGCCCCAATAATCGATGGTGAAACCGATGATGGGCGTCCCCTCAGACTCCTACTAGATACGGGCAGTGACCTCTCCCTGCTAGCTGGGGTAGCCGGTACTCGGGTTTCAAGGACGACCACCCGTACACCGTTCGTACAATAATAGGTGAGGGCAATAACCCCTACTTGAAAATTAACAATCCCTCGTCACACCCGTTGGTCGTCCATGAGAATGACCTCTTAGGGATCGAAAAGGAAGATCCCGATTTAACCCTTAAACAATTCGCGGCATCCGAGGAATGCCTCACCCTCGACATTATAAAATTGCTTATGCCCGACGACTTACCCCCGGCGGTGGAAAAGAAAGCAATCTATCTACTGATGTCGTTCCGAGATTCAGTGAATTAATTTATCCACAGTATGACCCTCCAGATGCTCAAACACTTTACGACAAACGTCACAGGATCAAGAATATGAAAATAAGACCGAACATCAACCGGAAACATTCGCCAGAGAGAGCCAGACTAGCAGCCAGCGCCAGAACAGCAGATTAAATATCGGGAGCACCCACATTAATTTAATCTTAAAAAAAATTATCTCTAAAATTTAGCGGCCATTTTTCTGCTATTTAAATACGTTTTAAATTTTCCAAGTAATAATAATGCAACAAGACTTTAAATGCAAGTGCTATAACCTTTCTCCTTTGTAATCTCCATTCCCCCATGTACTTTTTTTTATTCTTGTATTTCCTTTCCCTTAGAAAAAAAAAAGAAGAAATCCGAAACGATTTCTTTTCTTCCGTTTGTAATAAAGATATTTCCTCAGATTCCTTCTAAGGGATTTATGATTTTTTTTAAAGGGATGATAATCATCTCAACTTCAGAAAATGAAAAACAACTCATAAGATTTTCCATCAAGAAATTTTTTTACGACCTTATGAAAGCCTATAAAAACATCAAAAACAGAGGTGTATATAAAAAAAATACCTTAAAATAATTTTCAAACGGTTTTTCAAGAAAAAAAAGAAATCTTACATGATAAGTTGTCTGAGAATTTTATTTTTTAACATGAGCTGGATTTCTTTACCGGATAAAAAAACAAGTCCCTCAGTTATTCTTATCTTAACGGTCTTTTCTAAACCGTTTTGATCTTCACATATCCTTCCGGTCAGAAAAAAAAACCTTTTCAACTTGGGGGAAATTTTTTTTTCACTCGATAATTCTCACTCTGTGACTCTTCATAAACTCAATGTGTAAAAAAAAAAGTATAAAGCGTTCTCGATTCTTTTCATCGCATTTTTCCCCCGACTCAACGTCATCATCCTCCAAGCCTTTTCCTCATTTTTTTCCTCCTACTACCAAGAGGAAAATCCAAACCCGACCAGCAGAAGGCCGAAGAAGTTTTCAGCCTGTTGAAGAATTGATCACACGCCAGGCGGCCAAGAATGTCTATTGTTCTCGTCTGCACGGTTCGACAAAGGTGATGGAGTAATTGGAACAAATAGATCTACTCAACACCAAAATCCAAGAACTGCCAAATATGGAAGATTTTCCAGGACGCGTGTCCGGCCTGTTCGGCGCATATGCCATTTATCCACGATCACGGGTAACTGTCTACCTCAATCGGCTGAGGGCTGATCAACATAAACATATCTAAGCGGCTAGTTAGATAGCCAGTGCTGTCGCAGGACACAGGAAAGGAAACTATGATGATTATGAATCAGAAGAATTGAAGGAGAATATAAAGGACATGGGGTTCATCAGGAAAAAACGTGTTCCAATCGACTTGGACGAAAAGCTTTTGATAAGACTTCACAGTCGTCATGACACTATCAGCTTATAACGCGATGTAGTTTCTTTTTCCTTACGAAAGGCTGGGGCAGTCTCGCTCAAGGATTAGTAGCAACGCAACGCAAGCTTTTACTGCTTGAAAATCCTACTCCCAATAAGCTCCCAGAAGTTGATACCGATAGTGGAAGGAAAGCCAATTCCTTGTCTAAAGATTTTGTATTATTATCTTCTCCTCAGAGCAGTCGCTCTGCCGGAAAGCAGAGAAAAGAAACCTACTTGAAGTCTGCCGAATCGGTGAAGAAAAAATGGCCCAGGATATTGCGTCAACATTTTTCTAGAAACTCTTTCAGCCTCACCCGACCTTTAGGCGATACCCACTTATTGGCACAAGAAAATAATACCAAAACCAAGCCACCTAACCTAATCAGTTACAACTCACCCATCCTGTTCTTACGGCATAACCATTGTATTATAGAGTTTTTTATTATTGTAATTATTTTGGCCCCACAACTAAGGGTTAAATGTATTTATATTATATAAACTAAATTGTTATTTGAACAGGATGGTAGACGCTCCAAGCTCTGAACCAAAAAAAGTGAGCACCTTATAGCTGTTACTTCAATGCACGATTTGCACTTCCATTAATTTCTCCAACAACGACGGAAAAAAATAAAATTTCAAATACATTCTGGCAAAATTTTACCAAAAAAAAGAATTCCAATGCAACCCACATTCCCACAAAAGCTCAAAACCAGCAGTTAACTTTCTGCTGAAAAACTGAATTTAACAATTTCAGCTTCGACTTGCCTTCACTAAGTATTATTCTCCCAAGAAGCAGCATCAAAAATCACAAAAAGTTAAAAACAAAAAATTCTATTTATATATTCTGCTACCTTCTTCTCAAATCAGATTGTGGTCAAGCGCAAACAAACCAATTATGAAGACTGGTTTCACTAAATATGAGCTTTAAACAAAATTATCGCAACAATTTAAAGTTGAGGTTAGGATAACCTCAGCACCTTAATAAAACTATATCAACTGCAACAAAAAAAATAGCATAGCAGCAACAATCTCAGATAAAAAAGTCCTTACAAGCCAATGATCAATTAACATTACAGTAATTATAAAATCGAGACACCAAAAATGATTTGTCAATTAAATATTTTGAGCCAAAAATATGATCACCGTTAAGTCACTTAATCATGCAAGCTACTGCAAAAGCAATTCACATTAGCACAAAATCTTAACCACAGTTATAAAATTAAGTTGTATTAGCATGGAGTTTGATGATGAAAATCTTTAGCTTTGCCTCGTCTTTATTAAGGACAACTCTCCATGCAGCAATACTGCAAATCACAAAACAAAAATCAAGCCAAAAATCAGTTTTCTCTATGGTTTATACAAATTCTGCAACTCTTATACCATAAGAACTTGAAGTCCAATAAAGACAATACAATTACTAAGAGCTGCAACCGAAGATATTCAAACATTTTTTTTTTAGGTTATGAAAAACTCGTTATCTTGCTCAAAAACACATTTACAGCTCTTAATGGTGAAAATAGCCTCATTACTCCTTTCCTTCCAATAAATTTCATGTTAATAGAACTATCTTGCTTTCCAACTCGCAGTATATGACCAAACTTGAAAAATTTATCAACTGCAGCAAACTTACTTTCGCTGATAATGCAACTTTGTTTCCGAAGGCTGATGAAATACAAATTCCATTTGACATAAAGCAAGTAAAGTGAGCTTGCAAACAGACAAAAACTATCATAAGAGATCCCATCCAAGATTGAAGCACAATTTCAATAATTAAATTTTTTCTCTAGTTTATACGGTTATCCCATTAGAAATTTAGAAATATCAAATGACAAAAAAATTTGACGAACTGCAGCAAACCCACAATTACAAATATCACTACACAATGTTTCAAGGCTGATAAAACCTTAATTTCATTAAAATGATTGTAAAAGTACAAAAACTATCATGGGGAATCATATCCTAGGCCTGAAGCGTGATTCCAATAATTTGATTTTTTTCCCCCCAGCTTATCAAGACTCGCTTTATAAATTGCAATTCACAGACATCAAATCATGAAACTTTATATGCATTTCTAGTTGATTCAATTGTTACAAGACTTTTTTCTGCTGAGAATTGATGTCTGATGATTATTGCTTTGTAATTTGCTATTCACAACGCCATGTGACGCAATCGGGGCTAATTTATCACTTTTTTGTAGACTTTGTTTTTAGATTTTAATTTCCTCAAAGTAGCAATGAACTCAAGAGTTTTTATTTTATCTTTGATCCTAAATTAAAATTATTATCTTTTAATTGGAAAAACATAAACGATGATGAAATAGTAAGTGTCCTGAAGGAACTTAACCCCAAAAAAAGTCCGGGTATTGATAATATTCGTATGAGCGAGATTTGCAACTCTAAACCCTTAAGAAAAATTATTCAAGAAATAATAAATCAGTCTTTAAGCACAGGGATTGTACCATGTACTATGAAAATTGCAATAAGTCGACCACTGTACAAAGGAGGCAAAGGTAACGACTTTGGTAATTATAGACCTTTACAAATATTGCCTGCCATAGAAAAGATTTTAGAGAAAGTGATATTTAATCAGTTGTCTAGTCACTTAGAAGAGAATAGTATAATTAATAAACATCAGTTTGCTTATCAAAAAAATAGAAGTGCGGAATTGCTCCTTCAGGAACTTACAGATTTCATTTATGAAAAATTGTCAATGAATCAAACTGTAATAATTGTTTTTATTGATTTTACTAAGGCTTTTGATGTTTTAGTCAAAGACGTAATTCTTAAAAAGTTACAATGGATTGGAATAAATAATATAGCCTTGGAATGGTTCAGGAATTATCTCTCGGACAGAAATATTACTGTTAAACTTAAGAACGCGCTTAGTAGTAAGCTAAAATGGGAAACCGGAGTTCCACAGGGTAGCTTGCTTGGGCCAATTTTATTTTTAATTGCTGTTAACTCGCTGCCACATTTTATAAGAAACTTTGTAAGAACCTGGCTTTTTGCGGATGATACGACATTAGTAGCGGCTAATAAAGACCCAGAAATAGCCATTAACAGGTTACAAAAAGAATATATACAACTCCAAAAGTGGACGCATGATCATGGCCTTGTGATAAATGAGAAAAAAACGAAATATTTACAGATTATAAAAAGTGGCAGTATTAACAAAAATTTAAAATTAATCCACCACGATCACGAATGTTTACACGGTGAAAATTTTTTAAATTGCAAATGTAAACATTTAATAGAACTAGTAGAATACCATAAATATCTAGGTGTAACGTTTGATTACAGAATGGACTGGGACCATCATTTTAATTTCTTGAACAATAAATTGAGATCCCAAGTTGCAAATTTTTCAATTTTGAAAAATCTTTTGTCTACGAAAACTCTATTGACAATTTACTTTGCCCTTGTTCAATCAGTTTTAAATTACGGAGTGCAGTGTTTCGCCATCGGTAATCCAACGGGACTAGAGAGAATTGCAAAATTACAAATAAAAATTATAGAAATAATAGCAGAAAGAGACAAACGCGGAAGCACAGAAATTAAAAAATTTTGTAAAGAAAATAACATTTTGCTTATCCATGACCATTATATTTTTAGACAAATTGTTCAATTCTACGAAGAAAAAAAATTTTTAAGTCAAAAGACTCATAGTTTCAATACGAGAAAAAAATTCTACCAGACACCAGTAACTTTTAATAAATTTGGAGACAAAACTTTAAATCATGAAGTACCAAGACTCTTTAATACCTATATGTTGGGTTTCGAAATAGAAGAAATGTCAAAAACTAGTTTGAAGAAAAAAATAAAAAATCATTTACTAAATAGTTATTGTAAATAATAATAATAATAATTCCCTATGACGAGTAGGGCCGAAAAAGGCCCGTTGTCATGGGGGGTACTAAAATCTTGTAAATTTTTTTGATTAATAAATAAAATTCAAAAAAAATTCAATTCAAAAAAAACTTAGAAACAGTATGACCAAAATCATCACTTGGATTTTAATGATGTAAAACGTATGAGATTCGATTATGGCAAATTCTCAATAATTCACTGTAAAATCTATAGCTAATTAGTGCAGATTATTAAAAAGGAAAATTTGCTAAGAATTCTTCTATACAATCACCACGGAAAGCACCGTAAATTTCATAAATTGCACTCCGAACAAAAGTAAAATGGATAAGAAAAAAAGCTAACCTTATTTGGTCATGTCAATCCTTTCGGCCACATGATGAAACTCAGCAAACCACAAATATAATATGAATTCCGATAAACCGACATTTTATTAATTTTTTCACTACTAAAATCCATAAAAAAGATGTCAAGTGGCTTGAAAACGATCGCGACGCGGACACACCGATCTAACAGGAAGGAAGCCATCTTGACGACTGAGAAGGAGGCAAGTGATCACGTGATCAACTTAAGAGAAGCTTGACTGAGGCAAACAAATGCGAACGTTGGTCCTTCCATGAATAATATCTTTTAAATTTTTCATTTAAAGCAAGTTAAATTTTAATTAATCATAATAATTTAATTAAGGGAATAATTTTTTCTTTGCTTTAAGTAAAACCTATGGGGTAAAAAACCTTAAATCGGATAAAAACCTGGTGGAAAATTTTTTTAACCGCTTCAGTTTCATCACGTATTAGCGTCGACCATGAAAGAAAGGTTTTTGTCTATTTTGCTATGTTTCAACTTGCTTGGTTTGGACAAAAGGGTGAGAAAATATTTTTTTAAGTTCTGAGAACTTCTTTTCATGTTTGACATTAAGTGGCCTTTCAAGGAATCAAAAAAAAAAAAATTCTTGAGTTTCTAAAAGGCGCATTGTTGAAATCTTCCATTATGAATTTCTACCTGTCTTCTTTCACTTCACTAATTAGGCTAATAGCCTAATCCGTCTCCAAGGTTTTTGGGGTCTCCAAGGGGTCAATGGTTTCAAATTTCAACATGAGACTTCAACATTTCCATCGACAGAGTCAATATCGCAATCGAATTCTCAAAAATCTTCCAAAAATTCAAAAAGCTGGGGCAGACTTTTAATCATCACCCATTATCTGAAAAAAATCTCAACAGCTCCTGCTTTTACAGCATAATTATAATTTTATCAACATTATTTTATCATCAAACAAAACAGCTCAACCACAACTTAATCTGCTTTTCTTATCAAAAAAATAACATCTCCAAGAAAAATTCCAGGAAAAAAAATTTTAATAATTTATTGATAACCAAACCTGCTTACCAAGCACCCTCTACTGATTCATTTTCACATAATATTAGTTTGAAACAAAACTGCTGCATGCAATTTTTACGTTGATATCATCTTAAACAGGAAATTAAATCTGCAATTAAATCTCGAACCCTTTCATGCAAAACGTAGAACAATTATTTTCAAACAACAACAAATGCCCTTTTTAATAAAAATAAACCAAGTTGCAAGTAAGGTAATCCTAATTGCATTACATGAGAGAAAATAGAGCAATCATAGCGATTGTTATGTAATTTAAAACAAGATTGCACATGGCGTTTGCTAATACTTGATCCATTATGTTGATTGGAGAATGTACTCTACTGTCAAGTGAACTAAATTTACACATGTAGAATTTATATAATTCTAGTATGACAATAAATTTAAACAAATCAAAGTAGTTTATGCTTGTTAACATGAATAGGATGCAAAACAAAGACAGGAAGGGTCTCAGGTTTTCACTTGATGTAACAAGCATAGATCCTAGCTAACTGCTCTTTCTAATACAATACAAACTTTTTTTCCCAATATGTTTATACAAGGTCAAAATTTTGAAAAATCCTTAAAAATCAACATGGTTAACCCTCTTGAAAAAACCTCAGCAAAAATTTTGATATTTAAAAAAAATCATTTAACTTACCGAATCTGCTGCTAATCTCCTATACAACTCCAATTAATCCAGGTTAGTCCACATTGTTACATCCAAATTAATGCAATCACTCGATCCATACCGCACGTTTTGCGCGAAATAAAATTATTAACAAAAAAACAATACTGACTTTTACCAATTCCTAGCAAGATTAATCTCGTTTACATTTTGTAATTATCGGTTTCGTTTACATCTTCTTATTATCAACGCCCTGAAAATCAAATTTCACATTATTACCAGAAAACCTAACAATACTGAACAATGACAATTTGGAAATTAAGAATTTGCCCAAATATATTCATCGTTCTTTTTTTTCCCCCGAGCTTGTGACCTTTTCTACGTTTAGGGGAGAGTTAACTACATTATAACATCCTTTGCAATAAGACTAACAAGCATTAAACCGTTAGAACGCACCGCCCTTTTTCCTAATTTCTTGCAATTACCTATAATATTAAAAGTAAGAGTGCTTTCACAAGCAAAACCGATAATTACAATTCCTAAACACAATGCCTTTCAACCGACCGACGGCCATTTTGATAAACTAGCTTCATTGCAAAATGAGGTATGTTCCAAAATCTAGTTCGCGATGGCGCCACCGTCCAACGTGTTCGACCAATGGCGGCGGCGAAGAGGCAACAAGTCGATCGCATTTCCAATAGCAAAACCGCCATCTTTAAGTTGGCAAAACACTTCTTTTGTAAATTTTACATCCCAGATAAGAAATTTTTACTAAATTCTTTTTCGTCACAATAAAAAGGTAAACATTCTCTTTGTTGCCATCATTTACGTTCATTACACGAGTCGTAAATACTGAAACCGTTTTGTTTTTCGTTATCTATCCAACGTTTTTCATTATCAGGTGAGATTTTCATTTTTGTTTCAGTAATTATGCCCAAGGACGCAAACGTCATTGTTGTCGAATATATCTATATTTTTTTTTTTGTTTGAAAGACTTAAGATCGGAGTAAATCGCGACGTATATACTAGGCTGTCGTGTTCGGGGTCATAAAGTCAAGAAATAACGCTCTGAATTTTATTTCATATTTGTGTTCTTGGGATTTCCGTCTCGATCTAATTAACGAAAGTATGTTAGCGTAGAATATGATAATTTTGCGTTTTATTATAAGGAAGGGAAAAGCATATTTTGAGTTTCTCTTTTCTCGAGATTTATTAACGGCGTAGTTTTTGTTATTTGTTTAAAAAACTCGTGGACGGTAGTTTGCCCTTATGACGTCATCACAATTTGCATTGTTTTTTTTTATTTTTTTGAAAATATAAACAGAAAAAAAGATTGATGATTCATTCTCACATGTCCCTATAATCCCATTATTTAAATGTAATTCTAGAAGAATGGAATTCATGTTGAACATTCACTTGTGTTATCATGTGTTAAATATTTTTTTTCATTGTTTCAGTTAGTAATCATGGCTTCACGAAAGAAAGTTCTATTAAAGGTTATAATCTTAGGAGATTCAGGAGTCGGAAAAACATCATTAATGAACCAGTATGTAAATAACAAGTTTTCAAATCAATATAAGGCTACAATTGGTGCAGATTTTTTGACGAGGGATGTTGATGTTGGGGACAGGAGGGTAACAATGCAGGTGAGATTTGAGTTGTTTGGCTGAAAATTTCAAATCCTACAAGTTTGAGCTTGTTCATGGTGTCACATTTTTTTTTATAGATTTGGGATACAGCTGGACAAGAACGATTTCAATCTCTTGGAGTTGCATTTTATAGAGGAGCTGATTGTTGTGTATTGGTATTCGACGTTACTGCTCCACAATCTTATAAATCATTAGATTCATGGAGAGATGAATTTTTAATTCAAGCATCTCCTAGAGATCCTGAGAATTTCCCGTTTGTTGTACTCGGTAATAAAATTGACATGGAAAACAGAGCTGTAAGTACTTTTTTCTTAAGATGTTTTAATTCAATTATGAATGAAAATTTAAGATAGGAGGAAAATGTGTGTGTCAAGGTTAGGTTATGTTGATTAGAATAATTAATGTTATATTTAATTTTTTTTATGTCTGAATGATATTTTAGGAAAAAATATGTTTTATTATAGATGTTTAAGGAGTACTATTCAGTATGATGCACTTATGTGCAGTACTTGTGGCATCAGCATAATTTTAAAGGGAATGAAGAAATCGTAAATAGTCTCAACAGGCCCTTTTGAAAGCTGCATTAAAATAAATGTGGCTGTTTTTGGATTAAGAGAATTTACTGAATTCTTTTCTGTGGAAAAAAATCTTGCTAATTTTTTACCAATCAGATATTTAGTAAAAGCTCACTGACCCATGTTAGGTCACTGTGACTTTAAATTTAAGCTCCATCAATCGGGTAAGATTGTTAATAAAATCTGCCGTCTCTGCCTGAAAAAATTTGAGGCAGATTGAGTTTTTTAAAGTGATTTGGATATTGGATCATATCCTGTATTATAAGGCAGTCAAGTTAAAGCCCACACTGCAATTTTTGAGTTTTTTAATGATAATTAATTCCTATTGCAGTAGCTCCTTGGTAAACTAGTACATAGTTTATCATTAAGAAACGTTCAAATGGTAAGACCAAATTCAAGAAATTTTAATTAGGCTGAAAAGCTAATCGGAAGGGAGGCTAAAGGTGCATGAGCTTGTTAAACCAAAGTTAGTTTTTTCAAATAGAATTAATATAAAATTTCAATGGCTTTTTTTTAGTGAAAAATTAAAATTTAAAAAATTTAAAGTAATTTTGCTGTGATTTCTTATTTTAGGTTTCTGCAAAGAGGGCGCAACAATGGTGCCAGTCCAAGAACAACATTCCTTATTTTGAAACAAGCGCTAAGGAAGGGATTAATGTAGAACAAGCTTTCCAAACGATTGCAAAGAATGCTTTAGCTCAGGTAATTTGAAATCATCAGCCAAAAATTTTTTATCTAGAATGATTTTTGTTTAATGAAGAATCTAAAACATTTCTTTTTTTTTTCCAGGAATCTGAAGTAGAACTTTATAACGAATTCCCAGATCAAATCAGATTATCCGGCGACAACCGAGGATCAAGAGGGGACTCTTGTTCATGCTGAGACGCCTCACTTGCCAGTCTACTCAGTTTAACTATATATATATAAATAATTAAATAACGGTAAATGAATTATCTGTATATTTCATTCCAAAAACTAGTTATTAGTCGGAGTTTTGTAAATGAGAAATGATTCTTTATTAATCCGCATACGTACGATATATTCTTCTCATTATTTTTTTTAATAACTGCATGTTCGCCACTTGATAATTAAAAGGAATCATTTCTTCGCATTTAAAAAAGATTAAAATTGTTTTTACCAAAGATGGGCTTTTTTGTGATAAGAAGAATATAGGATATTCTTAATTAGGCAAAGCACGACTAATAACCCCCAAAAAAAAAAACAAAATATATAAGATGGGGCAGTGAATTTGAAAAGGATGAAAATAATCCGCGAAAGGCTTTTTTGCTTTTTTTTCCAATCGTAGTTGTGGCTATCCTTCGAATGCTTTTAAATAAAATTTTTCTTTGATGGCCATTTTTTTTTTCTAATATCACTGTCTTTTAAGAAAAAACTTAACATGTAAAGAAGATCAAATATAAAAAAACGAAAAAAAAATTTCCTGTTTTTTACTTTAAAGAAAATTAATTCTTAATATCGAGATCTGTTGTATTGATTTTTATAGAATATTTTTTTTTTTTTTTAATTTTTTATCGCTGCTTGTTTGCGATTTTTTCTTTTTAACGAAAAGAAGTTCATTTTCTCATTTCATGACAATTTTTATGTTAGAAAAATGTGATATTTGAAATTCGTAATAAAAATAATAGCGAATTCGTTTAACTGAAATGTTTTTTTTTCCTGTCTGGGGATTGCAGACAAGCAGTGTGTGAAAATCGATTACTTTGTAGCGAATACTGTGTTATATAATTATAATTATTATTATGATAATAATATAATGAATTAATCATTTCGTAAATGGTTTTTTTAATTTATTTGGAAAAATGGGGAGAGTTGGGAGAGAATTCTGTGCAAAATTTTTCTTCAGCGTTTTTTTAGAATTCACTCTTGGTGAATTTTTTGCCAAGAAAAAATTGGTTAAAAATATTCTCTTAGTTCAGAATTTTTTTCTTTAAAAAAAAAATTCTTCAGACGTCCAGAACAGGATAATGAATCAAATCAACGAAGTAAGCGTAAAGTTTTTTATTCCCTCAGAAAAAGATAACTTTTTAAATATTGCATAGATTTATGATTGGTTTTTTTTAAAATCACAAATATTTTTGTCATGAGACTCAATTATCAAGGCTAGCATCTTTTTTTTCCAGACTCACCGAAGTTGAAAATATGAAAAGATCTTCAGTGGTTATGTAATACTCTTAAGTAATTATTTTATGATGTTTGAATTGCCGTTCTACATCTCCGATTTTTTCTCCTCAATTATTTTCCAACTGGGTCGCAGAGAAAAAAAAATAAGGAATCTCTTCCTTTAAAAAGAGGTACAATAAATTTCGTTTTAAATCTCTAAACTAAGCCATAAAGACGATTCAATTTCCATAAATTAACTTTCAACGTACAACTTCCTTAATCATCTTCACTTAATTTTAACGGTCGTGACAATAAAAATGCAAAGTCCAATTACTTGGCATGACTCAAAACAATTCAGATCCACATTTAATTCGATAAAATCGATTAACTAAATAATCTTGACATTGAAAAAAATCGGAGATATTACCGCGTCAACTTCAACTAATTTTTTAAAATAATTCTCATCTACGAACGTCTAAAACATAAAACGTGATTTTCATAATTTTTTTTTAGTGTGATAACATTAAAAATATTTCTAACAGGCACGTACCTTTTTTTTAAAAAAAGATCACGGAAAGTTAAACCTAAAGGCTAATTTGTGAACATCATAGAACTATTTTTTTCACAGGCTTTAATAAACGGGCAGCTCTTTCATAAATTCATTTAGCCAAACAATTACATATTTTCCGCCCTAATACATTTTTCGAAAATATCTTTAAGTACTTAATATCACTTTTTTTAAAAAAACAAAAAAATTTGTTCGTTAAGATCTTAAATAAATAAAAATAAAAAAATAATAACAAAAGCCATCACCATTAACCTCTTGATGAACACACTTGTGCTTCCAAAATATGACTCAGTCTTCAAAAGGTTAAAGTAAAATAACAAAAAAATAGGAACAACAAAAATAATAAAATAAAACAGGAATGATTTTGTACTTAAAAATTAAGTAATAAAAAAACCTAACACCCTTATTTCTCCCCTTTGTTTCCGTTAAGACAGTCTTGTATAAAATTAACTACAGTATTAATATAAATCTCTCTGTGCGTTATTAAATGCTGCACATGTGGCGAATTTTCCAAGCATACTTTCGAGACTTTAATCCCTTTTGCTTTACGTTTTGCTGCAAATCTTTCAATATCTTCATAACAAACAAGTTCGTCCTCCTTTGAATAAATGAACAACTGAGGCCAGTTGTAGGGTTCATCAGCTAGAATAATTGGCTCTGTTTGCGGTTTTTGAAACTGCATTAAACCCTTGATATAAGCCTGGAAAAAAAAAAAATTCATTAACTTAAGTTTACACTGTTTACTATTTTTTTACGTACCATTAAAATGAAGAATGAAAAAATAATAAATGTAGCAAAGAAAGAAACCGGAACATTATACCACACTGGTCCTCCAATTATAGCTGCAAGGGCTCTATAAACAGACATGAATCTTCTTTCACCAGGAGCCGAGTCAAAAATAACCCCTTTAACTTGAAGTTCTTTGTTTTGTTTCTGCATTTGAAGACTAACATACTGATAAAAGAAAGCTCCGCCGTTTGAAAAAACATGAAAGATTATTGGATGTTCATCGAGGGACATGTCATGTAAGAGATCGAGCAGTCTTTCACCGAGCCTTGGCAGTTTGTCATGTCTTAAAAAAGTTGTCACAACCGGCGCTGTGCATCTCAATGTAATACACCTGAAAATTTATGCAAAATTTTCCTTGAAATAAAAAAAGATTAATCATTATCTGAATTATTCATGAATTGATAAGTCGTCGAATGATTAAGCTAAACCTTATATTAAATTGAATAACATTTTTGTGTTATTTCCAGAAGTTCTCAAAAGATTAATTTATGATAATAATTTATAGTTACAGGGAAAAAAATTGCAGGAAAAAAAATCCACCTTACCCCCGGTCTTCGTACACCGCACTGTATTTCGCTAAATATTTATCCTGACAACCGGCCCATCCAAATAAAATCACCACTGGTAACTTGTCCTCGTCATAAACAAACACGAATTCATCATTTTCCCCGTTTGGCGACGATTCCTTCGGTGTTGAAGACGGAAATTTAATATGATATTCTAAGTCATCTTCGGCCATGTCCGCCATTTTTCAATGTGGTTCTGAATCTGAATGGATTGTTTATTTCTGCGTTCAGGAATCATGAAAAATTGATTATTATGCGGCAAAAGCTTTGCTGCCAGCGCCATTTCGATCGATCCACCAATAGGAAACGAGGATTTTAAAAAGTTTTAATTTCCGACCGATAGAGTGCACGCGAGTCTTTAACCGAAAGCAGAACGATTCCGTTAAGCCTATCAGCGAAGTAAACAAAACAAAAAAATGGCCATGGTGTATTACGTAAGACTTTCCTTGTGCTTTTTATTGTTTATGATTATTAATATTCGGATATCTAGGAGTTTAGGATTAAAAAATATAGAATGCGATCAAGAGGGGCCATGTCGTTGTCTTAGGAAAGATGGGATGGGAATTGATTTAACCCCTTTGACTACAAACACCACTGGCTTACAGTAAGATTTTTTTTTTTGTATAGATTTCAACAGTTATTTCAGCACATGGTGAAAAATTTAAAAAAAATTAAAATGTTTCTGTGATAAATAATTTTGATTCATTGGTAATATTTTTGATCATTTCAGTTTTCTAACTGCAGTTGCGACAACACCAAAGGTTATTTTTTTTTATCATCCATGTTCAGACTGGCCTTTAATTTCTCATAATCATACAGAATGCACAAATGGAGCTTCAATATGTTATTATAAATCAACTAATGCTAGCAGTGCAAATTTAGATATAAATCATGTCCTAACGACAAATATTTCTGAAGGAGAATTTAAATTGTTAGCGATTGCTAATCAAGGGAAATTTGAATCTACCACAGCGGATAATCCTCAAATAGTTTACACAAATGGAACCATGTAAGTTTAACTACTATTAAAATAATATTGAGCATTTGAGATTTTATTACTAATTGATTTTTGTTTTCAGAATTAACACCATAGAATTACAATGTGTCGAACAATCAAAGCCAAATATTTTAAGACTGAAGAATGAAAGTGAAAATAAAACAGACATAAATAATAATGTAAGTTACTAGTGACTTTTAAAAAAAATTAAATTTTATATAGATAATAACTGTGATTATTTTTTTTAGGTTCTGATTTTAGAATCTTATTATTCATGTGTGAGGGAATTAGATAGTCATTCCACTGGACACATGTCAGGAGCAAGCGTATTCTTTTTAATAGTCTGCTCCATAGCAGCCTTATATTTTTTTGGTGGAATGTTGGTCCTTCATTGTATACGAGGCGCAACAGGGACAGAAATGATTCCTAATTACGAATTTTGGACAAATTTCCCCAATCTAGTCAAAGTACGTTCATGTTAATTTTTTGTTAAATAGCTAAGAGATTAATTTTGTTAATTTTTTTAGGAGGGATTTTTGTATGTATTTAGTTGCGGGCAGCGTGCATCACCTGATAGTTATGAGAGGATTTAGCTATTGCATGAAAGGTAATAAATTGTAGTCAATAATAATGGAGATTCTGAAGAAAGTGAATTGTGATTTTCATTTTGTTTTCATTTAAATGCTAACGTGAAGTAATGGATCAAACGTATACAAGGTATGAATGTGTAAATTATCATTATTTGCCAGTGGCCAAAGTTATGCTGTATAGACTGGAAGTATTGTATTGTAAATACAGGAGAATTTCCATGTGATGGGAAAAATAGTTCTGATTAGTTAGTGTTTTTTAAATTTATAACATGTCGGATTAAAAATTCTCAAAATTATATTTTTCTCAAAAAAAAAAAAATGTTGCTGTTTTTAAAATTTTTAAGGCTAGGTTAGGCTCTGACTCTGGAAAATGTTTGTAGGATGAGTACAGAGTAGTTTCATAAAAAAAGGGGATTGGAAATTAATTCTAAAAACTTTTTTGTATCAGAAAAAATTACAGGCTGATAACTAAATCTTGCTCAGCGTGCCTAACTTTAACTTTAAGATTTTGCCGTCCCTCTTCTTTAGACCTGCTGCAGGCCCTTACTGAGCCCTTTAAAGCACGAAATTAAAATTAAAATCCAATTATTAAATACAAATATATTTTTCTATAACTTATTTCAATACAATTTAAAAAAAATAAATCATAAAAATAATTCAAAGAAAAAAATTCTTAACAATAAACTGGCATCTCTTAATACTTATAAAGGCAAAATTCAACAAATAGTCAATCCGGAAATATTAATCGGCTGTAAATCATCAACAGTTTGAATTAAAACATAAGAATTCGATTTACTAGCAGCCGTAGCTAAACTCAAAATCTCTCCTCCGTTTTGTTTGACTTCATTAATAGCCGTAGCGAGATCAAATTGACCTTTAACCCCTTGAAAAATCGTAACATTGCTCCCAAGCGCAACTCCGGATGGCAAAAATCTAGCATCGTTAATCCCGAGCAAAATAGGAGATTTATTAGCTCCCAAAGTTCCGATAACTGATTGATTATCGATTGAAATTTCAACAGCTGGATCTCCATCTTTATGCTGAAAGCCGACGGATAATCCCGCGTCTTTACCGAACGCAGGAGCGTTGATTAAATTTATACCGGATTTTGTTTGAGTCGAGAGAAGTCCGGCTAATAATGGCACGTTTAAGAACGTCGCTTTTTCTAATCCTTTCCCGCTCGCCGTTATGTTGATTTTGGTTCCGGATGGGAGGGACTTTACGATCCCGCCTAAAACTCTTCCTAAATGTTGGGTGAGAGTTATCCAAGGAATGTTTGATTCGACCATGGTTGCGGAAAGTACGGGAGCGTTGACAGCGCCGTTGACAATAAATTTTTCATCGGGTTGGTTTCTTCCTGAGAGCGCGACGAATTGTTCAGCGATTTCGACTGCTACTCTTTGTTGCGCTTCGTATGTGCTTGCACCTAAATGAGGAGTAGCGACTACTAGCGGATGTTTAATAAGGGCGAGTGTCGTTTCGTTTTTAGGCGGTTCTTCAATATAAACGTCTAGCGCAGCTCCTCCGCAGTTTCCATCTAAAAATTCAAAAAAAATAATTTATATTTCCCGTTGTTAAAAATTATATTTTTTATTTATTAAAATTTTACCTTCTAAGGCGCTTAGTAAAGCTTCCTCATCAACAATACCTCCTCTGGCTACGTTAACAATGCAAACGCCTTTTTTGCTTCTGCTTAGTGTTTTCGCATTTATTAAATCTGGAAATAATTTAAGTGTTCAATGAAATCAAAAAAAAACATATAAGATTGTGTGGTCAAGATTTGCTTACTTTTAGTTTGTGGGATGAGAGGAGTGTGGACTGTAACGTAATCAGCAAGCGGCCATATTTCATCCAATTCCATTTTTTCAACTCCGAAGGATTTGGCGTCCTCAGCTGTGACAATAGGGTCGAATCCAATTGTCTAATAAAAAAAATAATGAGTAACGCTTAATGATTTCGTAGCCAAGAGAAAGATAGAAACTAAATAACAGAAAATCGCCAAAAATCTTCAAAAAAATAAATTTTAAAAATCTTTAACTTTTCTTAAAAAAAAATTCAAGGTCAGTGCTTTATTAAATTTTTTAGCATGTAAAAATTTTTGAATAAGTTTTCTTCCCAGAAAAGTTTTGAAAAAAATCTGCTACGAAAAATTTATGCCAAAATTATTTTCGACAATTTTTGACAAGAAAAAAATTTCGTTAAGAACAAAAAATTTTACATAGTTTTTTTTTCGCCAAGATCAAATATTTTCTGATAAAAAAAAATTTGAAAGGAATTGCAAATACAATCTTGGCCTCAGGTCTTATTTCTGTAATTGCATTATTATTGGCGATTTTTTATTATTCAGTCTCTCGCCGTCGCAAAGACTGAATACTAACCCTCATCCCATATGAAGACATTCTATAAGCTACCTCTCTGCCAATACGACCTAATCCTAAAATAGCTAAAGTTTTCCCATATAATTCATTCCCAGTATACAATTTACGATCCCATCTTCCTTCTTTGAGTGATTGGCAAGCCTGTGAAACATTTCGCGCCAAACTAGTGATTAACGCGCATGTCATCTCGCATGCACTGATCGAATTTCCTCCAGGAGTGCTTTAAACAAAAAAACAAACCCAATTATTAATTTTTAATCGACTTAGTAACTTAAAAAATTAATTGATCAAATTTTTTACTTTATAACAATTATTCCTTTTTTCGTGGCAGCATCCAAGTCAATATTGTCAACACCTGTGCCAGCGCGTCCTATCACCCTCAAACCTGGCACGCTGTTAATCACATCCTTCGTTACTTTCGTATCGGATCTAACGATCAGCCCATCATGTTGCTACCAAAAAAAAAAACACGAATTCATTTTAAAATTCAATAAATCATTTTAAAAAAATATTCATGAAATTCAATTTTTACCTGTAATTCTTGAATTAACTGTTCCTTCGATAATTTATACTTGCAGACGACATTAATTCCGTGATTTTTTAAAAGATCCACGCAAAGGGGATCGACTGCATCGCTGACAAGCACGCTTCGGATATTAACCGCCATTGCTCTGAAAAAATAAGCATGTGAATGAGTTTTTCTTATTACATCATTTTTTTTAAATTGTGGCCACCCAAGGTCTAGAGTTTTTACTGAACTCAAACAGCTGATTCCGATGACCTTTTCGTAATAATAACCTACTGAACGCATGATTAATAAAACCAACGGAAAGATATTTTTGTAAAAAAATTTTTCTATGAAAAAAACTTGAGTGCATTTTTAAAAGGGTGAAGATTCCCAGACAGGTAGACATATTTGGAATTGCTAAAGGCATTCCAGTGCATTCAGACTAAAAATAACCGGAATCCGGCGTGTACGACCCCGGCAAGGTCGAATAAACTTGTTTATTAAAGCGAAGATGTTGACAATCTTTTCTTTGCAATTATTCGTGGGTTTTCGGGCGGATTCTTCGTTGTAAAAATTAATTTTTTCTCAACCCTCAAATTATTTTAAGCCGGAATTACACGCCAAAAGCCTACAGTAACGTAATTCCATAAAAAAATTAATTTTAAGTGTCTTCCAGCTCAAAAAATTTAAACATGGGCAGGTTATAAATTTTTAAATTTATTCCATTAAAAAAAAATATTGAATAAAATATCAGCAGGACACAACTTACCTTTGGTTAAGAATTTAAAAACTACCACTTCACCTCTTTAAACCCGAATGAACGCTGCTAGCAGCTCTATAGTCAATAAAGTTGGCCTGCGCGAGTTTACACCCATTTAAAATTATTCAATTAGGTATTCATAACTGCTCGGGCTAAGGTGACTCAGCATGATAACAAGTTTAGATGTTAAGTGTAAGTCTTCTTAAGAATTAATTTTCTTATCATTTAAAATTTTCTGTAGTGTTTTTCAAGACATGGGCGTAGGAAAATATTTTTAAATATTTTTCCTTAAGAATTTTAAGTTGACGGGAAAACGAATTTTTATAAAAATCGTGGGCGGCTAATTTTCCAGTGGAAGGGTTTTGTTTTTCCCTCAGCTAGTATGCCAGAAAACCTGCTTTCCTTATTGACTGCTGTAAAATACAATGTCTCTAGCTGGTTATTACCTTGTTTTTAATATTTCATAGCTTAAATTTCACTGCTGCCTTTTCATTTTGCTGTAGCTTCTTTTGTAAGCTTCTATGGTCAGCTGGGATCACCACATTTTAACTTTAATACTCCGCTTTGCCAATACATTTCCAAAAAATCATCAGTTGCTTCAACTATTGATTGGTTCAACAATATCTGGAACTTGGTCAGTGGTTTGTCCTTTTCATATACCTACAACAAACAGAAGAGTCTTAAAACCTTCATCAAGATTTTACTTACAGCATCATAACTGAACGTTAAAATCCTTAAGGAGGAAAAATTGAACCATGCAACTTTTTACAGAAACTTTGGTCAAACCAAAAACTTCCCTTCCCTTTTACAAAATTCATCGGACGCCCATGAGCTATTCGTCTCATCACGGGAGGCAAACTTTGACCTGATTTTTCAGAAGAAAACCCCCCCTGGTAACCATTCAAATGAAGTGTGGTCAACAATCCACTTTCATATTATCAATTTCATCATCTTATCAACAAAAAAGCAAAACACTTACGTTGCTATTTGAAATCAATACCATTTTCAAGTACCATCAAAAATACAAAGCTCTCTACCAAAAAAAATATTATCGGACAAAATCCCTTGAACTCCACACAATCCGCCCATGATACAAGGAATGTTTCCTTTTGTTATTTACCCATCCGTCTCAGGTAAGCTCGGTAATCAGCCAAACAACATTCGTGAATCAACTCGTTTATCCGACGTATTTTATCCAAAACACCAAATTTTTCCGTTGGAAAAAATGAAAGGCCGCCATGACAGTTTTTTGAATGAGCATGAAAAATTTAAACCGGCCTGAGTTATATCATACAAATCAGTCATTTATGCGATAAAGATTTAAAATGTACAATATTATTTGAAAACATGAATTAAATTACTATTATTATGTAACATGCTGTATGTTGACAGTAATTGTCAGTGCAAAAGCGGAATAATAAAATGGAGACGGTCCTGCGCTCTAACGGCGTAAACAAGAAGCAACAAGTGAATCGGGTTTGTTTTTCAATGTCACAACAAATGAGCTACTGAAATCTTTTTCAAAATTTTAATTAAATCACTTCTTACTAATTTTTCAAATATTCTTATTGATTTTAACGAATATTAATCAAAATCCTAGCGGAAAAGTGTAATGAATAGTTGTATTGGCAAAATTTTGGTTTAAAAGTTCTGAAATTGTTAAATAGAGGAACCGTTAATGACAGCAGTCGATTTAATTAAAGAAAAATAATAATGCCCTGAAGGCACGATGCAAAAATTAGCAAAAATTTATCAGTAATGATTAATCATCAAAGAAACCGCTCTTAAATAGACGCTTATGGATATCATTACCTAGCAACGGAACATTTTTTTTTCTATTCGTTATTAATCTATTGTGAAAACAAAACAAAACGAAACTCAAACTTCAAGGTCGTTGTTAAAAATGGCCGGCCGCGCTGGTTTATTCTGACGGCTCCGGTTAATTATTCCCGTAAAACGTTCGATAAACAGTATTTTCATCGCGGATTATGAATTAAAATGAATCGGTTAGTGTTTAAGCTGTGATTTTATTTCGTGGTTGTTAACGTACGCGTGTGTGTTCGGTAAAAACAAACGACGACGCCGTTGTGAACGTGCTTATTATCATGAGGACGTCGCGGACATTTTTTTTCCTGTGTTTTGTCATTATGAAATTAAAGTGGAAAGTCATGTAAATATATTCGGGATTTAATTTAAGCGACTGGAATATTATGGTACTGATTAAGACTGATTTATATGTAATGGAATCGGTAAGTTTTGGTTTTTGGTTTTTATTTTTATTCGATTTTAGCTGTAGGGAATGGGGCAGACGCTTGATCCGGCGAAAATTTAATAATTGAGTGTTAGGATAAGGGGATTTATCTTATGGATGATATTTTATATTGACTATCTAAAAAAGATTTTTTTTTTTTAGTTAATGAGAAAGGAAGTTGGATTTAAGGGCTATTCACCATGGGAGATGAAGATGATGAAGTGAATTCTAAGAATGGTGCTCTTTTGTTGATAAATGTATTGTTTTGTATCAATACATTTTTTCCCTGTAGGAATTCCCCATGTAAGTTCTAATGTGATGATACTTGGAGTTAATAATCAATCGCTTGTAAATAATTTGGCAGTTGATGGATATCATTTCTTAATTCTAGATTTTATCTTGACAAGGTTTCCCCGAGAAATCCCATTTGTTGATTGATAGATTTTGATACAATTTACCTAGACTAAGGAAAAAAAAAAGTCGAGATAAACAATAAACTTCTATTTGAACCCGGCTTCGGATAATATCCGTGTAATTGGAAACGTGTCTGCCGGGGAAATCTTAGGATTGAGAAAAGGGATGATGTGTGGGTTCTTCGAGGGGGGAGAAAAAATAAACGTATAAAACTTTTTATTAAAACTGAATGTTATGTAGATTAGATCAAGGACGATCCGAGATTGGCTAATTGCTACGGAGCCGTGACATATGTTGTCAATAACGGAGATATTAGCCATAAGGAAGGAAATATTTTTTTTATGAGAGAGGTTTTATTGAAAATATTTTAGATTTGATTAAGAGATTTTATTGAGAGAGTTAGGGTCATTGGAATCGGAATTTTTTTTTGCTAATGGTTTTTAAGAGAATTCGAGTCGTATTTCTTTTCGAAAACAACACGTATTGAAACTGCGTTGACGTGACGCATTATTGCATAATTGGAGCATTGTTTCACGTGCGGTTAAAAGTTTATTCTTTTTTAGCAGATATAAATGAATCGCCTTGAACGAATAGAATTAAATTAGCAAGTTGAATGAGCTTGCGTGAATGATTTTGAAGACTTCATATCCGTATGAAGAGATTTTTTGCATTTAATGAGTTCAGGATTTTTAAGTTTAAAATTTTTTTTTAACCCTTTTGGTCGAGATCAGGGTCTTTGAATCATTCACTCAGAATTATTTTATCATAATTTCTTGAAACTGTGCTCACATGTTTCGACTCAAGTTTTAGATTGTTCTAAAAGTCAAATTTTCCTGGCTGCTCGAAATATGTTTAAGGATTTTCTGTTGCTTGAGATAATTTTTGGTTTCGACTGAAAATTTTGTGTTGAGTTTAGACTCAAGCTGAAATTCAAGTTTGAATACGCTTATTACTGCCCTTAATCTTGAGGCTTGAACGCTTAAATTAATGCATAAGTTCTGCAAGATAAGATCAAAATATTTCTTATCTTGTTTAAAAAATGTTCATGCCTTCTTTTACCAGAATCACTACCGAATTCCCCTCAGGTCCCTACTCTCTTTCATTTAAATTTACGACCTTACTGAGTAATCCTAAATTTTAGGGCTAATTAAACCCAAATCTAATCACATTTGCATCAATATAACAATCCACCAAAAGAAAACTAGTTTAACAAAACGACCATCAAGGTCGTCATATCGCTTGCCCAGAATAATTTTGTGCTAACTGCACTTGTCAGGTTGACACCCGTTCTCCATAAAATAAACATAGTGAATCCATGTCAACCTGACAAGTGCACTTAGCACAAAATTATTCTGGGCAAGCGATATTGCAAATAAAAATCTTGTTCTTACAGCTAGCATGAAAAAAAAAACAGTCATTTTTCCTTGCATAGTAATTTTTCCAAAGCACATCATTATATTTTTCTACTTGGTTAAGTACGATCTAAAGCAAGAAAAAAAATAATAATTTCCACGATTTTTATTCATTTTCCTTCCCCCAAAAAAAAGCTCCCTCGACAAACAAAACACCAAAAAATCCTTGAAAATTCTCCTTACAGGTTTTACATGCAGAAAATTGGGGGGGAAATCATAACTTCATTTTACAAAATTAAGAAGTTAGCAACGCAGATGTTCAATAAACTTTTCACTACAACATGGCATCCCAAGATACGATACAAACTCAACACGCTGTCAGCTTTTAATTGCTTAATTAGGGTATTTAATACGCAGCGAACATTACTCCAATTTTTTTTTTTTTTGCCCGTTTATTAGTTATTGGCACACTCCCGTCGTTTCATAGTTAATTTGTTTTTAGGCACGAAATAATATGGACGGTGAAGTTATAATAATAATTAGTTGGATAATGTAACGTTTAACCATCGGATGCATTTTTTTTTTCTTTTTAAAAATTATCCGAACCATCTGGGGCTGAGCCATGTGTTCGGGGATTGGGGGATCTTAATGTCGTGTTAACTTTCAAAATATTTTTTTTCTTTTTTTAAAAATAATACTCTTTTGTATTTGACTGCGGGTGCGAGATGGTTCGAAAATAAAACAAGAACCGTGAATGAAATTGTAAGTTTTTTTTTTAAATTTTAAATTTTTGCTATCGTGAATTTTTTTTTAAACTATAGCAACTCGGCTTCTTTTCGCTTTTTTTTTTTGTTGGATTGGTGTCTAGTCTGATAAGATAAACGGTTTTGTGTATTTAGTGCTTCCCGAAACGCTGAAGGTGTGAATTTATGATAAATGGTTTCAGGGCTTAACAAATTTTTTTATTTTCATTTTCCAAACTCAAAATTTTAATTATTCGATTTAATGACCAACACTGAGTGAAAAATATTTTTTTAAATACTCGAACACATTGTTAATTATTGTTTTGGAAGAAAGGAAAGGAAGATGGCTAGCACAATAGATCATTTACTGGTTACGGTTTAATGGACAACCCTGATCTACATATACACACAACTTATCACATTTTGCTGTGTTACATTTGAGATCAGTATTGTTCGATTTGTGCGGACTTTTGCTTCGCGGGTTTTTTTTTTTTCGAAAATTTAAACGTTGGAAGTAATTGATGTCGGTTAAAATTTATTTTATGGGTTTTTGTTGATTGAGCTAGAACGTGTTCTTTTTTTAGTTAAAGGTGCGGTATGTTCAGCAGTTTGTTATGCACGGTTAATTTGCGTTGCATTATAGTTTGCACTTTATTTTTTTTATAATTTATTAGACCCCGGCGAATCTTTATCTTGAGGTTGCTAATTTGCTGACAGGGTTTTGCAAGGTGTAACCTTGAGGAGACCGGGCTGGTTTCGGATTTAATTTTGATTTTAGAAATCATTGCTTTTTAAAAAAATCATTTATCCGAAATATTCCATGTTATTTTTTTTTAAGGGGGCAGCTGGGGTCAATATAAAAAATTGCCCATCTTAAATTTCTTAATAAAAGATTTCTCGAGAGATCAGTTAATTCCAGAAATGTCTGAAATAAGGATTTTTTTTAGGAGTTTACTAAAATTTGCCTTGATGCAAGAAAAATATTGGCTTTACTTTCTATCTAAGTCCGTGAAAGCCATCAGTAAGCTTGTCAGATTCTTTTAAGATTCATAACTGGCTCCATCAGTGGCGATAAAATCCTCAGCCGAGTGAATAGAAATAGAAGAAAACTTTTTGAAGCCAGTGGGAGAATCAAGCTAAGGCCTCGAGAGCCACTCCTCACATATGACCGAGACCTAAACTAATCTTTTCAGACCCCTTTCAAGGCAAAGGCATGTCTTCAAAGTTCATCAGAGCCATTCTTAACTCGAGCTGACGTCATCAAGCAAGTAAAGCAGCTGAGACAAGTTCGTCATAGTCAAGATGAGCTCCAGCTAAGCTCTTTACAGCCGTTAAAAGCTTGAGTCAAAGGCCTAGCCAATTGCGTCCAGAGCCTTAAGATGCTTAAGCCAAGCTCTCAAGTGGTGTAAGAACCAGAAAACCCAAACAAGGCCTCAACCGTTCCATTATAAGCCTTAGTCAAGCTTCTGAGTGCCGACAAAAGCCAAAGAAAGCTTGTTGCAGTTGCTAGAAGAACAAACTTGAGGCTCTTGAAGCCACCAGAGGCTTTTAAGAATTGTTAGGGATCAAACTAATCTCATTATAGCCGTTTTAGGCCAAGTGCGAGCCATCGAAGTTTTTAGAGGCCCAAGTAAAACCCATGAGAGCCATTTCAAATCTGAGCTGGCCGCATTTGACTCGTTAAATACTCAAGCCAAGTTTCTTAGAACCAAAAAAAGCTCAAGCTAAGTTCTTTATAAGCGTTAAAAGCATAAGGCAAGCTTGCCCAATTTATGATGGCCCCTGGCAAAGCTTTTGAGTGTTGATAATAGCCGAAGAACGTCAAACTGAGGCCCTGGAAGCCGCCAGAGGCTTGAGATCGGCTCTTCAGAGATGTTAGGGACCAAACCAATCTCATTAGACCCATTTTAGGCCAAGAAAAAGTCGGGCATTGCAGGATTCTAATAATATTTCTTTTATTTTTAATCGCTTTTGATACCACAAAACTAACATCATTTTTTTATCTTTTCAGATAACACGTAGCCAGCTCCTTTTTTAACAAGAAAAGGACCGGTATCTCAACAAGTTCGTAATCAAATCAATCAAAACGTCTTCCATTCAATCCGCCTCGGACGACAAAAAAAGTCGCGTGAAGCAAGAGACCGACCGAGAATCCCAGTTAGTATTCAGATCGTATGAGGAGGAATTAGAGAACATATTAGAAAATGATCCAAGCCCAACGGAATCGGAATTAATCCAAGATTTGGAAAACGAATTCGGCGACGATGATTTAATCGAAAAATACAAACGCGAACGGAAGTGCTTTTTAGAACGTAGTGCGAGCTTTAATTCTAATCCGAACGGACAGCCGGGTGCTTTCGTGAGATACCCCAACCAGCTAAAACCGAAAAGGAGCAGCAGTTTTTGTTCGGGCACCAGTAGCAGATCGAACGCTACAACCGGAAGAAGTGACAGGTCGTTAGAACGGAAGCAAGGGGGGAGTGATATCAAAAAACCGAAAAGATTAGCGAGGTGTAAAAGTTTCGAAGGACAGATCGATACCAGCGAAAGCGAGGATTATGTAGAAGTTCGACGGAAGAAATTTAATGAAAGTAAGAAAAGAGAAAAACGGAAAAGTCGAAAAGAGAAACGAGTGGAAGAAGAAACGAAAACGATTGAAAATGAAGTAATCGTTAATAAGAGTTCGTTAAGTGTGAGAAGATTTTCGGAGATAAGTGTGACGAAAGAAGTTAAGACTGAGGATAACGTGCCTAAGCCTATCGCTAGGAATAAACCCGCACCGCCACCCGTACCCGTAAGAAGAAGCTTCCCGAGTAAGGAAGAGAAGCATAAAACCGAAATCGTTATTCCAATCGGTGAGAAGAAGGAAGAAAAGAAGGAAAAAAGTGAATTGAAAATAGTAGAAGTTCCTCAAAAGAAAATCGTTGATAATTCTGGAACGCATAAAGGCGCCCTACAATGCTTGTATGAGGAAGGTTTAAAGAAAATCAAACAGAAACGAAATTCCGAATCGGAAGGAGAAGAGAAAACTCAATCAGAATCAGAAGGCGGAAATCCTTTTAAAGAGAAACCGTTGAGTCCTCTTAATTACGTTGCTAAAAGGCCGCAAACTTTAAAAATAAAAGTCGGTTTCGAATCCCCTGCTATCGGGCAAGATTTAAATACTCCGCCTGCGCTTGCGGACACGGAAGAAAAGACATTACCTTATTATTTGAAAAGTCAAGAGTCTGGAGTTAGTGATAAAAGCAAAGAGAAGAAAATTGAGAAACCGAAGTTAACGGATCGATGCGAGAATAACATCGAATACGAGAAATACGTCGAACTCGGTAAAAATTTAATCAAAGTCTCGTCACCCTTTGATAAGAAGAAAGAGAAAGTTTTGGAGGAAGCTGAAGTCGAACGAAGAATAATCGAAGACGAAATTGATCATATTGAACGTAAAAGGGATTCTCGTAATTCTCCTAAAAAGTCTCTTAAGAAGTTAGAAATTAAAAAAGCGAAAGAGGCAAAACCTGATTATTCAAACGAGATAAGAGAGGAAGTTGAACCGATCACGCCTGATACAGACCAAAGCGAAATTGAGGAAATCCTGGAAACCTTCTCAAAGGAATTGAAAAACTCGGATGTGAATGAGATATTGAGCGGGGACGAATCGCGATTTAAGAAACGTTCTTCTAGTACTTCGAGCACACCGAAGACATTTCTAGAAACCGCGTTTTTATCAAGCCCTCCGATTGGGAAATACGATTCGATGCCGCAATACGATCATGTACCGTTACGGAAAACAGTGTCATCACCTCGGACGGTTTCCAAAACCCGTGACCAAGTATTAATGACGAGTATTTTAAGAAAAGAAGGAAGGCCTAACACGTTGCCGTTGAATAATAACGGAATGCCGGATACATCCCTCACGCTGGAGAATTATATCGAACGTAAACGGAGCCAGTATCCTCCTTCGGGAAGGGTATCAGCTCCTTTGTTTAAAGAATCTTACCATAGCCCTGGCTACGCGAGTGGAAGACGTTCCGTCCCGGTTGATCATCAGAGGAATGAGATACAAGAACGAGGGAGATCCCTGCAGAGGGTTACGCTTCACCCCGTTCAGGCGATTTATGACGATAATGATAATTTTAAAAGGAATAATTTACGGACGAGGAGTTTGACCAGAGATGGGATTAGGGGATATACGGAAGCGAAGATGATGACTAATGATATCATTTATGAGTCGAGGATACCGAAATCTGTGAATAATAACGTTGGGAGAATGTCGCTTGATCATAAAAACCCTGCGGAGTATACGGCTAGTGAGATTGAGGCTGTTTTTTGGGAAAGGTTGAAGCAGAAGAAGCTGCGAGCGCAGCAAAGAGAGCAGGAATTGTTACAACTGAAGCTTCCTAATAATTTTAATAGAAACACGCCTGAAAGAAGCACGATCGGTCCGATTTTCCAGAGGGAGATGAATCACATTCAAAACGGGAGATCTCAAAGCGCTTTGGATTTTGTTAAAGAACCAGTAGAAACCCCAACAACTCCTTCAAGCGACACCGAAAGAAAAAAAGAAAAAGGATTTAGTATCACGAAAATTCCCTTTTTCAGGAAAAGAAGTAAATCCGGTTCCAAAGAAGATTCTTATAAAAGAGCTAGTGAGGATTATGAAGACACGGCGACCTCTCCCATTTTTAAAAGAGGAAGCTTAATATCCACATCTTCGAATGAAGGTACCGATAGTTCAACCACAAACCTTCATAAGAAAGTTAGTTTCGATCAAACGGATTCGACAACGTGGCCGACACGTAACGGGCCTGCTTTAATTCCGCCGACAAGACTCAGACCGATTGAGAAGCATTTAAGTTCGGATTCTGATGTGTTTGTTCCTAATAAACCGGAAGTGCCCTCGAGGCCGCTGCCGCCGTTACCGAAGGAAAGCGGGGAGGTTGCTGGGTATGGAGTTATATTACGTGGAAATAAAGTTCAAAAAGGAAAGGATCAGCAATCCCCGCAAACGCCGAAGTCGCCGGAGTATGGGAGGATTGTAGTCGCGGAAGCGCAAAGAGCTTCACCGTTGTACGATGTTGCGCGAAATCAAAGGAATATGGGGATCATACATGAAAATGAATTATACGGGAATACGAGGTTTCGCGAACGTGAGTTGTATGTTAATAGGAGAAGTGGGATTAAACCGACAACGCATTCGGATACTGAAAGTGGAAGCGAAGCTGGGGAAGTGCAGAGAATCTTACATGGTGTTGATAATAAGCGGCAGCTGACAGGTAAGATTTTTTTCCCAATTTTTATGGTTTTAATCAAGAGTTTAACTTTAAAATGTCAGCCTAGTTTTTACCCGGGATCGTAGTCGTTATTTTTGGAAGACTAATCAGGTTTAATTCAGTCCTATAATAGGTTAAAAGGAATTACTTTAAGGCTCTGTTGGCCTCAGTTACTTGTAAGTTCAACTTGGACGTCTAGTTGCCTATATTCTGGCCACTGGTGGCCTCACCTTGGCCATAATTAGCGTCTCTGATTGCGTAATATAATGTCTTAGCTCAAGACACTGGCCTGATTACATCTTTCAGCCAGTGTCAGAAAGCCCTAGTGGATTAACTTGGACTTGTTTTGATTTGTGGCTCTCATCAAGGCTCTAAAAATCTGAGTTTCTGCCTTGAGACAACCAAGCTCCTTCCTTTGGCTAGACCAATGACTTAACCAGCAAGCTGGAGCCTCTAGTTGTATCAATTTGGACTTCTGTCAGCTTTAATGAATCTAACTGAAGCTTATAATGTTAATCTTGAGGACTCTAAAAGCCTAGTTTGGGCTTCTCATAGATTCCGCGAAAGCCTGAAACCATTTTTAATATTGCTTGCTAGTAGAGGGCTTGGCTTACTCTGTATTGTTGCAGACCTTCATTGGTCAGTTATGTTGTCACCTTCCTAATTTTTGTCCTGAAACAAAAAAAACCTGTATAAATTTTTTCTATTTGATTTAAACCTTACTTTAAGTTATTGATATCAATAAAAAAAGTCAGCTAGCTCCTAACTTCTTTTCTTGAATTTGCACACACACACATAAGACGCTCACGCTTTATTATCTAAATTCTCAAGAAGCAACATCTTGACACAGTTTCGAAATAAAGAAAACACTCCAAACGAAATTCAAAATTGCTTTAAAAGCCCGTTTATAAGAGGAAAGTTCTATTTTTAATTTTTTAAGAGTCGCCATGCGGTTTTTAATTAACTTAAAAATATCCATTCAAGAATGATAAATTTGCAAAAAAAAATTCCACAAACAGCTTTTCCCATAAAATCCGGACTTTACGACTTCTGAAACATGATTTGTGGATCAAAGGTCAAACAAAAAGACTAATCCATCAACATAAAGGTATGACTTATCCACCTACGCAATCTTCACCCTATTCCATCACATTACCCGAAACTTATCATTTCACCTACTCACATCCTTGATCCTTTATTTATTTTATAGCTACTTTCCTTATCTCTTATCAGGGGAAAAAAAAGCTCACTAAATAAATTACCAAGTCTAGGAAAGTAGCTGGCCAATCGATAAAGTGGTATTATTTGTTAAATTGAATCAATTTTTAAAGATTTTGGATCTGATTCCAGTTAATTTATTAAGTTTGACCTTGACTCCCAACAAACCAAAGAGTCTTGCCTGGAATAATTTATTCTTAGCTATTGAGTCAGATGTGATCTGTGCCATGATTGCAGGATTCAGGAGAGCAAAATTTTGTCTTGGATCAGCAAGGCACTGATTGCTGAATAGCCTGAAATGCTTATCGCTCTTAGATTAATGAGTAATCATCATTGTTTTTCATAAGATTTGATAATTATTGTTATGATTTTAATCTTGCTTGCTATAAGCAATTTTTGGCAATACAGTGAAGTTGGGCTTGAATTCTGCTTTGATTTCATTTGTGGCTTTATATCTGTTGAATCTGAAAATTTTTTCTTCTAATTTCTGATTTACTCATCTGCAAACTTGCGAATTATATCTACTGTCTTAGAAATGCTTCAGTTACAATTTAACACACAGGTCTTTAAGATTATTTATGTGAAACTCTTACGTTGATTGATTGGCTGGCAGGTTATTTTCCCAAATTGATTCTGCACCCAAAAAAAACAGTAGCTGCTTTGAAAAACTTTCCTCCATAAGGAGACAAAAAACAACAAAAAAAATCTTAATTTAGATATCATTCTGGGAATCGCAGTTGATAATATAAATGAATGAGCTAAATGAATAATCAACTGATATTCCAAGAATAATTTTGAGTTAAGTAGCTTATTCTCTACTGTTAAAATATCCTTAATACGGTCATGAAACAAAAATAATCCTGATGACCTGACAGACGATTTACCAAAAACATCAAAAAACGGATTTCTGCGCATTTGCCTTGCAAAAATTTCTGCATCCTTAAATTCACAATGTATTAGCATCAAGAGAACCCATGTTAAATTCCTAAGAAAAAAAATTTGGGATGCAGAAAAATGCCTTAAAAGAAAAAATATTAAGCACTATTATTGCCCATCTTTTAATTGTTTGGAAACAGGGCAAATAAAAGCAGTATTATTATTGATTTCTGAAAAAAAATCCGTTGAGATTGAGAATGAATGAAATTTCCAAGCTCGCCATTTTCGATTGAAGATCGCTCTAGCGGAGGACGATGTAACTATTCGTTTGTGAAGAAGTGGCTAAGTGAAGCATGTGTCTGTCGGTTAATTCAATAATATTTTTCAATTTTTTGTGAAAGCTAAATCAATTTTGGTACTAATCTTTAGTTCAGATTAATGAGGGGAATTTTATTATCGTGATAGAATGTTTTTTGGGGTGGGTGCAATGGTATAATTTTAAAATTTACCGAAAAGCAAATTCCAGGTGGTCGCTCAAAATGGCGATTCCTTTGTTCTCTTTATTTCGGGTTACCGGGTATTACGAGTCTTTAAGTGCCGTGTTTGTAAAATCGTTTCAAATTCGCGTGTTACGGCCTAAATGATATCGAAAAATAAAAAGCCACCCTTGCCTGATGATTCGAGTGACATTTCATGCGGTATGCGGGTTCGCAAAAGGCTACGTATAAAAAATGGTTTCGGTAATGGCGGCAAGAACGATATAGATATTGCACAATTTTTCGTCATGTCCTGAACATGGAATATTTTAAGGTTAGTTTGTTTCAGAATTTAATTCTTAGATAATTTTATGATTCTAATGACTTTTGATTGGCAAACGAAGTGAAAAATCAATCGGTATTTAAAGTATAATGATATTTTCAGTGTGGGAATTAAATCATAAGGAGAATGCACGTTTCAACGTGTTGAGATTAGGTAAAATTAGGAATGTGTAAACAAATATTGTAAGGTTTCAAACATGTTTTGTTGTAAAAAGCAAGGGCATTTGACCTGTCACAGAAAAAAAATCTTAATAATGTGTTTTTAGTTTTTTCTGAGTTGATTTTTAGATTCGGTGAAATTGACATGTGATGTTAGTGAACGTTTTAATCACTTTACTTGCATTTTTTTTTCCTATATAGAAAAAGTTAAGACAAATGATAAGTATTAATGTAATTGTTTGGGGCAGAATGGTGCAGTGACAGTAAGCTGAAATTTTTATAGACTCTACGAGAACATTCAAGATAAGTTTTTGTGTATTCATGAGTTCAAGGTAAGGTTATGCCTTTTCTTAAGCAGCATCCACACTTAATAACATTTTTCGTTATTGTGTTGCACCCATTTCCAGCTGTTGATAGGATTCTGCATTCTTTATTCTGATCAAAATGAAAATCTCCCATAAAATTATCAATGGTCAGCACAATAAAGAAAAAAATCTTGCTAATAGTGAATGCTGCCTTGAATTTTTGAAGAACTTAAAATAATCTGTACACTTTAGTTTTTTAGCTGCATTTACGTTTGCATTTTGAGCACTGTTTTAAAGTCATTCTTATATTTTTTAGCGATTGCTACAGTAGTTTAAGACTTCAATTTCACTTCATTTTGAAGTTCAATTCAGATGCATAAGGAAATTAAGTGTTACGATTTCATCACCTGGCTGAAGAAGGGCTCATCTAATATTTCATCTTCATCCAAGGAAAGGGAATTATTGCAGTTAAATGTAGTCGTAATGGAGCATTATTGAGAAAATAATTTTTTGTTGGACATGTGAATGGATAAAATGACAAGATCGAGAAAAAAATGGTTTATTTGGAGTTTTCGGTGAGTAATTTTGAACCAGAGTGGCACCATGAAGTTTTACAAGGGATTTTTATGAAGAAAATGTGCTACTCCTAAGTGTGGAAGATTTTAGGAATATTTTTTACATAACGTTAGGTTTTTTGTGCCATTAAACCTTCATTTTTAGTACGAGAACTCATCTTTAGTGATGCAACACCTGAATTGTTGGATTGATAAAAAAGCAATTATCTTTATTTTGTTTATCATTAAGGCTTTACATAAGTTAGTTGCGTTTAGTAAATTTCATCCACCAAAGCAAGAAGATTGTTAAATTTATTAGCAACTTGTGCAAGCTGCCTAGTAAATTATCAGTTATTCGAAACTTAAGTTATTGATTTTTTTAGGAATGGAAACTCAAAGTTTTGGGAGAGCTACTTTTGGACAGAATTTAATACGTGAAGACATCTTAAACAAGAGCAGGCTTACAATCGCATTGAAAGAGATCCAACTCACTCAGACTCTCTACAGGAAAAAGATTTATCATCTGATTGGAAACCTCGAACACTTCAAGTTATATTTTTATCCGTCTACCTCTTCGCAACCGCATCGACCAAGCCTTTTGATATCTTAATCGATTATCGACAAACCAATCGTTTAGGGATTAATCATAGCTATCGAAAATATCATATAAATAGACAAGAGATCATTCATACTTCTGATATTGAATCATCCTTTCGAAAATGACTCAATGATAAGGTAACCAGAAACCATTGCCTAATTTTCTATCTTAAAAGCCCATCGACACATAATCCAACGAAGCGTTACTACATTGTTTAAATGACCGCTCACTTCTAATTTCAAAAAAAAAATAATATTAACCGGCAATGGGCGTTTTTATGTTTATCTTCCGGTATTTGTTTCGTATTATGACATTTGTCACATCGTTTTAATGATTGAACGTGATGTACGTTAGCGGGATTTTTAATGGAGTGATTTTTTTTTTTTATTGTTTACGCTTGGCAGGTCACGATAGGCTTATCGAAGGGATATATTGATGGGAAATAATATCGGGAAGGAATTTTTCTTATGGCCTATGTTGTCTCATCGAAACAATAAATCGTCCCATGTGACAGGAATTCCGTCCTGGATCTTTCTGCCACATAAATATAGGGATAATCCTCCTTTTCAAAATATCAAGCCGGTTTTAATACTTTAATTATCAACAAGGGATCCCCGTGTTAGTGCGTGTGGGAATCTCATTTTTCTTTTTTTTTTGGTTGTTTTCAAACAATTTTCCACTTTGCTTTGCGAATAAATGCGTTACGTGTTTATGTACAAGGCGGCATACTTATATAAATCCCTTAAAAGCTATAAAAATGATACACATTTCCTTACCCCATTTAAGATTTCCTTATTATGTTATGCCGCGTAGGTGTGCATGGGATGTTTCTTCGGTTTAGTGGCTTTAGTTTTACGGTGGCACCGCAAGAGTTTCCTTTTCTTTTTTAAGCTCGAGCTTTTGAAAGTCGCGTCCGCTAGTTTTGAGAGTTATTGTGCGTAAGAGTGATTGTTTCCGGGTAATTATGAAATTGTTTTTTTGGATGAGCAAGGATGGCAAAGTGTCGAAAGTTTTTGGAATTAGAGGTTTAGAATTTAGGTTTTGGGTTAGGGCTAGTTTTTCTAAATTTTTGAAGTCAGAATTTAGGATCTAGATTTTTCTTTTGGGAAATTAATTTGGGAGTTTTTAAAAACTCAATTTTTTTTTAGAATTATTCAACTCCAAAAATTCTAGAATTCTTTTATTCCAGAAACGTTGCTGAAATTTATTTTCACGAGGGAAATTTTTTGTATAAGTTTGCCTGCTAGGAGCAGAACCTCTACTGGAGTTGTTCTCGTCAAAAGAACTTTTTCCTAATCAGAGAAAATGTTTTAAAACCAATTTTTTTTTTCAAAAAAATTTTTTAATGATTTTTTCTCTTAAGAAAGTTTTTCTTGTATAAAAATTTTTGAAAAATATTTTCTAGCCAAAATATTTCTTGCTTGGTTTATTTTTGTTTAGAGTAAACTTTTTAAAAAATTTCTTAAAGCTCTAAAAAGCGGTTTTGCCCGATTTTTTTTTTCTGAAAAATTATTTTATCCTACTAAGACGTTCTGGAGTTCAAGACTTCCAAATTAATCCCTCTATTATTTGTCAAAGATGCTTTTTTAGACAAATTTTTCTTGGGTGCGTAGCTAAAGCGATTTTGGCTGGACATCCACCTAATTTTTTTTTTTTTTGATGACTAAAAATTGCTATAGTGTAAGGTAAATTACTTTGAGGTAATTCAATTCATTTAATTTTTAACGGGAAGCTTTGAAAACTTAAGAAAAGTTAATCTTCTTGGCTGAGGTTCGGGACTAAGTAAGGGTTTCTGAGACAGTTTGACAAATATTTGGTTTTCTATTTTCTGTCTTAAGGATTAGTTCCATTTTTCAATCGTCTTGAATTACGGACTAGGTTGAAACTTTAACTTTGGCCTATTTACGATTACAAAGTTCTGGGTTTTTTTCTGGAGACACAATTTTTGCCATCCTTGCAAATCAATAAAAAGGAGAGAGAAAGACTGACGGGCAATTTTCGATTTATTTATAACATATTTTTTACAACAGGAATTAAACGTGGGTTTAACGTAGACAGCTACAAATGGTTGAATGTAAGCGGAGAAGAAATAACGTCAAGTTTGATGAATTTATTATAATTCGTTGTTACTGTTGGTATGAAACCTTTTTACGTTGACTGAAGGGAGGATGAGTTAGGTTATGGAAAAATTTTTACTAAATAAATTTTTTCTAGTTTGATCAAGCGGCGCTGAAAAACTAGGAATCGAAGCTGCCAAAAATCTTTTTTTTGTGAGAAAAGGGATCAATAAAGGAGGGAAAAAAAGAATCAAAGCAAAGAATCCGGGATGGAAGGGAAAAAAATTTTTTGGCTCAAGTACAAAAACACCTAATTCGAGATTACACGGGGTAAAACTTTTAAAAGTACATGGAAAGATCTCTTTTCATAAATTTTGCTTGGTCAAATTTACGCTCCGATAATTATTCTCTATAATCCTATCTTGATCATATCGTCTCGTTTCTCTTTTACCTTTTAATGAAAGACTATCCCCTCGCCGATTCTTTACTATTATTAATTACGGAAACGGCCGGTTTTATATGAGAAAAGGTCTTTTATAGGTAATGCAGGATATTTATATGGAAAAGTATCAATTTTATTGAATTGATAAATAGCCGAAGGCTTTTGTGTTATATGTTTAAATGATTGTGATAAATTTAATTCTACGTTATGAGGAAAAATTTTCCAATAAGGCTTGTTAAAAGAATGGTTGATATTTTTCTAGTTGATTTGGTTGTTAAGTTTTTGAGCTTATATTTTAGGACAAAGCTGAACCCAAGTGTGGGAGAAAGTTTGCTGAGAGGTTTTTGTTGGAATGCTAAAAATTGCCTTCACAGACATGGATCTGATGATCGAATTAGGCTCAACTGACCTGATCCCAGACATTAAGACTAAAATTAGATTAAAATTAAGTTTTGGAGCCACTAAATGATGTTTTAGGAGAATATTTATGTTGCACTGCACTTGAAGGTTCATCGCACAGTTAAAGGGGCACTTTACAACCTTGATGGTCATGAATTAGCCTTTTGCAGCTAGCTTACACCTTTGCTTTTAGCTTTGGGATGAACGTTCAATTGCAACATAATCCAATATTCATCATTTATGTCCGGAAAATTCCTCTTCTTTCCGACCTGATTTCTTTCCTTCTTTCCCCTTTGTCCTCCTATACTGCTACCTCTACCTCCTCCTCCTTCTCTACCTCGTGCTCCTCTACCTCCTCCTTCTCCTCCTGCTCCTCTACCTCTACCTCTACCTCCTCCTCCTGCTCCTCCTCCTCTTCCTCTACCTCTTTTTCTTCCTCTCTTCCCTCTTCCTTTGTCTCTTCTTCTTCCTTTCTTTCCTCTGCCTCTCTTTTCATGTTGTTTCTTTTCTCTTGTTCTCCTTTCTTCTTTCTCTTTTTGACTTTATTATCATATCTCGATTTCCTCTTTTGTCTTTTCCTTCTGCTTTTCCTTCTGCTTTTCCTTCTGCTTTTCCTCAATTTTTGTTTTATTGTCCTTTGTCCTTATTTATTCTGGTCGTCCTCTCTCTTTGTTACCATTCGCCGCTTTCTTCCCTTCATCGCGTTTTCTTTTTTCCACTTTTTTTTATCTGTCTGTATTTTCTCGAATGAAACTAAGGCGGCTGCTACTTTTTGTTACTGCTCGAACTAAGGCCCGGTTTAAAATTTTATTCGAAATTTTGCCAAATTTTTTGTTACGTTTCATTGAAATATTAATAAAGCATGTATCCGCCATTCCAAGGAAACTTCATATATCAAAAAAATCTATCAGTGCCACTAACCCGGAAAAATTCTCCGGAAAATCCTACCAATAATCGATTTTTTAAGATATTTAAAATTTCCATCACGTGTTGCTCTACAAATATTCCATACTCTCTCTCACCTTATCAAAATTCAGGCGACATCACCCCCTTTTCGAATTCTTAAAAAAATAATCAAAGGGTTATTGATATTTTTTTCCTTCAGCATTATTATTTCCCCCCCCCCCCTTTTTTAAAAAAAAAAGGCGGAAGATCCAACCGGCTAATAAAAGGCCTATCAAAAAAAAGCCCTACCCACGAAAAAAAAGTAAATAAATAAAGCCGGTGCGAAATCGGGCTTGGAACCCCCTAAGGCACATGTGTAACAAACAGGATAGTTCACATAGAAATGCGTTCAGAGGAAAGTGCTTATCCCTTCCAGTCGTTCTCCGAACGCATTTCAAGATCGTCAAAGAGGGCATGTCTCTATCGATTTTATGCTCGAAAACCGTAGGGAAACTAAACCGATCCCCCATGTTTAGCTTACGGAGAAAATCCTTTCTCATCTCGCTTTCCAGGAGCATTCGTACTTTGATTCATTCCAGCAGACTCCATCTCTGGAACAAAATTGTGTCCCGACGAGCGATGACGTCACAAAATCTCCGGCACTTTTTCTTTAAAAAAAAAATTGAAAATATTAGAATTTTTTGTAACGAAATTTGGTTAATCGAGTAAAAATATTAACGGTTAGATAATTTATAATTCGTTTTTTCTGTAAATATTTATATATTTTAAAAAAGTGTTGCTTTGTTTTATTTTTTAAAAAAAAGAAAAGAAAGTAAAATTTTTTTTTCGTATTAAGTGTTTATAATCTAGATTCGGGGTTTTTCCTTTTTCTCGAGTTTCGTTTAACAGTTCCGTTTTATTTTATTGTTAAAATAAAAAAATTTGTTTTCGTGTAAACGTAGTGGCTTTGATATATCAACGAATGGCAATGTGCCCTTTTTCGCACCGGCGGCCTAAATTTTTCGTTCCTCCGGGTTTTATATGTTGATTTTTTTTTATACACGGACATGTTAGGCATACGATGGAAAAACAAGGATAAGAGTCCGTCGGCGTCGAATTCCGCCCCAAAACAATCGAGCGGGAAGAAGAAACGGAAATTCGGAAGAGAAGGTGGAGTTCCTATTTTTTTTATTATCCATTATATTAAATTTTTTGTTATACGATTTCTCGCATGATCCTTAGCAAGTTTTTACCACGGGCGAAAGGTTTGCGTGGGTGTGAATTGAGGAAACAAAAAAAAGAATTTTCCCAAGATTGTTTTTTTTTTTTTTATTTTTCCTTAATGCAATTTTTTACTACACACCCTTGTTTTTTAATTTAAAGAGAAAAATTTTCGTCTTGTGGCGATGGGGCGTAGGTCTCCATTAAAATGAAAATTTTTGACGTTTTATTTTGTAATTTAATATTAGCTAGCGCGGAATTTATTTAGAGGGGATGATAGCTAACGCCTAGAATGATCTCCTGCATAGAGAATTACTTGTCCGATAGGTGACAGTTACATGTTTTCTCGATATAAATAGGGTTAGGTTGTAAATAAATAATTAGCATGCAAGTGATAGTAGTTTTGGAGATAATCCGGTAGATGTCTCATACGCTCTGTGGTTATACTGTCGGTAATTTAATAGGGCAAGCCTTTTCCTAAACAATTGTAATGATTATTTTAGTAATAATAAAATTTTTTATGATTTAAGTTGTTGATTGAGAAATCGATTAATCGAATTGAGAAACGATCAAGTTTTTGGCTTTAATTCGATTTTTCGGTCTTAAGTATGACATAAAATGGCATGATGATTTAATTTAGGCTTATTGTAAATAAATTTTTGATTTTAAGGATGTTGTTTATGAGTAAGTTGTTTAGTAGCTAGAGTTGTAAGGCTGCTGCACTTAAGCTTGGAATTTTTGTCTTTTCCCTTAAGAATTAAGAATTTCAAAGCTAGGAGCAGGCTACTTTATTTTTTATCTAAGCTTAACTGCTGCTAAATTTTAAGACATGAAGCATTTGGGTCTTGAGCTGTAGAAATTACAATGGAGAATTTTCGCCGTGTAATTGTAAATTGAGGAGGTAGCTGCAACAAGGGCAATTGTTCCATAAGCTAAACATAGAAAAATTTCCCTTGTTGCTGCTACCTCCTCAATTTTTAAAGTGTGAGAACAGAAGCCCTATAGCTGAGTGTCACTATTAAAGTTAGTACTATGGTACAGAGATGTAATAATGTTATGCTTGAAGATAATCCTGTCAAGAAAAATAGTTGCACCATGTGCTGCCACCAAAAAAGTTAAAACGGCCATGTTTAACCTCTTAGAGGCCCTGTTAAAAACGTTGTGTTGAAGCTAGACCCTTGCACTGGCCGAATTTAAATTACGCAGCCCAATCCGGCTCGGCCTGACATATTGTATGGGCTGGTCCGTCTCGATTGTACATAGGATTGCAGCCGGTGCCCGAAGGGGTTAAGAATTTTTGAAACCCTAGCCCGGCCTGGCCTGACTTTTATTTCTTGGTTTTTCTTGAAGAATTTTTGGTAAAAATTAGATCATAAAGTAATTGAAATCATGAGAATCAGGTCAACTTTATATTTTTGCCTGAATTCTTTCAAAAGAAAGAAATCGTAACAAATGTCCAGAGAAGGATTTAATATGGAATGTAAAAAAAAATGACTCGGCCCAAGCCCGGGCCTTACGCGGAATTATTTGAACCGAGCCTAGCTCGACTCGATGGCGCAGCTCTAAGCCCAAATCTAGCCCAAAAATCGGGCCGCGGGCCTTGGTCCTGCCCGGTGCAGAAATCTAGTTGAAACATGTATCATACCTGATATAAAATGCAAAAAAAAAGGTTAACTCCTACCAAGTTTAGAATAGACTATTGGTGTTCCACCTATGCAATACAATTTGTATAGAAAAAAATTTGATAATTGCTCTGAATTATTTTTTTTTTTTTTGGAATTTTTGTGGCAACTAAACATGAATTTAATATTAAAATAGCAAAGTCAATTTATATTAAGAGGTTTAGCCAAGTAAAGAGGTCCAATAAAATTTTGAGTTTTCGAAAACCTGGGAAATTGTCCCTCGAATATTGTAAAACCCAAAGCTTATTATATTGTTTTTTATTTTTACTTTTTGTTTGAAACTGTTGAAGGAGATAATTGCAGAATACTTGCTAATATATCGTATCTAAAGTGGAAAAACGCTTGCTTCTGTAGAACTAAAGCTAAATGGTTACTCTAATCGATTAAGCCTACAACTGGGATTAATAAATTTTAAATGTAATTCAAAATGTCTTGAATGGTATTTAGTTTCGTATTCTGCAATTCTACCGCTTCACTGTTACAAACGAGGGTGTGAGCAAATTGATCCACGTACGATAATGTTGATAATCCTGCTGGCTTCTCCATTTCCAAGGAAATCGAATAGGCTTATTTGAAAGTCACCCGCGCCATTTTCAAAAAACTGATTAAATGAATTTGAGAGAACTCTGAACAATTTTTTCTTGAGTTTGAATTTAATTCAAGAAGCTACATGCAAGCTTGGCTTGAGCTTCTTGAGCTCTAATGGGACTAGCTTGACCTTTGACCAATATTAAAGCGCTAATCGTATCGCAGGAAAACTTTAGATCTTCTTAAAATCTCGTTAACTTGGCCCTAGAAATTATGATGAACCTTAAAGCAAAATTTATTTTCTAGACCTAATCTTAGCCTAGCTTGATCCTTTACAGTACTAAAGGCCTGAATGGGTAAATCGGTTGGCACGGCCTGATCTGTGGGCGTTAATACCTCAAATGTAGCACCCAGACTTTTGTTCTGGCTTAAGCATATTTCCATTTAATATTTTACAACCGTGCAAGACTGTAAGTTTCTCTGCCAAGTGGCTGCTAAAATTAAGTGGCCATTTAAAGCTTGACTGGTGAAGCTAGTGTCTCTAGTAGCTTCATTCAAAGTTCAAGTCTCTTCACTTAGCATACAATAATCTGCAGTTACTCCTAAAATTATAAAAAATTTGATTAATAAAAAGCCCACTTAATCAATTTTAAAAGAAAAATCCTCTTCGTTTTCAATTTCCGGCGCGAACCGGAAACTACATCCAATTTTATTATTAATCGCGACCCGTATTAGTTATCTCTTATTATCCCTAAAACCCCATCCCCGAATTATTGTGTGATCCAATTTAAACAATCCCTCCCTTTTATAAATACGGATATCGGTCAGTCACGTACACTCTTCAATTGTAAACATTTTCAAAATGACCCACTTAGTTTAACACTCCCTCCTTATAATAAAATAAAAAAGAAGGACAAAAAAAAGGGAGGGGAGGAGAGAGAAAATTTAACCCTTTTTCGAATTGGGCGTTGGAATTTTAATCGTTTTCTCTAATTTTCCAAAGTTTTAAAACCGTTGCCAAGTTTTAAGTTTTCCCTGATAATTTATAAAAGGTGGTCGGCAAAAAACCCCGGGGTTTGGTAAAAACCGCAGCTTCTCACTTTGATCCTTTGGGTCAACAACTCGACATCCGGCCATGCTGTTTTCATTTTCTCTGGGTCAATCGGGGTTAACCGGTAGTTGAAATTCATCCCGATAGAGATCGCACAAGAGGATCACGCGCTCTTCTCTTCTTTACACATAACGGTTACCACGGTTACTTCCATCTCCTCTCTGAATACTTTAGGCAACGTTTTCACAACGTTTTCCCATCCATGTTATTGTTTATAAGGTCGACGGGAGAGGGTATGATGGAGAGGGTGGGAAAATAATGGGTCACGGGAAGTGCTTATTATGACTTTTGAGGTTTTTATGCATTTTTTTTTTAAAGCGCCAAAGGCGTCAGGTTTTTAAGTGCAAGTTTTATCCGCGTAATTTTCTTTTTTTAAAAATGGGGAAACGATGTCTGTGCCTAAATCATTCATAATAATTTATGTTCTCTTTAAGCCGTTTTAAAACGTCGCCCCGCTTTTGTCCTGTGTAATGGAACTTTGTATCCTTTTATGTTGTACATTATCCTTTTTCTGAGGTTCACCTCTTTTAGACACTTTTTTTTTTGCTAATCGGAGTTATTATCAACTAAAAATAGGTTTATCTTCGTTTTTGAAATTTTTTAACCTTGTTTTTTTTTTATTTTCAGGTAAGCTTATTTTAAAATCTTGTTTTTTTGGGTCTTCGCGGAGTTTTTAACATAAGGTACAGGTATGAGGAAAAATATGTAAATTAATTTATTAAACTAAAGTCGGTGCCCTCCCAATCTTTAGAGATATTGAAGATTGGCGGCATTATAGCGTTGGCGGAATAGGCTGCACTTACCTTTATTACTGTGCTGGGACATTATTTTTTATTTTTGAATGTAGCTAATAAATCTTCATCAATGGGTACCATCCTCGTACGCCATATCTAAAGAAAAATCACAACCAGTAATCTTCCACGGTAACGTTTTTTCCCCCTTTTAACACTTCATCCAGCTTATCGTTTAAGCCTTTCGCGTCTCAGTCATAGGTAAGAACCCTTTTAATTGTAAAAATGAAAAGCAATAAGTCTTTTGATCCTTTTCGCACACAAACTCGTTATTACAATTTTTTTTTACCCTTTTTTTTTTGAAAATCAACAAAAATCTACTCTTATTCGACTTTATTAAAATGATTGCCGCTGCTTGATGTGCACTGAAGCATTTTATAAAAGAATAGGAGATCTTTATGAATCTAAGATTATCGGTTTGATGAAGGCGCACTTTGCATTTTTCATTTGAGTTTGCCTCCTTTTCGCGAGATTAGAAATCCAGTCAATCGTGGCGCCAGTATTTTTTATGGGCTTGTTTCCCGGCTGGCAATGGCTTGGTAAGAAAGTAAAAATCGATCATTTTGAAGGCAATGCCTACGAGAAATGAGCGTATTAATTGGAATTTCTTCTAAGCTTGGGTGAATCATAAATTACGAAGTTGTAAAGGTTAATGAAAGGGTTTCATTCTTTTATCAACCCACTAAATTTCAGAATATCAACATTTGGTTTAAAGGTGCAGAATGCTGTATAACGGGAGCCGGCTGATTACGGGTGGGAGCCGAGTCAGTGGGATCTTCAGCTGTTTGGCTTTTACTAATAGGGCAGCGCAATTATCTTTATTGTCTTCTATGTTACCTTCTGTAGGTTGGTATCTAATACCGGTGGTGTTGACGTCGTTTACGCTGGCATTGTGAACGCCATCTGGTTTTTAAGCATTTTGAAGTCATCCACTAACTCGTTCAGGCGGTCGTATTTGGCTGCTGCTAAAGTAACATCCGTCTTGGTGGTTATGGAGTCGAAGAAGGTGTTGATCCTAGTGGCTGAGGCAAATAGATCTTCCATATTGGACCTTAAGTTCGTCTGGTTGGCTTCCTCGTCGTAGTTGCCGTCGGCGTCCCTGTTTTATCTACTCTAATAGTAGTTCTTGAAGCCATTTGGAGACTTCAATCAGGCTGCGTCTGAATACCGGTTGTTCGCGTGACCAGTCGTGGTTAGTCACGACGACAAGGGAAAGAGGTTAATTATGTTAAGATTCAATGGATATGAACTTATGAGAATCTTATAGTCCAGATGTAGCCCATCCTGAAGTGGAAGCTCTGAAGGTATGCGATAGCGATTGGAAACGATTATATGAAATAACTAGGCGACGGAATATTATGATATTATTGTATATTAAAGAAAATTAATTTCGAATGTTGATTAAAAATATCTACCAAGATCTTTAATATCTAATAGGCTCTTTAATAGGGATTTGGCTTCAATAATATCATTTTCTTGACCGATTAAAATTTTATCATCAACATATAGTCCTAAAATTACTTTTTGATTAAAATAAACACATGGATCATATTCAGATCGTTTAAATCCATTTTTCAATAATATTTGACTTGCGAGTTCATTCCAATCTCGCCCAGATTGTGCTAATCCGTAGATACTCGCATTTAATTTACAAACGTATTGTTCTTTATCCAGTTCCTGGAATAGGAGGGGCTGCTCCATATAGGTTTCTTCTTTAATTTTACTATGGAGGTATAGGCTGATTTGACGTCCATTTGATGTATTTCCCATCCTTTTTCCATTTGCCGCCGCTGACACGGTAATTCAAAACAATTGAGCGACCACCGCCACCCATCCTTCCCCCCCCCCCCCCCCCCTGGTTCCCACGCCTTCCACTCTTGTTCCTGCCGTTATTTTCTCCATTCCTGATCCTTCTCCTGATCCAGCACCGTTTTCACCTGCGAATTGAACACGTGGCCGCGGCTTGTAGCCTGAGTCTAAAGGTGTTGATTGCATGTCGGATGAAGAGGCCGATGGAATGTTGTTTAAAGATGCCTGGAGCATGCTGACGTTGCTGTTAACACGCTGTTTGAAGATGCTAGCAGCGAGGGTGCGTCACACTGCGTGAAAGAGAAATAAAAAAAATAAATTTCTCAATATCAGTAATTAGATTAGAGATTTTGTTATTTATATTTGCACAGAAAGGTGACAAAAAATATGCTCGGTAATAATAAGTTGCGTTGGTGACTCAGTCAATAATATATATTTTTCACCCTCAGTTGTGGGGACATGTTTAATTGTTTTTACAATTAACATTAATCAAATAATATTTAAAAATAAAATTATTATTAACCCTCAGTTGTGGGGCCGTTGTTACTTTGTAACAAGCAATATATAATCTATTTAAACGGAATGATGCACCTAGCAACAAAATAATGAAATCGCTTGGATTTTGTTAATATCTCATCAGCATGTGGCACTGATACTGGACGCATTAGCCAATGGTCTTGGAATGAGCAAGAGCTTTTACAGCCTGAAAAAGCAGTTTGAAATTGTGGGGACATGTTTTGCTGATGGCGGCATAGCTGCTGGTCTTGTTCGAAACCGGGGTTTAAGTTGCCCTTTTTAACTCTAACAATTTCCTGAAATTAACTTATCTTATAGTGGCTGAATCCGTTGTCAGATGAGGGTAGACCGACTAATTTCGAAATATTGAACCTGTTTATGGGTCCTCCTTTCGTGACGGTCTGTCTGGTTGTCTCAGAGAATGATTCTCATTGAAGGGAAATCGGAGAGGGTTATGTTTCTTAACAGACACTTTTTTTTGCTTTTAGTTAAAGAGATTATGTATATTGATTTCAGATTATATAATATTACACATGGGTTTAGTTATCGGTACAGTTTATTTATGATTACTTTATTCACTGTCGTGTAGAAGTCACTCTTATTGTCCGTTCAGCAATTTTCCTCCAGAAATTTTATGTCTTGACATAGGGATTAACGGCGCAACGAAGAGAGAGAGAGAATTACAAATAAAAATACAGGGAGATATACGTATAGACATACAGATTTAACTTCTTGTCTATTCTACTCACTTTTTCTTAAATCATTCATTATTCCAGGTCCAGTCGGATTCAGCACTGCACTGAGAATCTCGTTGTATGGCCCTTTTCTGGCCCCTACTCGAAGCATATCAAATCCTGAGAAAAAAAAAATTATCGTAAAAAACGATGTATATACGATCGAAGACGATAATCTAGACTATCGTTTCTCCCTTTGGAAACTAGTTCTCGAACGAGCAGCAGCTAACATCGAACAATATCAATCCTCTTATCAAAAACGAGAAAATAAAAGCTGAGCTAAAATTTGAGCTCCATGAGCTCAAATATGTTTTCCGGGATATATTTTTTAAAATAATCCAAACGATAAATATTTTTTTCTTTAACCTTGTTGATATTTCCGTTTAATTTCTTCTTGCAATCTATGCCTATTATTTTCATCCAGGTAATATCTTTAAGCCATTTAATTTTGTGTTTATTTACTGCTTCTTGTTTGTCCACTTCGTCTGTTTTACCTGCTTTATCCCTCTCAAGTTCGACGTTCACTTTAACACATATCCTATCGCGTAGGATATCTTCCGATAACTGTTCGAAAAACGGACTCCGAAAGTGAGTAGAAGCAAGAAGGCATCGGTGAAAAAACATTTCATAGATTTCTCCGTCAATCAGACGAAAGTAAAAGAGTTCTAACTTCACAAAAATGTCGTCATTCGGATTTTTTTGTTCCACCCGCCTCACTTTTTTTCCACAAAAAGAACCTTCCGTCGTACGTAAGGTCATTTACAAACACTTTTTTTACCTGTGTACCTGGCGGTTGGAAATCGTCTGTGAAATACACGAGATCCTTATACATTGTCTTTGATTTAAAAAATTTTCCGTTACACATTTAAAAACTTTCAGCCTCGAATACTGCCGTTTACTTATCATTCATTGACGGTACACTGCACCGTAGATGAGATGAAAGCAGGTAACCTTTTCGTTAATTTGATCGACGAATTCACCAGTTATTTTACTTGACTACGAAAGAGGTAAAAAGGTCTTAAATTTTTCGTTCGTTTCATCAACCACGCAAGTAACTAACACTAATTGCTTCCCTTTACCGTCTCGATCCTGGTGCAGGTTTTCACGGGGGAAAAAAAAAGAGATGTAGTTAGACGAGTGGTCGCGAATCTAACTAGGGGTGCGACCTACCCCAAGTTCTCAACCCAGGTTCGATGGTGGCGCATGCGCAGTGCAACCCCTTGGGGGTGCAGCTCGCATGCGCTCGCTTAGGTTCCAAACGGGATGCATCATTGTAACTCACCAAGAGAAAAACCTTTCCATCTTACCCTGCCCTGGGCTGTGACCGTTTCTTAACCGGTACCGAATTACAGCATAACAATCCCATTTTTTGCACAACTTAACGAATAGTCTGTGATAACTATGATAAGATTCTTAAATCTTAACTTGTAAAATTCACCTGATTTAATCATTTGATAAATTTTCCACTCTGGCATTTTCAAAAATTCAATGCCAAAAATTTTCACTTGACGATTGATCATCACTTTACTTTAGTTCTGGTCCCACTTTGATTTTTCAATCCAAATCGTGGTCAATTTATGATCCGAAAGTCGTAGTTCTGATAAGCGATCCCTTTGATACCCTGAAGGAGCTAAGCCTAGGGCTGCAACGATCAGTGGATTTGGTTCTTTTAGCTTATGAGAATTTTTTTAAATTGTCATTAAAATCGAAGAAAACATACAACTAATTCGGTATGGAAATATCAGGATATCTTTACTTCTCACACAATTGTAAACGTTGATATGAAATCGTCTGTGAAATGCACGAGATCCTTATACATTGTCTTTGATTTAAAAAATTGTCCGTTACACATTTAAAAACTTTCAGCCTCGAATACTGCCGTTTGCTTATCATTCATTGACGGTACACTGCCTTGGTAGAAGAGACGAAAGCAGGTAACCATTTCGTTAATTTGATCGACGAATTCATCAGTTATTTTACCTGAGTACGAAAGAGGTAAAAAGGTCTTAAATTTTTCGTTCGTTTCATCATCCACACAAGTAACTAAAGCCCCGGACAGTCTCGTCACGTAAGGCCTTAGTTGCGTTACGCACCCATAAGCTAAGCATTGCACGTAACGTAACGTAAGGCCTTACGTGACGAGACTGTCCGGGGCTTAACACTAATTGCTTCCCTTTACAATGAGAACACGACAGAATCACCGCCGAAACTCACTCCTTCGACGCCAACCGCTCCGTTAACGAGGTAGTTAACCGATAATAAGACGTAGTTCTTCTATCCGGCTCCGACCAAAAATCTTGGATCCATTGATCCAAATCGCATTGCCTAAAAAAAATCGAATTACAAAAATTTGTTCGAACGAATGGAAAAACAAAAAAAATTACTAACTCTTCATTTTTAATGGTTTCCTCCAAATACTTTCTGGCACTCGTCTTTCTTCGGTAACCTGTCTAAAAGAAAGATCTTTTAAAATTGTATACTGTGTCTTATCATTCGTTGTCGCCAAATACGGGGTCGATGGTTATATGAAAATGAAGGAGTTATTGAAATACATTGGTAAAGGCAGTAGTTGATATAGCAAGAGATTATCTTGGTGAACCAAAGGGTTTGCTATGATAACGATCCAACTGGATTCTTAGGTATCACATCCTTTATGAAACATTTTGACTCTTTAAGTAATATTCCAATGTATCCGATTAAAGCGGAGTTGACAGGTATGTTGGAAACATTTTCCACTCCAAACGAATCCATCGTGAAGCCGGCGTTCCTCAAAGTCTGGATTTGAGTATCCGCGAGAGGGTTTGTTAAACTCCATCCTAGAAGGTTGGTAGTCTCGGCCTTTGGGCGGATGAAGATGATTGCTCGTGATGAAGTGAGGAAGTAAGGAAACTAAAAAATGCGGTCGTGAACGAAAAGATTCTTTACTATTTTTAATTAACCGACTCAGCTCCGAAAATCCGACTCACTGACAGGTCTGCGGCCTGCCAAGGTATCCGTTCCCGAGTCAGCGATGGCGCGTGCGCGAATTATGTATTCGCGAAGCGCATTTTCGCTGGCTCGGGATTTCCCGCATTATTTTCGCTGCGCGGCCGGATTCTCCCGATTTTTCTCTTTCCCACGTATCAAGGTTAGGGTTCGGAACTCCCCTACCTACAGGGCGAATAGCATTGGGTAGATCCCAAACTAAATTTGCATTGGGTACTCCCCATAACACCTTAAGTTTTAACGAAAATGACAACCCTCCAACTTCTTGTGGTTTTTTTCCCTTGAACGATTCAAGAGCCCTGTTTTTAATCTGTTGGCTCACACGGCCAATAAGTTTGTCATTGGATGTACTGACGAATTCTTGTTCCTGATGATCGGCTAATCTTTTTTGGTTATAAAAATCGACGTCTGCGTCTGTACTGTACAATCTAATTGCATCTGTTGGCACCTCACTCAGATCTGCGCGTATGCGACATAAGGCTATCAACGGTGAAGGCGTGGTAGCATACATCCAATGGGTCCTGTGATCCATTCGGCCATACGATCCTCTAGCACCGCAAAAAGTATAATCATTGAAAGCGACGGGAACGGAGAGTATCCAGTCCATTCGACGCGAATCTCTGAAATTCCTGCTAAGTATGCGGCGATGTCACTAGGCATTGGAAGGTCGTCTGAAACCATTCTTCGCAGCGTTGAATAATCGGAGTTGGACGTTCTGCGAGAAAGTATAAAAGTAAGACGTTTCCATAGCTGAACGATGAAGTAGTAATTCCACATTGAAGGGCTGACTAGTTTTCCTAGCCCTCGATTTTTTGCAACTTGAGCTTCATATGATGTGTTGATTAAATTTATGTATTGAGAATAATCAAGTGCAAAGGTTTTCCTACGCTTCTGCTTTTCTTGAAATTCACAATTTCCATCTACTTGTAAAAAGGAGTTGGTTAAAATGGGATCATCTTGCGGAGGCTTGTAATTAGTAGAAAGATGCTTTGGTTCCAAGGATTTTGGATCTATAACGAAGCTCTTCTTCTTTGGCTTTTCCTCTTCCCCCACAGCACTTGCACGTCCTAAATGAGCTACTACTAGCCTCAAGGAATCCTTTCGGCATGATTCTGATTTTTTTTTTTGAGCGGTTTACAGTATTTCAGAAAATAAAAATTCAAAGAAAATGAGAGGAACTACAGATTCACGTTAACAGAGGGTCCTTAAAAATCTGAAAGTTTAATGACCGGCACTTGAATGGCCTTAATGGGCTACTACTAGCCTCAAGAAATTCTTCCGGCCAAGTTCGGATTTTTTTTTGGATGTTTAGAGTCTTTGGGAAGAAGAAAATGTAAGAAAATCATAAAAACTACGGACTGACCTTAATAATGAATCGTTAGAAAGCTCAAAGTCTTATGACCGCCACTTGGATGGTTTTAATAGGCTACTAGTTACCTTAAGGAATAGTTTTGGCCAGGTTAGGATTTTTTCAGAGCGGTTAGAGCGATTGTTCAATCTGAATTTGAACAATCGCTCTAACCGCTCTGAAAAAATCCGCGAACTAATCTCTTTATATCGATTTTGTCAAATTAAAATACCTGCATAGAGCGACGACTTACACAATCTGATCAACTTGGGACTAAAAATTAACGGACGAAGTTTGATTCTTTCATATCCAAAATCGAAAAAATAAAATATTTTAGCCCAGATAACACCCAGCAATAACGAATCGTAAATTTTTAAAAAGCATTATGATCAAAATTATAATCTGCCAAAATCCTTTTAGAAAATTTAATGGTTTTCTCTCCAATGACGATTTAATCTCGCCGAAGGAAAACTTCCCACAATTAAACTGATTTTATCAACCATTAAATCATTTATTTTCTAGAGAATCGTCCTCAAGAGCGGTTTTGTGTAGCCACGCTTAAAATTTTAACGGACTAATCAGGATAACTGTGAAAATTTTCCAAACAGCACAATTCAATAAATATCACCTAAACCTGAAAACATGCAACATGTTTTTCAACCCACGTCGTAAATACAAAACAGACATTTCTAATTTCATTTTCACGACAATGTCCATCCATTTCCCAAAAATAATTTATTCCGGATAAATGATTTTTTTTTTTAAAAATTGCCTCGATGAATTATTACATAATGAAAAACCTTTTCTAATTAACCATATCAATCGTGCCCGGATTTCCCCTGAAAATACGTCAACCTCTCGATCGTCATTTTAAAATATCAAATCTAATAACGTTAAAAGACCTGTTTGAGTCAATAAGCATATACTTGTTTCACTAAGCGTCATATCATATCTAGAGGTCGAACCCCCTCCCCCGCTCCTTCCCTTTACGGATTTACGTGTTTGAAATCGCGGTTTCAAAGTTAAATTACCTTCGTAAGTGGGAGCTTTTAAAGCACGGGCTTCACAATATCCAACAATGCCAAGTTCATTTCAAACGGACAATTTGCGGCGACAGTCCAAAGTGAAAACCTCACAAACTGGGTGCGGTAGGAGAACCGAGCAAATTTCACAACCTCCTCCCCTACCTCGCAGTTTCCTTTCCTTTTCTATATACGCCTGGCAACCTTGACATCCGGTTTGAAATTTCTCTTACACCTCCTTAGCTTATTTGTCAAAGAGAGGGATCAAACGTTATAGGCGAAGAGTACCCAGTGCTTCTCTATTCGGATCCGAGGACACCAAAATTTTGACGTATTCGTTCGGGTTGATTGCTCTAAAATCTTGAGCTTCTATGGAGTAGTAGCTTTCTCAACGATCTCTGACCGAAACTATTTATCTGGATGTACTTTCTGTATTTATATTTCTAGCTTCTTGTCCCTCACTAAAAGGTCACATTAGTAATTGAGTTTGAACCTGATAATAATATTTATGGTTTTTCGGCAGAAATTCAGATGTTAAAGTGCTTTGCCTTTGATGGATTGTAATTCTCGTAAAAATATTTAAATTCTACCAAAAAATCTTCGCAGTTCAGATTCTCTTCTTTGACGAGCCTGCTTGATTATTTCAGCGTGAAACCTTAAACGGATTTGGAAACCATAAAGATGAAGAAGCAAGACTCCTGAAAATGAAATCGAAATCATTGGAGATGGCATCCAGTATTAAAGTCTAAAGAGCAACGTGTTTGCAACCTGTTCAAAATCCAACCGCCGTTCGTTTTGGGCAGCGAAATTCGCCACTTCTTCGTCCAGACATTCCGTTATGTCTTGAATTGTTATTTCACGGAGTAGCATGTCCAAGGCCTCCTTGTGATATTTAAACATAGGAGTCACGGATGCTGCAAATGCTGGATTCTAGAACAGTGAAAATTGCTCTGTTAGATACATTGCACGACACTTACGATTATCATGCTAAAGAATTTAATTACCTTTTCCACGCGGGTGCATTGTTCGCACTTTTTCATGAATTGAACGAACTCATCTCCAAGAACGTCGCGCGTTTTGCTCCACGATAATCTCGTTGTGAGATACCTGAATGCTTTAACATGAGCGGTTAAACGGTAATCCATTGCCTGTAAATCGCTTGCCCAGAATAATTTTGTGCTAAGTGCACTTGTCAGGTTGACATGGATTCACTATGTTTATCTTATGGAGAACGGGTGTCAACCTGACAAGTGCACTTAGCGCAAAATTATTCTGGGCAAGCGAAATAAAAACCGTAAAACCTTGCTTACGAGTTGAAACGAAACTTCAGAATTCGACCCCAGCACTTCTCTTATGTGCACAGTTGCACTACTGCTCGTATACATGATCCACTATAAGTACCGACCACTAAGCCCGAGTATGGCTGCTCTGCTGTCGATTAAGTTAACGAGGCGTAACATTACCGATAAAAAACTGGAATGGGGTAGAAAGATTCTCCCGAACTCCCGACTTTTTCTACATAAATTGGAATATAATAACGGGAGCCTGATCCGTCTCCATTCAAATTTATATAGTTAAATCCTTTTAGTCATGTTTTTTTTAATTGAAAAAAAATCCCTTCCATTTAGTTGAAGTTTTTCAAAGTTGGTGAGAAGGAAAAGCTGAAGGGTAATATTTAGATAGGTTAACTTACATTTCATGCCGATCTAGGTCATTCACTACGTTAAGGGTGTGGTTCTAGTCTTGTTATCGTATCAATGGTCAATTGACTAAATTCTTAGAGATTTGCTTCTTAACTTCTATTAATTCGAAATTGGCGAACTAATATATTTATATTAATATATTAATATACACTTTACGGTGCATCATCTACCAACCCGATTTAAATATAAACTTGGCGTCTGTTAACTGATCTTGAAAAAGTATGCATATATCTGCATTTCTCTGAACGTTTTTCTCGGGCATCTCAAGTGTCTTTATTAATATATTATACTTATTATATAAGTCAACAAGTGACGAATTCGTCACTTGTTAGTAGATTCTATAGGCACTACGAAAAAAAAACCGCTCGGAAAATAATCACGACAAAAAAATCCGCTCGGCAAAATCAGACTAAAAAATTTATTTATAAGTTTAAAAAAGTGATTTAAACGAAAAAAAAAATGTTTTTTGTTATAGTGGTATAAAACGTTAAGCAGTGCGGGAAACAGGAAATGGAATTTATTATAAGAGAGAATTTCGGGGACGGGCGGGTCATTACCGGCGTGATCCCAAACGATCTGGACATCGAAGATCCAGAAGAATTTTTGCGCGAGTTTTACTTATTCTTTCATCGCGTCATAACCGAACAATTAGAAAAGTGGAATTAGATTTCAGGGAAGGTTGAACTGCAACTCTGAATTTGTCTCTTTTAGCAGCTTCTTCATTTTTAAGTCGTCTTTCCTTTTTAGTTAAAATCTCTAATTTCGGTAGCTTATCGAAATATGAGGGACCAACCTAGAATTAGAATTGAACAATAATAATCATTACAACATCCGCATATTACAAACCATTTATTTCATGTATTATATACCTCATCAGGCCAGTCATCAGGCGAATATTCCGTACATTTAGGTAGCGAAATGTCCTCAATTGGTGGAAACCCCATGTCACGAGTATCACCAACCTGAAAAAGAAACAAATTTTAAATTATTTGGTACTTTGCCCTAGAAGCGTCCGATGACAGCCTCGAAGCAACCCCACCCCCCACCGAACCCCACCTCCATCCCACCTTGAACCCCATCCTACTTACAGACAACGTCAAAGATGTATCATCATCAAGTTCAAGATCATCTTGAACATTTGTTCTGTTTAATTCTTCCTCCCCTTCTCGAGCTTCGGCCACCTCTGCCTCCACCGCTTCCGCCATTTCTGTCTCTGTTGCAGTTTTTGTATGCTTCTTTTTTGCATCGAAAAACTCAAAGAATGCTTCGAGGCTGTCATCGGACGCTTCTAGCGTTTGCATCTCTTCGGCCACTTCCGCAAAATATCTTTGAATGTTAATGTCTATGTTATCCGTATCTAATCTACATCCTTATTTTCTGTTTTAAAACTAAAGTTCGCTTTTTTAATAAACGATGATGTTATTTTTACACACAGTTATCACGGAAACATTGGCCCCACACTACTACTCAGGTCCACCTGTACCATTGCCCCGTTAGCCTCTTGAAGTCTCTTGCCATTCCCAGAACATTCATAGTTTATAAAAAGGTGTTCTAGATAAAAGTTTGAGGTCCCGCGCAGCCCATTGAAAGCTCGGTCGAGAATTTCTTTGAGGAGGTAATTTGGAAAACTGGTTTTCTTTTGGATTTTCTTCGCATGTCGATCGATGGATCAAGGGCCCATTTTTTCCCCTACGGGTCCGTGATCGGTCATAAGATGATGCTTAGGAATTAAATGCTCTTCCGGGAAAAATCTTAAATATTCCTTGTGATGTTCGGCTATTAAATGTTTTAAATATTCAAGTGTGGATATCATTAAAATTACTCTTAATTAAACCGCAATGATGAATTACGCATTTCTGTAACATCAATATTTAAAATTGGATAGAAGCCGCATAAAATATTGAAAGCCCCGCAATTGTGGAAATGGCGCATGAGAAAAAAATTTTCCTCGTTTTTTCCATATACGCACAATCATGTTATAGCAATGTATAATAAACGTAAAAAAAGGAGGGGGCGGAGATGGAAATTTATAAGAGTAGGCAGACTAATGGAAAAAAATATTCGTCAATGTTAAACACTCACCCATTTTATTTTTTTTTTTTATTATTTTTATTTTAGGTTCGTGGCTATTTCCAGAAACGCGCCGGGGTATATACAAAATCAAGGGAAAAAGATTTTTTCATGTGGGATTATAATTAAAATTTAAAAAATGTAAAAAGGGTAGGATGCGAACGGTATTCGCCTGGAAAATGTGTCCATTTTTAAAACAGTTCACCTGTGTCGGGAGAAGAGAACACATCATCTCTCGCCCCGGTGTTTGTGCTTTTTAAGAACCCGTTCGGGTTCATCAGTTTCGACGTTCGTTTCTCGCACGCGTTTCGTTTTTTTTTCTTCTTAAGTTTGGGATTATTACGACTTTCCTCTTGGAAATTAGTGCTTTCATTCTCTTTTCCTGTTATTTATTGCCGTTATCTTTCTCGTCGGAATTTCTCTCCCTTTTAAATTTTTTTTTGTTCGCGTATCGTAATCAATTTTTATTTCCTGTTCTCATGAATTTAACGGAGTGAAGTTAGTTGTTTTTTTTTTAGTGGGAGAAAGAAAAATGCCGCATAAATTGGATGATAAGAAAGCGGCTAAGTTGGCGAAATCCATGACAATGTGGAGGTTATGCATGTATTTAGAAGGAGGTAAGAGGATGTTTTGTGAGGTTTTTTTTGGGGGGGGGGGGGGGAGTTGTCCTTGTGTTTATTTTTTTTGATAAAAAAAATATTTATTGATGTTATAATCAATATGAGGATGAAACCAGGTCATGGCGTGCATCGAGAAAACTTTTGACATTGTATGAGTAAAATTGAAAATTATTTACGAAGAGATACAGAAATGTGGGAAAAGTTTCGTTTTTTTTACGAATCTACTTTTGACTGTTTCAAATTTTTTGGCTTGAGGAAGAGGTTTATTTTTCAAGCAAGTGGAATTTTTAAGGACGAATGTGCCGGGCGATGAAACGATCAACGTGTAGTTACTCGTGGCAACTTATATTGCAATGAAAAGATTCTCTCTGATAAATAGTTCTGCACTATTCCCCACCCAACGATCTCATATCCAACGATCTTATTTCCCCGTTCAGTATAAGAATGATTTATTTCTCCATCCAAAGGGCGTCAGAAAAGCCTTGATTCTGCTTTCTAATTCGGAGGTTTCTAACCGGCGTGCGATGTCTAGGGACTCTTACCTTTGATGGCGTATTTTGGTGCCGATAGCAGCGTTAAACAGCGGGATACTGGTGTCGGAATACTTCCCTTGAAGATTTATTAATTTCTCTAAGATGTCACCGGCCTGATTGAGCGACAACCGCATGTTAGCTACATCGGCACCGTCGACTGGTGGCATGTTACAAGTCAAGTGGGAGGAGGTAGCTTCCCTCACCGCCCAATTTGACCGGCTTGTCCGAGACGAGAGACAGAGGGTGGCGCAGAGGGAAGGGACTCTGGAATTGGCGGTGAGGCCTTTTCTCATGCTACACTACTTGAAACATTAGCTCCAGGCCTCGTGCCTGCTGAGTAGCTGTTGCGATCCGTTGCAGCAGAACCTCCTTTTGGCGTAGTGGTTCCGTAGGGCCAGTGCTCGTCACCTTAGCTTCGGCCAAAGCCGGTTGAGGTGTTTGGAATTCGGCTGGTGCTGGGATGATTGTGGCCGCGCCGGCCACATCTAATGTCGGTTCCGCCTCTTCGGCCTTTTCCGGATTCGGTTTCGGCGGAGTGTCCGGCCGAGGCGGAATGATACGTTCCGCGTCCGGAAGCCACACGCTATGAGACAATTTCAAAATTTCGATTAACTTCAGAAATAATAAGAAAACGAAAAGCCCCTCTCAAAAATGCCCTCGCCATCCTCTCGCGAAATAATTTCACAATACCCAACCCTAATGTCTCATATTTCTCAAGAAAAATTGGAAGTCTTTGCTGCTGCATGCTGCTCGTAAAAGAGAGAGATCCGTTTCCGTTAATCTGTTTGGACCACATGTATGGCAAAGCGGAAACCCGAAACACCGAAATTGATTAAAAAATCAGAAAAATCCCATGATATCTTATCATAATTCATGATATGATAAATTTCAAATTTTAATTTTTCGTTTTTCAACAATTTTGACAAGTTACGCGTGAATCGCAGGATTTTACCCCCCAAACGGGACAGAAGAAGTTTCACTTCAAAAATACTCACGAATTTCAAACATTATACGCTTATCATTTATTTTACTCTAAACTTTACTCAAGAAAGTATGAAGCAATTTTTAACATTAAATACAGATCCATATAAACTAACTAACTATGGCATTTACAGGGCCTGAAGCCCTATTGCCGCATCCGAGATCGTTCGCCAGGTGGACCTATCCTGGCACGAAACCCTCCAATCAGGGATCCCCAGCCGACCCGCATCTGCTGACACGTTATCCTCCCATCGAAGCCGTGGCCTGCCTTGAGGCCTGGGACTAGTAGGCCGCCCGTCAAGGACCTGACGCACATACCGCGTCGGCGGCGCCCGCGCGACATGCCCCGCCCACCGAAGCCTATGCGACTTGATTATACCAGTAATCAAGGGCTGGCCGGTAAGCCTTCGGGTTTCTTCATTTGATCGCATACGCAAGCGCCCCGTAAGCGGATCCCGCTTAGGCCCAAGAATCCGACGTAGGACCTTATTCTCAAAAGTCAACAGCCTCTTTTGTGCACGGACGGTCAGATTCCAAGTTTCACAGCCGTAGGTGACAATAGATTTATATATTGTTGTTAAATTACTCCCGGAGCTGTTGCCTAGCACAGCGAGAGATCCTGCAGAACCGAATTCCAAATTAACAGAAAAAGAAATGGAGACTGCGTTGATAGCTTTAGTCGAATACTTGACTGAGGTACTTTTTCTTCAACTTAAATTTCCCTATTTATTTTGACATACTAAATCTCCAATATTTTTTTTAAGTAATTTTGGGTCTTAAATTTTTTTTCGCACATATCACATTGAAAATTTTTTCACTGAAATGTGTTTACACGCTCATGCCGCAGACATTGAACTTGACGACGACGTATTTCAAAAATCAGACATATTGGCTATCACCGTTTAGATTAATAATTTCTTCTGTCCCGTTTGGGGGGTAAAATCCTGCGACTCACGCGTAACTTGTCGCATTTTTCTTTATCGTGGTAATAACAAACATGAAGCGTTTTTGCGCGAATTTTTAAAAAACGTTAACAAATTAATTAACTGATTCCTAATTAAATTTAAAAAAAATTTCCTAATAAAAAATTGAAGGTGTTTTATTTAATCATTTTATCTTTTCGTTGAAATCAAAATTGAAAGGAGGGAAATGCTTAATTTATTCGCTTAAGTGAACAATATTTCAAAAACAATAAAAAATTTTATTTTTATTTTTTTGTAAAACACGGATGACATATTACCAAGATTTTTTATATTATTTTTTTTAATGAAATATCCCTTGAATAACTCTTTACACTCAAAAATTCCTCTTTTTTTTTTTTGCTCGGCCTTTGAATATCGTGATAAACGAGAGAAAAAATTTTGTTTGCAATTAAAAGCTACGGGATATACATTGTCGTTCTAAGACTGTTATTACGGAATATAATGCCGTTCATTTTAATGAAGAGGTTTTTTTTTTTTATATTTTCTAATACTGCTAAATTTTTTCCCCCCTAAGAGTGTTTTGGAATCTCCACCGAGATTCACGCGGCGGCTCTTTTTAGATTTTTTTTAAAATATATTTCTTTTTGGAGAAAAAACCAAAGCTGGAAAGGATTCTAATGCGGAAAGAGATAAAACGATTTTTTTTTTTTTTGGTTAATCATTTTTAAATAAACAAAGACACTTTTTTATTTTTTGTGAAAAAACAAAAGGAATTTCGAAAATTGAAACACAAAAGAGATCAACGAACGAATGAATAAAAACGGGTATTTATTCTTGAATGATCGGGAGATTGAGCAAAATTAACCGGAAGTTTTTCTTTTTATTTTTTTAAAAATAATCTTTGATGAAAAGCGGGGCTTTTTCCGGTTGAGTTTTTCTATGCTCGTTTTTTGCCCGTTTTATTAAAGAATCAGATTCAACGTTTCTGTTTAAAAAATCTATTTTATGTTTTTGTATTTGCACAGATTATGCACTTACCCTATAGTCTGTGGTATTTGTTTGTCAGCTATTTCTTTAATTTTTTTGTGGCAGCAGATGATTTGGGGCATTTGACTTATATCCTTGATTTTCTTGGCCAGGAGACCCCGACATCGCCTTGCTCCGCCAAGGCATAGTCGTAACTCCTCTTTAGTCGGGGCCCCTCGCTCCGGGCCCGCCGCGACGTTGACTCCGATGGAAGCGGATCCTCCGGTCGCTCCGGGAAGGATCCCGCTGGGAAAATCTCTGATGGTGATGGCGCTGGCGCTGGCGCTGACGTTGCCATTGACGGAGTGATGATGGGGTCTTCCGGGCGCTCCGGAAATGACCCGGACGGGAAAATTTCGTCGCTGGAACTTCTTATGTTTTTTTCGAAGACGTATTCGTCTAATCTGAAAATAAAAAACACACAAAGTTAGCAACTAGAAAAAAAATCTTACAATTAAATGTAAACAAAAATTTTAACTAAACCAATAAATTAAAAAAAGAAAAGAAAAAATAATTACCTTTTGTTAAAAACGATCTAGTGAATTAAATACCGGCCGGAGCCGTCCTGGATGCGGGCCCCGGTCCTGTCTTTCACAAAGCTGGCCGGGTACCATTTTGAATATTTTACGGAATAAGCTTCCATGGCTGAATGACGTGAAACATAAAAAACCTTCCTTATATACCAATCAAAATAAAACAAAATCAAGCAAAACAATACCGAACTTGCACATAAGTTTGACGTAATATCTATCTCCTTCCCGCGACCTCCCGTGTGAAACTTTTCGACCTCCTCGGTAGTAGATGGCATCCCAAGAATAAAGAAATATAAGCGGTGTATAAAAATTTATGTTTTCGGGAACATAAACGATTATTGATTTCTATAAGCTTTTATGCACCTCCGTGGACACGAATTAGTTATAAATCGTTATAGATAACCATAAATTATTGATGTATAGATAGCTATAAGATGACTTAATCGCGTATTTTATAAGCATCCATAAATTTTTTATAAATTAGGAGGTAGAAATCTCTTATGATCATAGATAAGGAATTTATAAGTAAAATAAAAGAAAGATTTATTTATTTATTTAAATACTGCCGACCGGACCGAAGTCCTAGGCAGGTACAAACTCAAAATTTAAAAAAAAATTTTTAACAAACGAAATTTTAACAAATTGGTTTTCCTTTCAGTTACATTCCGGTTCAAAAGTACTTCGTCTCTCCAAATATGCGACGCGAGGGGCTTATGGTCCGTCCAAAATCTAAAGCAACCTGGAATGAAAAGGGAATAAATGGAAAACCGCTTCCCCTTTTTTCCTACACCAGCTGAGCGAAAGGGAAAAATTGAGCAGATACATTCCAACATGCCCTGTAACCATAATTTTTTTCGAAATTTTGGGGAAACGTTAACACCGATTTGGAAGGATAGCTATGAGACAAAACGAACTATGTCGAGATTGCTTTAGGTTTTGGACGGACCATAACAAAAATATTGAATCGAGGTGTTCTCCCGGTTTGTTCTATTGCAGTAAAAACGTCTCCCACCATAATATATCTGCCGGTTTTATGTTCAGCCTTATAATGACTTGATTTTCCTAAAAAGGAAAAATAAATATCTTGCAGAATGAAAATGGTGCTACGATTTTTTAATGCACGTTTCAATGTTTTAATGTACGTACCTCATTCAAAATTTCATTGCCACTATTTCTTTTCCACTATACGGCAAAATCCAAGCAAGAATAAAATTATGTAATATGGAGGGTACGGAATAAAAGTTTCGGAGTCTGCCGCAAGATGGCGTTGAATGAATTACCGTTTATTGCAAATAGATGGCGTGATTTTTTTAAAAGTGGCGATAGCAATTGGGGTCCTTGAAGTGGCAACTTCCTAAATCAAATTATTGGCGGCATGATTGAGTTCTCGTTCCTTTTGGACTAGAAGGTCTCAGCTCTGGAGAAGAGTCCGTTGACCCCATCAGAGTCCTCATCAGACGGTTGCATGAGTTTCTGAAAAAATCGTATAACTTATTTAAAGCTGCATCTTCCTTACCCTATTTTTCTGCAAGTTATTTGCTTCATCTTTTTGGTTCAGTTCTTCGATATCAGACAACTCCTCTTCTATCTTTCTCTTTTCAGATTAGAGACCGATTTTTTTTCTATTTCAGTATTCGATCGCCTGCAAAAAAGTTGTTTCATTTTATTTTTTACCGACTTGCAAGGAGAATCCATAACCAGAATGTGTTCTTCAATGAATTCTTACCGGCTATTAAAGTCATTTGAATCTCATGAAAATTAATAATTAACAATAAACCGTCCAACAGGTTAGTCACTCAGCCGTAACGCCGTTGACCTGAATTTCGAATTAAAAGCTCCCATGACTCAAATCAAACATCTCAAGTTTCTCTTCCATCGATAACATTTCAAAGTCCCATAATTTTCCTACACAAAAATAAATAACCTGATAATTAAAACTGTATCTGAAAATTTTTCGCGTGGCGGGAACGTTGTGAATTTTGAAAGAGAACCCCGCCCCTGTGATTTTAAGTTTAGACTATGTGCAGTGCAGCATTGGACGACAAGTTGCGACCTCACCATTCCATCCCGAGATGATTTTAGTTCCTCAGATCGCCTGCAGACGCTCGCATATACAATCCTTCCGTTTTGTTTTCCCTTTACTTAGTTTATTTTCATTATTTTCATTTTTGTTATTGTGTCGTTCGTAATATTCGTGACCGCGAGGACAACAAATATTATTTTTAAAAGAAATTTTATTAGGGTTTTTAATGAAAATCGGTTAGGGACGTTTATTAAAATAATCGTAGTTTTCGAATAAACAAATGACAATCATATCGTAACTTTTTTTTTCCACCAAACAAGCCTGCACTAAAAAGTGTTCAATGTTATTTTAAAACTTTTAACTAAATAAAAAATTGTTTTCAATATATAAATGTGTTCAATAAATTCTTTTAATAATCGTTGTAAGGATAAACACCATATTTGTTAAGTGTGTGGATTTTTAATAGCAAAAAATAATAACCGAAGTTTATTTATTAAAAAAAAAAAATCTTAATGTTGTTATATTGTTGTTTATTTTGAAAAGAAAAATTGTTGATATAAAATGTGCAGTAATTGCAGCGAGTGTTGCGAAAGTCCGAGGAGTTCTGAAAGAAGCGCCAAAGAAACAAGCGAATCAATTTCGGTATTAACGGATAATCAGGATGACGTTACGAGTTGTTCAGGTTTGTCTTCAACTTATTTAAAAGGGATTAAAACAAAAGTTAACGTGTACTATCATGCGTCGTAAATCGTAGGCGTTTTCCACGAGGAAATTCCCCGGCTTGAGCGGTTTTTTCTTTTCCTCCTCTCGTCCTCATCTTCACTTTTCCATTCTCCCCGCCCAACCGTTTTTCTTTTTTTTAAAAAAAAAAAAATAGATTTCGAGCTTGATAAAAAGGTTCTGTGTCGGATTTAAAAAGCGTTAAGTTTGCCGGGACATGACATGGGGTTTGTTAAAACCGCGATAAGACGTGGATGTGTCGAACCTCGTTTTGTATAAAATGTTGAGTTTTAAAAAAAACGCCGGGATGAATGTTTTTTAATTCACGCCTTGAATGGCTGCTGCCGCTGTTTAATTAAATTTAAACAGATCATTTTTAACACGCTGCCTCCCGATCTCTCTTTTTTTTTTGTTGAGATATTTGATTTTTTCCCTGGAGGTTTTTTTTTCCTGGTCGGACGTGAGAGTATTTTTTTTTAGGCTTATTTAATCAACGATGATTCACAATCCTAATTTCATTTTTTTGCGGTGTTTCCGGAGGTTCTTCCGTGTGAGGAAATTCCATCTTCACAAATTTTTTTAACACAGCCAAAGAATTTTTCCGGCTGATTAATCGAAGAGACACACGGCGATTATCATTAACTTCAAAAACTCTTGAAACTATTTTCTTTTACTTCTGATGGAACGTTAGGTTCCTTATGCATCAAAAATTTTGACTTCAACTCTAGCTGTCTGAGTTTTTCTGTGTATTTTGTGTACTTTGAGTACAATTTATAACTTGGTCTTTCTACAGTTTTGTGGTCGATTTTCTAAAAGTTTTTGATCTGCTCCCCCCTGAAGGAGTGAAGCGTAGTCAACTAAAAATTGGTTGTAATTAAAAGGTTCTTGATCCTCATTTAAAATTTGTCTCACGTCTATTTAAAAATTTTGTCTTTGTAAAATTTTCCTCATTTAAAATTTGTCTCATGTGCTATTAGAAATATGACCTTGACCTTCAAAACTTTTACTACCTGAACTCAATCGTTAACAAATATTTCTACTACGAAAGGTTGGAAAAGGTTGAAATATCTTGCCCTAAAATTTCGAGTATCTTATATTTTTTTAAATAATAGTAAACAACTTGTGCTCCAATGTGACCAACGAGGGGCTGAAAAAGGCTGAGCGCCGGAGCTCGTTGAATGTTCGCCACTCATGGAGGTCACGACACTTAGCGATCGACTTGAAACTCGCGATGTTGAGTGTACCCCATGAGTGGCGAACATTCGGCGATACAAGATTTTCCGGGAATCCAAGATGGCAGTCTTGATAGTTTTCCATTTTTCACTCTCTCGTGTCGCAGTTTGTCCCATTTCCTACAAAACGTTGGAAAATATTTCTTTTTCCTTTTGTTTTTTCTAAGCTTGTGAGAAATCACAGTGCATTTATATTTAAGAGGGGGAGAAAATTCCAAAAGAAGCCTTTATACATATTGTAAACCATGTCAACTCCCCTTATCGTTGTTATTCGATCCTAACAACATCGTCCTCAGTTACAAACAACCGGGGAGAAAGGGAGAAAAGGAAATAAATCCGAAAGAAGCAAAAATAATCGAGAGCTTTCACAAGGGGCGGGCGTCGTATTTTTTCACGCGATCATTTGCGTTGATTTATGACCTAATTATCGAATTATCTCCTTGTTTTCTTCTCATCATTAATTCGGGGGAGAGAAAACGCACGCCCTTTTAAAAAAATGACAAAAGGATTCCGATATCCATTTGTATATTTCATCCGAAAGGAAAAATTGGTCTTTTCAAAAACCTCACGATTTTTTCTTCTTGATTTTTCCCGATCGGACGTGATGATACTCTTTTTTTTTTTCCTTCTTGAAAAATCTACACATGATACAATTCACGGAGAAAGAGAATTAGAGGGATTGAAAGAGCTCATCATGCGAGAGGAAAGTTCACATTAATAACATTCCAAGCCATCTCCTTTTTTTCCCCCTTCGACTTTTCTTAACTTTCGACCATATCTTTTACCCTGCTCTTCCCCTTTTTACTTCGTCTCGCCTCTATATCGGGTTAATTAACCCCGGTAGGTTTTAGGAGTAAGTGTCAGAACGAAATATGGCCCGCGTCGGGGAAAGTTTATTACACTTAGATTGGACTTCAGGGTTGTTCGGTCGTCTGGCTAGGAGAAAATGATAAATGGAGAGATGGAAAGTATTTATAAGCGCAATAATTAAACCATCGATTCGAAATGTTTTTAATATTCTTTGCGCTGTTTGTCAAGGAAATGCCCTACTGCCTGCTCTTCTTCTCTTGCGTAGATGAATTTGGCTCCGTTTTGAAAGAAGTCGTTAATAAGGTTGCTGTTTCCGCTGTTTCTAAAACTACTTCATATGAAAATAATTGCAAGATTAAAGGAAGAGAAAAAACCAAGGCTAGTGAGGAAGGCGGTTCTTAATTTTCGTCGAGCTATCAAGCTTTTAGCTTGAAGTATCGTCTGGCGGGTAGATAAAAAAACTAAATTTCTTTGTGATAACTCTATCTTATTAGATGTGAGATGAACGCACTTGATTCGCTTTTTATGCAATGGGGAAATCCTCTAATGAAGTTCAAATTACGAAGACGGCATTGCTCTAAGGTGAAAATGGTCAGAAAACATTTGAGTTAAAGGATGAAATTAGTCGCGTATGCTTCCGTTTGAAAGTCGGGTTCGCAGAGAACAATGCCGGATCTCTCTGAGTTCCGCTGGTCCTAAAGTCAATCTAAGTTAGACTAAAAGTAAAGATGAAAAAAGGTATTGGCTCAATTGATTATTTTTAATACCTATTTTGAATTGGCTCAATTGATAATTTATTTTTGGGTCGGATTGGCTCAATTGATGACTTTTTAATCCGAGGAAACAATAGGGATTGGCTCAATTGACTTGCGCCGCCGCGCCGACCATTGGTCACTGTGATTATTTAAACTTCCGTAAAAATCAATTCTGTCAATTTTTACTTCTGGTGATTCTTCATGAAACATCCAGGTGACATCTAAAATGAGAAAAGGAAACAAATATAATCAATTTCTTTAAATCCAAATGACAAATGTTACAAATAATTTTTACAAATACATTATTTGAAATTTGAAAAGGAATCAAAAGTGCCTATGGAGAATAAAACAATCCCAGAAAATGAAAAAAAAATAAAAATGAAAAAAAAAAGATGGCTGCTTAATGAGACAGATATCATTGAAAATTAGAATTCAAAGAAAAAACTCCAAGAAGCTCATATAATTTATTTCCAAAACTGGATGTACATTTCGGGAATCTAAATTATTATTCCCATCATCAGCAGCTACAAAAAACATACATTAAATTAACCAAAATTATGTCAACAGAATAAAAAACTATCATACGCGAGAAACATGTGACTTACAATACTGATTAAATCATTACTTCATTACGAAAATTAGACAAAAAATCGGTGCTTCAACGACGTTAACTTCTTTACGTTTAAATTTAAAAAACGAAAAAACCATCTTAATACATTAAAAACGATTTAAAAAAACATTTAACTAACCGGTATCAATATCACAGATAAGGAGAAAAAATGTAAACATGACGTGGACGGAGAACAAATAAAAACAACGCGACAAGCCACGACAGAGTTAATTCGCGGTATTCAGCATAAAATTTAAAAGGCTAGACGATTGAATCATTGAAGAGATCATTGCTCGGATCACAAGTATCGAAGCACCGATTGCTCTGGCAGCACAAGATTAATTTTTGCCGTATCACCGTCTTTCGCGTTTGTCACATGCGTGTAATGTTAATGAAACTTTCATGAGGAGCTTTGTTGATCTCTGCTGCTGGGTAGACATCATTAACGTAATTTGACTTATGGGGGTTATTAATCAAGCATGAAACAAATTGCGTGTCCTGAGGTGGAATATCATTAAGTCTTGCTTTCTCTTATTACTCAAGCTCGGTTATGGAAGGACATGAGGCAGGTCAGGATATCCAAAATTTTCTCTTCGTGGCTGATTTTTGCTGGTAATAGAAAAGCTTTCGTTAAAATTAAATGAATGAAAGAATCCAACTCGGTTGTGACGTCATGAATTCATGGTTTCTAGAATTTGAATTTGAAATTGAATTTTTACCTGTTTAATAAAATTTTTTTAGCCAATTTTTTCTTAGAAACCTTCAATAAAAATTTAAAGACGGGATTTTTTAAAAATTCATAGCCTATTATTTGCCTGGCAAAATTTTAATTTTTTGCTGTCATAAAAATCGATTCCTACCAAGAATTTTAATACCATAAAACCGACTAAAAATATCCACAGCCACGTAGGCAGCGGAATTATAAAATAAAAGCTCGTGCTAACAACTCGCACTTAACCAGCATGAAATTTTAAAACAGCATCTTTTAAAACTCATTGACTGTAGCCGGTAATGAAGAAGGCGGTGAATATTAAATTCTAAAGCATTCACGAACACTATACATTTTGAAAGCAAAACCGAGTCATTGTATTCTTGTTAAAAGAGAACAAAGCAAGCTCCGAATAAATTAACTAAGTGCACGGCAACAGGTAAAAACTTTCCCAGGCAAAAGTTTTCGATTTCGAGATGTGGAAAAATTTTTTTTTTGCAATTCCCTCCAGTTCAACTATTTTGATTTCGTTTTCTAGCACCTGAACCACTTTCTCTCATTTGAAATTAATTATAAACTATTTTAACTCCCGAATTGCTAATAAGTTTTGAAGAACCCCGGAAGACGGAATTAACCGTAAGCGAGAAGTCGATGAATCAAAACCAATTTTCTGCTGAGAAAGTTTAAGGGAAAGGCGAAAATTTAAATCTTTAAAACGGGGGCTAAAATCAAACCTTTTCTTATATCCTTTAAACCTCTTCCGTTTCCTTTTTTTTTTTTTTTTTTTTGAAAAGTTTGTAAACGTCTCTGAGTAAAAAAGATAAAAAACGATTACGATAGAATTTTCAGAGAAATTTCCTCTTTCTCTCTCTCAATAGTTCAAATAAGGTTTTCAGGCCTTCGGCATCCATCGATTTATCTTGTTTGAGATTGATCAGCTCCGAAAAACGTCAGAGGGACGACAAAAGCGAAAAGGAGGAAAAAAGCTTTTTATTTGAAGAAGAAAAGAAGGTGAATCTGAATTCGAACAGAAGTCAAAAACTGTAAGGAAACTCGAAACCCAGTCGAGCGTGGCGGGAAAAAGAGAAAGGGGGGAAAAAAGTTAGAGGTTAATATTGAGGAACCTTTATTTAAAATCCCCCCTTTCCTGCCTTTCGTTTTTGCTCCCCGCGTTACCTTATACTCTCCCATTTCTCCAGCCGTGGGGAACCAAAAACGGTTCGATATATAATGATGGATTGTCACCATGACGGATTTCCTTCTTTTTTTGAGAGAGAGAGTTTTTTTTTTCCTAAAATTGTTTCCGGCATTGATTTTAGGAAGGAATTTTTTTACTCGTTAAAAATTTAGGAATTTGCATTTTTAATTGAAATAATGAGCCGCCAGGTGAGGCAGGAAATTTAAGAATTTTCATGGGAGTTGAGAAAATTTCATTTTCCGATTTGCGGGAAAGGGATTTTAAAGGTAAAAAGATCAAGATAGTCCCTTGGTAAATTTTCGAAATCCCCAGTTTTCTCCTTCTCTTATATGTATGGCCCCAGGCAGGGTATTGTTATCATTCCACGGTTTATTAATATTGCATGTCGTGTAATTTTGTCCTTAAGCTAGTTGGTGATTCCAATTTCATAGGTCGGTTTCCTTTCTTTTTTAAAAAGAAAAACTGAAGAGAAAATGTTAGCGGATGTCGTCTAATAGCGGCGCAAGTCGATCGAGCCAATCCCTATTAAATAATTGGATTTGATGATAACATAAATTATCGATAGAATTTCTAATTCAGGAGGGGTGAAGGAATCCACTGTCGACATTGAGGAGTTCTTCAATTCTTCGAGAAAGAAAACAGACGTCAATTCTGTTTTTTATATCTTATATACAGGGTGGAACAAGTTTTATGGTTTTTTTTTTTACTCAATTATGACTCGGATTTTTGATTGCGGCATCTTAAATGGCTTTATCAAAGCTAGGGCCTGAGCATGTCGAAAATCCGATACCATGATTAATGCGCTTGCGCAGTAGGTAAAAGTGCATTTTTCTAATGCAAACCTGCCCGCTTTAATTTTTTTGAATTCCTCGTTCAATTTAGAGTAACCCTGACCTTTTCAATTTTTTTTACCACCCTTAAAACCTATTTAAATAAGGGTTGAAATATCGTTAAATTTGTGTAAATTTCAGGAAATTTCAGGAAATTTACACAAATTTTCTGAAATTTCCTGAAATTTGCACAAATTTCCTGAAATTCTTTTGTCACATAGCGAAATAGTCTTGTGTCAATTAATAATTAATAATATTAATTAATTGAGACGCACATAAAAATTCACTTAGTCTCTTATCCAAATTTCTTCGTACTCAACGCTTATCTGAAATAAAAAAAGAAGCGCCATCTGGTGGTGGAACCTCGAACTTTTATTTAGAACCCCTTTTTATATTTGCTCAAATACTGAATGAACTGCACATATTCTCCCGGCAGCAGCAGCGGCGTGTGGATGCTCCACTTTCGTATTTGCTAGATGTTTCACGCGTGATTTTTCTACGCTGCACTGCCTCACGTAACGCCAGATTATGCTGAACCTGTCGAGCAGAGTCTCGAAGATCGATCACCGGAGCGCAAACATGAATATTGAAACGTCCGGCGGTAGCATGCTGTCATATAATACAACGAAGTAATAACTAACAGGACAATTTAAAAGAGCCGCTCCAGGATTTGCTTACAAAAAGTAATTACCTAGTCAGGTGTCGCCAGATGAAGAGTTTTCACTTTTCTCCGAAAGTCTATTTACTCTTTTCAAAAACTTTGTGACTTTGATTTATTCCGACGGAATTAAAAGCTAAAAAGATAACTTGGGATAATGAATGCAACTCTTTTTCACTTCTGGAAAAGGAAGCCATTTAACCGTAATGGCCCCTCTGAACTTTTCCCTCATTTTTTATCCCACCTTTCTGCTTTGCCTTTTTCCTTTCTTTCTTTCTCCTTTTCTCTCTCGCTCATTTCTCCGTTGTTATACGAACCCCCTTGACACACGTGTTGATGACTTTTACACCGAGGTTTGATGACATCGTTATCTTGAAATGAGATACTTAGCGGCGGTTCGAGCTTATTCGAAATCTACAAATGAGCCTCGTGAACGTGAACGGATGAACTTTCCCGGGGAGACGAGAGAGGAGGAGGAGGAGGAAGTACACAAGAGTAAAATTAAATCAGAGATCGTTTAAAGGGTTTCAAAAGAGGATCAAACGTCAGTCGTTTGATGGTTTTGAAAATTCTTGCTGTCGAATCAAAAAAGAAAATCGTATATAAATCAGAGAAATTTTTCTATGGGTCCCGATCGGTTGAGGGATTGCAACCTCATGTTGCATCACTTTTTCGCGCTTGCCGATTTGTTTATTAATATTTGGGGGCCTTTCGAACGGCCCGATAACCTTAAACGACTTATGCATAATTGTGGATTACGAAATCCTGATCTTGTAAAAAAATAGGTTTGCCTCGGACCCTCTCAAAAATAGTTCGGAAATGATCACGTTTGAGTATATAAAAATATATACACGTTATTGGTCGTGGTCCCAAATTTCCATGTACTTGGTGTTTGGGGTTCGACGTCGTAATCAGTGTCCGACACCGAATCGAGATACCAGTGGACTCCTGTCATCGGCTCCCTGAAAAAGAATTTTAAAAAAATTGAAAAATAATGAGTTGCTGAAAACCATCGAGCATCACATCGACTGAAAGGGATTTAATCTTACCTCGAGGTCAAAGGCGTGGAGAGCAGTTTCACTTCCTGCAACTCCATCTCCATCTCCATCTCCATCTCCATCTCCATTTCCATCTCCATCTCCATTTCCATCTCCATCTCGTATGCACAGTCCGAGTATCTGTTGCAAATGATTTCGAATCGTAAATTGTCGTCGTTTCTTACATCAGCTAAAAGGCTGAGCTTTAACGAAATAGTGATGCAACATGATGTTGGAGCCTCTCAACCGATCGGGAAATATTTAAAACTCCTTTTTTTTTACTTTCGAGCTACACTAGGAGTGAAGGAAGTATTGCGACGGGTGCAAAGTTTCGACCTCGGGATTTCGACGGATGTCGACGTTTTGAAACCCCCAGAACCCGAAAAAATGGTTTTCAGGCCAACGTCCGTCCTTCCGGAAGTCCGTCCACTGACGTTCGGCGAATTTTCTCGACAACGGAAAGACCTTTTTTTTTGGAAATCGGCATAAAGGTACTTTTGGACAAGCGCTACAACATGGTCGGGCCGAAGTTCCGATAAAATTTTGTTTTCGGCCTTTTTTGGGCTTAAAAATTTTCGAATCCGATTTTCTCGAAAACTGGTCAGCCGAATCTCGTAAAATTCCATAGTTTCCATAGTTTCCAGTTTCCTAGATTCCAACAAAGAAAATGGCTATCTTCGTTTTCTCCGAAAAAAATCGTTTTTGGCCCTTTTTAGGGCAAACTCGTAACTCGATGAGGGAACAGCCGATCGCGTTCAAATTCGGCACAGTCGTTCCTCTAGCAAAGCGATACAAGGGACCGAAGTCGTTTTTTCGAAAATAATTCATTTTAAGCCCTTTTTGGCCAAATGAAATTTTCAAATTTTATTTTTTCAAAAACCGTTCAGCCGAATTGGTTCAAATTCGGTACATACTTGTTTTAGAACGTACCATAAAAAATGGCTATCTTCGTTTTCTCCGGGAAAATCGTTTTTAGCCATTTTTAGGGCAAAGTCGTAACTCGATATCGGTACAGCCGATCGCGTTCAAATTCGGCATAAACTATCGTTAAGTAAAGCGATACATACAGCCGAAGTTGGTTTTCCCGAAATAATTCATTTAAAGCCCTTTTTGGCCAAATGAAATTTTCAATTCCTATTTTCTCAAAAATTATTAACACGCACCTTGATCAGCTCGAAAGTTAGTGGTACACGCGTACCACTGTTCATCTCGTTTCTTTTAAGAATGGGCCTGATATGTCATTACATATCAAATATCTAGTTTTTTTTGCTTTGGATTCTTCTGGGTGTTATTGTGGAAACCCAAGCCATTAATACGGAAGCCCTGAAGGGTCATGCTAGTTGTTCATTGCCCGCTGCCAGTTCCGGAACAGGCACTGCCAGTTCCGGAACTGGCAATGTAACCAGCTGTTAAATGGTTAAAATGCCAGTTCCGGAACTGGCAGTGTTAAATGGTTAAATTGCCAGTTCCGGAACAGGCATTTTAACAAGCTGGTTAAATTGCCAGTTCCGGAACTGGCATTTTAACCATTTAACACTGCCAGTTCCGGAACTGGCAATTTAATCAGCTTGTTAAAATGCCAGTTCCGGAACTGGCAGTGCCTGTTCCGGAACTGGCAATCGGCCATTGCCTGTTCCGGAACTGGCATTTTAACAAGCTGGTTAAATTGCCAGTTCCGGAACTGGCAATTTAACCATTTAACACTGCCAGTTCCGGAACTGGCATTTTAACCATTTAACAGCTGGTTACATTGCCAGTTCCGGAACTGGCAGCGGGCAATGAACAACTAGCATGACCCTTCAGGGCTTCCGTACATTAAGTATAAATCCTTTTCAGCACTCCAAAGCACTCCTCTATCTGTCTTCTTCACTGCTCGATCCGACGTTCCCGAAATCCCAAGAGATAACACATCGAAATGATACTTAAAAAGTAAAGTCTTGAAGATTATAATATTGGTTGCTGGCTGTTTTGTTTCTACAAGTTTTAATATTGTGAGGAAGGTTGTAGTTTTATTGTTCTGGCGGATTTCGTGTTTTCATTTTTATTCTTTGCTAGGAATTCATCTTAATAAATAAAGCGTAATATTTGTGCGTAACTTCCTTATTTTAGGGGAACATTGAATCCGAGACAATTGAGTTACTTAAATGATCATCCTATACACGTCTAAACGATCTTTCCGGTTTAATTCCGGAAATGCATATACCTCGTTTCAGGATTGTGAGCCGGGTTTCAATCAAAGCACAAACTCCACAACTAAATCTTCAAATGTACGTGTTCCGACTTAACGAAGTCATTTTCAGCTACTTAAAACCCGAAGGATCTATCTAGCGCTCGGTTGAACACGGGTATAAAACAACGTCACTCCTCTTAACGAATTCTCCCCGACCTTCTTTATATATGGAGATCAATCTTGGGCCTGCAAAAACCATGCATAAGTTATTTAATTTTCTGAAAATTCATAGACGTATGGGTTTTTAGGCCGGGGAGAATCGCAATTAAAATTCGAGCTGTCGTAATTAATCCGACTTTGTGTTTTTGTTACAGATGAGGAGTGGGGTGCGGACGGAAAGGGAAGAGGAGGGGCTCCCTGCAGCGATCCTGTTGGTAAGTCTTGATATACTGTTTTATGTCAACAGGTAGTCTTGTTTTTAATTATGTAAATTTACATTCTCGCTTCCTTCTTTTTCGCGAGATGGATTTGCTACTTCGTAATCCATCGGAATGAGGAGAGGGGGAGGGGGGGTTGACGCGATGGGGACAAAAGTTGAGTGAACGGCTTCACGCTGAGATTTCGTTGATAGTTTTTGATTTACCGGCTCTTTAGTCAACAGGTAGTCTTTGTTTCGCCGGATATGGGATTTTGCGGTGATTCGAATGAGGTTGTTGAATGGGTTTTGATTTTTTCGGGAATTTTTTTTTTTTGTAAATATGTTTTGGTGTAATCGAGATTTATTCAGCTTGGTTCGGTTTTCGCTTTTTCAGGGATTGTTTTATTACCTTTGGGAAATCAAGGATTCTATTGATTTGGACAAAAACGGATTTTGAATTATTTGTATGTTAATTATGGGTTTATGTTTATCCGGGTCTTTTGATTGTATTGAAATTTAAAAAGATATATGGGAGAGTTTGTGTCTGGTTTGGATTTGAGTGGAATCCTTTATTTCCGGTTTAATTTATTCTTCCTCTTTTTCTAAGCGGTTTTAATATTTGTTAAGAGGAAGCTTCGAGTTCGGGTTTTAGGATTTTCAATTGCGGAATTGGTTTCTGTAATTTAGAAAATCGTGAAAGGAAACATTCACACCATTTCCTCAGCTTTCGAAGTTGGTTAACAATCGACAGGTCGTATCATGACGGTTCTTGCTTCAAACGTGTACTGTGTATAGTAATTAAATAAAACTCCTTAATAATGAAAAATTAAATACATGAAAAATTCATACTAAACAAAACCTACAGTGACGAAATAGTTAATTAATATCTCAACCTGGTTCATCTGATGTTCAATGTGGAAGCAAAAAGGAATTCCTCTCTAAAGTAATTATTGGTGAATTATTTTAAGTGGCGTTGGCTTATTGTTATTACTAGGTCACCAGTCTCAAAAGTTAAAATAGAAATTCTGTTAAGAAAATTGTCACTATAATAAGAACATATTAAAAACAGGCAGATGAAAACGTGATAAAGTTGATGTAGTGGTTCTTTGCGACAAAGAACGGAAACGCCTCATTTGTCGGAATTCTTAATTAACAATGTTGACTTTCAAGTTCTTAGCATGATATTTTTCAGCAAGAAAAAGCCGCTTATTTATTTCTTCCTGAGATCCAAAACTTTTAGCTTGCCTTTTTTTTTTTTCATTTCTCCAGGTCCGTTCAACCGAGTTGGTGTCTTCGTCTAAGTTTTTGCTAGCTTTACTAGCAATAATTAAAAAATAGTATTATTAGTCTATTTGCTGATAGTTTTTTATTGAAAAATTGAGCCCCACCTTGACCGACCTCCGAAAATAAAAGCCTGCGAGAAGCTACAGGGCCGTAGTTTTCGATAAGTTTCAATATTCGAAGATAAATTTCGTTTCTGGAACTGAACAGAGTTTGTCGAAAAGTCATTAAAAAGAAAAGTGAGTTTCTCTGGCCTGGCTCAGTTTGCATTTTTAGCCTATTTCGGCCGGAGGGCTTTAAGTTGCTCTTGCACATCGAAAAGTTTTTGCTGGTTTCGCCCCTGCTTTAAAATTTAAAACTGCGCATCCAAGTCAAAGATCCATTAGGTTCTATGACATCAAAAACACGAAGATACTAAATTTTTTAAAATGAAAAAAAAAAAGCCATTTTTACTAACAGCATAAAGCACGAGGGATAAAACACCCACCCTTGCCCTATATTCTAAAAACCCAAGACACTTAATGGGATTCTGGGTAACTCGTTTACTTTCGTCAAGGAGGGGAAGAAATGAAAAAGAAGTCAAAAGGGGAAAAAACACTAAATAAAATCAAATCAAAATGAAAAATTGACAGGGAATCGAAAGGGGTGCCATTCTTAATACATAAACACGTCCGTCAATTACAATCTTTTTAATTTTCAATCGAATTTAAAGATTTTTTTTTTTATTGGATCCATCAACTTTTAAGTTTGACATTTTTTTCCCCAGCAAAGACGAAAAGTTTTAAGAAACTGATATATAAAGAGATATAGATTCACTAAACTTTGACGAACTCATCGCTCACACCCAACCGACAAGTTTCTCCACACCCGATCAAGAAAATCTGGGATTGTTTTGCGGCTTTTGAAAGATGTCTACAGTTGAGTAGATAGGGATAGTGAAAAGGATCCCCACACTCCCTTAACATATAATTTTCCAAGACTGGAAAATGAAACCGAAACAGGAAATGAAACTAACGTGAAAGTTTTTGGAAGAGGGGGGGGGGGGGGGGGGGGCTAGAGGTTTTTTATGTCCTGGTTGGTATATGTACTGCTTAAATTATTTCCCCTAGTTTTGTGTTTAAATTATAATGAATCCCTTGTAATCTTTTAAGTAATTAAATGAAAATATAATTATTATGCAAAGATGTTGTTTTTGCAGAAATTTACATGCAAACGACGATTATAAAAATATATTATGCAAAAGTTAAAAATGTTAATTTGTTTATAAACACCCAAGTCGAGAAGGAGGGAAAAGTATTGGGTAATCTTTTTTAAATGAAAAACAGGGATGCTGCTTAATTGTTAAAATGATATACACAGCCGGGTAGAACAAATTTTGCGGTTTGAAAAGTAAGCAGGCGGTGATGTTAAGCTTAGGCAAACAATCGAGAATTGTTTGCTTTATCAATCACCAAATTTGTTGGAAGGGTTTATGAATTTTATTAGGGATTCTCTGGGATATCGTCAGACTAGGACAGAGTAACTTATGAGTTTATCTGCACAACTATGCAGTTGATTTGAGTTTATTTTAAGTAATGAATTTTGGGAAATTGATGCTCAGTTGATTGCTGATGGCTGGTGATGCTGGATGCTGGTTAAATGATGTATGAGACTACAGCGAGGAAATTAAAGCTCAAGGAGTCTCCGTGAAAATGAAAAAACTGATGTGCTATTGAGATAAGATGAGAATGAGAGTCATTAGGTGTTAGGTTGTCCCTGTTTTTTTTTATGACTTGATAGATAACATTGACCAAGGCTCAAGCGAGGGAATGCATCCTTCTGCTGGGACAACTGGCTCTAGACAATCAGGTAACCATTATCTGGGTGCCGGGTCACTGCGGGATACCGGGCAATGAGAAATCGGACGAACTCGCAAGGAAAGGTGCGATCCCTTATAAGTCCGGAACCCTTTTGCAGCCTCCCCGAAAGCCATCTCAAGATGGCCTTAAGAGGATGGGAGGACAGGCAGAAAGCTACTGAATGGGACTGTACACCAGGACTAAGACACTCAAAAATGTTCATAGGGTACTCAAGAACCAAAAGCAAACTGCTCCTGTCATTTTCCAGAGCGGAGCTCAAAAAACTCACCGGCCTGCTCACGGGACACTGCGATCTTCAGGCTCATCTCTTTAGGATGAAAAAGGCCGAAACGAAATTTGCCGGTTGTGTATATAAAGGAGCTAGGGAGACGGCGGAACACATACTCTGTCTCTGCGAAGCTGCATCCACACGCCGGCTGAGAATATTTGGGGAACCCTTTCCCACACCAATGGTAATCAGGGCCCTGGCCCCAGCTAAAGTCCTTGAGTTCTTCAGAGGACTCCGACTCAAGCAGCCCACCCAACGCAAGGGAACGGTACAATAGATCATAGGTTGGCCGCAGTGCCTAGGCGGATCGCCAGATCCCCAACCCTCAAAAAAAAAAAAAAAAAAAAAAAAAGGCTCAAGCGAGGAAGTTGGCGGCATTTGAGATGTGGCTTTTATTGCCGCATTCTTCACATTTTAAAGACAGATAGAGTGAGAAATACTAAGACGCTAAATCGAGGAAACGGAAAGGCTCTTTGAAATTAAGGGATGGAAGCCCTGATATTTCGGTCATTTGGTTATGTGTCCGTGGGCGAAGTCACGGAGTTGACTTTCTCCACATCTTCTTACAGTGCCTTCCCGCGACGGGAATTGGCGCCATCATGGTTACAGAGCTTATTGCGGCGGGTATTATTGCGGGCAAGAGACCCTAGCCGAATTGCATTGCACAGTAAACCCTTGGTCATGATGGCTATACTAGGGAGCTTAATGCGGTGGCTTCCCTACACCTTCCTCATCACAGCACAGGAGCCATACCGTCAGTCCTCGACCAACTTTTACCCTCTTCAGCCTTAAGCCAGTACTGGTAGGACTGCTGCCCCCTACCAGAACCCTTACCAGATTCCTGCCTCCCGGACCAGAAGGAAACTGAAGCTCGTCAAGGGCAGGTGCGCCAAACCTGAAGCAGGACTGTTAATATTCCCACCGACTACCGCCTACGACTTCATAACTAGTGTGTCTCCAAAATGCATGACACCGAAATTCGGTGAAGTCGGAAAATCTCAAATCCCCACGATTTTATACTATATGAAATAAACTTAACTCTTCGATCAAGAGCTAAAGGCAAAAAGTGAAGGAAAAAAAATTCGCTTTTATAATAAAATAAACCACGTTATTCATATAAAAGGAAAAACGCTAACAAAATCTTTCATCTCACATTTGCTTTTTATATATGAAGTAATTTCGTATTTCAAGTGTATCGCTCCCGGAGAAGAAATAAGATGAGAGAAGAAGAAGTCGACGACGATCTCGATGTTTATAAAACAGCTCCCAAGCCAAGACATTCCTAGAGAATAAATAACTAGATATCGATTAAACGGAAACCGACTTTTCCCCCCGCGACTTTATATATAGGATATATCCTACATTTTCTTCCACGGGTAGCCTTGCCCTATAATATTAAACACAAGCTAACATGAAGGTATCGATTTCCCGAGAATCCCTTTTTATTTATTAGGAAATTTCAGTTCAGTGAACCTTTTTTTTTTTTTTTACTAAGAAAAAAAAATTATAAGTGGAACTCGAACTGTCTATTAATCAGGCACGTTCGTGTTCCTTACTTCTTACATTTTCTTTTTAAATGATAAATGAGAAGGCAATGTTAAAGTTGTACTATACGCTACTTTAAATCGCTCCCACGTGAACCGAGGTCGTGAAACTGAAGAGGTTCACGAAAGAAGGGAAAGGAGGAGGGAAAAAAAGTGAAAGTTGGGGCACGAGTGCTTAACAAGTGCTGCCTACTGTCCACGGACCCAGGAATTAGCATCGATCGGGGTTGTCTTTGGTGTATCCCTTCTGTCAGCTATTCTTTACCGTTTTGTAAATTGATGTTGCGAGTATTGAGTTTCCTTACTCCACTCTCGTTCTTTTATAAATTTTTTTTTAGGGCTACTTGAATAAGTTTACACCAGATTTTCTTATCTGGAAAGTATGTTATTTTTTTTTTTTCGAGTTTTTCATTAGTCAGCGATTTTTATATTCTTTTATCTTGCCAATTTGGATGGCTACTGGAATTTTTTTTTAGCCTGATGAAAAATAGTCGGGGGAATATCGAAAAATGAAAATGGGCGAGTATGTGAATGGGAACGTGAAGAAAAGTGGGGAATAAAGTTTACTCGGCGGTATTTTTGTTAGATACTAAAATTGTAATTTGATAAGGGCTTCGATTCGATTTTTTATCGGTTTATCGGTTTCAATGATCTTAAAATTTAGACTTTCGACTGGGGAATAAGTTTTTTTTACTTTCTTTTCTTCTTTTTTTATAGATTTCTGATGTTTGTTTTATTTTATGAGGGAAATTACGTTATTTAAGGTGTTAAGGTAGTTTTTATAGGTCAGGAATGAAAAAGTAAAATTTTTGAGTGGAAAATTAAATTTGTGGTCTGTTTTTCAAGCATTAGGTTTAAAGGAGTAATATTTATGTTATTTTCGGTTGGCGAAATAAACTTGTCAAATTACGAAAAATTAAAAATTGAAATTTACTAAAATTTGAAGGAAATGTAAAATCCTGCGATTCATGCGCAACTTGTCAAAATTGTTGAAAAATTAAAAATAGAGATTTAATAATAAAAGATGTGGATCCATAAGGCCGTTTTTTGGGCTGTCGCCGATTTTAGTCATTTTATGGGGTATAATACCTTCCATATAAAGAAGTTATTACCCAAAAGTTTTTTTGATTTTTTTCACTGGTTTCTAAGATACAGTTATTCCGAGGTGGGAATTTTCAAAATTTAATGTAACTATGAAAAACGTGAAATCAAAAAATTCTGATTGCGTAGGCACGTAGCCAGGACCTTGGTCTATGGCCCAGGACCTTGACCTTTTTTCCAAATGGAAAAAATGGTAAATCTGTTGATTTGTTCGTTTAAAAAAGGATAAAAAATTTTAGCTTTTTTTTTCCCAAACTTATTTTGTAATGAACAGCATATAAAAATTTTACACTTAAGCCATGAAATTAAATTGAGTTTTTCGCACATGAGCAATATTTCCAAAATCTGCCATTGGGAAATGAACAGATTTCTAATATACAGCGAAAGGCAGTGAAGACAACGACAAACAAATAAATTCAATTCTGTGCTTAATTTTAGTCGAATATAAGAAATTAATTGCTAATATACAGCAATATTTCCAAAATCCGTCGTTGGGTAGTTAACGCCTATGTTTAACTTACATGACGGCGAGTAAACACATTTTCATACATACATAATCAAACGACCGTAAGCTAAACATACGCGCAACAATTCTCCATTTAAAGTGAATTCCGGTTTTCTGTGTATGGCTGCAGACAAAGTTCTTGAGAACTGTTAGAGCTCCTTGCAATTTTATTTACGAAATGATCATCCCAGTTGTTCTCTGGCTTCCTTCGCATGGTTCTTGATTTCCTAACTTAATCACCGGTATAGTTGCATTTCTTCGCCCCATAAAATTCGCAAAAGTAATTTAATTGATTGTGGCTTGATAAACATTTAAGCAATGAATTTTTTATCTGAAATATTGAACAGTCGATAGAATAATCATTTTTGTTGTTTCCTTAATGAAGACTACTCACCGGAAACAAACAATCTGTGCATGGCAAATTGTTTGTGAGCAGCGAATATTTCACAACGCCACCTGCCAGAGTGTTCAGGCAACAAGTTCTGAATCTCTATATTGTATCCATCGACAAATTTTATGTTGGGATCGTGAGTTTTTATTTCATCTCCCCAGAAGATTACATCAGCATCTTTCAAATCATGCGAGCCTTTAGTCCAAACCACCTCCCAATAGTTCTCTACAGAATAACCCCAAAAAGAGACAAATTAAATTTAAGATTATAGGTAGATTAATGATTGCGTTGCAAGTAAAGACATCTCGGTTCGATAAATATATCAATTGGTCCATTTTTGTAGTTTTTACTTGTAATATTTATCTTATAAATCGCCCTTACCGGAAAATCCGGAAAAACCGAATATTTTTAAGTTTTACTGAAAGGGCCGACATGGGACTCAATTTCGACTTGAAAATGGTCGGGGATTTCAAATTTTCGGTCCATTTTGTGATTTGAAGGCTACCCTGCCACGTTTAGACATTTGGCAGGGCCAAAAAAAGGCCAAACAATGAATTTTTAATGATTTTCTCGAAAACGGCTCTAACGATTTTTCTTATTTTTTGTGTGAAGATACCTGACCCTATAAGAAACCACTTTTCTCTTTAGCAATTTTTCGTAAAAATTCAGCTTTTCCGAAAAATCGTGAAAACCCGAAAATTTTGACGTTTTACAAAAAGTGGTGATATGGGATTCGGTTTCGACTGATTAATAGTTAGGGATTTTAAATTTTCGGTCCATTTCTTATTTCAAGACACCCTCCCACCTCCCAAGTCCCAATGGTGCTTTAATCGAATGAAGCTATACCCCGACGGAGCGAGAAAGTGAGTAATCCTTCCCGGACTCCTATTCCCCTAGTTTAAAATTTTTCTTTGGAATTTGGGGGTTTGTCTTCTTTAACTGTTACTTTAATTCCTTCATATGCGGACTCTACAGACTTAACAGAAGCTCTCTGAACGAAAAAAGTGGTGGGTTAACTATAATCTTAAAATCGACGTCGAATTGATGGTAGTACTTCGACGTAGATATCACCGAATGCCGACTTCTCGAATCGACGTCGATTTGACTTAATATTCCGGTTTAGGAAGTGTTAAATTTTGCCAAAAACCATGCTTTGTCTTCATTTGGCCGATAAAGCTAAGAAACATTTAAATTACAGATAACTTACCTAAACCCTTTACTTCGCAGGGTAAAACGATTTTGCCCCCTACGTCTGCTGTAAAATTTTGGCCAGTTGTTAACATTTTTGGATCTGCAACAAATGATGCACAATGCACATAAGCCTGCGTGTTTAAAAGCTCTAAATTCAAAAAGTTAGACCTAATTTACGGCACTTTTTTTTAAAAAAAAAATTAATCTTTATTGATAAATGAAATTTTTTCAGAATAACTAACACGAAAGCAGCTCTTCGAGGCTTGACTGTGTTAGAGTCTATTTAAAAAAAACACTAGATAAATCTACTAAAAACGTTAACAGAAAAAAAAATCAGGTTTTAGGAACAATATAATTACAGATTCCGCATTCCGGAAAGATTTTAAAGTCTAAATTAACCTAGCATAATAACAAAAGTTAAATGAGGTACAACGATAGCACGAAAGAAAAAAAAAGCAGGATAAGCAGGATGACCAGAGCAACTCAGCAACTCACAAGTAAAGTCTCCTTGCCTGTAAATTCTGAGTTTGTTGAAACTTGTTTTATCGAATAGAACATCAAAAAAGAAAGTCACGTGATTTTTTAATGGAGGTAACTCAAGGGTTACCCTATACCAAGGCGTTCAAAATCAGCATTTTTTTTTAGGTAAAATCAAGCAATTTTTACATGAAAAATTTTTTGAGAGGGAATAAACAGTGGAATACTGTTTCGCTTTCTCTAAACCGATGGTCAATTATTCCTATTTTTCACGTAAAAATTGCTTGATTTTACCGAAAAAATGCTGATTTTGAACGCCTTCGTATAGGGTAACCCTTGAGTTACCGCCGTTAAAAAAAAATTACGTGACTTTCTTTTTTGACGTTCTATCCGATAAAACAAGTCTCAACAAAATCAGAATTTACGGGCAAGGAGACTTTACTTGTCAAGAGCCCGAAGTGACGTGCCTTAGAACTTTTCATAGTTCTTTAGTAGCCAAAGCTTCAACTTTTCTTTGACTTCATAGAAATATCTCGACATCATCTGTGACTGGGCGATCATCAAAGTTCAAACTCATAATTAATTCCGATGCTTTTTTTTTTCACTGCAAAGTTCTATTTACGAAATCTTACGTTTTCTTTGAATTGAGGATTCCGAAATGTAACGGTGACCGCGTAGTGATCTGCAACCTTCTGTCTTATAATACCGAAAGAAATTTTGCGTTCATACTGCGGGGCAGGCGGATCAACACGTGATCAATGCAAGATTGCACTAAATTACCATTAACAACTTCTGCCCGAGTATAATCTTTAATTCCCAACCGAAAGCTAAGAGCAGAGATGACATTGAGATATTTTTCACACCCGACTGGGATTCTTACTATCCGTATTAATATTGGAATCACCTAAGGCAATACAAAATTGAAAATTGGAATAAAAACTTAAATATTCTTAAAGGTCACTGATAAGGGAATTGATCTCGCTTGACGAAGATCGGTAAAAAGCTATTAGAGTTACGAGTCTAAAAAAGTTTTACATTCTGAAGAACTTACCGCCAACTTCTAATGTGTGTATAAATTCTTGCGGAGGTTTCGATTCTATTACGCAAGAGTAATTGCCAGCATCTTCGTATTGCAATCTTTTAATAAGTAGACAATAATCAGGTTCATCTCTATGATTTAGCGACTGGTATGCTTGATATTTGGCTTCGGAATAGTAGGCTCTGCTTTCATCTTCGGCTTCGGGCATGACATCATTGCCCCTCTTCCAACTGATTGGATAGTTTTCTAAATAATAATGAAGAAAAAAGTTAAAGCTAATGATATTTCCGATGTCGTTCTACGAAGTACTAATATGAAAGATTTTTAATGACTGCGCCATCTTTGTGCCTGCCGCAACAAAGTTTGGTCGCGGCCATCTCGACGAAAGAGGCCTTGCCGGCCTTGTACCCGCTGCTGAGATTTCATAGGAAACAGTACCTTATCCCGGGAAGAGACATCATGAATTTCATGCAGAGAAAGCACGAATTCGAATTTAGTCTGTCCAATTTCCCTTAATAAAGCTTTCAAGACTCACCTAAGCCGGTATTGTTACATCTTAAATATGCGTAACCGTTTAGAGGATATTTATTCACAACCGTCATTTTCTCATTGCCTAAAACTTCTGAAACAATAAAAAAAATATTTCCTTATTCATAAAGGTAAAGTGTCAGTTTCCACAGCTAGTTCGGACATGCGGAAGTACGATTTTAACTTTCAGCCGGCAGCCGTGAAGTAAAACATTTATCCTTACGGCTGGGCGTGAAGTAAAACGGTGACACTTTAATTCGGATATATTTTTTCCTTTAAAAATGGAAAGAACTTCGTTTTGATTCATAAGAAAAATATCTTACCCAATAATTGCAAAGAAAAAAGATTATTTCTATCTAAAAATGTTACTATTTTTATTTTTTTTTGCTGTGGAGACTTTTTTCAAATTCAAGATTTTTCATTTGATTTTGATTATTTTAAGATAAGAAATTTAAAAACAAATACTTTTAGATGTTTTTTTTTTATTTCGTTTTACGGACCTAATTTTTTTTTTTCAGTGATAAAATCTATTTTAAAAATCTATTTTAAAAAAACTATTTGTAAAATACTATTTTTTATTTTCTGTTTGAAATAGTTACTTAAGAGACTACCTCCTATTTTATTTCAAATAGTCAAAAACTGAACTATTTTCTATTTCTATTTGAAATAGTATTCTCAACTATTTTACCCAAGCCTGGTTGAAAAGTGTTTTATCGGGTAGGATAGAACTCCATTATTTTTTTTTGGGAACGCTTTAAACCAAATGAATGAATACCTATCTGTATATCTACTAAGGGGGTGTTTTTTATTTCTAAATCTACTAACCTAAGAGGGATGAAGAAGTCATCCACACTAGTATTATTATCATTTGCATTTTTCAAATAAAAAAACCAACTAACAAACTCTACGAGAAGAATTGTGACCGATTGATAATATCAGAAAAGCACTTGTTCGGCGTTAGAAAAACACTCTGAAACTAAATGAATTCTTTTATTTTGAAATCTTTTTATATCCGATTCGACAATAACGTTTTACAAAAACATCACGCCTCTTTTTCAAAGGCGTAAAAACAAATGAAAATTTCACTTACCTTTCTACAATGGAATGAAAGTAAAAGGATTATGGAGTTTAAAAGTCCCGCTGTGAAATTCATATTAATTATATTTAAGATGAGTAATTGTATGACACTTGACATTTTATTTTTACTCTGCTAACACACAGTTCAAAATATTTGAGAAAATTTGAATATTTTAGGTTTCACTGGGGGATGAAACCTTTTCGGTTTCAAATGGAATGCAAACGAGTTTCAAATGATACTTTCCTAAAACTATTTACACAAAAAGTTTCAATTTTGAAACTTTTTTGACTTCAAATTGAAACTTTCAGTCTGAAACTCTTTTTTTCTCAAATGAGAAAATTATTTTGAACTGTGCACAACAGCTAAAATTCATAAACTAAATTACATAAGCTTTTATTTGAATTCTTTAACAATTTTCGATCCCGGCCTAAGGTACACTGAAGACTCTTCAGTGAAGAGTCTATTAAAATCAGCCAAAGCAATTTTTCCCGCTGCTGAGAATGGTTACTTGGAGAATGGAAAACTTTTAACTACTCAAGGCAGTTCAAAATAATATTCTCATTTGATAAAAAAAAAGTTTCAGCCTAAAAGTTTCAGGAAAGTATCATTCGAAACTCGTTTGCATTCAATTTGAAACCGAAAACCGTTCTTATTACTAAATCCTTTTAATTAATTTTTCTTTTTAGCTCTAGGTTAGGAAAAGGTAAAACCTAAATAAAAATTCACATAAACTATTATTAGGGCTTTATTTCAGTTGTTTTACAATTACAGTTACAATTTAAATTGATTTTTTTACAATTACAATTTTACAGTGAAATTTAATTTTTTTTCTAAAACGTTTGATTGTCACCTTATAAAATTATATACGATTTTACATTTAAATTTTAATTTTTTGCCTAAAAAGTACATGGTTGTCAGCTTACGATTACAATTTTAGATTAAAATTTTAATTTTTTTTTACCTAAAACATACATAATTGTTTCCTGTATTTCCATATTTTAAAATGCTCGAAGTAGGGAAAACATCAATTAAATCAAAAAATTTTATTGTATAAAAAGAAGGATATTAAAGTTTTCGTACTTCATATGAATCGATATGGGAATAAAGTCCTAATACTCTCAGTGAAAGTGATTTCATTTTCATTATTTAGGGAAATTTTATGAATCAAACCAAATTTTGGCAAAGATAACTCATCTTCTCCAGTAAACATTACTGTGATTTGGGGAATATATTTTATACTATTAACAATAATCCAAGAATAGCTATCATCATCAGTCATAGGGCCAAATTTGAATGATGAGCCGAACCCCCTTTCGCTCATGATTCTCTCCACTACTTGCAATTGATTCTTTTTTACTAAAGTTTGACAAATATTAACCCTTGAAGACAACGACAAACAAATAAATTCAATTCTGTGCTTAATTTTAGTCGAATATAAGAAATTAATTACTAATATACAGCAATATTTCCAAAATCCGTCGTTGGTTACCCTAGTACGGAAATTTAAAATATTAAAATGTGCAAAATTAGTTCATTGCATGGGGATTTTCTTTTTTCGTAGTTAATTTTTTCAGTGATAGATGGCGAACAAGTGTAAGACGGACTAACAACATGGCGGTGTAAACATTTTTTGCATATCGGTTTGTTTATTTTGATTTCCAAACTTCAAAATTAGGAAAGAAAAACTGATTTTTTTTCATTTTCAGTTAAATACGAGATTGAGTAAGTAATAAATGCGTTTTTCCGATTAAATTTTCAAGTTTCTTAAATCAAAATAAACAAACAAACATTCAAATTTTTCACCGCCATTGCCGTTAGTCCGTCTTACACTAGTTCGCCATCTGCCGGCTGAAAAATTAACTACCAAAAAAGAAAATCCCCATTGCAGAGTATATGACTAAATTCAATAATATAGGGGCAATGTTTTAATACAAACATATACTACAGTTTGAATATACTGTTCAGTTTTATAGTGTTCAATTAAACTTTACAGTATGCAGCTGTATTTCAAAAATCCGTTCGTTTTTTGAAAAATCAGCGGATTTCTAATATACAGTGAAATGGAATGAAAGGTAATGACATACAAATAAATTAAAGTCTTTACATAATTTTAGTCAAATATTAAAACAATGCCAATATACAGCAATATTTCCGAAATCCGTACTAGGGTAGTTAACGGCTATGTTTAACTTACATGACGGCGAGTAAACACATTTTCATACATACATAATCAAACGACCGTAAGCTAAACATACGCGCAACAATTCTCCATTTAAAGTGAATTCCGGTTTTCTGTGTATGGCTGCAGACAAAGTTTTTGAGAACTGTTAGAGCTCCTTGCAATTTTATTTACGAAATGATCATCCCAGTTGTTCTCTGGCTTCCTTCGCATGGTTCTTAATTTCCTAACATGATCATCGTACAGCTGCATTTCTTCACCCCATAATTCGCAAAAGTAATTTAATTGATTGTGGCTTGATAAACATTTAAGCAATGGATTTTTTATCTGAAATAATGAATAGTCGATAGAATAATCATTTTTGTTGTTTCCTTAATGAAGACTACTTACCGGAAACAAACAATCTGTGCACGGCAAATTGTTTGTAACCAGCGACGATTTCACAACGCCACGTGCCAGAGTGTTCAGGCAACAAGTTCTGAATCTCTATATTGTATCCATCGACAAGTTTTATGTTGGGATCCTGAGTTTCTATTTCATCTCGCCAGAAGATTACTTCAGAGCCTTTGAAATCATGCGAGCGTTTAGTCCAGATCACCCCCAAATCGTTCTCTACAGAATAACCCCAAAAAGAGACAAATTAAATTTAAGATTATAGGTAGATTAGTGATTGCGTTGCAAGTCAAGACATGTCGGTTCGACAAATATATCAATTGGTCCATTTTTGTGGTTTTTACTTGTAATATTTATCTTATAAATCGTCTTCCCCGGAAAATCCGGAAAAACCTAATATTTTTAAGTTTTACTGAAAGGGCCGACATGGTATTCGATTTCGACTTAAAAATGGTCGGGGATTTCAAATTTTCGGTCCATTTTGTGATTTGAAGGCAACCCTGCCAAGTTTAAAACTTTGGCAGGGCGAAGAAAGGCGAAACAATGAATTTTCAATGATTTTCTCGAAAACGGCTCTAACGGTTTTTCTTATTTTTTGTGCGAAGATACCTGACCCCATAAGGAACAACTTTTTCCTTTAGCGATTTTTCGTAAAAATTCAGCTTTTCCGAAAAATCATGAAAACCCAAAAATTTTGACGTTTTACAAATAGTGGTGATATGGGACTCGGTTTCGACTAATTAATAGTTAGGGATTTTAAATTTTCGGTCCATTTCCTAATTGCAAACCTCCTCCCCCCCCCCCCCCCCCCCCCCCCCCGACCTCCCAAGTTCCCAATGATGCCTTAATCGAATGAAGCTATACCCCGACTGAGCGAGAAAGTGAGTAGTCCTTCCCGGACTGCTATTTCTTTAGTTTAAAATTATTGTCATTTTTATTGATTTATTTTTTCGGATTACTTTAATTGGGTTCCAGAATGCTTTTTCCTTATGTTTTAAAGGTCGCCAAGTCCGAATATTGCTGAATAGAAGATGGAAAAAAAGGTTTGATAAAATCTTAATAGTCAGATATATAATTTTTCTTCGGACTTTGGGGGTTTGTCTTTTTTAAATGTTATTTTAATTCCTTCATATGCGGACTCTACAGACTTAACAGAAGCTCCCTGAACGAAAAATGTGGTGGTCGAAATTCGACTGTAATCTTAAAATCGACGTCGAATTGATGGTAGTCCTTCAACGTAGATATAGCCGAATGCAGACTTTGCGAATCGACGTCGATTCGACTTAATATTCCGGTTTAGGAAGTGTCAGATTTTGCCAAAAACCATGCTTTATCTTCATTCGGTCGATAAAGTTAAGAAACATTTAAATTACAGATAACTTACCTAAATCCTTTACTACGCAGGGTAAAACGATTTTGCCCCCTACGTCTGCTGTAAAATTTTGGCCAGTTGTTAACATTTTTGGATCTGCAACAAATGATGCACATAAGCCTGAGTGTTTAAAAGCTCTGAATTCAAAAGAATTCTGAATTTAAAAGCTCTGAATTCAATTCTTTAGAAGCCAAAGCTTCAACTCTTTGATTTCATAGAAATATAATCATTCAATATCTCAACATCATCTGTGACTGGGCGATCATCAAAGTTCAAACTCATAATTAATTCCGATGCTTTTTTTTTTCACTGTAAAGTTCTATTTACGAAATCCGTACGTTTTCTTTGAATTGAGGATCCCGAAATGTAACGGTGACCGCGTAGTGATCTGCAACCTTCTGTCTTATAATACCGAAAGAAATTTTGCCTTCATACTGCGGGGCAGGCGGATCAACACGTGATCAATGCAAGATTGCACTAAATTACCATTAACAACTTCTGCCCGAGTATAATCTTTAATTCCCAACCGAAAGCTAAGAGCAGAGATGACATTGAGATATTTTTCACACCCGACTGGGATTCTTACTATCCGTATTAATATTGGAATCACCAAAATTGAACATTGTAATAAAAACTTAAATTTTCTTCAAGGTCACTGATAAGGGAAATGATCGCGCTTGACGAAGGTCGGTAAAAAGCTATGAGAGTAACGAGTCCAAAATAGTTTTACATTTTAAAGAACTTACTGTTAACTTCTAATGTGTGTATAAATTCTTGCGGAGGTTTCGATTCTATTACGCAAGAGTAATTGCCAGCATCTTCGTATTGCAATCTTTTAATAAGTAGACAATACTCAGGTTCATCTCTAGGATTTACCGACTGATATGCTTGATATTTGGCTTCGGAATAGTGAGCTTCGATTTCATCTTCGGCTTCGGGCATGACATCATTGCCCCTCTTCCATCTGATTGGGTAGTTTTCTAAATAATAATCAAGAAAAAAGTTAAAGCTAATGATATTTCCGATGTCGTTCCACGAAGTACTAATATGAAAGATTTTTAATGACTGCGCCATCTTTGTGCCTGCCGCAACAAAGTTTGGTCGCGGCCATCTCGACGAAAGAGGCCTTGCCGGCCTTGTACCCGCTGCTGAGATTTCATAGGAAACAGTACCTTATCCTGAGAAGAGGCATCATGAATTTCATGCAGAGGATGATAAAGGACGAATTCGAATTTAGTCTGTCGAATTTCCCTTAATAAAGCTTTCAAGACTCACCTAAGCCGGTATTGTTACATCTTAAATATGCGTAACCGTTTAGAGGATATTTATTCACAACCGTCATTTTCTCAGTGCCTAAAACTCCTGAAACAATAAAAAAAATATTTCCTTATTTATAAAGGTAATGTATCAGTTTCCACAGCTAGTTCGGACATGCGGAAGTACGATTTTAACTTTGAAGTAAAACATTTATCCTCACGGCTGGGCGTGAAGTAAAATGGTGACACTTTAATTCGGATATATTTTTTCCTTTAAAAATGGAAAGAACTTCGTTTTGATTCATAAGAAAAATATCTTACCCAATAATTGGAAAGAAAAAAGATTATTTCTATTTAAAAATGTTACTATTTTTTTTTTTTTTTTTTTTTTTTTTGCTGTGGAGACTTTTTTCAAATTCAAGATTTTTCATTTGATTTTGATTATTTTAAGATAAGAAATTTAAAAAAAAATACTTTTAGATGTTTTTTTTTATTTCATTTTACGGACCTAATTTTTTTTTCAGTGATAAAATCTATTTTAAAAAAACTATTTGTGAAATACTATTTTCTATTTTCTATTTGAAATAGTTACTTAAGAGACTATCTCCTATTTTATTTCAAATAGTCAAATACTGAACTATTTTCTATTTCTATTTGAAATAGTATTCTCAACTATTTTACCCAAGCCTGGTTGAAAAGTGTTTTATCGGGTAGGATAGAACTCCATTATTTTTTTGGGAACGCTTTAAACGTGCTTTAAACCAAAGGAATGAATACCTATCTGTATATCTACTAAGGGGGTGTTTTTTATTTCTAAATCTACTAACCTAAAAGGGATGAAGAAGTCACCCACACTAGTATTATTATCTTTTGCATTTTCCAAATAAAAAAAACCAACTAACAAACTCTACGAGAAGAATTGTGACCGATTGATAATATGAGAAAAGCACTTGTTCGGCGTTAGAAAACCACTCTGAAACTAAATGAATTCTTTTATTTTGAAATCTTTTTATATCCGATTTGACAATAACATTTTACAAAAACATCACACCTCTTTTTCAAGGGCGTAAAAACAAATGAAATTTTCACTTACCTTTCTACAATGGAATGAAAGTAAAAGGATTATCGAGTTTAAAAGTCCCGCTGTGAAATTCATATTGATTATATTTAAGACGAGTAATTGTATGCCATTTGACAATTGACATTTTATTTTTGCTCTGCTAACACCTCCGTGAAGGTAGCACCGCCAGATTAGAATGCCGGGTGGGGACCATATGGGGTCGTTTGTGCTACGTTTGAGCTGGTTTGAGCCGCAAAAATTTTCGTTTGAGCTGCAAAGGTCAAAAGGTTATAGCGAATATCAATATGGTGGCGCTAGCTTCACGGCATATCCACCACATGTGAATTTGATTGAACTAAGCATTGCAATCGTTTGTGCTACGTTCGAGCTGGATTGAGCCGTAAAAATTTTCGTTTGAGCTGCCCCCCAAATTTAAGGGGACTCTTTAAAAGGGGAGGCTTCCAAGGAGTACAAGGTAGAGGGGCGAGTGACATGTCGTTAGATAGAGCTCTTGAAGAGGGAAAAAATGACGCCTCGCACACCTCATTATCTCAAACCGTTCCGAAGTTATGTGAGGTCAAAGTTCAGCCCTGTTGGAAAATCTATATGGCGGTGCCAACTTCACGTACATTCACCAGGTGACAATTTGAGCATGAAAACTATGTCAATCGTTTGTGCTAGGTTCGAGCTGGAATGAGCCGTAAAAATTTTCGTTTGAGCTGACCCCCAAACCCTTCAAATGAGGGGGGTCACAAACATAAAGAATATCAATAAGGTGGCGCTAACTTCGCATACATCCACCAGGTTTCAATCTACCTTTAAAACCATCACAATCGTTTGTGCTAGGTTCGAGCTGGATTGAGCCGTAAAAATTTTCGTTTGAGCTGACCCCCAAACCTTTCAAAAAAAAAGAGGGAGCACAAGTAATAAGGTACAGAATATGAATCTGGCTAAACTAACCTGTCGTACGCCCATTTATATTAAGTTTGACTCTAAAAACCATCACAATCGTTTGTGCTAGGCTCAAAGAGGATTGAGCCGTAAAAATTTTCGTTTGAGCTGGCCCCTAAACCCTACGACATTTAGAATTGTCGAAAAAAATACCACCCATAAAGTTTACAATACAATACAATAATTTTAACGGCTCGATCCAGCTCAAAGCGAGCACAAACGATTGTTACAGTTTTTACTGCCCAACTCTTAACAAAGGCTTATCGAGGCTACGTAGGAAGTTAGCACCGCCAGTTTTTTAATAGGGTCGAGCTTTGACCTCGCGTCATTTTAAAACGGTTTGAGATATGAAGATGAGTAAAGCGTCATATTCCTCCTCTCAAAGAGTTCTATCCAACGATATGCCACTCGATTCTTTCTTAGACAAGATCTTCTAGGCCCCCAGTTAAGCAGCCCCCCTTTATTTTGGGGTGCAGCTCAAACGAAAATTTTTACTGCTCAATCCTCTTTGAGCCTAGCACAAACGATTGTGATGGTTTTTAGAGTCAAACTTAATATAAATGGGCGTACGACAGGTTAGTTTAGCCAGATTCATATTCTGTACCTTATTACTTGTGCTCCCTCTTTTTTTTTGAAAGGTTTGGGGGTCAGCTCAAACGAAAATTTTTACGGCTCAATCCAGCTCGAACCTAGCACAAACGATTGTGATGGTTTTAAAGGTAGATTGAAACCTGGTGGATGTATGCGAAGTTAGCGCCACCTTATTGATATTCTTTATGTTTGTGACCCCCCTCATTTGAAGGGTTTGGGGGTCAGCTCAAACGAAAATTTTTACGGCTCATTCCAGCTCGAACCTAGCACAAACGATTGACATAGTTTTCATGCTCAAATTGTCACCTGGTGAATGTACGTGAAGTTGGCACCGCCATATAGATTTTCCAACAGGGCTGAACTTTGACCTCACATAACTTCGGAACGGTTTGAGATAATGAGGTGTGCGAGGCGTCATTTTTTCCCTCTTCAAGAGCTCTATCTAACGACATGTCACTCGCCCCTCTACCTTGTACTCCTTGGAAGCCTCCCCTTTTAAAGAGTCCCCTTAAATTTGGGGGGCAGCTCAAACGAAAATTTTTACGGCTCAATCCAGCTCGAACGTAGCACAAACGATTGCAATGCTTAGTTCAATCAAATTCACATGTGGTGGATATGCCGTGAAGCTAGCGCCACCATATTGATATTCGCTATAACCTTTTGACCTTTGCAGCTCAAACGAAAATTTTTGCGGCTCAAACCAGCTCAAACGTAGCACAAACGACCCCATATGGTCCCCACCCGGCATTCTAATCTGGCGGTGCTACCTTCACGGAGGTTCTGCTAACACACAGTTCAAAATATTTGAGAAAATTTGATTATTTTAGGTTTCACTGGGGGATGAAACCTTTTCGGTTTTAAATTGAATGCAAACGAGTTTCAAATGATACTTTCCTAAAACTATTTACACAAAAAGTTTCAATTTGACTTCAAATTGAAACTGAAACAAATTGAAATTGAAAGTTTCAATTTTGAAACTTTTTTGACTTCAAATTGAAACTTTTAAGCTGAAACTCTTTTTTTTCTCAAATGAGAATATTATTTTGAACTGTGAAGCGAAGCATATTTTGTTTCCTTCTACCAATTTCGAAGACCGAGAATTCTTTTTGGAGATTTTCTTTTATTTCTTTTCTTCATAGAAGAAGAATGAAAATGAAGGATTGAACGAGAAGAAAATTAATTTTTCTTCATAAATGAAACTTTATGACAAATAAATGAAAATTTCTTTAAATTATTCTGCATTAATGAAGAAAAATGAAAACGAAGAAATGAATGTGAAAAAATGAAAATTTCATTATTTAATTTCAATTTCATTTTCATTTTCATTTAATTTTTGTTTTTCCTTTGTCTTCAAATTTCTTCATTATCATATCCATTTTCACTTCTTTCTTTTTTTCCATTTCCATTTTCATTCCGTTCTCTCTTCATTTTCACTTTTTAATCTCATATTTCCTTCGCTTTTTCCCTTCTCTTTCGATCGTTCCTTTCTGTCTTGTTTTCCTTAAAACGTTTTGAACGTCAAACTTCAATTAAAAATCGCTTTATCTTAATAAAACCCGCAACAAAAAATTCAAAACCCAAAACGGGGAAAAAAAAAAAATTCGCAAAGACGTCCAGATATAAACTTAGCCCGAATCGCGTCCGTTTAATATTAAATGAATTCTCGATGTTGATAAAGCTCCAAGTCATGCTAGCTTTTCACAAAGTTCTCTTGATCCCATATTCCAACATTAGAAAAACTCGAGCATCTTAAAAAACGTTCGGGACGTAGCAACATTTTAAGTGCCGCACTTATTCATATCCGATAGCAAATGATTTGATGAATGATCTCGTCCGTAAATTAAGCATCGGATCGTGAATTCATTTTACAATTGACCGGGTCCGAACGTGTGAATCAATTTTTAATATACGAACGCCAACGTGGTTCGCCCTCTTTTTTTTCCTTCGATTTCAGTGTTTTCGCGTTCGGCGTCTTAAACCGTTCGATTGAGTCGGGTTTCGGGGAGTGTGTTTACATTTCGTGTGATTTTTTTTCTCACTTGACGTTTTTCTTGTGTTCGAGTGATCCCTCTTTTTTTTTTTTTGGATAAGATGAGTAATCGTTCGGTGGGGCTGGACCGATTTAGGTAAAAAAAGTTTCAAGAGACGTGATTAAAAATTTTTTATTAATGTCTTTGCTTTTGTTAAGTGTTGAATTAATTTTTCGGCTGCTTTTGTCGTGAATTACTCATTCAAATTTTGTTTGTGGAAAATTCCAGCTGGGAATTTTTTTAAGGATAAAAAAAGAGATGTTATAAAAGATGACGGTCGCGTCAAAGTTGATGACGATGACATTGAACTCGATTGAATGAAGGGAGAGAAAAAAGCCGGGCAGGGGGTAAGAAGGTAAGGGTGAATTGAAGTAAGGGAGGGAAAATTTTCAACGTTTTTACAAAATCGATGCGAGTAAAGGAAACATTTTTGATTGAATGGAAATATAGGAATTGCATCGTGGTTAAAACGTTTTAGGGAGGCTGAATTTTTTTTTTTTTTTTTTTTTGAAATTTGCCGGACGCATGGAGGAATGAGAAAATTTACGGGATGGAAGTGGAAATGGTTTTAGCTTTTGCGAAATATAAATTTGGAAAATGTTTGTTTATATAAAAGAGAGAATCATTCGGTCATTGTTTTTATTGCTTCCGGATAATTTTTTACAGTGGCCGGAAATATGGCAATGATCACGTACAATTTTTCAAAATATTCAGCGATAAGGTCGTTGATCTTTTTTTTTTTTTAATGTTTATGTAATTTTTTTCTTCTTTTTAATCGAGAGCGTGTCTGCGTCTAAATTAACATTCTTGATGGTGGATGTAAACAAATAGTCTAATTTTAGAATTTATAAATTGAATTTAAGTAAAACACGTGTTTTGAATTGTGGAAATTAAATAGTAATAAATTAGTGTTAGACTGTTTGGCTCAGGAGGAATTATGAAAGGGAAGGGTGTAACTATTGGAACGATTAGTGAAGCTTTGAAGAAAAAGAAAAATTAGGCAAGGACGAAGAAATTGATTATGGCGGTTTTTTAACTGGACAATCGTCTTAAGTTTAATGTAAGTTAAAAGAACTTAAGAAGGACAACTTAAGAAGGATAGGAGAAATAAAAATGGGCTAGTTTTTGTTTTAGAAAATTTTTTGAAATATTTATTTATTTTTTTTCTTTAACCTCAGAAATTATTTGGAATTTTCTAAAATTTTATGAGACTTTTCTTTGTGCTAGAATTTTTTAAAAATACAGTTTTTAGCTCAGTAATATTTTTTAAGATTTTTCGAGCCCAAATTTTTCAATTTTTTTTAGCTCAAAAGTTTTTTATAATTTTTTTAGTGTTAAAGGATTTTTTCAATTTTTTCCCCTATTCGAAAGCTTTTAAAAAATATATAAGGTTTTAAAAAATCATAAGCGAAAGTTAGAAGTCGACGCTAACAAGTTTTCCTTCTTTATTTCAATACTTTACAATGTTGTGGAATCCCCATACTTTTTATTTGATGTCTGCTTGCAGTGATCAATTTTATGTGGTGTGACGGTATTTATTGAGTCTCATCATCATTAACTCAAGTCATTTTGTTGCCAAATCAATATGCACCGGCTTGTTCCTAACATTAGCCGCTGACTTATTTTTCATTAAAACATTCACGTCGTGGGCATTTTATAAACTACAAACTTTTAATGATTTCATATAAACAAGGCAATCCGAAACCTTCCGAATCCGTCAATCCCTTATTATTCTTAAAATTTCGCAGAGTCGGCTGAAACTAAAAAAAAAGGTTAAAGTGTTGAATAAAAAAATAAGATTCCGTGACTTGAAGAAAATGACACGCACGCGGTGTCATTGCATTCCAGATTTCATATACAGCTTACTTTAAAGAAAAAGGGGAGAGAGAAAAAAAAAACTTTTCTCCTGGGTATGGTGCCAACGCTGGCGCAATGAAAAAACAGTCAACTTAAAAAATTATTAAAACGTCATTTTCGTTTTGGATTCGACGAGGAAAATCATTACTAGGGTAAAAAAATCCAAAACAGAGACGTCACTCCTTTTAGGATAGGGGAAATAATGAAAAAAAAAAGGGTCGTCGCTCTTCTCGTTTTTGTTATTGTCAATGTAATTGTGTCACCGTGTAAAGTGAATGATGTTAAACAAACTGCAGTTTTTTTTTTATCATTATTATCATCGTCTTATTCGTCATATCTTTACCGTCATTCCCCTTGCCAAGTATAATCATTTTTTAATATATTTATAAATGTGAAGGTTCCTCTCTCTCTCTCTCTGCATTCGCGTGATGACGTCAGAATTTTGATAAATGTAAAAGCAATTGAAAGTTCTGATGAAAAGCAGATCGTCCGTACATGATCCTGCAAATTTCAACAAAGGGAGGGGGGGGGGGGGGGGGGGCTTGTTTATTTATTTTGTTTTCTAAATGAGGGGAAAATATAAAACGCTTTGAGCGTTTAGGACGAAATAATTTATTTGCGGATAATTAACAGGATGAAAGCTAAACCTGGATTTGTAAGTTGATGAGAAATTATGAAAAATTGGAAATGGCATTTAGGTTGAGAACGAATGGCGAATGATTCGTAGAATGAAAGAATGCTGTTGGGAAGAAAAGTTGGTGGAAAAGTGAGGAAGTTAAATGGTAAAAGGAAAAGAAGAACAAGAAAGATTTTAAAAAGTGAGAAATTCAGGAAGAGGTTGGAAAAGAGGTTAAAAGTAGAAACATTTGAAGGATTGAGCGAAAAGTTTTTTTTAAAAAAAAGGGTATGATTAGAGAATATTACTGCATTTAATTATGGCCATCTGTTGCTCAACTATTTTTCTTATTTTCTTTTTGCAAAGTTTAAAATGGCTAAAAGTACTGACCGCACTCTTAACTAACTGTATTTACACTTCTACAATTTACAATTCATAAATTTTTTTCGGCCAATTTAAAATTTTTAGTGCTCGAGAAACGGAAACTTTTTCACCGGAATTAGTTTTCACTTGAAATTAAAATGTCAACTTTGACATTAATTTCTGAAAGAAAATTTCTACAATTTTCTTGAGCACCAAAAATTATAAATTTTTTGCCGAAAAATGTCTAAAAAAAATTTTAGGAACCGAAGCATTTTGCTTAATTTTTTTATTATATTTCAAAAGAAAAAAATGTTGCAAATTTAACACACAAATTGAGAGAATCATTTAAAAACATTCAATTAATTTTGCACGTTTGGAAACAATTAATTTGTGAATTAATCTTTTACTGACACGCAAATTAAGGTTTGTAAAAAATTTGCAGACTTTTTTTTTTGTGAAATAATTTATAAAAAAAAATTAGCAAAATGTTTTGGTTTCTAAAATTTTTTTTAGTCATTTTTTGGCAAAAAAATTTATAATTTTTGGTGGTAGATTTTTTACTAACACACAAAGTAAGACCAAATTTTTTTCTGAGAAAAAATTTTGAAAGGATTTTTTGACAAGAAAAATTGTCTAAACAAGAAAATCTCTTTTATGAAATTTTTTCATATCTTGACCTTCATTTTTTTCCAGGTCCTCCAACCACACGAGATGACGATGTGAGACGACTAGGAAGACCGGGTAATAGAAGAGACGACCCGAGGAGGCACACGCTCTCAGGTGGACACCATCAAAGTGCCAGCATTGCAAGGAGTATGGATTTAGAGGTAAATTTCCTAAAATTCGATTTCAGACTCCGAAAGCAAAAGCGAAGAGAAGAAATTAAGGGAAGAAAGGAAGGTGGGGGCAACACTTGGGTTTTTGCATTTTGATTTTAAATAATTGAAACTTCATTTGATTCGCTCGTTTTACGATGTAATTGAAGTGGAGTGAGAGTCCTTATTTCCGTTTTCAAAATGGATGAAATAGATCAGTAATGACCTCTTTTCCGTAGAATTCCGCTTCAAGGCGTTCATTCATTCCCTGACAAGAACTCGATATATTTTCGATTTAGACGAAAAATGACTTTGTGAATTTGAATTTGAGTTTGGCATGGGAGATCGTTAAGCTACCCTTATGTATATCGAATTAGAATGTGTAAGCAAAGGCCAAAAGTCGTTTTAGAAAGCTTTAAATAAAAATCGAGGAAGCTCAAACCAAAAAAAAATGACATCACGTCACGGTTAAATAATATTTTAAAGCATTGCAATTTCTTATTGGGATTTTTTTTCTGTTTGTTATCTGCTTGACTAATGAGTGTAATAATTTTTTTTAATGCTGCTTTTGACAGATGAGTTCGAAAACACAGAGAAGAAAGGTGCGTATTTTCCCCTTTAATAAATGTTTTTTTTTCGAAAACGCAAATTTAATGATTGGGAAATATTAGATTTCGATTTTGTAATCATTTTTATTCGATTTTTTTCAGTCGCCATTACCGAGAGGTTATCCACCTCCCTCGTCAGCAATGCTATACGATGACGATCCGGGTATTATGTCTGAAGCTGAAACTTCCTCGACCGGGTTTAGAAGAGGAGGGAAACAACGATCGTCACTGCCCGTAGTTCGAACTCCATCCAAAACTTTAGAAAGACCATTGGGTGAGTAATAATTAAGAAAATAAATGGATTTTGAAGGCGAGGTTGCTTACCCTAATAGCAGAAGTGGTCTGAAGGGCTATTTGTGTTATCAGGGTTGGGAAAGGGTTAAGGAGACGTCCCTAAGACGACGACGTTTTCTTGAAAGACGGATTTTTTTTTTAAAAAATTGAAAATATATTATTAATTTGAAGGGATTATTGAAGCATGTGTCCCTCTTAGTGGGATACTCATGCTGGGCTTATTAATAACGGTTGGTCAGTTAGGTTTATGATTTATATTTTTATAATTAGAAGCACTGAAAAAGATCCTTATTAACATTCAGTTTAATTTTGAGGAATGATGGAATAGTATTGAGTGGGAGCTTTGTGAGTATAGTCGAATTTTAATTTTTTTAAAAGTTAAATATGTGAAGTTTTATTATTGAATTTTTTTTAAAATGAATCATATGGCAAGGGTTAAGCGTGAACGAATATTTATAGTCTCTGATCCATTTGTGTTGTTTATATTTTTTTATATTGAGAAAAATTGAAAAGATTGATGTGATGAAGACAAAGATTTTCGTTTAGGGGCTTGGGCTTAGTTTATTTTATGGAAAGAAAAGTCAGTATTATTTAACGATGATTATTTGCAGAAAATTTCATGTCTCTTTCTAACCTGAGTAGGATTTTTAAAGCCGGGTTCTGGCCAGAAATACACTTGAAGGGCTCAGGTTTTACTCGTTATAGCCTTTTACTGAACATGTTGACCTGAACAGTTTAGCTAGAATTAAAAAATAATTGAGAAAGAGTTGATCCTCATTCTCTTTGAGACTCTTGCTAAATTTCAATTAAGCCTAAAAGGTCAGAAAAGTCCTTTCATTTTCGATTCAAAGGCCTTTGGAGCCTTGGGTTGAACTCAAATTAACCCCGGTAGACGGTGGTGCTCAAGAAAATTAATCAGAAGCATTCACAGGCTCGATGTGGCCATTAGCTTAAACTAAATTTAGGCCAAGATCGTTTAATTAAACTTGGAGAACTTTTTCAAGTGACACCTCAATATTAGAAGGTTCCACCTCCAATGCTGAGGTTGACACCAAGACCATATGTTTAGCTTATGGCTAGATAGGGCTAACCTGAGCAATGCAGATGGAGGCCTCTAATATTGAGATCGGGACTTGCTAAATACCTCAGCTAATAAGTTTCAGAACCTAAGTAACCGATTGATATCTTAGCTAAGCTGATTAGGCACTCAGGTTAAACTTGTTAGAGCGCCTGAGGATTTGGACCGGTTTATTAACTTCTGAGGAAGTTCCCCGTTGGGTCTAAGATAAGGTACGTTTCGATGAGAAAGTTTTCGAAATATCATTGAAGCGTTCCCCATCTTAAACCAAACAGGAAAGGCTTTAAAATAAGCCAATACCCTGACCAAGGCTTTTTAGGTTTAAAGCCAAGGCTGAAAGTGATTGCCACAAGGCTCCAGTTCGGGCGGGCCTGGCCCGGCCTTAAGATTTCGGGCTTGGGCGGGCTCGGGCCCGGCCTTAAGATTTCGGGCTTGGGCGGGCTCGGGCCCGGCCTTAAGATTTCGGGCTTGTAGGGGCTCGGGCCCGGCCTTAAAATTTCGGGCTTGGGCGAACTCGGGCTCGGCCTTAAGATTTCGTGTTCGGGCCCGGCTGTCAAAAATGTAATGGGTTTCGGCCCGGGCTCGGGCCCAAAAAATTTAAGAATAAATTTTAAAAATTGTGTGTTTCTTGCCTCAAAAAGATCAATTGCCCCAGTTGCCTCAAAAAAGGCAATTTTAAGAAAATCGGGCCGGGCGGGGCCCAGGCTCCCAAATTTTGATTATTTATCGGGCCGGGTTGGGCTCGGGCAGAAGTATAAAACATCGGGCCGGGCTCGGGCCCCAAACTGGAGCCCGTACTGGAAAAAAGGCAGTGGATCGGTGCAAGCTTTCTTCTGCCTTCCCAAACTCAGTTCTTTTTACGATAAAAATAAATCGCTGTTTTTCTGCAGATCTGATCTTTATGGGTCTAATTCGGTCCATCTTTAACTCTTTGTCTGTTTCGTTTATCATCGACCAATTATTCCCGGGAGTAAGTGTTAAGTCATCAACTCATCTCTTATTTTTCCTCTTCACCTTAAAACACACAAACGCATCTCAATCTTCTAAAAGTCTCATTTTAAAAAAATTCCCATTCTGTGATCCGGAACAATCCCATCAAATTCTTATTTCTCAAGGAAAAAGCTCACAAAGCTTGAACTTCCTCACGACGGTCATTAACCTTTGCTCTTTTAACATATCACCTGACCTACAATATCATTACACAACTACCCTATTGTTTTCCTATTTACACAAACGACATATTCCATTATGTCATACTCGTGCCGACATCCCTGCCCAAACAAAATCAACCATGTTACAGTTCACATTCATAACCGATGAATACGTATCAATGCATCCGTTCAACGCCTTGAGGCCTCACATACAAATCCTCGGAATCGCTTAACCTTTTGCCATTTGACCGACGTCTTTAAAATCACGGAAACGCTATGATTGGGTTTAGTGAATAAACCGGAGGCAATAATTTTATATCGTTTTTTTTCTGTATTTATTTCCCTTTACCCAATAAATCAAAACCCTTTTTTTTTCTTATAAGCTTTAATTTTAAAAAAATCTCATTTTTTCCTTTCAGAGGGAAAAGAATTTTCTTTTATATAAAACATAACACAAGACACGAGAAATTTTTTTTTTTTATATTTGATGGGGTAGTTTTCCATTGTGGTCTTATGTTGTTTTTAGGAAGCAAGACTATGTCTGGGGCGCCATCTCGAAAGCCGATGATGTTGATGGTCAACCAACCCCCCGAGAGCCTCATCGGGTCTGGTGGGCCTACAACTCACGGCGGTACGATTTCCAAATTCTCTCTCTTTTTTTAATTTTTGTTTTTAGCTATCCATTATTATTTTTTTTAGTTGCTACCACTTTCCACATTTCATAGTTTTTCTTTCCATAAATCATTTATTTTTTTTTTGTTCATTGTAGTTTTTGGACGCACCAGTAATGACGCACAAGAAATGTAGTAAAGTCTTGCCTAAAAAAAAATTTTTTTTAGATGCTTGACCGTGACATTTATTTCAAAAAAAAAAAATCATATTTTTAAAACTTTGAGAAAGAAATCTCAAGCTAGGTCAGCGGTATCGATTTCACAAATCTCTTTTCTTCGTTGTAAGTTTTGATGACGGGTAAGAAGACCAAAGAGGAATCACTCAACCTTAAAATTAAATTACTAAACGCCGGTTACGCTTCCCCCCCCCCCCCCCTTTTCTTTAAAACTTGACAGAAAGAGGCTGTTGGGGCCTAATTTTCACGATCGATGTTCATGAACTTTTGCCAAGTTCTTGTTAAGAAAACGCATAGAAGAGTGGTGAATCGCTTTGAAATTGTAAATAAAGAAAGTTAAATTTTTTTTTTGAGAAGCTTTAGAAAAATATTTTTTTATTTGTAAATAGTTGTTTTAAGTTGAAGAGACATGCTGTTTATCAAAATCAACCTTTTTCCTGAAAATGTGAAATATTATTTAGATTTGCGAAGAGGTTGAAAGCAGAATTTTAAGACCTTTATTTATTCTCTCTATTTTTTCTTTTTTTTTTTTTCGTCTTCAAACTCTCGAGGCACTGAAATTACATTTTAGTTGTGATGCTTTTTTTTATGATGAAGATTTTGTTTGCATTATTGGATTGGGTTGCCCCGTGCGAAAAAAATTTTCACAAGAAAATCATGAATTTAAATAAAGATACAATGAGCCCGTTTGTTTATATTTTCATAATTAATGTACAAAAAGAAAAGTATTAAAGGCAGAAATTTTTAAAAGAATTTTTTTAGCTGTAAAATTTCACGTTTAAAAATATGAAGAAGGGCAAAATTAAGAGGGAGACGTATGTTTTCCTTGTGGTAAAGGAATTTGGCAATAATTTAGATGTGATTTTACGTTGCATTCTTATCTGTCTTTCATGAACCGATCGATTGAGAAATCCGGCTGGAAGTGCTAATTTTATTTTAAAAAAATTGGGGGTTCTTGTTTTGGCTTGGTCTTCCGGGAAAACCAAGAGGGTTTATTGATTTTCACATTTCTAATACTTGAGGGTGCAACCGCAACTGAAATTTTCCCGCATGAATTTAAGCTATTTTTATTACACATGCTACTAAGACAACCAATTACGAGCCTTATTTCCAGACAGAGAATGGCCTAGAGGTCGAACTTTGTTCCTATTTTTCGTATAAGTTCGTTTTTAAAACTAACAAGTCCTTTAAAGTAACTGGTTTTACAAAAAATCCGAGAAAACCTTGCAAAAATTTTCAGAAAACAATGAAAATTTTGTGAAGAATATCTTCTTGGCAAAAAAAATTTCTTGAAAATTTTTTAGGCATCCAAATATTTTCTTTTCAAAAATTTTTCCAGAACCATTCTGTGTTAATAAGATTTTTTCAGAACTTGTTTGGTTTATTTTCCCTTAAAAAATTGACTTGGCAAAAAAAATTTATTATAAGATTTGGTCGACAATAAAAAATGATCAAAAGATTTAGTTGACAAGAAAAATCTATAGAAAGAAAAAATTGTAAAGAAATTTGTTCGACATGAAGAAAGTATCAAAAGATTCGGTCGACAAGAAGAAATCAAAAGATTTGGTCGACAAGAAAAAATTATCAAAAAATTAAGTTGATAAAAAAAAATCTTAAAAAAAAATATGTCAGAATGTAAAAATTCTGAATTTGCTTGAAGTAGAAAAACTAAAAGAAAATATTGGCCAGAAATTTTTTTTGGTTTCAATAAATCCCTGAAAGCATTTTATTTTTTCTCTCCGAAAATTCTGCAGTGCTGAAAATTTGGAAGAGTGCTTTTTCGTTATATTCACGTCAGAACTTTTTCCCTTCTTAGGACGGAAAAAAGTCCTTTTTCGGCCTGCTAAACCAAAGACCATATCTGAATAATTTATACTAGTGACACGAGTTCCTGTATCGTTTGGGACTCAATTTCTGTTTTTGTATTCATTATTTTGTTCCCTAGCATTTGCAAAGTAAAGCAGGCACCTCGGCTTTGCCTCAGTGATGCAAACACAGTCTCAGTCATGCACCACCAGTTCCATATTTATGATTTTGTAGGCGTGTTAATATTACCTGCTAGCTTGCTCGCCGTACTATTTTATATTATTATCTGTCTTCAAAATTACAGTACAGGAAATCCCATATCAGTATAAATCTCTAAAACCCGGAAACGAAGGGTTAAAAGTTACAGCCTTTTGGCTAAAGCTTCGTAACAAATTTTATTACATTCCTATTCGTTCCGCTTAACAATAAATATGAAATAAAAAGTCCTTCACCAATAATTTTTATAATCCTTTTTTCATTTTGCTTAAATACAAAATAAAAAAACATTAGGGATCCCTTTTGAATTTCATTTTTATCGTCCGTGAAAAAGAGCAGAATGAATGGCATATCGAGTTAAATAAAGTAAAAAAGAAAAGCATTAAAAAATAACCGTATTGTGATAAATGTCAATTTATTCGCTCGCGTTTAAATCACATTCATATCCCCACCCACCACGTCAAACTGCTTAATGTTCTTTCGTATCTTAAATTATATTTTTCATGATATTTATCAATTGTTTGAAAAATTTCCATGTCGAAGAATTTTCTTTTTAAAATTTTTCTTTCTAAGGATTCTTCTTCATTTAAAACGATCTCCCCAAGTCTGAGGAAAAACATGAATGAAGTGTCTTCTTAACATTGCAAATGTTGACTTTTCATTAAACGAAACCAGATATGAGGCTTTAGGACAGAGAAAAGTGAAAATGTCTGGCCTCGTGGGATGTATTAAATCCGTCTTGTCTTTCTGATTTCCAAAAGGAAAAAGCCTTTTATGTTTTTAGAAAAAGGGTTTCATTGTTTTTCCCGCCGAAAAAAAAAATATACAGGGCAGTAAGCCGAGTTGCCAGAGTTATTTATGAACCATAAATAAAAAGATGGAAGTAAGAAAACGTATAGCACCTAAATATTCAGCCTCCCGACACCGATATTTTTCATTTCCCTTGAAGAACACTCGAGGTTTTTATTTCATTAAGAACGTTTTCTTTTTCCCCCTCCATTTTTCTCTATCCATCCCATTTTCATTCTACTAAGGGATTTTGTAATGTAATCTCTTGAAATAATTTAATTACCAGACTGTTAATTACCTTTTTTTATGTACATTTCTCTTGTTCTTTTATAAGGAGAGGAATTTTTTTTTGTGTGTTTTTAAAGGCGTTTTTATGTTTTGGCATTGTTGTCGTTTTAAATTGAATTTTGGCATTTAGTAGAAGTTAATTGTTTAATGTAGTTTTTAATTTGTTTTCAATATCATCCCATTAAATTTAAAAAATTAAAAAGATTAATTAATTAATTGATAAAATTGTCTTGTGTTTTGTTTTTTTAAAAATTAGAGTCCGGTCGATTTGCTAGAGAGTCTTGACAAATTTTTTTGCGTAGTTCGAGTAGATTATTTGCTTGAATTTGGCCTCAAAAATCGCAGCCATTTTTTTGGAGGCCATGTTGTACTAACTGACAATACATCGACTTCTACTCCAAGATCCTAGGAGTCAGATAAGACCACAAAATGGAGTTATTAGTCTAGGATTGTCTTCCCATTGAAACATCATGATGGCGCCACATTCGCCATGAACTAAGTTTTTCTAGAGCGGCGCCATTTTTTCGATTTTACTGGAGGAGAACTCGAATCATCTGTAAATTCTATACTGCGTATTCTACTAGTTACAGACTGACTTGCGTTCATGTTCTTGCCTTCTTCACTATTTTGTGTAGACAAAACAAATAAAAATTGGTGGCAGCTGTTGTAGATCTAAGAATTAGTTTCGCCGTCCTTTGTTTAATTCTAGATTACTATTTACCTGTCGTGGCAACGTGTCAGTTGCATGTCTTGGCGCTGGCTGTTAAAATCTCAACCAATAGGAAAGTATGATTAAAGGTAGCCATGTTTGAAATGATAATATTTTGTGAGAGACTTTTAAAAGTTTAGTTAAAACCGAATCGAGCAGATGGCTCTGAGACCAATCCATATTTATCTTACAACTTGTTGCTGAAAGTCTCCCATTGACCAGTTTTTTCATAAGTCTATAATGGCCAGAATGTTTCTCTTCTCTTAAAGGGGATGTTTGTCAAGATTCTTTAGCTAATTGAACGGGACTTCTTGATCTCTTGCGTAAATTTAAAAATTAAAAAAAATAAATCGCTTAAATTAGACGAGCAAAAATATAATAAATTAAATATCACAGTAGCGGCACCCAGCACTAAATCTTCACGATTTGGATGCTTAATTTTTAATTGGTTTGAAAAATCGGTCGTTTAACTTAATTTGTTTTTTCTTTTTTTATTCTTTCAGGTTTAGTGTTTTTGCAATATCGCAGTGAAACAAAGAGAGCGTTACTTCCCAACGAGATTACTTCGATCGACACTGTTAAGGCTCTGTTTGTCCGTTCCTTTCCTAAACAGCTCACAATGGAGTATCTGGATTCTCCTATGGTTAAAATTTATATTCACGATTCGAATAAGGATATGTTTTACGAATTAGAAGATTTAAGGTTAGTATTTATGCCTTTTAGAATTTTTAATTTGATTTGCTTGGTGTTGTTGAGAAAATCCAATGATGCAGTGATGCGACTAATGCATTTGCCTGAAAATAAAATTTTAATGAAAAATATTATGTAGTGACAAATTGATCTGGGTAAATTTGATCATACAACCTGTTCTTAATGTTGCAATTTCAATCAGGCATGTTTTTGGCCAAAAAAAAAATCACTTACATGATTAATTTGGATATTTCACATCTTCATTTGCTTCTCCGAGCAGTGCCTTCCTTTTTTGAAATCTATGTCTTTAATAAAGGATTCAAACTGAAGATGATGATTGTCAGTGTTTTTATAAGCTAGCACTTGCCTTGCATTATGAATTATTCGAGACCTGTAATGAGATTTTGATTATGTCAATGAAGATCTGTAACGAGTTCTAAAACATGTTGACACTGAAAATTATAAAATTGCTGCTTACGAATCATTCTGAATTTGTCATATGCAGATATGTTTGAACTGATTCCCAAATGCTCTTTAATTTTGCTTAAAATTTAGAATGTCTGCACAAAGATATCAAGTTCACTTTGAGGTTAGGTCCAGTGAAGGATGTTTGCAACAACATTTTGAATGAATGAGTGCAAGGCAATAGACAGATTCACGAACAGGCGCTAATAGAACGTAAAATCCCAAAGATTTTAATATTTTAATTGAATCTGAAGCACTAGCAGCAATAAAAATGATTTGAAATGATTTATTTTTTGAATCACGTTAATGTTTTTATGAAAGTTTCTGCATTTACCACCGTGAGCGCTAGTATTCTTATTCTGACTCAAGATTTTTTTTTGTCAAAGTGGTATACCACACTAAATTGAATTTTTCATTAGCTAAGAATAGGTGATTATTTTTCTGTTGTGAATCCGTGAGGTCAATGAACGTGTGAAACTTCCCCTTCGTCTTGTTGCCACTAGCCAGGGAAGGTGGGGCTTCTCATTTTTAGTTTACCTCTATGCTCAGTCGCGAGTGTTTCAATAAAAAAGATGATTTACAAAAAAAATTAATTTGTTCGTGGTTTAAAAATAATCTGATAAATAAATACGTTTAATAATCTCAAAGTGTGGCATTTCGTCGTTAGTTTTAATGTATTACATATTGGGGAAAATTTGTTCGATAGATTGAATTGCATTAACGCAATCGAACCAGGTGAGGTTATGTCAAAACGTGGTGTTTGTAAAACGATATGTGCAATTGTCTCGGCCTAAAATAATCCTTTTTTACGCCTTCATTATTGTGAGTAACAGTCAAGTGATGAAGAGTGATGTGTTGAAATTGAGAAGTAGAAAAGGGAAATCATGAATGGCTTTCAATAGTCTTAACGTATTGCAGCTTTAACGTTTTTAAAAAAATGAATGATTAAAGCAATAATATCCAGTTAATACTGATTTTATCATGTAAGAAGCAAATGTAAGGTTTTATGCCTTGACTTATTTTCAACAGCAACATGAATTTTAAATAGAATCCATTTTTTTTCCCATTCTTGAAGCTTGGATGAACGGGAAACCCATGATGACTACTAATTAAATAATTAATTTTTTGAATGTGTGTTCAAAGGATGTAGCTGCTTATTGTGGAAAACGAGGTCCTACTTGAGTGAAAAAAGTAAACTCAGTTGAATGTTAGTTGCCTAAATTGCATTTCGCAGCTGCAATTCGACTTGCTCTAACATTTTTTATCGTAAGCTGCCAAAGCTCCAATTTTAAAGCTAAGAAGATACATATTTGTAAAAATGATATGTCTAGGTTATTGCACTTGTAATTTTGGATCTTAAAATGTGAGCAATGGTTCAGTGTTTTTTTGCTTGAACCATTTGCTATCATTTGACCGTTATTGCAAAATGTTTTGAATATCCTCTTGAAATTCGATCTAACTTCAAAAGTTAATGCAATTATTGTTAAAATTGTCAACATTTAAACTTCAATCGGTTTCTTAAATAATAATGAGGCTTTGTATTTGCCGATAAGATATTCGAGCAAAATCAATTAAATATTTCTGGCCAATTCAAAAATATCTAAAAAATCTCAATTTAAAAGTTAAAAATTTATTTTTATCTTATGAAAAGAACCAGAAATAAAGAACAGTGAATAGCTTATTTCAATTGCAATAAATATATTTTCGACATAATTATTTCCTCATTCAAAGAATTCCTTTCAGCTTAAAATTTTCTTTTAAATTTCTTGTTTCCTCTCGCACTAAATTAAACCTTACTTATAGCTTGAAACATTTTCCTCTCCCCCTTTTGTTTTTAGAAGTATTATTCGCATCAGTGCCACATTAAGCTTTTCTCAACATCTTAGCATAAGGATAATGAAGAAGTGTTGATTTTTCCTTAAAATTTAAATCGGTTGATAATTCATCCTCATGATCAAGATTTCATTTGCGGGGATGAAAAAAAATAAATAACGAAGCTTCTGAAAATGATTGAACAGCTTTTCTGAAACTAAATTTAGTTCTCTCGATCCAACCGGAACTCACGTACTTTCACAAAACTTATTATATTCTCGTTTTAAAAAGTTATTATTTGCTTTTGAAGGAAAAACAGTATTTCAGCTCCAGACGTTTCCGAAAAGAGATTTTTCATGTGACCCTTTTTATTTTTTAATTTCAGGTCTCATTTAAGGGATATTCGGGATCGTTCGGTGTTACGGTTGTTCGAGGCCGCAGATGTGAACGGAGGAGCCGGTGGAGCCGTCCCAGGAGGTCCAGGCCTCTTGGGGCCACCATCGTGGGACCAAGACCAGTCATATTTTTCGGAGCCGGAGTTTGATTCGGAATATCAACATCAGCACATCCACAAATCAAAGGTGGGCGATTTAAAAATAAATTTTTTTTATGAAATAACGAACTGATGAGTGATGCGGAATTTAGTAGCTGATGATTGCATTTACCTCAAGGGGGAATTCTCGTTCGTTTATGGGTTTTGTTAATGACATCACGTTAGAAATTAGGAGTACGGGCTTCTGAAATTTCGTTTTCGGTTGTATTTTCATCCCGGTGAATCGGTTTAATTGAAGTTGTTTACAGATTTTGATAGTTTTGGAGTTTGGTGATAAGCTCTAGTTAGCTGGAGGGAACGATTTAACACGGACGTTTTTAGGAAAAAGAAGCTCCTAATTTAAAAAAAGGATTTCCTCCTTAAGCTGCAAGCTTTAATGCCTAGCAGGCAAGTCTATCCTGGATTTAGCTTTAAAAAGTTTTTCTTAAGAAAAAAAATGATATAAGTTGATGAACGTTTGATTAAATTTTCATTTATGGATGAAAATATGAATATGCTTTTTTTTATAAAAGTTTTTTCTTAAAGCCAGGCTTTATAGCGAAACTCCGTAAACAGTTTTATTACTTGTTAGTGTTATGAGAAGAAAAAAAAAGTTTTATATGACTTTATTAAAGTTTTATAAAGAATTTTTTTTAAAGTGTTTCGCTTCATACGATGCTTCATTAAAATGGTTAAAATTCTAGGGGATTTAAAAGAGTTGAGAGAGAGAAATTATGAAGACAATTTTAAGAGATTGTGGGTTGAAGTTTTCGCGGTTGAGTTCGGGCCAGCTTATAATAATAAGAGCTGTTAGGTTGATTTAAATCATTTATAAAGTTTAAGGTTTATTTCCCTTTGTAAGAATATTTTGAGGGTAGTTAGTGTTTTACATTTTAATGGCGGAATTGTGGAGCAAGACATAAGTAAAAAGATTCGATTTTACACAAGAAAATCTAGAATGATCTTGTACTTGTCACTTAAAGCTTAGACAGACTACTGTTACGCAGCTATGTATTATTTTATTATGCATTCGACTCTTGTCAACATGACTCCACCTGACACATGCCTTAAATCCAGAAATCAAAAGCAATTTAGAAACGAGAACTAAAGCTCCCCAAGTTATGCAAGAAACTATCGCTATAGAAACGTACATTTCATAATAGAATTTGTGTTCGTGTACTGTACATCTGATCCAATTAAACTCACTATAATAGGACATCTTTGTTCAAGAGAACATTATCTCGTTATAATACTACTGCACTTGCTTTTATGCAACGATTCGTGAAAGGTATCAAACTCTCCAAAATAAAAAAACTCCAGCGAACAATTTTTTTTTTGCAATACATCATTTATTAACGACTAAACATTTTTTTTTTTATTTAAAAAAAATGAAAAAACATCTTAAATAATAGTCAACAACAAATCAAAAAAAATAACTTAAATTAAAAAACATTAACATCCTGACATATCAACTTTGGTCATTTACAAAACAAAAAATTAAATCATTTTCAATAACTAAAAAAATATTGCACATATTCGCTCTTAACTTATAAATAATCAGGGGCGTAGAGAGAGGAATTCACGGACCAGGATCGGAATATTTTGACTTCCTGAGTCCTGCTGTGAATATCCCTCTACGGCCCTGGAAATAACAAATCGTGTAAAAAAAACCATTCGGCTAAATAATATTTTTTTTTACACATTATAATAGTTTAGGCTAATCGTATGCACTCTAATGCTCTTTGTAATTTTATACTAATCTTCATTTTTTATTATTATTAATTCAATGAAGGAAGATGAAAAGGAAAAAAACCGAGGCTTAATTACATATTCTTAACCGAAAAAAAATAAAATTGTTTCGCATCGTTTTCTACTTTTACGCAACAGTTCTAATTTGGTATTTTCTAAATTAATTAAAATCATCCATCAACGTTTTTTATTCTTGTCGTTTTCTTCAAAAGAGAAGGATGCGTTAATGACATCAAGCGACAAATAACGGGGTTAAGTATTGTTGTTACTCGGCTTTTATGGTAATTGATGTATTTCTAATGCGGCGTACGATGATAAAGGTTTATTGATGTACGTGTTTTTTTGTTTATTATTTAGGTGAATGGGGTAATTAAGGCAGTCTTAGATTCAGTGTGTACGATTAGCCTAATTTTCTATGAAAGAACACGCAAGATGGTGCGGCGTTTTAGGAAGTGCTTTTGCAGAAGCCAGCGGCGGTGCCAAAGTTTTCCAAGAGATTTGAGTTTGGTCTCAAGTCTGTTCCAGAATGCAGATTTTTTTGTTTGTCAAATACGAGGACAGGGCTTAAAAATCTTGAAGGCGTTGGCAGTTGTTTTGGTGACTACAGGGTTTTGGAGATTCGTCTAGGGAGTTGACAGCCAGAAGATAAACATCCACCAGGATAATGTGAATCATTTTTTGGCGAAGGCCAAAAGCTTAAAAAAATGTATGAAAAGTTTGTTTTTTTTTGAGCCAAGAAATGAACCTCAAAATGAGAGATTTACAGTTCGTGCACTTCCCTTATCAGAAGCCTTAACTTGATGAATTGTATTGTTCTACTTGCTCAAGTTCCGAGAACGAGCAGATGTGCTCTAACAAACTCACTCACAAAGAAACGTCAGTGGATAAGTATTTTTTTTTAGACTCGAAAATATTTCTGTGTTGGCTAAATTTAGATTTTTTGGTTCACAGCGAAGAAGAGCCCCAGCATGAACAAAAGCTCTATAAGAATTTCGAATATTACGAAGACTTCTCTCCGACCAGGAAAGAATATTTGAGAAATAGGAAATGAAGAGCTTTAAAGTTTTTCGAACAGAAATTAAAGATCTGGAAAAAAGAAGACACCTGAAGAAATGGGAAGGCAGAAAAATTGAATTCTTCTGAAAGGCGATGCCTTCTCATTAAGATCTGGAAAAGCCACATTTTTTAACACTAGCTGGAAGGTATCTAGTATACTAGCAATGGATTGTTATATGCAATAAGATAAAAATGCCAGATTGCCAGATTAAACACTCCGGTTATGAAAAAAGCTATGTACTAGTCCATTGCAAAGCTGATGGCCAAAAATCTGCAGCCTTTTGTTAAAAAATTCACCTTTGCTACTTCTTTGGCGCCGCTTCTGACAAAAGCACAGTTAATCCTCATCAGGATTCTTTGACTCATCGGTAAAAGTATTAATGGCCATATTTATTAATAATTAAAGAGTCACAAATAAATAACAGGAAGGGGGGTAATTAGATTAAAATCTCCTACATTCAGGCCTTGCTTTTAAAAACAACGCCCCTGAGTATATTTTCTTCGGAGTTGATCTCCACGAAATCACAGCTACTTTCCTAAACGGATCTAATTCGCATCCTGAGCAAACACCCATTATTCTTCTGACTTCCCCTTCTGCCGGTTCGGGTTGAGCCGGACCGGTATCCTCTTCCTCTGAAGCATTCAGAGGATTTTCCTCTGGTCGTTGTTCTTGAGTCGGGAACTCAGGCGAAGAAGGAAGCTGAGGTTGAGGTTGTAATTGGAATCCTAAAACCGGCATCGCACTATAAATCGGGCCGTATTCGTTCCCGATTAGACTTAGCGATGGGAATCCTAAACTAGCATCACCGAGCAATATCTGCCTCTTTGATGTTTCTTTTTCTTTTTCCGTGTCTTCCTCTGATGAGTCGGATTCTTTTCGTGTGAGTTTTTGTTGTTTGTCTTCTTTTCTAACGTGGGGGCGGAATCTGTGAGTCGGAGGAGATTCTTGAGGTAGTGAGATTCTTTTCGGGCGATTTGTTGGTAACCTTCTAACGTGTGATAATTGATGGTTTTGTCGCGTTGGTCTTTTTCTAACCATCATTGCTCTTCCGTTTCTTCCTTCTTCAATTGCATCCGGTTCTGCCTTTCCTTCATCTACCGTGATAAAAGAACCCATGAATTGTTCATCCATTGCAATGTCCGTCGTGTTGACTTGTCTTTTACTTCTTGAGCTTCTTTCTTCGTTTTTCCAATCAGGATATTCTCCTATGAATTCCGTGACTCTATCTGATCTTTCTTGATTTCTCGGGTATTTAATTTTTTCAACGTGGACTGGAGATGATGGGTTCATGACGAACTTAACCTTTTCCGGTCTCTCTGTTTCCTCTTCCATTTTATGGTTAGAGATGTAGCTGGCTTGAGGTTTATTGTTATTTCGTCTTTTCTCTCCTTTCTTTTCGTTACCGTCGTTTCTTTTGTAGATGCTGTGGTCGGATAATGGGATTAGATTCAATGCGTTTTCTTGACCGTTGTAGTGAGATAACATGCTGGAATCTATACTTCCGTAGTAATTGTGACCGAAGTGATTGTTGAAGAAATCAGCTGGTAATGATGGTTGATTTTCAGGTGTGTCCAAGTTTCCTTTGGTGCGAAGTGCTTCGGCTAGCTCGAAAACTTTAAGAGGGCGTTTGAGTTGTCCGTTTTCGAGGAATGGATGTTCTGGAGCGGCTGGAGGATCTGTAATTAGAAGAATTGAGTGAAAAATAGTTGAAAGAGGGTTGTAAGTTTAGTAGTGAATCGGCTGGAACTAGTTTTTGTCTTTTGTCTCTAGATGACTGAACTAGAGAGCCTGAAAGGAGAAAGGCGCCAACTAAATTGATTGGCTGTGACCAAACGTAAGTTAAGAACTGAGCAGCAGATGTATGACGTCACCACTCATTAACGGAAGCCGTTAGAAACGATTTTGGTCACGGCCAATGAGAAGTGAAGCTAAGATTTCAATATACAGTTGGCGACTCTTTCCTTTCAGGCTCTCTACTGAAAACTTAGCCCTGACCTTAAGAACAGTGTCTGCAGTTTGCTGCAAGTTTGTGGTAAGAGAACTAGTTGACGTGCAGACTTACACTTACTTGAGGTCTGGAAGCTTGATCATTGCTACAGTTTTGAATTAAACTAAAAGCATTCAAGAGGATTTGCTTAGCTATTTTTTAGATCTTAGGGACAATTTGCTTTCAATTGGCTTAAGTAGAAGTTTCTAATCCGCCACTAATTTTAGTTAACAATTTCTCTTACCTTCTGATGGCAATGGTGGTGGTTCGGGCGTAGTGCTGGCGTAAAGACTGTGATGATGTCTATGGTCAGTGTAGGCTTTTCCTGCTGTCAGCGCCACTTTATAGAACTGAACCATCGTTATTTCTCCCAAAAATCCACCAGAGCCTTTTGGTGCGCCAGGTCCCTCCAAAAATCCACCTCCAAGTTGCCTCTGCTCTTGGCCAGATATGGCGAGACCTCCTCCAGGTATAACATGACCTACCAACTGTACCAAAAAAATCGATTAGGCACAAATTACTACAGAGGCGACAAGTTGAAAAGCATAGTGCCGGATCCATGGAACGTCTCGTAAGCAAAGTACATGGAATGAAAAAAATTGAATAACGGCACAGTGAGTGATCCACTATTTTATACATTGGCGCAACCTATTTAACTCTGACAGCCAATCAGCAGGCGTCCCAAGTTGTCTCTCTACAATTTACTTGGAAAGGAGGCAAATGCGAATCTGCAACTTGTACACGAACTTAACAGTCAAACTATGTGCAGATCCAATTGCCAAGCCCTGACTAGTGTCTAACACATTAGGACTGGTGGCTTGCAACCAGTGGCGTGGCAATGTTAAGAGAGGCCCTCCCGAAGAATGTTTACTCGAGGCTCCTTTCTCAATTTTTTACAGCTTTTTATTTATTCAAAGAGCGGAGGCCCCTTTGACCCCCGCGACTGCAGGTGGTTGCCACGCTATTTGGGTAGTCAAAATTTTGCCATCATCAGCAATGTGATCCGCTGTTTGACTGAAACATCCGTGCCAGTTAAATTTTTTTATTCTTTCACTTACCAAATTATGGAATCCTCTTCCAATCCTCTCCGCATTAACCCAAACTTGCCACTCTCCAGTCTTCCCATTCCAAGATTGACAAGTATGATACCATTTATTAAGCCTAATAGGATAATTCAATCTGAATATGGTATGACCGTTGACCTTCATGTTATAGTAGTTGGATCTTTCGGTATTCGACACCCACATCAAAATCGCCTTCGGTTGATGTCGCACTGTAAAACATTTATTTATGATTAGTAAACATCATCGTTACCGTTTCTTGTTTGAACTTGCCTTTTTATTTAAATATTTACCTGCGTACGAAAATAAAGGATGATCGTTGCTGTGATTGTGGAATTTGTTCCACATGCAAAGCGTGAATTCCTTCAAGTCTGGCATGTGGATTTTATATTGGATATACTATAATGGGGAAAGAAAAAAAAGAATTATGTATAACGTGTTAGATGTTGTTTGAACAGATAAATTATAATGGGTAAAGGTTGCGAATAAAATTAAAAGTAATTAAAGAAGCGACTAAGTTGTAAAAATCTCGGAAATGATTAATCTTATAAGAAAACACAAACGTCACTTTCGTTGTTATCGGAGCCATCTTGTGTGAAAGGTACGACGAGTTTGATTTCCGTTAATTTATGCCCGCACGTGCTACCTCTAGGCCAAGAAGTGTATTAGTAGCGACAGGATTTGCAACCATTAGCGATGATATCAGATCACTAGTTTTTAAAAATTCCATAATCGCATTAAGTGTTTTTTTAAAGGATTTGTCAGAGTGGGAATTTGTTCCGACGGTTTTTTTTTTTTTAAAAGTGAGATGCTAGTGATGCTGAGGGAGAAGCGGCAAGTTTGGCTAGAGTTAAAGTTGACTCGCAAAATTAAGAGCTCGAGATGAGCTTTATCAAGCCATAGTAGTCGATTCAAAAATGTAGAGGCATTTTAGGCTTTGGCGAAGCCTATTAGATCAGTAGACTAGAGCTAAAGTTAAGTCCTTGAGAGGGCTTAGAGGATCGAGCTATTCCCCTTGAAAGCGTTTTAGACAAAAGCTAAGTTCAGGCCAAGCCCACAATGTTTGTTTAATGCCTCTTAAGTCTGAAATATGGTTTGTTTAAAGTAAACTAGGGAAATTTACTGATCGTGGTAGATTCCTTTAAATGGAAAAAGGTTATCAGCTTCGAATTTGCTTCCAAATAGAATTTGTTCGTTTCTTCTACACGCTCAGTCGAGTTTCTAGTGGTTCTAACAGGCTTGGTTTTTCCTCGTTCGGATTCTAGTAGGCTTGTAAAGCTCTCTTAGGTCTCTGAAAAGCTTATCTAGAGTACCTGAAGACTCTTGCGAGTTCAACTCAGACTTGAAAAATGATTTTGGTTGGAGCTCTTAATTGTTCTAAGACAGATGAGGGACTAGCTGGATGGATTGAGAGATTTATTTGACCTCTTCTTCGTTGAGTGCCTCCCCGCGACGGGAACTGGCGACCATCATGGCTGGAGAGCTTATCGCACCGTGCAAGAGACCCTAGCCGGATCAACTGTCAATGTTCCCACCGACTACCCTAATTTGACCTAGCTAAGTGCAGATTAAGCTTTTGAAAAAATGCCCGCCTAGGCCATTCGAGCTTTGAAATAACCAATGACCTCGCCTAAATGCATTGGAGGCTGCAATACATTGTTGAGGGTCAATGGTTCAAGGCCTCCGTCGTCCATAGTGAGTCCATAACTCATCGGTCCGTCGCTGGTCTTTGTAATCCGTGTGGTCCGTGTCGAGTCCGTGCGTGAGAGGCTTGAGCTAGGCTTAAATAAAAGCTATAAAGGAGATTTGAGGCTAAATATAAAATTATTAGAGCAGCTGCGGATTGTCTTGAGAAACCTTTAAAAGTTTTAAAAATTTGTAAACTAAGTAAGAAAAATGGGCCAATTACAGAGATGTTGGAGCTACGAAGACTTGCTTAAAAATCTCGGCTAGGCCCTAGCTAAACTTTCAGACCCATGCAGCCAGCTCCGCTTTTATTATATTCTACAATAATTAATTTTTGTCCTTTTCGGACTGAAGAGTGAAGCAGTTTTCAGATTTCTGGGGTAGAGTTGTAAGAACATGAAAATAATCTAAAATTTGATTATAAGACCATACCTAACTTTGGCTTGACTCAACTCCGATACCTGCTCTCCACTTAAACCTAACACTAGAAGCTATACCAACTCTACCCTACATCAGGCCTGTCTTAACATGTTATGATTTCGTTATTAAATTATTTAAACAGAATTTAGTCATCCATAATCCTCGCCCACTAACACATCTCCTCGTTTTTCCAAACGAAGAAACCAACATTTTCATTTCCAAGTGGGCATACTACTCTTAAAACAAATACAGAAGTGACTTATCAAAAGTAAAAAAAAAATCCTCTTGACAGCCCAAAAAAAAAAAATTCACCCTAAAGCACTTGATTCAGATTCGCGGAATAATAATTTCCGTGTATAAAAATTCGGTTTCTATTCGCGATATACTGGCAATAGTAAGTCATTCAACAAGATACCTGGTCTAATTCAATTACCTTCAAATGTTCATCATACTGTTTGGCCGGACTAATGAACGTTTTGCTCAATGTTGTATCGGGAGCGTTTAATTAATATCGCTTTCTTTTTTTTTTGTTTCAGGTAAGCTAATCACCGGGTTTAAATCGTAGGTGGAATTATCAACCTATCAGTGTCTGCCAAAGCACCCTGGTAACGTTACAATCTCCGCCTTTTTTGGTTACTTCCCTTTCACCATCCAGTGTCATTTCCCTCCCCTGATTAGGGGACCAGGAAATGAAAATGACCGATTGTTTTTTTTTAACAAAATCAATTAATTCCACGTATCCTCATTTCCGGGATTTTTTTTAAAATTGGCTTGTCACCTCTCCGGCCGCTTATTTGTAACGGTCTTCGAAGATGAGGAAGACAAAGTGCATTAGTATGCGTGTACGAGCATTACCGGTAATTTTTACCTTCTTCTTCCCCTCCCGCTAATCATTTAAGTTAAAAGAGCGTGACAGAATTTTTGTAAATTATATATGGATGTTTTAAATACCTGGAAGTAAAGATCTTGCCGGAATGCAACTTTGTACAAAGTGCAATGGTCATCGTGTCCTTTATGTGGAAAGTAAGGCTTGATGTCGTTCTCACTGTAGCTTGGGATTTTGTGATATTTCCCTTCGTCGTACAAGGTCGGCTTGTACGGTTTTATGTACTTGATCTCTTCTTTGTAGATTGGTTTCACTTCTTCCGGTTGTTCGAAGAAAACGGTTTTGCCGGGTTTTTTAGTCCGGAACACGTAGTTGTTGAAGCTGATCGGAGGTTGCTTGGGGAGGCTATCGTAGGATTGAACCGACGGTTTGAAGGTTTTTAACGGTTCTGAAATAAGAAAAATGAAGAATTATAGAATTAGTTATGCTGGAAAGTTTCACGTGCTCTAGTGGCCAATTTTTGCAGTTAGGCTATTAACTGGAGGAGAGATAGCAGTTTTTTTTTCAGTCTATTAGGTCTGGGGTTTATCACTGTTTAGTGGGACAGTTAGAAATTTTTGAGCAGCACGACCTGGCTATCGAAGGAGAGGAGCAAAAGAAACCTTGTTCTAGGAGTTTGGTAAAAATTGAACATGGTGTATTCTGCCCTGTCAGGCGATTTCGCCCTATCTACGTTTTTTTTAAAAATGGAGTATTTGGTACCTACTCTTACCTTGAATTATTGTCTACGTAATGCCTTATTCTTTTTCTTGAATAACCAACCGATTAATGTTATTTTACATTAAATAAAATAATTAGGTAAACAAAAAAATTATTGCTATTTTAAAATAAGGTTGGCGAAACATTTTTCTTCTGCTTTTTAAATTTCAAAATATAGAATGGAACGGTAAAGTTAATATTCCGCCTTTTAAATATTTTTTAAATCATTTCGCTTTAGTGCCCGTTAAGCGATAAAACATTGAATAAGTTTACTTCCCATGGAATCGGGGGTCAAAAATAAAATTCAAAATTCGAAATTCGAAAATTCGAAATTCGCGTCGCGAATTCCCCCCGTGGATTCAATATGATTTAATAGTATACTTAATCATGATTTAATTTGATGCTTCAAAAAATTGATTTCTAGGGTTTTCCCGTTTTTCAAATACAACCTAATTATAATTTTAAAAAAAAAAATTATAATAAACTTTTTTTGGCGAGAAAAATTTATTATTAAAAAAAATTTTTCATTAAAAAAAATTAAGCTGCTAAGGGCAAGTTTTGCCAAAATTCAAGTTTTTCCGGGGACATCAGACTTCCCAAATTTTTTATGATATCTTCCTTACGTTTGGCTTCAATGCCTTTTTGTTTATCTTGAATAATTGGCCGCGGTAAAAAAATGCATTTTTTCATTTTTTTATTTAATATATCGAGAGATATTGATGGGCCGTTCCAATCTGTTTTGTACGAAAGAGTTCTTGACTTTCTAGACGCTTTAATTTCAACCATATCTTTTAAGTATGGCCGAGGGGACATTCGACTGAGTTGATATTGTGATGAAAAGTCGGGCCAAGAAAAAAAATCCCCTAGCTCCATAATTTTTACTTCCACACCTTCTGCAGCATTTTCCACGCAGTTTACAAAATCGGAAAAATCGTACAGCTTATCTCCAGCTTTTTTCATAGACAGCTCCACTTGATGGTGAAAGTTGTCTGCGGCCATAAATGTATGGCCAGGCTCGAAAAATCTAAATGTAATCGTTTCGATGGTTGTTTCCTCGAAATCCATGACCGACAGTAAAAATGACAGCAAACCCCAATTCTTATTCTGAGCCGTACAATTGTCCATCCATAAAATAATATTTTTTACGTCTGATTTTTTTTTAAAAAACTGATAAAATGTGCTGATGATTTCGTCTTTTGATCTCCCCATCATAGCATCGTGCCACAAAAACGCTACCGTATTTTTTTGTCCGTTCTCACCGCGGTTACCTAATGGTACAAAGCTTTCATTGTAAATTGGAATGCGTAATGTAAATATGGATTTTTTGAACATATCGAGTCTGGGCAACATGATAACTTTTTGTAGATCAACCGAGTAATAAATTGTACTTTCTTCATTGTTTTTTAGTACGTCTTCTCTATACAAATTTCTAGCTTTTTCGGCGGTCTCAATATGATTATTCCACTTCAAACATGCTTCACAATCCTTATGAACTTTTTTTCTTCATGGTCTTTACTGTGGATCTTATATTCCTCACACGACTCACATTCCTCAGTGCCTAGTTTCGCCATCGATACGTTCATGTCCCTCCCTACCGCCCTGTACTTCTGGTAAGAGCAGCTAACTGAATTGTTACTCTAAAAAAATTTGGGGCAGTTTAACCAGTTTAAATATTTTTCGTTTAATTTAACTTTTTTAAAAATAAAATACTTACTAAAAAGTCTTTGTGAAGGCTTGAAAAATTAAATTCTTGGGAAATATAAACTCGATTTGGGGCATGTTTACGCCGGTAATGGGAAATCGACGGATTAAAACTTAAAATATGCTCCTTTATTTCAGTGTCGTCCATTTTGTTGTGCGGTATTTTCCCCTTATTTCTGTGAGCCCCTACGTTTTTTGAAAAGGAACTATTTTTTCTAACTGTTTTGAGGATGGAATCATCTGATTTTTTAAATCCCAAAGTTGTTAAAAAAAATGTTTTGCATACGTTTCGTAGGCAATTTACGTCGTCCCGGAGCCAATAATAATAAGATTTTTGTCTTTTAGATTTATTATTAAGTGTCGTTTTCCTAGCTGCTGGTCCTGAGGTCGTATGGTCGAAAACGAACAATCTTCGGCTTTCATCGTCCATTTTCCAAAAGCTCTCATTAATATTGATTCGAGTTTCTTCCGAAATTTTAGATACACATCTCCGTTTGCATTTTTCTTGATTACAGCCGGGTTTTAATTCATGACGTTGCATTTTAATCTCCAACTTTTTCCTTTTTTTTTCTTCTCTCGTCTCACCTTTTCTCTTTCTTTTTTGAGTTTTAGCTTCTGGAGCGAAAAAATCAGCACATTTAAAAAAAAAGATTGTTTTATTGTTTGATTTAGCTTAGGAGACTCACCCATATCAGCAGTATTTATTATCACTCGAAATACAATTATTATTTTGTTTTAATAATTATTTTACAATCATTAATATGCAAAATAAACTTTGGAACCCATTATTTTTACGCTCTTCTTTTGTTCACAATCAATTTTCACAATTAATTTTCAATCGATTATTTATTATTTTATGTTCTTATTCGACAAATAAATACAATCCCGCATTTCGTAATCCTAATAAACTGCTTTAGCTATTTTTGACCAAATTGGCGTTTTAAAACCAAAAATAACTAATCGTCAACCAATTTTTCAAGTTTTAGAAAGCAAAATTTTAAAACCGAAAAATAGCGCCAAAACTTGACCCCATTCCTTATTTTAGGTTTAAATTCAAAATAAATCAGCATTACCAACTACTTCTTGAAATTAAAAAAAAAAGTTTGTTTTGTTTACTATTTTTAAAATCACCGTTTTCTCAAAACTCGAAAACATGCACATAGGGTAAAGTCGCTTGACAGGGCAGTATTTTCATGTAAAGTTCTTTTCTTTTTTTTTTAACTAAGTACTTGCCAAAATAATGGAGACAGATTCCCGGATATTTGTCAAACCAGTTTCTTCTTATCAATGCAATCTACAGTTTTTTCAGAAAACAAAAAAAATGTCCATTAATTTTTCTAAAAAAATTTTTGGTAAATTTTGGACTTTTTCTGACAATTTAAATTTTTGTGAATTTTTTTACTGTTTCTGGGTAAAATTTCGACAATTTTGATCAGTATTTGACTTTTTTAGTCAACTTTCTACATTTTTAGTTTATTTTTTTACTTTTTCTTTCAATTTTCAACTGTTTCGTCTGTTTTTGAGTATTTTCTGGCCATTTTCGACTATTTTTTATCAGTTTTCGACTTTTTTTGGTCGATTTTCAAAATTGTTTGTCAATTTTTTACTTTTTCTAGTAGATTTTTGACGTTTTTTTTAAAAAAAAGTTTTTACTATGAAAAACTTCAGATTCACTCTCCAAGTGTTTCATGCATGTTCAAAACAATATAAAATATGTTTTCTTACTTCTGAAATTTTGAAATTTGTTACATAAAGAAATTCTTAGCAAATAATTTTTTTAGGAATTTTACTGGTTGCAAAAAAATTACTAAAATTTTGAGAATTTTCTCCTGTTAAAGTTCAAAATTATTTTCTTTCTGTAAATTTTTTCAAAGTGCAATATTTTTTTTTTCACTGCAAAAATTTTTGGGGAATTATACAAAGTTCTGGTTTCTGTAAAATACAGATAGCTTGAAATCCTATTTTATTATTCCTCACTCTTGTCCAGTGGGGAGATTCAACTTGTAACTTTACCCGGGTAGGTCAATTTTCTCAGTCCGGCCTCGTCTTAATTATTTCAAATTAACCGCATTCAAAACAATCTGGAATCCATGACCCGAAGCTTTCCTATTTTATAACTCTCATAAATCAGCTTCCATGTCACAAATTTAAAATCCTGAAAATCTTACAATGCATTATAAAATCTTGATTAAGTTCCCCGCCCGTTCCCTGTTTTTATTATTTGACACTTTTCAATTAGTGTCTTTTCTCCTATTTTATTTTAATAAAATAAGTCTATCAAAGAAAATTGCGTAATTTCTCTTTTCAATGGCAGGGGCGTAAAGTGAATTGAAATGCGAAAGGTCATCAAAATTAATGATTCTTTATCCCCACTCTCTCTCTCTGTCTCCTTTTTTCTTTTAAAAGAACTTAATTTTAGACCACTTTCGGTTTATGAGTTAATAATAACAATTGTTAAGTAAGTGCGTTGTCATCGATTGTCTTCCATGTGACGTCATTGTCTTTTTTTTGTCAAAATTTTCACGGCGACTTTTTTCCCACCTGGTTTTTGTCCTATGCACTTTGTCAATTGTTCTTTTTTACATTGTTCCGCGATATCATATTTATTTGTTTCTGCAAAAGTGCAAGAATCATCCGGATAATGTTTTTTAATGCATGCCATGAAGCATAAGAAAGGAAATAATATATCCTCATTAGTTATGCCTAATTTATTTAATTCATATAATAGGAAAGTATAGTATAATAATGACATGTTTCTTCTTTTATGAATATTTTTTTCTGCTATAAAAAGCAGCATTCTTTAAAAATTTACACCTTACATGGTTTAATAGACCAATCAATTGGTGATTTAGAATTTTTTTTTAATGTCGATTGAAGTGAAAAGTCGAGTATGCGGGTTAAGTAAATATTTATAGAGAAAAAACGTATGATTTCGTGTTAAGTAATTAAATAAATAAACGCATCCTCTTTTACTATTATAGTAATTAAACGAAAAGCTAATGAAGTAATTGAAATTATAATTTTAAATGAGAAGTTTGCTTGTATTGTTTTAATTATTTTTTAATAGCGCATTGTTATAAGGTTATTTCACAGTTGTAAAACTGACACTTTAAATATTTGAGGGTAATTAGTTTATGTCTTAACATAAGTTTTAGGCAAAAATATTTAAATCAAATAGGAAGAAAGAATATTGTTTGTGTTTTCCTCGTTTTCGAAGAAGAAAAACAAATGAAATGTATTGCAGTTTGTATGAGTATGAGTTTTGAGTTGTTCAGGACTTGCGGATTATGCGCCTTAAAATTGTTTTTTGTTCAGTGGGTTGTGAAATTTTGAGTTTATCAAAAAAAATGTTTGTTTAGCAAAATTTTAAAGACTGAAGAATTTGAATAATAATGGCCACAGTCTTAGGGGTCTCCAAGGATTTTTGTTGTTGTCGTCTGTGAAAATTCAGAGTAAAGTCGATCTGATTTTTCTTGACAATGTATTTCTTATTTTTATTTTAGGTCGAAATAAAATAATTTGTTTAATTTACGCCGGAAATACTAAATCAGAGTTCGAACAGGGTTTTCAAAATAAAATTCCCTTTTTTTTAAACTTAGTCTTTAAAAGTCTCCATTTTCACAAGCCATGAAAATTTTATGCAGAATATTTTCTTAGCTAAAAAAACTTCTTAGATGTCAATATATTTTTTAGAATTTTCGTTGCGAAATATTTTCGTGCTTGGGCAGTTTTTTTTCAGATTTTATTAGCAATGTTTTCCCTTGAGTAAAAATTTGACAAGAAAAAATTGTCAAGATTTATTCAACAACAAAATGTCATTAGAAGATTCTGACAAAAAAGTTATTCAGATTTGTTGAAGTTCAAATTGTTAACTAAATATTTGTTTGACAAGAAAAGTTATCAGTAGTTTTGTTCCACAAGAAAAATTATCAATAGATTTGTTCCACAAGAAAAATTATCAAAAGATTTGTTCCACAAGAAAAATTATCAAAAGATTTGTTCCACAAGAAAATTTATCAATAGATTTGTTCGACAAAAAAAATTATCAAAAGATTTGTTCCACAAGAAAATTTATCAATTAATTTGTTCGACAAGAAAAATTATCAATAGATTTGTTCGACAAGAAAAATTATCAATAGATTTGTTCCACAAGAAAATTTATCAATAAATTTGTTCGACAAGAAAAATTAACAATAGATTTGTTCCACAAGAAAAATTATCAATAGATTTGTTCCAGAAGAAAAATTTGTTTGTTTGACAAGAAAAATATCAAAAGATTTGTTCAACAAGAAGAAAACAAGAAAAAAAATCTGATGAAATTTTCTCAAATCCAATTAATTCTGAAAAAATCTCTGGCCACAATTTTTTAACATTTCATAAGTTCCTATAAAGTTCTTATTTTTCCCTTCAGAAGTCCCTTAAAATTTGGTTAGGTTGGACCACTCTTAATGAAACTAGGACTATGTGTAACTCGAAGAGGGAGAGAAGCATGTTTGAACTTGCTTGAACAGAAGTAGAATTATTTTTTATATTTTGCGACATGTCCAAACATGTTAAAAACTGGAACTGAAAACTCTTCTACATAGTTATTAAAGGGAATTTTTTTTCAAAATTCAATGCTGTACTCAAAGTTGAAACGTCGGAAAAATCAAAAGGCCGCTCAATTATATTTAACTTATGCTATATGATACCGTCGTCTGCTTTCATATTCGACATTCTGAGGTACAAAATCCATCTTGTCTGCTTTTCGTCCTCTTTGACCTTTGACAACAAGACCATTTTCCTATTTTAACACCCATCTTATAAAATTTATAGAAAAACTTTATATCATTAATGTTTATCAACCAAAAGTCTAGTCTCTGAATAATAAAAATCCTTTGTTGGAATATTTTATATCCCTTCTTACAAACAACGGTTATAAAATGTATGATTTTATACCAGGGAAAGCTAGTGTGTACATATCATCATCAGATCAGACGATGTCATTCCTCAAGATATCATTCGTGTTTCTTTAAAAAAAAGAATCCTCTTCCACTTTTGTAACCGAGACCGTATTAATTTATTGCTGACTCTCAAAAGTGACCATAGAAATTGTCCTTGAAAGTGAAAGCTTCTTTTAAATACAGTATGTAAAACCGAAACAATGATGGCGCCCAATTGAAATCCACTTGACAGAAAGGAAGTAAACAACTCAATTAATTCAAGATCTTCATTGAGCAATAAACCCTTTCACCAAGTAATTGACCTTGAATAAGTGGTGGAAGCATTTTTTTTGGGCGTGTGTGTGTATCCTGATGATGCCTGGGGAAAAAAATTGGAGAGCAAAAAAAAAGTACGAATTGACGTAGAAATGTTACTTCTGTTTAATAAGATAGTTTGTTTTTTTCTTTTTAAAAATTCATGCGCGCAAGCCTCGAGGCTATCGTACTGACAAACGGAGAAAAAATATACGAGCTCGTACTCTGAAAACGCGTCGAAATGATTTATTTCTATTCATATAAATTAATATATTTTTTTTTGTTTTTACCTTTCTTAAAAAATGGTTCGTCGATCGGTTTCGAAAAGATTTCATCGAAGTTGTATTTGTGATTGTGATGTTTGGGGAATTCGTCGTCTTGGAGCACGTCGGATTCTTGTTCGAGGAGGCTTCCTTTGAGTGCTTCTATTCCTGAAAGAATGAATGAAATAAATTAGTTGTTTTGGGTAATTTCCGGTTTGGTGAAAAGTTTTTATATATCGTTAATTAGATTTTTTAATGTCGAATATTCGGACAGCGGCTATTTTTATTATTAAATTTTAATGATGAACAAATTGAATTTGATCGAAAGTAATGGGGTTTGGGTACTTGTCCTTGCCGTATTTGGGTTCAAAAGGATGTAATTTGTTATTAGATTTAAGCAGATGGCATGTCGATTAGGAAGAGAATGAGGAATTATTTCGGTTTTTCGAGACAAATTATGAAAAATTTGGTCATGGTAGAAATCGAAGCTCAAATGGAGCAAGTTGGAGATTTGTAAATGAAAATGAGAAGCCTGTTGCGTTTTTGGCTTGAAGGGTAGATAGATATTAGCCAAAGCCCTAAAGGGACTCATCAGTCGGCCGAGTCGTCAGCGTCAAAATATAATTATTAAGAATATTAATAGAAGACCGTCTTAATTCATCTGTCTGAACTTTCGAGCTTTAAAAATCATGCAAAACCCAAGCGCCCAAAAATTTAAAACGAATTTATTTCGCCACACAAAATAAAACTGGAATAATTATAATTCTCATTCATCTCTTGAAAAATACATAAAAAGATTTAAAAATGATCTCGTTTATTATCACGGTGAAAAAAATCCTGAAAAAAATTTTCAAACTTTTTAAATTAGTCTTAGTGCTGATGACGTGGTCTTGATCCCCTTTCTCATCTTGCAAATGACTTAATTAATTTTAACGTCATTTTAAAATAAACTTTTCACTGACAAAAATCTCGTATGACATTCGACTATTTCAAAACTCCGCCATAACTTAAATAACTTCCATACATCTGTACAATATAATTGCTTAATCTCCATGAGAATGAAATATTGACATGATTTACTATACTACTCTTCTTAACTTCCCATCAAAACAAATACGATATTGTTATCCGTGCATAATGTATTACTTAATAATTTGACAACTGGTATTTAACTCCTGTGTCCTATTGTATGGAAGAAAAAAAAACTATAACTTGATGACTCACGCCCGTCTACCTATTGTTTTACCTTTTACCATCTAAAACGCTATTAGCCACATATGGAAAGGCAAAAAGAGAAAAAGTTTTGGAAATATTTTGACGCACGTACCACGATTTATGTTATATAGAATTCCGTATTGCAACACGACTATTTGACATTTTACAAGAAAAACGATGCAAAAAAAAGTCATTAAAATCAGGGAACGCAATCCCGTGTTAAATTCGCGTTAACAATACTTCTGATGCACCGGTGTGGCCAAAACTCCGAACGGGTCATTAATTCTTTTAATCTCATGCGCAAATCCGTAAAATTAAATTTTTTTTTTAAAAAGAAAAAAATATTATGTGAATTTACCGATTTACATCATTTTTTAACATGGTTTTCGTTACTGGAGCAAGAAAGTATGTAATCGTATTAAATCATTACGTGTTTTGTGAGTAAGCAATGTGGTCTTGATAAAATTGTCCTCGCGTGATATTTTTTTTAATATATGTTAACGTTAAAATCCGGAATCGGTCAATGATGGTAATTACCAAGAAAAACTAGTGATGCATATGAGGAAAACTTGCCGAAGAATCTTTTTGTCAGTTTCCGTAGAACCATTTTGGTTAAGGTAACGATGTTGGCGTGAAACGTATATATATAATTTATATATAAATTATATACAGTATAAAAATTATATATAAGGTCTCTAAAAAGCATCATACTAGGGTAGCCGGTTAGGCATGTTTTGTCTTGCTCAAGGAATGGCGTCCTTGCCCTGTGGTGAGCTCCCTTCTCAGGTTTATGAGTTAGTGGAGGGCAGCAGCTTCGCTAATACTGACCTAGGGCTGAAGATGGTAGTAATCGGCAAGGCCTAGGCTCAGATATCGCGAAGCAGAGCCGGATCAATGGTATGGCTACCGTACTGCGATGTGGAAGGTTATGGAAAGTCACCACATTATTTGATATTCCTAAGTAAAATCGTCAATGGTTGAAAACAAAAAAGCGCACGCCCTCAGTTCCGGGCAGGCCTTAAATGGCCAGAGCGTGACAGCGTGTTGCTTCGTACAAACATCTGGGATATTTATTGAATGAGAAGTGGGATTACAGCCAGGAAATCAAGGCTTGAATAGAGCAAGCCAAGAGTGCTTTCATGCGAAACCTGTTGTTTAAGAAGGCAGGCGTAGACCGGGTCGGAGGAAAACATCCTGGCTCAAGAATCTAAGAGACTGGTACGGCCAAAATTCAGTATCCCTTTTTCGTTTGGCAGCCTCCAAAGTTAGGATCGCCATGATGATCGCCAATCTCCGACGAGGAGCGGGCATTTAAAGAAGAAGAAGAAGTAGCATCAGGAATTCAACTATAAATTCTTTAAAAACTGAGTTGTTTAAAAATTCTTGAAAAAAGTTGGTTCTTTCCACTCAAAAGCAGTTGGATTTTTGACTTAGTGTAATGTTCCGGGGTTCTTAATCGTAATTGGAGGAAGAAAAAGGCGGTAACCCGAATACTGAGTATTCGGTAACCCGAATATTGAGCTTCGACGCCGCTTAACGCTTTGTCTCCGCTTTGAGTTTGATAGATTTATTTAACTTCGGTCACCCGAACGGGATTATTGCTTCTCGGAATTATTTTACTTCGCTTCCTTGTACGAACGGTTTCGCTTCGACGCCGCTCTTGGCTGTGTCTCCGCTTTGGGTTTGATCCGTTCTAGACCGAGTCTCAGAATCGAATGACTTGCTCGGTGCTGGGTGGTTCTATTTATATGGAACGTACACGACAAAGTTTTAAATTTCCGACGTGGAAGCATCTGACCCAGGCCACGTCCCGATAAAGTTGGTAGCGGGGGGCTTCCAAAGATGGCGGTCTTCTGCTTGTTGTTTGTTTATGTTGTGTTTATAGAATTTTCGTAAGTATTTGATTTTCTTAACAATTGTTTTTCTTTCTCTTTCCAGGTAAGTTTGAGATACTTAAAGTAACCGCCAGGTTGGATCGCACCAACGGTGCGGTCCATTACACTTAGCCAATACCTAAAACTGATTCCTGATTTTGACGGTAACCTATGCATTGATTAAATGATAAATGGCTACCTAAAAATTCTTCTTACTGTTTTTCAATCAGTTTGCCTTATTACAAGTTCTAATTAGTCCTGCTAACAAGCCCCGGTATCATTTTCATACTTACTAAAATCATCTAGTAAAGGATGTTTGAATGCGTGTTCGTGTTCGGGTCCTCCCCGAATCGGATGCGGCGCTTTTGACACGTAAAGCCCCCTGGGGGGCGGTATCGGCTTCCATCCGCTGCACGACACTCTCGATAAGCTAGTAATTCCAATCCAAAATAGCACTGGTAGTATTTCTTTATATTTCACGTACATGTTCCTATTATGTTTTTTATGTTCACTATTTTTTTTTTTTAAACCGAAAAAATATGTTTAATTTGTTTTACGCGATGTTATTTTTATGGAATTTAATGTTATCTATAACTCATTTTGATGTTTGGGTTATGGCTTTTTTGTTTTGGTATCGGTGACTGCTCTGCGAAGAAATAAGAAGAGAAATGTTAAAATTCTCAGATAAAAAAGTCGAATGGAAAAGGAATGTAACCCTGGAGAAGCTTACGCGGTGAATAAAATACGCATTTTTCCCACGAAGTCGTTTCGCTTTTTTTTTTTTTGTGGAGATGGCTTTTTATTATTTATGAAATTTTACTTCTTTTACATTTTGTATTCGAAGGAATATAGTTATTAAAGGGATAAAGGTGGAACAAAAGCTAAAAGTTTTTTTTGTTTGTTTAATACTTGGCAAGCGATGTCGGCAGTGAAAAAATTCAAGTAGCCATGTGCTATATGATTTTAAAAATCAAAAGTGAGACATGAAAAAATTTTCGGAGTCTATTTTTTGGCCACAAGAATTATTTTATAAATATTTTGCTAAACTGGTTTCTTAGCTTAGGGTTTGTAGCTGTTCTGCACTCTCTTCTGGTCAGTTGAAGATTTTTTTCAAGTTTAATCTGGAGCCGCTCCTACAAAAATGGTGTAGATGATCTCTCTTATTTTAAGAGTGTGAGAAATCTTCATATGCAAGATTACTTATTTAATTAAACTTGGCCATGCAGAAATTTTTTAAGTGCTAAGGTTATAACTCTTAATAAAAATAAATCTATATCGGTATTCTTCGCATAAATTATTCATATATAGCCCTAACAACAGCATATAGAATAGATTATTCATCGAATCCTTTCGAATCGCTTCTTCCATAATTTTATTACGACTTTTTCTTACAATTAAAGAAAAATTTTATAATAATTTCAAGCATTGTTTACGATCAATTTCACTTTCATGTTCTTCATTATCATGGTCATGGACTTTCGTTTACCGTAATATTTTTAATATAAATATTATTATTCGGTAACTACGGTATAATTTTTTTTTTCAAGTGTTTATGTTATTTTTTTTAGGCAGCGTCTTCGTAATTCAAGGTTTAGGTCTCTCGTAATTTGTACTTTTAAGATATTTAGACGGTAGAAATTTTAAATTAATATGAGGTGAGGGGGAATTAAGTCATTAAAACGTGGCAGAAATCGGTTGAGTCTTTCGGGGGTGAAATAGTATTTTACTAACAGTTTTTTTAAAATAGTTTTTATCACAGAAAAAAAAAATTGTGCCCGTAAAATGAAATAAAGAAACATCTAAAATTATTTTTCTTAAAACTTCTTTTCTTACAACAATCAAAATTAAGAGAAAAACTTAAATTTTTAAAAAAAGTCTCCTAAGCAAAAAAAAAAACATATTTAGTATGAAATACTGTAGGCTTAAAAATGAAATACTGTGAATAAATTATTTTGAGAAAAAACTATTTTCGAAATAAAAATACTTGGATGATGAAGTAAAAATAGAAATAGAAAATAGTTTTTGATTTTGCTATTTGAAATAAAAATAGAAAATACTATTTTTTTTTCTGAAATTAGTATTTTTATTTTCAAAATACCCAAGCCTAGAAATTCTTTAGGGCAAAAAGATTGGCCTAGACAGTGGAGTAACTAACGCCCCCGCAGCCACCACGGCGCGGGGGGAGGGGGCTCAATTGAGGGCAGAAATTAGTAAATATAGTTGCAAGGAAAAAAATAATAAAAAAATTTTGTTCCCCCCGGACATCAAAGGGGTGGCCCAAAAATTTTAGTTACGCCACTAGGCCTGGAGGAGGAGTTTTTGGCATATTACGAAGAAAATCGGCCAAGTTGGTGGCACTCTTGCCTCTTTCTTTATGATTGTACCGAGGTGTGTTCATGATTCGACCGTCAGTCCTGTTGCTGCAGCTCTTTGTATCGATTTCCGAAACTGATACGCCATTTTTTTTACTGCTGGCATTGATTTTGAATGCCATTCCTTGGACATTTCTTTTCCTGAGTAACTTTTCATACCCTGAGGCTTTGAGCAAATGCCTTCAATGTCGAAATCTTCTAGATATTACATTTCCCCAATCTCAATTTTTCTGATTGCTCACGATCATCAATAATTCTTAAATCTTGAGTCGTTATCAAATTCATGGACGATAATTCAAAAGAAAAAATATTGCAGCTCAGCTTATCGAATCGGATATAATCGCCTACAAATGTAATTCAAATTTTCATGCCCTATCGGCTGACTTGTATCAGACTCACCGGTCCAGCGCCATTACATCCCAAATCTCTCAAAAAAAAAAACATCAATTCCTATTACAACGACACCCTCCAAAACATAATTTAAAAAAAAAAAAAAATGATACAATGCGACAATTTTAAATGAGGTGCAAGCGCTCCTCCTTTGTTTAGCTTAACACCATGAGAAATATTTTTAATACAGAAAAATTAATGGATTCACCGAACCAGATGACGTTTCCAATTTATTTCCATTGTTAACTCCGCTATGATTTATGGAAGAAATCTGAATTCAATTCCTAGGCACCATGCCAGGAATTTTGATTGTCGCGCAGAGATTTTTGCACAAGGTAGTACCGATGCTCTAAAACTACCGAATTCCTTCTTCCTCCTGATTAAACGATCGAGATAAGAGGGAACTAATTGGAACAGCCTGAAAACCCGCCTCCTTCCTTTTCCTCGGATATTCCATCGAGTGGACTTAATTACGAAACTTAAATGTGTTCTTATTTTTTTCACAAAACGCTCGTTTAAGTTTACACGACTGATTTTTCATTAGATCGAATTTTCTGGTTGTGTGGGAGGTGTTTAAAAGGCGTAAGCGTATTCCATGATTAATACACACTTCGCAATATTCACGATTTATTTCCATCCGTGAATGATGTGTTATTTAATTAAAAACGGTTAAAATATATTTTGCGCAATTAGTTAATTGCCCAAATAAGGAGCCGTTAGCCTTTTTTTTTTTTGTAAAGAGAAAATATAAGACGTGTTCGATTGATAAAATCCGGAAGGAAACACATTCGAAGGGGATACTTGATTAATTTAAAGGAATAACAAAAAAGATTTTCTACATAAATAACGAAATTAATATGAACGTTATTTTAGTTCCGTGTGAAATGACCGGATAATGATAGCAATTACAATTGTATCGTGTAATCTGCCCCGCGCATCAGATTGCAGCCGTCATTCATTTTATTATTTTCTTTATATTCTAATCGAATTTCACCCACAGTGCCGGCTTCAGAATAATAATTAGGGTGCAATTTTCACCCCAATTATTATTAATTTTTTTTTTGATTGCGTCTGCTTGTATTTTTTATTAATGATGGAATCAAAGATGCGGTATTTTTTTTTTTTTTCCTTTTCAATTATGAAAATTTTATCCCCATTGAGCATCAGACCATTATGTTTACAGTAAATAATTTTGCTATATTGTATTTTTTTTTTGTTTGAATTATTCATTTTATCACTTTCGTTTAAATCGTATAATATCGGGTATTATGAGATTGCATTTTTAAATCGGAGGATTTTTATTATAATTTTGTTGTAATCTCTTATTTGTATGTTTTCTTTTGAGTTGTAAGGTTTATGTGTGATTAGAAATGATATTAGGCGGATGATTTATATTTAAAGGTTTGTTTGTTCAGAAATTTGTAAAAAATGTGAGGTTTGAAGCTGAATTTCTGGGAATGTTTTGTGAAGAAGATCAATATGCTATGTCTGTCAGAAAATGTAACTTCTGGGGTTTGTGATCGAGGCTTAGCGAGAAAAAAGTTAAAAGTAGTAGTGCCCTATTCTAGAAAGCACGTAAGAAAAGGCGGTAAACTAATTTGCCATAATAATAAAAGTGTCTGGTAAAAGAATTTGGATTCTTGAGGAATGCATGCCGAGGGTTATCAAAACTTGCGGCTCACAAAAGGATCTCCTAGGAAATATGAACTTGAAAAAAATCTCTTCTATAAATATAAAATATCAAGTCAAACAAAAGTGGCGTCGTGGCGCCGGTGGCACAGTCGTCAAAAAATACGTGGCAAGGCGCCCGTGGCACAGTGGTAAAGTCTCTGGCTTTAAAACGAATGGTCGATGGACTTGAGGTTCGATCCTAGTTCGTAGTTAGGATTTTTTCCACTGCCGTTTACCGCTGTTCAAATTTTACGGTTCTGATTTCGTATCTAAATATAATCCGAGAGACCCTAACCGAATCGTCTTGCACAGCAAACCCTTAGTCATGACGGCTATACTAGGGAGCTTAAGGCGGTGGCTTCCCAACACCTTCCGTATCGCAGCATAAGAGCCATACCATCAGTCCTCGACTCAGCCTCCTGCTTTCTGAACTTAAGCCTAGCCAACTTTTACCGTCTTAAGCCTTAAGCCAGTACCGGTAGGACTGCTGCTCCTTGCCAGAACTCTTATCAGATTGCTACCTCCCAAGTCAGAAGGAATCTAGATATTCCGCAACCAGGAACGACCAAGTCTTCTTTTACCCTCGACCTTCCCCTGCATGATGGTCAAGCCCTATACCGTTCTCAAAAGCTGTGAAAGCTTGTGAGAGTGCTCACATATTCTCATTATACTCCACACGTTAGCCTGTCGAGGAATTAGCAAGAGCGTCTCCTCTGGGGCGAAAAACTTGGACCTTACGGTCAATTGTAAATAAATCACACGACAATACTCTTACACCTTTTTACCCATCAATCCCAAACGAACCTTATTTACTGCACGCTACCAAAACACGACATCCACAACCATCTACATCCTGTTTTCAAATTCAAACCGCACATCCCCTTCGGGCCGAAAGAAAAATCTCCGACCTACCCGTTGGTCATAATTGTCTAGGACGAAAATAAGAGGGATTTTTAAAAAAAAGCGTCGATAAACACATTAAAATAACGCCCAAATCTTGGAAAAACGCGAGATCATACCCATGTGTAAATAAAAAGAAATCACTTAAAAACCGGTCGGTCCGGTCGCGTGAAATGGCGTCAGTAGGTTAATTGCAAAACTTGACCATCATCTTCAACGAGATGCGTCGGTCTCATCTTCCGTCACTTAAAACATTTTAATAACATTTTTTCTTGTTATTTTTTTATTATTATTATGATTTACTCTTAATAATGGAAAGCTGATGCTATATCTTTCATAAATCGAACGACTTCCGATGATTTATGCGGATCAATCCGCATATCCGAAAAGACCGATGGCAGAAGTCAAGGTCGACGTCATCGTGCAACCGGATATGAAATTTATATGATCGGTCAATTTACGATCAATTCACTTTCGTTTGGCTAAAAGATGTCGAATGGATATTGATTACCGGTTTTGAATGATCAAATCGCCAGATAAACAGACGACGAAAAAAAAAAAACGTTTTAGACAGAAAGGTCGAACAACTATAATAACCGAACCAATTGGACAAACTCACGGGATTTCTACGCCGTCATGTAAATTGATAGTACTAAGCAATAGGATAATTGGCAGATAATTACATATAACACCAAAGCAAACAATTGCCCGCTTGGAAATCGAGGAAAGAGGGGCACCCGATTCCATTCACCTCTAAAACGTATAGATTTTTTTTTACAAATATATTTTTTTTAATTTCGCTTCACGCGATTAAGATTTTAATAAATATAAATTGGTTATGACAGGGGAAATGTGCGCCGCCGCGCACTCACGAATCAATCGGCGAAGAAATTTTTACGCAATCCAATGTCAAGCGATTAAAATGCAATTTGTTATAGTTCGGGAGTACTTAACCATTCTTTTGTGGCGAACGTGAGGTATTCAATTCGTAATGAATTTATTTTGAGGAGAAATTGGTCAATAGACAGCCGGGTTTTCAATGTTGAGAGCAAGGACCGTGTGTGTGATGAGTGGAAGGTTTGTTTGATGGGAGAGGACGATAATGTGGATATTTTGCGGAGATTTCCCAGTTGGGGATTTAGAAAAGTGGGAGAGGTTGGAGGTCGGGGCTTTTGGGATAGTTGGGACGCATTTCAATTTAATCTTGGAAGCAAGTACTTGTTGACAGTAGGAGCAGCGTGAGGTCATGTACTTGTTAGGATTCAGGATCCACATACGACAATGTTTTGTAGTTTATTAGCATGGTTTGTCAAATTTATTTGAGTAATTTTTTAATTAAAAGTAAAGTTGAGATGTTGGAGAGTTTTATGAACACGCGGCTTTTAGGTAAAAATGGTAGGAATCGGGTTTTAGTAATGGGTAGGCCTTATTGGTAAAGTTGATATCTGAATGTGAAAACTTGGGCTATTTGTGTCATTTATTTCATTTATTTCATTTATACTAATTAATGATGATGTTCTTAACGAGCTGTATTTGACACATTGCTGCTTCTGCCCCGATAGTTAAGAGTGATCTTTAACCTCTGAAGAGGTGAGCCAATGGATAAAGATCAAGGATGAAGAGCTAAGTTATGGCACTACAGCTTATTACGATTTTCAGTTGTCCACTAACATTTATCTATTGGCTGGAAAAGCTTCTGCGTTTGGGAAAATGATCTTTTTCTTCTCGTCGCCCGCGGAGATTGGCGATCATCATGGCGAATCTAACTTTGGAGAAAGGGATACCGAATTTTGGCCGTACCAGTCTCTTAGATTCTTGAGCCAGGATATTTTTTTCCGACCTGGTCTACGACAGCCCTCAATCTTCCCTTCCATCACCAGCTACACAAGGCGGTTCTTTCCGTTACGAATAATATGGCCGAAATATTTAAACCTTCGACCCTTCGGAAAATGATCGTCGCAATATAATTCGATGACGCATCTTATTCTTTCAAAAGAATTTTTGAATAAAGTGAGTAGTCAGGACGTTAGGCTTAGTTGAATCTCTTGACGAGTACAGCTCTACTGGCTTCTTTGGGTGCCCTGCTCGCACACAAGCTTAGGCGATCATTCCGATGAACTCCTTGGATATTTCACGATCGGTGGCCATGCAGAGTGTTATTTTACTGTTAAGCCGGTCCGATTCCGGCTCAGGAGATATTCTGACGACCAAGTCTTCTTTTACCCTCGATCTTGCCCTGCACGATGGCCTGCAGCAGCCTGTTCTTGGGTCCCCGGAACATATGCCCAAGTTACTCCCAACTTCCTGCGTTTACGGTCGCAAGTAGTTCACGGTATAATTAAGTCGCATAGGCTTCGGCGGGCGGGGCATGTCGCGCGGGCTCCACCGACTCGGTATATACGACAGGTCCTTGACGGAAGGCCTACAAGTCCCAGGCCTCAAGGCAGACCGCGGCTTCGATGGGATGATAACGTTTCAATGGATGCGGGTCGGGTTGGAGTTCCTGATTGGAGAATTTCATGCCAGGACAGGTCCGCCTGGCGAACGATTTCGGATGTGGCAATAGGGCTTCAGGCCCTGTAAATGCCATAGTTAGTAGTAGTTCTTTGGTCATATGTTAAGTCCAGGATATTCAAAAGATTTTTCTGTAACGTTACATATCGAACTCTTCCAGACGGTTCATCATGGCAACTCTACTGGCTGATGACAGTAAACCATGCAATGACAGAACGGTCAAGGATGTCGGTATTGGTGCGCCAAATGGCCGACATTCTTTATTGTCTCTAGAAGCCTTCGGAGGAGAAAAACAATAAGTTGATGTTTCGTTTTGACTTTGATTCAATCCCCACCACTTTAAATTATCCTCTTAAATTTTCGAATAAAGTTATTTTCCGCTCTAGTCCACAATCCTTACTTCACTTGATACATCTAATGCCTTCGATCATCATCAAGATACACTTCCACCTATTGAATCCTCAAAATTACAATTAAATAATACCTCTTATACAATTCAATTCGTGAGAATTTTATAATTGAACTCTCATCTGATAACACCTTCCACAGTAGCCGGACAATAATAATGGATCATTGATTCCACATCACGACACTTCCAACTCTCCCAATAACTGCAATTTTATCCCAACCGTGAAAAATTTTTCACTGGGGGGACCTCTCATTTTAATAAACAATAAATAACCGTAATTAAGCTTTCGTGTCAGTCTAATGACAAAATCGAAACAAAAAAAAACGATCCTCCCGATTTTTTCTTAATTAATCAAACCCAAACCACTCGAGACAAGAATTAAGACGAGCTTGCATTACACGACGGTATAAGTGTTTAGTACATAAGAAATCTCAATCACAATAGAGCAAGAGAACAATCCTAACATCTATTTTAAATGTTATAAATATTAACAAATCATTATTTAAGTCAACAAATTATTCATAATTGAAAACAGTCTCCTGAGTACACGATAGCATTTCTTCATTCCCAAAGGTCGATCCGTTTTGTTTTATTCGTTTCTTCGATAGTTTATGTCTGGAAGGTTTATGAATTTAGCTGAATCATTCAATAGACCCGATCGCATTAGCCCAGAAGGGGCGATTTCACTAATTAATTCAATACCCGTGATTATTATTATTATTTCTGGGCACTTAAAATGTCATTCCCAGATTCTCTCCTCCGCACCTATTAAAACCCGTTTCCCAAGAGGTTTTATAATGGAAAAAGAAAAGGAGAGAGGATTAAAAAATTTAAAAACACACACGGAGTGATCTTATTCTGACAGCGCGAAGGTGTATCCCCCGTAGCTTGAATGATTGATTCAGGAGTTTATTACAACTTATTTTAGCGACCTTAGGGGTCCTTTTATATAAAGATTTTTATTTTTTTTTGAGAAAAATTGAATTAATAAAAAAAATCACCTGATAAAATGCTGATCAAGCTACTGTGCGCTCATTATCGTGGGCACGATTCTAATTATCAATCTGACTTATTAATCTTGAGTTTTATAAAAAAGTAAATTTTTTTAACTGGAGTCATTATATACCAGTTTGTTCCTAAAACGCTAGGCTATAAGTGTTGGTATAGATGAGTATGTTTATTTCCCTCAATCACGCGAGAAACGTATCATATATGATCAGAATGAAAAATCTCTCTAGTTGAAGATTAATCGAAAACATTGGCGTAGGTTTATGGTTTTTAGGGGGCCAAAGATATGTTCGATGTTTAGGATTTTTTTACTGTATGATTAGGGAGCTGCAGCAATCGTAGACAGCAAAATGAAGCCTTCGTTAAGACTGTTGCTCTTGAGTTTATAATCCGAGGGAAAAATCGGTGGCTCAAAAAAAATTTCAGTGTCAGCTTTTGAGCTGTGGCAGTTAGCAGACTGGCCGATTTAAGAAGAGATTTGTAAGTGGCAGATTGTAGGTTTATTATGTTGATCATCTGAGTTTGGATCTCTCATCACTAGCGGCAATGATATCAGCAGGGAGGTCGCTGCCCGGATACAGAGTAGAGATCGCTGTCTATTTGCTCTGGTCCATCTTTTCCGCAGCTGAGTGCTCTCGAGGCGAGCAAAGCCCACCGTATATATAATGCGCCCGATCGTCACTTATGGCTGTGAGACATGGAATTTGATCGTCCGCGCCCGAGAGAGGTTTTTGGTCTTCGAAAATAAGGTGTCTCCTCGAATATTGGGACCTAAGAGAGATTCGGTGACGGGGTTTCTGAGGAGGCGCTCGAGGGACAGCTGCTGATCGGTAATGTGATCAAGGCTTGTTGGCTTTAGTGGGCCGGGCACGTGGCAGACTGCGACTTCGGTCGGAAGATAACGTATCTAGAGATGCGGGTCGGTTAGGAGTTCCCGATTGGCGAGCCACCTGCCAAGAAAGGTTGGTGTGCGAAAATTTTTGCGATGAGGCGATAGGGCTACAGGCCCTGTAAAGCCATAATTGTAGTAGCTGCATGGCAAAAGGGGGTGGTGTGAAAAAGATCTGGAAGGTGAACGTAGCAAGCTGTTAGTTTGAGGCCTTGTACATCAATAAGGAGTGTTGGTAGCCTTGAGAAGCGGTGGCATGACGAAGTTTCGGGATTCTGATGGATGCAGAAAGCTGAAGAGATAGCAGCGTAATAAGCTTTAAGAAAGTTGTACGTTTTCAGGAATGGATGGCTAGAAAGAGGAAGTTAATCACACTGAACTCATGACAGCCTGGCACTCTTGAATGGCACAAGATAGTTTCGATAAAGTATTATCTATTACCTATTTTAGAATTCATAAAAAAATCCTATGAATATGGAACAGTGACAGTCTGGGGAAATATGGAACCTGATGAGTGAATTGTGACACTTGAAACCTAAGAAAAGGCTAAAACTATTAAACAGAATGAATTGGACTTAGACTCAATACAGATTGGATGACATTTGTAGTGTATAATGATCAGAGCAAAATAAAGATTAAAAAATGTTTACTGAAAATGTCGGGGGAGCTCCTCCTGTTTGAAGTTCAAATGAGGAGACAAGAAAAAATACCCAAGACTTAAGCTTGAACTCAGTTCGAATATTAAATGTAAGTGCGACTCGAATGAAAGCCAGATCCAAATTTTTTTACTTTGTAAAATGAAGCATGAAGATTGTTTTTTCCAAATCAGTTCTGAGATGAGTCTAGCTCTCAGCCTGATTTTTGGTGGTCTGACGCAGGGCCAATCATCGGAAGCCTGGAGCTGTCTCTTCCCGTTCCGCTAACATGTTCGTTCCAACCTTTTCGCACCTGTATCATCCTCCGAACTACGTTTTTCACATCAATCCTTGGCTCTATGTTGCTCCTCTGTCCTGCAGGTTGAAACTTGTTGTGCCCTGTAGCACTTTCTTGTCAGGTCTGCACATTAGTTTTATAGTAGCTTCTGTTGAATCTTCTTATACCTGCCGCTAAGTCAGTATTTGTCGGACGCATTTCTTGTATACTCCTGTCTTTGCTTCACGTAGACATCGATTTGGGGAGCAACTGGATACAACAGGAGCTTTTGAGGATTCAACTGTGTTTCTATTTTCAGCTGCTTCGCCCGGCTCGTGCTGACCTTTGCCTCCTGGTTTCTTTCCACGTATTCGCCTATGATTAAATGGGGCAGACGTTTTGCCAGGAAGGAAATACTAACACTTCCTGGCATTTTCATTTTCATGCGCCAATGATTAAAAAAATTAAGATATTCCCCACAACATCGTGATTTTATAAATTTTTAAAAATTCAATTGTTTATGATGATTTTTCAATTGTTTTCGATCTCGAATTTCATACTGACATGACTTCCAATATTGTAATTATGGCACCTTTTCCTTCCTCTTTTTCGTCTTATTTGAAAATTCATGACCCGGACTATTAGTATTTCAGGTTCTCAGGTTGTTTTGGGGAGATGTTTAGATCATGTATTAATTTTTTTTAAGTATCCGGCATTTTACTTTCATTTTCTTTCCAAATAAAAGATTTATGCTTTTATGATAATTGGTGTTATCTTTTTTCTTTTACTTTTTTTTTGATTGATTTAAGGCCTTGCCGTGATTTTTTTAACAACCCGGCCTAATTTTTTTTGTTCGTTTACGAGTGCACAGAAGACTTTTATGAGATGTCATTCGTTCAAGGATTTTTATTATTTTTTTTAAAAACTTGCCTGAGTCATCGTGGTTAAAAATTTTCTTAGGATTAATTTGGATTGTTTTAATGTTTTGCCGCTTTAATTGCGAGCAGGTGATTCAATATGGACACGAGGCACCAATAATAGCTGTAGTGTCACTGATTTGTCATGGGGAAAACTTTTTCACTGTACAAATTTATTGACATGAGTAAATGATTTTTACAAACTTTATTGGCACAATATAGTGATCACAAGATAGAAAAAACATTGTAACTGCCGCAATAAATAAGTTTTGATTGTCATTGCTGACAAGTATTGTCAACGTGAGTTGGAGCCAAAAGATGAATGGTTCAACTGAGTAGGATTCTCAAATCCGACGGGGCGTTAGTCAAGGCTTGAGCTGTTTCTAATCTCTTAAATGAGAATTAAATTCTATTTTTTTGGACTGCATATTGCAATGACATTGTTTCTTGACTTTTATTCGTGAGGGCTGGATTAGAATGAATGATCAATGAGAGTTTTATGGCCATGGCGACTAGCTTGGTAAAATAGTGGGATGATCTAAACTGGCTGTTGATGATGGTAAATAAGTTTGCGACTGAATCTAGTGAAGCTAATTGATTGCAGACTACTTAACAGAGGACAGTAGTTAAGAAAAGTTGTGGAAGACGTAGATAAAGTGATTCGTGGTAATAATTGGGACACTGGAATTTTTTATCTTCTATGCAGCGATGTAGAGTAGTGCTATTATTTCCCAAAATCCATTCATCTTTCTTTTAGTGCCACTAAAAAAAACCTCCTTCGGCTTTGTTTATGTTAGGCGAAAGTATGTCTCTCTTTTTGGCGTTAAATTGAATAAATAACAGATTCAACAAGTTGGAACTTGACACGAGTAAACGCACACGAATAATTTATAGGAAATACACTACTTAGAAGAATGTCAATTTAACGTGAGATCAATAAACTGAGTTTTCTCAAAGGAGTTAAAAAGTTTACAATTTTTTGTTAAATCTTGGGAAAGATGGAAATTTTGAACGATTGCGGGGTTGATGGTACGTTGCAAAAAAAAACCGCGTGGCTAAGCTTGCCACATTAAAGGATGTCTCAAGAATATTCTTGGGACGCAATCTGAGCGGCCTCTAGAGATTAAGCTACTAGGGATGACTGCTTTAAACACTCCAGTTTATTCTTTAAAATTATTGCATCGACTCACAAGGCTCAGGAAAATCTGAACGTAGTCCCGATAAGTCCGTCTTGCAATTTGATCATAAAAGCTCATAAGATTTTCTTATTTTAGAGTTTGATTTGTAATGTTTCTTTTTAGATGTTTTTATTTCTGATGATGGGCGGCTACGTGGAATGTAAATGCTCATAAAATAAGCAAATATATTGATATTTTCATGGACTGTGAAGGAGTGTTTTTCATTTAGATTTTAAATTGGTCCATGGTGCTCCAAAATAACATTAATAAATAAAAGTTCATCTGGGGGCCACAACTTGATAAAAAACTCTCAGCAACTACGCATCAACTTATGAAGATTCAAAAAACTCCTAATAGTCCAAAAAAATTTTTCATTGCCTGAAAGGGTAGAGTGCTATTGTCTTGCACTAAAAATAGAATGAAGCTTTTAAAGTTGCCGGCACATAATCATAGAAAACGGATTGTCAATTTTCACCAAAATTTCGAGCAATCTGAAACCGATTTCGTCTCGACAACACTGATGAATAAAGAAAATAACGATGATTAAATTTCGGAGGGTTTATCTGATTTGACTTTTTTTTAGCCAAAAGGAAAATACCAGTTACGCTTGCGCGAGCAAGCCTAGTTTTCAAAATTCCAAGACTACTGCACAATTACCCACAAAAAACTAAACTGACACAAGACTCCGGACAAAATTGATAGACACCCATCGTCTCAGGCTAACAGGTTGCTGACAGCTTAATTCAGAACCGTGCTACCACAAATTGTTATATCCGTAACATGTTCGAATAATTTGCAAAACGGTCTACCTCATTCATTTTCCTAAACAAATTACTCCATTTAATAATCTTTTTGCTTCAATTTGTTGTCCTATATTTATATTAAGAAAAAAAAGCAGTTTTTCGACTCGGGTCCGGTATCCTCAACACTGAACATACACAAACTAGTTTTATGACTTCTTTAACCTAATTAGATTCCAAGCACCCATACATTAACGACACTCACGCCGGATATAGGACCCTTAGCATATAAATTTTTTATTGATAAAATCCTCCTTGGAAACGACCTGGGCACTAAATTTTTTATTATACGTTGATCCTTTTTCGCCCGGGAAATTTTCTCGCAAAAATCTATAATCCATCCATTAATCATAAAATAAAACCCGGTAAGCTTCCGCCAGGGTAAAGTAATCCAATAAGGTGAATTAATATAAATCACACACACCAAATTTTTTTTTTTTAAACTTGAAAAAAAAAACCTCCGAAAAAAAATTAATTTTAATTAAACGGAACTAGTGGTAAATAAAAACCCGGATCCGAACCCGCAGACACGAAACTAAAGACTAGTTGAGTCTGGTAGTATCTCAAATGATGCAAAGGGGAGAAAGACTTTCACTAAAACATATCACATTTGCCTACCTGTCAAGATTCGTTAAAACTATGGACGGGATACTTGTCCGTTTGTTAATGACACTTTAAAACGTTGAAGCACGTATGTGAGAATGTTATGTTTAACCGGTGAGGATTTCCTATAATTTAATTTTAATCATCGGACCATGTTGGTGGATTTCGAGTATCCTGTTTCTAAGGTTTTATTAGTGGCCATTCATGTATGGTCGAATTACCTTGGTTTTTTTTTTTTTTGTATACACGCACTCGTAATGAAATCATTATTACCTTATTAATTTGAATTTAGTTCAGTTTACGATTCTTATTCGAAATCGAAAACTATTTTTATTGTTAATAAATATAAAAAATTTTCCGCCGATTAATTTATCATATCTTAACGTCGTTTATGTTTGTTTTCTCTTGATATTTTTTTTTTCAAGTTTGAAGAGAATGTGTGGAGTTATTTTTTCTGTTTTAATAGGCCTAATTTATTGCTAGTATCTATAAAGGGCAAAAGAGTCCGGGTGTAATTGGTTTCAGTTTCTTGAATAGTTGGGGGATCTGGAATCTGGAGCTAGTCAACGGGCAGGGGCGCCATTGACTAGCTCCAGATTCCAGATCTGGCAAGGGTTCCAGCTCGGGGTTACGAGTTAGTGAAGGGGGAGAGCTTCACGAATATCGGCTTGAGGCTGAAGATCATGAAAGTCGGATAGACTCAAGACCGGACAGTGGGAGGCGGAGCTAAAACAGGCTCCCGTACTGCGTTAAGGGTAGAAATCCTGACGGAAAATCCGACTGGTCGAGAAGCTGTGAGCTGGCAGCCCCAGAACTAGTCTTACCCAGCTGCAGACTGGTGCTCTGCAATGGGGAAGACTTTTGGGGGAGCTTTTGTTAAGATAATATGCGATTTCTTCCATTACTTTATCTTCGTCAACGTTTTTCATATGGATGGCGGTTTTTTGAATGAATGTTGAAGCTTTTACTTTATCTTCAGAATCCATATATTCATCTTTTAGAAAAATCTTAAGAGAAGAACACCGGACGGATTTATTTACATTTTAAAATATCGTTCAAGCCGAAACAGACTGCGGAAAAAAAGCCTGATCCGTGATGGAAGAAGAAAAAGAAGCTGCAGAAGGTCGGAAGACCTAGTGAAAAATTTTAAAAATAATTGTTCAGGAAAAATTATTTTCATTTATTGGAGTTGAACTTAATTTTTTAAAGTTACTTTCTTCGACAGATTTTTATTGTTGGCCGAATTCTTATTTTGCATCTATAAGATAAAAAAAATTTAAATGAGCTTTGGGCTCCTTTTAGTTGGCTAGGCAATCACAATACATGGACGTGTGAGCCCCTGTCGAAATTGGGTCGAGATGGAAATGCTGATTTAGCTATAGGGAAATCCCCGAATGGCCTTTATTGATCCCCGATTACTTTGACGAATGCAACTATAGACGTGTCCGCGCATGCGCCGTCAGCTTAGTCAGTACCTTGCTAGATGAGGTAAAGCGCCTTGCGCCATTGGGCATTCAGTACAGGATTTAATCAGTCACGGCTGAGTCGTCATCTGAGATGAAATCAGAGAAGTGTTGTAAACAGCCAAAAACGAGATCTAAGTATCTGCCAACACCGCATCTCTTTTTTCACTCTGAATGAACCTATTTTTTCGATAAAAATTCTAAAGGCTGACCAAAGTCGGAAAACACCCTTCATAAACCGCTGCAGGATCCGGTCATCCTATAGGGCGTTAATGCATAAAAGAGAAACTGCCGCTCGGTAAGAAACCAAGGTCCCATAAGACGCCCCAGAATAAAAACAGTCGGTTATAAAGGCTAGCACCGAACAACTCGTCGGAGACAGAGAGTCGAAGTCCCGAGACTGGCAGAACCGACGTTACCGGGTAAAAGCCGATCCATATTGCTTTAACGTCGAAGTAGCCAACGATGCCAGCAGAATTTGGATGGAAAGAAGCGGAATGCCTTGTTTGATTAACGCCGACCGGACAAACGTGCGACTAAGAGCCGGAGCGTCCGGCAATGCGGATGACGTTCGAACCCAAAATTCAGACCAATTGCAATTTCCAAAAAATGTCAGCAACAGTGGGCTGCAGTTGAAAACCTGGACCGGCTTGTTTCTTCGGTCGCTCAGAGACGCGGCTGCCTTTTTCCTGTTTTTTATATTTTGCATAAAATGCTGCTTTACTTCTCAAAGGTATCCCTGAAGGCATCTTTTGTTTTTCGTACATAAATCAAATGGGATCACCTTAGGAGGGAATTTTTTATTATTTTGTGTTTTTTAAGGAAAATATATGGAGAAAAAAATTTGTTGTGAGCGGTATTTTTGAAGATACCAAAGTTAATAGTTTAACGATTAAACGTTGTTTACGCCATTAAATATCTAATGAGCTAATAAAATATTTTTTTACATGTAAAAAACTGGTTTTTAAAAAGCGGAACGAATTCTTAGATCTTTTTTATTGTTTTCTTTTAAAGAGACGAAGGCTAATTTTCGGACTCTTACGGAATTTGCTAAGCAAAATTTAATTCTAAAGTGGTTATGGAGATCTAAGGCTTTTGGGCAAAAATATTTGGCAATCAGAGCGAAAGGACGAATATGCAAGAGTAGGGCTTCCTAATTTCGCGTCCGAAGAGAGTGGAGTCTGGCATTAGGTTTGCTATTGAGCAAATCTGGCTTAGCCTTCATTTTTTTGGGGGGTTCGGCTCACCAAAAAAATTTTCGTACAAATTCCGGGCTTTTAAGACGACAATTGCATAAGTATTATTTTCTTCGTTATATAAATTATGCATTAAACCTAATAGTGCAGAACCGTCGCAAAATTTTTTTAAACTTTCCTCCCCTTTACAAAACCAAACGATATCGACTGGATCGATTTGAAAGAAACATTCCAATACATTTAACTCCAGGCGGATCAGACAAAGACAAAAACTTAAATCAAAAATAATATTTTAAAGAAAAAGTAAAAAGTCGCAATATAAATTACATCCGGACCGTGAATTTACAACTAATAATAATAGATCAAGCCCCCAAGACTAGGAACTTCTACATATCGATTAAAAAATAAATCACGATCTATTAAATACTCTTTGACAGCCAATCCGTGAATGAGAGATTAAACATCAGCGTGGTTGTAATTTTAACCTAATCAATATTTTTGCCCCGATACCACCTACCAATCAGAACATGAAAGTAAAATGATGTTAGCTAAAGAAAACATAAAAAGAAATTAAGACGATAACCAAACAAGATCGGAGCTTAAGTGGGGGAGAGAAGTGTTGGGCAGCGCGACAGGAAAGATACACAAAAAATGATAAATCGCTTAAAATTGACAGTTAATCCGTGGAAAGTCGATGCCCATAAAGTCTCGGGAAAGACCTGCCCACGCCTTTGCGTCGTGCGACTGGATTTTCACGGGCCTCTTCTCGTTGAAAGTTTCAATATCACGAAAAAAGATCGAAAACAACTGATGATATCTTATCAAATGACAGATAGTAGACACGCCCGACTGCAACACCGATCACGTACCTGACAGACCTGTTTAGTATATGCTTAAATTTAACGCTCAGAAGAGCGTACGTACCTTGAGGGGTTGCAAATTAACGTTAAAATCTTTACAATTTTTTTTCCTCATCCTCATCCTTAAAGCGTTACTTTATTTGGTTGATTTTTTTTAAAAAGTGAGCTGCCCCTTTTTTTGGCGGTAGCGAAAAAAATTATAATGAAATGAGATGTTTTCATTGAAAGCTTGATTTAGAGTTAATAAGTTTTGTACACATGTTCTATTTAAAAAGGGTTTTTCGTTCGCGTAGATATTAATCATTTTTTTGCATTTTAATGAATGAATTTTAAATGGAATTTTGTTAAATGTTTTTTTTGGAAGATTTGATCGAGAAATGCGATAATTTGTTAAGGTTGTATGTAAACGCGGTGATGATATAATCGTTTGTGAGAAGAATTTTGTTTAAGTATTATAGTGAGCTTGTATTATTTAAATGAGCGGAAAAATTAGAGAAAAGAAAAGATAAGTTGCGAAAATTAGGCGGGTTGGTATGCAAATTGGTTAGGACTCTGGAAATGAAGAATAGAGCTCCTAGTCCGCTACGCTTCCTTCCAACTGAGAGGTGCAACCCTGCGCCGACCAAATTTTTTCGGCCTCGGCTAACTGTCAAAGTTATTTCTTTGGCGGCGGCTTTTCGAATGTTAAATCTGTTGACGGTCATGGTTGGGTTAATTTTTTAATTTTAGCCGGTGGTGGCGACTCGAGCTAGAAACATTTCAGTTCTTAACACAGATTCATCCATCTTGACCAATTCACAATCCTCGTCTTTAGGAGCTCTGGGCCCATAACCTAGGTTTAAAAATGCAAAAATATATTTTAGAGAATTACATTCAAGTTTACATTTTGACAACAATCAGATGATATTTATTTTTTATTATACATCAGTGCTGCCAATCTAATGAGCGAAGAATCAACTATTTTACAGGCGGCTCGAGCTAGAAAAAATTTGGGTCTCAGCACAGGCAAGTTTCAAGTTAATGAATTTTTTGTTTGAGAAATTTGAGCTTGAGTTTATTTTGCTGCTCCTGAAAAGCGAAAACTCACATAGGTCCGATTTCTTTTCACTTAATGAGGAAAATTGACCGCTACGCGGCATTGATTCAAGTGTTACTTAAGCATAAAAATGACCATTTTTGACACCCTCCCCCCCCGTTGTAAGCAAAAATAAACATGAGCTGTACCCCCCTCTAACTATTGCGTAAGATTTTGAAGACCCCCCCCCCCCCCCCCCCCCCCGAAATCGAACTTTAAATTTTGTAAACCTTACAATTATGCTAAAATTATATTTTTTTGGGCGGGAAAAATCAAAAATTTTTATCAATTTTTGAAGAATCATTTTTGCAAAGAGCAAAAATGCTTACGTAAGATTGGCCAAGCTCCCCTCCTCCCTCTTGTAAGACAAAATAAGCATTTTGATCACCCCCTCCCCTCCCTAACATGCTTACGTAATACTTAAACGGCCCCTGAGCCGCCGCCGCCAAAACAATGGCAAAACTCTCAATTCAGATATCAGTGTCGAACATACTACTTTCAAAAAATCAGCGCTTGGCCAGAGTTTCGGCTGCAATGGGCCACCAAAAACAACCAGCACACTGTGGCGCCCAATCTTCCTCATTAAAGGCAAATTTTTACTAGTATTTTAAAAATGAATTTTCAAACTGCATAGCTATTAAGTTCGGCAGCGGTGGTGGCGGCACCTGAAATAAGGTTACCACACGGCCGATGGCCGGTGGCACTGGCGGCGCCGCAAAAATTTTTCCAAGAGTTCAGTTGTAGCGCGAATGAAGATTGAAAAGTGGTCGGCGATGCGGCTCAACTCGGTTCTTCTCAGTGGGTGCTCAGAGCTAAAACACCTCCTTGCAGCTGGCAGGGCAAACACCTCCTTGCTACTTTACTCCTAAGGCGCTCTAAGAGTATTTCCTGACTGAAGGCGGGAGTAACTCTAGTATGCCTGCTGGTTAATGTTCCTGCTACCTTGATGTGTGATGCTCTAAAATAGTTGCCAGAGCCAGCTGAAAGTTAAATGTGGCACTGATTTATATCAAGATTTTTCTCGTTCTTCTCAGTTCACTGACCTTAAGCCTGTATTTTTAGTCAACCGAAAGCTTAAGCTTGCGTTCCTAGAATTTTCAGGGAAACTCTTCCCAATTTAAATCGCATGTCTAAAATCGAATTTTTTGACCCCGAAACTCTTAAATCTTCTTCTAGCAGCCCAATCCCATGAAAAAAAAAAGATTACAACGATAATGTAACTCATGTCCCTAATTGTTTGTAAAACGTAGCGAATTTCACGATATTTGCCCATATTTAAACACTGCTCTTGTTCATTCAGTTGTTTGCATTAAATATTTAATCAGATTTTAATGAAACTCTTAGCAAATATCAAATCCAAATCCCATTGAACTAATTGTTCTGTTGAAATCGGTTAAACACTTTTTTGTTCTTTTATAAATTACAATTTTTTTAAATAAACTCCTTTCTGTTAATACTTACGAAAATTTAATAAATAAAAAAAAAAAAAAACGAAAACTACATAAATAATTTTTTTTCATCAATACATTGCCTGAAGTTTCTCAGGCATATCGTTAAGATACCAATTCATGTTTTTAAAGGCGCCGTATTGGCATAATAATTTTTTTCATTTTTTTTAAAGAAAAAAATCGAATCAGTGTTCAATCCTATTTTTTTGTCTTGTCCCAGGTAAGCAAAGTTCAATACTTAAAAGCTACTTATTAGGATGAATCGAGGCTGAAATAAAAGGTATAGACTGAGGGCTCTAAAGGACCTACCAGGTCTAACTAGTTGAAATCAGTATTATTACCATCTATCAATTAAAGGAATCGAGTTAAATAGTGAAGCAAAACCAAACAAGAATAAGGTACGCCCTCGAGGTTTGTTCAAAATTTAAGATACGATTGTTTGCTTGGATATCAAGCATGTTACTCCAGCACTGCGAATTTGTTTTACAAAATTAATTTTTTTTCTTATTATTTTTGGAATTGGACTTTTGAAACTTTAAAGGTGGGAAAGTTAAGGGTTTCATAGCGGTTTGTTTTGATCTTGAAGACCCCTTTTAAGGGAGTTTTCAAGTTGTGTATCTTGGAACTTGAAATCATAGATCATGGAATTTTATTTGTTGTTTTTTCCTTATAAAGTTACATGGAAATCGATTGCAGTTTTTTTTTTGTTTTGGAGTTCCGGAGAAATCTAATAAGCGGTTTCGGGTTTTGTGAAGAGAATTAAGCGGGCTGGAATAAAATTAACATGCGACTTTTTGTCTTTGCTCGGGAGAGTTTCGAGATATATTTTCATCTGAAATCTTTGTGATACTCTCCGCTTGTCACTTAGTACGAATTAGGAATCATATTGAAGGGAACGCCATTTAAATGGCAAATGGGGATTTCGTTCATTTATGGGAGGTTGCATTAATTTTGAATGGATTTGAATTTTAATGATTTTGGTGGAATATATTTGGAAAGGGATTGGGACGAATGTTGCTTTGATTACTTTATGGTTCAGGGTTTTGTTTTTTTTAAATTTTTTCGATGGAGAAAAGAAAAAGCTGGAGATGGAAAAATGCTACAGATTTCGAGTCGCATCGAACTCGATGACCGAGATGGACGAATTTTGACGATCCGCTGGAGCCAGCTAACCAGCTGGAAGTATGTGAGAAGGATTGGCCATGTCGTATGAAGTTTAAATTACCATTACGTTTCCTCCAGGGAAAGAATGAATGTAAGTCGACGCGTAGCTATATAGCACAGCAATGTTGCTACAAAGTTCTCTGATGACATCTTCTTTTCGACACTCTACATTCGATTCAATTAAATTTTTTTTTAACTTTTTTAATGTCGAATGTTCTGAAAACTTCATAATAAATAACCATTTCTTATAATGATAGCTGACTTTAAAGTCGTGCATTGCATTTGGACTAATTCCTTTGTCTCGTAGATACGGTGTTCGGGAAGGGTGCGTTTGAGCTGAGGGGACTTCGAGGGAGAGTCAGTGGCTTTTAAGACACTGGTGGTACCGCCGAACGTTTAGCTGTTGGATTGAATGAGTAAAGAGGAGGATATGTTCTAACTGCGGAATTAAGAAGCGAGCACAGCATTTTCGCAGTCTTCAGCTTCTTCTACACATTCTCTAAGATTTTCGAATAGGCTGGAGATCAAAATCATTGCTTAAGAAAAGGGGTTTTACCCGATGACGTAGTTCGTCGTTGCGGAATGGCTGTTTTTCTTTAAATCGTTCATAATTTAATTACAATGACAAGAATTGAAATTCTGCAACTTAAAAGTACTAGCTTATCAGCCATTCCGTATATAATCGGACATCGTCGAAAATCGTAAAATTGCTTTAAAAAGGTTTAAAAAACTTTTTTAAAATAAGAAAACCTGATGAGTATATGTAATTAGTTAAAATACAACTTTTAAGACCTCGTCTGCAAAATTCGGATCATTTTTGCGAAAATTAGAACGAATTTTCACTTTTTGCCTCTTTTTCGAACCCAAAGAGAGTCAACTTTAGAGTACTTTTTCAACCTTTTCCCTGTAAGATTTTTTTCTGAAAATTTGTAAGATATTAAAGTAATACTTTTATTTTCGTACATCAAGCCTGAAATTAAAATTAACATTTTCGTTTTCGAGATATTTGGCGGGAAGTTTTCTTTGCAATCAAACTATAAACAATTTTAAGGAAAACAGTCATTCCGCAACGACGGACTACGTCATCAGGTAGAGCCTCCTCTTAAGAGGAGAGCACAGCATTTTCGCAGTTTCGATACCTTTTACTCCAAGCACGATGCTGATTACTTTTGTCAGTTGCGTAAGAAAGAATTGCTGTGTTAAAATAATTAGTAACGTCATTCACCGTTGACAGGGGACTTTGTGCCACCTTCCTTTTGGGAGCTTTAATCATCCAGAAGCAAAATCCGCTGAAAAAACGGTGGCACAAAGTCTCCCCTTGTTTATGGCATGGAATTTAGTATTTATAATTGCTGCAGACTCCCTTTCTCGAGCGAAAGATTGCCAAAGTCTTGAAGCCTTGCAAATTCATCATATTTTATTTATTCGAGCTTAATAAAAAAATTGTTGTCGATTAGTTCTGTATGATTTATCTCGTTTGAAAATCAGTTGGAGCATAAAGCTATTAGTCTACGTTCAAACGGGGTGCCCTTCTCTCTAATCCTCTAGTAGAGTGCTGACCGTGATCTGAACGTTGGGGCCCAAACATAAATGACTATATCCGCCAGATGATGTGATTCTCAATATTATTCACGACTCCAGCAGAATTTGCAACAAAGTTTTTGAAAGAAAATTTACCTAGAAAATACATCCCAATAAATCTATTGATCCCATAGTTTCCGATTCCCTAGTGAAAATCTACAATTGGCACTTATTCGATATCGATATTCTCAAATCTGTCGATTTGAGAAGAACGACATTCGAGGAACTGACAGGAAATGTGTAATTATCTTTTTATGCACCAGAACCAACTGCACATGCGCATAAAAATATGAAAATCAAGTGCTACATCATTATGAATGTTTAACATCCTACGCGCCATCATTTAGGAATTGGTAGCGATTTGTAATCGTTTAATGAAGACGTAAGACTGAAAAAAAAACCGATGGAAAATTATGATCCATATACAGGGTGCTACAAAAAAAAAACAAGATTCACCGCAAACCGGGAAAAAACTAAGATTTCTGGTAAATGAAAACTAAACGGGAAAACTGGTTTTAATACCATGCGATTTAAATAAGTTCGTCGGGCGTATTATTAGTGTTTTCACTCTGTGTGAGATTGACCAATTTCAGATTGTTTTAATTTATTGCCGCAATATTGACTCACTTGCCCAAGCCGTGATTTGGTTTAGTAATGAAGTGGAATTCATCAGGGTCATAAACCGTCCCGTCGTCTTCGGTTCAAAAGAAATTTAAAATCGGAAGTAAACAAAAGACCAAGATTAATAGATGTGTTGTTTTTTTTTGCCCAGTGGTCGGCAAGAATGTTCCATGTGTGGTCATCTGTTTAACAGTCAGTGTGTATACCCGTCATGCTCGGACAACCATTTCTTCATCTCCTTTTCTCTTCTTTTAGCATTTAATTACCTTTCTCGATGGAAATGCATGGACGGTTTAAATCGCATCCGGCATTTTGTTTTTATTTTTTTGAGTTTTTTCCCCGTAGAGGTGCGTGATGGTTTCGTATCTGCCCCTTTCTGTTATAATTTTGGACAGAACAAGATATTAACGCTAATAAATTTGTTTTAATGTATATAATTAGGCTCTTAATAAATGGCTTAATTTGATCGTGAAGAGATCGTGTTTATTAAAAAAATTTGATTTTTATAGGCTTATAAATAATAGGCGAGATGACTATGGCTGCCGGTCAGGTTGGTAGGAACTATCAAGCTTCTGAGGCTTGTTTTGTTAGTTTTCTCTTGTGAGGTAAAATTTAATGTGTTATAAAATTATGTAGGTAGTATAAAAAGCGCTAATTAGGTAGTTCGAAAAAACGAAAAGTATCGACGGAGTTGGGCTATGCAAAGTAGCCTTAGGATACTTTGAGAAAAGATTTTATTTTTGGTAATTTGAAGATGCGTTAATGTCGACATCATCGCCCTATGGTTATCTATTCCTATCGGCTGAATTAAGAAAAGAGTTATGTTTTCCTGGGTCGATTAGGCTCTGGTCTTTATTTTGAGGTGTAGGATACGAATAGAGAGGTGGATCTTTGTCTTTATTTCCCGTATTGTAATGTAAAGTTAAGTTTTATTACAGACTATTAATTAATTATGTCATCGGTAATAGAAATCATTTTGTGATTAATAGTAGCATGAAGTTCTAAAAAAGCAAACTCCCGTAATCTTCTTATAACACGCTCTATGTGAATCCAAAAGGGTGCAAATAAACGGCAAACATGTTAACATGCCAACATGTTATGGCGAGCTAACATGTTTGCAAACATTTTAGCGAACATGTATTTGCACCTTAAGGCAGCTATTCGTTTTGTGAAGAGTACTTCTTCTTCTGTCGATGAATGAAGGAATGACTGATGCGCATTTCGGGCTCACCATAAAATTGAGCAGTCCACTACAGGCAAGGTTTAAATAATAAACACTGAAAATTTTCCATTCCTCCTCCTTCCTGGAGTAAAATTAACAAGTACTTTTTGAAGTGGATATTCTTATGGATTGAGATCTGCTAACCCGGTGTTAACACGCAAAATTTAATAGCAAAATATTATACAGTATAAAAATGGTTATATTTACCAGTATGAGTTTTTGTGGCTGTTAACACGGGCCCTTTTTAAAAAAGGGCCGAAAAAAAATTAAAAATTGGAAAGGGCCGAAAATGAAAAGGGTCGAAAATAAAAAAGGCCGAAAATGAAAAGGGTCGAAAATAAAAAAGGCCGAAAATGAAAAGGGTCGAAAATAAAAAAGGCCGAAAATGAAAAGGGTCGAAAATAAAAAAGGCCGAAAAAAAATTAAAAAATTGAAAAGGGCCGAAAATGAAAAGGGCCGAAAATGAAAAGGGCCGAAAATGAAAAGGGCCGAAAATGAAAAGGGTCGAAAATAAAAAGGGTCAAAAATAAAAAGGGCCGAAAAAAAATTAAAAAATTAAAAAGGGTCGAAAATAAAAAGGGCCGAAAAAAATTAAAAAATTGAAAAGGGCTGAAAATAAAAAGGGTCGAAAATGAAAAGGGCCGAAGAAAATTAAAAAATTGGAAAGGGCCGAAAATGAAAAGGGCCGAAGAAAATTAAAAAATTGGAAAGGGCCGAAAATGAAAAGGGCCGAAGAAAATTAAAAAATTGGAAAGGGCCGAAAATGAAAAGGGCCGAAGAAAATTAAAAAATTGGGAAGGGCCGAAAATGAAAAGGGCCTGTAAAAATAAATAGAATTAAAAATCTGCCAACAAAATAATCAACAAAGCAAAAACTCTCAATCTAATAGAAATCACTTACAGAGCTATTTTGTATTAAAGAGAAACTAACTAAGTATACAGCGACATTTTACTGTTTGCTTTACGCCTGAATTCACGATCCCCCAAATGAACTTGAAAATCAAACATTTCATTCTATTAACCTTACGTCTTTCCTAAACTCGACGTGCATAATCTTCCTCAACCATATCTTAATTTCCTTCCTTCCCTCAAATTCTCGGAATCACTTTCAATTATACGTCCGACCCTAAACATGACACACTGAAACTTCCCAAGTTCTTCGACTCCTTGCATAACCTCATGCGATCTCAAAAAAAAAAGACAAACAAGCCTACATTAAACGAAATCGTTTCCAAGATGTCATCAAAAGCGTTTTCTTTATTTCAATTCTTCTCACCCGGGTACCGATTACACAATACAAAAAAAAAATCCCATACAAGGTCGAGAGCACTCGAAAATCCTCAAGCTCTCGCACTTGAAATTACAAAAAATAAATAAAAAGACCGTTACATAGGAAGTTCTTGGGGAGACAACGTAGAAAACGACACAAGTACCGACTGACAATTTTTTATAATTTTTTTTTAAAAAGCGATTTCCATATGTTGTTTACATTGACAGGAGAGAATGTAAAAACCCAGCACCGTGTCTAGCATTGAAAATCGGCATGTAATCGACATCCATCCATTCTTCATTTCGTAATCTTTATTACGATCGCGATCCTATGTTTTACGATTCAAGTAAAATGGCACCTAAAAGTAAAAAACCACTTGTTCAATTTTTTTTTTAAAAATATCTTTTCATCTAAACTAGTGATTTATTTGTAGAAAACAAAAAAGGTGGGACTTGTACGGTAACTACTCAATGGGAAGATATTCAAAGTCGAAGCCGTATTAAATCTGGTACCGGATTCGATGGAATGAGAATATGGCGAATACAATTAAAAAAAGAAAGGAAAATTTCCCCTTCCCCCAAAAAAATTAAATCGCTCCGAATTAAATGAATTTTTCAAACGGGTATGTCCGGTCCAGCCGGGTTGAGTTATAGTTATGCCGATTAGGTTGTCGTCGTTTCTCTTATAATCCCGTATGCACAATGCTATTCTAAAGGGATTTGGTAACTCTCGCAAGATAAATGCTCGATATTAAATCATAAATCATGATAATGAGATATCAATTATATCGGGGAAACATTCGCTTTGATGTTTTGGGCCGAAAAAAATGTATAGTAATTTCAGGTGTAACGTTTCAATCTTGATCGAGACCGCACAGTGCGGCTGACGGAGAGTGAAATTCGATACGGGGAAAATAAAAATAAAAATCCACGCGAGTTGAAAAATTATCCTGACATGTTGAAATGCTCACGATGCAACCGTTTAAAATACACAAAGCTTCCACTTTGAAAAATATCCATAAAATTAATTAAAGTCCGATCTCGGATCTGAGTTATTTTTTTTATCAAGATTAATCGCGTATTTACAATATGGCAGTTTCGGTCGATCCTGATTATTTCTGTGAAAATTTACCATTAAAAAACGAAGTTAATTGTTTTGGGCTGGAATGTAGCCAAAGCAGTACTTTTCATATTATAGACCAACATGTCACGGTCGTTAATTAGATGTCAAGATGTAATTTTTTTTGACCAAAACATGGCGCCGTTTGGATTATCGTTTTGAAATGACCAAAGATATAAAATCGCCATAATCGCCGACCAGAATCGCCTTTTCGTGTTCGAAAATCGTGTCCTGCGGTGTATCCTAGGCCCAATATGGGACCCCGCGCTCGGTCGGCCGCGACAACGTAGCAACCGCTATATCCGAAACCTCACTGAGCAGTCGTGGATAACGAGCGTCGTGAAATCGCGGCGGCTGCAGTGGGCAGGTCATGTGGTGCGAGCGCTGGCAGAGCGGGCTGTGCGACCGACGGGGCGGCCTAATAAACGGTGGTCGGACAACGTAAGGGAGGATGCCCAACGCTTGGGGGTAGGAGATTGGCAAAGGGTTGCTCTCAATCGAGTCGAATGGAAGGCGGCGGTAACTGCGGCAGTAGGACTCCCAAGTCCTGTAGTGCCATCAGTTAGTAAGTAAAGGTAGGAAAAATTAAGAATATTGAGAGGATTTAGATCATTTTGTTTGAATTCAGAGGCGTAGGACTAGTGAAGTCAGGGATGCGATCATCAGCTGCAAGATTGTCTGAAAGCGGAATGTTCCTTCGGCTGAAAACGAACTGGTCCGCAGACATAATTTTGCGACCTCAGTATTTGAGGGTTCTGTCTTCAATGCCCAGGTTGACCCCAGCTAGCCATATAGTCTTGGTGTCAACCTGCGCAGTGGAGATGGAACCATCTAATATTGAGGTCGCGATTCCTTTTGCTCAATGAATTTGCTTAGCAGTATTTTTTCTAAACCCGTAGATAAAAATTACAAGTCCTCAAATTGCTCCTTCGTTAGTCCCGTGTAATTTTGGAAATCTCTTTCTGATATGGCTTGAATATTGTCAAAAAGAGACTCTGGCGGCGGCCTCGCCATTTCTGCCGTTAGGTGTTTGACTCTCTGCATAAAATTCAGGATATCTCTTCCCGGGATAAGGTAATGTTTCCGATTAAATCTCAGCAGCGGGTACAAGGCCGGCAAGGCCTTCTTCGTCGAGATGGCCACGACAAAACTTTGTCGCGGCAGGCACAAAGATGGCGCAGTCATTAAAAATCTTTGATGGTAGTACCTTTCATATTATCAACCAACATGTCACGGTCGTTAAATTAGATGTCAAGATGTAATTTTTTTTACAAAAACATGGCGCTGTTTGAATAGTTGTTTTGAAATGACCAAAGGTAGGAAAAATAAGAATATTGAGAGGATACATATACCTTTTGAACGTAAATATTGCGATGTTTGCTCCCAAAATGGATTTCCTTTTAACGAGTACTTTGATTTGTTACAGATCGTAGCCCTTAGAATTATTTTATTTTCTTTTTCCGTGTCATTTGGTTTGAATTCAGAGGCGTAAAACTAGTGAGATCAGGGATGAGATCATCATCTGCAAGATTGTCTGAAAGCGGAGTGTTCCTTCGGCTGAAAACGAGCTGGTCCGCAGACATAATTTTGCGACCTCAGTATTTAAGGGTTCTGTCTTCAATGCCCAGGTTGACCCCAGCTAGCCATATAGTCTTGGTGTCAACCTGCGCAGTGGAGATGGAACCATCTAATATTGAGGTCGCGATTCCTTTTGCTCAATGAATTTGCTTAGCAGTATTTTTTCTAAACCCGTAGATAAAAATTACAAGTCCTCAAATTGCTCCTTCGTTAGTCCCGTGTAATTTTGGAAATCTCTTTCTGATATGGCTTGAATATTGTCAAAAAGAGACTCTGGCGGCGGCCTCGCCATTTCTGCCGTTAGGTGTTTGACTCTCTGCATAAAATTCAGGATATCTCTTCCCGGGATAAGGTAATGTTTCCGATTAAATCTCAGCAGCGGGTACAAGGCCGGCAAGGCCTTCTTCGTCGAGATGGCCACGACAAAACTTTGTCGCGGCAGGCACAAAGATGGCGCAGTCATTAAAAATCTTTGATGGTAGTACCTTTCATATTATCAACCAACATGTCACGGTCGTTAAATTAGATGTCAAGATGTAATTTTTTTTACAAAAACATGGCGCTGTTTGAATAGTTGTTTTGAAATGACCAAAGGTAGGAAAAATAAGAATATTGAGAGGATACATATACCTTTTGAACGTAAATATTGCGATGTTTGCTCCCAAAATGGATTTCCTTTTAACGAGTACTTTGATTTGTTACAGATCGTAGCCCTTAGAATTATTTTATTTTCTTTTTCCGTGTCATTTGGTTTGAATTCAGAGGCGTAAAACTAGTGAGATCAGGGATGAGATCATCATCTGCAAGATTGTCTGAAAGCGGAGTGTTCCTTCGGCTGAAAACGAGCTGGTCCGCAGACATAATTTTGCGACCTCAGTATTTAAGGGTTCTGTCTTCAATGCCCAGGTTGACCCCAGCTAGCCATATAGTCTTGGTGTCAACCTGCGCAGTGGAGATGGAACCATCTAATATTGAGGTCGCGATTTCTTTTGCTCATTGAGTTTGCTTAGCAGTATTTTTTCTAAACCCGTCGATAAAAGTAAACTATTCCTCAAATTGCTCCTTCAAAAAATCGGGGTTCATTCTGACCGTAGAGATCACCGATTCCAAGGGTAGCACCAAAACAATACGAAAGTCGGCAAAATAAGGAACACCCTAGTTTACGGGTTTTATTGATTATGAGAAGATCGTGCTCAGCACTGCCAGTCCCTTGTGTGCCATCAAAAGGATTGGCCTCAGCAATCGTGATGTCGGGGTTATTGCCAATTTTTATTGGAATCAAAGAGATAGTTTTTAGGTCGAAAATGCGTTGCTGGCGGAAATTGGCAGGGAGCGTGGGGTTCATCAAGACTGGTGCTCTAGTCTCAACTACTTAGCTTCTACTCCACTTCTTATTATATTCAGGTTTGGCGCACCTGCCCTTGACGAGCTCAGATTCCTTCTGACCCGGGAGGTAGCAATCCTGGTAAGGAATATGGTAGGGGTAGCAGTACTATTAGTACTGGCTTGAGGCTGAAGACGGTAAAGTCGGCTAGGCTTAAGTCCAGAAAGCAGGAGGCTGAGTCGAGGACTGACGGTATGGCTCTTGTGCTGCGATGCGGAAGGTGTTTGAAAGCCACCGCATTAAGGTCTCTAGTATAACCATTATTGCCGAGGGTTTGCTGAGCAAGACCCAAGTCAGTTCATCCGGCTAGGGTCTCTTGCACGGCTCAATAAGCTCTCTAACCATGATGGTCGCCAATTTCCGTCTCGGGGAGGCATTGTAAGAAGAACAAGAAGAAACTGAAATCGGGTTGCCATTCTATAAAAAATGGCGTTTCCGCTTTTCAGTTTTGATGAGACAAATAATGGTAACCTCGCGAAGATTGCCTCTCTACGAGCTATTCAGGTCAGTCGTTCTGGGCGCCATCCGACGGCCGTGGATGGAACCGTAACTCTAAACGTTTTTTCACCGCTCTTCTTTTGCGCAAAATTTTGGTAACCGCATTGACATTATGTTTATGGTAATGCGTAATAATTCTGCAACATTTCTAGCCTTACAAACGACATTTTATTAAGTAATACAATCAAAATCATTGTGAGTTTTCATTTACTAAAAGACCTTCTCCCCTTTGACAGACTCTGCGACTTTCATCCAAATCCCAGACATTATACGAATCACCGAACAAACCCGTCGCATTAATGCTCCATTTAAATCTTAAGCAACATTACCAACATTTTTCTCTAGATAGCCATTTTAATTCCTCAAAGACAATAGATAGCTCCGAGGAAGTAAAACTTAATAATAATAACGAAATGTATATGCTTAATCGTTTTATAAACTGTGTGAAAATAACGTCATAGGCCGGTAGCGAGATTTTACCGATACAATAGAGGCTTCCCTTTTACATTAATTAAAAATTTGTAATTGAATTTAAACTTATTATTAAATCTTAATTTGACGTGTCGATAATTAATTAAATCATTCGACCTAATCAAAAAAAAAAAAATCACAATCGTAATTTCGCCATTCGAACGACATATGGCGCTGCAAAAAAATGTTATTTTTAGCCAATCATTCATAACCGGAATGAAAATATCACTGACCGGTGTGGTCTTTTGTACGAAAATCCTTATGTTTTCAGATTTCACTCTACAAAAACCACCGTGTAATCCTATTAAGAGCGTTTTTGTTATTATGTGGATTCCTCACGCAGTTATGATTGTTGTTCACGATTTGGAATAAGGATGAACCCGCTGCGATTCGTCACAATCTTCGAAAGTAAAACGGATAAAAAAAAAAGAGGTTTGAGAATAGAAGTGCGGATCTGCCTTGTTTTTGACTGGAAGTCATATTAGGACCTTTGACCCTTGCATAAACAAGTAGATGAGAGAGTGGCTCCGCGATCAAATTAACCAAAACTCGGGAAGTATGAGACTTTGTTCACACAGAAAGTGAGAGGGATTGTTGATGGTTTTCATACATTAGGACACGTACCTTGGAACATAGTTAAGGCGTCTTTTGAAAAAATGTTACCAAACGATAGGTTTGCATGATTGCAAAGTTTTAACCTTGGAAATAATTCGTGAGAGTGAAATTGTCGATGAAATTAACGCCGAATATTGATTTCCACCCGGAATTAAACAATATAAAAATATAATATAGCCCCTGAAAATATTTATTTTATAAAAGCGGCAAAGAAACTTCTTGTTTTGCCGCAGACCAGAAGTAATGTCCACACCCATAATTAAGATAACTAGACTGAGAGATCAGTGGGCCGAACCCCTGAAAACGCCTTCTTTTGCTAGTGTGGAATAAAAACGTGAGTTTATGCCCATAATCGACAGTCGTGTATGGATTTATATGAGGAAGAAGAAACCTTTTTTTTTTTTGAGACGGGGAAGCTGGATGAAGCGTGACGCGAGGCAAGCGTGCACAACTTTTGACGTGCCCCTTGTTTAAATGAGCATCGACGAGTACGTACTGTTCGTGATTTTCTTCTTACTCGAGGCTGTAACTTGTCATGTTTGCATCTTCAACGTTTTGAATATTACTTTCATTAATTAATTGGATGCCACTATAATTTCTTTGAGTTTAGGGTTAAATTCTTTTTTTTTTTCGTGTTTGGAAGTGTTTTTGTGGAATTGATTACGTTATCGGTGATTGGTTGTGCGGTGGTTCACGATAGAAATCCTTTGTTAGTGTTTGCATTCTGTTTTTCAGAATGTCAAGCTTCTATTAATGAAAATTCACGTACGGAAGCAAGGTCCACGGTTAGTGTGTTCCATTTTTGGAAAATGTTTGGGGGCAAAGATGAAGATTGACTTTAAATGATTAAAAACGAGGGAGGTAAAAAAGTTTTCCAAAAATTTCTAGTGCTAGTTTTTCGCCTAGAACTTTTATTACATTCTTGCAGGCTTCCAAAATTCTCGAAAATAAGTCAGTATATGTTTTTGAGGTCGTACAACGAAAAAACGATGACATCAATTCAGACTAAATGGCAATACTAAATTTTCGCCCTCAGTCAAAAAATTTTAACCCGAAATTTTTCTCTTAATTTCCCAGATTGTTCATCTTTGTGTTGAAAAGTTGTAGAGTTCGGATACGAAAGAATTAACTTTGGTATTTTGACGCTGAAAAACACAATTTTTTGTCAAATTTTCGTTGAGAAGGTGCTAGAGAGCAGAAGGTTACTCCACTGCAAGCAGCCAAGACCGGAAGGTGGTTAAATATTCCTAGTAGGGGGGCAGCAGCCTTACCAGACTGCCTTAAGGCTGAAAACAATACTGCCGGTTAGACTTAAGACCAGATAGCAGTAGGCAGAGTGGTAACAACTGTATGGCTTTTCTACTGCGATGAGGAAGGTGTTGGGAAGCCTCCGCAATAGTTTTTGCTTGTATAGCCACCATGGCTAAAGGTTTGCTGCGCAAGACCCAAGAGTTTTTGCTTGACGCCATTCGATCTTCCCCCTACTTCTAGATGTTTAGCGCGGCCTCCATTGGGTTAATGTTATTGCCCACCGCTTGTTATCCTGCCTGGCCGCGTGCCCTACCCACTGCCACTTCAACATCTAGAAGTAGGGGAAGACCCAAAAAAAGGTGGCTCGATGATATCATTCAAACTGCAGGAAGGGGTTGGTTCAGGAGGCGGAGAACCGTTTGACATGGAAAAATTTGGGAGAGGCCTATATCCAGGAGTGGATGCGAACAGGCTGAAGAAGAAGAAGATTCGCTCTTTGGCCGTGATGGTCGCCAACCTCCGCTTCGGAGTGACATTGTAAGAAGAAGAAGAGAGCGTAAGGATGCAGCACTCTTACCGCCGAGCGGTTCGCCACTGCAATCAGCCAGACTGGATTTTTATCCAGGTACTCGACCGGGAGGTCATGAAACATCTCTGGCGGAGGGCAGCAGTAGCCACCAGTATTAGAATCGGGGTGTTCAAAGTGTTTCCGTCGACAGCCCATTACCGAATTTTTGTAGACGCCGAAAATTGTACTTGAAGCGGCTGCAATACTGCGGTGCAAAGGCAAGAAAAATAGCCGTCATTTTGTAGCTCTCCTCCTCAGTACATCCTTGAGATCGAAATGTAGATATGGGTCACTTATGCTCGATTACAAGTTCGGAACATAGAAAGTCCCCGTGAAAAAAAGGAAATACATAATTATGTATCTAAATTGGCGGAATGGAATTATGTATTTTTAAATGAGTTTTATCTATTTTTGCTGATAATTTAATAAAAAAATATTAAATTTTGAGTCGTTAATTTTTTTTTTTTATAAAGAAATACTTAAAAATTTACCAAAAAAGCATAAAAATACATGATTCCATTCCGCCAATTTAGCCACATAATTATGTATAAAATAGGTAGGCTTTTTTTTTCTCGGGTCCGCGTTGGCTAAAGTCATTTTATTTCCAAAAATATGTATTTTTATTTAAAACAACTTTAAAATGAGAAAAATTGTTTCCTTTCAAATAGTCTTTGACGTCATTAGGCCTAAAATTGTAAATTTAGGATTATTTTCACGGCCCAAGGGCTAACCAATTGTTTCTTTAATAACATGCAAGGCATCAAAGTGACGTTTGCTTGTTTTATTTTGACAAAAAAAAAACCATGTCTTTCGGCACTTAATACGGGAAGCTAACCAGCGACCTCAAGCCGCAGGGGAAAGCAAGCTCAGCCTCAGTTATTTTACCATATAAGTTCCAGCTCAAATTTTGAGCTATTTTGAGTGTAAAAAAAACTGCATAGACACTTTTGATGAGAACTTACTGAAAAATGGCTTTTGGGTTGTCCATCTAGATAAACTGGCTGAGATGTTGAGGAATGCAGCTCTAGGTCAGAATTTGATGCTAGAAAAATTTAAACTAATCCTATAGTTTTGGTTTAACGAATTTCCAGAAAAATTTCACATACGACCGCTAAACTCCTCTTAACGCATTTTATTTTTAATCACCCTGTTAAAATTTAAAATACCCGACAAAAACAATGGCTACTCATCTCTTTGCTAATGACAAAGGAAATTGACCCGAAGTGGATTCTCATCTTCATTTAAGTAAAGTCATTTAGTCTACATCCTGATTAGGCTTTCATTTACAAATACACCACATACACCTGACGACTAGCAAAAAGGGTCAAAGGTCGACTATCTCTCTAATATACGAATAAGCCAAGAAATTAAACGAGTATAATCCGTAAGTAATTAAGAGGATCAGTAGCGTTTTTTTTTTTTTAGGGGTTTATCTTCCGGTATAACTTTATATGGTCAATACAAGTAATATTCGGCTTGTCGGTAGCAAAAATGATGAGTGAAACATGAATCTCCGATATCACGATTTTCCTTCGAAACTAAATCATAATTAAGTGGAAATAAACGTGGAATATTAATTAATTAACCGATTTTAAAAAAAGTGTTCTTAACAAAACAAAGATGTTCGCCGGGCAGATTTTTTTTTTAAAAATAGCCGTGCGGAATATTATTATAATTTATAATGATTTTGCTGTTACAATATTGCCGCATCGTTTTGACGTTTAAGTCACGATTGCAATAATTTTTAAGCGATGCTCATCTTGTAAAATTAAACATCATTTCGCGAAGGTTAAACTTTCAATTAAGAAAATTTTATTCAATTTTGTCAAAAAATTAATAATGGTTGTTAATTTTTTTTTCTTTTCGTTCGGAGATAATCGAACGCCCCCGAAAAAAAATTTAGGAATGGAAATTATGCAAATTTAAATTAAGTAAATTTATCAATGGGGAAAAAGCGTAATATAACTTGATTTTAATGAATTAATAAGGTGTTGTGATCGGTGGGTCTTTTTGGAAATTTTAACTCTGACAAATTATTATAGGTTGGAGAAAATTATCTTTGAATTACGATTACAATTTGTTAACCGATTCATCATTTTTATAAAGTTTTGGCAAGTTTTTTTTTTGCTCGCGTTTTGCTAAAATCGATTTTTATTAAGAGAAGGGAATATTTATAAAGTAGTCGGGTTAGGAATTATAATGAAGAAACTATTAATTTGGCCCGTCCAGTTTGAATTAGGAAGGGAAAAAAAAGAATAATAAAAGAAAGATGAGTATTATTAAAAATTTTGAACGGTCGACTTCGTATTAATATAAATAATGAGAGAGAGAGAAAGAAAAATTGCAATGATTTATTTGATTAAACCCGGAAGATATTTTTTTCGGGGAAAAAATTTTATTTTTGAAATGATGTATTTCGAATGGATTATTTACGTTTGGGGTTTACTAATATGATGCTTGGTTATTTCTAGAGCTGTTTTAGTTTAAAATAAGATTAATGAACGCACGTTTGCGGACTATGGCCGATGAAGTCGCACATGCTAAATGGTAATGGTGAGGTCATGTCGCAAGAGAGGATCCAAACATAGTCTACTTCAATACTTAAGCCTCCGCATACCCGAATGGCAACATCGATTAACTAATACTTAGCTTATGGGCCAAAAATTTTTTGATTGTATTATTAAAAGAAGCTGTCGGAAAAATAAAAAAAAAATCCGTAGTCTGCAATAACAATATTATAAGTGGAAAAAGAATTGAGCTTTAAAATAATAATAATAATGGGGGTCAGATTCTACTCAGCCTACTAATTCGCCATTTGCAACGTTGCCACGTTAAGTGCAGAGGCTTATCCAAGTAAATGGACTGCCCTGGCCCTCCTAAACTGAAGTTGGATTACGCTGGACCCTGAAGTTTATCTTTGATATTTCTTGAAACTCTATAGGGTAGGGTGGGGTAAAAATGAGACAACGGCATTTTTGAAGAAACCTCAGTCTAGAAACTCCGAAAAAGGGTATCTCATTTTTACCCCCCTGTCTCATTTTTACCCCACCCTACCCTATAGTCATTTTTTAACTTCTCTTCGTTAAATAAATTGATCCTAATCATCATTAGGATTATTCCATCCAATAAGTCCGTAGTAAAGTTTGAAGATAGACCTAAAATTGACACTCCGCCGGGAAAAAACGCTTCCTCAACTTCGTTTAATGCTACGCCCTTCATGTCTTCGACGTTAATCAAGAGATCTTTCAGACCCTCTTCTAAATTTTAAATCTTTTCCAGCTCCCCAGTTTCCTTATTCTTGTTCAACCAAGAAAAAGTAAGCTTTATATATTGAACTTCTTCGGTAATTTCTAAATGGCTGAATTTCTTCTTAATTAAGCTTTTCCTTTTTTTGGGGGGGGGGAGGTTCTTGAAGACTTTTTCTTCCTATTCTCCCATATTCGTAGCGTCCGCACCTTCTGATTGACACACCCGATTACAAATTTTGTACCATATGGGCAAGAAAAAAAAATTTCGAATGCTTTCTACTTGAGAGTGCTTTCCTATCTCCTGTACCGGGTAAAGGTGAATGGAGCATTCAACTCCCTTTCTTTTCCTGTTGACTAACCTCCCAATAGCCTTACAAAGCCAAAAAAAAATTCTGAAACGATCCTCATCCTTCAAACAGAGCACGAAAGGATGCACCCACTTCACCCACGGCCCCTAACGCCACTTTTTTATCATAACGACTCCTGCTTCTGTCAGACAGGTTTCTCAATACCGACAAAATAGCAATATTTTATCAAAAACGTCAACATAAAATTAATTTCATTAGCGTCATATTTTTTTTTTTGATAAGAAGAGAGCAATTTCTAAATGGAATTTACCTCTCATAAAAGAATTTTTAATGAATGAATTAAAGTTGTAAGACCGCATGTTTTCAAGAAATTCGAAAGCAATTTAGGCTAAATAACATTAAAGAATTGAAATTTCGTATAAGTTAACGTTTTTTAAATGCGTGTATTCTCATTCTCAGTGTAAAACTCACTTACACTTTTTTAAAAAAAATCAATTTTCCAAATCCATGTACGGATCAATCATTCAACGCATCAAACTAACATAATGATAAAATGTTATTATCTTTTTCACAATGCTTTACATGGAGATGGTTTGGCTACCGTGCAATTAAAGTCATTTTAAAAGCTTGATTACTCTAAGATTACCCAAGTTATAATGTATCCGTCAAGCATTATAAACGCTTAAGAGATTTTAATCTTGAAAAGCGTTTTTTTTTTTATTTGCAAAATATTCCGCTATCGAAAGCATTTATCGAAGGAGTTATTATAATTAAGAGCGTTTCTCGAAAATGATATATAATTTGTAATATTTTTTTCTTATTTTATATAAATAATTATGAGTAAATCGGTATTTGATTATGTTGTTTTATTAGTATTTAATCGGTAGATGGGTTGTTTGAGAAGCGTTTATCGGTTTTAAGTTTTCTTTTTTTGGGCGAGGTTGAAAGGTCGATGAGGAAGCTTGGCAATGCATTGAAGAGCTTCCGCAGAGCTCCTTGTATGGCCGGGAGGTTTGTGGCACCTGTGAGATTTTTGGTGCCAGTGAGATTTTTGGTGCCCTTAGATACCTGTGTATGCCTCAGCACAAATGCGACATGAGCTCCATTTGCCTTTTGAAATCTCTGAATATTCCCCCTCAGGCCGGATGGTCCAGTAAGATTTTGGTGTAAACAAACTTCGAATATTCAATTGGACTCAAATTTTGGCGCCATTTTTCTTTTTTTAAGTAATACTTGCTTAGTTGAGTACAATGGTCACATTAAGAAAAATCGGATAAAAACTTTTAATAATATGATTTCTCTCACACGAATTCATACATCGCTAATTTTTTTTTGGACCGGAATTTTATTTCGGCACAAAGGAAGTAATAATGCACACGATGGCGTGTCATTTAATCAATAGCGCAAATAGCAAAATAAATCAACAAAAAAAAAAAAGAGGTATCGATTTCACTTCAGGTCACCGAAAACAAAACAAGATAGAAATTTTGCCAAGGAAGAATACTTTCATTACAGATGCACATATGTTTAAGTATAAGATAAAACGTGTAAGTGCGTTAGAAATTGACTTCGCGTGCAGAGATACGAGAAGTAAAATGCATGACAAAATGCGGAATTACTTTATTTTATTTTTTTTAAAGTTGTACTTGTGCAAATGGCTACGGAATGATACATGATTATTAGAGTAGGTTGATATAATTGTTGATGGGTACACAGTCGGGAGTGACATCCGATGGTGATACTACTGGCGATTGTCCACTTTCTCTAAATGGATTTTACTTTGTTTTTTAATAGGGATCAAGATATGAAGGTGTCAAATTCAAAATGGTGGATTATTTATGGCGGTTTTGCGGTGATTGGAGGGAGGTGTTGGTTGGGTGTGTTTTCTTTTTTATGGTGGTTTTTTGTTGTAACACGAAAAGCAAGCTCTGATCGACCATTACAAGTTTTTTTTCCCCCCCCCCTTAAACACAAGCAGAGCTGGGGTAAGAAGCCCGACACGGAAGCGATTTACTCGCTTATTGTATCTTCCCTGCTTGGTAGTTTTAGATGACCAGATCAGCTTCTTTGATGAGGTTAAGTAGACTGGTTATCATATTTTTTGTGGGGAATTCCTTATCCAGTGCAATGGGGCCTGGAAGAGTCGTTCTCCACCTATTTAATGCCTTGCACTCAAAGATTAGGTGCAAGGGGGTTTCATCATCTTCTAGACATAGTCTCCACAATGGTTCATGTTTGTATAGACCGATCGTGTGAAGATGTTTTCTGAGAGTGCAGTGGCCTGTTATTAGGCCTGTTACTACTCTCAGTTGTTGCCTGCTTAGTAGCAATGCATCTTTGGTAAGTTTAGCAGAGATAGTTCTCAGCATTAACTTACTTTGTCGGAGGCCCTCTTCTTCTGCCCACCGTTCGCCGTGTTTCTCTTTGACCATTACAAGTACGGTTTAAGGCTTTTACATAAATCACACAAAAATTGCATGATCGGCAACAGCCGAATAAATCTTTCCCATCGTCGTCGAAGTGATTTGCACAGACCTCCTTTCGGGAGTAAAGTAGAGAAAAAACGAATCCTGACCGTTTTATTTCTTGTAGAATTATTTCTTGGACATACCTCGTGGGATTTTTCGTTATTAAACAACCAAATGTCAGTTCTTGTAGTGTTGGTAAATTCTTTGCGAAGTATGAGACTTTTACTGTAAAATTTTCAGATTTGTCCCAAAGATCTTCGAAAAATCCCTCAACTTGTCGTTGGTTCGCAATGGTCAAAAAAAAAACTGGTCACAAACACAAATTGAGTTTGCACTGACCGAAGTTTCACAAACTATAAATATTGGTCGAAATCTGTAAAATATGCTTATTTTATCCATCGACGTCCTCTTCGAAGTAGATGTCAAAATCTGCCATCTGGAAACCCTATCAGCTTATTGCCAGCCGTTGCGCAACTATTGTGCAACATTATAAGCTAAGTTTTAGGGTCACTACTGCCTCGTATTTGATCAAACTGGTGATCAAAAACTGCCAAATGAAGTCAAAACAAAGAGTAGGGGTAACCAAATCAGGGTTATTTTAATGTGTTTGAGGTATGAATGGTAATCATAGCATTAAATTGATTTATTCATACTGTCCCATCGCAAAAGCGACTTAATGAAATCTTATTCGATTTTGCTTTGGGTGCCCTGCTCGCATACGAGCTTAGGCGATCTATCCGACGAGCTCCTCTTTCCTCGTCATCAAGATTGTTCTAAGGACAATAAATAGTGCAGTGGTGTCCCTCTTGCCTTCTGCACCGCTGTACTGGTACTGACCCCGTTCTGATGTTTGCCATCCCGCCGCCAGAATGCAGCCGTTCCGATCTTACTGATCTCCGCCTACAACCGGTACTGAAGTGCCAGCTGCCGCACTTCACGAGGCTGATTGCAGTGGAAAACCACTGGGCGGTGGGAGCGCCACTTCCCTACGCCTAGTATTTAGATTTTAAGTATAGTATTTGATTTTAAGGAGCATTAAAGGGCCCTGCTCGCTAATGAAACGGATTATAACTCCTTAATTTTTCTCAGTCAGTAACATTATGCCTAAAATAATAGAAGACAATGTCAAACACGTAAAATGTTATTACACGGTCTTTGACAATGAATATCGCTGGTTCAACATCAAATTCGAAACAAGCGAAAAATCTGCCTAACTCTCATATGCGCTGGTCCAATAATTTTTACTAAAATCGAATATTACGAGGCAATCTTCCTAACACTATTTTTCAACTCTGAGATAATTACAGATCAAACTTGGCGATTCCCTAAATCTAACCTGGCGCCTGATACTCATAAACGCTGTAATCGATGAGATCAATCGCCAATAAACAAGTTCCAACAAGAAATGAACATTGTAAATACAAAACATGTAAATACTTGTTCGAGACGTTATATGACAACTTCAATTGCCACTAATTTTTAAATTCTTGAAATCCGGGATTGTGAAGCAATTGGAAACTTTTTGATTTAAGATTACATCTTGAAATTTAAATCACTGCTCAGTTTCTGTTTCTTTTTTTTAATGGCGAGTATTATAGGATTTGCCTCTCACTTTAAATGTGGTCCCACATTTCATACAGTAAAGTTTTTTTTTTTTTTAGATAAAATTCTATTTTTCTAAAACATCCGGTGATTAGAATTGCCACGTTAAAAATTTCACTTCTGACCTTTCCCCATCAATTTCCACCTTCTCCCTTACTAAATACCGAATCAGCCAAATCCGATTTAAAAAATTTATCTTAAGACGCTTGTACATATAAAATCCAACCAGACACAATTAATAAAAATCTGATCCGTAGGTTTTAATGGGATGAACGTATATACTTCGATAAATATTACGCATTAATGCAATTAATCATTTTAAGATTCCACCTGCAATGTTCCAAGATTTTTTTTTCGTCTTCTCTCTTGTTGATTATCGGGTTTAGAAATTTTTTTCGGATCATAAAATTAATGAAGCGTAGGAGTCGGAAGGTTTATGGCCCAACTGGTTTGGAAGAAAAAAAAAACAACTTGCATATTTTTTTTTAAATTCGCAAATAAGGAAGAGAAGGTATATAAATGGTTTATAATGAAATTATTGTGGCCATCCATAACAACAAGCGACACGATGGAAACCATGGGAACCGAAATTAAAGGAACAATCTAAATAATAACAAGAAATATTAATAAAAGTGAAATTACCGCGAATGAAGTTGTAGGTACATTAATCAAAAAATAAAAAAAACAATGGCAGGATTTGGTTAAAAAATGTTTGATTTCATTGTTTGTTGTTTTCAGTTTGATTTGTTGTTTTTCCGGAAAGTGCACATGGCCAAATTTTGTATAACTAAGAGGATTGGTTCTCTGAGCTCTCAAAGTGGGTTTTGAGTTACTGGGAGAGCGTAAAGTCAGAAGACGTCCCCCAAAAGGCTAACCCTATAACTTGTTAGTATCTCCCCTTCTTCTTCTTTAAATGCCCACTCCTCGTCGGAGATTGGCGATCATCATGGCCAGCCATTGATGATTTTACTAGGAATATCAAATAATGTGGTGACTTTCCATAATCTTCCACATCGCAGTACGGGAGCCATACCATTGATCCAACTCTGCCTCCCGGTATCTGAGCCTAGGCCTTGCCGATTACTACCATTTTCAGCCCTAGGTCAGTATTAGCGAAGCTGCTGCCCTCCACTAACTCATAACCCTGAGAAGGGAGCTCACCACAGGGCAAGGACGCCATTCCTTGAGCAAGACCAAACATGCCTCACCGGTTACCCTAGTATCTCCCCTAGTTCATTTAAATTTCTTGGATTTGTAGGATGGCCCTCCTGCTTTTTCCTTCGTCTCATCTTTTTTTAAATTCTCACGTTCGGGTAGCATTGCCCGAAGACGCACCTGCCAGCTGAGCTGGAGACATGTTCGGGTGAGCTGAAGCTTTCGGTTTTAAGAAATTCCGCTTCCAGCTCTTCCCGATTGGGCGCGTGATCATGGTCCACTTCCTTTAAAACTTGTACGTTTTCTCCATATGAAATGGTAACTGCTGTCGCATTGCATTCTTTGTTTTTCATTCTATTGCACCGCCAATATTTTTTTAAGCCGATAGTCCTACTTTTATAGTAAACGAATCCTTTATATAACAATTTCTCTCCCCCCCCTTGTCTGATAGTATTTTTTTTGCCGCACGGCAAAATCGAGTTCAAAATGGTGAACTTACAAACAACGTATAATGAAAAAATTATATCTATCTATGGCATTGCCATAGATAGATATAGTTTTTTTATTCCGTGTAAATGCCATAGTATGGCAATTACAGGGCCTGTCCTGGCATGAAATTCTCCAATCAGGAACTCCGAGCCTTCCCGCATCCATTGAAGCGTTATCCTCCCATCGAAGCCGCGCGAGGTCTGCCTTGAGGTCTGGGACTTGTAGGCCTTCCGTCAAGGACCTACGTAAGTGACAACAGGGCAAACAACGGCAGATGCGGAGCTTAGCCGGCCTGGATAAGACTCGACTGCGGAAAACATGGCCTAGCGAATACAGACAACGGCTACCGCTTTTGATCCTCGATGCGACTTCATACTCTATATCATTGTCGCACGTGACGAACGAACCGAGATACCGAAACTCGGTGACGTTTTAGAAACTCAATCCGTCCACTTCCAAAGGAGCCTCATCCTGTTTATTTCTCGCCATTACCAAATACTCGGTTTTCCCCTCGTTGATTTCGAGCCCGACCCGGCTCGCCTGAACCAGTAGCCTTCGAACATCCTCGCGAATTTCCCCAAGCAAGTCAAGATCGTCGAAATAGCCCAAGCCCTTTACCTTTTAATCGTTCTCCAGATGGAATTATCTTGTGGACCTAGAGTTTCTATGTGATGTTGCCATCTTTCATTTCTGTGTGAATCTAGTATCAGTTGAATTTCGTGAGACGTTCATCCAGGCATCTTACGGCATCTACGCTTAACCCGGCAATTCCGGATATTCCACAACCAGGAGAGATTCTTACGGCCGAGTCTTCTTTTACCCTCGACCTTGCCCTGCATGATGGTCTGCAGCAGCCTGTAAAAAAATTTGGTTTTAGAAAAAAAATTAACAAAAATGGTCGTGTACCGAGATTTGGTCATCTCAAGACAAGCAGGTCTCGCCTTGCCATTTAGATCTAAACCTCAGTCTTTTCACTGCTTTTAATTTGGCAGCATAGACTGCAGACTTCAGATTTTATGGCTTTAGGTTCAAATTTTATGAGGCCAGAAATCTAGAAAATCTCAAGAATGCTGAACACGCAAGTAAGTTTATGAAAGATTATTTTCTATTGAGATTAAAAATTTTGGCAGCCACAAAATGAAATTTTATCTTTGATAATTTTTCGTTTTTCACCCGAATTTAAATATTGCAATGATGTAATGCGTTTTTATTATACACTTCAATTTTATTTTTTAATTAATGTGATATCAAGCGTTTAAAGTCTCGGATTTAATAAAATGACGTAGAAAATCCATTTAAAATTTACATGAATATCCGGTTGTGTAAGGTTTTCCCGTTGGTTTTATTTTTTTTTATGGGGCTAATATCTCACGGGGCTTGTTATTGCGGTTTATATTTTCAACTTGTGCATTCGGGTACCGTGTTTCTTCTTATCGTACATTATTGCAGTTGTAAAAGGAGACTGGAGAAAAAAAATTGAGAAAGGTTGATATTCTCGTTGGGCTAAACTTATAGTTCTAGTCGATGAAAATAGATAACATTAATCATCGTCAGTTGGTATAAAAATGTCCATTGGGTTCTTCGATGTAATGAGTAGTTTTAATTTTTTGTTTTGAGTGTGTTGAAGAGAAGTGACCATTCGAATAAGACGAAAAAAAAATATCTTTGGCTTCTCATCCACCTTGGGGCGGTCGAAATTTCTACGATTCAAACTGTCAACATATAAAATGATAAAAATCTCTCATTTAGTGAATGTGTTAGTCATTCAGAACCAGAAGCGTTTTTTATAAGCATAAAGATGGAACTGATTTCTTTTTAAATGAAAAAGCCGCTTTTAATAAATATGATTGAAGAGGTTGATGACGGAGGAGAAGGGCATGGACAGGGTCCTGAATAGTCGACTGCTGCGGGCTTGGCCAACCTAAAATATGTTTGCACTCTGTAAGTTGAATACAGCCAGCCGTTCCCTCGTCTAAAAGACTGAGTCTGCCTAGATCCATCTCAAAAATTAGAGGAGCCCGTGTCTGCGTCTGCTGACACCGCCACCAGTGAGATCGCCGGTGGCAGAAAGGACGAAAATTGGGTAGACAAGCAGTAGCTTCGGCTACTACGCTGAATACGATTCTTCTCTGCTCTTTTGAGTGCCTGTTTAAAATCCTGCCTCGATAACTCGGGCCTTGCAAAGTCAGCAGCGAGATAAAGAAGGGGATTAAGGAAAGATTAAGTCAAAGATCTCTTCGACTTCCACCGCATCAGAAGCTCATTAATTATGTCTAAATTCGAAGACTAGACAAGTCGCACACGACGAATACAAAATCCTTGTAAAATTACCAAATGACGATATGCAAATATTGATCCGAGAGGCCTCTCAAGATGTTCAATTAAAAGTAATTAATCGAAAAACGAGTCAGTGAGTTTGCAATTAACATTTGGATTGTCGCCAGCTTCCACTTTCCATTTTCTGCGAAAATTCATACGCTCGGTGTTATTATCCTTTTTTTATTATTATTATTATTATGATTTTCGAAAGCGGGGCTCAGACACCGCTTGTAAATCATAGCGAAGCTAATCAATCAACCGGGTCCTGGAAAATATGAAAATAACCGATTTTGTCAGGCGATAAAATATATTAATCAGCGAATCAAGGGGTCAGTGGGTCGCCGTCAAATCAGAAGGAAGGTATTGAATCGATTTATCCATGTCCACCTTCTAGCTGTACTGTCAGTCGAATATTTAATGATAATTTTTTTTTTCGGCATTAATAATCTATTCATATGTCTATAATATGAAGTGTAAGCAAGATACTGATTGGTGAATCGAGTCTGTTTGCTATCACGATTTGTGATGGAACCGTCTGATGTTCCAATTATTAATGCAGCTGAAGGAATTAAAGTAATGGTTATTCGATTTTAAATGCATGGTAGGTGTGAAAATTGAAAGCTGATTTGACGTATTTATTTATTTATTTATTTATTTATTTGATTGTGTAAAACAGCCTTGCGGCCTATTACATTACACAATATTATTTTACAGTATATTGTGTTTATGTAGTGAAATGAAGGATCGACTACTTACCGGAGCGTTTCGCATTTCCGGATGCATGTGAGATATCGAGACATGACGTAGCGGAATAAACAGCGATGTCTAGAATAATTCTCGTATGATTAAAATTATTCTGGGTAAAGGAAGAAGTAGCGTCTGAAGAATAGGCGTATTCGCTTTGATATTGTTACGGATATGATTGTTCAGCCGGTCTATCTTCTTCTTTAAATGCCCGCTCCTCGTCGGAGATTGGAGATCATCATGGCGATCCTAACTTTGGAGGCTGCCGATCGAAAAAGGGATACTGAATTTTGGCCGTACCAGTCTCTTAGATTCTTGAGCCAGGATGTTTCCCTCCGACCCGGTCTACGCCTGCCTTCAATCTTCCCCTCCATCACCAGCCGGCCTATAAATAAAGGTAACGCTTGTTGGTTTTGGTATTATTGATAGGGTGCGAATTAAAGACCCAGACCAGGCCCATGGAGGTGTCTACTAGATATTATGTCAAACCTATTAATTTACAAACCAGAGATTGTTTTCCCATCACGGTCTTTCAGGTCTTGAAATCCCTTGTTTGTTGCCATCAATCGAAAATATTTACTGTCCATGGCAAGCAGGTTAATATTAATGTCACCACAAAGAATAAGAGGGCATTCTTTGGCAATAAAAATGCTAATAAATCATCTGACCGAGTAAGAAAATCATTCAAATTGTTGAATGATTCGGAGTCACATGGCAACGGTGACTCCGTGTGTTGCCATCCGATGACTCCGATGTTGCCATGTGAGTCATCGTTGCCACAACGATGACTCCGATTTTGAATAAATTTAAGGGAATCCCACCAACAAAGTTTAAAAGATAATTGAGTTTATTCTATTGTAAGGAAGTGATCAACTTTTTTTAAACATTGGAATGAACTGGATTTTTTTTTAGACTTTGTTGTTGGGATTGGCTCTTAGTTTATAAAATTACTCAAGTTGTTGTGCTTATTGATCAATGATTTGGTAGGCTCAGATGCTTTCCCGAGGATTTCCCCTGTGGAATCAAACCAAAGTGGGCTTTGCGATAGAAAAAAAAAGATTTTCAAAAAACTGGGCGCCTTGGCCCATGCATCTGGCTGCAAATTGTAAATTATTTACTTATTTAAAATCAGAGTTTCAAACGTCGATACTAGATTTCAAGACCTGGAAGATCGTGGTTCCTCAATTTAAGTTAATTGGTTTGACATGATAATGTACCTGCGAATCACAATTTTTGAAAAGGGTGGCAAAAGTTTTGCACCATCTCCGTCTTAGGGTTTATTTAGTAGAGTTCAGCCCTACTCTCACGTCACACCCAAGCATGGCTTTGTAAGGGGCTTGCCTAATTGCCGAATGGAAAGCAGTTTTTCATAAACTGAACATACTTCAGTCTCTGAGCCGATGAAGTATTGTATTCCCTACATTACGTGGCTGAAATTTCCTGCAAATGAAAGGGTTTCTCTGCATATTTGGAAATAACGTCGAAAGTTTACCTGGGTTTCGGATGCTAAAGCTCCTTTGCCCTGTGGGTTTGTTGCACTCTAAACATTTAAATTTGCATAATCTGTGGTGATTGGGCATAGGTAGCGGGGACCAAAGTTCAGGCTGCTGCAGACCATCATGCAGGGCAAAGTCGAGGGTAAAAGAAGACTTGGTCGTAAAAATATCTCCTGGCTACGGAATATCCGGAATTGGACAGGGTTAACCGTAGAGGAGCTATTCCGCATGGCCGCCGATCGTGAAAGATTTAAGGAGCTCGTCGGATCGATCGCCTAAGCTCGTATGCGAGCAGGGCACCCGAACAAGAATCTGTGGTACAGCATTAGTAGATCCTGCAGTACTTTCGTCGTTAAGGCAACGGCTGTCCTCTTTGATTAAAAATCTTCTCATCGGTTTTTTAGCACGATAAAGTAAAAATCTCTAGGTACGGATTATTACCCTAGTCCGGCAGAGGTTGGCATCTGTCGTTCTGGAAGATAAAGACGATAAGGGGAAGTAGGTCGCAGCGTCTTTAAAGATTAGTAAGCAAGTAAGGATAGACCTGTTAGCATCATCCAGTCCTGAATCCTGGTAAAAATAAGCTTCAGGTCCCATTCAACCCAGGCAAAAAATTTATCTCTTCCCTTAATTTCGTTTGATTTTTATAAAAAGCTTTTCAATGTCAATTAATATTCTTAATTAAGTCAGCCTATCTGACACCGGAATCAGTGTATTACGCTTTTAACGGAAGCACTCACTGACTGAATCGAGCGAGATAATTCCATCTTAAAAATCTATATTTCCTGTAAAAAAACATCTGATTAAAATTACGCATTATACGAACGTAATACTAACAACTTAGCTGGACCTTTCTAGGGACCCCCAACGCGCTAGGAAATCGAAAAAAAAAAATGTAATACGAGGAAAAAAATTTTTCACACGTATTTATGTATATCGTTAAGTAATACAATTATTTCACTATTTTTGTCACGGTTTGCCTTTATAGGTCTTAATCCGACGTTATTTTTTTTTCCGAATCGATATCGTGTCCACGTACCATAATCGATTTCTTTGTCAAACTGTTTTATCATTAAATTGCGGATACTAATCAAAATTATTGCTTTTACGGCAAGAAATTAGAAAGAGAAGGAAAAAAAATGTAATTACATCGGTTTTTATATAAAATTGCGTAACCGAACAACCTGGAAAATGGAAACACTTTTTCATTTACGTAAGCAACACCTGATCACAAGTCCAAAAAACCAATAAGCTTACGCATACCCCACGGGGCTCGCACGATCTTATAGAAAAAAACATTTTTAACGTTGCCTAAAGGTTTTTTTTTTTTTTCGTTTCTTTTTAAGGAGCCATGCAACTTGAAAGCGTCACAATCCTAAATCAATTCTCAAGTTGTTTAATTTTTTGACAGGCTTATATCAAGTTTTTTGCACGAATACGTTTGCCCGTAGTTAAAAATTATGATTTTCGGGCAAAACGAGTTTTTTTAAGATTCTCGTTAGGCTACTGTTAGCAGTTTTAATCTTGCTTACTCGGGCTAATTACTTTGGAAAACGAGCTGTAGTTTCCGAACCCGCAGAGAAGCAAGCGCCCGTAATAATCGATAAATGTTGTAACTGTCAAAATCCCATTTAAAGGTGCACAGCCAGGGACAGGTAGTTGCCGGAGCGAAGACTGAAACAGGGATTATAAACTCGTTAGACCTCTTTGTCATTAAAATGTAATATCCAGTCTTAAAACTAAACGAGTTAATTATTATTTTTTAAAGGAAAGTTTGACTTCGGTCTTCGCCTGGATTTTAAAAGTATCTGCTATTTCAGGTACAGGTTGGCTGGCCGGGTTGCGTGTTTGGTTATCGTAGGTTGAGGTTGAAAACGTTGGGTGAAGCTGATTTTATTTTGCTGATTTTCGGGGAAAAGTTTTTAACTCGTCGTTGGAGGAAAGTAAATTGTAAAACTCAATTGACTTGAAAGAATTATAATAGAGGAAACGAGATTTTTCTTTCGAATAAGGAAAAAGAGCTTTGCATTGCTGTTTTTAAGATTTGTTAGCGTTCGATAATAAAATGTTTAAGAATTGAAAATACAAGCTTGAAGCTTTTTCTTTTTTGTGTGAAAAGTTTGTATAGTGTGTGCTAATCGTAAATTTTTTCTTTTTTTTCTGTTTCAGGTAAGTTAAAATTTAATCCGGATTTACTTCCGAAGAGATACGGCATTGTAAGGGAGCTACGATAATCCAGAATCAATGGATTGCGTTGTTTGGAAAGTTTTCTTCTTTTCACCGTAACCTTTTTTAAAGGGTCGATTGTAAGTAAAGGAATGGAAGAAAGATTTTTGTAAGCAAAAGTTTGGAAGCAAGTCCACGTGCCGTTTATGAAGGCAGCAAATACTATCAAACTAATACCCAACACTCCCTATTGAAGTAACCAGACGGAAGTTGGTTCAAGAAGGAAACCGGAAATATGAAGCTACTTTAGAACTCTTAGCTAAATTCACCGGCTTAGAGTAAAACTTATACCTGTATCAACAAAAAATCGCCATTACCAGTCGGAAAAGTAGGACCATATGGAAACTGATCTACGCTTTTTTCGACTACTACCAGAGTGTACTTGGCAGAGTATTTGTAGCGACGCTTTTACAACCCTTAGTACCTTATTTTAAAGAGGGTCTAAAAACTTTTTTCTGCATGTTTGTCTCATGTAATTGTGTACCTTCTTATAACACTGAGAGATTAAATTTTCAAACGTTTCTTAGAGCGAAAAATACAGATTAGTTGTTGAATTTTAACTTTTGTTTATCGCAAACAAGCTCATTTCTCGACTCGACTCGCTTGTATTCATCATTACTTTCAGCCAATAAATCGAAATCTTTTTTTCTACTAAAAATCATATTTAAAATCAATCCATTAAAATAATTTTGTAAGGATTTTTATTTTACAAAATTTACAGTCAAGTACAGTACATTTTTACAATTTTATACTTCGAACAGTCATCATATAGGTAAAATGTCAGAATGTCTAAATTTCTAGTTAGTTAAATTCCATAGTCAAAGATAAAACTTAAACTTATTTATAAATAAAAAAAAGGCATCCTATAATTCTTGAAGAAAATATTCCGCAAGTTGGTAACTAGGCCTCTTGTACCAGAAAAACAGAAAAAATAAAAATTGAGGTAGTTTTTTACAAAAGAAAAAACCGCTCTTTTTAATCTTCCAAAAAAATCTAAGATCCTAAAAAATTTGTTAAAAATGTCCACAAATATTTTTCGCGTTCGCTACCATCGCCCCTCCGAATATCCTTACAGGAGTTTCGGACCACGAAACAACGATATGTTTTTTATTACGAATCGGAGTCCCTCTATCGACTCCACATTGCATATAACTTCTCATCACTAACTCAGTACCGGAACTCACATCGAATTTCCCTTTCTCAACTTGTGCGTCCGAGATTTTCGGTGGCGCGACGTATCTCCTCCGATTTTCATCCACGTAGCTATGATGGCTAAAACTCGGCTGAACGAGATCTTTTTCGGGCTCTTGAAATTGTTCAAGATCTTGAACGTTGGGGAAATTTTGAGGTTTTCGTTGTTTTAAAACGTCCTTAACAAACGCATCTTTTATTTGTTGTTTTTCTTCGTCTATGGTCGCTTGAGCCGAATTTAAGATATGGATTGTTATGTTGTTTTTATCCTTAACTGCTGTTCGAGGTATTTGCGTTTCGTTTTTGGGCTCCGGGAAAAATTCTTTTAATTTTTCTTCGATCTCCGTTTTCGGTGTGTTGCCCGAGAATAAATTAATAAAGCTCTCTGGGATTTTGGGGAGGCGCCTGAATTCGTTATAACCCGTTGCTGAAGAACCTGGAAATAAAAGAAATTGTTTTTACGGTTTAAAAAGAATCTAGTTAGCGTTTCAGGTGTGAAAATTTGATTGTTATGGTAATTGTTAAATCATGTCACGATTTTTTTAAAAATAATAAATTCAAATAGACTTTAAGTATTTTTCTTAGAATTCAGGAATCGATTCCCTAAATTTTTCTAATCAATCTGCATACCTGTTTTTATGCGTTTAGGTTCTCTATTATTCTCCACGTCTCTCTTTCTTCTTCTAGGCGTGTCATCTTCGATTATTTCGTAAACCGGTATAAAATCCGGCAAAGCCGAAAATTTATCAGTGCTTCTTTTCGTCACCCCTGAACTTTCGTCGTTCGTTTCAAAACTTCTCCTGCTTATCTGATTTTCAGCGATTTTTCCTCTCAGTTCGAAATGATATCTCGGTTTTCCCAGTCGAACTCTGCTAGTCGTTGGATACAATTTATTAACTTGCCTTGCGGTGTAGAGATCGAAATTTTGCCGAGCTTTCCTCTGATTGTTTTCTACTTTATCATATTTATGCTTTTGTATTTGTTCTAAGGGTTTTTGCGCGTCTTCTTCGATTGGAATTTCATAAATCTCGTAATTGGTTGTTTGAATTTTTGGTTTTTGTTTAGGGAGTCTGTAGCTGTGTATGGAATAATTTTCGTCGTAGACTTGATTGATTTTAAATGTTTTTTGGGTTGGTTCTTCGATGTTGTTGTCAGGGGCGTCGGTTACGATTTCCGGGATTGCGGGTGGTAGTTCCCCTGTTTTTTTAAGTAATTCGCTTCCGTGGTCTAATTTTCGGCTTTCGAATCCTAATTGTCTGTCTTCTCGGTATACGACTACCTTTCGCATTGGAGGCTTGTATCGAGTTTTGGGTTTTTGTCTGATGAAGCGTGTGGGGGATGAGAGGATGTCGTCGGTTTTGATGAGATTAGGCTCTGCCGCTATTTCTGGAAATAAATAATTAGATTAGAACGAAGGGAAAATTAAGACTTGGAATTTGGATCATGTGCAAACCTGTCAATGTTGGTGATGGTTTCTCCTCTTTCGGATCTGCCGGTAATTTTGAAAGATACATTTTAATGTCGTGGAACGATTTCTTCATAGTTGATGGTAGTGCTTTAAATGGAGGAACTGTTGCAGGCACGGCTGCTGGCACGATTCCAGGCACGACGGGTGCCACTACCGGTTGCACAACTGATTGTTGGGTGAATTCTATGAAAGAAAAAATTATTTCTAAGTACTATGGAATCGCCCAAGCTCTGATAGAATAATAAACTTAATCTTGGCGCTGATGTAATTTATGATTGATCAAAAATGAGATTTCTAAAGGCTGTTTGAAAAATGCCCGCATCTTAAAATTTGCTGAGTTAACTGGCTCTAGCCCGACAATTTTGTAAATTAAAAATAATATCATTAAAATGTTACCTAATTTGTTGCTTGGATTCAAAAAAACCGCCTGATCTTTAATATCAACAGCTTCATCCACCATATTAAACCCGAAAACTTCCCCTTCGATGCCATCATCTAAGCCTTTATCAGCATCTGTTAGTTCTTGGCCAACTGCTATGTCTCCTCCTCCCGGTACGTAAGTTCCTTGATACTGAAAAAAAGCACAGTACAATGTAGCAAAAAAATTTGGAATTTAATAATGTCATATGTTTTGACTTACCTGGAACAATCGTCCTGAGCCTTTTTTCTTGCCGTCCAAGAACACCATCCACTCTCCTGTTAATCCACTCCAAGATTGGCAAACATGGTACCAACGATTCATTCTGATGTTCACCGGAATTTTAAATATGATTTCGTTTCTTATACCCATTCTAAGTGTAGAATCCGGGGGGTTGTACCAGAAACCAATAACTCTTTCTTTTTCACTCACTAAAAAATTTAAATAATTTTATAATTGAACAAAGAGAAAACTTGGAAGTTGTGATACTTACTTGAGTATGAAAAAAGCGGATGAGAGTGGGTTAAATTTGAGCTAGTAAACCACAAACAGAATGTATATTCTTGTAAGTTTGGCACATCAGCCAAATATCTTAAAAATTGGATGTAACCCTTCTGGGTCAGTTTGATTTTATATAAATTAGGTGTCACTTTCATGTCCCTCGAAAACTGTACGATCTTTCCATCTTTGTCTCGTATACTTGTTGTGGACTTCCTGTCGATTTCTCGCCAATCATCGTCTATTCTTCTTGATATCCTATCGGTTGGTTCTATGTCGATATTTGAGGGGCTCCAACTTCTTTTGCTTATGACTGAAGTGTTCAATGATTTACCTGTAAATTAAAGAAATAGGTCATTAAGTGGTTGAAGTAGGTTTGAGAAGATGGGCAGATTTTTTGAAGTGGGCATGTCTGGAGCCATTATTGTCGCTTATAGCATTAAAGAATAAACTTGGGCAATTGGGAAGTACTGAAAGATAATTTGACAAGCTTATAATTTAAATTTTTAGCATCTCCCAAAACGCTTCTCTTGAGCAGAACTTTTGCGCACGGTATAGTTCCTCGACAAACGTCTAAGTTAAAGAAAATTCCATTTGTAGTTCATTCATTATTTTTTCAAAGCTATTGTATTCTGATTTAGGGCAACAATTTTTTCTGAGTATTGTTTCTCTCCTGCCAGAATTAAGACTAAAAAAATCTAAATCACTGTTCAACCTGAGGAGTAACAACCCTTTGTTAAATCTAAATTTGATATCAAAAATAACTTACCTAATTTGACTCCGAGCATATGCTCATGAGTTGTACCTTCGTAAACACGAATCGCGTTTATATTTACACATAATACTGATATTACTACTAATAAACTTGGGGCTCGATGATGAAATGCCCAAAAATTATAGACTCTCCGATGAGAACCCATTGTTGCAGTCCTCCTCGGCACCTGAAACCAACAAAACAAAAAAAATTCAATGAGGATGTATTTCGGAGAAATGATCCATTATCGTTGAAATGTGGTGTGACCCCGAGAAAAAAGAATTTGATCTTCTAGATTAATCTTGCAACGGATCTTCAATGATAAAAAAAATGAAAAGTGTACCACATAGATCAGATGTTTTTTTTTTTCTGAAAAAGATTTTAATTTTTTTGTACGTGGTTGGAAAGCTAAACCGCACATGAAATCTCGATTATTAGTATCGGTTTATGATCATAAGAAGAACAAGTTTGGTTTATGTCATCAGGTTATGTGCCAGTCAGTGCGTCTAGTTTTTTTTTTTTAACTGCAACAACAATGCTATTATTGGACTTCCTAGATGATAGCAGTCGAGCGTTGGTGCCATTTAACACATTTCATATTTGGTATAAGGTTTTGACCTTTTTTTTTAAAAGAAAAAGCTACTGGTCATATTGACAGGTGGTACGTAATATGGAGTTTTGATTTAGAGGTATCGTAATAGTAATGTTCAGTGAGTAATGATAGTAAATGATGCGGAGGAGGAGAAATTGAAGAGGAAGAATACAATAAAAAACTAGAACGTTTTGGTTTTGTGTTTTTGAGTCCGTTGAAAATTGTTTGTGGTTAGGAAATTTGTCTTTGATGTGACTCTTGGTCGTAGGGCAGGTCCAGGAAGCAGCTGGAAAGAAATGGTGGGCGAGAGAAAATTTTTCTATGAGCTTAAAGTGCTTTAAATTCCCTGGATTGTGCCCTGGTCCTCAGAGCAGCCAAAGTTAGCATATTAAAATAACGTCAGCTTCATCCTTCAAATCTTTGATGTGAGAGACTTGAAGGGAGCCGATTGAGTTGAAGGCTCGAATTAGTACTAAGGTAAAATCTGTGGCTGAGTTAAATTAGAGGTGTAGGGTAGAGTCGTTATTCAGTGTAGCTCATTCAAAAATCTGGATTTCTCATTATTACCTAACTCATAAATTAATGTATCTGTTTCTTTAATTGCTCATGGAATCACGCATTATTTATGCGGAATTAATTTATCATTTATTTATTCGTTTTATTAAGCCATTTATATTCGAATTTTCGAAATTAAATGATTTCTTCCAATTTAGAAGTTTACGCCAATTTTAAGTGTTATGAAATTCACTTATTCATTTCCTCGTTTATTAATGATTCTTTTTACTTGATATTTCAGGATAATGCGAATATTTATTTGAGTTGAAAAAGAGGGGTTAAAATTGCAAACTGACCAAATAATACCGTTTGGGGCTTTTAGGGACTTATGTAATTGATTTGGGCAATTTAGCAATATTGAAAAATATTTTAGTAAGCTTCTAGGTAATATTTTTGTGTTTCCCGAAAGGCTTCTCTTGCGCAAAATTTTTGCGCACAGGGTGGTACTCGACCAATGATGGTTTTGAAGAGGTTATGTGTTTTTTTGTTGAATTATTATGGTCTTGTAATTTTATGAGCCCCGAAACTTCAGAATTTGCCCTATAAGAAACAAGAAGATATAATTTAGAAGTGATGGTTAAAGCGCTTTCAGGTCTTTTTTCTGGTGGCATATTTTGGACAAGATCTGCTCAAAGATGACATACTTTTTCGTTCGAATTCGAGCCAGATATCCATTTTTCTGCAGCTTAAAATTTTAATGCTTTTACGCACAACTAGGTTTGTGGAGGAACCATACAGTGCGCAAAAGTTTTGCGCAAGAGAAACCTTTTGGGAAATGCCGGAAGTTTGAACTAGACTCTTATTAAAACATTTGTCAGTATTTCCCAATGACCCAAATAATTCCGCAAGGCTGTAAACAACATAGTCTTTGACTTTAACCAAGATCGATGCTAATTTCAGTAATGCTCTTAATGGCGCAATAATCCTTCTGACTCAAACTTGAGCCAGATTTCCATGATTTAAAATTTTAATTTATAGACCCTCAAACTTTGTGATGGAACCATCCCGTGTGCAAAAGTTGAGCGTAAGAGAAGCTTTTCAGGAAATGCCAAAAATCTAAACTAGACTTTCATCTTAATATTTTTCACAACTTCCCTATCTCCCAAATGTATATTCTAAGGCTGTGAGTGACATACTCTCGGGCTCACAAGCACAAAGGTCTATTCGTTCCAATGTGCTTAAGTAAACATCTAAGATCTTGCGAAACCCTCGATTTTTAAAAATTCTTCCGTCTATTAATGGTTTGAGAAAGTTAGTTGATCACTTTTTTTTTGAATGGATTTCATAAAAATTCGGCAATCACGATATTCCATTTAAAAAGCAATAAAGGTACACCCGTAGAACGTGTGGAACGTCACAATACTCACGATTTTCGGTCTTATTAAGTAATTAAACCCAATACCGAAAAAAAAACAACAACACATAAGGCGAGGTACAGATGAAGAGCGTTCAGGTAATAATAATACATCGATTTTGTAACACATTGGCTTTTTTTATTGGCGAAGAGCTCGTATATATATCGCGGGTATGGCGTGAGAACTCGGGCCGGTTTATTTTTTTTTTTTTTTAATGAAACTTATGGCATTTGAAATTCGATCCCAATGCGGGTATTACATTAGATGACATTTGAAGAGAGTAGCTCTCACTTTCGTTATGGACCTTCGCCTTTTCTGTCACACCGCGTAATAAAAGAATAAAAACAAAAACATCTTGTTTGCGTGGAGGCGTCGACTTTGAATTTGATACGCCGATTTGTTAAAAGTTTTGGCAGTATAACCCGGGTCCAACCCGATCGGATGCCCCCGCTGGGTTCTTTACCTCGTGAAATTGGTACCACCAATTGATTTTTTTTCGTCTTTAAATGCCAACTACTGTTTTCAAATTGTGATTTATTAATCGAGGCTTTATTTTTTTTTTTTCGTTGCTCTTTCTTTCCTTCCCTAACTAGTAAATTACGGTCGCGTAATAGCGAATTCACGTACGAGAATTCGGGCGAAGATTAAATCAGCGAATTAATTAAATAACGAATGTGCGGGTCAGCCTTAGGCGGAAAGAGTTAATAACTAAATGTTATTAACTATTTGTCTAATCCAGACGTTATTTTTCCTGTCAGTTTGAACGTTTTAAGTGGAAGGCGCGAGTTTGGCATTTTGCATAATAGGGAGTAATTGGGTTCGTTTGGGAGAAAATTGAAGGGTTTGGGTGAAGTGTCGTAAGATTTGATCATCAGGAGTCAGTGGTGTCAGTAAGAGGCTTTCAGAATTAATGTGGGAGATGGAAAAGTTGTAAAAAATATTGTAATGAGAGTGTAACTATAAATTCCGGTGAATTCGAAATGGCTTCTCCTGCTCACTTTTCTTGCGCACGTTATGGTTCTTAAAGACACTTTAAATTCGAGAAGATTCGTGCTAGAATGATTGGTCTTATAAGATATCTTGCTCTTAAGAGCCATCAGGGGCTAAAGATAAGCACGCAAGATCCACTAGAGGCCACAGCTAATCTTATTAGATTAAAGACCTTGGCTAAAGCCGCATAGGGCTTCACGATTCGAAACTATATCCAGAGCAGCTATAAATATTTCACGGTGCTCAAAATTAAATACAGATCTAATTGCAAAAGTGATATTAATGATTTTATTTTCTTTTATTTTCAGGTAAGCTGAAAATGAACCATGAACCAAGTAGGAAAATTTTGAGCCAAATACCTCAATTAACCTGCCACCGTGTGCTACAGACCTAAGGCAGAGCCAGGGCCTGTTGCAGAGTTGAAATGGCAACCGGTCGGTTTTTTGGTTCATGAAGACGAGGAGCGGTAGACGGTGATATTAACAAAACGGAAACCTCGGTTACCGGCAAAAAGTAGGAAGAGGCCGCAAAAAATGTGCTTTGACTACATAATTAGAATTCGGGACCTCAGAGGTAAACTGGCACTATTGCGTCAGAGCTGAACTCTAAGAAGGAGGTTCAATGTTTGTTTTTTATTTGGAGTCAATTGTCCTTTTATTCGAGGGCTGTGACGTCATAGTGGCAGTTTACCTCTGAGGTACCAAATTGCAAGAAAAGGCTGGTTCTGAAGAGTAGAAGGCCGAAAGACATGAATGAGAGTGCGAGTGGTCTGTGTCCAAGGAGTGGGTAGAGACCCTAAATTAAAAGAGGATCGCAAACGAAATGGGTCAGCCATTACGAAAATTGTACGCCATATTAAGTATCATGGCAACTTCCACAAGAAGAATATTCGGCATTTGTGATGGTCAATTTGCCAATCTGGATTCATAAAACTAAAAACTTTCACAGCGATCGCACGAAGGCTTTGTCCAAGAATTTTCTTTAATAGAAAGAGGCGCATGAATTTTGTTTTTGTTGAAAATTGCCTGCTGAAGAAGATTGCTACTTCTCGAAACAACCCTCAAGACCTGACCGCGCATGTTTCAAATAGGTCCAACACACTTTCAACCGCGACCCAACTTTCCTTATACAAAATATCAAAAATCCATCTCACAATCTTTTTAGAACGTTGGCATTAGCCTTGGCTTCCGCCTAACTTTTTTTCGGCGCCGTCCTGCCAAGATAATTTCATACCATAAGACCTCAACAAATCTTCATGAATTAAGTAGTGACAGATATGATGGAAACACCTTGACAGCTCGTTTTTCTAAAGGCTATAATCTCGTAATCATTTTTTAGTAAACAGCATAACCTGGGCTAATTTTCTTTTAATTTTCGGTTAATATTTACAATCTGCATTGTCTCAAATCCAACAACAGTTTAATTGTTACGAAAATAACAAAAACGAAATTTTCAGTTTATTATAATCACGTAACCGTTCTCTCTCTCTCTCTCTTACCCCTTCCCGATCGTATTTTCTTTAAAACTATCAGTAAAAGTAAATCAGACCCATCTGAAGAAACGTGAATAACTTTTTTTTCGAGATTGCTTCTTTCGCTTTTACTTTCTACTAACAATCTGCTGTAATATCGCCATATCCTCGGACGTGATGATGAAAAAAAAAAAAAAATCACAGCGATAATTTTTGATACGGTTTAATTTTCTTTAAGGTAACATACGCCACACAAAAATAATGATTTCTCTCCCTCTCGTTTTCAATACTGAAAATACTGGTTGTTTGGAATGGTAACGCGTGACCCGACAGGTCATAGGTCGATCGACTTTTCCAGATACGGGAAAGTATGTTGGTAGCCGCTTTTAATGTAAGTCAACATGTCCTACTAATTGCAAATGGGAAACACACCTTAACGTCGTTTTTTATTTTATTTTTATCCTTCCCGTCGATATTAATTGATAAAGCCTAATTATCCGTAATATGTGAAAGGTTATAAATTATCAAAAGATCGTAAGCGTGATGTGCCTTTGTTGCACGAAGCCCACCGAAACTTGTATTTTTTTTAAACGATATTTATTATCTTTTTTTTTTTTTTGTCGATATTACATGCCTATTTACTGTATTTGGTTTTGTTGCGTTAGGGTAGGCCAGGGCGATCGGATCAGTATGCTAATTTTATTGAGTCATTTTTGAGATGTACCAAAAAGAAAAATTTGTTTCTTGACAAATTTGGCGAAATTTGATTGATGGTTCTTTGAGATTAGCGATTAGGCCTAATGTAAATAAAATGAAAAGTTGATGTAAAGGACCGTAGCATAATTTCCGTGAATTTTATATTTTTTTTAGAAATTCTTTTTTATTTCCTTAATATTTTTATTGTTGTGTTTAAACATGTTTTTACTAATTATGATTTTTCTGCACAAGGTAAATGATTTAGCTTTGTTAAATCATCCAACTATGGCGTTTCGCTTGGAATAAAAAAGAAAAATTAATTTTTTTATCGCTTTTGGATTATGTCAACTGTTAAGTAAACCGACCCGTAAAAAAATGGAGTAGGATTCTGTCTGTAGGATTCTGGAGTAGGATTAGTTAAGTCGTGGTAGAAATTGGGATGTTGCAGAAAAATAGGTAAAAGCATTTTAGTGATTTAACTCAGTTGAGATTTCTAGCGTTTTGTTGGAGGAGGAAAAGATATCCAATTTCCAAAAATTAAATTTCTTGTTGTTTCTTCTAAAAGTGCGCTCTTTTTTACTGCGGATAAGTGCCGAAGAGATGCCCAAATAATTTTTCACTTAGGGCTTTGTTCAGTTTTTAAGAATATAGCCTACACCAGACTAGAGTCTAGGTGCAGACTAGGCCTATTGAATTAAATTTAGGAGTTTAAGGGTGTAGCTTATCACCCTCTCTCTTTAATATATATTTTGACGACATTGGCCGTAATGAGACGAGAGTAGTAAATAAGAAACTAAAGGTTGAGCCCGAGTAACAGATTTGTTAATACCCTCCTATTTGCGGACGACCAAATCATCGTACAACCAACTGAAGATGACCTCCAACGATCCGTTTACCAGCTACAGCAAATTCGCATGACGTATAATATTAAAATATCTGCTACTAAAACCAAAGTGATGGTCTTTCTAGGGAAGAATCCAATACGATTGAAAATAGTACTGAACATCAAGCCGATTGAGCAAGTGTCGAACCTCCGCTATTTAGGTTGTGATATCGGCTATGAACTAGACAGAGATACAGAGGAAAAATTCAATAAGTTCCAGATGATCTGTGAAACAATAAATAGATCCTCTTAAGAACAAGACTCGTAGAGATACAAAAATCAAGCGGTATAAAACCATGGTGGCGCCTTCTCTTATGTTCGGAAGCGAATCATGGGTGGGCACTGGACACGAAGTGAAAGGTTCCTCATTACTAGATCAGATCCGAAATGATGATATTAGAGAAGAGCTGAATATCTCTGCTCTGAACCAGAAGATCCGAGATAATAAGAGGCACTGGATAGACCATATTGATCAAATGGAGGGATTTCTTGTAAAACAAGCAGTTAATTATCATCCACAAGGTCGCCGCGACATGGGGTGACCGTTGAAGCGATGGAACAATGAAACAGGCTAATAGCCTAATCCGTGTAGTGAAGAAGAAGAAATAAAAGAGTCCTACATCGGGCCGAAAATCGAGGCCCAAACCTCACCCAAAGTCAAATATTTGACCCGAACCCGAAACCTAAACACAAATTCAGGCCCGAGCCCGACACAAACCCACAGTTCGGGCCGAAGTTCGAGTTTAACCCCAAAACTGAAACCCGTTTGGAACACATTGCGGAACTTTATGAGATTTTCTCTTAAGCTTACTTAAGCTTAAACTTTAGTTAAATCTGACCTTAGCGTAATTCTTACTAGTTTGGCAATGAAGCTAATAGCAGTCGTAGGGTGGAGCAAGATATATCAGATTGTGATCATCAGACGTATCCATGGCTCTTATAAAGTTAATTGCAACTTAAATCTTCGCACTATTTCACATTAGCAAAATAGCGCGATTGAAAACTGAGATCCATAGCCAATTTGAGCGTAGCTCAGTTCAGAGGCAACGTTCTTCACAATACTTCAACCTCGACACGAGTCACAGATGCCGTTTTACTGACTTAACCAATTAAATTCTAAGATGCTTTAGCCAATTTTTAAAATTTGAAATTACAATTCCTAAGTTACGTTGTTTTCTTAATTCACCAAAAGAATTCTTTAAAATTTTAAATGCGTAAACTTTTAATCTTGTGACCCTTCCATTAACATCTCATATATCTAGAAACAAAGTTTAACTTTGGGTCAGTGAAAAGCGAAAAACCCACAAACGACTACTAATTACAACTTATCATTGTCTACACCCCATTACCACTAACAATAGCACAAAAATTTTTTTTTATAAAAAAAAATACGATTTCCGGATTATTTTTTTCTAAACGCGAAATTCAAATTAGATTTAACGACTTCGCCTTACCCTAGATGTAGATACATGGACTGGGACCAAGCGGACCGGATTTTAGGATACCAAATTCATGCATGTATATACTTGGGTATTGCATAACTGGGTCCGTGAGTTCTTAATGTTCTTCTTGTAATCTCAAATGTCAATATAATTACATACGGGGCGGGGTCTGGGTTGCTGGTTTTCGCCTGGCCGTTGCAACCGAAAAATCTTTTCAATGCAATGTATGCAATTTTAATTCACTTTTTTTTTTTATCGAATCCCTTTTACTCGTGAGTAAGCAGTGGAAAAATACGTTCCTAAAGTGGGTAATAAGGTAATCAATTGCACCGTGAAGTGGCCAGTTTAGTCGCACTCGGAAGAACATCTGTTAATAAGATTGCGAGAAGTGAAATGAATTTGGAGATGAGGGTCAGTGGCGGGTATGTGAGAGGTTGCGTTTGAGGTTTTTTTTAAAAGTAGTCGCCAATTTTTTTGTTGTTAAAGGTCTTTCACTTTTTTTTTCGTACTTGAGATGAATATTTAAGTCGTAGGGCTTCGAGTTGATAGTTTATGCCCCGAAGAATATTTTTTTAATCAACACCTTTCTCAGGCGATGCGGGAGAAATTTTAATCCGCTACTGATTTGTTACAATTGTTTTGTTACGTTACGTTAAACTCAGATGAATTAATGAATTTATAAAAAATACGATGAAAATAATAAACAACTTTTGAATTGGAACGCGACTTCAATTCCTGCAATGAATTGCGAGTGTGCTTCCTATATTAGAAAAATAATATTTAAATGGGCCTTTCGTTTTTTGTTTAAAGTATTTGCAATTCTGATAGGTTTTACGGTCTTTGGAAATGTTAATAAAAGTTTTTGCAGGAGCGTGCGTCAAGGGCGGATGTCGGATTGCCATCAAGGTAAGAAGAAGACGAGCTGATTATCTAAGGGCTTGGCCTGGAAAGAGCGCATGAGCATCTTTGTAGAAGGATGGTATAATAAATTTTAAAGGTTTAGAGCGTTTGACAAAGGTCGATGACGTTGTTAATTGCCTAAGGGATCCGTTTTGATTGTGGAGTGCAGAGGGGCAGGTAAGACAGAACAAACGATGTCGTAGAAGAGTGGCACAATAAATTCCAAAGGATTGGAATTCAGTTGTAAAACATTGAAGGGCGGAAATGAAAATCAAATCAAAGGAAAAATTATTACCCAATGTGGTGATGACCTGACGATAGTGCAGGAGCTACATTAGGCAAGAGTAGCAGAAGATTTATCACAAAACTACAAGTAACACAAAGAGCAACCGTCTAGGCGCCTGCAACAGGGTCTCTCTGGTGTGGGTGCCGGGGCATAAAGGTATTCCTGGCAACGAGAGGGCGGATGAACTGTCCAGAAAGGGATCCTCGGAACCTATCTTTGGACCAGAACCAGCCCTAACGATAATGAAAACCTCTGTTCGCACTACCATCCACGAATGGATCAAAAACCAACACCTGGAACGTTGGGTGAACTTAAGAGGGCAAAAACAGAGTAAGAAAATGCTAAGATATCCCTCAGCCAAACTTACTAAAGAGGCCTTGCAACTCAGCAGGCAACAATTAAGAACTGTGGTCGGGCTCATCACCGGTCACTGTGTCCTACGAAAACATCATCATAACATGGGGCGCTACTTGGAGGAACCAACATGCCGACTCTGGAAGATGGAGAAACCGCAGCACACATTATTTTTGAATGTAAAGATTTAGCTTGGTGGAGGACAAAGATCCTTGGATCCTTGGACCCAGGAAAGGAACTCCTCAAAAAAGATCTGGTGAACAGACTTCTGAGTCTCCTTAAGGAGACGGATCTGTTCCCTTAAACAAGCTAAGCAGAAGGATACAGTAGGCTTATAGCTTCCGTGTCGGGCTCGTTAACCCTCTTCTGCTTATCGTTAAAAAAAAAAAAAAGCGATGGAACAACAATTCTGGGTTGAGAGATCTAACAGCGAATGAAACTATTCGAAGAAACACCAAAATTGTCGATGTTATTGATCGGACAGCTCGGCTTAAATGGGATAACGCAGGACGTCTTGCAAGGATAACGGATGGCAGGTGGAACAGGAGAATCCTGGTATGGAGACCATGGACTGGGCAACGAAACAGCCGAAGACCTATAACTAGGTGGTGTGATGATATAAAGAAGACTGCGGGGTTACATTAGGTGAGAATGGCAGAAAACTGAGGGCTTGAATTGAGGGACGCCTATGTTAGGAAAAGGACGGAGAGGCTAAAAAAGGATAGGAGAAGATTTGGAAAAATTGCAAGTAATGACATATAGAGATGAACACAAAGTGGCTGGAGAAAAATGTGACAGAGGAGCTTTAGAAGTAAGAATGCCTGGTAGAAATTTGAAAGGCGAACGAATTCAATACCGTTACATATACATCGTATAGTATCGAAAATTCTTAAAATAACATTCTAACACTCATAGTTGCCAGTAGACGTCCTCCTAATATTTAAACACGAGCATTTTAGTAAAAACAACTTCAGCTTAGACCAACTTTAGCGACAAACTTGATGCTAAGGCCGCACCTCGATATTTCTTTCAAAAATATTCATTTCCACGTGTTTTGAATTTCTTAAATCCAATCAACCGAGCAATTCTTGTTAAATTAAAAAACTTGCAATCCGCATTACCCATTACCCCGAATTTCATTCTTTCGCATTACTTCAAAACCAAAATATTTCGTGAATTCCAAATCTTAATGTCAATGCAATCTAAAAACAGTAAAAACCAAAGCCGCATTATGAAACCCAATTTTTATCAGTTAAAGGAATCAATCAATATTTCGCAGTGGTTCCATTAGATGTATTACATTAAATCCGACTCACGTTGAGTAAATACGATAAGAACAAAGACTCGATTAATTTCTTACAAAGTAATACCTTGTTTTTTTTCGATCTCAAAAGAAATAAATTTATAGACCCCTGAGATTAAACCCGAAAAAATATCGAGACAAGGCTTTAGAATGACATCGCGATTATAAGAGGATAAAAAAAGGATTCCAATCGCACGGTCCCCTCAACCCGCCCACGTTCAGTTTATGTAAGCTAACTTAAACATGGCGCTTGCACTATCAATCATTTCTGGGTCAGGAATTTTCAAATGTTGTTAATGCGATTACCTAATCCGATAATTTAAAATTTTCTTTTTTCTTTTTTTCAAATTTTGGGGAGAAAGGTATTGGCAACGAGATAGAAACATTACGGATAGACTAAATAGCCCCACGTTGGGCGCCATATAAAAACTTGATCGATGATTTTTAATAACTTGTCAATTTTCATGTCGTACACGATCCTTAACGAATAGCTACCGCGTAACACATAATCTCGGGCTACCGACTAGACGACAAGTCCTAAAATGAAATTTACATAAAACGATTTTTTCCGCTCATTAATATCATTTTTGATAATATCAATTTATTTTTAAAGTGTGAAATTAAATTTTATTTGATTCTTTTTTTTTTCGGGGAATCGTGACGATTTCGGCTTTGAATAAAAAACAAAAGTTTATCTTGAATGATTAAGAATTCCGTAAATGGCTCATCTTGAACCTTCACCCCCCGAAAAAAGTCGTTTTTACGGTTCCCCCTAATTATTTTCGACACCTTATTATTTAAAAGATATATAAATTATTTTTGAATTAAGTTGCGTCAGTGTGAAATGACCTTTAGGTTCGGGTCGATCTGAACCTGTAAACATGATATTTGGCTCGTGACTAAGGGGTGGTCAACAAGTTTTTTTTGTTCGTGCGGTTTTTTTGACAGGAACCATAAGTAGCTAAAATAGGATGCTTGAGAGATTTAGTTCAAATTTGAATTAAATTGAAATCATTGCCGGGATAGGTGTTTGATCGAAGGATGTTTAATTTTGATCAAATTCGGATAATGCTTCAAAAAACTTTTTTGGGTTGTTCTAACTTGAATTCGGGTTTAGGGAGATTTTTAATTTTGAATTCTCTGTCGAATCAGCTAAAAATCATACTGATGCCCCCTTGGGTTATTTGTTCGACAAGAAAAAATTAGCAAAAAATTTGTTCGACAAGAAAAACTTATCAAACGATTTGTTCGACAAGAAAAAATTATCAAACGATTTGTTCGACAAGAAAAAATATCAAAAAATTTGTTCAACAAGAAAAAATTATCAAAAAATTTGTTCGACAAGAAAAAATTATCAAAAAATTTGTTCGACAAGAAAAAATTATCAAAAAATTTGTTCGACAAGAAAAAATTATCACAAAATTTGTTCGACAAGAAAAAATTATCAAAAAATTTGTTTAACAAGAAAAAATTATCAAAAGATTTGTTCGACAAGAAAATCATCAAATTATTTGATAATTTTTAAAAATTTTTTAACTGATTTGTTTAATAAGAAAAAATTGTCAAAATATTTGTTTGACACAAAAATTATATCAAAATATATTCTTAAAGAAAAATCTGAAAAATGATATTTGGCCAATACAAATTTTAATTTTAGCAAGTTCTTAAACGGTCATGATTTTTCCCCTCAAAAGACTCTCAATTTTTAAAATTTGGGAAGAATCGAATTCGATCGTCGATACAGTTAAATGTAGAGGAATTATTGATGGTCGCCTATGCTCAAACTCAAGCACAATATCTTAGAAGCACATTATCAAATTAGGCAGTGGTTTTGGCACTAAGGCTTATTGGCGTCAACACGTTTGAAAAATACAGACACGATTTGTTGAATTCCATTCCATAAATCAATCTTTGATGATTTATTGACTTTTGAAATAAATCGAAGACATGTTTATACTAATAGGCGACAAGTAAACTTCTCTTTCACTACTACATGACCACAACCCTAATTTACTTAGCCCCCAAACGCGAACTCGTATCGATATAGCAATTTGGCGCTACCGCAAGTTCGTGGCTATCAACACCTAATTAATTTCTAGCCAGTAAAAACCATTCTCCTATTGCATTTAATTTTTTTACTAAGCGACAAATTTTTTAATCTGCCTAAATTTAATTAATGAACTGATCCAGTCGATTAATTTCAAATATAAATTAAAAATGTGCAAGATGTTGTGACAAGGACTACACCCTAGTTGCAAGATTGCATCACGTCGATTTATTTTATATTTTATTTACTCATGATTAATTCTTTATATTTTTAATTACTTCCACCATCGAAAAAAAAAATTTCCACGACTTTCATCGATAATTAATCTGGATGCGTCTTCATCCAAATAAAAAAAAATCAACTTTTTTTAAACTTCATTCTTCTGTCATTTTTATTCTTGACAACATTTCTTACTTAAAAAATCAATCAGTCGTAAAAAAAATTTTTTTCTTTTGATATCACGAGGAAATTATCGCCTCGCACTTGACAAGCTCAAGAACGTGGATTCATATTACGTTTTAATATCAAACTTCACAGATACGATGAATTGATGAGGAGAGCCTACGACCTCTATGTATGAATAAATAAATTCCTCCTTTAGGCCGTACAATAATTATTTTCTTATATTTTATCCGATAGCCATTTCGACGTTAGTCATTTTCAAGGACTAAAAAACAAACAACAAAAAAAATTAAAAACATTGACAACACAGCCTAACCTAAACTTGTTAAAAGAACCTAAAAAGTACCTGAATTATCACTTGACTAGAAACATTTCTCGACGATTATTAAGTTAAAGTTTAAAAACAGAAAACGACTAGACGCGAGATCATAAAAATACAGCAACAAGTAAATAAATAAAAACAGAAACATTTTAAAAAATTCGCACGGATAAATGACCTGACACTTTTACAATCTATTGATAAAAACAAACGTGGATACAGGTGAACGACACGACAACAGGTGTGACGTAATCATACTAAAACCGGCGCGGACTAGAGGGAATTTAAAATTCAAAGAAAAGACATACGAATTAAAAGTTACAAATTCAAAGAAAAGACATACGAATTAAAATTAGAATTAAAATTAAAATTAACACATTAATTACACAATTAAATCAAAAAGAGGGGAGCTCGGGATAGGGCCGTTATCACTATTCAATAACATAATATTTTCAGATCTTTCTAAACGTTTAAACTTGTTAATAGACATACTTTCCCAAGCATTTAAAAACCCGGGCTTATTAACTTCACGAATTAATTTTAAATTATCAAAAGGAAAAGGATGGTCCGTTAATAACATGTGATCCCCAATACTGGATTTATTTTCCCTCCCATTCTTAAAATGAGCTATATGCTCCTTCCCCCGAATACCGATACTTCTTCTCGACTGTCCAATATAATAGGATTCACATTCCCCACATTTAAAGCTGTAAATACCCGATTTATCTTTAGGTTCAATCCGATCTTTAGGGCTCCCAAGACTCCTCCTCAAAGAATTAAGCGACTTAAAAACTAAACTAAAATTTAACTGTTTAAAAATATTATCTAGGCCCCGACATAATTTCATATTATAAGGAATGAGAAATCTTTTCTTAACGCTCTTAATAGGCTCAAGTAACGTGAAATCTTTAATATCAAAGGATTCTTTCTGCTGCTTTCTTTTGACTAGACTATCAATTAAATTAGGCTTAAAACCATTAGATACAGCAACCGATTTTAAGAAATTAACCTCTTTTTGGTACCTATCTTCATTCAAAGGAACAGAAAATAACCTGTGGACCCCACTATTAAAAGCCGCCATTTTATGCGCTTCAAAGTGATTAGAGGTGGCATGTATATGCTGGCATGTGTTAGTAGGTTTCCGATAAATGTCAAATTCAATCGAATCATTATTTCTGATAATAAGCAAATCTAAAAATGGAAGCTTGCCGTCAACTTCCTTTTCAAACGTAAATTTAATGCTAGGGGCTCGAGTGTTAATATACGTAAGAAAATCCTCGACGTTAAAATTGTTAGAATCGTAAATAGCCAAAATATCATCAACATAGCGAATCCAGATATCAGGAAACGCGTTGGCTTGTTGCTTAAGTTTACCTTCAAAATGACTCATATATATATTAGCCAGGAAAGGGGACAAAGAGTTGCCCATCGAAGTACCATCACTTTGTGAATAAAATTTTTCGTTAAACGTAAACATATTATGTTTCATACAAAGTTTCGTGAGCTTAATGTATTCATTTACTTTATCTAAGGCAATGTTATTTCTAACTAACACACCTTCAAGAATTTCAATGGTTTCATCAATCGGAATAGATGGAAAAAGAGATTCTACATCAAAAGAGATTAGCCTATGCGAAGGCTTTAACTTAAAACCCTGCAATATGTTAATAACTTGTAAACTATTAACAACACTCGAGGATTCAAAATTCAAATCTTTAAATTCTATTGTAAGAAACTTGGATAGGTTACAGGTAGGAGAATCAATGCATGAAACAATGGGCCGATATTTATTACCGGGTTTATGGGTTTTAGGGAGAGCATATAACCTAGGAATTTTAGGGTTGGAAGGAAAGATCTTAGCTTTCTTATCCCCATCCAGAACCGATTTACATTCTTTCACAATAGTTTTCGCTTCTTTAATCATACTGCTCAGAGGATTAGAGGTTAACGTCAAGTAAGGACCCTGACTTAACATTAGATTTACATTGTTAACATAATCTTCCTTCTTAACTACAACCACAGCATTACTTTTGTCTGACTTAAGGTACATGCAATTCCTATCTCTAAGTCGTTTGATACTCCTAGCTTCCTCTACATCGCATCTTGTTTCTTTATAGGTGTCCAAATTCTTTTTAAGTTGGTAAGCGCAGGCATTCCGGACGAACCTCTTATCCCCTTCCGGCAAGTAGTTTATTCCTTTTTCAATGTGAGCAATAATTTCTTCCAGATCCGACGATTTCTTCTTAGTACAGTATTTCAATCCTTTTTCCAACAATATTAATTCATCCTTAGTAAATACTTCATCAGTTTGATTGATGACTAAATTTCTATTGGTAAGCGGTTCAATGTGTCTATCCAAAGTTTGAGCTCGTTGTAATCTGTCAAACTTATTGTTAAGCTTGATGATTTTTTGATTAACTTCTGGGTTATAACCTTGATAAATCTGTCTGGACACTTCAGGCCAATCGTCTAACTCTTTAGCCAATCTCAGATGCAGTGAGTAAGCTTCTAATTCAATTCTACCAAGTTTTGCATACTTAGCTTTCCGTTCTTCTCGCAACCAAACAGATTCAGCTATTTTTATAGCCGTTCTACTACTCCTTGAAGTTTCATTCGTTCTTAGTTTAATAAAGTTAGGTTTAACCTTCTCAATTTTGCATTGTTTCAGAAAGAAGAAGTATCGGTATTCGGGGGAAGGAGCATATAGCTCATTTTAAGAATGGGAGGGAAAATAAATCCAGTATTGGGGATCACATGTTATTAACGGACCATCCTTTTCCTTTTGATAATTTAAAATTAATTCGTGAAGTTAATAAGCCCGGGTTTTTAAATGCTTGGGAAAGTATGTCTATTAACAAGTTTAAACGTTTAGAAAGATCTGAAAATATTATGTTATTGAATAGTGATAACGGCCCTATCCCGAGCTCCCCTCTTTTTGATTTAATTGTGTAATTAATGTGTTAATTTTAATTTTAATTCTAATTTTAATTCGTATGTCTTTTCTTTGAATTTGTAACTTTTAATTCGTATGTCTTTTCTTTGAATTTTAAATTCCCTCTAGTCCGCGCCGGTTTTAGTATGATTACGTCACACCTGTTGTCGTGTCGTTCACCTGTATCCACGTTTGTTTTTATCAATAGATTGTAAAAGTGTCAGGTCATTTATCCGTGCGAATTTTTTAAAATGTTTCTGTTTTTATTTATTTACTTGTTGCTGTATTTTTATGATCTCGCGTCTAGTCGTTTTCTGTTTTTAAACTTTAACTTAATAATCGTCGAGAAATGTTTCTAGTCAAGTGATAATTCAGGTACTTTTTAGGTTCTTTTAACAAGTTTAGGTTAGGCTGTGTTGTCAATGTTTTTAATTTTTTTTGTTGTTTGTTTTTTAGTCCTTGAAAATGACTAACGTCGAAATGGCTATCGGATAAAATATAAGAAAATAATTATTGTACGGCCTAAAGGAGGAATTTATTTATTCATTCACAGATACAATCATTTTAATTATTGATAAATGATGGGAATCGAAAACGATCTCAAAAACGTTTCACGATTTAATGAGGCAAAACGAGTTCGAGGTCCCCGAGCAATCCCATCAGCCATCTCTTTATTTTCTTTTGTTATGTTGGAGGTATTGCGTATTATTAATTGGTTCTAGCTTCGTTTCGTTGCAATTGATGCAACTTATAAACCGGCGAGCACGATCTAGTTCCGATCGGTTATTTTTCGGGATTTTTTTTTTTCCCATTGGAAATTTCTAAATAGCGGGTGTGTTAACTTTTTACATGCGTCACTTAATCGGTTGCTACATGGAGATGTCTGTAGGCGCTTGCGGAATTTTCAAGGCTGAGGAAAAATAAATAAAAAAAAATTCGAGCCCACGGGGAAGTGGTTTATATGTTCGAGAATTTATATTTTGGGCGCAACATTAATTAATATTCCGAATGTTTTACTTGTTGGTTTAATTATCAAATGTAATTGATACCCGGTAACGAAAATAAAAATTACATAAATATTTGATATCGATCCGTCATATCGACAGTAGCCTACACGTAATCCAGAATCTGCTTAATCTTGATTACTCATATATTACTACTTTCATTTCATTTCTTTTATGCGTTGAGGAATAATATTTAAATTTCCTTATTTTTTGACTGCGAATGAAAATACATTTTTATGGCAAGAAGAAATGAATCTTTTGTGGAGTTTAGATAGAAGCGGCATTCTTAGAGTGTCTCCCGGCGACAGGAATTGGCGAACATCATGGCTGGAGAGCTGATTGCTCCGTGCAAGAGACCCTAGTTATATCTTGCACGGCAAACCCTCAGACATGATGGCCATACTTTTCATCTTCTTCGGGTGCCCTGCGCGCACACGAGCTTAGGCGATCGATCCGACGAGCTCCCTAAATCTTTCAGGATCGGCGGCCATGCGGAATAGCTTCTTTGCGGTTAACCCGGTCCAATTCCGGATATTCCGCAACCAGGAGAGATTCTTACGACCGACCAAGTCTTATTTACCTGCGCTTTATGGTTGCAAGTAGTTCACGATCTTTGTGCAACCTATGCGAGACCTCCTCGTTGGTCATATGTTGGGTCCAGGATATTCGAAGGATTTTCCTGAAGCACCACATCTCAAACGCTTCCATCATGGCAACTTTGAGCGTCCAAATTTCGCAGCCGTAAAGAAGACTTGACCAGATGTAACATCTCAACACGTTTAGACGAATGGGAATTTTCAATTCGCGGCAGCATAGGACATTTTTGAATGGCTATACTAGGGAGATTAAATGCGGTGGCTTCCCCACAACTTCCGCAACGCAGCACGGGAACCAAACTGTCGGTCCACGACTCTGCCTCCTGCTTTCTGGACTTCAGCCTAGCCAACTTACAACAGACATTAGGAAAAAGCACTTAGGAAGCCTAGTAGGAATTCGACACTTCGATGAGTCATCTTCTACACAGGGGTACGCCATTTTGAAAACTAATAGCTGCCATGTTCTCGAATTTGATGGCCGCCATCGATTCGCAGATTTTTCAACTCGACGTCATGGTATCTTCCAGGTCTCTACTCTCTACTCGACATCTTCTTACTCTCTACTAGGTTCCCTAGCAGCCTAATTGGACGTATAGAGAATCTTGAAAATTTTTCCTGGGTTAAGTCAGAATTTTTAAATTCTTTCAATCCGCAGCTGAAAATTCTAACGACCAAAGAAATTTATGGCCACTGAATAAATCCGAATGGTTGACTTTTTTGAATGATACCTGTGGGTAAAAAAGAGGGAGGGGACCGTCAACATCTTGCGTGAGGGAAGTGTGTCCTTCTTGCAACTTGCAATTTGCCGCCTAATGCTCTTTGAATAGTCTTACATTTACTTCGTTGTATTCAATTCGTTATAATTACTGTAATAATACAGTTTGATTTGTCTCTTTTCTCTTTTAATTTTTTGTCGAACTTGATATGTTTTTTTTAAAATTTATGTTTGAGCATAGTGACGTCTTCTAATTCTTGTGCTTGTCTAGGTCGCATCCAATTGTGCGCCGCGATAAAACAAGAATATGTTTTGTTATTGCTCGAAAGGTTGAAAGCCCCGACGGTTCAAGGGCGCAAATGCTCAAAATATCTTGAGAAAGGGCTTATTCAAGACTTGACTCATGGAAATTTTAATCTGAGCCTAAAAAAATTCACGCCTGTTGTTCTGTATAAAAAAAATCAACCCATTTTTTGGCCATGGCCAGTGAAATTAGCATTATTTAATTTTTTAACGTTAAGAGAAAAATATATTTCTGGTAAATAAATTCATTGCCCGCTGAAAAAAATCTGAACGAATTTTTGCATGTTGCATGTTGCTTGAAGCTAATCCCGAGTTAATAATGGTCGCAAAACATTAGGTCGAATCCTAAAAAGTATGCTCCAATTCCGAGTCTGATTCCCAAGCCAAGTCAGACTTGATAAAATCTAATTTTGCTCTAGCACTGGCTCGAATTCGTGCTTTGCGCTAATAAAAGTTTTTGTTAAAGCTAAATCAGCTGGTATCTACTTTCATTGTTAATCTAATGAATGAAGTCGGATGCTATCTAGCTTTAATGTCAATCTAGTAAAAATCGACGCTAAAGTCGTTACTTTGTCGAAAGGCGCATTAAAAGTTTTCTTCATTTATTTTTATCTTTGATCAAGTCATTGAAAAGTCATCATCGTTGATAAAAAAAAATGTAAAAATCTTATTTATCTAGGCAGCCTCGCTTTTGAATGTTTTGCGAAACTTTCATCTTTTTCTGTAATTAGAATAACTGATATCTGTTCTTTATCTTCGCTTTAACGCTTCGAAAATGAGGGGGCCAAAGGGATGGAAAGCAACTGGGGCCGTGGTCCCTCCAGGGAAAAATTTGGCCCCAGCTTGACCCCATTTAATTTTAGGAAAAAGGAAAATTTTGAGAATTTCCCAAAGAAAAAAAAGAAAGCATGATCTCTTGATACTTTTTGGTTAACTTGATAAATCAACTTGTAAAATTCTTCGAACTACAATTTAGTCAGCGAAACATTGGCTCCTTAAAAATCTCTGGCTCATCCTTAACCCCACCCAGGATTTTTTCCTAGCTCCATCCCAGTGAAAATGCCATTTTTTAATCCAGATTAAAATCTTGGCTCACAAGATCGCTTTCCTCTACCTCCGATTTTTGAACAGCACATTCTTTTAAACACTAAATACAAGCCAAATAAATATTAAGATCGATTAAAATGATTCCGGGTCCACAAAATCACCGATCATTTCACGATATAACACTTAATTTCAATGTTGTAACGATATCCATAACTCAAACTTTAAAAATCCGTCAGGTTACACTCCATAAATTTCTTCACAAAACGAAATCCATATACACACTTCATGCCTAAAAAATTCCCAAACTAAAAACCCTGCTGCAAGGTGTTATTAGATGCACATATATTTACGCAATCATTAACTTTTATAGATTTCTCGTGGCGCAAGAATCCGTTGAATTTATTCTTATCCATTTTATAAATTACCAAAAATACATCCTTACATAAATCTTCATGTGCTAATTCCCTTTATAAAATCGGGTCGCACGAGAGTAAAAATTTTGCTCCTAGCTAACACAAGGAAACATAATTGACGATCGTGTCATATAAAACTTATTTGCATTTTCGAAAGCGCATACCGCGTATAATATTTTCCCTTAAGCCCCAGAAAAAAAAAAAAGAACGACGAAAGAAATAGTTCAAGCCAATTAAATTTTCACGAATTAACCCTAATTATAGTCTTATTCAGGCAATTTAATGAAGAATCTATTTGAAAAAAAGTGATAGTATATAAATAAAGCATACAGACTTGCTGACACCGATTCTACTCGGTAATTTGTTTTAAACTTTTATTTTTATTCCTAATTTTTGCGCCCGTAAACCGGATTCATTTTTATTTTCTGTTAGTAGCGGTTTTTTCCGCGACCGCTTTCGATTTTATATCGTCGTAAAACCAGGTTTGAATTATTATAAACCGGCGTGTCCAAAGCAAAATGCAAAAAAACTACAAGCGCCAAAAAAAAGTTTTTATTAATGATTTTTTCGGAAACTTACCGGTTAAAAAATTAGATATCCTTTATAATATTTAAACTCACGCATGATTCTCGCGAACAAAATGAAAAGTGGTAAAAGTGAAGAGTCCGATGGAATGAAGTCGAATGATAACATGGTCAAACAGGTTCGAATCTATGGTCTGAATGGTAGGGATTAGACCAATAGTAGCGAGAACTATGCCTATCCAGTTTTCTGCGAACATTGAAAAATATAATAATAATAAATCGCTGTGTTGTTGTTTTTTGTTGTTGTCTTCTGGGAGAAAGCATTTTTTTTTTTTTGTATTATAATGTCGTCTGTTTGATTTGATTTCTCAATGATTCGTGCAAATTTTTTTCAAAGATTGCCAAATGCATTTTGATTGTTTTTTAGCTTAGAGTAATTAGTTTTTTTTTTAAGGGAAACCTGTATTTTAAAAGATTATGCATTTATTTTTCGTTTTGATTATAATCTTTTTTTTATTATAAGGCGGTATTGGTGGTTTCAATGAGAATTAGAGGATGCAACGTAATGCAACATTTGAAAAAAAAAAATGCAGAATAATATGTGATAATAAAAGAATGAAGCCATATACAGGATGGTGGAAATGTTGAATTTCTTCCGGGAGTGGAGAGTTTATTGTTTTTCTTTTTTTTGTTCACAATTCGGATGTATATTTTTTTGATTTAAGATCTTTGTTCTTTCTTTTAGCCTTTTGTTTGCTCGAATTGCGCTTGGTCATCGTTGCAAAATGCAAATTGGCGATTCATTTTGGTTGATGGTTGAGTGGGGATACTTGGTGGTATTGAAAGTAATGCACTTGCAGTTTTTTCTAATATAAAAGGATGATCCTGCCAATGCTTTTTTGAGACAGTTCAAAATTTTTTTCTTTCCTCATTGTTACTCTCAGACCGCAAGAATAGTGTCGGTAGTTTGCTTGAAGTTTGCACGTCAACTAATTCCCTTACTGCAAACTGCCGCCATTTTTCTAGCAGTCGGGGAAACTCTGCTGACTCTAGAATCGTGTTAGTGTTTCTCCTGAAGCCCTTAAACACAAGATAAAGCCATAATTTCCTTATCTCTAACCTATTGGTCGGAGGCTCTGCTGGAAATGGCCATTTCGGCTTATTTTGGCCCTGCGGTGAAGCCTAACGCTAGGTACCAGACTTAAAGAAGTATTAGAGCAGCAGCTTCCAGGCAATTGTAGCTGCTCGCTCAAAAGACTTAAGGTGGTTTTAAGGTTGCAGTTGTCGAACATGAATAGTTTTGTCTGGTTGCGTGTAGCGAAATTCGAAATCTCTCTTATCTAAGTTTTCGGACGGAAGAAACAACTATTTTTCCAGAAGGCTGAATTTTATGTGAGTAATAAACTCACTCGTTTCCTCCAATAAGTGATATGGAAATTTTTAATAAGGTGGCTCGATTAAATTTTTGATGGTTGAAAAATAGAAGCTGGAAATAAGAAATGGGCGATCTATTTGTTGCATGAGAGAAACGTCACGTTCTCGCCACGTCTCGTCTCGTCCTCGTGGAGAGACAAATCGAATTTGGAATACTTGGATCTTTTCAGATCGGGAGCCGAAAATTTTTCAAAAGTCGTCCATCCCTAGAAGTTGATTCGGTAGTTCGATTCCTGTGATGGGGACGGTTCGTTGAATAAATTAGTAACTTTAATAGAAATATTCAGTCGGTTGAAAATTGAAATCCCAACTGAAGGAATTGTACCGGTAATATTCGGACAAGTGGCTGAACCTTGACTGAAAACGCTGATACGGAAGCTGTTAAGCCTGAAGAGCCTTTTAAGTTCTAAAGAAGAAGAAAATCTATCCATAAAAACCGTGAGTGCATTATTACAAAAGATGTTATTTTTTGTAAAGCACAGCAAATTTATTTATCGCCTTTTCAATGTGAAGTTTAAATATACAAATTTTCGATCATCTACACTGGTTGCTTTGTTGTCAGATTGGCGGAAGGGTTACTCAGTTTATTGTTCTCTGTGTAAAAGATTTGGTCAAAGTAAACAGAAAGTGGGTTCGTTTCCTTGAATTTGCAATTTGCGATGGCGTTTTTTTAAGAAGCGTGGATTTACTTACTCTACATAATTCATTTTCAGCCTCTTTCGGCTTCAGACGTCAGACGTCCGTTTCTGGTCATTCAATTTTTTTTTCAGGGCGTTCGGTTCCCTCCTCTTCGGAAATAATTCACATGATAACAGTTGTTGGTATTGAAAGACAAATTCGATTTGACAAAATCAAAAGGGTTGGTCGAACTCTGTGCTGTTGTATGAACTCAGGTACATTCAAGCTTTTGTTTCTTGCAGGCCTGAATTTTTTACGCTTGACTGCACTAATCCGATTTGACTTTCAATTTCTGGCGCACGGTCCTCCAGGTCTTCCAACTTGAGGTTTTTGTTGTGACTCCGATTTTGAACACGAAAATAGTTTATGGTTCACAGCTAGATGGTGTGAGTATCGCAGCGGCCAGCCAATCACAAGCCGGAAGAGTCCCAAATTATGTAGGACATTACTAATGGGTCTCTAGAGCGATCAATTTTATTTGTCGGCCGCCGGTACACTGGTTCATGGAAATATTCGGGGTCAGCGTTGCCATTGAGATCAACTAGAGTTTCAAGACCTGGAAGACAGTGACCAGGCGCAACCGTGAACTGCGTTTTTTGACCGATCGGATGACTTTTGCTGTCGAACCTTGCTTTGCCAAATGGTTAATTGTTGTCCCCGTTTTAGCTCTGAAATAAGTTTCATTATTTAACGTATCATTTGCTTCTATCTGCGAATCATTTCTTTCCTGATTCAATGACGTTTATTTATGCCGTTGTGCTCTGCCTTACTCAGATCTAATTCATTCTCTTGATCGTCAGTTATGTCGCAAAATGTCCTCCTTGGGAGCTTTATTTTGTTTTCTAGACCTTTGTTGCTTCAACTCTTTCAGCTTTTAAAACTTCGAATGCTGCCGAATCATTGCTGACATTACCGGTATTAACATTGCTCGCCTTCTGTTGGTGTTATTTAAAATTTTTCGGTCAATAATGATTTTTCAGTCCGCGTCAACGTCGAATTATTCTCTTCCTTAGCAGGCCTTCCAGCTTGACTTCTGCGCGTTATTTCATTAAAATTTCATTATACTTTGAAGAACAGTGGAAATTCGGCTGAAACTATAATTTTCTATTCTTTTTTAAAACTTAGGTTTATTTAATCATGCACACTACTATAAAAATTTCAAAAAGGGGTTTATTCGTATCGCTTCGGTTGCTAAGCATCGACCTTCACATTTCCTATTCCCGATACATTTTTCATACCCTGACACGTGGAAAAACCCTTGAAAAACTATAGCTCCAAGAAAAGATCCCACTGACCCTGAATTCCGTCCGAATTCGGTTCTTTCATTTTGTTTCAATAATTGTATTCTCCCTAAAGGCGTGGGTCAACACCAAACCTTCAAGTTCAGTTACAAAACCGTCGCTATTATCTGCTATTATACCACCTACATATTGTTAAATGTTAGTCCATTCCCAACAAGGTTGCTACACATTTATAAGAATTAAAACCAAAAAAAAAAAAAAAGGAAGTTAAAGGAATCGAAATGAGGATTACTTTGTAAAAACGAAAAAAAAAAGCACACACAAGGTTATCTTACGGCATCCATCCGTATGGTTGAAAAAGGTTTTTTCGTAGAAAATCCTTTTTTAATCCGATTACGTACACACTTAAGCAGAAGTCATTAAGTTCGACTGACCTGTTTTTTCCCCGGAGAAATGGAAAAAAAAAAAAAATCCGACCCTAAAATAATGGAAGGAACCTGAAAGCGAACAAATTAAATGTTGCATTTGATTAAAATCGTGAAGTTCAAATTCCTCTTCCTCGTGTTTTGGTAATGAAAAACATGAATTACACACAAAAAGTAAAATGGAAAGGATCCGCATTATTCTTTTCATCGGAGAGGCATCCGCTAACGAAAATGAAAGTAATACCACTTCATCGGAATGTTTACCATTTAAATCAAACGCTTGTTACTTTTTTTGAATAGGAGATGGTACTTAAAGTAAATCATTGTCATTTTTCATAATGACTCTTCACGAAATTACATAACCTTTTGTATAATTTTAATGATACCAATTCCGCTAATTTTATTGCGGATTCGGGGTATCGAATGTAACGGATAAGAGAAAAATGCAATCAGACGAAAACAGGTTAATCGCGGTTCTTGTGTGGGCTGATCGGATCAAGTTGAAATGCTGTTTGAACGATAATTTGTATGTAAGTGAAATAGGCAGAGAATGAAAATGTTAATTTGGCTAAAAAGAAGTTTTTCTTGAGAGAGAAAAAAAATTTTGATATTTTTCCTCTCTGCGGTTTTGCGTAAGGGAAAAACGGTTTTTAGCGCCCTCTTGAGAGCGATTAGGAAAGCTCGACGGTATCGTAAAGCGATTTGTTGAACGAGATCACTCCCCCATTCACAACGCCGGTTCTTTTTTTTTATTTTTTAATTGTAACAATGTGGTAATCAAGTGTTTCGTTATTGTCTAATTGCAAATTCGAACTTGAATCCTTTTGATGAACTTTCATCATCGATAACATGCAATTCATCGATGACATGCAGTTTGGTTGTAAAGAAGAAAAAAAAAATCAAATTACATGTAAAGGCTTAGCCAAAGTCACGCCTTGAAGTCGTTAATTATATAAGGCTTGTATCTTCAATTTTTTGCAAGGATTCGAAAATTAGCTTCTGGTGGCAATTTAAAATAAAAAAAAGTCTGTTCTTGATCTTATTAGGCCCTGGCCAACAAATTCGTATAAATCTTAATTTGGTTATGTATATCGCCCTGTCTTATTAAGCAATCTATATTATTTATTAACATGTTGGAATTGTTAATTAAAGAATAGCTCATTGGAGTCTGTCATTCTGTAGGAATAATTAGCATTATAATGTATAGGTTTATTTTCTTTGGTGTAAAGTATTTCAGGTTTGGTTATAATTCTTTTTTTTTTTGTGGGAGAAAGTGCGATATGTTTTTGGGATGGTTGTTTTATGTTTGGTTTTTTGTTTGTTTGTTGCAGAGTTCCAAATCAGCGCCGCAGTCGTATTATATGACCCATTCTTATCCACCTGGTCAAGGACCACCGGCTTCGGCGTCTGCTACGCTTCCGAGAGGCGGATCATTGCTCAGAACTTATTCTCCTGCTGTTGCGCCGGTTTTGCCAGCGGATAGGATGAAAGCTATTACACCATCAGGTATGCAAGAAGGTTAATGAGGATGTTTGTAAATGGTTAGTGAATTGGAGCGTCTACTGATTGCCAAAGTTTGCATATCTTAGGGAGAGGCGAGTGAAATATTTCACTCTTTTGCCCTTTCGATAAGGGGTGTGACTATTTGGAAAGAGAGAGGTAATATTAATTCAAGAAAGCAACCACTCAGGCTCAGGCAGAGTCATAAAATCTTACTTCTTCTTTGGGTGCCATACTCGTTTTCGAGCGTAGGCGACCTCTCTGCGTATAGCTGGTTTGTGTGTTTTCGAGTTGACACAGCTATATGGGACCTAGAGTACGGCTAAGTAGAGAGGCTGTTTTAAGCAAGTAGCCACCTTGATAATAAAATCCTAGTGGAGCACCATGGGCCTAGTGAATGAAATAAATAAAACTCCTTTAAAGTCCATGAATATATTTCGAAAATTTTACAGCGACACTATGCGCATTTCGGGCCAGGACATCGACTGCATAAAAATATATTCATTGACTTTAAAGGAGTTTTATTTCTTTCAAGTTACCACCTGTTGGTTTGCCATTGCCTTGCAGGGAGAAGGGTGAGACCGACAACACACATTAATCACTTTTTCGGAATCCTTAAATCCTCGAATTAAGTTCACATGGCGCAGATGACAACGGTCAGAGGTGAAATACGGTCGAAAAAAATCCGAATCTTTGAATGGAATCGAACCCATAAACTCTCGAGTGTGACTCGAGCACGCTATCCGCTGAGCCACGAGGCTGGCTAAAAGGGAAGGAAAGAAACTAAATAGCAGAAAGTGGCCAATATTGATCGCAATACAGATAGGCGCTTTTGCACTCTAGAATTTAATTTTCGAACCCAGTTAATCTTTTAAAGTACCAGTTGTACAGTAGGAGAAACAGAACAACAATCGTTCTGAGTTTTCAAAAGTTTGCTAAGTGGTTGAGAAACCCAGTCAACTGTTTTATTTAGTCAGGAAATGAATGCTAAAGCTAGAAAATGGATGCTAAAGTCTGAAAATGGAAGCTGAAGCTAGAAAATCGACAATGATACTAGAAAATGGATGCTAAAGTTAAAAAATTGGCGCTTATGTGAGAAATTAAAAATTCGATGTTAAGCTAAAAACTGGCGTTAAAGCTAGAAAGCTGAAGCCGCTAATTGAACTCTAAAGCCAGGAAATGAATGCTAACTCAGAAAGTAGAAGTTAGTGTTGAACGAGTTGACGCTTAAGTCAGAAAATGGACGCTAAAGTCAGAGAAGGGCGCTTCAGTTAGAAAATAAAAGCTAAAGCCATAAGACCGACGCTAAATTCAGGAGAACCAAAGTAGAAAAACGGATGCAAAGTCATAAAATAAACACACTAGTCTAAAAATAGAAGTTAAAGTTTAAAAATTATTACACTAAAAGCAGAAATTGGACGCTAAAGTCAGAAAATGGAAGCTGAAGCTAAAAAACGGACGCTAAAGCTGTGAAAATTATAAAGTCGGAGAATGACTACCCAAGTCAGAAAATGAAAGTTATAGCTTGAAAATGGATACTAACGTCAGAAAGAGAAAAGTGACGCTGAAGTAAAAAATGGAAACCATAGCCAGCAACAAACACCAAAGCTATGAGAAATGACGTCAAGAAACGGACACTACCGTCAGGAAACAGACTTTAAGTCACGAAATAGTCGTTAAGTTCAAAACATGAAAGTTAAAACCAGAAAAAGGACGGTCAGCTGGAAAAATAGAAGTTAAAGTACAAGACTAACGCTGTCGCTAAAAGCGTGAAGGGTTAATCCTGGAAAGGAATGCTAAAGTCAGAAAATGAATGCTGGAATTTGAAATGGACGCTAAAGCCTGAAAACAAATGCTTAATTTAAGCCGCTAATTGAACTCTAAAGCCAGGAAATGAATGCTAACTCAGAAAGTAGAAGTTAGTATTGAACGAGTTGACGCTTAAGTCAGAATATGGACTCTAAAGGCAACAAATGGACAATAAGTCCAAAAATAAGGAAAATATGGAGTAACAAAAACAAAATTATTGCTCGGACACTAAAGTAACTAGATTGACTTGGAAATACGCTAGGATATTCACCTTAGGTTAGATTAGATCACTTACCAAGCGCGGTATTTGCGCCACCACACAATGTTTTATTAATTTTATAAATAATAAGATTCAGGTTGATTTGAAATCACCTGCAAATGGCATTAAAGTCTGAATAGGCTACGACTGTTAAAAGTTAATCTACCGATTCTACTGTTGCAAAGGAAGTCTTTCCTCGATCAATCATCTGAAGATTCCATTCTTTTATTGCCTCATGGTGAACCAACCAATTTAATCAGAATTATTAGCACATACAGCCAGATATCATTTGGCGATTTTTAGGTTAAATCCTTAAAAAATAAAATTCTGTTCAAATTGAAATTTTTGATACATGATTTACGTAGACGCTCCTGAATAAAACATTTCTCTAAAAAAATAAATTTGATTACAATAATAATTTTGTACATACAGGGCCGCCAAGCCGACGTTACCCACCACGTTACCCCGAGCCTTATGGAAGATATTCCTCGGAAGGTTCGTTCTTTTATGTCGAGAAAAAACAAAAACATGTCACTAACCCATTTTTGTCGTATGTCAGAAAAAAACTAACCATATTCTCGACTAATAAAAAGCGCACTGTGTTGTTAAAATTTTCATACCACCCATGCGAAATATAGATTTAGTGCAAAACAGCTTACTCATTTAGTGATCTTATAGAATCTTCATGCATGGGCACCGATTTTTAATACGAAAGATTCATACTGACATAATCAAGTTGTTACAGAACGTTTACATTCCGAAAGTGGCTACATGTCATCACCGGAACGAGGCGGGACCAGAGGTTATCCAGCTTACGTTCCTCCGGGCGGCGGCAGCTACGAAGACCCGTATTATTCAGGAGGTTACGGCTCCAGAACCGGCTCAATTACACCCGTCATCGACGAAGAAGCTAGGTAAGTCGAAAAATTTCTTCTTCGACGACCTATTTTAAATGTCAATTCCACCTGGCGTATGAGCCTAAATGTGTGACATAAGAAGACAACTAAAATGATTTATATCGCAGGTTGTAATTAATCATGGTAATGTAGGGAAGGGCTAGGGGGGGAGAAGAGGCGGTGACTGAGAATCTCGTCGTCGATCTATTCCATATGATGACTGGCAGAAGTTTAGCCCCGGAGAACCCACATCAAAAAGCGTGGATCTTCTATTCTCTCTCTAGTCTTTCATTAAGCATTAACCCTTTGGGTTGAAGTCGATTGATTCTCAACACCTATCGATTTCGATTCAAGCTTTTATATCTCCCCAATAGTAATTATAAAGTTTTGAGAGATTGAGCTTGGTCCTTTTTTTCCCCATTGATGTCTGGCTATGAATGTAAAGTCCTTAGGAGAATTAAAAAGAATCGTATTTTCTTGTGAGATGAAAGCTGTTAAAAAACTGTTTTTATTGGTAAGAATTTTTGCAAAATTTTAGCAGCTTGTTAAAGGAATTTTTTCCAATTTTTTACTTAATTTTTTACATGTCGAAAAGATTTTTTAAAAATTTTTTACTTTTTACATGTCGAAAAGATTTTAAAAATTTTTTACTTTTTACATGTCGAAAAGATTTTTTAAAAATTTTTTACTTTTTACATGTCGAAAAGATTTTTTAAAAATTTTTTACTTTTTACATGTCGAAAAGATTTTTTAAAAATTTTTTACTTTTTACATGTCGAAAAGATTTTTTAAAAATTTTTTACTTTTTACATGTCGAAAAGATTTTTTAAAAATTTTTTACTTTTTACATGTCGAAAAGATTTTTTAAAAATTTTTTACTTTTTACATGTCGAAAAGATTTTTTAAAAATTTTTTACTTTTTACATGTCGAAAAGATTTTTTAAAAATTTTTTACTTTTTACATGTCGAAAAGATTTTTTAAAAATTTTTTACTTTTTACATGTCGAAAAGATTTTTTAAAAATTTTTTACTCTTCACATGAAAAAAAAACTATAAAAATTTTATAAAAATTTTTTAAAAATTCTTTACCTTTTACTTTTGTAAATTTGTGAAAAAATATTTTAAAAAACTTTTAATAACTAAAAAATTTTAAAAAAAATTCTTTGGAAAAAAAATTTCCAGTTTTTCAGTTTTTTCAAACATTTTTTCGATCTCAAAAAAACTTAAGAAATTTTTATATTCCCCTCGAAAGCGCTGTGAAGCCTTTTTTACTTGTAAAAAATAGAATCTGATCCCTGCGTTGTTGCTATACATTATTTTTTTTAATAGACGGTGTTGTTGAGCTATATCGTTTATTATATAGCCTGAGGTCGACTGGGAAATGGTAATTTTTAATAGTTTGGAACGCGAACAACTTGAGTGCATATAATTTATCAATCCCTGTGACTCTTTTCAATCTGCATCTAGTTTTCTAGGTTTCTCTATTCTGTCATTATGTGCAATATATAGCTTTCACGACGTAAATTAACATTAATATAATAATTATAACGTGTATCCTTCTCGCGGTAGACATTTTTACTATCGCGTTTTAATTTTTATTCGATGACGGAATGGTTTAATTATTATAGTTCGGTTTTCTTTCTTTTTCTTTTTTTTTGTTACAATCGGGAGGCCTGTGTAGTAGTGTTGGTTTAATCAAGATGGTTGTTTTTGAATTAGGATAGAATCAATACAATTTTTGAGTATAAGTGTTAACATGTTAAACAATGAAGGAAGCGGAACTTGTTACTTTCTCTTACATAGCTAAATTCCGATGTTGAGCAATATTGTGTAATTGGAATATGTTGCTGTTGTTAAGGATTAATTCGTTTTGAGGGAAATGTGTTTCTCGAATTTAGAGGAAATATTAAAAGATATGGTAAAAGTGGATTTTAGGTCAATATGAGAAGGTATTGGTTTGTTTGGGATTTGATAAATTGAAGCCATCGGTTTGTTGGTGAAGGATCACTCAGCCATTCAAAACTTTGTTAGAACCACAATTTTATTCAAATGACTCTTTCATTTTTCTGTGCTTTCCATTTATTGCTCCGAAGCTCTTAACATATTTCCAAGATTAAATTTGCTGCTGCGTTGGATCTTTCACTTTAAACTTACATAAAAATTTGTCATTGAATCTCTAAATTAAATTCAAAGAACAATTTGTCCTAATGTATTCATTTTTGCTGGAGAACATGAACGCCTTTAAGCTTCGCTTTCGATTCTTATTAAATGTTTCGGAATGATTTTGTTTCCTCTTGCCTTTTTTTCTTATTTATTCACCCGTCCCTTTTTTCTCTTTCTCTCTCTCGCGCGACACATTATGATTAATCTTACATGTTCTGTATTTCCAGCACCACTGCACTTCATTTTATTCGAACTCTTTTTTTTTTCCTTTTTGTTGATTTTCATCATGCGTATGCGGAAAACTCAAAATTTTGTTTTTTTCTCTTTCTTTTTTTTTTAAAAATCTCTTTGCACTCCCGCCTGACACAAACACAGCGACACCGAAGTAATGGACGATTCTTACCACATCTATGGCGTGAGCGTTCGCGGCAGTGCGCCAGTCGCGAGGGCTACGACCCCGAGGAGAGATTTTCCAGCGCCCGGAGTACCTTTCGACGCAACACGGTACTTTTTTTTTATAATTACCGCATGATTAATTGAATCAATGTTTTCGGGTTCAAAATCCTAACATGGCATGATACCGAAAAAAATTTTTTTTTGTTGACAAACTCACACTTAGATCTCTTCACGATATCGTTCACCTTAACCACCTCACTCAACACGTTTGCATCTCTCGGGTCGCAATCATTCACAATAATTCAAAATGGCGCATATATTTTTTTTTGATTTTTTTTTAATAAAGTCAATTGATTTTTTCTTTTTTGTTTGTTGTAGGTTAAGAGTCGAGCATATGGAAAGGCAGTTAGCTAATTTAACGGGTCTTGTGCAAAAAGCGCTGACGCAAACGCCGGTCGTAACTCCAAGGGAATACCTGACAGTTCCTGCGCCTAGGGATGCTTACAGAACTCCAGGTATTTTTTTTTCAAAAGAAATTTTTCGAATAACATTTGCGTGACTCACGTAGTACACTCTAAAAAAGAAATAAAAAAAAACCGAATTGACTGGGATTTAGAAAATCTCACGGGAATAAAAAATACAGGATGACAAAAATACGTCATGCCCTTCGCACCTTTTCAAAAATAACGTAAAACTAGGAATGATAGTAATTTTGCACTCGAAAGTGTTCATTTAAAGAAATTTTTCACATTAATAATTTTAAGTCAGCCATTAGAACTTTTGTAATTAATTTTGATCTCAGGGGTTTTTGAATATCTCTGAATTCAAATTTAAAAATGTAGTTTTTTTTGCCAACCCCGTTGATTTTTGAATGGGCACTTTTGATCGAATTAAAAAACTGAAATTCTTAAAACTAAAATAACGTTGCAGTGAAGTAAACATTGTTTTATGTTGTGGTTGATGATATCACCGCTTTGTAACACTTTATACCAAGCTTTGACTAATGCTTTTTTGTTTTTCCGCTTTAATTTGTATATAACCGTTTTTGTTTTTTAGCTGACGACTATGATAAACATTCGAGTTCAAGTTCTGCGTCTTTACCAGGTCTGTTTTGTATATCTGTATGAATTTCTTTTGTAGGTATGCGTGTGCGTGTATGGTGTCTGTTATAAAGGGGAAAGGATTTTTCATTCTTGAATTTTATCTCTTTTGTATATTTGATATTAAGATAGAGAACAAAAGGGTTATGGGGAATGAAAAAAGGGGTGCTGATTAGTTGGCTATTTAGAAGTGATGGGGATTAATAAATAATTAAGATCGATTAAATCTGGTGGCAGAGGTTGCATTAGCGTCAACTGCAAGTTCAAGCATGTGATTTTTAATAGTATTTTTTTGTAGTTGTTTTAAATTTTAAAATGATGAAGTATAAGATTTTTCTTTAGTAAAGAAAGTTGGCGCTAAAGTCAAAGCAGTAAAGAGGAGGAAAAGTCTGATGAATAATTTTGCGATCTTTCGATCAGATAATTTCAACAAATTTTTGATATAAGAAAAAATTCAGTCTTGGGATTGTAAGATTGCAATTTTGATGTTAGTACTTTATTTTTGTTGTAAACAAATTTAAATACACATAATTTTACAACTTGAAAACAGTACTGGATGGCTTTATACTCAGAAAGTTCATAGGCGCCATTTTGTTGCCAACTCTGTTCATCGAAATCCTGGCTTCTCATTGGCTGCGACCAAAATCGTTTTCAACTGACTTCCGATGATTGGTGTTGAAGTCTTACGTCTTCTGCTGCTCAGTTTTTAACTTACTTTCGGTCTCACCAATGAAAAAACAGCAATTTACTTGGCGACTCTCCCCTTTCAGGCTCTATATTTAGATGCATTCACTGATCTCCATATTGTTTCTTTTGTTCACAACACAACCAGATATGGTTATAAATCATCCATAATGGTGAAAAAATGGCTTCTGATACAGCGTCTGGTCACTTTCTAATATCTAGGCTCTCTAGGTGAAGTAACAGTTCTGAAAATGGCCGCTAAATGTAAATAGTGTTGCTACGGTGAAGTTTTTCAACACTAGCGCCATCTAAAAATAGTTTTATCTTGCAAAAAAGAATTCTGGACTATTATCTGGCGGAAAGCTTGCCAATCAATGGCTTAAATTAGTTTGCCCCGTAGTAAAATACTTTCTGAGTATCAAGCTCTCGATCTAATTATTTAGAGATTAGTACAGATACTAAGTAGAGAGGGAGCTGAGCACTCGCCATGTTGCATATTTAAAATTCAATCTGGCCGTGGGCTCAAATTCCTAGTTTATGCATAATTCCACAGCTTGAGCGATTAACCAACTTCCAACTTGGCGAATTTTCATAATGGTGCAGCCCAAAACCGCCTGCTGTAACCTGAATGCTCCCTCCCTCTCTATTAGTCTCCAAAGATTAGGGATTAGCCTAGTTCAATAAAAATTAACATACCTTAATAGGTAAGCAATCAAAAAACACCAAAAAATGTCAATGTTAGTAAAAATAGCCCTTTAGCATTACATTAATTTAATTAATCGGATATACTCGATGGAAGCTCTTAGGTAAAGTATACAATCAAAATCATCGACAAACAATTTTCCATTTTCGAAATCGTAAAACCCCCGTTTGAGCTTCCCAGCTGTAAATAAATATTAACCATGCCTTGCGTATAATTGCAATTGCATTATATTGCATGTAAAGCAATGGTGTAACATTGTTTTAACAGTAGATACCGCCTTGATAATCATGTCTAATCCATTTAAATTCATTTTTCACAGATGAAACATACATAAGGAGCGATGTGAAACCCCCAAAGCTTGGCAAAGGTAGTTTAATGTTTTCGTACCCTATAATACGCTTTTATGCATGATTCCGTTGCTTTACAAACAAACTGCTTAAAATTTTTCTTTTCGGTTTAATTTTAAGCAGCGTTTCAAATTCATTATTTCATTCATTATTTTCATTATTGTGGCTTTGTTAGAGTTGTCGGATTTTTGAAGTGAATTGTAGTTCGCTGAAGCTGAACAGTATTTGAATAAATCGTTCAGATTTCATTTCCGCCATCTGGCGGAATTTTATGTAACTTCAGTTTTTTTAATAATGCTTAGCGATCCTAGCGGAGAAAATTCACTTTAAGTATTTTTATTATGGGAGAAATCGGATGCAAAACTCTGCTACTAGAGGCGCTGATTTCTGTGCAATCGCAGCAACTCTAGCGGTGGAGTTTTGCATCTGGCTTGCGCCTAATTTCAAATTTCGTGATCTATTTAATTTTTATCATTTTTTGTCTCCTTTTTATTATTTATTATTTTTATTATTTTATTTCTTGTAGCTCTTTTCCTTTTAATTTTATTTTCGGCGAGACAGCATGATTTATAAATGTGGCGACAGTTTTCCCTTTTAAAAAACGAAAGCTTTAATTCGATTTCCCAAAATTTTTTTTACAGATAAGTCCGTTTCATTTGAAAAGTCTGTTTCCTTTTCCGACGAGCCACCGGATATGAACTCGCCGAAACAACATTCTCCGCAACATTCAGGTTCGTGTCCGTAGGGACCCGATACTATTTAGCATGTTTTATTTGGTTTTGGATTCAATTTTTATTTCCTTCGTAACTGTTTCAGTCAAAAAAAATTTACAATTTTTTAAATGTTAAATTTCGTTCAGGGCTGATTTTGGCCATTTTTGGCTTAGAAAAATATAATTTGGCCCTGAGCGATAATTTTTTTCTTAAAAATTTTAATTAAATATTACCATATTTTACTTGTGGTACATTTTGACCTTTCCCGTTTTTATTACTTTCCCGAATGTTTTTCTGGAGCTGGGGAATTTTTTTTCTTCTCGGGGTGGGGAAACTATTTTTTCTGGTTTAAGCGGATATCCAGTTTCGACTGTATTTATTAACAGATCGTTTGTTTATGCATGCTAGCGGACACTAAGCCAGCCAAACCAGCAATTAAATCTTCCACACTACCCAGAACATCCTCGCAAGGTAGGTGAAAACCTTTCTACCAGTTTTCTTTTGTTAACAGAAAAAAAATTGCACGAAGGTGTTCTTTGCACTCATTTGCTTTATTTCGGTTTCCGGGCGATTCGTCCGAGGTCACAGGATTATTCGCCTTTAGTTAGCATCTTAGTCGACCTTATAAATAAATTACCTAACCTAACCTGGTTAAGGATTTTTTTTACCTTATCATGGAAAATGCAAAATAACTGCCAAATCTTTTAGATTAATAAGAAAGCTTAACCTAACCAGGTTAAAAACTGACAATATTTTTGAAAATCCAAAATGGCGGCAGGACTAGTGATGCTTATCTAATGTGACGAATAATCCTAGAGATCGAATGACCCATGGCGAGTTTTCCGGAAATTGCTTTTTATAATACTTTTCTTTCATTTTTTTAAAAACGTTTTAATTTGCAAGCTATTTCCTTTTTTTTAAAAAATATTTTTTTTTGTTCGGTTTGCATGTGGAGAAATAATTTCTTTTCAGTTTGATGTCTGTGGGCTGTTTTCTAATGCATGGATGGACTTGACATATCAGAAACCTGTAGAAGAGTAAACACTTCACGATTTTTCATCACGACGAAGAGAAAAATTTTTCTTTTTTTAAAATTTTAATAAAAAAGCTTTTTATTAACCCATAACTGGGAAGCATGACTTAAAATTCTTTTACCTAACCTTGCATGTATGTTATTTTACTGTTTGGGACATTCCAGTAGAACTGTACGTATGTTTTTTTAAAAGTAGATTATAAATTTTTTGAAAGTGAATTTGGATTTATTTTAAAATTCTTTAACTTGGGCTTATTTTTTTAATATTTTGTTTTCATTTTTGTAGAGAGGGACCGGCACAAACCCCCGCCACCGCCGAAGCCGGTATCACTTTCACCAGGACAATACGACAATCGACTTGTGGACAACAGATTAGTGTATAGGGATTTACAATTAACTCCTGAAATGTACAACCAGCTTCGCACGTTGCAAAAGAAAGCGAAGGATCTCAGGCAGGAAATGAGGAATTTAAGAAGGATGTCACAGGCTCAAGCTCATACAATAAGGGAAGCTATCAGGGATACTTTTATTAAAATCAGGTTAGTAGCCAATGAAATTTAAAAAAAAAATTTACAACAAAAATATTTAATTTTTTTATAAATTTTTTTCAGGGCGATGTTATTAGCGGGTGGCGAAACTTCTTGGGCTATTGAAGGTGATAAAGACAGGCTAAGATTAAGCAGGGAAGAGGATCTCTATAAACAAGAAATGATTAGATTGGAAAAAGATTTGACGTGAGTAGTAGTGAAATAATTTTTAAAATTAATAGAAGAGAAAAATAATTTTTTTTTTTTTTGATTTTTTTCTTTTAGGGAATTGGAAAGTACGGTGGAAGAACTACGAGGAAATGTAATTAATCGGAAGACACGAGTAAACATGTCGGATGTAGAAGACATGGCCTTAATCCTTTCAAAGTCAAGTAAAACCGTAGCGGACCTTAAGGTAAAGCTAATGAAAAGAAATTTTGAAAATATTTGTTCAATAAGAAAATTTCTAAAAAACATTGCTCCACAAAAAAAGATTCTGAAGAAATTAAATTTTGGTAGAATAAATTTATTTCAAATTTCGGATTTTTCTTGTAAAAAACAAAAAATATTTTCTTGCCAAATGGGATTCTTTGCTCATATTAATGTGCCAATATTCTCCAGGTACGGTTCCCAGGGCTACAAGAAGGTATTAAGGGTCTACTTTCATCTGAAATGGACCGCGTTGTAAGAGAAGAAAAATTCCTGAAAGAGGAGCCGGAGAGATTAGAAAATGCATTACGGCGGTGTAAAAAACTAACAGGAACATTAGTAACTTTAAAAAGGTACGACCAATCATTTTCATAAAAGTCCAATTTTATATTTATCACTAAAATTAAATTTTTAAATTTTAGGTTGGCTTCGGTTCAAGAGCAACGATTACCGCCAACAGGCGAGCAGAGACTATCCCCGACTCCTGCTGACACTCCTCCTGCAACTCCACCAGCTTTAGCACACACCAAGGTATGTTAAAATAACAATGTCACAGGTCACTTTTTATATACATCCCCGCTCTCTATCTCTCCCGTGTATGGTGTCTCACATGTAATTTTCACTTTCATTTCCAATGTTGGACACTTACTTAGAGAAGTTTCGTACAATATTTTTTTTTTTTCGGAACAAGAAAGTAATTTTTTGAAAGTAGTATTTTTCACGTTTTAAATATTTGGCTGCTTCTTATTAAAATTTTTTTGTTTTTGTTAATTTCTTTTAAAAAAAATTTTATTTTTTTATTAATTTTCTTTTTAAAATTTTTTTAGCAAAAACAATGACAATAAGGATTTGCAGTAATTTCTTATTAAAACTATCAAATCAATTTTTTTGCACATTTAGAGAACACTTTAGTGATTTCTTTTAATAAATGAAACGAAAAAAGAATCTTAGGCTTACAAATTACAGTTAAAGCCGTTTTTTACAAAATAAATTTCACTGATTGAACTTAGCTGAGTCACAAAATTAATAAATAGAATTAATAATATAAAAATTTGACATGAATTTTCAACCAGGTTAGGTTATGTTTTTAAAATAATGATTTTTTACTGCATTAAAGAAAATTTTTTGGAATTATTAAATCACCAAAACAAAAAAAAGCACTTCAATTAATTTTATTTTGCACTTTGATTTCGAATTATCTTTATTTTTCTTTTATTATTTTCCCTTTTGTTTTATTTTGGCCGCCCCGTGAAGCTTTTCTGTATGTTGTAAGACACTTTTGGTGAAAAAAGAAAATATCAAGTAAAGATTTGATTTGGTGTGTAAAATATTTTTTGGAATTATTGCCCTGTCGGTTTATCCAATTTTAGTTTTGTGGTAAATAGGCCTAAATAGTATTTTATATGTAGTCATGTCCGTAAGAGAATGGTTGTTTTTCACGCGTGCGCAAAATAGTACGCCTGGAGATGGAGCGCCAACTTCAGACAAGCTATCAATGAGTACTGCTTTACATCATTTTAATTTTTTATTTTATTATTATTTTTTTAATTTTTTTCTTTTGGAAAGTTAAAAGAAAATTTATTTATTATGAAAGAAAAAAAAATTTTAAAAATTCACCTTATTTTCTGTTTTTTATTTCACTTTTTTCATTGTAATTCGTTCTGTCATTTTTATAAAAGTCACTTTTAGTTTGAATATTCTTGAAGTTTTTAAAAAAGTTTTAGTTCAATTCAAGCGACTTAAGTTTAAAAAAAAAAAAAAAAAAAAGAAAAGAAATAGTAATTTTATTTAAATGTTGCTAAAGAGAAATTAGTTAATGTGTAGATGGTTTTTATTGCAGTGCTGTTTTTCGAATTTTATAGTTAGAAAAAAAAATTTTATCGAAAGAGATTTTTGCATGGCTAGGAAAATTAAAAATTTTAAAAATAGATTAACCGAGTAAATTTAAAAATATTAAATAATCAATTCGACAAAGCATGTTTAATGCTGCACTCATAAAAAATTCATCCGTTTATTATTTTTCATTTTTTATTTTTTTCTTTTCTTTTTTTTTTTAGAGTCACTTGAATTGTCATCAAGACATTGATGTATTTTCGCTTGATTGTTCAAAAATTATTTTTATTTTTACTTTTCCTTTTTTTTTTTTTTGATTTTCATTTCTAAGTCAAAAGCTATTATGAACAAAACAATCTTTAGTTTTTCTTCACATTTTAACTCTAATCTTAATGTTGGAAAAAAAAATTTAAAACATAATGAAATGTGTCGAAGGAATGTATTTTTCTATTAGAACTCTCTTATGTTGACGATGGGAGATGTACTTGTTAAAATTGCACAATTATTGATAATGTAAATATTTTACATGTTATTTGAATGTTAAAGCAGTAATTTTTTTTATAATTATCGCACAATTCAATTTATATATATCATTCTTTTAGAATTTTTTATGAATAACCTCTTGGTAAGTATACGAGTTGATCCCAAGGGTTTTTTTGATAACGTACAACCATGTTTTGTTCATAATGGCCAAAAATTTTTTAGTGACTCCATCTTCTTTAAGTAAGGTGTATATTGGAAATGAATGTATCATCATTTGAGTCACTCATATCATCATCATTTTACTAATGATTAACTAACACACTTAAAAAATAATAATCAGTCTCAGATGAAAAAAAAATTAGAATCTCAACAAAGTTTCATTACGATATTCAAAAAAGCTTGATGTAGATTTCCCAGCTTGTCAAAATGGATAAATGAAACTTTGTACGTTCTTAATTTTGGTTCTTATATTTTACTTTCACTTAATTCACTCCAGGTTGTTTTTCCATTATTTTTTTTTTGAAATTATTTTAATTTACATCAACACAGTCAATCCGCACGGTAGTACATTGATTTTTTGAATTTTTTTGATTATTTTCCTTTTGTTGTTATTAATTTTTTTTTAATTAGAGTAATATTTTTGAGATAGAAGCATTTTTAAAAACACGATTGGAATTTTTTGATGTAATGAAAATAACAATAAAAAAGTACGTCTGCTGTGATCGAGTTCGAGTTCGAGTTTGATATTGAGTTTCGAGTTCGAATTCGAGATCTCAATATGGCTGCTAGAGAATTTTTCGCAATAACAAAACACATTTTTTTCTGTGAATTTTTTTAATGTTTGTGCGGTTTTGTTCTATTAAAATTGAAAATTTTTTGATTTTACGAATATTTTACTTATACATGATTGTCTAAACACTAGCAATAATGTATTCGTATGATTTCCAATGCATTATTTTTCTCTGTTGATTTTATAATAATCTGTATGGAAGATGAAATGCCTTACTTAATGAAAATGATATGGAGATTTTTTTCAATTTTTTTTTAGTTGAATTTTTTTATTTTTTTTAAAATTTTGAAAGAGAGCCTTGGTCGCTTATGCGTTTTTGTTACGATTATAATGATATATATAATTATATCTGTTTTGCACATGCATGCCTGGATCTTTTTAACGAGACAAAAAATTTTTAATTATTGAATGTCACAAAGGATTTTTTAAAAGCTGGCTGTATGTAATTTTTTTTTTCATTTGCAGAAAGGAATTTTATTTTACTTATTAATTTTGTTTTAATGTTCTTATTTATTTTTTGTAAAAACGACTGTGTTGATGGCAATTTGTTTGTTATTTGTAATATCGTTATTGAATTTTTCATTATTCCTTTTTTGTTTTTTTTAAAAATAATTGGTAAGTAATGAGAGCGAGAGAGAGAGAATTTTAATAGTTAAGATAAACTAGAAATTATAAATTTTTAATCATTATTTTCCAAGACTAGCTTTTGTTCAAAGTGCGTAGCCATAATAGTTCACTTCATATATAGTGCATTTACTAATTTTTTTAAAATAATATTTAAAAGGAAAGAATAATGAATTTTTATTGATAAGGCTTTGCACGTTTTTTTAATCAAAGATAACAGCACTGATTACAGCCCGTGTAAATATATTCCCAGTTATTAATTTTTTTTTATATATAAATGTCTAATTTGGGGCTAGGAATTGGTCTGCAATCTACTACCCGTGGTGATAATGCTTGAGGGTTTTTGTGTTTAACTAATTTTGGTGATTTTTTTTACAAAATTTTTATGTTTTATTTATGGTTATGCATTTTGTTTTCGGTTTTCTATTTCTTTGGTTTAATTTTGATTTTCTTTTTTTTTCAGTTTGTGTTTTTATGATTTTTTTGGTTTTCCCTTTTTTTTGTGTGGTTCAAGTTTTTCTTATTTTGAGTTTTGGTTATCAATGCAAGTAAAAACGTTTTGGGAGATGTTTTCCTATCCTGCTGAGAGGGACTGAAATTGAAATTGAAATTGAATTCGAGACAAATTTGAAATTGGTGAATATTTTCAAATGGAACCTGTTTAGAATCATTGCTCGACAAGAAATTTTTTTGTAATTTTCTCTTGGGGGAAAAAATTTTAATGTTTGGTTTCGACAAAATATTTTCTCCATCCCTTTTTCTGTAATTTATTTTTTAATCTGAAGTGAAATTTTCTGCAGATGCATTGATAACTAAATAATTTTTGCATGGTTTTTTATTTATATCTTTCAAATCTGGGGGATCACAATAAAGAAAAGGGAAAATAGAAAAGACGAGAATAAATTTTTTAGGTGGGACGATCTTCTTCTGTTCCTAAATATGTGTTTTCGAAGAAAAGGGATCAAAGCCCAAGAAGCGGCGTCAAGTAGATTATGTTAAATAGCTCTTTTGTAATATAAATGTAAGTAAATAATACTCTGAGCTTCATTCTTTTTTTCTTCTGCTTAGAAATTAATTTATCAGCTTCACTACACGCCCGTGGGGGTTTTTATTTTTTTCAAATTTACTTTTTTTAGCATGGCAATTACCCAAAAAATAAAAAAAAAACGGGTAGAGAGATTGTAGGCCTTTGATGTAGAGAGAAAAATCATGAATGTGACGAAAATCTAAGAATCTCAAAACAAATGATTTTTTGTGATGTTTTTCAGCCAAGTTCCGGGGTACCAGCGAGCAGTGTCATGGCGCCCGCCGGTAGAGACGACGCCGCCAATAACCAGCGTCCGGAGAACGCACTCGACGCTTTGTTAGACGAACTACAGACTTTCGCACGTCCTCCCGGCCCTCCGCAATCCCCGAATTCCTCAAGACCTCCATCGATGTCTGAAATCGGTCGCAGAAAAGGTAGCATAGACTCGAATAATCCCCCGCTATCATCAACGTTACCCCTCGGATCATCATCGTTAAGGCGGCTTCATTCCTATCCAAGCAGTAGCGATGACAGTTCACCTCCCGTACAAACTAGAGATTCACAAAAACCGGCGACGGGTCCTAAACCCCCCGTCCCGGAAAGAAACGCAGAGCTTTTATCCCAATTAGCGAATAGACGTGTTCCTCCGCCTCCTCCTCCTAGGACTAGCTCACGATCCCCTTTGGCGTCACCGACTTCACCGTCGTTGCCACCTAGATCCATTAATCCACCCAGTCAACCTCAAATGGGTATTAATACGGGGACTTTGAGGCGGTCCGCCCCCGGTCGTAGCTCCCTTAGGGAACCGTTAAAAGCCGTCGAAAGGAGAGCTTCGGCTGAGGATGGCCCCACATCCGCTCAAACTTCGCTTGGGGTTCCATCGTTAATTGCATCAGCTTCAAACAGTTCAAGTTGTGAAAGTGTCAACTCTCAAGAAGGGGTTAAGAGTAAAGAATCTAGAAAAGAACAGTTGGAACAGGTAGGATTTATTTTTCATTTTGAGGAATCGAGGTGTTCTGTGCAAGAAAGGTATAAGATTAATTTTTCGCTCATGGTTATTTTTGAGAATTTATAGAATAAAAAAATTATAAAAAGATTTCTTCGACATGAAAAAATTATCAAAAGATTTCTTCGACATCAAAAAATTATCAAAAGATTTCTTCGACATGAAAAAATTATCATAAAATTTCTTCAATATGAAAATTTTTGGAAAAATTTGAAAGACGAAAAGTTTTTGGTTTTTTCATAAGTCTCCAAAAAATTCTTACTTCTCCCCTCGAAACTCTTCATTAAGAATTTTATGGCCATACACCTTTCTTGCACAAAGACCTTGACTTTAATCTCTCAGAATCCATTTTTTAAAAAAAAAAACTGATTTGCACTTACATCCTCAGCCGAAGCACTTCTCCTCAAAAAAACTCCCCACTCAAAACAAATTACTTTTACTTTTTCAGAGGCATCAGGAATTACTTAGAAAACAAAAAGCATTACAAGAACAATACGCTAGGCTACAACAACTCCAAAGAGGAACGACTTCACTCGCAATACCGACACACGATCTAATACTAAAGAAAACAGGATCGGAAAGCAATTTATTAGCCAAAATGGGTTTAGGACAAAATTTAACGGCTGCCGCACCAATGTCAGGATCGTTAACTCATCTCGCACCTCAAAATCAAGCTCCATTAGCTCCGTTAACAACCCCAGCGAATCCACCTACCTCGACAACAAAAGTCTACGAAACCGATATTCTGTGACCACACATGTCTGTTGTTTTTTTTTCACATTGTTTTATATATTTAGAAATTTAGAAAACAGTTTTTCGCATTCATTATTGAGAATAATAAATAATAAAAAAAAATTAAATAAAAATAAATAATCATTGTCGATGTTTTTTCTTTCTCTTCCTTATTTGGAAAAGAAAGAAAAATTAATTAATGAATATTTTGTATTGAAACTTAAAAAAAAAATTTTATATCATTGGAACTGTATTCACATAAAACTCACGTAAAGTCCCTTATTGTGCCAAGCATTATTATCAAATTTAGCTTATTTGTCTTCAAAAAAAAAAATAAAAATAAATATAATCCTCTCGTCGATGAGCAATGTAAGCTCGAACCGTCTGCTAAATTTTTTTTTTTTTTTGGACAAGCCAAATTTTTTGGGAGATAAATTTAAAATTTAATTAGGAGTTAAAAAATTTTTAAGAATAGAAAAAAAAATTTAGTAGATGGTTTTGGGCCGGTTCCTTGACACTAATCGTCATTCCCCTCTTTTTATTTGTAAATGGATGAGGTGTTTTTTCGTATCGTACTGAATTTGCATTCTTCGATTAAGAAAAATAAAAAAATTAAAAGAGACTATACGGACACCAAAGCTACAAAAAAAAAAAAAACAATTAAAATTTTAATTTTTTAAAAACAATTTTTTCGAAAACTGTTAATGGTGTATATTTACGAATCTTGAAAATCGATCGTATTGATTTGTAATTTTGAAAATAATGTGAAAAATGTAATTTAAAGGAAGATTCCGCATTTTTGTTTTATTATGATTAACGATTTTTTTTCTTCAATTTTTTTTTAAAGAAAAAAATTGGATTTAATGATGTTAACTATCAATTATAAGACTCGTATGATACACACCTAGTTAATGATATGCATTTTTTGACGCTGCGCGCTTAGACGTGTTGAATTTTTTTTTAATTTAAATATTTTTGTTAAGAGAAAAGATTTTAAGTTGTAGAGAAAGTAATAAGAATGTGTTTTAACTATTCTACAGGTTTAAACGATTTATATATTATTTGCTTTTCCCAATTTTACTTTTTTTATAATTTTAAAAATGAAAAAAAGTGAAAGAAAATGATAATGGAAAAAAATACAAAAGAACAATATAAATTAAATATGGATAAATGAATTATTTGTCTTGATTTTTTTAATTTATCCTATTGCTAGACAAAACTACAGAAAAAAATTCAAACATCCAAATCAACGAATATTCAAAATTTTTCTAGTCTTGAGTTTGCTGCTTCCAAAGACGGGTCGGTAATATACCAACTTTTTTCTCCTATTGGAATCTCTGTATCAGAATGAACAAAACAGCTACGATTTGAAATTGTACCATGCAGGGGAGTTCATTTTCTCCTTTTCTGTTTTTAAAAAACAGTTAGCTTGTTCAAAACGACGATTTTTAGGAAAATGTATTTATGTAATCGTGATGATTGCAAGAAGAATCTTAAAAAGATTTGTTTTATTAAAATTCCAACCAAAATTCAAAAAAGAAACGACATTTCGTCAGAAAGAAAAATAAAGAATTTGAAAGTTGGCAACACTGAAGTGATGGAAGGTAAAACGAAAAGTGTGGTTTGAATTTTTTACACAAAGACAAAAGGAGTTCTTATAATATCGAAGAACTGGAATTAGCATCAGCATCTGGAAGTGAAAGACACAGGGCTATCGAAGTAAGGTGCGTAAATATTTTAGTTCTTAATGGTAATTCGAATCGGGGAAAATTTCTAACCAAATCAAATCTGGATAACTCATATACGGGGAGTGTATATGATAATTTAATTTCTGGTCTAATTCTGGAAGGATCGAAAATCTGAAATAAATCAAGTGAAAATGGTTTAATGTAATAAAATACAAAAATACAATAATACAAAAGAAATCATTGATATTTAGCTCATTTGCCTGCAATGAGTATGTGTGAAGCAAAATAAAAAAACCGAAATACAATTTCAATTAGAAATATTTTTCAAAATATTTTCTCTTACTTTTCACACAAAATAATTAAAAAGGCAACATCTATAATCACAACTAAAAACAAGAATAGAAACAAAACTTTATAAATTAAATAAAAAAAAGAAAAGGATCACATTTTGGTCATTTTTTTTCCTACTAAAAAAAAGCTTGCATTGATATCAGTCTTTGGAGCTATTATTTTCAACCCCATATAATTGTGCCATAAATTTCTTCACGAAATAGTCAAAACCATAATTATTCCTCATATAACAAATATTTATGAAGACAGACTGGTATCGGAAGTTCAGGTACGATGTTCATAATATTAGGCCCGAGATATCTTCTCAAAAACAGCCGGCATTGATGCATTAGCGGTATCGGTTGAGTAGCCATGTTTATCAACACCTTTTTTTGGTTTTGAGTTAAAAACGAAGATCTTTTTATCATACATAAATCGAAGCCTTCAGCGGCTTCTAGTAAAGTGGCTAGTAGTTTCGGGTATGGGATTAAATTTTGTAGGCAATTTAAAATCCCGTGAGGATCTCGGAATTGTGTCTTCATAACTACTTTCGCGCCGAATTTTAATAACATGTGAACCACTTGAGGAGATAGTTGTACGTTTGATGCAATGTATTCAGCCAAAACGGGTCTTAATGTGGTGCCATCGCTTTCAATTACTAGATTTGGATCGGCCCCTCTTGATAATAAAATGGATAAAATGTCCATTCTGAAAAAAAGGTCGTGGCGTTAGAAAAAAAATCAAATTCGAAAGTTGGCAACACTGCTGTTAAAAAAATGAAGATCGTTTTCGTTTCATTTTTTCTTACGTACCGGTTTGGAATATTATCAGCACAAGCAACGTGTAATGGTGTTCCTATTATTGGAGAACTGGAATTAACGTTAGCACCTGGAATGTAGAGTAGTTTGGATTAAAATTCTGATCGGAACGTCGAAAAAATATGGTGGATTTTCAGTGTTGAAACTAACCTGCATTGAGCAACATTTTAACCAAATCTGGATCACCTTTTAATATGGCCAGATCTAATGGTGTCGGTTTTTGATAATCGGAATCATAATTAACGTTTGCACCTTGTTTTATTAACAAATATACAATGTCGTGGTTACCACTGAGCACAGCATAATGGAGAACAGTTCTGTAATCGTGACGGCTATCTGTCATCGCATTTACATCGGCTCCGAAACTAAGTAAGAGTAAAACGCTATCTATTCCCTGAAAAGACAAAAAAATGTTTCATATTATGCAAGAAATCAGATTAGAAAAAGGAATTATTTAACTAACCAAAAGTTTTATTGTTCATATTTGAAAGATTTAATGTGATTTTTACAAACCTGTGGCAGTCTGGCAGCTTTCATTAAAGGTGTAAGTCCGCCTCTGTCTCGAATATTTGGATCAGCCCCAAATGTCAGTAACAGTCTTAAGAACTCAATATCCAAAACTGATAATAAATTTATTTCAGAACCAAAGAAGTATCGAGTATTTGGATTGGCACCATGTTCTAAGAGAAGCTTGGCTATTTCATAGTGACGATGGCGAATAGCTAGTCTTAAGGGTTCATCGCAGAGCATTGTTCTTGGGAATAACTCTCCTACAACAAACAATTATTGGCAAGTGAGTAAATGTTTTTCTTGTAAATTAAATTCTAATAATTATCTTTACTTACCAGTGTCTTCTCGAAAGTTAACTTGAGCTCCTTGTTTAAGCAACAATTCAACCAACTCGAAATATCCATGTTCAGCTGCAAGGTGTAAAGCGGAATATCCACATTCATCTCTTGCATTGATGTCGGATCCTCTGACAAGCAGCAATCGAGCCGCTTCTGAATACCTTAAGCATTAAATAAGTTTCTTTTAAAAGAGAAAAAAAATTCCACAGTTTTAAATATTCAGATTTGTTTAAAACTGCCTTTTTTAATTAAGAAGAAATAATTCGGCTACATCTGGTTTGGATAAAAATACCAAATTTAAATTCTTTTTACATTTTTCCAATGGAAGATATTCACCTGTGCCAAATTGCATAGTGCAATGGTCGCAATCCTTGTGTGACTGGTTCGTTCGCTTTCGCTCCACACGCTAGTAAAATTCTAAGATCGTCCAGTGGTCGCATACGAATAATGCAATCCGCCAGCTCCCTTTGCAAAGGGTTGGAAGAAACGCATTCAGCAGGCATGGCTGCTGCCTTTGAAAAAAGCAAAATCTGAAAAAAAAAGAAAATAATAAGCCTTATTTCGCATTTTCTTAATTTAAAAAAAAAATTACATGAAAATGGTAATTAAATAAATGATAACAAGAGCCAGGAGCGTTGTTTGGCAAACAAAAACGTTCATTTCGAAAAATTTATAAAATTATAGCTGGCAAGTTTGACCGCTATTAAGACGTAAAGTTCAAGATTGATATTAAAAAAATAATTACTGATTTGTTGTTTGATTAAGAATATTTTTGTTTGGGGAATTGCGTTGATGAGCTTAGATCATGTTGGAGCTAGAAAAAAATCGAAGGATTGTTTATGTTAAAGGAGATTGAAAAAAAGAGGAAAGGAAAGTTTTTTTACTAGGTAGTAATTAGCCTTTCCGTTTACACGTGAATTTGGTAATTTGCCAGCTTTTTTGGAACTAGTTTATTGGGATTTTCAAGGTTATGAAATCAGTGCGAGAAAGTTTTGCGAATTAGAAATGACGTTTGGTCATGGATTGATTCGATGATTTTTCTGTTTTAAATTTTTTATTTATAAATTCGAATACATATTTTTAAAAGGTCCCTGAGAGAGATTCGATTTTTTGGCTAAAAGATTAGGAAATTGAATTTTTTCAAGGAAAGAGTTTAGTTAGATTGGAATGATATATAAACAGACAGTCAATAAATTAAAGATCAACATTTACGGAAATAGATATAAATGTTGCTTTGTTTCTAAAATTTATTTTGGTCTATTTTCAGGTTACAGGAGTATTTGTTATTGGGATTTTGTTTGATGATGGCTTAAACATGGCCATGGCAGTGATCGTGATTAATAAAGCAACAAAACCATAGCTAGCTGAGGATATAGGAGAAAACACCGATATTTTCAAGGATCGCTTTTGAAGAACTTGGATACTTTTTAAGTTATTTCGAACATATAGACATTCTTTTGGTAGGTTTAGCAGATTTTTTTGTTTTCTTGTTTACCAAAAGCTTACCGGAAGTTCTACGTTTTCCAGTCTATGGCGTTGCTTGGTCAAAATATTTTTTGTGCCTCTAAATGTTCATAGATCGAAAAAATGAAAGGAACTGACTGGTAGAAAACTTAATCCACAAAACTTAAAACTTAAACCACCTTGTGGATTAACTCTCTTGTGAAAACAGAGCAGAAGGAACTTTTCTCAGAATTTTAAGAATTGAAAAATAGAAAAATTGTTTAAAAGATTAAATTTTAAGATCCTGGGAAAGATTTTTTTAATAAGAAAAAATTTTGAAGAAACGTTGATTGATAAGGAAAGAAATAAATACTTTAAGCAAATATCCTGACTAATTTTTTCCAAGGAAATTTTTTTAAAATTTTTTTCGGGCAGTGAGAAAACTTTTTTCTAATTTTTTTATTAACTAAGAACTTTTTTCTCTTCAAAAAAGATCTTAAAATTATTATTATTTTAGTTTCCAAAAAGATTCTTGTCCAATTTTTTTCGAAGAAAAAAGGTTTTTAGGGGTTTTGTTTTAAGATAACGGTTTTTTCCAATTTGAAATCGAAGAAATCATTTTTAAAATTTGTTTGCAATGTGTGAACTTTTTCGTAAATTTTTTTACAACTTTATTTTAAAAAAAACAATTTCTGAAAATTGGTTTTGTTTCTCAGGAACAATCCAAAAATGTTTTTATTTAGAAAGACTGTTTTAAAAATTTTTTTGTTCAGCAGGCTAATTTTTTTTTGTATTTAATTCTTTCTAAAATTGTTTTAAAAATTTCTAGGATGAAGGAAGGCCTACATCTATCCAGGCAATTTAATTTTTGGGCTTCATTGAACTCAAAACTTCAAAACTGGAATCCGAGTCAAAGAAACATGACGAAGTCAAAGCTACTGCCTCGAATTCAGGCTTTAGAAAGAGCGAAATTAAAATAAAAAAGTAAGTATTGTGGTTATGAATTTTTTTAATCATCTGTTTAATTTTTTTCAGAATCCTCTACCTGAACAAAAGCTTGACTAATCTTTATTAAGTCAGATGCAGATTTTTTAAACTTCTAGAAGGTCTTTCCTGCATCAGAGTGCCCGACTTACCAATTAACATTGTGTCCAACAGTTAAGGGATGTCAAAAGATACTTTGCATTTCAAAAGTAACTTTATTCTCGTGAGGAGCTTTAAATTGCTTTTCATTATTACAAATAGTTTCGCCCTTTGTTAGGTTTTGCTTTTGCCTTGCAATGCAAGAATGATTTGGCGAAAATCTGCTTAGTGCTCCCCAAAACATTTTAATTTTTCTATTATCAAATTTTCACTCAAGTCATGGAACTCTCCTCTCTTAAATATCGTTAGGGTCAAAGATTTTGAAATTGGCGAATCGAGCAAGGACACCCCAAACGCGCAAACTCGAAATTTTCTCGAATCGAAACCGAGATAAACCAAAACAAACAAAAATCAGCTGTTAATAAAATAAATCTCATTTGTTGGGATTATTCATAAGTTGGTATATATATAACATTGTCAAAAATAACAGTGCAATGCCCTTTAGACAAAAACATTTTTCACATGACGAAGTTCCCTCGGTGGGAATTTCCTGCGGGTGAAAAAACCGAATGACGCAATTTCACACCGCGCGCAATAATCAAAATCTTATTGCACCACAGCCCTTTAAAAATTTTTTTTAATGAAAGATCCATCTGGGAAACATCACTAAAAAATTTTGACAGCTAATTTTATTACTCTTAAGAACATCGAGACCTTCATGTGTATCTTTTAATAACCGGAAACGTCAAAAAAATCAAAATACGAGAAAATTTTTTTAGCAGAGCCGGGCATAGTCTCAAGGTTGGATTATGATAAGGCTAACGCATTGCAATTTATTTATTAGAAAAAAATTGAAAGTAAAGGAGGAGTAAAAGCCAAAAAACCCAGAAGACAAGATGACGTCTTTAGCTATATTCTCAAAACATTGACATGTAATTCCCCAATTGTTATTTTAAGGAATGACAGAAGAGAATTTTTAAAAAAAATGAATTTTAAGCAAAACCTTTGTAAGTTGGCCACTTAAATTTTTAAATAATTAATCTGATGAAGTGCTAAAATTTTTTATATAAATTTCACAATGTATCTGGTCAACTTACAGAGTTCAGACACGTTTTCTCATAGTTCTTACCTTTGTCTTTAAATAATTCAATAACAAAACTTAATTAAAAAATTTTTTTAAAAAATTAACGAAAACAAAAAATAGTGTAAAAAACTTCAACGTTCACAAGACTACAACTGTTGTAACGGTAATGATAGTAATCCAACAGCGACAAGTGACTATAGATCAACTGAAACTGGCACGTAGTAAAGCAGCTGACTTTTACTTAATAACTAAAAATATATCTGGATTTCGATGCCAAGAAAATAAAAGAGATCCTCAGTCATAGTGGAAAATCCCGTTATCTCCGGTTTTTATTCTTTTTTTTTTACATCTCTCTCTCTCGCGAAAAACGCAAGAGCTTTGACGTGTGGTAGGTCGATGACTTAAATCCTCGAGGTTTTAAGTCAACTGAGGTATGTAACCAACCGGAAAGCATTTAAATGATTTTTATCTGTTTCCGGATTGAAAGATTTATAATGGGCATAAAGAAATCCTTTGTCAATTTTTTTTTATTCCGAGAAATTTGAGGGGGTTATTACTAATGACGCTTTTTTTTCTGAGTAAATAACCTTTCGGGTTCGAAGTTGCGAAAAAAAATTTTTTTGCGTCAGGAATTTGAAAATTTTAATTTTTAATTTTTTTCTGGTTTGTTTTTGTTTGGAGGAGTTGCATGTGGTATTTTTAAGCTGTCAGTTATGTATCAAGGTCAAACTTTTTTTTTTGAGCTTTTATAAACAAGGTGAAAAATTTGTATTATAAGCCTTATTCCGAATTATTTTTTTTTTTTTTTTGTAAAAAAAAATTGTTGTTGAGGTATTTTTACGCTGCAGACTGAATTTATTTAATGTTTTTCCGTAAACAAATGCTTTTGTTTATAACCGAAATCGTGTCAAAAATAAAAACCGCCGACGTAATTTCGGAATGATCGACGGAAATATTTGTTTCGCAATTTGAGGCAACGTTTACATTTTTTTGTTGATTTTTTTCAGAGGAAAGTGCGATGTTTGATCTCGTGACTTCAGAGGGAAGAAAAGTTGATGGTTTTCGACTGACTGGAGACATCAAGGCGAATTTGTACTCTTGAACTTCGGTCGGCGAAATTGGGCAGACTGATTAATATTACTGGAGGCGTCAGTGGCTAGGCCGATGAATTCCAAAGAGGAGGCCACTATAAAAATTCAGGATATAGAGGTAAAGGAAATTTGTACTGGGTGAAGTTAATGATGTATTTTATATTTTTTTTAGATGTGAAAGGATTTCCCGATTTCGTTCACAAATCAACCCGTAGCCATTAGAGACGCCGGTGGAGAGCTGTTGAGCTGAATTTTTTCTAGCTTTTTGGAAAGAAACAAAAGAACCTGAAGGCTTTTAATTATTTTAACTTTAAACGCGACTTAAATTTTGATTTTTACTCAAGCCGTTAGTGGCTTAAGAGTTTTCATTGAAAATATTTTTAATATTTTATTAAAACGGATCGAGATTCTGAAAGAAGCAAATTAACATAAAAACTGATCGCGCTGTAGCTTGGCGGCAAATTTTTTTGCTTTTAAGCCCGTCAATTTTAATTTAATAGTCGCAGTTGTATGTTTTTAAGTGAATCGCTATCTTCCTCAATTTCTGAGCAAGAAACGAGGTCGCGCCTAGCCGTCCTCTGCTTTAGCCCTCAGAGGAAAAGGGTGTAGCCCTCACGGAGAGCTCCACACTGCTCTGAGGGCAAGCTCCTCTTGACAATGAACATAAGTTGGCGCACCAAATTTATTCAGCTAAAAATTTTTAAGAAAAATCTAAAAATTTCTAAAAAGTTAAAAATTATTTTTTAAGTTTATTGAGCATTAAAAAAAATTGATACATTTTTTTGCTTTAAGGCAATAATTTAATTGGATTTCAAAATTAAATTTTTGAAAATTTCAAAACTTTCTTACTCTTATATAAATTTTTTTTAAAAACTTTTGAAAGTTCTGGAATTTTTCTGGAAATTTAAAAAAATCTTGCAACATTATTTTCCAAACTTTAAAATTTTTTTGGAATTTTGAGCATTGAAAACATTTCTGGATACTAAAAAATTATAACTTTATTTCAGGACTCGTCACCGTAGCAGGATTTCGTGTTTTGGATTTCACATCGAAAACCTCACTTGCTAGACAACCAGAGTCGGACATCTAGACTTCTTCGCAGTAATGGCCTCGCCAATTTCATCTACCAGGTAAGTCTCTACATCCGTAATTTTTAGAAAACCTAACATCTACAGGAAAATTTAAACATTGGTGCTAAACAACTCATTGAGGAGATTTATTAAAATGAAAGCGAGACACTCCTCCATCTTTGATTGTAGGTCATTAACCATATTCAAAAAATTAATGCAAGTTTTTTATTTTTAATATAAATGTGATTTCGTTTTTTTTTTGTAATTTATGTTTTTAACTTTATTTTAGATCACTGATGATTGGCACAGATATTTTTGCGTTGAAGCCCAAAATGGCTTAAGATCAATATTTTTAATTGATCTACAATAAAGGAAGAGAGTTTCGCTTCATTTGAATAAATTTTCTCAAAGTGAGAGAAAAGTGAGACTAGAAAATTCACGTTCTACTTTCAAATAACATCCTGGAAATGGCAGAAATGTCACAGTAGTTAGTGCAGTGGCCGTTGAGAAGCCAAGATCAAGAAATTTTGCTTTTTTGTCAGCCATAATAAATCCTAACAATTATGTCGACTCCTCAACAAGCTTTTCATAAACTAAATCAACACTAGCGCTGTTAAACACTCTTGTTTTTAAATCGAAACGATGCTAGAGCCATCTAAAATCTCAAAAACCATTTACTAAACTCTAAACAGTGTAATAAACAAAAAAAAAAAAATTTATCCAGTTAAAAAAAGCAACGTGGGTATGATACGTTTAAATATCATTTCGTAGAAGTGAATGAGACAAAACATGCCTTTCAGTAGTTAAAAATCACTGACTAATAAGAAAAAACCTCGAACTTGTTTCATTGCCAAAGGGTCGAACATATGAAACTAAATTGATCGTACTAGAGAATAAAAAGCCATCTGTCAAAAAATTAGCAGGTCTTCCCACTCAAAAAACAATCTCAATAGCTGCGGGAAACTGTCGATCAGTATGATAGGATTTTAAAAGTTTGGCCAACTCAGTCAGATAATACACAGTACCCAAAGCTAGAAAAAATAAACCTCCGTAGAAATTGTCAGGTTCAGGTTCAACCAACTCAACAGTTAAATCAATATCCTTTCTTTTGAAACCAAAAATTCTTTTGCTTTTTAAAAAATCGGAAATCAAAATTAAGACGCAATTCCCTCCTTATAAGTTTTAAAAAATAATAATCAAAACAAGCCAAGGTCCAAAAGCATCAAGATTAGTTGGCAAAGACCGAACAAAGGAAAATCCATGCGGAAACGGGTTCTTATCGGTATAATAGACATCATAAGATAAACATTATTGGCAGATATTCAGTAAGCAGTTGGTCTTTAGCAAGGTTACGAAAACAGAACATAAACCCCTTTTCCCCTCAATTTATTATTTTTTTTTTTCGAGAAATTTATCAAAGTGGAAATACACTTTTTTCTTTCTTGTCTTTGTTTTGATTGACTCCCTCGGTATTTTTGCGTCTGATGATTTTTTATTTTGTTTGGGGTCATCGTATCGACGTATATATATTTTTTCACCGATTTTCTCTTTATTTCAAGGTTAATTAAGCGTGAACGCATTTATTTTAGTTTTTTTTTGTGAAACGTTCGCATGAATTTCTATTTTTGTGTTAATTAAAATGGAGGGAATTAACCTTCGGATAAGAAAAACGGTTTGTGCGGTTTTTTTTTTAAAAAAAGGAAAAATTGCGTCGTGTGGTTAGGTTTAAAAATTAAATCGAGCAACAGGAATAATTCAGTTAGCTGTAAATTTTATTTTTATTTTAAGATGAAAAAGGTGTACGGACATTTTGTTGAATAAGCTCGAATTCAAAACGAGGCATTTCCTTTGAGGTTTAAGTTTTAGCCTATGCAGCAAATTAAATAACATCTTTAAATTTAAATTGTTTTTCATGATTCTCTTCTATTTCTGTTATTTTTTCTGAAGGTATTTCACAGAAATTTATAAAATTTATAAAATCTCTAAATCTTATTGAAACTTCTGATTTAGGAAATGCATGATCTAGAAAAAACCCTTCATAAAATCTTTTGACACATTCATCAATTATAGTTAACTTATCTTTCTTAAACTTCTTTATCTGCTCTTCAGATTCAAAAACAAATTTTAAAAATCTATTAGCATCTTTGTGTGCACGATTCCCCGTACGTTCTGTAAATAACTGGTAAATTTTTTTTTTAACACTGTCATAGGATTTGAAAACATTTTTAAGACTTTCTCTTTCTTCTTCTGTTTCAAAGATCCATTCTAAAAAACATTCAGCTCTATCATATAACTCGAATTCAACGAGTCTTCGATATAAATTTTCGATTTGTCTGGTTATTAGTTCTTTATTATTATCTTTCGAACCTAACTGACGAATCAGTAATTGGTTTGCCGCTTCAAATTTTCCAAAGCAAACTAAATTTTCTAAAAAATTTAATTGAAGGTAAAATTTTTCCTTCTGTTCATCAGAATCAAACATTTCTTGCACAAATAGATCCAGCTCTTCGAAATTTCCTGCATCTAATAATTTTTGGAATTGTGCTTTTCCCATACTAATTAAATAATCTCTATCGCTTTCAAGATCTTTGTCATTAATTACAAGCTTTAATCCTTTTATATGAAATATTTTAAACAATTTACTAATAACAAAACAATTGTTGAATTTCTCTGCAAAAGATAAATTATCTCTAATTTTTAGAAACATCTCATGATCTACATTAATCATTTCATTTTTTAAGTTTTTCGGGAAAAAGCACCAAACTGTTTCAAAAACCTGAAAATAAAAATCTTGAAAAAAGCTCAGGTTTACCGCATCATTTTCCCAACGGTCTAAAATCTCCTTTAGAAGCTCAAAACATTCCGAAGCACTAAAAAAATTTTTTAATTTTTCCCAAAAAGGAATAAAAAATTCTTGTTCTGGCCAAACTGATAATAACATTGATAATACACAACATTTATTACTTGAAAGGAATTCTTTACTTTGATTTTCAGACATTTTACTCATTAAAAAAACTAATATGTTAACACGATTGCCTTGCAAAAATTCATAATATTGGTAACATGATTGCTTGTATGTATCCAGACATTTTTTCGCACAAGGCAATATATTTTCTTCCTGATCCTTCATTGTCATTTTACTCCAAAAATATTTAGCCAAAACAGGAGAAGCTGCTTCAACAGACAAGCAAAAAATATTTGCTTCCTTGGATTTATTTTCTGGGTTCAAATTCCGAAATTCATCAATATGTGCAATATTATCGTTGAAATAAATAAAAGTGCTGAGAAGTAAATTATCCCATTGTTGAACCATACATTTCTCTGGATCATTAACAAACTGAGCACTAAGACTTCTGAAGTAGTCTATTTGACCATAACTACATGCCATTTTTAACATTTCCAGATCATTTAAAGAAAATCCATTGGGATGTCTTTTTTTTTCAGCACATATCCATTTTCGAAAAATATTGATTTCATCTATTGTTCCCCAGTTCGTCCACATTATTGCATCAGTACAATTGATTTTTATTCTCAATTTGTTTCGAACATACCAATCCCAATCAACAATTTTTGCTCCCATCGATTTAATTACATGTATTATGTAAAAACGAATAGATTCTGGTAAATTTTCATTAATGTCTTTCACCACCTCTTGGGTTATGGCAGATAATTTATCTTTGCGAAGAGGTTGAGAAGGGTATTCACATGAATAGCAAGCATTAATTATTTTCGTTTTGATTGAAGGCTTCTCCCACAATGATTTTGCATAAGTTCCAACAGCCATAAGCTGTAAAGTCCAAGTGTCGCAATTCATATTCAACTATTAAAAAAATCACTTCTTTCAATTATTTTCTAGGTTAGTTATGCAATTCAGATTCTTCTCGTGTACGTTCACTACATTCACTTGATTATTCTTAATTCTTGACGATAAAAATACAGTAAACAGTAAACATGTCAAACATATGACCATGATCAAGACGAGGCAACGAGTCGAATTTTTTATTTCAGAAGGGAAATTGTATATTTTTTATTTTTAAGTATGGTAGCTTAAGTTATTTAGAGAAAAATTCAAAAACCATGATTTCACCATTATTTTTTCCGTCCCCCCCCTCCCCAATTATTTTTGGGCTCTCAATTATAAAGACAATGTCAGCCATTTCTTGCTTCTATAAAAACTTACATACACTATTCCAGAAAAAATAGGACCAAAATAAGCGGATTTGAGAAAATGAAAAGGATGAAACAAAAAATTTTTAAATTAAAACAAGTGGTAAGTTTTGTAATTCTTTTAATTATTTTGTAAAAATAAAATACGAGGACAGAAATTACATTAAATTGAATTAACTGTTGAGAATCATTGTAAAAATTGTCTAAAAGTAAAACTATTAATTATCCCCAAAATTAACATAAGTAATTTAAGCTGACTAAATTGACAATACAATTTCCTTACATACTAAAAGCTATATATTTACTGGATTGTTCGTAGTAAAAAAAAACGAAGATAGTGCAAGCGGTGAAATGTGCAGTGAGATAGTTCAATCCTCGATAATTAAATTTTCAAAATCTAAACCTTCTGGAAAAACTGTACCACTGTCTGATGAAAAGTCATCCGATCTAGACGAATAGTCATGAGAACTAGAAGAATCGTCATCAGAATTAGATGAAACGTCATAAGAGTAATAATCACTCGGACAGCCAATATCGTCAGGCCGTACTTTCATCCCTTTTTCTAATATTTTGAAACACTTAAGATTATTTTTCCAAATAATATTATCCCTTGATATATAATTTTTTAATTTCTCTATATTTGGCGATTCTCGAATCCATTCGTTGTAAAGTCTGGCTAAATCATAGTGATTTCCGACAGACATTTCATCCCAGAATGAAATAATATCGACAGAACGCATTAAAGCTCGGATGTATTTCTGCTTTTCACTTTTATTTTTTGCACACCACGTCGTAAGAGCGTCTATAATAGAAAATTTAATTCTTTCCGCTTTATCATGAAATAAAATTGTTTTGCATATTTTTCCCCATAAATTCTTTTTGATTTCTTTAACTTTTTCCAAAGGCATATCACAGAAAGCTATAAATTTTTCAAGCCTGAAAAGGAGTATTTGTGCCATATCTGCATAATCGCCGCATTCATCACTCCATACTTCATAACACAGGTTTTCACAGAATTTTAGTACACATTCATTATTTAAAATTAATGCCTCTCTCTTAAACCGAATTATCGCGTCCTTAGAATCAAAAAAAAATTTTAAAACATTTTCACTTTCATCATTTATTGAAGTTGAAGAATGATAACTTGACCATATTTCGTATATTTTTTTTCTGACCAAATCAGATCTAAAAATATTTTTAAAACTTTTTTGCTCTTCTTCTGTTTCAAAGATCCATTTTAAAAAACTGTCAGCTTTATCATAACGGTTGCAAGAAATAAACTCTTCAAAAATTTTTTCACAATCAATTTGACTTTTTATTATTTCTATTTTGTTATCTCTTGATCCTAACTGCCAGTTTGAATACTCCTTTGCTAAATCGAGATTTAAAGAAAACATGAGACCTTCATAAAAATTTGATTCAAGTTTAAATTTTTCCTTTTCTTCATCTGAATTAAATATTTCTTGCACAAACAGATCTAAATTTTCAAAATGTTTGTCTTGTATTACTAATATTTCCAATACCTGAATTCCCAAATAAAGTAAATAATCTCTTGCGCTTTCAAGATCTTTGTCATTTATTACAAGCTTTAATAATTCTGTGTGAAATATTTTAAACATCTGGCGCATAATATATTCTATACTATCAGAATAATTTACATTCTTTTTGACAATTTCTAATTTAAAGTTTTTTGGAAGAAAACTCCAGACTGATTTAAAAATCTCAAAATAAAAATCTTGACTTATACCCCATCTAAAACAATTACTTAGCTCCCATTGGCTTAAAATCCCTTTCAAAAGCTTGAAACATTCCAAAGCAGAAAAAGAAGTTTTAATTTCTTCCCAAAATGGAATAAAAAACTCTTGCTTTGGCCAAGATGATAACAACATCAATAAAACATCACATCCATTATTTGACAAAAACTCTTTTCTCTTGTGTTTAGACATTTTGCTCATTAAAAAAAGTAATATTTCAACATAATTCTCCTGAATATATTCACGTTCAAACCAACCTTTACGATAACACTTTTCAAACATACAAATACATTCGTTTGCAGAAGGCAATATCTTTTCTTGTTGATCTAATATCGTCATTTTGCTCCAAAAATATTTGACCATAACAGGACAACCTGAGACAACAGATAAGAAGAAAATATTTGCTTCCTTTAATTTGCTTTCTGGGTTAAAATTTGGAAGTTCATTAGACCGGGCAATATTTTCATTGAAATAAAATAAACTGCTGAGACACAACTCGCTCCTGTATAACTGTACTGAATTCTGTGAGTATTTCCTGATATCCTGTAAATAAGATTTCACAATATTTTGGCATTCTTCATTAGTAGGAATTCTAAGATACTCCATTTGACCACAACAAGATGCACATTTATACAATTTGCAATAATCTACTTCCTGGTTACATATCCATTTTTTAAAAACCTCGATTTCGTCTATAGTTCCTGTGTTTGTCCAAATTATAGCATCAGTCCTATCGATTTCTAATTTGAATAGCTTGATTAAATACTGATCCCAATAATAAATTTTCGCTCCCATTGATGTAACTATATGAACAATATAATCAGAAATAGATTTTGGTAAACCTTTTTCATTGACTTCTCTGGCTAATTCTTGAATTACAGCAGATATTTTCTGTCTATCTAAGTAAATCGACCTTTTGCTGCTTAAATCGCAATCCTTGATTACTTTCATTTTGATTGAAGGGTTCTCCCACAATGACTTTGCATATGCTACGGCAGCCAAGAGCTCTAACGTCCAAGTGTCGGAATTCATTGCTTCTACACTAAAAGTCACTTCTGAACTTTTTTTTGGTTAGCCCGATACACAGTATCTCGTACTGAAGTGCTAAATACTACTTGATTTATCTTTACGATTATTAATTACTTAAAAAAACTATGATTGTAATCTCTGACATGTGATTTATGTTGACGTGTCCCGTGTCCCCTGTCCCCTGATTATTCTTTCACTAATCACTATGGAAATAACTATCGTTAGCTTCGTTGAATCTGTTGAAAAAATGGCGCTGTCATCGCAGCGTCAGTACTGCGTACTAACCAAATGCGCTTACATCATTCACCGCCATCTTGAGTAAAAGACTGTCGGATCGGATCAAATTTTTTCTTCGTGAGTTTTTTTGCTTTGTTTGTTCATAATTCGATAAAAAATATCTTAAAAAAATAAATATGCTTATTAAAAACAGTGGAAAGGTCAATGCTTACTTCAGATAAAAATTGTTTCCCTAAAAATCGGGAGTTTGTTTGGATTGAGGTGTTTTTTTCTTGTCGAATTTTAAGGTTAGCTTTGCTTTTCATTTGATGAATGTGAAATGCGTTGTTAAAATCTTTTTTTTAACTGTGATGTGCATGATATCCATAATCGTGGACTAGAGATTTTAAATATGTGCTGAGAAGATTTAAAATATTCAAAAAAATTTACATTTCTAGAATTTTTTTCTATTTTTGAGTGATACTCTGCTTTAGGTAATTTTATAAATGAAGAGTGTTGAAATGTTGATTTTTTTTATTAGAAGTTTTCCTTAGTTGATCCCAGAAAAGGACTTAATCACAGAAAAATGGTTCTTCATTCACAAATTATGTTTTGACTTTTGATCGAAAGGTCTTTTTTTTTTCAGAGTGTTGATGCACTTTTTCTAGTGTTTTAATTTTTTTTGTTTTTAATTCCAGGTTAGTTTTATGCGTAGCTGATTTCTCACTTCAAGACATTGCCATCATGATCTGCTGAAGAGTATTCACAGAGGAAGACTCATGTTCATGGATTAATATTAAGGTAAGGATTAATACCAATATAGATTTAAAGTGTTTTCTTTAATTTTCTGCATGCAATCATTTTCTTAACTGGTTGCATCAGATTTTTCTTTATAGTTTTTGCTTTGCTTCAGAAATTATTTTTATTTTTTTACCGTATTGGTAGAGAAAGTTTTGCTCATATTTTTCTGTACTGGAAATGCTTACTATTTTTTTTTGAGACGAAATATGAAATATTTCTGGTTGGACAATTAATCTTAATTTTTTTTGTTTTTTTCAGGTAGAGGATTGTCACTCCAACAGTCTTGGTTATAACATGTTCTTCACCAGTTCACCTAACTTCTTCCATCAGATTTCTCCAAGTATCATTGAAAGTGACAAAGAAGAAAAAACAGAAGAGGAACATATTCATGGATTTAGATAGTTGTAAGTTTATTTTATTATGTAAATATATATATAGATTAGGCACTTTGTGCGACTGATACTGGCTACTATAGCCATTATCTTGTCACAAGTGCCAAAAGTCTTGGGGAATGGGGATTAGACACTTTGTGCGACTGATATTGGCTACTATAGCCATTATCTTGTCACAAAGTGCCAAAAGTCTTGGGGAATGGGGATTGGGCACTTTGTGCGACTGATGGCTACTATAGCCATTATCTTGTTACAAGTGCAAACTATAGGTCCACCCAGACCTTTAATTGGGCGGGTAGGGGGTGGGGGGAAGGGTGGTGGTTTGCCACGGCTTAGCCGTACGGGTCCTGGTTAGTTCGTCTTGTCATGGGAGGGCCGCAAGCATAGGTTGCCCGTTTGGCCGGGACGTATGACTATGTGAACGGTTACCTCCTGGGTGTCTTTAGTCAAATTGATCAGTAAATGGACAATGCTCTACTATTTTCGAATATGTTTATATTGATCATCAGTCTGAATATATTGGTAAATAGTATTAAGCATTGTCCATTTACTGAACACTTGGACTAGGGGTGTGCTCTGAAACCTATTAAGCTCTCTTATTTTACCGTTGGGGTATTGGCTAAATTTCTCACAGACCTTTTGTGCTAAATATTTTTTAGGCGGTATTTATTTTTTTGTAAATGGTTTGTAGGCTTCAAATTTCTTGTATAGTTCTTCAAATTCAATGCTTTGGAAATATTCAGCTTACGAATAATGTCTTCTTATTTTTTTGTAGTTCTCGTTAGTCTTTTAAATATTTTAAGTGAAAGAGTTATTTCAGCGTTATGACTCAAGAGCTAAATGAGTGTGAGCTTTTAAATTTTTTCCTTACCTTTTATTTGTGCAGTACATATTTTTTAAGGTGTCATTTTTTCTTTTTTGGTAAATGCTCTGTGAGGTTAAAATAATTCTTGGGAATATTCAGCTTAGGAATAACGAGATCTTATTTTTTTTTTCTGTTTCTGTTTTGTTCGTTTTGTTTTGTCCGGGGAAGGGAGTTGCCTCGCACCCGGTGTAGTATTTAGAGGCAAGAGCACGCCAGAGCCCATGGGGTGCCTCTACTTGTGGGTTTGGTTTGGAGGCGGAGAGGTCTGCGATTCCAGGAGTGCCCCACTCCTGGATGAGACGGGGGGCGGAGAGGTCTGCAATTCCAGGAGTGCCCCACTCCTCCTGGATGAGGCGGGGGGCGGAGGTCAATGAGTCCAAGACGGCCCTACTCTTGGATGAGACGTGGGGGCGGAGGTAAAAAAGCAGGGAAAAAGACTTCGGGGGAAAAAAATTTTAGAGACTTATTAGCAACTTTTAAAAAATACTTTGAATAAAATTTAAAAAATACGGTACAGCGAACTTACCTTTTTCCCTGCTTTTTATAAGAATGCAGCCATGCATTTAACAAAAATAAAAAAAATAAATTTGAAAAAAAAAAACTTTAAAGAAATAAATGTCTTAAAAAAAATATAATGATAAAAAAAATATTATGGCTGCATTCTTGGAAATAATAAATCCTTCGGGAGATAGGAATTGCAAGGAGAGAGTAAAAATTTTATCTTTAAAATTTTTATTAAGAGGAAAATAAATTTAACTCTCTCCTTGCATTAAAAAAGGATGAGTCGTACTTAAAAAAAAAAAAAAAAGAAATTAAAAAACCAATAAGGAGATAAAAAAAATTAATAAAAGTTGAATCATATATTTTCAAATAATTACGGCTCATCCTTCAAACTTTCTAACAGGTAGCACAAGAAGATTGGCAACTTGCGACATTGAAAAAAAAAGATGACTTGGAAAACTATCAATGCCTGTAAAGTAACTTGCGAAAAAAAATTCCTTTTAAGGGATTTTTTTAGCTTGGTACTTTACAGAAAGACTTTGGTAGTTTTCTAATTCATCTTTTGATGTCTGCAAGTTGCCAATTCGACTTGTGCTATCTAATAAAACATAACTCGCGGTCGCGTGCGGGCACCTTCCCTGCCCCTGACTCGTCTCTTGTTTCCTATATGGGAATGGGAGATGGGGAAAGGGGTACAGGGAAAAGGGGGAGGTGCCCGCTTCTGGAGGGGGGTGTATCACTCGTCGTCTCGAAAAAAATGATAGACAGTAATGCATTGTATATGATATATTTTATTTTATTTAATAAAGTTTTTACAAGTTCTATTTTATTTTATTCCTTTTTTTTCTTTTAATCTGAACTTTTTCTTTTACAACGTTTCATCAAGTTCAGATTAATTTGATTTTTTTTAAACTGATTTGCCTTTAATTAATGAGGATTTTTTAAACGGTGCAAGCAGTATATTCTCTTGGATATTCAGTGATTGATTTTAAGTTACTTGCAACGTTAAAAAATCCCCTTAAAGGCAAATCTTTGGTTAAAAAAAAAATCAATCTGAACTTGATAAACGTTGTAAAAGAAAAAGTTCAGATTTTTTAAAAGTTTACAATTTTAAAGCCGGAATATTTATTTGAATTTCTATTAAAATGAAAGAGGCAGAGATGATTTTTTATTTACATGGGCGTATCCACCAGTCAGATTTTGGGATCTACAAAGGAGGGATCATAAAGCAACTTCTAGTCAAGAACAAAAGAAAAATATAATTGAATTTTTTAAATGTTCAGAATGCCCAATTAGGCGTTTTGAAATATCCTGCTTCAATATGAGTTTTTGGATGTTCAGAAAGTCCAAGTAGGGGTTTTGGAATCCACTATATAAGTAGGATTTCTTTAGAAGCTAAATTATTTTGGAATTTACTTTCCTACAAAAAAAAAGGGTCGAAGAAAACGGAGGAAGTAGTAAAACAATTTTGAAATTTTTTTGTTTGGAAAAAATATTTTTAAATATTATGAAAGGGAAGATTATTTCTCCCTAGTCTGAAAGAAGTGGATACGCCTGTGTTTCTTTAAATATTCCGGCTTAATGCTATACAAAAAGTTGTGCACAATTTTTTCAATCAAAATCAAAAATACATAAACGATTTTAAAAAAAAAAGGTAACAATTCAACATATTCATAAACATTTTTGGAATTTTTTAGACTTAATACAAATCCTTGTGGAATATGTCCTATAGTTGCAAAAAAAAGGAGACGCGAAAAAATGGGCAGTTTTTAAAATTTCATCGAACATTGGCAAAAAAATCAAAGGTACTACCTAACAACTTTTTTTATTTTTTGTGTCAAAACTGAAAAGCCATACCTTTTTAAAAAAACATGAAAAATGAGCATTTCTTTCGTTATAAAAAAAAGGCTAAAAATAAACTTGTTCAAGATACTTCCGGGGATTTTCTGGTTTTTAATGAAAGTCTGACAGAATTCCTTGATTGTAGCAAAACTGATAAAAAGTTTTTTTTGTTGTTTAAAACAAATGAAAAAAAAAAGCCAAAAAATTCCAAAAATTTGAAATGATGAACGCTGGAAATATGAATGCCATTCATCTAAATTCACTGACGAGCAATATGAGCACATTAAATGTTGGAAAAAAAATCATTTACTTAAAGGTTCTATCTTTTTCTTAAATAACACGTAATTAAGTTTGATTATCCACATCAACGAGGTCAAAATTGAAACAATGAGAAAGTGCAAGAAAACCAGGTAAGTACGTGAAAAATGACTTTTTTTTAATCTATAAAATAGGCTCGCAATGGGCTGAAATTTGAACTGCAAAGGGTGTGAACCATAAAAAAAATTTGAAGAGATTAGCGCAACTACAAATTTCTACTATTAAGGTAAGAGCTACTTCGGCCTAAAAGAACCCCCCTTCCTCCAGTTAATTTTTAAAATTTTAAAAATTTCATCAAAAATGGGCGCAAAAAAAAAAAAAAAGGAAACATACTATCAGATTTCTTGTATTTTTTGAGCCAAAATCATAAATTCTCATTTTAAATATGCTTGCTTTATAGAGTTTTTAGGAGGATTTTTCGATTTTTATTCCAAATCTTCTTAAAATGATGAACGACGGAAGTATGAATGACATTCAAATAAATTGTGTGACGAGCAAAAAATAATGAATAAAAAATCATACACTTGAAGGTACTAACTTTTTTTTAAAAACAACAGTTAATTCGGTTTGATTATTAAAATTGAAAAGGTAAGAATTTTTTTCTATTAAAAGTAAAAAATGTGAGGCATGAAATAAATTCAAAGAAATCAAGAATAAAAACTATTTGCAACATATTGTTAGCTTATGAATTTTATCGGTAATTAGAAAGCATTTGCCAAAACAAAAGCAGTGATTGAACCCGATCCCTTCCTGAACTGAAACGTCTTTTAACGAAAAAAAAAAAAGTACTTTTCCAGAGACTTATGAATCAGACACATCTGGCCAATTTTAATTTTTTTAGTATGGGAAAATTTCTTTACAATTACAGTCAAACCCCTTTAAATTCCCCCTCTATCTCAGAACTTTTTCATGTCAAGAGATAATTTTTTCTTGTCGAACAAATCTTTCAATAATTTTATCCTGTCGAACAAATCTGTCAATAATTTTTTTCTGTCAAACCGATTTTTCATAGGAAAATACTTGCTCAAATAATTCTCAAAATGAAGTAAAAAAAATTAAAGCAATTTTTGGGGAAAAAATCTAGAAAGTTTCACAAGCACGAAAAAGTTCTGAAAAAATTTCTGGAAAGAAAATTCTACAAAGTATTATGACGGCCAAAACAAAGCGAATAAAACTTCTAGCTAAAAAAGTATTATCTCATGGCTTAAAAATAATAACCTATTACGGTTTAGTTTAAAAAGAAAACTATCATTAAAAATAAAAACGCAGTTTGATCTCTGGAAAAGCACCGAAAATTGAAAATAAAAAATCTATCAATTTACAGTAAGAGGACTCATGAACATATCTCGTTTGAATAGCATCGTAGCATCATCATATGATGATGCTAAAAGTTAGTACCCTCATATAAAACAAAATTCCAGTACAAAGCGATAAATGCTCTTTAATTTTAAAAAATTTGAAGTAAAAATTTTTTAGAAAATTGAAAGTCGGAAATAGGAAAAACTGCCAAGATTCACCATCAAGACAACAAAACTTTCAGGAATAACCCGAAACCTGTACATTGCTCCTTTAGTACTATTCAAATGAAAAAACGTAATAAAAAGACCAAAAAGTTAGCTACAGGCTGTTCTCTTCAGCCAAAAGTAAAAATTACTTCTTGTAAGTTTTATAAATTAATCGAAACCTAAACAGAGCATGAAAAAAAACTTAATTATTTTTTACTACTTTCTCAAGAACACGAAATTTTTAAACTAATCGAAATAAGATTCTAATCAGACTTTAAAGAGCATTTATCAGACGGTAAAAATTTCCCAAAACCCAACAAGAGGGTGACTGCACAATTGCTTTTTCAAAAAATTACAAAAATAAGCATTTAAAGCAAAATCAAATTGAGTTTAAGTATAAAAAAGCTAAACTATTCAAACAAAATGTTATTTCGTTTTTTTTATAAAAAACAAAAAAATTCTAAATAGATTCTTAGTCATAAAAAGTTTAAAAACATTTTATAAATTTTAAGGTGAAAAATTAAAAAATTATCTAAGAAAAAAATTTTATGTCATTTCATTAAATTTGTTGTGGTCGAAAACATAAAGCACTCATTTTTTTTCCTTTTAAGATTAAAGAATTAGGAAAACGATCCAATGTTACACAAAATTATGAGATTTATAAAAATAATTAAGAATCAAGTTTATAGAGATCGAACTTGATTTCTTCCCTCAATTCTAGAGAGTTGGAGGGAGGAAAGGGGGAGAGGGATTTTATGAAAACCTTTTCGAGATCTAAATTTTTTTAATTTAAGATTTTGGTCATTTAATTTAATTTAAGATCTAAATTACTTTCTCAAATAAAATCTTTTCATAAGGAGATTATTCTTTTCAGCAAAATGCAAATCTACAAAACGTTTGTGAAAAAAAATTGATTCGACAAGAAAACTTATTTGCTTTCCAGGATTCAACCCATTGCAATTATTTTCAGTGGTTTGTAAAAAAACTTAATTTCCAGATTTTCGAAATTGAGTTGATTTCAAAAAAAAGGGATTTATCTAACAGAAAGAAACCAAGTTCGATATTAATACAAGTGCAGCCACCCTATTTACATTAAAAGAATGTACACTTGCCGAAATTCTTCAAGTCGAAGTCTTCTATGTTGCCACTTGTAGTTTGGATAAATTTTTTCCCATGAGTTGTCCCACGTCGAAAAAAATCCAGCAATGATATGAAAAAAAAAATGGAAAAAAAATTAGAGATTCGGTTTTAATTTTGTTAAGATAAAAAAAAAAATATACTCACCAAATAAAAAATAAAATCTCTCTTTCCTCCGTTGTTCGACGAACTGCGTAGTTGAAAGAAGAAGATTCCCACAATGCCACCAACCGAAAAGATTAATTTCGAATTTCCCCTTTCGACGATATTACAAGCGAACCTTAACTACCGCAGGCCGCCCCCCGGCCCCGATGAACCTTTCCGCACAACATTGCAAAATATAAATTATTTTTTAAAGAATCCGGACTTGGACCATTTATGGATTCGATAAAAAATAAATAAGTTGCAGTGTCGAAAGGAAATTTCCAACGGAGCGTGGAGTCGTCATGTCGTGTCCGTCAGTTGCGGGGAACTTCGTAGGAATTCACCTCCATCCCCCATGCAGCTATAGTCCGGCAATCGGACAGCCCTGACTGGCCCAAATCGGGAGCCGCCTCGGAATCCGACACGTGTCGAACCCAGGCTACGTAGACTCCGTCGTCCAAAGGGCACGGCGACGGACTCCACCTTGAGTTTCCTGGTCAGAGGTCACCTGTACTTGACACAGGATCCTCGACTAACTCTTTACTAAAGGAAAATGGATGAAGGAGACACAGTATCGGAAATTCGCCCGCACCAAGACTACCGTACCTACGGGTATGTGGGTTAGCCAGATATACGGTTGATTTCCGATAAAATGTTGGGGGGATGGGTTAAAAGGCTTAGGAACGGGTTGAGGATGGAGAAAGAGCTTCGCCATAAGCCGCCTCTCTGAAAGGCACACCAGCCACGCCCGGTGGTTCGTGCATCCCCTATGGCCATGCACTCGAGGTCGACGCGAGACCGCAGTTACCTCTCTTGCGTCAGGTAATGCCGGGCTCACCATAATTTTATGGTGACCCACGCTCCCGCACCCCCTACCCAAAAAATCGCGCCCAGACCGCGCCCCCGCGAATCTTTTTGTTTGGTAGGCACAGCGGGCCTCTTCTTCTTGCCGCCACAGCGGTCTTCTCTGCTTCTCCATCTCCCCAGTGGCTTCTCGACGTTGGACTCTTCCTGAAACGAGAACAAAAACAGTTAAATACATGATAGAAAAATAATTTTTTTGAATTTTTTGTGAAGTTTTTGTCGTCGAACAAAAATTTGTGTAGTTAACCAATTAGTTACATAATTTTTTGTTGTTGAACAATGTTTTCATAATTTTCTGTAATCAAGTTTTCACGTTTCAACTTTTTTTAAATTTCTAGTCAAGCAAATTTTTTGCAAAGTTTTCGCAGTTAACAAAAATTTCTGTAACTCAACCAAGTAGTCTGATAATTTTCTGGTGTCGAACAAATCTTCATAATTTATCTGTTGTCGAACAAATCTCGAAAAATTTTCTGTTGTCAAACAAATCTCTCCATAACTATTCCTTGACGAACAAATCTTTTGATCATTTTTTATAACTACACGCTCAAAAAAAAAAAAAAGTAATGAAAAAAAATTGTAACAGAAAATTTTATGCGTTTGTCATCAAGAAATTTCATAATCCTTAAGAAAAAAAATTTCAGATAAATTCAAAAAAGGAATTCTCCAAAAAATTCAAAAACGGAGACAGGTTTCTAAAAATTTCTGAACACCCAAAAAAAACTTGGAGCAATTGGATCAATTGTAATGATTCTTTTATGTTTCCAGTAATCAAACTCTGTCTCTGAATTTTTGAGGCTCACAGGTCCTTTTAAAGAAAAAATAAGGATGCATCTCCCAATCGTTAACCTTAGCTTAAATTAATTATCTCTTCAATTACAAAATTTCAATTTTAAAATAAAAAAAAAACTTACCATCATATTCCTTGTAGCATAAGAGGCCATTGACGACTGTGGGTCTCTAACTTCCACAGCTTCCATTGGTTCGCACAAGTTCTCAATAGGTTTGAGAACTTCAGCTGTTTGATGTGCATATCCATCAAATGAATGAGGTCCATGTTTAACAGAACAAGGGCCGCACCTGAAATTTAAAAAAAATAATTTATTATTTTCTGCATTATAAAAACATCCAAAAGTATTGTATAAAATCAGTTAATATTATTAACCACTCTTTCTATAGGGAAAAAATTCAAAACCATTTTAAAGAAGGGTTTCAAAACCAAGCAATATCAATGCAATTATTAAACGAACTCAAAAATCTGAGCTCCTGACTGTGAAGATATTTTTCAATGGTTTCTGTAGATCATTTTTTAGAATCACAAGCAAATATTAATAATTTTAGATGAACAAATGCAGTTCAGTTTCTGATAATTGTTCGAATGTTTTGAATATTAAAAAAAAATGCTCAACATAATTTGGGAAGTGTTTTTTGTAGCTGATAACTGTAAAAGGTTACAAGCCTTCAGATTTATAAACATTCCTATTGAGGAAAAACCACAAATTAAATACACAATTGTATAATTAAAAATTCCGACATCTGATCTTCTGGCTAAATTCAACTCCCAAGCAATTTATTTTTAAAAGCGGTAAAATTATGACTTACCATCACATTGCTCCTTCCCCGTCAAGTGAATTTACAATTTATCATTATTGCTGATGTATCTTTGATCTTCCATGGCTTCCATTAATTTTTATAAACTGGATAATTCAAACAGCAACGGGAAAAATGTCACCACATGTCCATTAGTCAAAAAAGTCTCTGTGAAGTCCAGCACCTGAAATTCATAACGAATAATTTATTTTCCAATGAATTATCACGAAAGCATCACAAAATTACGTATAAATTACATTATGCCTCATAATTAAAATATCGAAGAAAAAAAACGTTTTTACTTATTAAATCAAAATGGCTTCCTTCTATTAAAATGGAAGTAGTTTGCTTGCTGCAGGTAAAAATTAAACGAGAGGACAACAAAATCCTTTTTCAAACACATCCTCACTACTCCCGTCTAGTTTAGCCCGTTATTTTATTTTTTAAACGACAAGCGACTGGACGAAATCAAAATGGCTTCCTTCTTCCTTATGAAACACTCACCAAAATAAATGTCTGCTTCAGGTAAAAAAATTAAACAAAAGCCTCTAAACCCGACATGTCGATTTCAAAGCGGCATTCTAAATTTTAATCATATGATACCAAAAAATGACGAAAAAAATTTACTCCAAATAAAATAAGAAAGATTCGAAAATCGAATTAGGTTTTTTTTAGACTTACTCTCCTTTAACAGAACTGCCAGACTAAAGACATTTCGTATCGCGATTAATTTACGAGGAAGCCCCTTTCTTGTTTAGGTAGAAAGTTAAACATAGGCGCAACCGTTTTTCAGCACAGGTTTTCAAAGCCATTCGATTCGCTCAATATAACTCACTTACAAAAACCTATTGATGATATAAAAAAAATGGCCGAGAGATTTCATCAGTTCATCAGTTTGCACATCCTTGGCTGCATGCAATGATAGCTAAATCATTGCGAATGTTTAATTCAGAATTTTACCTTGATTGTATAATATAAGAGTATTTTGACTAATAAAACAGAGAGAATCAGAGACAATCATTAACAGCTTCTTGTGTAAATGGCAATAAAAATATAAAAAAAAATAATAACTAAAATTTTTCAAAATCCCAGCTGCAAAAATTTAATTCATCATCTTCCTAATTTTGTTGTTGGTCTTTATATTTGGAGATGCTAACATACCAGCGTCTAAGTTTTCCCTTATAACTTTGTTCAATATTAAAATTTGAAATAAAGGCACATACCTTGATATTAAAGTGGGGTCAATCATGTTTGAGCAGAGCCAGGATGACATTTAACTCCATTGGCTACATCGAAGCCACTACCACTTGAAGTTAATTAGTAGCTCCCATTCTTCAAAATTCTGGAAGAGAACTTCCCCTTCTAATTGTTTTCAAGTACATTTTATCTGGAATTTTAAAAACAAATCATAGAAAAATTTTAAGGTGAAAGTTAATGCAAGTCCAGAATTGCATCTCTCCAAACGTGGAAAATTAAGTCTTCTAAGCCAAAAGGTTTGATAAATAAGTCAAAGACCAGGCAAAAACCGAAACTTAGGCAGGCAAAACTGCAATTGAAAGCAATAACAGCATAAATGCCCAACACTTTTGCGAAAATACAACTTGACCTTGAGAGGGAAAAGTGACAAGCTACGATAACAGCAAAACAGCAAAAGCAAGGACGGTTTTGAAGAAATAACGTAAATCCACAACCTGAGACTCCATTAAATAAAAAAAAATTCAACTTTGGCTTGTTAGTTTCAATTCTCATTTAACAACTAATTTGAATCATGGCTGTGCATGATTACCACTCGAACGTTATTAACTTATTGCCCAACAGATTCTACTTGGGCTGAAAATAAATCTGTACAGAGTCATATGTAATAATAAGTTCATAAAATGCTTCGGAAAAACTCTCTCTCAACCTTTATTCCGTTAAAAAATATTTTCAATATGGCCGCGATTTTTTTTCCTCTCAAAGACATTTCTCCAGCAAGCGAAGCTCTAAATTCAACGCTCTCGAATCAAACACTTCCACGCGAAATGTCAAAAAAGTGCATCTTCACAAGCAAGAAATAAATTAAAATAAAATTTGAAGCAGAAACTTACATTAAATATGTAGAAAAATGTAGCGAACACTTCCCTCAAACAAATTTCACCATCTCTCGTGTGAGGAAAAAAATTAATATGGCGCATCCGCATGCGTCGCAGACCGGAAGTACGTCAACCGTCGACGTTAATTTTTTTTACCAAATCGACTTCATTTCAACTGATTTCTTATATTATTAATGATTTTTCTTACACTTAAATTTTGAGAATAATTTTCATTTAAAGGTAAATGTGCCCCCAGCAGCAAATTTAAAAAACTTATTGAATAAAATAACCGGTTTGCGTCTGATCTCACCGCCATCTGAAAAGCAAAATTTTATTACTTACTGAAACTGAAAGGTTTCATGACAAAGGAAACTGATTTTTAGCACCATTTTCTAATATTGAAAAAAGCAAAGGTAATTTTTTTCAGGGTTGGCGTTTTAAAACAAAAGTCGTTTAAAACACGCGTTTAAAAACGTTGAAAAATGCATTTTTGGCTAGATTCCCGTGGGAATTTCGGGATGATCTTTGCGCCAACCGATAGAGGGCGTCGAGATTTCTTAGATTCATCCTGTAGAGTCCCGAAATTCCCACGGGAACCTAGCCAAAAATGTATTTTTCAATTCTGGCAAGATTTGCTCGTTAAATTTTTAAGGAAAAAAATTTTTGATTTTAAATCCTAAAAGGCTTTGAAATTGACTTTAGATTGTAAAATAAAATTTAAAAAAAGTTTGTAACCGAATTCTAACATTGTGGTAGGATATGCTATCCTCTATCTATAGCCGAATAAAGAATCTTTGGTTGACTTCTAAAGTTGAAAGCAAAATATTAGTATCTAAGTTTTTTTTAGGGAATTTAAGGATATTATTTAAAAAATATAGCCAATTTCGTAATATTTTTAATTAATTGTATTTATTTTTACAATAAAACTTTTTTCTCATTTTTATGGCTTCAACGTCAATGCACTTGTTAAGAGATGATGACAGTCCTGTCCGTTGAGGTGACTGAAACCTTTTTCTGAAACAAAAATAGAAAAAATTTATTAAATATTGAATGAAGTAGCTTTCAGGCCGTATGGATCTAAATCATTAGATCTGTGGAGTTGTTTAGAAAGAATTCTGCTAAATTTAAACTAAATCGATTCCTGCCATAATCCAATTCAGATTTAAACATCTTAAATGAAAATTTAGAGAGGCACTAATTTCTATAGCATTCTTTTTGATAATCGCCAACTTCGAATCACGAATCACGATGCAAATTCGTACCTGTTTTGTGTGATAATATATCTTCCACCTCTATCTTTGCTATTTCAGTTTCCTTCTTCTCCTAATTAACTTAGCCCTGCTGCCATTTCCCTCTCCTAAATTCTTCGAAAATCTTTCTGAAAAATTAAAAAAAAAAAAAATTCTGATAAAATCATGCTCTGTGTTTTTCTGCTGCCACATTCACCAACAGCGCAACATGACGAATTTTAATTTCTTCTTAATTTTAATTAATTTCCGTTTGAGAATTTCATTAATCATTCGAAATTCGTTGAAAATCGTTTTTACAAAAATAATTTAAGAAAAACTTCAAAAATTGCAAAATTAACATTTTTGCTAAAAACCGTTTCAAGTGAATCTCGAAGGCTTTGCGCAATAACAATATTTTGTTTGTTATTGTTTACATAACCATTCGAAAATGCAATCCGCTAAATTATTTAGTAGTAGATTAAACCCGGCTAACTATGTTAGATCCTGATTTACCAAAACTAAAAGAAGAACTAGTTCCATATAATTTTGATGCCCGCCCGCAATCCGCATCTAAACCTCCGCCCCATTGGCTTTTACTCGATCATACCATCGCCGTGATTTGGATGTTATACAATCAAGATCATCCGAAGACTGATTTAAATATAGAACAATTAAAACGTGCTCATGGGTTTTTAAAAGGAATTCGCAACGAAAAAGGGGATAATCCGAAAGACATTAAAAAAAGTTTGAATTTAATTGAAGATAGAATGATAGCATCATACGCGGGTTTAACGATGGAATCGAAAGACAATAATAATAAAAAGAGTAAGAAAGAGAAAGTTTCACCTTTGGAAATCACTATAATATCGAAAGCTGATCCGGAGATTGTTATGAAAATTGAAGAAGAAAAACCGAACCAGAAAGTCGAGAATGAGAATCATGAAAATCATCAAGTGAATCTTTATAAAGATAAAATTAATTCTGATGTTTTCCCTATTAGTTCAGGGAAAGTGACGATAAAGAAAGGAAAGAAATTAAATCAGAGGAGTGATACGGATTTTAATGAGTATATCGAAAAATTGATGGAAAAGAGGACGGCGAATAATTTATTTTGGAATAGCAAGTAAGTTAAAGAAAAGAGATTATTTAATTTAGAGCAGTTTGATAGTGTAGTGGTGACGTATACATGCTTTATACTCGAAATTTTCAGTTAGATAGGATTAAAATTAGGGTGATGGCCCATGACTGATTTCAGTCATAACTTTTAACATCAAATCTTGAATCACCGATTTCTAAACCCAGTAAAAAATTAGAGTTTGGTTTTTGGATATGCGATTTGCTTAATGAACAACAATATTTCTATAAACTGTTTCTTTCTTTTAAATTCTATGTGACAAGGCATTGGATTTAGCATGATCAAGGCATAAAGAAAGTAATTTTTGTTATCTTCGCATTAAATTATTACAGTTTATAAGTTATTACAGTAGAAAAAATTTCTCTTCAACAAAAATTTTCCAAAGAAATGATATGAAACAAGAGAAAACTCTGAGAGATTTCTTTTGCCATAAAAAAATTTAAAATTAATATTTTTCTTCAATGAATTTTTTTGCTAGAAAATTATGTAATTGATAAAAAGACTGTAAAAGAATTCTAGCGAGTAAAATTTTCTTTGAAAGGTTGTTTTGCTGTAGAAATTTTCACAGAACTTATTTTTGGCAAAGTAAATTTTTCATAATTTCTCCTTGACTAATTTTGTCACAAATTTCAATCAATTACATTCTTCAAAATTTCTTGTGAATTTTTTATTTTTGCTATTTTTAACTAATTTTTTCTGTTAGGAAGATTTACATTAAAAAATTTAAATCTTTTTAATTGAAAAAATTTTGATCCTTCTTTTTGAGCACAACAAACCAGAATTCGCTAACGAAGTTTTCACGAACTTAATTACGGTAATTCTTTTTACAGTGTCTTTTTGCAGACTCCAAATTTTAAAGTTTCTTCTTCTTTGAATACATTTTTCATCTGTTCTCCTTGCTAAACAAGTTTTTCAAATTTTCTAGTTGAACTAATTTTTTCATAATTTCATTTTTTGTTGTCAAACAAATTGTTTCAAAATTTTCACATTTTTTTTCCTGTCAAGCTAAATTTATTATAAACTCAGAATCAATTTTTTTTTAGAATTTTTCTAAAACTCTCAATTTTCTTTTTTATTAAATCTCTGAAAAAAAATTTTCCAGAAGTTTTTCCGATTTACGAGTAGTTCTTAAAAATCATTCCTGACAAAAAATTATTTGTGGTAAAAAAACTTTTTTTTTCATGAGCATAAAGATTTTTGAAAAAATTTTCTTAAGCAAGAAATAATGAGCTTAAATTTAAAACAAAAAAAATATTTTTATGATCAGAATTTAAAAAAATTGTTCATGCTAAACCCAAAACTACTTCACGAAAATTCCGGAAAAAATTAAGCGTAGAAAAATTGTTGTCCAATAAACAAATCCGATTTCCAAGATAGCTTCCTCCAGTTTTGAATTCCAAATTAAATCCTGTCTTTGATGATCAATGATTAATGGACGCGGATTGACGGGCGGGTGCAGAGCTTTAGTTTCCACTTCTAAAATAAAAAAAGAAAAAAGAAATTATCTTACTTCTGTCTAATTCGGTTCCAGACTAGAACAAGACCGTAAATCTTCAAAAAATTCAATCCCCTCCATAATTTCTCACCAATCCACAAAAAATAAAAAATCATCTAAAAGAATCCGATTCGCAGCTGTTAATAACAATTCCAATCTTCAGGATCTGAAAAAGAAAAAAGAAAATAGTGTGAGTTTCACAAAAAAAAAAATATCTACTAATAAAAATAATTTAGCTCAAATCTATTCATTTTAGAAAACATCAGACGATGCTGACGTATTTTCGGCGCTTAAAGCAGGTTTTCAGTGTTTAACAACCAACCCGGACATTTCAAACGAAGAACTAATGGATTTTCTTAAGCAATGGCGTACAGAGCAAGTCGACAGAATCCAATTAGAATTAAAGAGACTTAACAGTATTGAAGAATTAATGAAAAACATTAACATGGATGATTTTGAGCCGTTTATGGGGAACGGAGTCATTGAAAAATTACAAAAAATACACTCACCACAAAATTAAAATGTGATTTTTAAAAAAAAAAATATATATGAAAAAGTGATGGAGAATTTTCTTCACACGGTTTCCACAAGCAGAGTTGAGATTTTTATTTTTCCATCTTCGGAGGCAGTTACGCAAGTAGCGCATTGATTTGCGAATGACCAATCCACGCAGGTGACCATTGTTTTATGCCCGCCCAATTCCAAACTTTTAGTTAAAGTGCTATCTGTGATCTGGAATGAGAAATAATCAATGTTAGCGAAATATTTATTTAGTATTAGGACCGTAAGTAAATTGAGGTGACTTTGAGCCGCACGCTTTTAGAAAGTTTTGAGTATTTTAGACCGAGATCTGTTAAAAACGTGTGGCGCCAGTCACTCCGGTTTACGGTATAAAAAATTGTGAAAGAAGCGTGCTTCCTTGCTTCCTTAAGAAAAATATTGTTCTAAGAGCACGCTTCTGAAGGACGCTTCTGAAGGAAGCGTGCTCTTAGAACAATATTTTTCTTAAAGGGTCGTTATAATTAGGCCAACAGAAGCTTGAATTTAAAAAATTCAAGAAATGTGTACTTCTTCTCGTAAAAAATTCAGTCTCATGAAAGACAGAGGCGAGGAGTCCTTACTCCTTACAACTTGTGAAAAAAAACTTTTTCTCCTTTCTAGGAAGACTACTGATTACGTGAAGTTCAGTTCCACTTGAGTTTGTTCCGTTTGTCGAGGTGTTAACGATGGCGTCAAACGAAAATACAAAGCGCCGCGCCAACAGAAGCGCCACCAGAAGCTTGAATTTAAAAAATCCACAGAATTGTGTACTTTTTCTCGAAAAAAATTCAGTCTCATGAAAGACACAGGTGTAGTATGTAGTAAGTAATGTTATGATTTGAAGTAGGCTCGGGTTTAGGCCGGGCCTACCGAAAGTAGGTTAAACTATGTAATATGTATATATAAGGATGAATATTAATATAATAGGTTGATTGTTGATAGTATCACAACGAGCAGCCTTCTTATTTAACACCCATCATTACAGAGGCGAGGAGTCCTTACTCCTTACAACTTGTGAAAAAAACTTTTTCTCCTTTCTAGGAAGACTACTGATTACGTGAAGTTCAGTTCCACTTGAGTTTGTTCCGTTTGTCGAGGTGTTAACGATGGCATCAAACGAAAATGCAAAGCGCCGCGCCACCAGAAGCTTGAATTTAAAAAATTCAAGAAATGTGTACTTCTCATAAAAAATTAAGTCTCATGAAAGACAAAGAGGCGAGGAGTCCTTACTCTCACGGTTAACCCTCATTAGGGTTAATAGAATAAAAAAAATTTAAAAATTTAATTTTTTTATGTTCTAAAATAAAGATTGAATGCCGAATTATTAACGGAATTGCAGTGTTCCAGATAAAAAATGGGATTCTTTTGTGGAAATCAGACCCAGATGGATCTGTTTCGATCATCAGGAAACGTTTTTTCCTATTAAAAATTACGAATGAGCACGTAAAACTAAATGATTACGAATGTAAATATGAAGATGAATGGAAGAAAATCAACACAACTTTTTCAGAATTTATAGGCAAATTACCAAAATGGTAATTATTATTAAACAATAAACTCACATTTCGTTGTTTTTTTTTTTTAAAAAGGCGGTGACCGCCCTTACAAAAAATGTGTTTTTTAAAATTTATTTTCCCCTTTTTGTCTTAGAATATTATTGGTTACTTACACTTAGTTAATTCTTGATCCATACTGATAATTAAATAACGTAATTATTATTTACAAAATTACAGTATACTGCATATTATGTTAACAAAATGTTTTTTTTTTTTTTTTTTTTTGACTGTAGACCGCATAGAACGTTCTTATAAATACAGTGCTTTCTGAAATGATAAGTTAACAAAGAAAGTTTTAATAATAAAAGTCTTTCCTTTGAAAATAGCCAAGGTCATCCCTGTTCACAAGGGTGGGGACACCGGTACGTGTATGGCGACTTTGTCGCGACACCTTCTCCCGACCCCTTGTTGCGACATTTTTTTTTGGGGAAATCTTATATTTACACCCCACATTAGGGTTTTGGATGACCGACTTTTTACCTTTAATTAAAATTTACTTAAATGTATAAAAATTTAAAAAGTGGTTTTCTGGAAAATTTCAGTTTTAAAAAAATAAGAGGGGATAAGAGGAGAAGATATGTGACTACCTCAATAAGTAAGAGGATCGTAACATAAGCTTAACATAACGAAGTTTATTCACGGTTTATTTATCAAGTTGTCACTCTATCAAGTGGCTCTATCTAATGTAAAAACTTCAATCACAAAATTTAATGAGCTGAATCCTTCTTGCATTGTAGGCTGAGGATATTAAATTTTTTTTTTAATTCTATAATCTTTTTTCATTCTGCGAATCCCCCCGCCCCCTTTTTTTAAAATTAAAAAGATTCTAGAATTTACCGAACTTTATTTGATGATTAATGAATATAATGAAAATATATGATTAATGAAGGTTAGGCAACCCACATTAACGAGTTTTTTGAAAATATTTTAAAAACCAAAAATAGTGCAAATGAGGGCCTAACCTCCATTTAAAAAAAAATGGACTTAGTTGAAAAAATTATCGCTGAGGAAGTTATAAAATGTTATCGGGGGAAAATGTCCAAAAAAATTTGGAGTTCAAAGATAAACATCTTGTTACGCCGCTGCTTTTAACCTCTAGCAGCATGCAAAAACATTGTAAAAACAGTTCACGCCGTGTCGCATGAAGGAAATTACGGACGGTTTTAGATAAATTTTTTCGGTTCAGATGGGGATATTTTCGGTTTTTCGGTTTTTGGTGTTAAATCTAGTTCTCAAAAAAAAAAAAATGTAAGCGGAAAAAAAATTTTAAGTGGAAAAAAAATTTTAAATGGCGGAAAAGTAATGTTTGATTTACGTCGTGCGTGTCGCGTTTAGGACGTTTTTTCGGTTTTCAGTGTTAGATGTAGTTGTCGGAAAAAAAAGTGTATATGGAAAAAAAAAATTTAAGTGGAAAAAAATTTTAAATGGTGATGTGAAACTTGATTAAAGCGATCAAATTTCCATCATAAGGAGCACCTCCTTATAAAAGAATAAAGTATGAAACTGTGAACTTATTAACCATAAAAAAAAATATTTAGGATGCCAATCGATTTTTTATCAAACTAGGGAAATCGATAAACCTAAGATTTGTCCCCCAATTGGTTTCTAATCGCGAAAGGATTTCGTGACGGTGTTTGCGTTAAAATAATAACCAACTAAATATTTGATTCAACACTTTATTTAAATACTAGCAACTCATTTACCCTTTTATATAGTAACACAAATGATTCTTTCTTAACAAATTAAATGTTCCTTTAAAATAATGATCGATCAACCCTTTAATATATAAACGACGTATTTGGCCAAATAATGAAAATTCTACTTATCAACATCCGGTGACACTCCAAATTTATCCTCAATAAATCCCGTGGTGAGATTACTCCTTCAACTAGTCAATTATTCTTTCCTCGAGCTTCATTGAGTTGACCGGAAACCGTTTCTATCGGAAACGATTTTTTTTCAAGCAATCCTCTGCGCGCGTCAACTTTTATGCACTTTTATATTGAATAATTTTTCTTTCCTTTCACTCAAACTCACTGCAAGACCGTACTATTATTTCATTAATGATTCTATTTATTATTTTCCCCACTAATTTCTTTTAGCGTTACTACTTCTATCCTTCCTACTAACAACTTCTAATTTTCTGTTACGCTTAAAATAATTACGACGTTCAACTTTATATTATTTTTTATTAAATAAAATATCCTCGCACGATTTTATTTCGCTAAGAACGGATTTTCCTTTTCTTTATAAAACTCACGGATTATCGCCGAACGCTCTTTACTTGCGAACGGAACGAACTAATAAAAAGTTACTAATAATCCGGGTGGCTTCCCAGACTATGACACTATGCTTTAGGCCCTAGCGATTAACGATGATAAGACCATACCACGATAGCGCGCACCGCAACCTTAAGCTACACACCACCTTATATTCAATCAATTTATTTTAAACAAATGTCCCGTAACGGTTTTCACTTTACGCCGTACGGTTTTTTTTTTATCTTTCTTTATTTTACTTTAATTGTTATTTTATTAAATTTTATTTCTTATTTTATTATATTAAGTTAATGAATTATCTTCGAACGTTATTTACTTTAAGCGGATCTTTTTAATTAACGAATTATCGTCGCCCAATTTCGCACTTTTTTTTCTACCCGTCGGTAAACTATTTAGCACTGTATGACGACTAACGAATAATCCGGGTAGTGATAATAAATTTAGGCACTTCAGTTTTGAGTGCTCGCGTTTTACTTATTACTAATAACCGCCTTTGGCAACATCGAAATGCCCACGGTTCAACCGAACGATTTACTACGGAATTTCGGCACAACGATGCGCCTCCGGTTAATTCGACTACCACGACGTGCTCGCGGTTAAAACTTCCGATCAACTACGAGAGTGCCTTCTGCCATTCGGGATTTTATAAGCCCAGCAGCCATTTTCCGTGCCTCATTGATTCTTAATAGAATCTTGGCGCGACTGCTGTGGTTACCCGTGGCATAATGATTATTACTCTTTAGCAATGATCATTACAACGGCTTCTCTGAAAACCAGCGGAATTTTTATGGTACTGATCCAGGCGCCTCTCGAAAAGACTCTGGATCAGCACGTTTGACATCCACGTGTCGTGAATCGGCCTATTGTTCCCTTTTGGTTTGGTTACCGTTGATTCCGGGAGCCGCCGATACCATTAGCCTTCCCGAACTTTCTTCAATGGTCCGGTTAATCAAACACGAACGCATTCCACCTCAAGCTAATGGATCTTCGGCGCCCGTACTTAGGCTCAGATTACCACGTGTATGACCTCATCTCTTTAAAGTAACTCTTTTTTTTTCTTTTAAGGGTAGGCCTGATATGGCATTTCATATCAATGGGTGGAAAAGTGATGTTTTGAAAGCCAATAACGTAGCCTAAAATGAATGAATGAATCTCTTAGAATAAAAATCAAATAGTTTTCTAACATTTTTCAGATATTCACGCGTCACAGGGAAAAGGAAAAAGTCTCAGCAGTATCAAGAAAAGCAATGAAGATGATAGTTCATGTGAAGAAGATCCGGAAATTATTAAAAAAAAAACATTTCCGTCTAAAAGGAAACGAGATCTAGCGCATGAAGAAAGCGGAATATCTAAAAAAGGAAAATGGACACCGGAATCTAAAAATAAATTAATAAAATATTTCTTAAAAGACATCTTGAATGACAGGGTGCCACGAAAAAAGGAAATAGAGGCGGCTGTGCTAGAGCTTAACGATGCCTCTATAAATCGGCATTACAGTCAGGGCTGGAAACAGATAAAAGATCTGGTCCATAACAGCTCTAAAAACAAAGCCAACCTCATTAATTTCAAATAATTTCAAATATATTTATATTGTATTTTTCTTAAACTTCGAAATGAAATGATCATATAATTTTTTTGGAAAATACTGTAAACTGTCATGCTGAGTCTCCACTTGTGAGTTAATCAACAACTTTGATTAACTTGCCTTGTGCATTTACCTTTATACCAAATGTAATATGGTTTTTTTTAGTCAATGGCGTTGCTTATTCAAATATTTTTTGTGTTTTTAGATGTTTGTTGATTGAAAAAAATTAAGGAATTAGATGGTAGAAAAGTTAATCCACAAGGAAAGTTAATCAAAGTTGTTGATTAACTCACAAGTGGAGACTCGGCATCAGTAAATTTTGGATTGGAAACAGATAAAAGATCTGATCCATAACAGTTCTAAAAACAAAGCCAACCTCATTAATTTCAAATAATTTCAAATATATTTATATTGTATTTTTCTTAAACTTCGAAATGAAATGATCATATAATTTTTTTGGAAAATACTGTAAACTGTCAAAATTTTTAAAAAAATTTTTTAACAAAATTGTTTTTTAATAAAAATGTTTTCCGGAAGAGAATTAATCTACTTGACTTATTCCTATCAGATCATTCCATTAGCCTTATTTTTTACGAAGACAAAACAAATGGTACTTCTCATTATTCAAATTAATGAATGCCCTGCTCGGTTTGATTCGATTTGATAATGATAAGGAGAAAAATTTGGCTGCAAAAAGTTTCCTCTATAATATTTTCCACGTTTTAATAATTAGTCGCAATTTGTCATTACTTTGAAGTATATTATTTTTTGATTCTCTACTAAAGACCCAGAAACTGGTACTTATTTTGAGACCAGCAAGCATTTGCAGAAGTAAAATTTCATTAAATTTCTTCTAAATTTTAATTTTTAAGAACTTGGGCGTAACTTAATAATTAATGCAAAATTTGATGCAAAAAGTTGAAGATACAGACATGACCGTTTTGACTACCATTGATTAACATCAATTACAGGCCTTCTAGTTTAAAATTGGAACATAGCTTCGATTTTTTTAAAAATGGCTCTTGAAACCAATTCGCGACGTTAATCTTAGTTAATGAATCTTATTAGACTGCCTTGAATGGCCCAATGAATTTCCGTTAATATTTTAAAAAAGTATCCATGCTTAAAACAACCCAAATCATTTTAATAATAAGTAATAGAACGAGTGGGGAGTGGGGAGGGAGGAGGAGAGAAAAATGGTAAGAAAGAGGTAGGAAAGAGGTTTTTTGGAACGGATAGAGGTAAATATTTTAAAGAAATGATTGAACTGTAAATAAGTATGTAGCTGAGATTAACCATAACTAAAAAAATTTTTTTTGAAAAAAATCAAATGAAGTTAAGAGGTTAAAAAAACATTTTGCTACCTCATTTCAATAAAGATTATTTTATTTTGCAATTTCAAACAAGTAGCGTTGGAGGGGAATGTGCTTATCCCCTCTCCTAACATATCACAAACAAAAAGAGAATTTTACTTTTCTACCTTGTCACGACTTTTTTTCAACCATGTTTAAAAATCCAAGATTTGCTCAAGCGACAAAAATTTCTGGCTAACTATATTCGTCATATTACCGTTCAAATTTGAAACCTAAAAATTTCAATTAAAAGCTCAAAATGGCTGAAAATATGGCAAAATTTCGAAAATTCTTGTCGCGACTCGTGCCTTGTCGCGACAATGTTATGGGTGTACGCGTATAAAGTCGTGACAAGGATAGCTGCGTACGGACAATGCTACATGTGTTATGAGGATGGTTAATCATCAAACCTTGATGATAACTTAATTATCCTCATATCGCTCCTAGCCCCATCCCCTACAGGTGTCAGCGGCGACGGATTCCCATATAGCCGGCTGGAATAGCTGTTAAATGCTAAGGGATCCGACCCTGACTTCGAATATTCCGTCCAGAAAAAAGTGGGCAACGAAGAGACCAACGAGAGGAGAGCTCTCCAAGTCTCTTCCCGCCCAAGGACGAAGAAATATACACGTGTGTACCTATAACGAAAAATAGGTACCACGTGTAAAATTAAAGCCATCTCGGCTTTCATCAGCAAAGTGTATCACGACTAGGAGAACAGACTGTATGCGATGGGAATTTTTATTGATCTGTCAAAGGCCTCTGACTCTGTCTCCCATGGCATTTCTAGCATTAGCGTCCATTTTTTTTTTTGCTTCAGCGTCCACTTTAACTTGAGCTTTCGTTGTTTTTGCATCAGCGCCAATTTTCAACATTACTCCCAAATATTTTGCGTACCTAGAGCGTTCCTGAGTAGTTTTAAATAAACATTAGTTATCTTAGGTAAAAATATAAAAATTCCGAACCCCTTTATAATTAAAAAGAAAGTAAAAAAACTCGACTAAAATTCAGGTAGAAAAGTTATTGGTGCACCATCAATTCCGCACGCGGTCACTTTATTTTTTAATCCCCAGCACCAATTCCGCACAAGGATTTAGACGGGTTATTAAGTCGAAGAATCAATTCCGCATGGAGATGAAAAGGGTTAGAAAATAAAGGCATGAATTCCGCATAAAATTTTTCGTGACCACAGATTCATTTAAGCTTACCAAAGGTTGGAAATGTGCATCACTTTGGCCAAGTACACAGCTTACGCCAATGGGTGGTATGGTTAAAAAAGAGTGTTTGCCTTTACTCGAAGCTAAAAGTTTCAGCAATGCATCAGCTGCTTGGCAAAAAAAGTAAAAGTATAAGCAAATACTACTTTTTTATTCATACCACCCAATAAAATACGATTTCTTTTTAAAAGCTCTCAAAAATACATTTTCAGTCATTTTTCCCTGATTTAAAGGTTGAATCTTAGAAATTTTTGTATTTTTTAAGCAAAATTAAAGAATTTCTTTTTTCTTCCATAATTTTAAAGCATTTCATACTCCTTATTACTAAAAATTGCATTTATAAGGTTGAAACGGCGCGGACAAAATTAAGATGGTTTGACTAAGAAATAACAAAGATGCACTTAACAGGATAAATTGTTTGTTATGCGGAATTAATGCAAACATTTTCTGTTGATTTAAACCCTTGTGCGGAATTGATGCCTCCAATTATAAATTCATTTAAGCGTAAAACGAAAAAAACAAACCGCATGCGGAATTGATGCGCCCCCAAGTTATTTCTCCAGAACACTTGCCTCTAATAAACAGCGCGGGCATGATACGAAACTTATACGTAGGAGAGTAACACTTTTGGAGGGTACATCCATGTGTTTCAATATCTTTTTTTGTCTATTACTTGATTGACTATAGCACCTCTCCTCTTGACGAGTTAGCCACACCTTCACCTTGCAACCTTAAATAAAAGAAAAAAGTATACCGGCAAGTTAATGACCCCACGCAGTAACCACCTTACAATACAATGTCAGCGGCGGCGGATCCCCATATAGCCGACAAATATAGCTGTTAAATGCTATGGAATCCGACCCTGACATCAAACATTTCGTCCGATAAAAGTGGGCAAGCGAAGAGACCAATGAGAGGAGAGCTCTCCTGGACTCTTCCCGCCCAAGGACAAAGAAATATACACGTGTGTACCTAAAACTTTAGTCGGACTTCGCGTTTCTGACTGTTTTTTCACCCTTAGCCACAAATTCCCCCGTCCCCATCGAGTAGAGTCACTTAATGCCCGAGACGGGCCAGGCCTCCCTGTTAAAAGCAGTCGGAAACTTCTATTTTTCTTTAAGATTATTTTTTTACTTTAAATAATTAATTATTTAATCGGGATCGGTCTCGCGGAAATATTTTTTATTTTTATATATCGGTGTTTTAAGTTAATTTTTATCAATATACAACATTAACACGCTAATTCGTCGTCTCGTTATTTCGTAAATCCGTTTCCGTACAGAATCGCACCATTTCCGAGCTTCTACTCCACGATGGGCTGCTTTCGGATAATCAGGTAAGTTTAGACATTTCGAATTTCTAACAACATTAACCCCTCTCCCTTCACGCGGTGACCAACCACGACTGGTCACGCGAACAATTGGCGCAGTCGGTAGGATAGTTAGAATTGGAACTATCCTAATCGTCCTACAGAATCTCCCCCACCGGAAAAACTAAAATTATGGGAAAATGCTGAAAAGGAACCGCCACTAGAAATATTTAGCAGTTGGCGATTAGTTCTCTCAGTATGACGTTGAAAGCGTTCCAACTTAGATTCTATTGGCCTAACATGGCCTCCGACATTCAAAACTGCATTGATGGATGCATTCTTTGCGCTAGACGCAAAGCCAATCTTAAACCATTCAAAGTACCTTACGGACAAAGACAGCCAACTTCTTTACCATTTCAAGATCTCAGTCTCGACGTCGTCGGCCCACTCCCAGTAACACCCTCCGGAAATCGATTCCTTTTTACAGTCATATGCAACCACACCAGATACCTCCTAGCTTTTCCCCTTCCCGAAGTCACGGCCGAAACGATCGCTAACGTGCTGATTGATCGTGTCTTTTGCGTTTTTTCTTTCGCGTGTACAATGGCTTCTGACAACGGAACTAATTTTAAAAGCAAGTTATTCTCGGATGTGGCTCGATTATTCAAAATTAAACAAATTTTTGCTACAACCTATAACGCGAAAGCAAATCTGATCGAAAGGAGCCATCAACTCCTAAAAGATTTATTAAGTATAGCCGTGCATGAAACCGATACTTCTTGGGATGAACACGTCCCAAAGGCGCTATTCACAATTAACTGTTCTCATCACGCCTCCCTCGGTTTCAGCCCCTTCGAAAAAGTCTTTGGATTTAAAGCACGGTATCCCGTCGATCTATTCGAAACCCCAATAAATATTCGATACGATTTCGACGAAAATTTTCCGGAGCGCACTCTGGCTCTCTTCAAACAAGCACATTGTGAGTTAGCACAACAGCTTATCGACAATGATGCCCGCACTGCCGGTGCTCGAAATAAGAAACTTAATATTTCTGAGCCTGAACTTATAAATAGGTGATCTGTTCCTCATCCCTTCTGAATTTAGATATTACCATTAGTCCCGGTCGCGATATCTTTTTTTTGTTTTGTTTGTCACTCTTCCCAGAGTATATGGCGCCTCCCAGTCGCGAATTTAAATCCCCAAACCCCCCGGTTAGATCCCTATTCCAAGTCAATACCACTGTCGGAAGGCAATTGTTCCTTGGAATACCTACTAGATACCGCCGGAACAATAGATACGTGCGCGTTAACTTTTAATAAGCCGATCGTGGACGCCCTTTTTGATCGGTGCTTTCAGAATATGGAAAAGTTCTGGGAGGCAAAAAAAAATTGAGGATTCCTCACCGCCCAAAGTAAAGGAAAAACAAAGTAGATATTGAAAACCTTGACCTAAAGAAGGGCCCGTCACTCTCGATATAGACCGCAGCGTAAGTTGTCTGACATTTCGTTAGAATTAATCTCTAGAGCCCAACCGCCGTAAGTTAAAAAACAATAATCCGAGTTTCGTGATCCCTGCGTATATCTGCCCGTTAGATGATATTCTAACCTGTTTCTTTTCTTAGAGTAAAACACCCAAACGGTACCGTTATCACACGCATCGTATACATTATCCGTCTAATAAGCGAACTAAGTTAGGGACTGCAATGGCAGGTTCGGATCGCACTGACTTATCATTCCGGGCCGTGGCCGTGGAAGCCTTCTTCTCAGTAAACTGAGAGAGAGAACCCGGGATTATGCGGAAAATATCGATGACACCTTCTGCATGTTAAGATTGTCAGCGGCGGCGGATCCCCACATAGCCGGCTAGAATAGCTGTTAAATGCTATGGGATCCGACCCTGACATCGAATATACCGTCCAGAAAAAAGTGGGCCACGAAGAGACCAACGAGAGGAGAGCTCTCCAAGTCTCTTCCCGCCCAAGGACGAAGAAATATACACGTGTGTACCTATGACGAAAAATAGGTACCACGTGTAAAACTTTATAATTATAAGGAGGCGGGGACAAGGATTCCGAGAATCCAAGCACCTCGAAAAAAGGGGGACCCGAGGTTTTAAATTCCGGGTCCCGGGCCCAAAAAGTCAGTCTGGTCTTCGCGTTTTCTTCGACTGCTTTGACCTTATAGCCACAACCCCCTGTCCCCATCGAGTAGTGACATTTAGTGCCCGAGACGGGCCAGGCCTCCCCATAAGCAGTCCGGAAAAACTTTTATTTTTTGTTTTTAATTATTAGAAAATCTCTAAATCGGTCTCGCGGTATTTTTTCTTTTTATTTTATAATTAGTTAATTAATAATTCGCGGTTCATTAGTTATAGTTTTCGAAGAAATTTTGTTTTTCTTTTGGTTTAATACACAATATCGTAAACTTCAATCGTTCTGTTATTTTACAATATTTCTACCATTCTCAACCAGAACGTCCCCGTCAAGATGGGCCCCATCGCTTGGACATTAAGGTAAGTTACATTTATTGACTTTAACAAACTAACCCCTTTTTCCCTTGTCAAGGGAGATCCGGTAATAATAACGATTACACAACCTGCACGTGCCACACGTGCAGGAGAAACAACCACGGCCTTGAAAATACAACTCAAGAAGTGAAAAGGACATCACCGTATCAAGTCCGAGTCGCAGGAAGATTTACTCCTGCTCCTCGACCTAATACGGCACCGATCTAAGAGCGACCCCACTTCCAATTCCACCAAATCCGATCCTATAAATGTCCTTGCTCCCCGAAATTCGGGGAGACATCATAACTGTGGACCGCGCGTAATATTAGAATTTGTATTAGTGTTAATATAACATGTTGTTCATCATACTTGGGTAAGTTTACTTATTTTCCATACTAACTGTCCTACAGTTTTACACGCACCAACCCTTGTATGGGGAACCGATCCGTGTCGGAGCCCAGTAATTTCTCGGACGCAGATGGGGAATCTATAAATGACCAAAACAGGGAACGGAACCCTCCCGGACTGGATCCGGCGGGTGCCGAGCGATCCTGGCGTTACCGAACTCCTGAGAGAGAGAGAGGCCAAATTCCGAGCCTCCCTTTTTGATGGATTCCTTGGGAAGGATTCATAGCCAGAGTTGCCCTGAGGGATTCACCCCCCGGCCGCGTTTTGAAACCCCCTTAGTGGAAAAAGACCTCCGCCTACCGCCCCAAATCATCCGTTGCCGGTTTCCACCGCGACCCGGGCGACGTACGACCGGGATCCCTTAAAGATTTTTCATCAAATACCGGTGTTGCCCCTCAGATCGGAGGTAACTCCCATGGCGTTTATCCAAAATGTTGAATTTGTGGGAAAAAGGTTTGGGTTGACAGATGAAGAAATGGTAGACGCGGCCCTCTGGGCAATGCAGGGGGGAGTCCGAGAGAGAATCACCAATAGGCCGGACGATGTGTATTGCACCTCCTGGGAAAACCTAAAAAATCTGATTCGGAGGGAATTTTAAGTTGAGCCGTCGCTCCCTGTAATATCTAGCCAACTACATACGATCCAGAGGAGACCACGAGAAACAATCCGAGAATTCAATAAGAGGTTCCGGGAAATTATATGCCCGTTGTATGGGACGCAGGTATTAATCAGTATTTTCCCCATTGTATACCAGCAATATATAAATGCCATCCGGGATGCGAATGTGGCAATAGCCGTCTCAGCCGTGCCCTGACGAAAATGGAATGTTCAAGATATTCAAAGAAATGTTCACTAAATGTTTAACGCACATTAAAAAAACACTTAAATAGTGTTTTTACTTCACAGAATTTAACATTTTTCGAACTTTTTCATTTTTGTACAAAAAAAGAACACTCTGGTACATTTATTAAACATAGTAAGAGTGTTTTCTGAAAAACGAGCTACTCGGTCGTGCGGAAGAGTTGGTCTCTCCTCCAATATTTTCAATAATCTGGCATCATTAAAGGCTTAAAACGACCCGTTGATAAATGGGATGCACTGCTAATTCCCATACTTGTAAGAAAATTAGATTACAGCTCCAGAAGGGATTGGGAAAAGGTGCCCACCCATGATAATTCGATTAATCCAGATTCAGTCACAAATATGACTCAGTTTTTAAGATTTCTCAAGAATAAATGTGAAATGTTAGTGAAAATGAAAATGAAACAGACAATGGTAATAATAGTGAAAATCAAAATGAAACAGACAATGGCTGCCGAGATGAGGATTGGTCTCTACACAAACAAATATGCGAAAAACTGCACGGAGAAAAAACCTTTAGAAAAGATTACTAAAATTTTTAGTAATCTTGATTAAGTAATAATTACCATTTTTTTCAGTAATGACACCTTAAATTTAAGTAGTCATACCAAAACATTTTTATCGTCCTTTTTACTAATAAATTAAGTAAGAGGCACATATCATGAAGTAGCGGTTACTAAGGGTTGAGTAACAGTTAAGTTTTGAACTCTCTAGCTAATTTCTTGTAAAGCTAATTAAATAGTAAGAAGTACTAGAAATTTAGTAATGCTAACAAACCTGTACGGTTCTTATAATTTAACCTTTTAACCTAAAATAGTTAGTAACCATAACATTACGGTTAAGACGTCACAGCACCTATCCTAAAATTTAGGATATCATTACCTAAATTTGGTTATGAGAACCAAACATTTTTCTCCGTGTGGCCAGGAAAAATGAGGAATTTTCAAGAGGGGAGGAAAAAAAGCCTCCGATTATCATAACGGTAATTAAAAAAGAAAAAAGGTCTCTATAGTCTCTTTATTTAGGTCTCTATTGAGGCCCTATATGTAGCCAGCCAATAGGAAGAAAGACCACCATAGGTAAAGGTATTTTAATTAATTTTTAATAATATAACAATGGCGACCGAAGCTGTATTCGGTAACATTTGAAATTTTGCATGTAGTGTTGTGTGAATTTTATTTTTTGTTGTTGTGCTCCATTACTTTTAAACATTAGTGCTCGATATGGCGTCGAGTGGGAACGAGATGTCTCCCGGGACGTCCAGGTCGTTTTTCAATATAAAATTATTTTAATCTTAAGATTTTAATTATTTTTAAAGATTTTTTAAAAAATTCAAGTATCATCGAATGACTATATTTTTCCATCGGATTGAACCCACCTCGATAGCAAAATATTAAAATATTCCATCCTGAATAAAGGGTACTGCCCATAACGTACCTGTTGGGCTTTCTCGTGATATCTCAACTATATCTTAAAATTATCCTGACCATCTGCCCGATGTTATTGCGCAGACCGGTCAAAAAACCATATCGTATTATTCGCCAACAACAAAGGACTGGGGATCACGAACTGCTATAGGAAAACGTTCACCCTGTCAGGACCACCGAAGATTCATCAAGTTTAGAACAACCCTGCCACAAGGACCTCCCAGTGAAAGAAAAATGATAAACATTTTCACATCACTGAAACATCACAGTAGTAGGCTGGCCTTATTGCAGTGCACTTGCCGCAAAAGCTTGTTCAAAATGTTTAACCGACTATTGCTCTGAAAATTGTCAGAATCAGGATCGAAATTCGGGCCAGCTGACGTCGGCTGAAACGTGGTCTTGGGAAGCGTGGCGAAGGTTTCGATCCTCTTGCTTGAACAAAACGATGAAATTGGCGTTAGCCTACTCACAGTGTGTGTCATTATACTTTTTTCCTCTTTTTTTAAATCATTTATTCACCTGCATCCTGCATCCCTATTAATAATATCCCAATTTCATATTATCTTAATCCGTTAATCCTTCTGCCAGTTATTCTGTTTCATTCACCACCACCCCCTCTCTTAAAACCGGAGTCTTTTATTAAATACTAATCATGTAGAGTCAGTCGAAGATCCGACCCCATGAAGAACACAATAAATAAAGTTTAGAAACGTTTTCGATCTTTTTTTTTTTAATAAATATATATATTCCTGAGCCACCTTGAGTTCGGGACGAAATTACAACAGAAGGATTATTGCCAATTTTATTCAGATGCTTCAAAATGCAAAGATGAGCATTTAAATTTTTTATTAAATCTCTTAATTCGAACCAACATTTTTAAAGAATGCCACCGAATTAATCAGGAGTTAAAAGATGTAAAAAAGAAAGAAATAGACGAACATAATTGACAGACTTTGCTGACATTACAGCCACCGATTCTAGGCAAGACGTGGTCACACAGTTTTATGGTATTGTACAAAAAAAACCATGCATTTTAAGTCTCAATAAAAAAATGAACGTTTTTGTGAGTGAGTGCTTATATAATACATGAAAATTGAAAAAAGGAAAATGATTCGAAAAAGATGATCGTGTAAATAATTGCATTCCGGTCTCTTCCGAACGTAGTATCTCTGCTTTGCGGGAGATAGCCACATTTTCGACCAAGCCTAAATAAAAATAAAACAGGTCGAGCAAGTAGCCATGACCGCGAATAATAGTCATCCTCCATTTTGTATTCCATCTTGGATTCTGTCTCTTCTTTGTGTTCGGGATAGCCATAGCTCGTACAAATTTTTTGAAGTTTCAAGTGCCGTGGGTGCTAAATATCGTGATCTAGGTGCCTAATTTTTTTGGATATTAGACGCCGCGAAGCCGATCTCGATCTTCGTCAAGCTCAGATGAGCTGGAGAGGAAATGGCGGCGATTTAAACGAAAGATGAAACGCCATCATAGGCCTCGATCTTGTGACTCACATCGAAGCAGGACTCCTGCTTCGATGTGAGTCACGAGATCGAGGCTGCAGATCTCCTAGATCTCTAGATCTCCTGCTGCAGGAGATCTAGATCACGAATAAGTAAGTACGGTGTCTTATCTTAATTGTGTTAATTATTTGATCAGTCGAAGATTTTTTAAATCCATCGAATGGTACTCAAAATTCTGGACTGCCTTACAAACACTCAGGGGGCCCCGCTGTGTAAATTTCGGAAGATACATATGATCACTCCCTCCAACCCGTTAACTCGCCGGGAGTCCGCCTGACCTTTGAACTTCTGAATCCAAGATGGAATACAAAATGGAGGGTGGCTATTGTGCGCGGTCATTGCTACCTGCTCCCCCTTTTTTTATTTTTATTTAGGGTTGGTCGAAAATGTGGCTATCTCCCGCAAAGCAGAGATACTGTTTAATGCAACTTACGTGCATTAAATTTATTTCTAGAAATTCCACGTTTCCTTGCCTCCAGAAAGGTGATAACCGAGCCAAAACTCCTCATTGCCTTAAGAGTAAAGACCCAAGTCATACTTACACAAATAAAATAAAAACACTCAAAAAACATACTTCGGTAAGTAATTAAAAATTTCTTTACCTTATAGATCACTCCACTATTAACTCCTACGGTTAGCAAGAACGTAGCTGAGTTGTCTAAGCAGAATAATTTACCGTGAGGAGCAGGATGTTTCATTTCACCAGGGATTGTCATTACCAAAGGTTTGTTGCCGGCTTGGTTAAGCGACTTGCAACAAATCTGAAAAGAGAAAAAAACGCCCCTGACAGCACAAATCGTGTCAGTGATGTCCTTAGGGCATCTTTTTCGAAAAGATCTTCAAGGACATACAGGCGATTTGTGTGGTCAGGGTTTGTATCCCAATGGTTTTTACTGCTGTCCCATGTATAAAGATCTACTACTTAAGGATCTCTCTTAAGGTCCTAATATTCTACGCAAGATCTTATTTTCGAAGACCAAAAACCTCTCCTGGGCGCGGACGGTCATAAGCCATAAGTAGTAGTATTTTTGGGATATGGGTGGAGCATGCACACAGGTCTCCAATATATTTTCTCTGATTCAAATTACAGTACTTTCGAAGAGGGCTGGGATTGGTACGACTGTGTCATCTGGGACCGCAGTCAACACCGCAGCGCCTGGCTACAGACATTCCATTCAGATCCGCTTGGTCGATTTCAAGCTCCGGACTGCATTTGCGATTGCTGTCACAATACAGCACGACCGGAAAACAGAGTGAGTAGAACAAGGCAACCTCCACTCCCCGTATGCCCTTGTGGCAACAGGGAACCGCCAAGTATTATAGTATATAGTAGTATTATTGGGATATGGGTGGAGCATGCACACAGGTCTCCAATATATTTTCGCTGATTCGAACTACAGTACTTTCAAAGAGGACTGAGAATATTATCTTGTTATGGATGGACATTTACTAAAACTGGAAGAAGATAGCCATCATGGGACGAAGATTTATTTCAGCTTTCTTGGAAGCGGTTATACCTCTATAGTTTGCGATCTAAATATTATTCTTACACTCGTCTCATGATGATGTACGAGCCCATCGTCAAGCTCTTCAAACGATACATCTTGAGTAAAAATGTGAAAGAAGGTAAGTGAATATAATCCGATAAGGACCTCATCCTTTTTACCCTTCTTTTATTTCACCATGCAATTAGGGTGAACGGTAAAAATTTAAGAAATTAAATTTTTTTAGGTTATAATACTAAAATTCAATGCTACGTAAATGGAAAACTGGCAATTATGATTAAAAATAGAAGACCCATTAGAATATCCAACTTTGTAGACTCCTTTGCAATGATCACTAAACCATTTTTCGTACTTAAAATTACTAATAAGAAGATCATAAAAATAGAGGAATTTAAGTGTGAATATACCACTGAACGGAAAAAATATAATATCTTTTTCAAGAAATTCATGGGTAAGTTAAGGGTCAAAGTACCCGGGGAGAAAAAATATAATTCGGTTATATTTTAAATATTATTTGGATATACTGTAGTATACATATGTATACATATGGATACAAAAAGGTAACACAAAATAATGAGCATTTAGTTTTTATCAATGGAAATATGTAATATAGCATAATAAAAAAATTATGAAACAAAAAAACGTTTGATTTTTTTCTATAAATCATTGCCAATGACAAGGATATTCATTCAATGAATGTATCCCGACCACCACCCATAAGCTAAACATAGAGCCTAAAAAGGTGAGTCCAGCGACAACACTGAAACCGTGATATCATTATCTATCTACTTTTTTTATATTTTTTTCTGTCTTTCTCGGGACAGAGGGCAAGAACAGGGGTTTGTGAACATCAGCGTCGCCGACATGCAAGAGAAATTCGTGAGACCCGTAGCGAGAGCGCCGGGGGATAAGTCGGGTCTGGCGTCCGCTACGGGAACCGGAATAAATTCGGTGAAGCGATCCGAGCCTTTTTTTTCCAGGTGGTATGGCGAAGAAAAGCCGAAGAAAACGGGGATATTGCCCCATTAAAGATATAGGAAATGATGACATCATCGTTGGGATATTTGCTCCTAAGATAATTGCTTTTTCTAAGGTCAGGAGAATTATTTATTTGTTGAGAGTTATTAATTTTACAATTGTTATAAACTTGACACTTTCATTCAACAGTGTATTTTTCGCGTTTGTTCTTTTTTAAATGTTATCAGTACCTCGGTTCTGGTTTTTGTCATTTATTGATTGAAACTCTTTGTCAGCCTTCTTGCTGCTTCCAATATGGCGTTTTTTATGTCTTGGATAATGTTTGGGAATTTTTACTGCATCTTTTCTCTTTTTAAACACTTCAAAAATATATAACCACCCACAAAAAATTCTATGAAATCCAATATGTGTGTCCAATCTACCCAATCAATTGCCGCCGAATAAAATTTGGCCGGGGATGACATGGGATGATATAAGCTCCGATTATAATGGTACGTTTTTCCGAGTGGAATGAGGAAACTCGGCATCGTTTGGTGAAAAGCAGTGCACCAAACGAGCAGATTTCTAATAAATTATCTACTAGTCCTGGAAGATTTCGAAAAACAAATTGGGTGGGATGCTAGAAACTGTTTGCAGTAAAATAAAAAACACTGAAAACATTAAAAATATAAAAACATTTACGAGTAGTGTAGAAAGGAGAACACCACGCCACTTAATTGCTTTGGAGAACACCACGCCACTTAATTACGTTTCCTTGTTGACCATGTAGTAAATAAGACCTTGATCTTTAAAAGTGCATTCGGCGGAGTTACATATTCAGACCCCGTAGCTAATTTCATAGTAAAGGCTGACATTGATCTTTAAAAGTGCATTCGGAGTTACATATTCATTAAAATCCGGTAGTTAAGTGATTGATCAAAATAAATTTTCCGTTAAAGAAGGAGACAAGCTTTATTTCTTTCCAGTTTCAAAATTGCTTATGTACGCAAATTTACTTTTTGAATTTCATCATGGACAATAAAAGAAAAAATCAAATTATCGTCGGAGGAATAACTTCCGTGTTGTTTTTGATAATACTTATTTGTACCAGCGTAGTACGAACAAACACTGTGCAAGAAAATGATAAGATTGATTGGGATTTGCTTTGGCGCCAACCATTAACATTTAATTTCATACAAAAATACGAACAACATGCCAACTGGTCTTTAGTTAGTCAATATGCTGAATTTTCGCCGGATTTATTACGAACATATTATCACAGGCTTAATTGGACGATTCTGTTAGAATATCATAACTTGGACGAGGACCTACTGGAGGAATTTTTACCTTATTTGGATTGGTACGCTGTTAGTCGTTATCAGATCTTATCTTCGTGTTTTATTCGCGAGCATTTGAAATTGCTCAAGGGCAAAGTTTTATTGCAATATCAAAACCTTTCTCCGTCAATGGAATTGCATGTTAAAAACACGGCTAATTAATCGATGCGAATTATACACTAGCATCATCATTGAAGCAATTTATCAAGGGCGTTAACCACGATGTAACACACGTGTTTTATTTGCGAGCATTTGAAATTGCTCAAGGGCAAAATTTTATTGCAATATCAAAAGCTGTCTCCGTCAACGGAACTGCATTTTAAAAAAAAATCGTTAATTAATCGATACACTAGCAACATTGAAGCAATTTATCAAGGGCGTTAACCACAATGTAACACATAGTAAGGAAATGCGTTTTTTTTTTTCCCACAAGTCTGCTAAGATTAACATTAAAAATGCATCAACGATCTTGATCTACTAATTTCGATATAAAAAGAAATCAATAGGTATGCATTTTTAGATTATTCGTTTGTCGACCTGACGTCTACTTCGCAGTCAAAGCGAGTAAGTAAGAAATTTTTCTTCTTGAAGTGAAGTGTGATTATTGTGGTCCGTTTTCTTTTTCTTATTAGAATGTCTAATTTTTCTTACGCTAATTTGGGCTCTTTGGCAGCCGCAGCACCCCAGCCGGCAGTAAACGGTATCGCGGAGAGAATAAAGTCGATTAATGAATCGCGAAATCAAAGAATTGTTAGCGTATCAGATCTCGCCGTCAACGTACCCCATATTGTTACCTCTATACGGAGAACAACAACGGATTTTGGTGAAACCGTAAAATGCGGTTTCACGGACAATAATGGGGATTACTTCATTTACCTCGGAAATGAATATGCAGCGCTTACAGATACCGACTTGCAACAAATAAACGAAGGGAAAGTTACGGTACTAATTTTTCCTTTTTTATACAGATGATAAATACGAGGGGCCGTAGATCTACCATTTTCGACGTGAAGTAAGCACCAGCTTCCACAAGTCGACAAAGGAAAAGCTGCCAACAAATAGAAGTCGTCGAGCCAAAACTTGCTAAAATTTTTGCTATGTAAACTTAATTCAATATAATTATTAATGATGTTACAAATTATACATGTTTTAATAATGTCCATTCCTTGCCTATTAAAAAAAAAAAGACCGCAATTATGCAACTACCGGATTTTAATGAATATGTAACTCCGAATGCACTTTTAAAGATCAATGTCAGCCTTTACTATGAAATTAGCTACGGGGTCTGAATATGTAACTCCGCCGAATGCACTTTTAAAGATCAAGGTCTTATTTACTACATGGTCAACAAGGAAACGTAATTAAGTGGCGTGGTGTTCTCCAAAGCAATTAAGTGGCGTGGTGTTCTCCTTTCTACACTACTTTGGCTAATGGCCATAAGAAATCGAAAAAAAAAGAGATACGACTTATCCCCATGGAAAACCTATAGTAATAGACTTAACAGGAGTCACCCCGAGCCGTCGAACTCTCCTGTTAGCCATGGCACGCCGCCTGAACCAGGCTGAACCACCACATCCGCCAGCAGATTCACCGCCGCCAAATCACCACCACCAGCTCCTCCACACTCAGAAGACCCATAAAAAACAAAAAAACAAAAGGTAGTTAATAAAAATTTTCGACGTGTGTTGTTATTTAATAAAAATCCTGGATTAAATTGGTCGGCGGGGCTCCTAATTAAAAATTTAATTTAGAAATATTATTATTTGATAAAATATTATTTGAAAAGATTTTCTGATTTTAAGATCAGAGAAATCAGCCCCACAACTGAGGGCGGAACAATTGATATTATGAGCCCTACAACTGAGGGCAATTAAATTATTTATTTATTAATTTATCTGTCTATTTTAATTAAACAACCTATTGCGCTGAAAAACTGCTTCGTAAATCTGAAGTTAAAAATTCAATGTAGCTGGAACCACAGCAGCACTGTTCTTGATAACAGTGCTCAAAGAAGTCACCAGAGTCCTCATTGTCCCATCATTGTTTCAGTCTTGATAAGTCCCACAACTCAGGGCGACACAATAATAATCTAAGTAATTAATTCCCTCTTATTCGGCGAATTTGGTAAAAAAGTTCGTGGAAATATTATTAGAAATAAGTATTATATAAAAATTTCCCTGATCATGAGATCAGAGAAATCGGCCCCACAACTGAGGGCGAAAAAATTGATATTATAATGAGTCCCACAACTGAAGGCAATTATTAATTATTATTTAAAATATTCTGATATCATACTTTCACTTTAATTGACAGAGTAAAAAATATTTAAGAACATAAAACGAATAATAGTCAAGAAAAAAATCCGTACACTCCTCCAACAGATAAAAAAAAATGCCAAGATCAAGAAGCGGTTTTCACTGAAACTATCTTCAATAAACAAGTACCACGATCTCAAAAAAAACGATAGAAGAGCAACAAGTGGTGATTTACCGTCTAACTAAATAATTAATTTCTTCCTATTTAGCGAATTTTGTAAAAAGGTGTATAAATATTATTAGAAGTAAGTATTATTTAAGAGTTCCTCTGATCATGAGACCAGAGAAATCGGCCCCACAACTGAGGGCGAAACAATTGATATTATAATGAGCCCCACAAAAAGGCCGCTTTTCATGAAGCTAGTAAACTCGCTTTTTTCCCAACTTTAGCATATTTACGAAAAGTTAAAAATAAAAGGCGAGCTAGTTTGCTAGTTCAGTGAAATGCGGCCTTAAGGGCAATTACACTATTTATTTATTAATCTATCTATTTCAATTTAACAACTTATTTCTCTAAAAAAACCGTTGCAGTTGTCCTCCCATTTTTTCTGCCGTCTGTGCTAGAGCATTTCAAACAGTCCTTGTTGGCCACTCTCCTCTCAGAAGGATTTATGGATGAAGATTTATGAATGCTAAGTCCGAATATGGCTGAATGAAAGATGAAAAAAACGTTGTGATAAAATCTCAATATTCAGAAATATGGTTTTTCTTTGAAATTTTGGAATGTTTTTCTCAATTTTATTCTTTATTCCTTCATATTCTCAGACTCTGCAGATTCGACAGAAGCTCCCTGAACTAACAAAAAGTGGTGGTCGAAATTCGACGTGAAAAATCTTAAAATCGACGTAATATTCCTGTTTGGGGTCAGAACTTAATTGCAAAGAACGTTTTAAGTGTTGATTATATCAACAAAGTTAAATAGAGCCGATCGCAAAAGGTTATCCGATTACGCTGTAAAAAAATTATGTACCATTATTCCAAGTAACACCGCATTCCAGATAGGGCACTGTTAATTTAAGATAAAAATGAAAATGTCAAGTGCTTTTTTTTAAAATCGTGATCTCCAAAATCGTTAAGAGGTGAATGGAAGTGAAGTGTATGATGCGATCTCGGGTGATAAAGCATTTTACAGGTAGGTGGGACGTTGTGGCACCAGGCAAAGACCGGTCGAAAGATGAGATTAGTTTGAAAGAAGGATTCGATTTAATTTTTAAAAGATCTTATATATTTTCAGCAATCAGATATATTAGTCATTATGGCTAATTCTTCCTCTTTCTGGCAAACTAGCCATAGACTTAAATAGCCCCTAAAACAAGTGCTCCATTCCCTGGAATACGTCCCCCGCTCGCATGCAAATTCCAACAAGACGTCAACTCACTTTTCATATCCTTAAAAACTCTTACTTCTTACTAATTCGCCCATTTCGCAGCTTTACATTCCCACGCGTTTTTCGCTATATGCTCCACTACTGCATATCTAAGTGTGAGAAGAGTCGCCGGAAGTGTTCTTAATTGATTTCTGACTTTATTGTAAGTACCTATTCCCTTCCAAAATGACACTAAGATTTCTTTTGCTTTTCACAATTAGATTTTTAAGTTAAATAGTCGCGAAATTTTCAAAAAGAAACACTTAAAAATGTTTCAATTTTTTGTATCATCTTTTTTATTAATTTTTACCACGAGCGACGGTGATAATTTATACTATACAAATTGTATTGACATGAATAAGGACGAACGTAAGTAAATTTTTTTTTATTTAACATCTAAAATTCAGTGTTTGAAATTATATTCGTTATGTACATTATGGGAAATATGACGATTCTTATATTTTCCGAATTTTAAAACAAAAGACTTGTAAATAGTTTTCTCACCAAATTAATCATTCTTTATTCTATATTCATTTTTCCAATTTTGGGCTTTAAAAAAATCGTAATAGCAATATTTAAATTAATAAATGATCGAGTAATTTTTTTACGACCAACGACCGGATACTATATTTTGTTGAGAACCGTGTATGAAGGCGTTAGGAAATATAAAATCTCTCAAAAAACACCTCCTTGTAAAAAAAACGGCCAAGTTAAATCTCCAACTCTCAACAAAAAACAAAATTGTTTCTGCCAAATTCTTCTTGCAAAAAAACCTGCAAGCTTCTGCCCTTTAAAGTTCTGATATCAAAAAAGGCAGCAAAGTATCCTCAAAATAACCGAATGTTTCTGCCCTTAAAAGCCATGATATCAAGAAGGGCAAGCACGCCTTTTAAATGACAGCTAAACCAACAGCGGCGCTGTTCTTGATAACGGTCATCAAAGAAGACAATCCTATTGAGTCACCAAAGCCCTCACTGGCCCGTCATTGTTTCATTTCTGCGGCTGTTTTATTCTTGATAAGCCCCACAACTAAGGGCGACACAATAATAAACTAAGTAATTAATTCCCTCCTATTTAGCGAATTTGGTAAAAAAGTTAGTAAAAATATTATTAGAAGTTTGTATTATATAAAAATTTCCCTGATCATGAGATCAGAGAAATCGGCCCCACAACCGAGGGCGAAACAATTGATATTATAATGAGCCCCACAACTGAGGGTAATTAAATTATTTATTTATCTATTTGTTCCAATTTAATAACCTATTTCGCTGAAAAAACTGCCGCCGTTTTTCTCAAATTTTTTTCCCGGTCTTTGCAAAAGTATTTTAGACCCGACTCCGTTGGCCACTCACCTCCCACAAGGTTACTGAAAATATTAACCACTATTCCGATGACAACTTCAGAGGCTGAAAGGGCTTTCTCAACATTGAAAAAATTGAAGACTTTTGTGAGAAATGGTAGTGTGGTCTGGTAATGCTTTCAATTGAAAAAGAGTTGAGTATGAACATGAACAACTTCAATGAAAGAAAATATGTTGCAGCAGTTAATAATTTTCAACGAATTAATTATTAATTGAAAAAAATCTATTTTTCTTTGGTCGGGGAGGAGGACTTAAAAGTTAAAACATCAAATTTTACACCACGAGCCGGCACTGGATGAAAGTAAATTTACAGCCAGTCCTAAAAATTCGATAACAATTCCATGGGACTATTCGAAGGTGAAACCGTTAAATTTCAAGGTTACTCGATATAAAAACTCGATCATCTACCATAAATATGAAATGTTTCCTGCCAAACAGGACGGAAAATTAATATTTTATAAGCTCACAATTAGAAAACGCCGATTACTATTAAAAGCTAGGAAAATCTACGAATTACATTTTTGGATATTTATTATTGCCAGTAGACCCGAAAATCAAATGATCGAAGGATGTAACATCTCATTTAAGAAGGCCCCGCGAACCAAATAACTCTCTTCGACGATCCTTTAAAACTCGAAACTTGAAAACATTTTTATCTTAACAATCTGTCTCGGAACCTACAGTCACGACTGGTATAAAAAAAATGGGGTGATTTTAATTTAATGATGGACTTCTTATACTTAATAAGTTAAACATTACTTTAAACACTAAAATGAATTATCTTTTAATCCTTGGCTCTATTAATTGAACCAAGGTCAACCTCATACCACACTCAACGATGGGCATCGATCCAAAAAATATTTTTCATGCTACAACATTTTTTTTATCTAAAAAACGACGTATAAAAATTATTCAAGGCTTTCAAGTCAATGACGAGACTTCTGTGTGATGGATTTTGTGGAGAATTTTGCAAAGGTTTCTCCCATATGAGTGTAAACCATATTTCAGTTTTGGGAAAACAAAAAAAATTGAGCACAAAACGGAGACTCAAAATTTAAAAGCAGCCAAAGGCATCAAAAAAAAGAGAACAAACAAACACAAGAAGATTATAAAATTATAAGTAGAAAACTATTATTGCAATCCCCTTTTTTCAAAAAAATAACTTTTTATCCCAACGTATGGGTTTATACCTTATTTTCAAAAATAAAATATCAGCTTTAAAAAAATGAATCAAGAGTAAAACTCAAAAAAGACCACAGAATTCTTCAAGTACAACCATTATAAAAATTCCACCTGAAAGCTCTTTTAAATGAAAAATGTAAATATCCACTTACCTTATTATCCTCATGAAGTGTGTAGCATATTGTATAATCTGAAGTCAATTCCAACTGCACAATTTGCCCATCATGACTAGACCATTTATCAATAATATCACTTTTACGAAGATCCACCACCATAACCACACCATCTCTCATTCCAACAATTGCTAACTGCCCGTTGTGATTCAGTCTTGAACATACAACTTCACATTCTGTACTTAAACATCTCTGCAACAAAAAAAAATTATAACATCCACAATGCTACTTTTAAAAATTCCACAACACACGACTTACTTCTATTTTCCTCGTCCTTAAATCAATAAGATACAACTTCCCAGACACAACTGCAAGAACATTTGAATCGACTGGACTACATATAATATCCTCTACTCTAGCATCAGGATTATCTGCTTCTACATTAATCTCCCACATTAATTTAATTTCTTTGGTATCATATAGCCCTACAATTCCATTACTGCTACCACAAACAATATATCGTTCGTGAGTTGGAACCCAATCCAAACAAAGAACAGGTCGTTTTGTTGTGAATGTAGCAATTGTTTTGCAAATTGGAGATAAAGACCAGACTTTAATATTTCCTTCCAAATCTGCTGATGCTAACATATTTCCTCTATTATTAAATTTGATGCTTGTTATCTGGCACTTATGATCATTATATTCATCCTGGCTGAGGAATAAAAAATTTCCTTCTTGTTTTTTTTCCACTCCAAAATCTTTTTTCGTTAATCGACTAGTTCTTGCAGTGGTTATATCTAGAGAGGAATCCCTTTCTCTGCTTCTTATGTGAGATGTCCTTGCATCAATTGATAAGGATCTTTTAGTTGTAGGAACTTTCTTAATTGATAGTTTTCTGTGATTATCTCGTATGGCTTGATCAGTTGCTTTGGTATTTTGTTTTGGGCTAACAGGCATTGATCCAATATTCCTCATTATTGTTTTTAAAATTTTAGTTTGACTTTCATTTGCTTTGATTTCTCTATAAAAAAAAAATCAATGCTCAATTAAAAAAATGAATAGAAAAAAATTAACATAAAAAACCTTAATAGAGAAAAGACAATAATGCTAAAGATAAAAATTTAAATTCTTATCTGTCAGATTGCAAACAAACTAAAGTGAGGATTTGTAAACATCAGGTAAGAACTTGTTGCACAATAGGAACAAAACTTACTGCGATATATTGAAAAAATCATCCATGATGCTATCAATCCCATCCGAAAGTGAAACTTCCACAGGTTTATCATCCCCTGATATTAAATTAGCTAACCCTCTTCTCATCATATCATTTTCTTTTTGTAATGAAACCATTTTTGCTGCATTCTCTTCAAAACTCGATAAAGTAGGTTGAGGCATGCTTTGATATACCGCCGCTAGGAAATTATGCAAAGAAACAAGTAGTGTATCTTGCCATTGACGAGTGAAATACACAGCAAACACTGGATGCTCTTCTGGATTTTTTATATACGGCAACACTACACATAAACAAGAGAAAGCTGTTTAACCTTGTTTGAGTGACAGTCGCCACGTAGCCGGATTTATGACGCCTACTTACCAAACCAATCTTTCCATTCACTTTGTCCAACAAGCTCTGATGTTAGCTTGGTAAAAAACTCAACAATCTTATCCTGTTTATTATTTTCAGATGCATTTACTAAATAAAATTTTAATACTGCGCTTTCTAATTTCCTAATTGAAGGAGCAAAATGCTGTTCTAACCTTGTGAATAATCGAGTATCTAGATGACTCCAGGCTTCTCTCAAGCCGATGAGATCGTAATTGTAAATATACTGAAGAAGCTGGTCCACATTTTTATCAACGCGGAACCCTTTGTCTTTATCGGCTTTCAAATCCGCGTCGAATGCTTTTAAAGTTCCACCAAATCCACGAAATAATAAGTATTCACGCACTAATTCATCTGCAAACTGAATATGAGACATTTTGAATGACTAGACTAAATTCATTGAAAAAAAAAGCACAGGTTCACAAGCACATCCTAATCGTCTTAAAGTGAACTGATTGACTGACGGCTGACGCCGCTTTTTATTAAATGGTTTCAGTGTGAATGAATTTTTTTTCTGATCACAAATTGAGCGTTCTCATTGGTCAAATTTTTTTCTGATCGAGTAATTAATGAACGCACTCGATGATCTTCTTCAAAACATGGAGTCCTATTTACTGTTTACTTTGTTTTATATTTTATTTAGTGCTTGTTTTATTTTTCCTCCTTCAGAATTTGTGTCATTAGGATTAACAGTAGAAAGCTTATTTTCTAATTGGGTTAAAAATGAAGCTGATTGTTTCATTCATCACCATATTAGGAGAACTGTAGCAACTTTACTGACACATAGTTGTATTCCTTTAGGTTAATTTTAAATGTCAAATCTGGTTTAAATGACTTATTTTTAAAATTTTATATTGTCATTTTTTTTCTTCGTTTTCTAGGTTATCTATTGGGGGTGAAGTACTTATTACCAAACGTATCAATATGGGAAGGTAATTTATTATGGAATTTATATGTGATAACTGCCATTACATTGCCGTTTTTAGCTCTTATCACAATATGGAATTGGTATGAACAAAATTGGAGGAACCATCCAATTGCAAAAAATTTAATGTATTATACTACAGCTGAGAATAATATTAATCGAATTGCAATGGATATTGATAATGAATACAGAAGGTACTAAGATAAAAAAATTTTTTGAAAAAAAATTAGATTCTGATGTTAAATTTTTTTTTAGGGTAGATAAAATTATCATAAGGTGTAATCCAGTTACTCAAGTGGTTGCAACAGATAACTGGATAATAAAAATTTCTCCATATACTCTAAATTTTGCACATCAGAGTGATGCCACTCTTCTAGTTGTTTCTAGTGATACTCATGTGTATATACCTGGCAGGCCAGAAGGTGGCCAGTTTCTTAATATTGAAGTCAAGCCTAATCGGCCAAATGTTCCTTCATTTCAAATTAGGTAAGAGTAAAAAATTAAAATCCTGATTGAAAAAAAATTAATTTCTATGATTTTTTAACAGGATTAATTCTATAGATTTTAAAGACCTTCAAGATAAAATGATGAGGCCCATTAGGATATTAGAAAATGTTGTTGTACATAAAACACTTATAGATAGTTTTTTAGATGCATTTAAAGAACAAGTTGCACAGAATCCTGAACTTTTTTGGGGAGAGGTATGAATTGGTTTTGAGTTTACATATATGTCAAAAAATCTTGGGAGTAAGTGCATTGTTTTAATTTTCAGAATCTAGATGTTTGTATTGGCTGCATGGCTGCAGTGCCAAATGTTAAATTATATACTTCATGTGGTGATATTTCAGGACAAAATAAATGCACAATGTGTTATTGCAAACCATTATGGTGCATTGACTGCATGGGAAAATGGTAACAGCTCCTAAATATTATTTTTTAAGTAGCTTCTCGCATTAAATAATTTTAGTAAACTTAACAATTGTATTTTAGGTTTGCATCTAGACAAGATCAAGATCGGCCAGAAACTTGGTTATCATCTAAATGCTCATGCCCAATGTGTAGGAGTATCTTTTGCATTTTAGACGTCTGCCCCGTAGTGCCTTCTGCTTCAAATGAAAGTGGTGATTCATAACAAAACAACTTAAACTGATTTAAGTAAATGAAGGGACAAACTTGTTATTAAATCAAAAGTAATGATTGTTAAAATGCAAGGGTTGGGTTTAATGCTTTAATGTGAAATTATAAAATGAGTGTTTTATCCTGTAATGTCAAGGATAAGACTTTAGACAGATATTAACTTAGTAAAAATCAAATCTTACACAATACTGATTGTTTTTGACTCACCAAAAAAATAACTGTTTTCTGCATGGACGTACTTAATATATGGCACATCAAACTAAATAATGTTAATGTTTTTTCCTTACCTTTACTGAATTGTTAAGTCATCAAAATTAATACGGTTCCTGATAATGCAACTAGATTAAAATGACTTAAATCCAGACGTTAATTCGTATAAAATTTCTTTAGACACGGTTCCTAACCATTCTTTGTCATAATTATAGACTTTATGTTCCGATATGTCAAATGGAGATAAAGTTAAAGCATGCTACGCATTTGTTGGTAAAACATCAAGCAAAGCTTTGGGCATGTTTATTTTTTCAGCTGCCGAATCGCATCACTTAACCATGAGTTCATCTTCACTTCAGCAGCCATCCAAAGAAGCTTGAGTACATCACATAGTAAAATAACAAAAAAAACACTATATTTAAGATTACTTTCATTCGATTAATCTTTTGAGAAGATCCACACTTTTTTTCCACTTAAAAACGACTCACGAATAAATGACCGTGTTGTCCATGCTAATGCATGACGCCATTTTTTATTTTCCTTTTTTCAGACCAAACCTTCAAACTTTTCCATTCTCAAAGGAATCAAAGGTTCGATGCATTGCTCTAAAAAAATGAACACACCAATTTTAATTTACAATTTCTTTTATTTTTTAAAAATTCTATTTGTTTAAAAAAAAAGATAATGACAGTTAAAAACTGAAGCAATTTCAGAATTAAATAAAAAGGACAAAAACATATTTCGTGTAAAAGGAAAAAAAAGAAAAAGGAAAAAGATTTTTATTATTCCTGTTAATATCACAGATTTTGCCTGGCTCGACGAAAATCTTAATTTTTTTTTGGCAAAAAGTTTACATTTTGCTTTAAAAAGCACTTCTCTTTTTCTTTTTCTAAAAATAACAATAAAAAAAGGTTAGAAAACGATTTCTATCATAGCTCACCACAGGGAAATTACAAAAAAAAAAAATACAGGCTAATTAATATAAGAATAAATAAAGCTTTTGCGTGGTGAGGCTAAAAAAATTTTTTACTTGTTTGGTTGGCACGACTATTTAAACAAAACAAAAAAACCGTTGGACGTGTGCAAAAATTAAATTCATTTTTTGAGGCGCCAACTTTTGTTTTTGTCACACCAACCTAACTAACAATATTGAACGAACATATTTCATTTTTTTTTTACTGGAACCGAATAAGTTGATGCATTTTTTATTTGTAAATCAGTCGATATAAGCGCTGATTCATGTTTCATCCAAAAAATATCGATAAAATTATTATACATGAATATTTCTCATCCTCTCGCCATCCAGGAGTGATTTAAGCATCCTTCCCTGCGAAAAAAAAAATAGCGACTTTGCAATTTCTGAATGAAACATTAATTAATGGCGTGCCTCGATTAATAATCTACCTTGTGCGGGGGGGAGCTCGAAGCACCTTAAATGGAAGCCCTAACAGGGAAATTCCGAGATAAAAAGCATCAACTTCACGTGGGAAAAAAAAATTTAGCACATGGATAGCGTTTTTCTTAAAAATGAATAATGATGATCATAATAACAAATAAACGTCGATTACATAAGTAACTTGGCGCCTCCGGCCATACTACAATTTTTATTTTAAACATACAATTTGTTAGCTCCTATAATATTCATACTCCTTCAAAAACTTTATTGAATTTAATTAAATTCCATTAAAATATTGGTTCATAATTCTTATACAATACAATTGATAATTTTTTTTCGCTTTTATTTCTTTTTTTCAATTTTTTTTTTTCTAAAATTGATATTTCTCAGGCATGAATTTATTTTTTAAAAGAGCCTTGGGCTTTTTAAAAAAATATTGATGGCTCTTTATTGGTTTTCTTTTTAAACAAGCTAGATTGAAGAATATTAAATAATAACTAAATTCGAATTTTTTTTTATTATCATTATTAACGTTATTATTATTATTCTTATTTACTATGAAATTTATATACAAATTTTTTTTAGGCCACAACATTAAGAAAATTAAAACGAACCTAACTGACTTTTTGCTTCCTTGATAAATTTTTTTTTTGTATTGATAAAAATAGCTTTCGACATCCGCCCAAAAATGAAAATGATTGGTAAAATGGTGGCAGCGGAGCATGCAATGTATGATAATGAAAAAAATGGATGAATAAATAAATTAAAAAAACATGGAAACGATTGCATCTGCTTTTTGGTAACGTCTTACGTTTTCAAGCATGCCACAAACACATTCAACATTTGGATAAAAAAATTTTTTGTACAAGGAGGATCAGAAAGAAACACGAATTAGTGGTTCCTGCCCTTGAAAAATTTGTGTTTGAATTATAATTTATTATTTTTCCTATAATTTTTTTATAGCCTGAACGTCTACATCAGAAAAAGTTTTACATTATCTATGTTTTAGAAGTAATACGGTATTCTAAAAATGGCAACGTCAGTTGCCATGGTCACTCTATGAATGAGACGCTGTCATTGGGCAATTCCATGGCAACCAATGTTGCCAACTTGTGCATTAAAACAGACAGCTTTCCAACTGTCATTTTGGTAACTCCTTATTGATAACCATGGTAACGATGTCTCGTGTCACGTGCGGTTTGATTTTACTAAAGGCGAAGCCGCCTGCGTCAGACATTAAAAGAGGCCATCGCCAAGGTTCTAAATGCATTTTAGAAAACCAAAGAATTCCAAGTTTTAATATATTGAGAACGCTCTTCATAGCTTAAAACATAACGTTCTAGCAGAGAGCAGCCGAAAATTATGAAATCGACTTCCTGAAGAACATTTTATTCAATTTTGCTTTTGTCTTCTTATTTCTACTTTTATGGCTCTACAAAGGCTGAAGCCTGTTCCCCATCTTTAACATAATTTAAAATAATTCAAAAACCCTATTTAATATGATAATTAGACAATTCAGGTGTTAAAAAAATGTTAACACAAATTTTCCAATTAAGAAAAAATTAACTTAATAAAGTCGTACTTCATATTCGTTGCGAATATCGTTAACTTCACATTGCATAAATATTATACAACTAACAAGTATACAAAGCGGCAAAAAAATCCTTAGCTGGCTTGGGATATTTTTTAAAAAACTGAAACACACACAACTTTCATTTTACTGTCGATGGTCATCACACATCCAATTCTAAACGATTTCTTTCTAAATTAAGAAGAAAGTAACAAAATATTAAAAATTTTCACGGTCGATAATAAAAATCGACGTTATATTACATATTTTTTTTAAAAAGTTCATAAGTCTTTTAAAATAAAACGAATTTAGGCGAATCTTCGAATGTTTCGTCTCCTACGTTCCAAGTTTGTGCTTCATTTTTAACGATTTCCTAAAATAAAACGTTAAAAAAAATCATGAGATGTTTTTTTTTCTAAAAATTATTAACTTAATAAATAAATTAATTAATTTGGATTTTATCGCATTTCTTTCCGATCAGAAAATATTATAAGACTGGAAACGTTAGAGACGTGAACCAGACGCAATCATTGAAAATTTTAAGGTGAAAGGCTCACCATTTTTGGGTCTGCTTTACGTCGAAAGAAAACATTTAGTCGAAAGCTAAATATTCAACCTACATACATCCTCATCTAAACAAAATAATCAATTTTCTAACTAAAGCAAATACCGGGGTAAGGACTTTGTTAATGGAGAGAGTAAACTGGCTTTCAATCTACTTTACAAAGATTACAAAAAAGTGAGCACATAAAATACGTACCTATATTGGCGGCTTGATGAAATGCTGAATGTTTTAAAGAATTTATTTTTCGGAGATCCCTTCTACTTGGCTTTATGAAAAGGTTAGGATATGTATAATATTTTCAAATTAATTCTGAAGTGTTGATTTTTCCCCTGTGCATCGTTATTCAACATTTCTTAATTATCAGATATTAGTTTGAAAATGTTAATTAAGGTTTTTTTTAGTTAAAAATACTATTCAATTGCTATTTTTTTTTTATAAATGATCAAGGTTAATGTGCCACGAGATAAAATGGCGGAGTGAAATACACGTCACCACTTTAAAAAAAGATAGATCCCGTTTCTGATTTATTCAGGAAATCAATTAATCATGAAAAAATGAACTTTAATAATATTTTTAGTCGTCAGAAAAACAGATTTTTCATTTAAATTTGGTTGGATAGTAGCTCACATGTTGTAAATAAGAAGTTAAGTTTTATATCAGTTAAGTTGGCATCATTGTTTATTTATAACCTTCAAAATGGCAGCTGCTGCTTGATTTCTATGCCTGTGCTCGTTTCTAATTAATCTCAACTGGTTATTGATTTTTAAAATGAAACAGATTGGGTTTACGATGAAGGCCCATAGTCCAGTTAGTTTTAGTTGCAATGAAAGCTCCTTAATTAGAAGTTCTTTCAACAAAATATTTAAAAATACAAAATCGAATAGTATTTTTAACTCATACATAAGGTCAAACCAAAAAAAAGTTGGATTGGGACTAAAATCTAGATTCAGTGCATTTAACTACGTCTCACCTACATTTTCTAAATATTATTTTTTTTTTCATTTTATATATTGCTTTGATTGTCACTTAAAAAAAATATTGTCACTAATAAAATTAAAATATTCACAATACGCTTTTAAAAAAAAATAATACTTAGATTATTCGACTTAAAAAAAAAAAGATTGCTTTACTTCTTGCAGACAACCCCAACAATCTTTTTTCATTCTTCACTAAAAATTTCCCAACATGCCAAGAAACCAGAATCATAATGAAAATATTAGTATCAAAAGACTGTTATAAAAAATCAAAACGATTACAAAACTTTTTCGTTTTTTTAAAATTTCTTTTTTTATAATCTAGAAAAATGAATAAACACATCATAATACAATATCGATATTCCGCTTATAAAAAATTAAGAAAAAATAATAATTATGAAAAAAAAAAAACAGACCTGACAGGAAAAAAAAGCTGAATTTCCAGGCATGATGGCATTTTAGAAAATAAAAAATTAAAAAGATTTTCAACTCGATTAACTTTATTAAAGAAAAATTGATGAAAATCTTTTTAATTTGAAGACAATGAAGCGAGCATTTCATTGAGCAAGTTAATTAAAAAAAATAAGAGAAGTAGAAATTAGATGTGATGATGAAAATAATGAGTTATACTTTTTTATCGAAAAATTAAAAAATGGAAATGAACGACATGAGGGAACTAAAATATATATTTCGATAAATCCCCATTCGCTCTGATCTTTCTCTCTCTCTCTCCCTCGTTCCGTTCGGCTTGGAAAAAATCCTTCAACTAATTTTTTTTGTACACATCGAAACGTAATAACACAAGCGAAAATATAAGCTTCGATCCACACGTTCAATTTCATTCCAATTAAAAAAAAAAATTCGTTTAATTTATTTTTTAAAAAAAAATTAAGAGATTAATCCGCTTCCAACAGGGGATCTATTTACTATTATCTCCGCGTTCCTTGTGCGATTGTAATATGGGTTTGGAAGTAGTTCGATCGCCACCTAAAGGGATAGAGGAAACAAGGAATCAGTGGCAGGTTTTTGTAAAAAAAGGAAATTAGGTATTTAAGAGTTTTCTTCGAAAACATTTGGTCCAATGAACAAGGTTTGGTTAGAAAATAAATGAATCCATTTTTGTTTTTGTCCAGTATTTTTTTTTCTGGATTTGATTCGTCTCATATTGATAAAATATTTAATACAAAAAAAAATCTGGACAAAATTTCACTTAATAAAATTTATCCAAGACCTAAAAAAATTGGACGAAATGTTTTTTTTTTTTTGTGATTGCAGCCATAACCAATATCTGAAGCTTAATAAAAAAAATTAATGCATGCATGCTCCCGCTAATTCCTCTCCCGGCATCACACTAACAACCAAAAATATGAAAAAAGAAAGAAAATAAAAAGCAGTTAAGTGTTCACGTTCCATTAGTTGTTTAGCCATTTTTTTTAAAAAAATTTTTCTTATTTAAAAAATATCCGTTCGAGTTTATTTATCAGAAAAATTGAAAACAAATACGATTATTAATATAATAATTCTTTTTTTATATTACAACGTGAACACCTAGTTTACAAGAACATGAAACCTCCTCCTGCCAATTTCATGACATTTAAACATCATAAATAAGTTAAATTCGATTGAATTACCACTGGATCGTCAACGCATGATTTGTTTCCCCTTTCAAAATATATTTCGATTTTCAAGCGCCAACACGAACCCAATTTCATTCAATGAAAAAAAAACCCGAAATTTGATTTTCTTTTTTTTAAAAAGGTCACGTTATATGACATAATACTACATTATGAGAGAAATATTATTCAATTTTCTACAAATTTTTTTTTTAAATTTTCCTTTTTTTTTTACGTAATTATCGCACAAATTTATTGCGAGTCTGTTTAAAGCCCATTCTTGTTAAAAAAAATTAAAAACAACCGGTTCGATGCTCGTTTACAAAATTTTTTTTGGATCGACTTGCGACAGGAAATCGGCGTGCGATATTAAAAAAAAAAACCTTCGCCCGCAAGTCGATTGATTAATAAGAGAGCAACAAATTTCCAGAGAATGGCACCGATTTAAACAGACTCGGGTTTTATTTATCAGTCGGCGCGTTATTCGACCTCTGCCCAGTCGTATTACCTGGTGTCTGTATTATTGGGGCCGGTCCACCGGCAACGTTCACTGCCGAACCGGAGCTAGCGTTCTTTTGCTTTAACATTGTCCAATCGAATGTATAGTCGTATTGGTGGTTGAGTGTTCGGAACAAAATGCGGAATAATTGTCGCAGGTACATGTAGTCCGGCGCTTCTTCAAATCTTAATCCTCGGCAGTAATTCAAGTACATTGCAAATTCGGCAGGGAATCCCTGGAAAATATAAAAATTTGATGAGAAAGTGAAACATAAATTGCAAATTTTATTTTTTCAGATTTTCTGGCTTTGAGAAAATTTTTCCAGAATTATTGTAGTCTAACAATTTAGTTCAGAATTTTGTATTTCAAACAAGTTTTTTTCAGAATTTGTATAGTCGAACAAGTTTTTTCAGAACATTTTCTTGTCGACCAAATCTTTTGATAAATTTTTCTTGTCTAGATTTTTATCATAAAATTTGTATGATTTCAATCATAAATAATTTTAAACAATTTTTTCAACAATTTTCTAGCCAAAAAACTTTTTTTAGAATTTTTTCTCAATCTATCCTAATCTCTTCCTTAATCTTATTCTTCTCCTGACAACAAACCCATCCGAACCCGTATAAAAAAATCCAAAAAGACCCGAATCATTTGATTAAAAACTTCAGATAAGTGGGAGTAAGATCTAATTTACCGAGTCCTTGACACGAATTTCCGATTCCAGATATTCGAATTTCCCTCTTACTTCAAAAAACTAAAAGAATCATTAATTACAACTGTCGTCTAATTCCTTCTCTAACGAAATCACCTACGTGTAATGCAATTAAAGCTTCTTTTTTTAAAAAAAAAAGAAAATTAATTACAAAAATCCTTGACCGAAATCTGAATAATGAAAAAACCAAGGAAACTCAATATAGGTGAAAATATTTTTCTGCATCAAAATCCCGCCGAAGCTCACCTTGCACAAAACTTCAACGGGCGTTGACATTTTCTTCTCACTGATTTTTTCGTATTTTTGTTTTTTGGTCGCTGCTTTCAATCCCTGCCAAGGTAGCGAACCTCTATTAAAATACATAAGAACGTATCCTAGTGACTCCATATCGTCTCTGCGACTGCAAAAAAAAGAATTAAATTAATTAAATTTTAATTATTTTTTAATTTAATTGAATCAAGGGCGGATTGGCCATAAGATTTAATCGAGATAGAGATCTGAGCAAGCTAGGCTAATTTTTTTTCCATTGCCCAAAAGGCCAAGACAGGAAAAAAAATAATTACAATTCTCTCCCTGGCTAAAAATCGAATTTATCGTCAAAATTCAAAATTTTAATGCCAAATTTTTTTTTCACAAAGCTATAAAGGAAATTTTTCTTTTGCCAATCCGCCCCTGACTAAAAATCCCACTTACCTTTGTTCAATACCAAGATGGGCATTTATAGAAGCGTATCTTGCAGTCCCTGTTAGATTTTTATCTTCTCTATATACAATATGCAACCGAGTGCGCATATCTCTGAATTTTTTGGCCAGACCAAAATCGATCAGAAATAACTGAAAAATAAAAACGTCAAATTAATCATATTTTTTTTCCCTGATGAAAAGGTCATGCACGAAAAATCCGCCGCAGTTGAAACTTAAATAAGAGAGGGGGGAATTATTTATCCCGGTGAGGGAACGGTCAGTTCGCAACTTGACATTTTCCAAGTCTGATAACAATTAGCCAAAGGCGGTCTTTTTGTTCAATAAATTTAACGAGGGGAGTTAGCTTTTGATATTTCATGAAAACACAAAATTATGCAGTATTTTGTTTAAAAAATGACATTATATGATCTTGAACTTTTTTTTTCTCTCTCTCTCTCTCTCTCCCGTTTTTGATTCTTTAATTTAAATATCATTTATCAAAATGTTGACACGCACATGTCGGAATTTTAATGCCAGATGTAAAAATCTCTCATTGGAAATTAAAATAGCTTGAGGAGGTTGGTCGCCAAAATCGGGATTTGGATTGATATTTTTTAGTTTTTGGACATGCCATGACGTAATTATAATTATGTAAAACAATGAGAAAGTAGATGTTTTTTGAAAACGTAGAGAAGTATTTGAATTTCACCAAGGAAAACTTTTCCCTTGCCTAAGATGATTGCAAGAGGCTAGTAGCCATTTTCAAAAACATGTTGTTAAAAACATGTTTAAAAAATATTGAAACATGTTGGGTATTTAAGAAATATTTTAAATTTTCTTCATTTTTACTTTTTTACTTCATATTTTCTTTCTTAAATTATTTCACTGTTTCTGAATTTCATTTATTATATTGGTTCTTCATTTTCGAAAATTTTACTTTCTTTCCACTTTTCTCCATTTTCATGCTTCTGCCGTTTATATGGTTTCTTCAATTTCTTCATTTTCATGATATATCTTCGATTTCTTCGTTTTCATGATTTCTTCTATTTCTTCATTTCTTCGTTTTCATGATTTCTTCTATTTCTTCATTTCCTCGTTTTCGTGATTTCTTCATTTCTTCGTTTTCATGATTTCTTCGATTTCATGATTTCTTCATTTTCATGATTTCTTCATTTCTTCGATTTCATGATTTCTTCATTTTCATGATTTCTTCATTTCTTCGTTTTCATGATTTCTTCGATTTCATGATTTCTTCATTTCTTCGTTTTCATGATTTCTTCTTTTCTTCGTTTTCATGATTTCTTCGATTTCTTCGTTTTCATGATTTCTTCGATTTCATGATTTCTTCATTTCTTCGTTTTCATGATTTCTTCTTTTCTTCGTTTTCATGATTTCTTCGATTTCTTCGTTTTCATGATTTCTTCGATTTCTTCATTTCTTCGATTTCTGTATTCCTTCAATTTCTTCATTTTTATAATTTCTTCAATTTCTTCATTTTCATCATTCGATTTTCTCCTCAATCTTAATAGTTTTAAATTGACAATAAATTCTTCTACAAACCCGATGGAAAATTCTATACGTTAGAAATTGTAAAAAAAACTTATCTCATGTTTATTTAACATGACTAAATATTTAAAAGGCATCACTTTGCCTTTACAAATTTCACTAAATCTTCCGTTCCCTTTTGATCGTTTACACTTCATTACAAGGTTATTCTTCCAAAAAAACATCTAACTACTTACTCTCATCTTTTCCGACACTCACCTTGTTACAATGCCTTCCGATACCCATTAGAAAATTATCCGGTTTGATGTCCCTATGTATGAACGATTTGCAGTGTACAAATTCTATTCGACCAATCATCTGATCCGCTAGCATCAAAACTGTTTTTATGGTAAATCTCCGGGAGCAAAAATTAAACAGATCTTCCAGAGAAGGCCCTAGCAGGTCCATTACTAACACATTATAATTTTTTTCTTGGCCATACCACCTGAAATCAAAAGAAAGAAAAAAATAAATAAATACGAATTAGCAAAATCAACAAGGAAAAAATAAAAAAACAAAAAAAAAAAAATCTTGCATTTTTCTCTTTTGCCAACAAGGTAATTAAGACGCGCATATTATCGGGAATGTTTACCAACAGTTATTACATCTGTTCGCCATTTTCAATCCCTCGTAAAAAAAAATTTTTTTCCTCTTCCCATATATGACCTTGACCTTTCCCCGAGAAAAGGCAGGATTGATTTGATTTTGCGAGCTCTCCATTACTATGTATATGCAAACTCATTTCACGATCCCGGATTGGAAAATATATAAGGAGGGATTCGGATCCATAAATTTTATAACAGTTCCTATGTTTATTCGGGCTAAGGGTTTTTTCTTACTATTAACTTTTATTCACAGTCCAGGGTCGTAGGAGGCCGGAAGGAGTAGTAGTCCAGGGTTGGAGAGTCCGAAAACTCAGGTACTAGACAATTTCGGTTTTTATTGTTGGGCTAGTAATCTCTTCGCGGCCAATCACGTGACCAGAATAGATCCTTAAGGAAGTAAAAATCTTTTTATCGGTTTTATTGTTTAAAAAAAAAAAAAAAAAATAAAAGCACAGAGATTGCTTGATAACAGTTCTAGAAAAATTCTCATAAGAAAACTAGTTCAAACAATGACATAGAGATGGCGCTGGTGAGGCATTAACTCGCCGGAGCGCTAGTGTCGTTTTAGTTCGTAAACTGCTCAATTGGGAGAGCCTCCGTCATTTTAGTTTGTGCAGTGATCGTTCGTTAAAAGGAGCTGATATCGTTTAAATCTTATGTGGCTACTCAAAGAGCGCTGATGTCGCTTTAGTTCCTGTAAATCCGTTCAGAGAGCGCTAGTGTCGTCCAAGTTTTTGTAATAAATATTTTGAGAGCGCTAAGGTGACATTAGTTTCTTTAATAGCTGCTTACAGTGCGCTGGTGCCGTTTTAGTTTTTAAAATAGCTGTGCAGAGAGCGCTAGTGTCGTCCAAGCTTCTGTTATAAATATTTAGAAAGAGCTAGTGTCGCTTTAATTTCTGTAATAGCTGCTCACAGTGCGCTGGTGTCGTTTTAGTTTCTGCAATGACTATTTAGAGACTTCTGGTGTGATTTTAGTTTCTGTGATCGTTTCTCAGAGAGCGCTGTTGTCAGCTTGGTCTCTGCACTTAAAGAGCGCTAGTATCTCTTTAACTAATGTGATGATAGACTTATAGCAGTTTCTACAGCATTTTCATAGTATTTAATTCGAAACTTCTGAAACAGCCTTTTGTCTTTTTTATTTTTGCTTTAATGATCTTCAGCCTTGCCTCTTCAGTTTAAAATCGTATCCAGTTATGTTAGGTCTCTTAATTCTAATTCTCTCGCTGTAGCTTTTGAAATCTGCTCTAGCTCAAGCTCTCTTCTTCGCTTTAAAATGTTTTCCAATTATATTTTTAATTATCTAATTTCAAATAAGTCTAATTTCTTAAACTATCCGCAATAATTCTTATTTATCAAAATAAAAACTTACATTGCGTCAAAGGGATTAACATAAATATCTCCAACAAATACGACATCATTTGATAAAGAAGATTTAACAAAAGTATTAGATTAACCCCGCCTTTGTGTATTTACCGATGTCAAAGAAAATATACAAGCCGGAAGAGTTAACGTTTAAATAAAATTCAATTTTCTTCAAATCGAGAGATTCGTTGTTTGGGGGGAAAAAAGACTCAGAAAAATGATAACTTGACAACGCATTTCCGGTCTTGCTGCTTTTCTTCTTTTTTGGCCTCTTGTTTGATTACTCCCCGCCATAAATGACTTTAAACCTAATAAAGTCGTTTAGCCTCTAGGTATTTTTTGTTATTTTTTTTAATATTATTTACATATAAGCGGCATTGAGAAGAGAAAAAAAAATGGAAACCACTTTTATAAGCTGGTCGATGCGGGCACCATACTAGAATCTGTGCTTGTGTTCTCAATTGTAGGGAATAATAAAGAGAAATAAATTAAAACGGAAAAGGTGATAGGTGAGTTGCTTGACATGAATTTCTAGCAAAAAGAATTTTTTAAAATTCGGTTAAAAAATTCTTATATTATTTTAGCAAATTCCAAAAGTCCGCAGAAGCTGTGCTTCAAACAATGGTCGATAGAAAGCGCTAGTGTCGGATATAAAACGTAATTTAAACGCTTTGAAATACACTTTAGATCTGCAGAGCAGGGAACTAGCTTCAATAGGTCAGGACGTTGTAAACTTGACCCCTCAGCAATTATTTCATGCAATAAAATGACACTAGCGCCGGCCATCGATTATTTTCATGACCAGAACTGGTGAGTTTTACTTCGACTATCTCAGGTTTGACTTATTTTGAAAATTTTCAGCCGAGCAAAAGCTCCTTTCCCTTTTCCAGGAGCTTATTGATAAACGCCAATAATTTTTTTAAAAAATCAAAAAAAAAATTGACTTATTCATAAAATTTAAATATTTATCATAGCGGCGATGTTCCTTTAGGAAAATCACTTGTCAGCTTTTCCAATTGGGATTTCACTTTAGACAAACAATATGACATGGGTCAATGAACTACGTTTTAATTTTAAAACAAAATTTCCTGCTGGGCCATCCATCCTTCATGATTTTTATTTGTTTTCATTTTCTGCCTAAATTATTTAATTTCTTAATTGAATGTTTAATTCGCTTCACACACGTTTCGATTAGGTTTAAGCCTAAACATCAGCTATGGCGTAATTCGATAGTGAGATATCACGTTATCCTACGTAATCGATTTTCCCTACGATTTTTATTTTTCATGCAGATAAAAAATAAAAGGAATAAAATGATATTCCAGAATTTTAATAAAGGGATGATTATTGGGGACGGGAAGAATTTCGGGATCATAAAGATGATCCTAAATCGTCTTTAGATAACCGATTTTCCAGTAAAATCCCATTAGAAAAGGGATCGATGACCGGTCACGGGATATTTTTTCAATAGTTAAAAAATATTCGAAGAAACCATTGTTTTTTTGCTTCATCTCCCTAGTTCTTATTAACAATGCCTTCGGGTGTTTCCTCAAATTCTTTTCTTTTATTTTATTTGGATCATTTTCTTATTATCTTCAAATAGCGTAGAGGAGGAAAGTGGAGGATCAAAAGAAGTTTTTGATCTCGAAAAATTTTTTTTCAGCAAATAAAGTAGGCGAATTTCGCACTCCAGCGGCTGATCATATAACTAAAACGACACGAGCGCTTTTGGAGCGGAATTTACAGAAACTAAAACGACATCAGCGCTCTTCAAGTGGCCGCTACAGAAACTAAAACAACGCTACCGCTATTCAAGCATCTATTAGAGGATCTAAAATGTCGCCAGCGCTACTGAAACGGATTTTACTAGAACTAAAACGACACGCGCTATCTAAGCCCCTATAACGGAAACTAGAGCGATATTTGGCAAAAACGTTTCTCTCGTCCGAGTTTTTAAATAAAAAACATTTGGTTTCTAATGATTAGCCTAGTCTTGAGCTCATTCTCAAGGCCCGAGACTCACTCTCGACGCCTTTCCTGTAATAAACTTTTCGATAGTCTTAAAAATATGGTCTTAGTTGGCAAATCACGTATTTAAAACTATAATTGATTCATTTCCGGAGCAAATTAAACTAATTAAATCTTTTAGTTGATTTATAGTTATTGCAATAATTAATAAGATTGTCTAGAGGCTTTATTTACCAAGTCTGTATGCTGCGAAAATAAATTCTTAGGGGGAGTATTCAGACTAGATCAGCAGTTATCCTGACTAAAATACAGAAGCATAGGCACGAATTGGCCTACTGGGCTCCGGGGAAAAAATCCCGGCGCGCCCTTCCAAATTACAGCGGCCTTTTGCACTTGCATGCGGGCAAAAAGTCTTTTTAAAAATAGGCTGGAATTTGATTCAACAAGTGTAATTTTTTACCCAAAACTTTTGTGAATTTCGAATAAAAATTTTAAAAACAGCGGATTTGCCGTATTTTTACGCCTTCATTTACAGAAGAATACGATAACTTTCTGAAATTTCAGTTTTTAAATAAAAATTTCTTTGCCTGGATTCTAAGAAGACAGGGCGCTTATGGACTAGTCAATAGTTCACCCCGTCTTCTTAGACAATGCGCCAATTTTTTTTTTATAAATAAGAACAGCTCTACTGGAATTCTGCAGTCACCTGCACCCTCTAAAAGAGCCAGTCTAGGCCTGCAGAAAAGGTTGATAATTCTCTAAAAAAAATTATCAAAAATCTTCCTTAACAGAAAATTTTTCGAAATGTTTCAAAAAAGCCCCCTAAAGTTTCTGACTTTGAAACCTTCGAAAAGTTTTTGGAACGTTTCTAAAATTTTTGATAATTTTTGCAGTTATGAAATTTTTTCTGAAATAGAGATGCTATTAGGGTTATCTTTTCAGGCGGACGCAATAGTAGTAAAATACGAAGACAGCCGAAGCTATTTCCGAGGATAACCGAAGAGGATATCATATTGTTTTTCTTACATTCTGACCACCCCGTTAAAAAATGTTTGACCCTTATGGTACAAAATGAAGTATTTTTCTAGTTTTTTCTTTAGAAAAAGGTTGAATTTTATTTATCATTAATTTAAAGCTTCCCCTTACCTATTGAAACATTGAATGTTTAATATTACACGGAGAAAAAACTTCGGTGCTGATAACTAAAATTGTTCAGTTGTCCTGGAGCTCAACCAAAAATTCAGTAGCGACTAGCCAAAAATTAGTAGTGCTTACCAAAAATCAGTATTGCTTACCAAAATTTAGTTGTCGCTACTGAAATTTTTGGTTGAGCTCCAGGACAGCTGAACGACTTTAGTTATCAGCACCGAAGATTTTTCTCCGTGTATCACTGGTCCGAAATTATTTTGTGCCATTTTCGAGTTTCGGATTGATATGACCGCAAAAATTCTTCTGGTATCATTTTTATCATATACAAAAATTTTGCTTAAAATCAAACTGCGGAAAAAATTTCCCAAGGCAAAACAACAAAACTTGAATCACACAGGCAAAAAATTCAACAACTTGTAAAACATTTCGAAGACGTAAATATTTATCGATTCGTCATTTTTCAAACTTCTCGCAGTTCTTAAGATAAAACGAAATATAATGTACAGATAAAGGTTGTTAGCATTTTGACGCGTGCGTTACAAATGAGTTTTTAACAAAAACACTTTAATTTTCCTAAACCGCAATATCAAAAGATCCCTGTCAGGAAAAAAAAAAGAAATATTCACGTTATAAAGAATAAACGAAAGGAAAGCTAATATTTTACAGTCGGCTTTAATTAAAAACGATAAATTTCTATTAGACTCCAAAACGTTTTTAAGGTGAAAACCATTTCGATATAGGACTGAAAATGAAACCGCTTTTCTCACAATCAATTATTATTAATAAAACGCCTATATGAGCTTAGTACAGTCGAAGCGATTAAAAAAACCTTGAATTCGCAACAAATACGGATTGGGCAAGAAATTCGAGCCGCTTTTTTTAAAAATATAAGTCTGTGTTTAAGGTAACGGGATACGTGTAAATCACATTTAATTGATCGACTTCCGTATCTTCTCGTAATAGGCCTAGTCATACGTATCGGGCGGTGCCCGATATTTTTCTATATAAATTATGCACGTAGGAAGATTCGCCACTGCAAAATTCGGCATAAGAGACTGTTTTTTTAAAAATTTTTTGGCATCGATTACTAATTTTTTTTTTTTTTTGTTTTTCCTACGTCAAGTTTAAGGTTTCTAACCTTACATTCTTGCCAGTGGTTCGTCACAGACTCGCACACCGTTTTTTTAATAAATTAATTTAGTGTAAATGTAATTATATTTTTAGGTATTGGAAAGAAAATAAGCGATTTCAGAAATGACGGAGTTAAACTTGAATTTCGTGATTTTGGCTGAGATTTGATGCTAGTTCTGAGGATTTTATAATTTTGAAAAATTCAGAGAAATGGGATAGTTTTGACGTGAAGGGACGATATTTTTGTTAAGTCAAAGTTTTTTCAAGTTTGTGTTTTAGCTGACAGTTTTTTACATAATTATTTTTCTTATGTCTATCAATTTCAACCCTCATATGCGGGCTGGATAATAAATCATTAGAGTTTGAAGAAGAAAAAAAATAAATAAATCACTAACTTTTTTGGAGATGAGTAATAGGCAATGTCGATGAATTTAAATTTTTAAAAAAAAAATTTGTTAGAAAAATCTTTTTAGGATTTTCATGGTAAAATTTTGATTTCTGACCAGTAATGAAGGAAAAGTTTATCGGTTAAATTTTAGCAAAGTCGGTTAAGTTTTAGCAAAATTAATGATGTCGTATTTCACTTTCAGTTTAAATTTTGATTCTCTAGTTTTAACTGCGGCTCTTGACCTATCAGCTTTATCTCCAGCTCTGGCTCTAGCTCTGGATCTAGATTTAGCTCTAGATTTGAAAGTTCAGTTTAATCTCTTGGCTCTTAAAGTTACACTCCAATTCTAGCTGTAGCTTTGGCTCTGGCTCTAGCTCTTACTCTCTGCATGGCTCTGGCTCTGGCTCTTGTTCTGGCCCTGGCTCCGAATACTGGATTTAATTTCTGAGACTTATAGCTTTAACTCAAGTTTTCTAGGTCTGGCACTGGCACTGCCAGAGCTTACCTCTTGGTCTTTAATTTAAGCTTTACCTCTAGAACTAGCTCAGGCTCTACGTCTGGTTCTAGCTCTAGCTTTGGCTCTGGCTCTTGCTCTGGCTCTAGCACTAGCAGTAGCTCAGGCTCTAGCTCAGACTTTGGCTCTGGCTTTAGCTCTGAATGCTGGATTTAATATCTCAGACCAATAAATTTAACTCAAGTTCTTTAGGTCTAGCTCCGGCACTGGCTCTAGCTCTAGCTCAGGCCCTGGCACTGACTTATAGTAAAACTTTAAATTTTGGTCTTTGGTTTAAGCTCTACCTTTAGATTTAGCTCAGGCTCTACATCTGGTTCTAATTCTGTCTCTGGCACTGACACAAACCATTGGATTTTATCTCTTGGCTCCTTGGATTTAGCTCTGGCCCTGACTCTGGCACTTACTTATATTTAAATTTTACCTCTTGGTTCTTTGATTCGGTTCTAGCTCTGATTTTGACTCTGACCATTGTATTTTATCCCTCGATTCTTTGTTTTTGCCTCCAGCTGTTAATTTTAGCTCTTGACGTTTCGATTTTAGCTTTAGCTTTGGCCTTGCCTTTGTATGTTTGATATTAGCTTCTGACTTTTGGATCTTCAGTTTTAGTTCTGCCTCTAGCTGTTGCTTTCTTGCTCTTGGCTTTCGGGCTTTTGAACTGGCTCTGGTTCTGAAAATTCTGGCTATTGGATTTAGGCACTTCTGTCTCTATATTCGATTTCAAAATCAAGGACGCCAAGATTTTCGTGTCATTACAGCTCTACATCCGCCCTGGAGACACTGACTTCCCCAAACTAACACGCATATCATTCCCAGAATTAATATTTTCACCATTTCCTCAATCTTTCATTTTTACAAAGAAAAATCCTGACTCATTAAATTATCTTCACAACTAACCATCCGCCAGAATTCATGTATGACAATTTTTCGCAACAGACAACCTCCCAGACGTTTTTTTTTCGATACCATCAATCTGATAAGAACTTATAATTATTTTTCAAAAACACACTAATAACATGATTGAGTAATCAACCTTGCTTTTGTTTCAATATGGAAGTTTCGGTTCGGAACCTCAAATTAACTCCGTCATATTCTTTTAGGTCTACTGCTTTTATTGTCCTCCAACACTTAAAAAAAAAACATTGTGTTAGCGAGCTGGTAATCGAAAGTGGTTTGCACATGGCCCTACGCCGAAAAATAAAAAAAAAATCATGAGAAGCAAACTATGACGAACGGATCGATTAGGACTTTCACTTTTTATTTAGTCTGGATCTTTTGATGAAATCTGCTAAAATTGAAATCAGACTTGGTTGTTACGTGCAAGAAAAATAGAATAATAAACTTGAAAAAGAAAAAAAAAACAATAACCAAATCGGAAAAGAGGGGTTTAAGAGCAAGTCAACGACAAGTAACTACGGCCAACTTATGATTGAGGAACAATAAAATTCTGACCTCGTTACCTACTTATTACACCATGTATAGCGCGGAATTGTAAGTTGACATAGGAAGTTTCAAACGTAATCGGTTTTCACTGTCACTTGTATGACAGTCTCGCCTTTTATTTCACTTGCGAATTTTTAATTTTCCATCAATGACATTTCCATATGGATTTATAGTATTGCTACAATAAAAAAAAAGAAATTATTTAGCTAAGCTAGATGGAAGGATTTTTTTTTAGAAAATTAATTGCAAGTTCCAAAATTCCTGCTCAGCTTTGGCCTAATTTTTGGGGCAAAACCATCAGCTGAGATCTGTTGCCCCTGTAAAAATCTTTTCTGTCGGGCTCAAGCCTAAAGTTCAGCTCTTAAGTAACAGCTTTTTTGTCCAGCTTTGAGCTTTTCAATTACAAAATTGAGAGGTTACTCTGAAATCTCACACGAGAATTAAAATTTATTAAGACTTACTTTCTATTATTTTTCTATTTTAGATACTTAATTTTTTATTTTTTATCTTCAACCTTCATTTCTCTATTTTTCTACTTTCTATGTTCAATTTTCAACCTTTATTTCTCTATTTTTTTCCTATTTTTTATTTTCAGTCTTTATTTTTCTATTTTTTATTTTCAGTCTTTATTTTTCTATTTTTTATTTTCAGTCTTTATTTTTCTATTTTTTATTTTCAGTCTTTATTTTTCTATTTTTTATTTTCAGTCTTTATTTTTCTATTTTTTATTTTCAGTCTTTATTTTTCTATTTTTTATTTTCAGTCTTTATTTTTCTATTTTTTATTTTCAGTCTTTATTTTTCTATTTTTTATTTTCAGTCTTTATTTTTCTATTTTTTATTTTCAGTCTTTATTTTTCTATTTTTTATTTTCAGTCTTTATTTTTCTATTTTTTATTTTCAGTCTTTATTTTTCTATTTTTCTATTTTTTATTTTCAGTCTTTACTTCCCTATTTTTCTACTTTCTATTTTCAATTTTTATTTCTCTATTTTTCTATTTTCAATCTTTATTTCTCTATTTTTCTATTTTCAGATTTTTTCAATTGTTCTTTTTCTATTTTTTCATTCACTTCAATTTTAATGTTTCCATTTTCATTATTTTATTTTTATTTTTCTATTATCATAGATTTTTTTTTCAAACACATGAATCGGGCTTCAGGCAAAAGCTGTAAACAAATCGGAGGCTTCAAGACCTCTCTGATGAGCATTTCTCAAGTTCCAGCCAAACTTTCCTCAACGCTTTTCTTTCAATACTAAAATCATTCTTTTCAAAAAATTGAGAACGCCATTTAAAAAAGATTTTTGGAGTTCTTGGATTATTCTCACCCATTTCGGGGAAAAAAAATAAAATTCCTTCTTTCTGATCTGACCGTGACCTCCTTGCGTCGGCGTTTTCTTTCCCGACGCAAGCGTTTCGACTCGTATAGAAGCGATTACACGGTTGATGACGAAAAAACGCTGGAGGGATCCACCTTAACGTGTTGGACTGTATTAATATCTCATAAACTTTATTTTCTTCTTGATTATAACCTACTCGTTGTAAACCGTTTAATTTTTTAAATCCTTCAACAAAACACGTGCTAGAAATTTCATTTTTCTTAATTTAGAAGAAGAAAAAAGTGCAACGTTTTCATGAATTAGCACACGAGAGCTAATGCCGTTAATATATTTAAAGAAAAACGGTATATAAAACTAGAAAATGGGTGAGCGCGATATCATGATACGTGCAATAGTTGGCACAATCTCAAATTCTATCAAATTTATAAACCTCGACGGAGAAGGTCGAGATTATTTGGAATGAAGCGAAAACTCGAATGGGAGTTCCCATAACAGAACTCTAAGATATTTTTATGAAATACTATGAAAATTGCAAAAAGCGATATAAAGCGATATAAATTTTAAGGGATACGAGAAATAGAAATTGCAATTTGCTGATTATGATTCCTCTTGACTCAACTTTACGATGAAATGGTTCAGGAATTCAGCCTGGATTTTTTTTCTATTAATCTGCATAAAATTATTTTTAATTGGTGCAATTAATACATGATTTTACGTAGTTGGGAGGTTTATTAGAGGATGAGACAAAGTTATAGCGTCTCATTTAAATCCTTTATTATGGATGGAAAATAATTGGCATAATTCTCAAAGATCAAATTTAAACTTTCAAGAGATAATTATAAAAGAAATCAATAATTTGATTTAGTAAATTAATTTTGAGACTAAAATATTTTTGATTTGAAAATGAAATAACTCGGGATAAAAATATTTTTATCAGGGTCTGAGAAAGGGATTTTTATTCATTTGAAAAAAAAAATTAAAGTGATTTTCATTTATCTGACTCAAGAAAGTTGTTTTAATCTCTCCATCTTAAAAGAGGGAAGTTCATCTGAAAAATGTATTTGATTCTAACAGCAATTTTTACTGGATAAGTGATTTTGACCCAAACCAAAATTTTCACTCGAAAAGTGATTTTGACCCAAACCAAAATTTTCACTCGAAAAGTGATTTTGACCCAAACCAAAATTTTCACTCGAAAAGTGATTTTGACCCAAACCAAAATTTTCACTCGAAAAGTGATTTTGACCCAAACCAAAATTTTCACTCGAAAAGTGATTTTGACCCAAACCAAAATTTTCACTCGAAAAGTGATTTTGACCCAAACCAAAATTTTCACTCGAAAAGTGATTTTGACCCAAACCAAAATTTTCACTCGAAAAGTGATTTTGACCCAAACCAAAATTTTCACTCGAAAAGTGATTTTGACCCAAACCAAAATTTTCACTCGAAAAGTGATTTTGACCCAAACCAAAATTTTCACTCGAAAAGTGATTTTGACCCAAACCAAAATTTTCACTTGAAAATTGATTTTAACCCAAACCAAAATTTTCACTCGAAAAGTGTTTTGACCCAAACCAAAATTTTCATTTGAAAAGTGATTTTGACCCAAACCAAAATTTTCACTTGAAAATTGATTTTGACCCAAACCAAAATTTTCACTCGAAAAGTGATTTTGACTTAAATCAAAATTTTCACTCGAAAAGTGATTTTGACCCAAATCAAATTTTTTACTCGAAAAGTGATTTTGAGCAAAACCAAAATTTTTTCTCAAAAAGTGATTTTGATCAGAAAGTTGACTTCTACACAAACAATAATTTTTATAAAAAAATGATTTCCAGCTCAAGTAATTTAAACTGAAAAATCCTGACTTGAAAAATGGAGTCTTCCCCAAATTAATTTTTATCCAAAAATCTAATTTTTTTTTACCCAAAAAGTAAAAACAGAATAAAAAAAGTTAATTCATTTCAGATTCTGACGTTCATCTCAAATTATTTTTTTTAAAAAAGTACTTCCTTCTTTTTGGACCGCGTTCAATGCTTTTTAACCTCTGAAAAAACAAGTTCGAAAATAATAAAGGAAAGACGGGTGACTGAAATATCTCGCTCTACGGTGTCAGCTGTCATTATTTTGTTCCTTTTCTCTCTTAAGAGAAAAAAAAAAGGGGAGAAAGAGGGGGAGAGTCAAAAAATAATGAACTCTTACTCTCGGGTCTTTAACTTTAAAAGAAAGCATAAACTCTTTTTTTTTTTTTTTACATACTTTAACCGCAAACGTTGACAAAATAATAATGAATGCATTTTCTCAGGTTGTACCGAATGCGAGTAAATTTTAATGAAACCTAGTGAAAGTTGCCGAGAAGGAGAATATTAGTAAAAATTTGATGACTCCTTTATTGTCTCAATTCCATGAGGTCAACAGTGTCTTTGTTTCGTTGGACTGGACCGACTAGTTTCACGAAAAACAACGACATGGCCATCATAGCGGATGGTATATATATCCGTTTTTGAGGTTTTATGTGTTTTTTTTTTCTTAACTTAGCCTCAGGCTAAATGGGTTATTTATTTTACGGCTTATGTTTTAAATCTGATTTGTTTCGTTTCTTTTTTTCTGAGATGGGAAGGCTGGGAATAAGAGGATTAAAAGTTTTCAAGAGCCAGATTGATTTTTTTTCTTTTGGGTAAACGTAATGTGACTCATAATGCGGAACCAATTCGAACAATACAAGCGTGGGTAGTTCGGTACTCGAGGATTAAGGTACCATAACTGCTAAATAACGAAAAGTACAATGAGCCAGGGACAATGAATCCGTCCTACTTTTAGGTCTGTCAAGAGGAAATCTATTACATGGAAACGGTTTTTAATCCTTTTTAAATTTAATTCTTTGCTCTGCAGGAAAAGCTTCCTGCTAAAATTTTGAGACCAAGTTGAGGATTAATTGAGTAAAAATTTATAAATAATAAATTTATAAAATAAATTTTTGGCTGGAAAATACTTTCAAAATCGCTGCTCGAAACAAAATTGGGTTGAAATTGTTGTCCACGTCAAATTCACTTTTGAAGTAATTTTATTGTCGGGGGAAAAGTGAAATAGTTTTTTGAGAAAAAATTGATAATTTGGTAAATATCACTTTTTCAGATAAAAATAAGTTTAGTGAGTCCATGACTTTCTTGTTTTTAAAATTCAATTTTAAGAAAAGCGCCTATTCAAGCTAAATCGTACCTCTTTCAATATTATCTTCACAAGATAAGCCTAAAATTCTTTTTATTTTTATGCCCGACATTTTTTTTATCTCTTTCAAGTCCGAACACGTTTCATGCTTCTATCAGCCTACGAATATCATCAGAATAAATAATTTGGACTCCTATATCTTTCCTAATAAAAATAGCCCCCAATAAGAATCCAATAAAAACCTATTTTTTCCTTTCCTGAATAAAACCATGTCCCCAAATTTTTTTTTTAAAAATCCTTCCACTAAAAATAACCCGGTTCTGGAAACGGTATTTCAACCAGTAAGTTTCCCATGGTTTTTGCATCAGTGACCTCCATGCTCGTTCAATAACGGATTCACGATACCTGAACACACACCTCTTGGTCGTCTGATGCACTTAACGATCATCCTGTCTAGTCAAAAAAAAAAAAATTATCCGATTTTAAAATCCTTTCCCTATAAATAAACTTTCCCAATTTTCTCATTCACAATTCTAAAATTACTCCATTTTCCTATTCTTAAACTCAATCTATAAGTTAAAAAAAAAAATTCTTTCCCCGATTGCATGCTCCCACAACTCAACCTTCGAAAAATCCTTTCAAAAAAAAATGAAATTCTTTCTTAGAAAACAAAATTGTGATCGCGATAAAACCAATAAAAACAAATTAGATTTGGGTGGGAATTATGAAATAATCCGCAAGAGAACTCTTTTATAAGTTCGGGTGGGAGCCGTGGGTACCTTTGATCTTGTCTGAACTTCGAACTAACATCGGCGAGAAGGTCAAATCAAATTATGCATTTAATGGACTTTTTTCTCGCTCTTTCCTTCTATAAAGTTAAGGGCGTATATTCACGATTTTTCGTTTTTTAAAAAAAAAGGAATAGATTTTTCTTAAAAAGTTTTACGACGATATTACGTGCCGGTTTTTTGGGGGAAGGAAAAATCAATGTCCGTTGTTTTCAACGGGTTTAGATTATCTATGTAATCCCAAGTATAACAAAGTCATGCTATTTTTAGATTCCGTTTCCGGTATTTAGGTTCTCGAGTCATATTCTAACCTTCAAAGTAAATGAAAATTCTTTTAAAGATTTTATTAAGTTTAAGGGTTGACGTTTTTTGTAAACCAAAAAGTTTAAGTGATTATAAGCATTACAAACATTCTCTTCGTCATTCTCAAGCAAATCTAGCTTTCTTTGCTTTGCTCGCTCGCTCTACTCGCTTTACTCGCAAGCTCTAATTCTTATAATTTTAAATCCCAACCACTCTGTTCCTCTTTCTCACACATATCCAACTTTTCCCTCTTTGATCACTTGCTCTATTCGCTTTACTAGCAACTAGCAAGCTTGCTAGTTTGCTCTGCTCGCTCTACGTGCAAGCTCTAATAATTCTAAGATATTAAATTTTGAGTATTCTGTTTGTTTTTCTCACAAATATATCCAGCGTAATTAGCTTTACTAGCTCGCGCTGCTCGCGTTACTCGCAAGCTCTAATTCTTGCATTTTACAATTCTACATTCAGTTCGTCATTCTCACACAAATCCAGCTTAGTTCTCTTTGCTCACTCACTTTACTAGCTTTACTCGCGAGTTCTATTTTCAACATTTCAAAATTCTACACAACCTACTCGCCATTTTACACACAAATTCCTCTATATTATCATCCTCAACTCGCTTCACTCGCTCCTAACCAAGCTCATACTTCCTTCTTGTCTTTTTTATCGAAAAATTCTTTCCTTCTTTCCTTCTTCCCTAACAACAAAGACATTTTTCAGTTTACCCGTAAGATATTTAATTAGCTAAAATCAATTTCCATTTTATCTTGATTCATTCCATCAAAACCTCAAAAGTTCATTCCCCTTATTCATAATTATTTCCCCGTCAACTGACAAAATATTAATCAATTAACACCGCGCGGATTTTTATTTTTTTTATTTAAAAAAATCCATAGAAATTTAATTTCCTCGCCTGGTTTTTAAACTCTTAATTTTTTATAATTCTTCAAGTTGCACGACTAGACGGGTTAATAATGGCATTACAGTTTCGATCAAGGTGTTTTGAATGAATCATCGTAAAATGTGAGATTAATTATAACAATGATAAGAGACCTTGGTGTTACCGATTAACTTTTTTCTTTTTTTTTTTATTCAAGCTCTGTTATAATGTTACATTTTATTTTCGGCGTAGGCGGGTTATACCAGATTTAACCTTTTATTAATTATTTTTATATATAAAGTTTATCTGTCGGGTCATATATACGGTTTTTTTTTGATCGATTTGTAATTATTACCCGATTGCAGAACAATAAAATAATAAGACTTTCATTTTTTTTAAGGGGGGAATTATTACATCACTTAAAGTTTTTTTTCTCCCGATCGAAATCTGCGCATTCGAGAAAGTAACTATAATTTTTTTTTTTTGTCTAATGATTAAAAAATAATATAATTATATTTACATTGCTATTCAATAGAACAAACAAAAGCGTTTGGTTTTAAAATGACGTCGTTAAATTTATTTAAAGAAAAAAAAGCGCGTAAAAGAAATTTGAATTAAAAAGCATCCTGGCATTTTTTTTTTTTTTTAAGATATGCGCAGTTTCCGGAGAGTTGCTGATTAAAAGGATAAAATATACTTACGCAAGAGGTCACATGGTTTTGTTTGTGTTTGCTTCGATTTTAAAAATTGATATAAATAAAATGATAAGATGCGGTGATGCGTTGGTATTGAGGAATTTTAAAATTTAAATAGGTGGATTCGTGTTTTTTAATAATCCTTTGATGGAAAATAAATAATATATTGGAAGATACCGCTCGCTTATTGTTTGTTTATCTGCTTTTATAGAAATGACCGTGAACAAGTTTTGTAAGTTAAAACGTGTTCATTAGGCCTTTATTGTGTATACTGTACAAATACGCATAAACTTACTTGTCTTTAATTGGAAAAAAATGAGTATTTTGAATCGCATAAATCTTGAAAAAGTCAAGCCCATTAAGATATTTGAATTTTTATACTCGGCTTGCTCGATGGAAACATTAACTGATTTTAAGGGAGAAGTGTGGTAGTTTAACTGGTTTCGGTTAAGACCGCTAATCGAACTGAGGGCAGTACATAGCCCAAGGTCATATTTCAGAGCCTTAGGAACTTTCCAAAAACGGTTTAAGCTGTTAGAGTCTCTAGCTAAGCTTTAGAATAATGTCAAAGACTTCTGTTGAGTTTCTTAAGTTCAAGTTGAGCTTACTGAAGCCCTTGCAAAGCCTAACTAAGCCCTTTTCAGCCTTTGGAGGCTGAAATTCTAATTTTTTCAAAATTTTTCTTGCCCAACAATTTCTTTTTAATTTTTCTAGTCGAATGAATTTTTTCTCAATTTCTCTTGTCCAATGAATTTTTTCTCAATTTCTCTTGTCCAATGAATTTTTTCTCAATTTCTCTTGTCCAATGAATTTTTTCTCAATTTCTCTTGTCCAATGAATTTTTTTCAAAATTCTTGTCGAACAATTTTTTTCAAAATTCTTGTTGTCGAACAATTTTTCTCAAAATTCTTGTTGTTGAACAATTTTTCTCAAAATTCTTGTTGTTGAACAATTTTTCTCAAAATTCTTGTTGTCGAACAATTTATTAAAAATTTTCCATGTTAAAAAAAGGTGTTTTTGCAGCAAACAACAATTCTGAATAGTTTTTTTTGTCAATACTAAATTCAAATTAAAATCTGCAAAAAAATTTTTTTTAAAAATTGTGATTTTACAAAATTGTTTCAGGATTTTGAATTTTTTACTAAATGACCTCCGCAACCTTTAAAAAACCTTGAAATTCATTTTCATTTTCCAGTAGCCACCCTAAAGCACTCCTGCACTCCCCGAAATTCCGCCTATGCTTTTAAAAACTTAGACTATTGATCTTTTAGATTGAGCTATTACGTGAAAAGAGGAAAAATGATTTTTCAAACGGGTGTTTAATACACGTGCCTTTCCGAGAATATTAAACGTGAGGCATTTCCTTTTATGCCTACGCTAATAAATAGGTATTTAATTTAACTTTATTAATACTTGATTGCATAATAGATTCGACGTAAGGCGAACGTTTCCTTATCATAAGAAAATCGAACGGGTATTCGTAAACAAACCTTGGGAATTAATATGTTTTTACTTCCATGGATATCGGATGTATGATTTTCGAAAATAGATAAATCGCACTTAAAAATTATTTTTTACGGATATCAAATGTACATTTTCACTAATTTAAGAATGTGTTTAATTATCAATTAGCGAATTTTAATCAAAATATTGCAGATATTCGTTGACTGTAACTAATGTGGTTCGGAAATGAAAGGTTGAGTAATATGGCAATAATTTTTAAACTGAGATAATAATAAAGATAATAGAATCAAAGGGAGAATATTTTTTTTTTATAATGTCAAGTATTGCGAAGTTTTGATATTTTTAAAAAAAGTTCAAGATGTAAATATGAATGATCGTATGTAAGAGTGGCATTGATTTGAAGAATGAGCGTGTGAAGTTGTGAAAATATATGAGTTTAAAAACGAATTGTTTTAAGAAAAACAGTTTCATCATCTTGAATAAAATGGCTGTTAGAAGAATAAGGACAAAGGGTTCGATTTCGGGTACCAGCTTAATGAAGAAAACAAGAAAAGTTACAGATTAAGGAAAATTTTCAGGGGAAGTGGAAGTTTTAAAAAAAATAGATCTAGAATATTTGCTTGTTAAAGAAATTTCTCGACATGGAAAAATTGAGAAAAAATTTGATTAACAAGAAAAATTCAGAAAAAAATTGTTGAAAAAAATAAATTTAGAAAATTGGCCGATTAGATAAATTTATAAAAAAATGTTTGACAAGAGTTGAGAGAAAAATTGTTCAGCAAGAAAAATTTTTAAAAAATTTAAATTTACTAGTCAAAAATTTCTTGATATGAAGAGTTTTATGAAATTTTTTTCTAAAAATAAAAATAGTGTTGTGTGGCTAAGCACCCCTAGCACTTTTTACTTTGACCAGACACTTTTGGGGACTATTTAGCCCACAAGAAAGCAACCAGGGCTGGCCAAAATGAAAAGAGAGCCATCTTAGCTGCTCGAAGACTAAAGGGGAGCTAGCTTGGCTATCCACGGACCATAAAAACCAACCTAGCAGGCTGTAATCCTGAGGGAACCCAGCTGGACTAATCAGGAATCAAATCGCAGCAAATTACGTTGTCTTAAAACCAATTGGAAGAGGCTGATTTGGTCTAGGAACCCAATTAGACTAAAAAAATCAATGGGAGCCAGCTGGGTTGCTTTACAGACCAAAAAAGGAGCCACTTAAGTTAGTTAGAAATTCAGGGCAAACCTGTTATAAAGCTACAGATCTTAAGACATCAAAAAATTGGTCAGAGACGTTAGCTACTGCAAAAAACCCTGTCCAAGGTAAGAGCAAACTGTATCCCAGCCACTTGGGCAGCAAAATGGAGTGGCTACGCCCCTAGACACTTATTTTTGACCATACGTTAAAGCTCTGTTTATAGAAAAAAAAAGAACAATTAATACTTTAAAATGAAAAAAGATGCTCTCCACAAAATGCAAATGAGTTCAAAATCTCTTGGCTAAAGTGACACTCTAAGGTTGATGAACGCAGGAAGATACGAAACCAGCAATATCAAGCTTTTTTAACCACGCCTGTCCGGAGGAAGATATTACAGTTTACAGGCATTACAAAATCTTAAGTGCTTAATGTTTGTAAATATCCGGGGGATTGAAATAGCTTCTCTTTCCGAAACAATCTAATCCTGTTTCGGGGTGGGGCTTTCCCCCTAAACCACCTGATGATTTACAGTCCGATGACACTTTCGGACTTTAGCACAAACCAAATATGCCTTCCGGACTTTTTTAAAAAATTTGCAATTTCACCTTTTTTCGCAATTTATTCAAATCCTGCCCTAATTATGACCCAATCTGCATTATCTTTTCCTTGTCCCATCAAACTAATCTCTTTATTAACTGATAAGCAAACGTCCGATTATATTTAAGGTACGTTAACGTTTTCTGAAGATGATACAATTAAAGGAGGAGAATCAAAAGAGGAAGACGGGGCAATTGGGCAGTGATGCGTAGGAGAGCAACAAGAGGGCGTAGGTCACTGACTTCATTTCATTTACCTATATGGTCTCTGACAACTCGTGAAAAATAAAACCTACGAACCCATGTTGCAATCCCATTTGGCAAGACTAGTTTTCTCACGTCCTTCAGGTTTTCTCTCATCCCCTCCCCCTTCTTCCCGAAAAAAAATCGTTGAACTCAAAAAAAAAAAAATAACTGGAAGGGAATCCCATAACACAAAAGGTCGATGTTCTCTCTATGATTCATTCATTCGCGTGAGTCACCCCCTTGCACACCAATTTAACTATTCGATAAAAACAACCCTTTCACAAGCCAGGTCGATTCAATCTACTAATCGCTTCCTTCTTCCCATTTTAAAAATCTTATTAAATATTTTTTAGGAAGTCGTTATTATGAACTTTGGACCTTGATCGAATAATCAAGGCTTATCGATCGGCCATGCTTCGCTTTTTTTTTAGGATGCCAAGACCTATTAAACGATTATTAAACATATATAATGATAGGTTTTAAAATCGTTAGAACTTAGTCGACATTTTGGTTATTCACACGGTTATTTCGCAAAGCCTGATTTCACTATTCGTTGCAAAATTAGACATTCGTCATTTAAACACAAAAGACTAAGTTCACTTCATTAGCAACGTCAAGATACAGATAAATCAACGATTTGAGTCATCCCAAAGAACACGAGCCCCTCATAAACAAGTCCCAATTTACACATTTTAGAAAAAAAAAATCAAGACTGACGTCACGCAATCGTGAGTATTTATTAGGTCAAACGGGCTCTTCAACCTAAATGCATATTAAATAACAAAAAAATATAATAAATGAAAAAAGGAAGCCATCAGGAGGAAAAAAAACTAAACTAAATGATATTAATAAAGCTTGGGGTCTTGTGAGGACTGCGGCAAGTTTAATATGACACGATCAAGTAAACCGTTAACTGAATCTGTACCGTATATTTCCAACAACCGCATTTATCAAGTTTTCAACGGAGATATTTTGTTGGATATAGAGAAAGCAGATAAGGGACGGTTTTTTTTAAAATTAACATTCGCCGTTATCTGCGAAGAGACAATGAGAAACTAGTTTTACACCCCCAGCGATCGTATCATGATAAAATCTTGTCTTGAAGATCAAGTTTTAAAGACGAATCCTCCCCTAAATTCAAAAGGGTCACAGCTAAGAAATTAGAAGAATAAACTGACGTACTAGAAGTGCAAAAATTAAAACCTTGCCAAGAAATTAATAATAAATTTGAACGTAAACACTACGCATCATAATTTTCAGAGTTAAATCAAGAAAATGCAAACGTTTTGTCTGCTTTTCAATGATTTATCTTGAAGAAGCTACTGGAAACACTTATGCTCCGATCAAATTTGAGACATCACTTAAATAACATGCTTTTTACCTTGTTTGCAAAATGAGACGAGAAAAATTCCCAGTTTTGATAAAAGCTTCAATTTAAAAGCGTCTTACCTTGTATGAGGTATTCCTATTCCTCCATGTAGTATTTTGTATAATTTACTTTCATAAAGCAACTGTGGATGTCTAGCTCTAACCGATTCCATCTTAACTGCGACTTCCTGCAAAAATAAAAAAAAAATCAGCAAAATGGATTTTGAAAAAAAAAAGTGCAACCATTCCTATTGCGATATCAATCATTTTCCTTCCAATTTGTCTCTTCACCTTGACATTTAGAAAAAAAAAAGTACCGAGACTTGAAAATGGATTTGTTTTATCATTATAGAGAGGTGAATTTAATTTTAATCGACCCATAATTCTCATCCCATTTCAATGTATCTATTAATAAACCCTAATAAATTAACCTCTTTTGTTTTCTTGACCTCCTCATAACAAAAAAAAAATCTTAAACAATAAAGGATTTTCAAAGCACGATTATTTCCATTTCTTTCCCCAAAAATAAAAGCGATATACAATTTTAAAACAAAAAATTCCCTTAAGAAAAAAAAAATCATTAACAAGAAAGAACAAAAGCTTTTTCTAGCATACAGCTGTGCAATGAACACCAGAATTAATTCATATAAAAATATAGGGCAATCAACTTGACTGAAGGACAGGAAAATTTAAACCAGTCTATTGAATTATAAAGGCCCGTGCGAAATATCCACGTAATTCCATATTCTGCACGTTTAAATGCATTGATATCACTTTAGGGATGCATCCTCACTTCAATAAAAGGTACATATTTTGAGATAAATCATAATTGAGTAAAAATCAAAATGGCCGTCGAACATCTGACGAAAGCAAATGGCTGGTTTATACACTGCATTACATTGGTTTGACCTCAGATTTCGGGGTTTTGCACAATGAACTTCCTATTAAATTTCCATTAAATCTAACGTTTGATAGTTCCAGAATCGTGTGGCGATGTTGAAAACGTATGAATTTTCACGTACCTCTCCATTTGTGATATTAATTCCTAGGTATATATCTCCAAAGGAACCACTACCAATTTTTCTAATTAATCGATATTTTCCACCCACAATAAACTCGTCTTTAACAGCATTAGCTAAGGCCATTTTTGCAGTTTTTAAATATTATAATGTTTTGAATTTAGATACATAAGTAATAAAATTAAATCGATAATTACGACCACCAAAAATTCACAAACGACTTCATTTCACTCTCCGAGACGAAAAGTGATCGCGGACTGACTCGAAGGTGACGTCACAAAAGATGGTTCCTTGTTCCAAGTATCGAAACGAAATGGTTTAATTTTTAATTGGTTAGCACTGTTTACAAACTAATTTTAAACGATTTCTTCCCTTCTTGAGTTTTTTCTAAATAAGTAACTGGTTTTTGGCCACGGGAAAAACCTCGGGAAGGCGAAAAAAAACTTCACGACCCGAACTTTTGATAATTGTTACTTAATCCTTTGTGTTCCTTTACCCATACCGTTACAACAATAGCCAACTGTCGAACATTGAAAAGTTGGCAATGCGAATGAAAAAAAAATATGGATATTTATTTTCATTTTCTCGAAAAATTGAATTTTTGAGACAAATCCCCATATCTGCTACTAGTAGAACTTCTTGGAAGTTAGATAGAGCTAAATTACTGATTTCCACACGGTTTGAGCAAAAACATTGTCTTTAGGACGAGTCCTTTAATGTATATTTATACGGATTTTTATTCGCCAATCAAACCGGAAATAAAAAAATTCAAGAGTGCGTTCAGCAATTTAAAAAAAAATTCTGATCTAACCTAAACTTAACCATGTAAAAAATATTTTTGTTGTTTAAGTATTTTATTCAATTAAAAATGGTTTCGATATCTCCGTTTCGGAATATTTTCACGTTTGCAAGAAGTTTTGTACCTAGTGCAAGATCTCTAGGCCTCGCCAGTCATAACAATGTCAGATATCAACAAACTCAACATACTCAGAAACCTAGTGAACGTTCAGATAAAAACATTGAAAATGAAAAAGCAATATCAAAGACAGTAATTAATCAAGTGAATGAATTAGTTGAAAAAAAAGCACATGGAAGGCTGTTTGCTGTCATTCAAGTCACTGGCAAGCAGTATAAAGTAACGTATGATGATATAGTAGTTGTTCAAGGAACTTGGGCACCAAAAATTGGTGACCAACTTCGCTTAGAAAAAGTTCTGTTAGTTGGATCTCCAAATTTTACATTGATAGGGAGACCTCTCCTGCCTTTGGATCAAGTTGCTGTTTATGCCACAGTTATAGAAAATACATTATCGCATACAATAACATTTTTTAGATTTATTAAGCGAAAGAGATGTAGGAGAACTCATTTATCTAGGATACCACATACATATTTGAGAATCACAGATATACAAATAACAAATAATGTGAATAGTTTAGGAGATACAGATGGATTTAAGGATAAAGTTTTTTAAAAAATTGTGTAGTGATCTGTTTTGTAATGAAGGAAAATATAAAAACTAGTTAGTAAATAAATTTTATTTTAATTTGTCAATCTTTGTCTTGAAGGTGTTTCATGTTCATATTCAATTTCAACTCTTCCTTTCCTTGGTTTCTTATTGAATTTAACAGTAGACACACTAGGGATGGATTTCTTCGATTTTGATGATGATGGTAGGGTTATATCCTGGGAAAAAATAAAATCAGTTAGATGCAAAGTAGTTAACTTTGTTTTTATCTATTCGAATCATGTCGTCCAAGTAGTGCTAAAGGATTATTCTCACAGCCCAGCTCACCCGACCCCACTTATTAAAAATCGCAACAAAAAATTATAATACTACCTCAATATCTACATCTGATTCTTGTATACTCTCATCTTCACTAACATCTATTTCTGATCCAGAATCGGAGTCACCACTTTCTGCTTCAACATACTCCGTTTCCATTTCTTTTTCCATTTCCTTTTCAAATTCTACTTCTATTTCTTTTTCATTTTCACTAGCCTCTTCATCTTCCTCTTCCTCATCCTCTTCTTCTACTTGTTCTTTATCCAAAGCTTTGTCAAATACATATTGAGGGAAATTGTAAATATCACCATACTGCAAAAAAAAATTATTGATTATTCTGTCCAGAATATTAGCAAAAACGTTTCAAATACACTTACAGTTCCAGCTTTAAGCCTTTCCACCAACTGTTTCTCAATTGCATTATCTAATTTAGCAGCTATTAAAGCCTTTTGCTCTCTTCTTTTCTCTCTCCTTTCTATTTTCTTATTGATAGGTACTAGCTTTTTCCTAAAAATATTTTTAATGCAATAAAATTTTCAGTAACAAAAAAAAATTACATGTCAAAAATACTTACTGTCTACTTAATTGAAGTTTTCTCATACGAATAAGGTACTGTGTAATTTTAACAAACCTCTGCTTGCATTTTGTTTTGATAAAAGAAGGCCAGAATAACAAATTTTCATTTATTTGATAAATTGCCTTTTCAAAATTCCTAGATAATTTAACCTTCTCCCATTCTTTATTTGGAAATCCTATCCTGTAAAAGGGATTTTAATTTAAAAATTTTTAACACTAAATTTTATTCGTTTAATTTTTTATGATCATACCTTTCAGGTGTCCTCATTAAAAGGTAAATAATACCTTTTTCCTCCCTAATAGTAGCATATCGACTATTTGCTAAAGGGCATGATGCTCTACTGCATAATCCTGTCAAGTTATATTCATTTCTACAAAACTTTTGAGTTGCAGTGCTGGAAAAAAAATTAGAGGGGTGAACAAGCAAATCTTATTGTCACAGAAAAATTTTATTACTTACGTAGTTTTAAATGAACAAAAGGATTTGTTAATTATACTCCATACAACCTGGAATATGAAAAAAAAAAACACATTTAGTGGCAGAATTCTTAACCTCAGTTGGTCACTGAAAAAATTTTTAAACGGAAAAATGATTTAAAAATAAGAACTCACGTCGTCGTGCTGCATGTCGATGGATAATCACAATCTTCTGATTTTAAACAATATAAAAATAACTATAATTTCTAATTGTTGATAATGATTTAAATATTTAAATAATTATAAGCATGATGCCATTTACGTCCATGCTTCAATTTCGTTGCCAACTTAATTTTCTGATCAGAAATTTTTTTTTGTAATGGTGGCTTTTCAATATGGCTGCTTTGTTTTCATTTTCAATTCATTTGTGTTTTAAGTAAAATAAATGCATCCTTCGTGTTATGAACGGCACTTCTTATAGCCTCTTATCAAAAAGATTTAGTACTTTTAAAAAAAGGCGAAAATATTTAAGTATAATGTTAAAAAAATGTATTAAATTTATAGACCGGTCATCGCTATGTTTACAATCATGACCAAGTTTGGTTAATAAGCGTTAATTTATTAAAATGGATCTAACTAAAATGAATATAGAGGCGAGGATGTTTGCTTCAAATCATAAAACGGTCTTCGTAATAGACCACACTCCTTACTTCGGAATATCATGCGAAGATTTAATGGAATTTGACCTTAGTAAAACAAGAGGGTTAGGAGTGATTCCATTAGCACCAATATCAAAATCATTATGGACTTGTAGTGTGGAAGCTGCTATAGAATATTGCAGAATAGTGTGGGATTTATTCCCAGAAGGAAAACTCATTCGATTCCTAGCTAGTGATTCATCAGCTCATCATTTTAATTCATGGGATAAAACTCAACAGAATATATCACATATATTAAATGGGAGTGCACATTTAGGGATACCACCTAGAGCTCATCAACAAGGAGATTTTTCAGTTATACATGGGTTAAGATCTGCTGTTGAGGCAATGACTGAACCATCAGAAGCACAACATGCAAAAAGGACTTCGTTAACTGAAAATGCAATGAAACTTGTGAATAAGTGTAGGGTTATTTGTATTACGTCGACTAGGGATAATGCTAGTATGAAGAGTTTGCAGGAGATTTTCTTCAAAGTAAGTAGATGTAAAAAGTGTTTAGTGATGTGTTCAGGAAACTTATTTAAATTTTTTTTTCCAGGTGTTAGTTCAGCAAAATAAAGTAGCAGCAGCGACTGATCATTTAATCCCGATTCATCATTGTCATTTAGTAATTATAAATATTTATCCAAATAATAGTGAGACTCAAGTTACAGATCAACCGCTCAATGAGTTGAGTCCGCTTTTAACAGCTGAAGTTCATTCAGTTTGTGCGGGGAAAGGACTCACAAGTAAATTATCACATTTAATATTAGGGCATTACGGTTTATCATCAACGACTGTGACTGGAATTCCAATGAAAGAGGAACAGAATGCAAGTTCAAGTGCAAATTATGATGTTGAAATTTTTCATCATGCTAATGCGCACACTGATCTTTATAAAGCATCAGTTACTGATCCTTTATTGATTAAAGCTAGAAAAGAAGGAGCAGATTATGATACTGTCACTTTAAAATGGTGTACGCCTAGAGGAAGCTCAGCACATGAAATGCATAACTGCACAGCAGCTTACAGAATAACTCCGGTTGATGTTAACAGCAGACCATCATCCTGCTTGATAAATTTTTTGTTAAATGGAAGGTCTGTCATGTTGGAAATGCCAAAAAGAGCGGGTGGGAAGACGATTAGTCATTTATTAACAGCGCATGGCGGGGAAATTTTTATTCACGCTTTGGCTACGGGTCGTAGTGTTTTAGAAGATCCCCCTTCGATATCAGAAGGCGTCGGAGGGCGGATAACTGATTACAGAATCACAGATTTCGGTCTTTTAATGCAGAATAATACGCTTGTGCCATTACAAGGGAGGCTTAACGAAAATGGCTCCGAAAAAATTGGCCTGCCGCTTAATCGTATGAAAAGTAGATTAGACAGGCAGACTAAATATTGGCCGATTACAATTTCAAGTACTTTCATAATGAATCTAAGACAATACATCGATCCGCTACCTCAGTTAATGACCAAAGAAGAATTAACAGCGGAGGAAGTTGTTTTGTGTAAACAAGTGATTTACGGTTTAGTTACTTTAGAAACGAAGCACGAGCCTTTAGTTCAGCCGAACACGGGCGTTCGGGGTAAAGGCCAAAAAAGAGAAGAACAATATAAAATAATGTGGAATGAATTAGAAAAATTCGTTCGGACTCATTGTCGTTCGGATCAACATAATAAAGTTTTGCATTGTTTGCTAGAATGTAGGAATAAAGAGCCGGATAATAAATTACCAGGGGATAAAGTGGAATTAGATCAAGCGTTAAGGGAATTAGATGTGATGACGTCAAAAATATCGGAAACATACGGGACGGATTCGTCGGTTCCGCGTGCATCTGTTATTAGGGCGACGACTGATTCCCCGATGAGTCCACCCCCTGTTTCGAAAGCTGTTTCTCCTTTGCTTTCGAATTCGAGGCAGGGGAGATCAACCGCGGGTTCGAGTATTTATTCCGGACCGAGAACGTTGATGGATATGTGGACGGGGAAGGTGTCGGCGGAGAGTAAAAGCATGAAGGAGAAAAGACCGGATTTTTTTGGAAGGGCGAATGCGAATGGGTCCGTTGCTACGCTTTATCCGAATTTAGTGAAAGAGGATAGAGATAGAAGTAATAGGCCAGAAGATATTATAATGGAGTAGTGGGGACGATTGTTGAAGTGTTTTTTTTAATGGATTTGGGGGGTTTGTAAATATTAAAAATAATGTGATAATAATCACGGTTTTATTTTATAAAAAAATGAAGTTTTACGACGATAGTTTTGATTTTTATCAAAATAAAAAAGAAATCAGTCATTAAATTGTTTCTTTTTTTCATATCTTTGGTAGGTTGGAAGCGCGAAAAGAAAAGATTTTGAGGAAGAAAAAAATTTCAAAACTAAGCTTTTGGAGAAAAAAATTCAGGGATTTTCCCTTTATTTTTTTTGCTCTGATTTTTAAGAATTGGTCTCCTTTTCCAAGAATTTTGTCGCAGTTTTTTGTGGACATGAATTCTTCTGGAGTTTTTCCCAGTAATAAAATTTTGCTTCTACAAAATTTATTTCTTAGTTAAAAATTTTAAGAAAAACTTTACCTTGATTTTTTTTTGCTGAAAATTTTCTTCTGGTAACTATTTAATATCATTTTTGAAATTTTTAAAGCTTTTTCACGTATTCTAAGAGTTTCCTAAAACTTTTTTAAGTTCCATCTTCGTTTTTCAGCAGCCGGCCCAATGAAAAGATCCTAATTTTAATTTTTTGTTCTGCCTTCACTGGCGCAAACTAACACATAGGTTCTATTCGATAAACTCAGGATTAATTTCTCCTGCCTCCAATGGAAAAATCAAAACAAGTCTACTTTTTTTTAAATTTAGGCCAATAATGACTAGTTCTAATATTTTCGATAAAATATGATATGGCAATAATTTAAAATCCTACTTGGAGTATTTAACAGTTAACACTGACTAGATAACATTCAACACAACAATGACTAGAATTATTTCTCGGAAGTCTCTTATTCATTCGCCGCACTGAGATTTTTTTTAATAATACTGAACAACATTATCTCAGATCTTCCATTTTTTGATACGATTGCACTTTTGTATTTTGATATGATTTAACAGAACCAAGTTTTTGGTTCCTCTGTTTGTCAGAAATCCACAACAGCCCTAAAAAACCAAAACAAGATTATTTAATTTTTGTGGCTGAGTCTACAAATTTTTATGGTCACTTAGTTTTTTCCCTGCGAGGGGAAAATCTTTTAAAATTTTAAATCTCTATCATTTGACGCCACTACTTACGTTCTCATGGTTCCATTATAAGGCGGCGGGGTGGGTCTGCTAACTCCATTCGTAGTATTTAATCTTATCGTTGCCTGAGGACTTGAGGTTTGAGAACGAGTCGTCCCATTTAATTCTGGTGTTATTTCTCTCTGTGGCCCAACAGAATCAGCAGCGTATTGAGACAATGGTACTTCCGTATTAGCTCCCTTCTTTTTTGACCTGTTAAGCAAAATTCACACATCTTTAATAAATATAACAATAAAAATTTTATCAATCCCTTTTTTTCGCACGATGCAGGTTTGGCACACAAAAACAAGTGTTATTTTTTTTAAAAAAAAAATTCACACAGTCGATCACACACAGGCACAAACCTGGCATAATCTTCACAAATATGAAAGACTGATTCAAAGAATTCGTCTGATTCATCTTTCCTAAAAAGAATAAATTTATAACGTTCGTTTATAAAAATAATAAAAAATAAAAATTTTCCCCGCTTATAAGAAATTATATAATACTTACATGCCCTCTCGTTGAAAACCTAATATAAGTGTGAGTATGACGATTGAAACTATCAATATTAATATTGGAATTAAAATTGTAAAAGCGAATTCGCCGGCATAGCTTCGTTGTGATACTTGAGCTTTTGTAGGTCTCGTCCATACGGGTTCTTTATCTAGCTCGGGTAAAATCGATGCATCGTTGGTGTTTTCGCTGGATTTTTCATTTACTAAAGTTGATTCCTCAATCTGAAAATTTAAAATGAATTAATAGTAAATTAATTTAGTTTTTGAGCTGAATTAGCAAGCTCGTTAGGCCTGGAAAATATTATTCACAAATCAGAAAAGATCACAGAAAAATTTCTGGTTGCCTCAGCTTGTAAATTTCGCGGCCCTTCGTTAAATTTTTGAATGACACTAACCAATTTAAAATTGCACCAATCTAAAATAAAGCCTTCATCCCTGAATAACCTTTCGACTGTTGTTCTTTTAAAATCCCTGGGACAGTATTGAAGCTTTGAAAGAGGCCTTACTTCGTCCTGGAGTTCTATTAATGTGTTTGAAAAGTCTGCTTGGCTACCGAGACGAATGACAACCCTAAAAATTAAAAAATTTTTTTTTAATGATTTAGAAATATTTTTCCTGATCTACTGAACAAAATTTACACATACCCTTCTCCCTCATTAGGACTCAGCGGTAATCTAGCGCCTAACGTAAGAGCACTCGTTAAGAAAGTAACGTACAAATCCGCAAAACTCTCCTTCCATAATTTATATTTGAATATATCAAGAAGTCTTGACATTTTATAACTATCGAAAAAATCTTCCACGTTCAAATTATCTATTTTCATGTGGACGTGATGAGTTGCTGTTGTCGGTTTTGGCTCCACGTTTAAATGCACCACCCTCCTCCTTGTTTCATAGGTCATTCGATTCAGTCCCACGATTTCAATCTACAAAAAAAATTAATTTAAATTAATTCAACTGAAATAATTATTGTTATTATTAAATTTATTAGTTCTGGTAAAGCTCACAAATAAACGTGATATCGCAGAAATTATTTGTTTAAAGCCGAACTAATCGCAAAGTACTTTTCATGGCAAAAATCGACGTCAATCGTAGAAAAAAAAATATTTAACGGTCATACCCACCGCGAAAAATTAACCGCTAAACCATGACGTTTGCGTTAGTCATTTACATTTTTTTTTAAAAAGGGCAAACTGGGGAATTGTTTCTAAAACTTTTTAAAAAAAATCAAAGGGGTCTAATTCTACTAAAAAATTTCAAAAAATATCATTTATGAACCAAATCCTAAAATGATAAAAAAGTCAGTAATGAAAAAATTTCAAAGGATAATAAGGACGATCACTGAAACAGAAAAATATTAACAAAATTAATTAATTATCAACTCGATATTAATTATTCATGCAGAAAAAACATATTTTATATCAATTTTGGACAAATTATTATTTATGAAAAAATACAAAAATAATTTTTTGTAAAAAAACAAAATTGTCTTTTGTCCTGACAAAAAATTTTTTTTAAAATGACATGAATGGGACAAGACACTTTTTTTCTGACAGAATCTACCTGAAGACGAGTTTTACTGTTGTCCTTGATAGGTGGCTCACAAGCACGTGGACATTGAAAAGGCGATCTTATAATCTAAATAAATAAAATAATAAAAGAAAAGAAACAGAAATTTTTTTTTTGAAAGTACATTATGTAATCCGCAACCTTCCTTTAAGGAGAAGACACATTTAATTAATTGAAAAAGCAGATCCATAAAAGGGCTGATATAAAAACCACACACATTTTATTTGGATTCAAACGATGTACCTAATTTGAATATGAATTGCACAGGCATGATTACCATGAATAACGACACTGGACATTCTCACAGATAATCAATCATAAAATTTTAAAAAGTTTTGTGCTGTGTAAAAAGATTTGTCTGGTTTTTTATTTTTTGTAAATTTGAAAGTGTGCAAGTGTTTATAATTGTGAATAGTGTAAAACGTTTTCTACAACACTAACCTCGATATCCTTTTGATCCTTTGGAGGAACTCCATACAAAAATCCTGTGTGGTGTCTTTTACTATACAAATATTCAATCCATTTCGGTAAATCAGGAGCATTTAATAATGAAGCTTGATAAACAAAATTATCACCAGAGTGGATAGTCCAGTTGAACATATTTGGATCAATCGGTAAAATAAATACTTTGGTTGTGTGAACATTTTCGCATAAAGCAAGGACTATGGAGTAGGATATTCCAAGAAGTATTGATGAAATGCCCTTCATCATAATTATCTAGAAAAAAAAAAGTTAATTGTTCATGAGTAATTCAACTAGCTATTTTTTTTCATATGACATGCATTAACTTTTTATAAACCCATCGCATGTTTAAATTCCACAAGTGAATGCAATCAATAATTAAAGCAAATTTGGAAAAATCCAAAAATAATCAAATCGATAAAAAATTACTTTTTGATTTATTCCCATCAAGACTGATATCATGCTTGCTTTAGATAAAAAAAACCCCCACTTACTTTAATAATTACTTGCCCAGGGGAAACATTCTTTAATATTTTGAAAACAAACGCCTAAAAAACATTTTTTTTTCGCTTGCTCAAAATTTTTCAAGATGGCCGCCGGCGGCTTCTGCTGTTGCCGATTTGTTCAATTCCGTTAAAATTCTATTTATGCACGATAATTCCGTTAAGTCTCACCCGCATTCAAAAGTTTAAGATCCTGAATGTAATTTTAATAACCTCCCGTATAAAATAAAAGCGAATATCATTTAAAAATTGATTGAAACGTGCGATTGTGACCAAGACAACAAGACGTTTGGATCGATTTACGTCACGACATTGTGACGTCAATAGCAGTAGGCGTTCATCTGGGTTGAACTTGATTTTGTTTGAGCACGGGGAATAGATTTAATGGAAAAAACGTTAGAAAAGTTAATTTTTATAAATGAATTTAATGAATGACCAGTGGTGATGATAACAGTGAAGATGAACAGCCGATAATGGTATTTCAGGTATTAATCAGTTATTAGTATAGTGAAAAAAATGGCTGGGAAAACCACTCCTGTCGTATTCATTACAGCGAATGTTGGATCCATTTTCGAGGAGGTAAGATTTTTATTTACATAATGATTCTTTATCCGGTTAATAATTCAAGCTTTACGGATTATCGGGGAAAGGGTTTTCAACCGGGGAATTTAAATTTAATACGAGTAAATGAGAATTTTTACCAGACGTTTCCAGACGCTGAAATATTTTATTTATTTACATAATTTGTTTGAAGCATGTCAAATGTGTTTAACTGAATATTCATATGGTTTTCATTACAAATTTTAATGGTTTGGAATTTGGAGAAATGATTAAGAAATTAAAATTCAAGATCTTGGTTTTTTAGAACACTTGATTTTTTTTCTCTCCCAAAATTGAATAACATTATTTGTTTTCTGACTGTTAATTTATTTTTCTTTTTGTTTTGTTTATAGCCATCTGTTATGCTGAAGATATGGACCCAAGAGTTCTTATCAGTAAGTATCGCTTTTTTGCTTGATTTTCCTCAATAGAATTTTACGATATGGGCATGTTGGATTTGTTTCTTAATATATTTTTACATGTAGGTGGTTCATCCGACCCAGTTAGATAGATCTTTTAATTGTTTGTTGTTAGTGGGATTCCTTTGTTTAAGATAATGCTTAATGTCGACTTTTTTTTATTGTAGACAATTGCTCGTTTGGATCCAAAATTTGTGGCTCTTCACTGCCAGGAAGTAGGAGGGAAAAATTACGAGAAGTCGATGGAGCATGTTGAAGACTTTGTTCAGCTACTAGTAAATTCAGATGAACTTAGGTTGTTTGATAAAGTGAGGATATACTTAGATGAAGATTATTCATCAGCAGAAAATTTTACAGTAAGTATTGAAAAGCACTTGAAAGCTTGTCTGATCCTATTCCCCATTTTCTGGCTCAGCCACCTGCTTAAACAAAGTTTTAGGCCAGATCCTTGAGATCCAGAAGCCCTGCCGAAGCAAGGTCAAGAGGCTTCCTAGCCTCTTTATAGACCACGAAAACCCTATAGCCCCCATAATTCCTCTTCCCATAGTCACTGACAAAACGCTTTAAAATTTTTTTCCCAAAACAAGTGCCTACATAAATTTTCAAAGCATCAGCTTATGGAATTTTTAATAACACAAAGTTCAACTTGGATGTCAGTTTCACAGTGACGGTTAATTTATCATGTCATGAAAAGTCCATTCATGTTCCCGTGGGAAATACGACAGATCTTGATTATTAAACAGACTCCATAATCTCTAATTGGTTTACCAAAATGCATTTGCTTTGATGATGCGCGTTTGCCCGTGGCGACCGTTTGCGGGTCCCCGATTTTAATTAATTCACTAGTTTAACGGTTTTCCTTGTAGGCTTTGGGCAGTTTCTACTTCATACACGAATCAATAACAGATGTGTTAATCTATGACTTCGAGTCTCGGAATTTTGTAGACGTAACGGGGAAAGAAATTTATTCTAAAAATATTGAACATGTTACAACCAAAGAGAAAAGTAAATTTCCACTTCAATATTTTCCTGAGGTAAGATTTTTATTTGGCATTTGCGTCAGAATGTTTTTAATTAATCTTAAGTCATTTTGTTAATTGAAATGTTTTTGTTTTGCTTTCACAGTGTAAATGGTCGAGAAAAGGCTTCCTAAGAACGAGATGGAATTTGAATGGAACGATATTTGATTTGGTTAATATACATTTGTTCCATGATGCTTCGAATTTCGTAGCAATCGAATCGGTTAGTTTTGAAATTATTTGAGATGGCGGGAGTGCGGGGTAGGGACATTGGCTAAAAATTTCCCTGTTAGCGCCAGGAGCGTAAAAACGGATTTTTTGACAAAAAGACAATAAGTCAGAGTATTTTTAGCCAGTGGCGGATCAGGCTTCTCAGTCAGCTCCTAATAAACATATTAATCCTATTGCAAATTAAATAATTTTTAATTTAATGATTATATTTCCAGTTCCCTTCAGTTTATAGCGACACTAGAAGAAGAGCGCTTGCGTATACGTTGGATAGGTTTCAAACTGACGAGCACGGGCCAGCGCCATTGTTATTTTTTGGAGATTTTAATTTTAGAACTGACACTCAGGGCGTAGTTAAGGTAAGTGTGAAGTCTCAGTAAGAAAAAAAAAATTTGTTTCTAATATTATATTTGATGAATAATGTAAATAAATTTTTTCAGCGTCTGTCGGAAGGTCTGAACAGTTCAACGGTGGAAGGAGAAGTTTCCATAATTCAGTTTAAAGAAGAAGACAAAGTAATTTTGTCACTTGGCAAGAAAGAATTCAGCCATTCGGATCATCAGACGATATTTACGGCTAAAGATGGCGACTGGGTAAATTATAGAAATACTTGTAATTTTATTTATAGCCCTTAGTGCACGAAAGATTTATAGTCATTAGCTAATCAATAATTTTGTGAAGTCCTTAAAGTTACCTTTTGGACATTGAGAGGAGGTTTTATGAGGTCACGTCATGCATGATAACGAAAGGCTGTTTTCCCTAAAATCGTTAATAATTTGATTTCGATGCAAACAATTATAATGCTATTGGAAAATAGAAGAACTGAGACTTTTTAAGTTATAGAATTTGTCTTAAAAATGTTTTAGCTACGAGAATTCGATAAGGAACTTGACTCTTTCACGGATCAGTTATTCGAATTCAAGATCTCGTTTCCACCTAGTTACCCGTTTGAAGAAAATTCAACAGGAGATCGGTGTTACATGAAAACGAGATGTCCCGCATGGTGCGATCGCGTTGTTTTATCTCATTCTGCAATTCCTCTAGTCAAAGATGTAAGTTTCAGAATTTAACCGTAAACTTCTTTCTTTAAAAATGTCAATACGTATTAATTTTCTTTTAAATTTTAGTTTACCAATGGCGGAAGCATCGAATATGGATTAATGGGCCGAAATACATGTATGGGAGACCATAAGGTAATTTCATTTTGAATTTTTAAATTTGATCTTAAATAAATTCAAATCGCATGCAATGTGGATAGTTATAATAATAAAATTAATTTAGTGATATTGAATGAAGAAAGGATGTTATTTTGAGATGAAAATATAGGAGCCTAAAATGGGCCTTTCTTTATTCTTTCACTGATCTGATTAATCTCTTTAAAATAAAATCGTAAAAAGCACAAGTAGGGAAAAGTAAACAAATCTCACTTTGATGAATTCATAGAAAGTGTCGTATTTTCGCACATCCTGTATAAAAAATTAAATTCAATATTTTTCAAATTTAAAAAAAAAGAAACAAGAGGATGTAAAATATCACAGTAAAAACTCTGCATGGATTTTGTGACCCATCGCGGTGTAATTTCAATATTCACACACAAAATCTCTTTGTCATCGTCTCTCAGCTTTTTTTTCTTTTTTTTTCCTCTTGTATGCAGCCAGTTTTTCTGGATTTTGAGATTGCACACGAATAGTAAAACAAGGTATTTATATCGTTTTGAGAGGCTTTACCGCTGCAAAAATTTTCCTTGTTACCTCAAAAAGCTTTAAGCCAAAATTTTATTCACATTACAAAAATCGCCTTTTAAATGTTTTTGTTGTTGAAAAAAAGATCGCAGTAATTTTTTTTATAAAAATGAAAATTGCTTTGATCTTTTTTAAATGTTACCCTTAAATCCCGCAGCACTGTAGCCAGAGCGGGAAGGAGTACTGTGCTGGGTCCAAAAAAAAATAATCCCTAATAGATAGGATAACGCAATTTTGGATTAGTTTCTAAAGAGTCCACAAGAAATGGTGCTGATAAAAGTCCAATAACGATCAACTGGTGGCGGTAGTGTAGTTGTAGTTTGAATAATTGCCACAGGGGATGCAAGATCTCAGTTTTCTGATCTAATAAAATCTTATCTGCCTTACAAATAGAAAACATATTTAAAATGAATTAAATTTTACTCCTTTTAATTCTTTTGATTGCGCTGCAACTATTTAACCACCTTGCTCTAAAATTTCTTTGCTCTCTTTAAAATCTATTCTAGCTACGGTGCTGCATTTTCCCCCCTTTAAAAAAATTCAGGGAAAAAAGGATGCACGTAATTTTTAAAATCCACCTAGTTAATTCATCGTCGAAAAATGTATGTTTATGCTTGTTCTTTTTTAACCTTTTTATCTCTTTTTTCCACAGAAGCTCTTACTTAATTATTTAAAGGTAGCTAACCCGATTTTCTGTTTTTATTTTACAGCCTGTGTACCTGAAAATCGAAGTGAAAGGAGATACAGGTAAAATAATCATTTTTGCTTGTTTTTATTTTTTTCGTTTTATGAAATTTTAGTCGAAAAATGAAAAATTAGTTTTTCGAGTTCAAACAAAAATGTAAATGGGGATGTCGGGGAAAATATTTATTATATTTTCCCGGCATTCTACGTCGCAAAAGCATGATAGATTGCCTGAGAATGCTCTTTTTTTTCTATAAAGTTTTTATTTTATAAAAGTCATTGTGGTTTTTTCGCCGTTGCATTATCACCGCTTTATAGCCATTAAACGTTGAACTTCAAAGGGAGCATATGGTTAGATTAAAAGTATAATTTTGTAATAAAAAAATAATGTGGGAATAATTTTAAAAAAAAATTCACTAAGTTTATTCTGCTGGCTAAGAAGCTTTATAAATTTATCCAACGGTAAAAATATTTCCTTCAAATATTTCGAGGAATTTTTATGAAGTTTTCGAAATGGGCTGGGAATATTATTAGTAGTATGATGCAGTGACGTCATTTCAAATATTTCTTGTGGGGGTATATCTGGGGCCAAGTGAGGTAGGGACACGCCCAGTAAGTGCCTCTCCAAACAGAAGCGAAGTTGGGGGGGCGCGTGGGGCGGACTGCCCCGAGTGCCAACTATGAAAGGGGTGAAAAATTTAAAAAAATTCTTGTAGGGCACCCTAAATTGGTTTTCAAGTTTTTAAAGGATTTCACAAAGGTAAAATTTTGGATCGCCTCCTCGCAATATAGGAATTATAGCGGGAGAGGAAGGGGGGTGCCAAATTTCGAATGCCGCCCCGGGTTCCTTAAAACCTAGCCACGCCTCTGTCTCCCAATTGGGCTCCCTAAGCTAAAGCTTACCAAATGCTTGAAGCTTAAGGGTTAGAAAAAAAGTTCTATACTTATCTTAAGGGAAAGCCGGAGAAGCTTGGGGGGAGGGAGGAAGAAGCGAGGGGGAAGCGGACACGTGACGTGAAAACGGGGGAAGTGACAGAACAAAAATTACATCTACGTTTACTTTATCGGAACTAGAAACTATGATTGCTGCAAACACCACAGTTGTCACTGATCAAATGACGTCACTGATCTGATCAACCCCGAAACTAAATCTATTAGTGGAAAGAAGTTAATTTTGATACTACTTTTCTAATTTCTATTAAATCCTGCCATATGCTCTCATTTACTTCTCTTCTAATCAACACACTACCCTCCTAATTTGCTTGTTGTTTGTTTTTTTTTTCTTTTAAGTTTTCATTTTTTTAACAGCCAAAGAAAAAATCCCAGAATCTACCGAACCAGGAGAGTTACCGATTCAAGATACTTCAACCAAACAAGTTACTATACAAGATCCTGTTAAATTAAACAATTCACCGGATAAATTATCACCAAATATGAAACACCCCGGATTGGAAGTAGACAAATTAACATGCAGTCTAGAAGCCTTAATAATTCGAAACGGTTTGCCGGAACAACCTGAACCGAACGTCGAGCCTGATCTCTCGCAATGTGCAACCTGTAGAAGTAACCAACAGACTAATCGATTGAATCATCCCGGAGGTGAAACTGGCATTACGGAAGGGGCACAAATCCTAACAGCAAGCGAGATGAAAGTTCCCGCTGGAATTTTGAGCAAAACGGAAATAATCGACACCGGGCAGAAGCATAAAGTACACGATGCGGATAGATACGGAGCCGTTAAGAGGGTTAACTCCGCGTCTTTAGTCGAAAACAAACCGAAGAAGGAAGACTGGAAAAATTCAAGATGTAATTCTGACGTTTCTTGGAGTCCTGGGAAATGTGGCCAAGTTCAAGATGTTACCAAAATGTGGAAAATGAATAAAACTTTTAATAGAGGAAGCAGCCGTATACGATTAATTTCTAGTTCTAATAGTTTAAATGCTAGTTTACCGAGGTTAACGAGTCATCATAGCTCGTCGGATGAAGAATGGTTCGAAGAAGTCGTGGAAGGTGATGATGACGTTTTGAAAATGAATGAAGAAGAGGAAGTAGCAGAAAAAACGGAAGAAGAGCCAAAGTGTGACAGTGAGAATGCCGTTATCAACTTAACGAATCATAAGGAAAATGAAAATCATCCCCCTGTTAAAAAATCTTGCGAAAATTTAGTTAAATCCGCGAGTTCGATTAAGAAAAAATCGAAATTTTTATTCCGGCCAAAGTCGGGTTTTTTCGATAAAGAATCGAAAACTTTCAGTATTTTTAAAAGACTGACTGAAGGACGTAAAGAATCTCAAAATGTGATGCCTAGTTGTAATAAAAAGTTAAATAAGGAAAGCTTTGAAAATTTGATTGTTGAGCCAAGTTTTGAAGCTGGGCCGACTGGGAAAGGTGATAAGGATCAAGTATTGTTGAATTGCGGATCGCCGCCTGATGGTTCGACTCAGTTACCCAAATTAAATACTCAGCATTTTATAGGAGATAATAGGAAAAGCGAGGCGGAGATGATCGTGAAGGAATCGATGGACTCGTGGGAAACTATTGAGTTGGGAGATGGTAAACAGAAGGAGAATGATAAACCTAATACGGAAATGATTACCAAAGAAAATGGGATGGAGAATAGGTGTTGTTGTTCTGTTCAGTGATTAAGAATATATACGGGGTTAATATTATTATGATTCCGCTTATAATTACAGCATAGAGAGACTAGATACGGAGAGTACAGAAAAACATGATCGAAGTCCTTTATAAGTAGACTGCACATTTCAATAGACGACTAGTTGCCAAAAGAAGGATATTCTGGTGATTCAGATTTGAGTGCTGCACCACGTAATTCTGGATCACCAGAATATCCATGAACAAGCCAAAGCAAATCAAATCAGTGTCTGAAGTCCATTCAGTTACTGCCATTTTTAACAAAGGTACCTTTGGCAATCTTTGACAAAAATGGTTGCAACTGTACAAAGACACTCAGTTAATTTGTTTTGCTTCAGCGCTCAATGTTGGAATTAAAATGCTTGTTCTCTTCCTCTTTTTCTAGTCTCTCCATTAATACCTTATCCTTGCCAAAAACATTTACTTAAATTTTTCTTTCATACTGTACTTAATATTAAATAAGTAAATCAACCAAAAATTTTAAAACAAAATTTGCATTTATCTACTTATCCCTTAATTAATCCTAATTATATAATTGTCTGCGGAATCTATTATCACTTTACATATGTTGCTATTCTCTAATTTATTTGTTTTTGCTTATTTATAATTTTTCGTTCGTTTTTTTTAATATGGCTAATTGTTCGAAAACTGCTCTATATTATCACTGAAATTTCAATAATTTTTTAATTTTCCTTAAGTTTTTTTTTTCATATCTTTTACAAAAGGAAATTTTTTTTCTCCTGTGAACACTTGTTTAAGATATCACCCCCAAGTTAAACTTATTAGCCCTTTTAAAAAATATATTATTGTCGGTCTTGTTGCAAAATTAAAAAACTTAATGTGCCAAGAGACTGATTTAAAAATTTTTATCTATGAATTATCGTCAGTTTTTCTTTTGTTAGTTTCTTTTTCTTGTTTTAAATCCTCATTACCTCAGGAAAATATTCGCGGATATAAATCCAAAGGAAAAAAAAGGTTTAGATTGTTAGTCTAGTCTAAGGTTATTATTGAATTGTATAACAGACCTAGCAAATCCAAAAATAAATTCATGCCAGTATTAATTTTTTATTAATCATTTTTTTTGAATTTTTGCCATTCAGCTCTCTTCTATTTTCTTTAGTAGAAAAAATAAAACGTGGGCCATTTATTAAATGTACAAATTTACATTTGGATTTGCTTTGTTTAATGTTGATTATTTCGTGTCATATAAAAGCTTTTTGAAGGACTCAGTATTTTGAAAGACTAGTCTGATGATATTGTTTTGTTAAAAAAAAAAGAGAGAAATTAGTGCTTACCGATATTTTTAGAACTCAAAAATGTGTACTTATAACATTTTTTCAAAACTTAAAAATGTTTTTTTTTTTGTTAATTTTTTTGTTGCACGATTCTGTAAGTTTTTAAATTGACGCTTTTTAAAAAAATATATAAAGATTGTGTTAGTATAAAAAATTTTCAGTTTGATGTATAAAATTTTTATAAAGTGTGGGAATTGGTGATGATTTTATCTGAGTTTTGGAAATCAATGTGAGTATTTTGTTATTTTTTTCTTTATCCAGTATTTCGTTTGCAAATTTTTTTCAATTTCCTGAATGTAATCTTATTCTATTATTTTATCTCAGCCTCCAGCATGCTTAACATTGTTTTTTTTCAAAAATAAAGTTTCTGCCTATGTGAATGTTTTTTCTTACATGTTGAGCACGTTGTACACTTGTAAGCGGATCACGTTAATTTTGCAGATTAAGTAGTGATTATCCTTAGCAAAATGAATGAAATTGCACTTTTCGGTTAATATTGTTCAAGTTTGTGAATAAATGTCAAAGTTGTGTAAATATGAGCGGGCACAAGTTAAAGCCTTGCGGAACTCGTTATAATGTAACATCTTCTAGAATGTTGTTTTGGCAAACATGTCGACTTTCTTCCCCAAAATAATTTTTCTAGAAGGGAGAGACAAGATTTTCAGGATTTACAAGAATTTTAAAATTAAATCTCGTATCTTCTCTTAAAATTCTGGTCTAGCATCGTTCTCAATCTAGATAATGAAGCTAGGTTTGGCTAAGACAGTTTTGTCTATTCTTAGGCTACTGAATCTGTATTAAAAGTTAGAAGTGTTTATCGACCAAATTAAATTTCTTTCCATCAATCTAAAAATTATCGTGATCCCTTTTATACACTGGCTGAAACTCCTAATTAATTTATAATCTTAAGTCAAGGACTGTTAACCCTAAATTTTATTTCGCCTTATTTTCTTTCCAGGGTTGGTATCAACAAACACGGATATAAAATCTCCCTACGTACCTTTATTCAACAATATAAAGACTTCTCCTTTACATAAAGTGCATATCAACGATAGTTCTATATCTCAATACATCTGCGTTAAAAATAGTGACGCTCCTGCCAGAGTCTTTAAAGAAACAGCGGTTTAATTTTAACGAAAATTGCAATAATGATTAGGGACCATTTGTATCTTTCCTGAACTATAAATGGGGTAGGATGAACCTTACTAATTTGCTAACAAAGAATGTAGCAACTTAGAGTGAAAATCGCAAAGCAAAATGGATTCTCGATTGAGAATTCAAAAAATTTTTCAAATTGGAAAAAATTCTAGTGTCGCTGCAATTGACTTTGATTAGACATCAAAGCACACTAGAGGCACTAACGGTTAAATATCACATCAGCTTCCCTTACAACATTGATTTTGGGACTGTCTGTCAGTTCTTCTAAATTTTAAAAAGAAAAATAAATCGGAAATCTATTTTGCAAGTTCCTGCCCCAATATTTCCTCGTTAATTTTAAATTAATTATCGAAATAATCTTAACTAGTTACTTATAAATTTTTGTTAAATTTTTATTTTTTAAAAAATCGCAAGGGAAGATCTCACCTTGTTAAATGTGTAGCCATCCATGTCACTAGGCCTGTTTCTTTAACGAATACCTCGAATGATATTTTTAATCGAATCTTAAATGATTCTCAAAGTTCTAAATGTGCAGATTAAATGCTTATAAATGAAAAACAGCATTTCTTGCTTTCTTAACATTCCAAAATAAAAATTATAAGCATTTTCTTTTCGTACATCTTGCTTTTTCAGTATTTATCTGTACTTAGTACTTTATCAGTACAAACATTCACGCTAGTCATTAATTAATTTTTTAGTATTTATTATATAAATTATATTTTAAAAAATCTATTAATTATTTATATAATTTTATTCTAAACTTATACGATCTTTCTTTAACTTAACTTATATACTTATTTTTTCGACGATCTTTTTAATAAATGGAAGTAAAAACATCTGAATAAATGTGAAAAATGTAAAAATAGCATCGAAAAATATTTTTTCTGTTATAATGAAATGTTTGATGTTCATCGAAAAGGATTCCTTAAAAGTCATAAAGACGAGTAGGTAGCTGGAATTTTTTCTTTAAAGAAATTTTTTTAAAAAAAGCCAAAGAAAAATTAAAAGGTGAAGAGTCAGTAATTGTTTTCCAATTTATAACTTCTGATGAGAATTTTTGACAATCAGAAGATACAATAAAAATTCGTGTTTTTTAAATGACTCTAAACCGATTATTCCATGTTAAATGTTTTAATTAATGTGATAATTGTTCGTAAAATTCATGTCTTTAAAAAATTGAAAAAGGAAAAAGAATTGGAATAATATTTATAAGATTTTTTTGTCAAAAATTATACATTATTTCTTGCTGCATGAAACTTAAATTGCTTTTATTGAAAAGAAGAAACGTAGGGATAAACAGGGTTTATTTTTATAGAATGTTTATTTTTTAATGCCAAGTCAAAAACCTTAACTTTTAAATGAAAAATCAAGGAAACCAATTAATGCTGTTATTTTTGTTTGCAATGAAAAGTTATAGAATCACTTTTGATAATTTTTTTTTATACTGTAACGCTTGCTTGGAATACTTAAAATATTTTACATGATCGTATTATTAAATTTTTGCCATCAATTATTTCAATTCTTCTGAAATATTTTAGTATAACGATTTAGTAGGGGGAAATGGCAGATGAAGTCTTGCCTGGATGTTAAAAAACTTATTGATCTCTGCGGTACTTATATTAGTGATTGCTGTAATTTCCAACTCTAAATTGTTATATCAGTAATTACATTTTTGTAAATGATGACACCAATTTTAAATTTTTAAAAAGTTCTAATACAATAAAGTTCTTGATAAATGTTTATTAGTGATGATTTTTTTTTAAAATTACCTTGTCCAAATTATAAGGGTAAAAAAGAGCAAATTAAAATTTTCGTAAATTTTTCGTTAAAAAAAATTTGCAGTAGTATTTAAAAACCCCTTAAATAAATAAATTTAATTCTCAACTTTAGTGGACAGGACAATGTCATCACGATCAACTCAGCAATCGGCTTCAACATATTAATGAGATTAGGTTATGTGAATGTGGGAGGGGCTGAATCAAATGACAGTATGCGAAACAGTAATACCTAAAACTCATTTGCGTAAAATAGCTCAGGTAAGTGACAACGATGCTACATAAAAGCATTTATAAAGCACATTTTAAAGACGAATGCTTTCACTCGAAGGGAGGCCATGCTTTTTGTATCGAGATTAATCATGATATATCAATTATTTTTTCGCCAATTAGTAAATTGTTTTACTTACGGAGTGCTCCCGCAGTAGTATTAACACTTTTTTCACCTTTTTTACCACTTTTTCGCAATACTAAGCGATCTAAATAGGTGACCACTAAATATGTAAATGAACCGACGCTTTCAATGTAAAACTGTTCTCTGTTGACACGTCTACTTTTGGCTTTCATGTAATTTATGCTAAGTAATTCAAATATAATTTTAAGATTACAGTAGGGCTACTTTAACTATTCTTAAATAGTTACTGAAGAGATTTTCTGTAAAAAAGTGTGACTTCAAAACCTAAAACAAGTTTTTTTTTTTTTTTTTTTTATATTTAATGATTAAAACAAGTTTTTGTTGAATTTAATTTTGAAATTTTGAAGTTACGTGGCAGAAGACTAAGGGACAATCTTTTAAAAACACCAATGTATCATTTTAAAAAATGTCAGTTGTTGATTTAACAGGATGCAGTATAATTGGTAATTATTTTAAATATTTCCTAAAGCTATCTCGATAATTTTATTAATTGAATAAATCTAAACTTGTGTCATTTGTGTTTCATACGACACGTATGAAACCGAATGGAAAATCGTATTCTAACCTAATCTGGTAACTGTCTAATCATTTATTTCTATAAATTAATTTTCAGAGAGGGATGTAAACAACGAAATATTATGGGCTTGGGCATTCCCAAGTGTGACCAAACAGCAACAGCAATTTGTTTTAAGGAAATACCTTGACATTAATGCTCAGTCCCAGTTACTAGCTTTTGCTAGATATGCAAAGGAATGGTATTACATTACCACTACTCAAGTGTTTGAAACTGATAATTTACCTCAGGTAAGGAAATTATAAATCAACCAGTTTAACACTGGACCTAATTAACAATTTTTTGTGTTTTCAGGTGAAACAATTTGCATTTGTTATTTGGGCAAAGGATTACAATCCTGAAAAATATGAAACTTTATGTAGAATTTTAAGCAAAAGATATTGTAAAACTGGAAATCCATCAATAGTTCTTCAATTATATTTGTCTGTCGTGACAAGGGGTATTTGCACTACTGAGGAAAATGGAACTTTTTTGACAACAGATTTTGAATCAAGAAAAAATAATGTTAATACTCAAATTAAAGGTGAGAAATCATTTTTTTTACTTACAACGAAAGTGTTTCCTAATTCGAATTTGTTTTCAGATTTAATTAAATTGTTCGGTTTGGAGACTATATTAATTTACACAGCTTTATTATTGAATAAGAGACTGGTTATATATCATCATAGTTTAGAAAGCCTTTTAAAATGGGTCAGATCATTTCCATATTTAATGATTCATCGCAGTTTTGATGAATGTACATTCCCATGGGTGCATTTAGTGCCAGACGAGTTACTAGAATTAAAAGTAAGTGACTAAATTAGGATGAGAATTTTTTGAATGAGAAATAATTTTTATTGTATTTGCAGGTTTGTGATGGCTACATTGCTGGCTGTACAGATAACACAATATGTTCAAGACCAGATCTTTTTGACATTTTAGTAAATCTTCCAGCTAGGGAAATTACAATATCCCCTCATACAAGAGATAGCTTTGTAATGACGAAAACTCATAAAGATATTGCCTTGTTTATGGTTCAACTTTCAGAAAATCCGAATTTAGAGGAGCATGAAGTTATTAGTGAAGTAGCTAATAAAACTAAAGAGTTATTAGCTCAGTTAAAACTATTAGCGACTATTACAACGCCAGACGGACGGAAGGTAATCTCTATTGAAACCTTACGGGAGAAAAATTTAGCTCCGGCTTTAGAAAATTTTTTGTTTAATTTGTCAGTAGCTGAGAATATGATAATGTTATAGATATTGTAATATACTTTCTATATTTTTTTACTGTTCGATTTTCATGGTCTAATACGGTGTACAGGGTACCCTTTTGTACGGAATAGAGGTCTGCATGGTCTTTTTTGCGTAGGTTTTTGACTAAAGAATTTCTCAACCAGCCCTTGTAGACCTCTTGTCCGGGGAAAAAAATAAGATCATTAAATTAGTTTTTCAATAATAAATAATTTATTTCCTTATTTACAAAAGTTAAAAAAAATCTTTTGTAGCTTATTTTTACTTCCAAACTTTAATGATTCCATTCCTGGAGGAAGTTAAAAGAAAGCATTGGGTGGCTTGACACATTTCTATATCTGTAATTGCGTCGTGATGACCAGGATGAGGCGCTTCGGATCCTCTGCCACGTGATTCGTCTGGTGGCCCTTTTTTCATTTCTTCAAATCTAGAAGCGTCGTCGATTCCTCTAGGTTTGATCGCTATTTCGTGTACTACGTGCATTCCGTCTATGACTCTTTGCCTTGAAATAAATTATATATGATCAAAGGTTGCCTCAATACAAAAATGTATCAGGAGAAACTTACTCGTAGGATAAAGAAGAGGAGTTAATAGAATCTAAGGCGGAAGGCACGGCTAAGTATGATTCCGTTGAATTAGCTAGATCCCAATATCGCAGTCTCATATCAGTGCCACCAGTAAATAAAAATGGTGATCTGTCGATTTGTGCAGCGTACATAGCGCAAACGCTTTGGCCATTCATCTAAAAGAAAAATAATGAGTGGATTAAAATAATTAACCACCGCCTAAAAGTTTCTAAAAGCTAGGGCAGAGTTTTTGGAACTTTGGCAAGCCAAAAAATCCGAATTCTTACACACCTGAGTATTTGATAATGGAGGAGTCGTGCTTCCCCATAGCACAGCTTGCCTAGTTTGAGTTTCCATATTCCACATAGAAACTTCATTATTACCCTGAACTGCTGACAATATCCATGATTTTTCGGTTGGATGTCGAACGACTTTACGAACTCGAGCACCTTAAAAATCCAAGAATTTATTATCAATCTAGAAAATACGTTCGACATTTTGCTAAAATTTTAATACTGTATTAATTTCTTTACCTGCTGGATGAACGCAAGACGCAATCGGTAATTGAAATCTAAGATCCCAAGCTGTATGGTAACCGCTAGAAGTACCAACCGCTGCCCAACATTGTTGGGAGTCAATACAGAAACTTGTTATCACACCATGTTTGAGATCGTTATCTAATTTCCAGGCAGTACCTGGTTTCCGAAGATCCCAACCGACTAGAGATCCGTACATTGTGGCGTAAACTAAAACTGACTGAGAGCCTAAAAATAAAAATGTTGATATATTTGCAAACAAAGTTCAGAAATTGCTTTGGCCCTGAAACTTGACTTCTAATTTTTATTCAACTTACCCGAATCTAAATAATTTATATCTACAGCGCACCCATCCTCTTGAATATCTAATTGCCTAGAATGTTGAACTGACATTTTACTTGAACTTGTTTCTATCCTCATTACAAAAACTGATCCGTTTACAGATGCAGAAGCTAATGATTCGTTGCTCTCGCAAGTTGTCATGCCTATTAACGCCCCTGCATGTCTATTATATAAAAGCTTAGACCTATTTGCAATATTTCTCCCTTCCATTTTTAAACAATCCCACAATCGTATGCAACCGTCATTGGAGCAACTTGCAAATTTCCCCGTCTCAGGTATTGGTACTAATCTGAAGAACAAAAAAAAATTAAAAATCCTGATAACAATTTTATAAATTAATTTTAGGTTATAATTCTTACTTGTTTACTGCTCCTCGATGTTCATGAAGATGCGCCACTAAAGTCCCTCTTAACCTCCAGCCAGGAGGAGGTATATGAGGTCCCCAAGCTGCTTGTTCGGCTAGTTCCCTCGCTCTCGCTATTTTACTGTATAATTCTTGTTTCCTAGCTATTAATTTTCTAAGCTCCGATCTGCACGGAGCGCATCGATCTGTAATCACAAAAACATTTATTTTTCTAAATGTGATAAAATTCTGGAGAAAATTTTTTATAAAACTTACACTGAATATACGATTTTTCATGCAAACTATGATCAACGTCTGATATTAAAGAATATTGAGGGGATGAAGGAGGATCGACATTAGTAGAGTTGGTAACAATAGTAGCTACTTTAAAATTTTGTGGTGTAGGTGTATCGCCATTGCCAAACATATGCTGCCATTCAGAATTCATGCCGATGTTGGCTGATGGCTCAGGTGATAAGCGGCTTAATTTTTCGTTTCGCTTCCTCAATAATTCCTTCAAAAAAAGTAAATTGGTTAATAGTTTTTCTTGGGCTCGTTTGCTTCATTTCAGGCCGAGTTTAACTTACCTGAAAATCTTTGGTATTTTCTAATTTAAGATTAGCAGTATGAGTCTGAACCTTGATATTTACTACGCCTAAATCGATCACTCCATTTGTATCGGATAAATTAATCTGCTTGTTGTCATTTACACTCATCCTGTGCTTGTGAATTTTTAAAAGATGCTTTCCCATATTAATTAGTTGGTCTTCTACTGCATCGTTCATCCCTTCTGAAGTTAATCGCCGAAATATCTGCGTGAAGGAAAAAGTTAGGTTAACCCAAAAAAGACCGAATTAAAAACCTAAGCAAAACCCCGAAAGCTGATAAGAGACAATTCAATAAATAAAATACAAACTCATCCTGATTTGGTTAGCATCGAATAAAAGTAGCGTCTTTAGAAAAATAACGGTTTTTGTCGTGTCATTAGAAGACACGTAAAAAAATGCACAGCCAACTTCAAATTTTTTTATCACGGCTTTTTTCTTTTGATCATTGCCTGAAAAAGCATTTACAACAACAAGAATCACCTCGAATCCATTAGTAAATCAGTCCACATGATAATTAAAAATCAAATAATTTAAATTTTTCTTACAGGCCGCGACTAAATATTCTTTTTCACTTGCTGTCGAGATAAAGCACTTACCACCCACATTGTTGCCCATTTTTTTTATTGAAAACTTAAAAATGTGTTACTCACTGTCTTGATTGCAGGGGGTATCGATATGTACTGAGGTACATGTCCAGCTTTAACTAGATTTCTAGCTTTTTGCCTTTCTTGCAACGTATGTAAAACTAATTCAATATCCGGGCTTTTTAGTACGGTGTCGTAGACTACACGAGGAAGAGGATCTATTAAAGCGTTCATTATCAAATACTAAAAAAAAGTGAAAATTAATTTCATTAAAATAACATTTGGTATGCACTTTACGACGATTAAAAAAAAATTCCATACCTCTTTACTGACTTGTATCACTGGAGCTTTAAAATAATTACTTAACAAAGTTACAACTTTACACTGAACATCAACGGTATCAAGAGTTACAGCAACAGCAGCTATAAACCCAACAATAGCATGCCTGATCCATAAATTTGGATGTACTAGGAAACATGCAGTGTCGTGAAGCAGCTGATAAATCGAAGCTTTATTCAGAAGATTTAATTTAGTTAATTCTTTCATTGCATTTACACATTTAACTATTATAAATTCCTCTGGATCTGTCAAACCCTGCAAAAAAATTAAAAATTAATTCATTTTCCTTTAAAAAAATTAAACAGGAAAATAAATACGTACTTGCTGAAGCAATGGTGTGACTATAGACGAACTGTAAATTCCTACGTAAGACATAACCCCAACTAAACAATCGAAAAAGGATCCTCTTAATTTCTTATCTGTTTTATCATTTAAAAATGTAATTAGATGAGAAAGAAGTACGTCATTTGCTTTTTGTTTCCCGAAAAAAACGCATAATCTGGTGATCCCATACTCTGTTAGTGTAATTTTAACAATATTCTCTGGATCTGCTAGTAATGAAGACACCGTTTGCTGAATCATATCCCTTAAAATTTGTAATTCAGTTTCGTAGCTTAACTTTGGCGTTTCTGAAGGTTTTAAAGATTGACAGTCTTGAGATTCTTCAATATATCTGCAAAAAAAAAGATTAGAATTTGTTTGCGCAAGGAAACATTATAAAACTTACCTCAATGCAATTTCTGCCAAGTCGGCAATATTCTCAGCATAAGCTGATCTCACTAAAATAACGGGATCGTTTGTCAAAGGTGCTAAACCGGGGAGGACATATTCCGGGAATATGTTAGCATCACTGCAAGGAACATTTTTAACCAAACCTAAAACTTTGGTGAGAGTGTGAATGGCTAGAATGCGAACTCTTGGAACAGAATCGTGAACTAAATGAAACTGCAAAAAAATTAAATTTAAAAAAAACTGATTCGTAAAAAATGTTTTTTTAAAAAATTAAAAACTTACAATATAAGGAACAATACGGTCTAATATATTTTCAGAGCTTGAATGTTTTGCTAATTCAAACAAAACCTCTAAAGCTTGAAGTTTTGAACTTGAATGATGAAGAGCGCGAATGCATGAAGTTACCAATGTTGTAATGATGACTAAACCTTCTGAGTTCACCTCAACGTCTTTCGCGTTATCGCCTTTTTCTTTGTTGCTATTATTATCAACGCACAGCATTTCTATCACATTTCCAATGTCAGATTTCAGCCTGTAATAAAAAAAATTAAATGAATTTTTTTAGAAAACTAAAAATTTTTTCATTCAGGACAAACCTTGCTATTTTTTCATCAGGCGACATGATCGGTTGAGCTGCTGAGAACATAAGCATATAACTTTGAAGAAATGAATAAAAATATTCAGGGAATACAGTTCCTCTGGCTTGATCTAAATAAATTTCAGCTGAGCTTCTCTTTGCTGGATCCTTTTGAATCTAAAATTTCAAGATTCACAAACATTTTCATCATTTCACAAAATTTTTTTTTATTTCATAAAATTATTATTTTTTTACCATATGAGCCAACAAATTCCTTATTCCCTCATCTTCTATTTTTTCTAAATGCTTCTGTGGATCATATTCATCTATCCTATATGACAACAATTGTGATAAATCAAACAGTGGCTGCCCTTCATTATAAAGCTCAACTAACGCACACCTAAAAATATTTTTAAATTAATTAAAATCAATTTTCAACTTTAAATTTTTTTTGTGCTATTAATTTACCCTGCTGAAAAAATATCCATAGCAGGTGTCAAGTCTCCTTTAACCATTCCCTCAGCAAATAATTGATTTCCTGAACTTAATTCACTGTTAAATCTTTCAGGAGCTATGTAACAAGTTCTGCGACGAGAAGTATCAAAAAAATACGAATAATCAGCAGGATTATCTTCAGGAAGGTAACTTGGCTTATAACTAGCAAAATCAGTCAGCAATATCCAATTCCAAGATGTGACCATCAAATTTTCTAATTTAATATCGCCATGACAGACTCCTACTTTGTGACATTGGTTTAGCGCCAAAAGAATCTGAAATAAAGGTAGATTATTGCAGAAAGATATTAGAAAATTTAAATAATAATGACATTAACTTACCTGGAATGCCATAAATTTTTTTTGGATGCTTGTCAAGAAAGGTCTAGTTGAAATTTTATCATACAAACTACTTTTAACATATTCCCTAATAATAAAGCCGGCTCTGTCTTGTAAAATTGTCTTTTGATAAGGCAAACAGTTTACTGCTGAAGCTAATTTAGCTCGAATTTCTTCTATCCCATTTCTGTATGTAGATAAAGGTAAAGATGGATCATGGATTACAAATACTTTGACAACTACAAAACCTTCTTGCGATTTGGCTCTAGCAACCTTAAAAAATCTAGTAGAACCCAAACTGAAAAAAAAAAATCAGAACATTATGGTTGAGTAGGCAAATTTCGATAAACTTTAGTTATTAAAACATGCAGGGGGTTTGATTACATCTATCTCAGGAGCTTTTCGTTTAAAGAAAAAAGTCACATAATATTTTTGACTTACTTGACATCAAACTGCAAATCTGGATGGTCTGTTAAATAATGTTCTACTGGAAATATTTGAGAAGGAGCAACACCAACTAATTGATTCCCCATTTTTTGAAATATAAGGATCTTACACTATTGATAAAATAATAAGAAACATAACAAAATATAATAATAATTTAAAGATATCTGTCAAAAATTGTTCTACGTAAATGGATATCTTTATTCTGCTGCCACGTTATTTATTTTCGTTACACAGCTGATGTGTAGTAGCTAGTGTAGTTTGTGTTTTAATAATTTAAAATAATTAAATAATTTAGTCGGTTTTGTTCATGTAAATTACTGAACTAAACCTCTTCATGCGTGTTATGTTGTTTTTTACTTTTTTAATTTTTGAATTTGTAATTATTAGTTCTTCCAGAAGTAAGATTAGGTTAGGACACAGGTAAAATGCCACCTACAATTCATAATAATAAAGCTCCTGAAAGAGAGCCAAGACCAAGTAGGACTACAGAAAGAAGGTTTGTATAACTAGGTTAATTGTTTTTATATAATTGGAGGTGACATTCATATTTATTTTGATTTCCAGGACTGAGCTTGTTGCCAGAATCAGGTATTGCAATACTTTACCTGACATCCCATTTGATCCAAAATTCATCCAATATCCATTTGATGCTACCCGCTTCATCTCTTATAAACCTACTACACTTGAACGGAATTATAAATATGAAGTTCTCACTGAACATGATTTAGGAGTCACTATTGATTTAATTGATAAGGATGCCTACACACCACAATTTAGAGCCGTTCTGGATCCTGCTGATGAAAAATTATTGGAAGAAGATATCATGACTCCTCAGGATTCTGTTCGATCAAGACACCATGCTAGAAGTGTATCATGGCTTAGGAGAACTGAATATATTTCAACAGAACAAACTCGGTTTGTCTTATTTTATTTTTATGAAATATTTTTTTTTAATATCAGTCTATATTAAATGATTTTATTTTACAGTTTTCAGCCTCAGAGTATGGACAAAGTTGAGGCAAAAGTTGGTTTTAGTATTAAGAAAAATCTCAAAGAAGATCCATTAATAATGGATAGGGATATGCAAATTAAAGCAATCGAAAAAACATTTGAAGATTCTTCGTTACCAATTGAAAAACATTACAGCAAACCTAATGTTTACCCAGTTGAAATTTTGTCTCTGTATCCAGATTTCGATTGCTGGAAATATCCGTGTGCTCAAGTTATATTCGACGCGGATCCTGCTCCAGTTGGTAGATCAGTTCCTGCTCAAATAGAAGAAATGTCTCAAGCTATGATTCGTGGTGTTATGGATGAATCAGGCGAACAATTCGTAGCTTATTTCCTACCGACTGAAGAAACTTTAGTCAAAAGACGAAATGATCTCAGTAATAATGTAGCTTATGAAGATGATCAGGAATATGAATATAAAATGGCAAGGGAGTATAACTGGAATGTAAAGAATAAAGCGTCGAAAGGTTATGAGGAGAATTATTTCTTGGTTGTTAGAGAAGGGGGGATGTATTATAATGAGCTTGAAACTAGGTAAGTGTTTCGTTAAAAAAAAAAAATTAAGTATGAAAATGGATATTATTTTTTAAATGATTTTTTTAGAGTACGTTTAAGTAAACGTAGACAGAAACCAGGGCAAGCACCGAGTAATACAAGACTGGTAATTAAACATAGACCTATTAACGAATTAGAATATAAAATGCAAAGATATCGAGAGAGACAGTTGGAACAGCCGAATGAAGAAGATGAAGAAGAAGAACCTGAGATTGCTCCTGAACAGATTACTATTACTCGAACCGGTGAGAGGCCTAAAGCGTCTGATGATGAGGATGAGAAGGGAAGCGGGAGTGAAAGAGAAGGAAGTGGTAATGAAAGTGATAAAGATGGTGAGAAAACTCCGAGGAATAAATCTGACGAAGGTAAGAGAAAAATATGATTAGGGGAAATTTTTTTAGTGTAGTCATGGTTTACATTTATTTTTAGGGAGTGGAAGCGAAAATGAAACTAAAAGGTCACGCTCTCATTCGAGGTCAAGGTCCAGGTCCAGAAGTTCATCTGCAGGATCTAAAGCGACTAAAACCACGAGGAGAAGTAGAAGTGGGTCGGGGAGTCGTAGTCGAAGTAGAAGTAAAAGCAAAAGCGGTATGATTGGGTTTTATTTTTTTTTAAGAAAATGGATGGCGAAGCCTGCAGCCTACTCAGCCTGACCGTAAATTTTACTCACTTTCATATCTCAGGAAATGATGTATTTCTTTTAGCAAGTGACAGTGATCACGAAACGAAACGAAGTAAATCTCCTTCACGCCCACGATCTAGATCCAGAAGTTCTTCAGCAGGATCCAAAAAAAGTGAAGGAACCAGAAAAAGTAGAAGCAGGAGCAGGAGCAAGAGCGGCTCCAGAAGTAGAAGTAATAGCGGAAGCAGAAGTGGTTAGTATAGCAAAGCCTACCATAAACTTCTTGACTAAAATTGCCGAAGTCAATGCACTTGTTCAAAATTCAAACTGCTTTGACTTTATAATTATATTATAAATATTCTTCACAAATTCTTCAACTTTCTAAACATTTTTTTATCTGTAGGAAGCGGAAGTGATAATGAAACAAAAAAATCGAAATCGCGCTCACCATCAGGATCTAGAAGCTCATCTGCAGAATCTAAATCTACAAAAGCTACCACTCGCAAAAGCCGCAGCAGAAGTAGAAGTGGATCTGCTAATCATAGCGGCAGTGAAAGCGGAAGTGGTAAGAATTAGGAATTTTAATATCTCAAAAATTTCAATATCTTGTGATTTTATATCATTTTTTTTTTTTTTTTTTGACAGGTGATGCAAGTGATTGAAAAATATTTCCACAGTCAAATCCTCATTTGTTATTGTGATGAATGAAACTTGTTTTTGCTGATATCATTGAGTGAAAAAATAAATAAATACTTTTTGCTAATTATTATCACTTATTTATTTTTTTATAAAATTATTGTCAGTAGTTTAAAAATTTAAAAAAGTTTTAACAGTGCAACACATTCAATGACTAACATTTTCTTTGTGCGTTGTTGACACTGCTGATTCTTTAATTAGATACTTGAATATATTTGATTGGTTTTTAGTGATGCCAGTACTTTCTTGGACTAAATTTGAACTTAAACCAGTGGCTATTGAATTTGCTATTGCTGCGATAATACCGTCTTTTGGTAGATCCCTTAAATATTCAGGAATTTCTTTACCCATTAAGTTTTTCACCATTGTATTGGTGAAACAATGGCAGTTATTTTTTATAACATTATAGTTTTCTCCTTTAAAATGAGTTTTACCTAGCATTGTTGACAAACCCAAAATTCTTTTGTAAGGCACATGTGTAAATCCCAAATTATATTCTTCTATAGGCTTTGTTTTTTCTTCACCTTCATCTCGAATAGTGACACCCTTTTTTCCATATTCTATTTCTTTTCCATACAAAATTAGGGATGTGTGCCAAATTCCTTTGAAAGTGACTCCAGGGATCCATTGTGTCAACTTTTCTATTCGCCCGTAATCCTCTGACAAATCATAAACAAGAAGTTTAACATGAGACATTCCAATGACTTTTATTATTCAGTATTCATTCTGAAAAGAGAAAGTACACACAGAAGTCTTGAGATTTTTATTTCAGTTTTTGATTAATAAATGACGATAAGACTAACCAACAAATCAAAACTGATAAGAAAATAGGGTTTAAATAAGAGCGAACAATCTGTTCAAAAAAATCGTCCAGTTATTGAGCTAATAATAATTTTAAAGGTTTTTTAAATATAGACTTACAAGCAATAATTACTTTACAGTAGGATCAACCTTAAATGGATGGAAACGTTTCAATCTGTCAGCTGTTAAATAACTTGTTTTTTTTTTTTCATTAAATGATTAAATCCAGACAAAAAAAATGACGCCATGACACTATGTAACGTCACTTTTTTCCCCTTTGTTTACATTCTTCTGCCACTTTATTTACATTTAATCAGCTGTTATCTGAACTCGTGTTATCAAAAACAGGAATTTCAGAAAGTCGGGGGAAATGTCACAAATAGAAATTGTTAGACGAGACATCATACACTTAAATTTAACAACAAAAGATTTAATTCAGGTAAGTGTGTAGAGTCTGAATCATCTAATTATTTAAACTGTTACCTCTTTATAATGTCAGTGATCCAAACTTTCTTCCAGGAAATACAAAACTGCAAAGGACCTATCGAAGAACTAAATGAATTAAATTATGAAGGGAGGAAAAACATTTCTTTGCTTAGGAATAATGTAGCAGCTTTAAAAGCTTTGGCAGATGAAGAAGAGAAACCTATCATAAGACATCAACTTCAAGAAGAAGTTAAAAATTACGAAGATGAACTAGCGACAACATTAGCAGCATTTAGGAAAGCCAATGTTGACTGTTTAATTGCCTTAGATAAATCAAATCGCAATGAATTATTTGGTACCAATGAAGAAGGAAAGGAAGCGCTTATCAGGAATAGGTAAGATGATTTGATGCACTGATTGATCACACTTTTTTCCTAAAAATCTCTTTATTGTAGGAGAAAAAAAGATAAAGAAAATCTGCTGAAAATGTCATCAGATGTAACAGACCAATTACTATCAATTAGCAGAACATTAGCGGATTCAACAAAACGAAGTGCAGATACTTTAGATACTTTAGGTGTGTAATTGTTATTTTGTAAATATAAGCTTTTAAAAGTATTGGTACATTGTTAATGTTATTTTGCAGTTAATTCATCAGCAGCAGTTGATGGGACCCGAGGGGAATTAGACAATACTGGTAGTGTCATTTCTCAATCAGGAAAACTTCTAGCAAAATATGGAAGGCGAGAAAAGACAGACAAAGTTTTAGTGTTTTTTGCCTTTGCATTCTTTTTAGCTTGTGTTTTTTATATTATACAAAAAAGATTATTTTAACTTACTTGTTAATTGCTTCTCCATTACATCTTCCTTCCCTCAAAATTTTGAATACGTCTTCATTTTTTGGTTAAAATGGGTTCACCAGAAAGTCGAAAAGGAACTAACAAAAAATAATAGACAAATCTTGTTCATAATTCATATGAGGTAACCGCTGGCTGTTAGAAACTTGATCTAGACGAAAAATAAAGTAAGGCTTACATTGTTATCGAAAAAAAGTCAAATGTAAGTAAATTTCGTAAATTTTTCAGTGAACAGTTGGCTGCCTGCATCCAGTCAGTGTTTTGGGTTTTCAATCATAGTGATGCCGCTCGAGTTCACGCTTTTTAATTTGTTCTTTTTCCTGTTAAAAGGTTTATATTGTTTTTACAATAATCAACAGTAACAAATGTCATTCGTGCTTCTAATTTCAATTTAATTACTGTCACATTTTCATTATTAATTGTTTTATTCAGTTGTGAATAGCGGCATGGCTTGGCCATGATGTCGGATGTCGTGGTTTGGTTAGTTTCGTTTGTGGATACTTTATCTAACTATTTTCCGCATTTCAACAATTCAAGTAAGTTTTTTCTGGTACTTCATAAGAAATTTTTGAATAACAGTTAGTAAAACGTTGCATTATAGAAAATTTCATGATTTCTATTTATGTAAAAATTACGGGACATGGTTAAGGTTGGCTGCCTGAATCTAGCAAAGTTGCAGTGCAGTGTCATCATGGCGGGCGGCTTCGCGGTTTTTCTGACAGAAAAAGGTGAAAAAAAAATTTCTATTTAATATATTACAAGGTGTTAATCGGCTTTCGTTCATCACAAATAACAAATACCGTTTTTCTTGTGCGATGACGAGTTGAAACACGTGTTCCCTAAGCGAAAAATGTGTATAACGGTTGTGTATAAAGATCCGGTTCGTAGTTAGGTTAGAATTGCGTAATGCATCCTGATTTTTTTTTTGGATTTTGTGTTTATCCGATCAAGTAAGTGTTTTTTAAATGTTTTTTAGCAATTTTTGGATTATTATCTGTCAGTATTTAGTATTAAATCATAAGGTTTAAATGGTGCACTGAATTTTTTGAATGCAGTCGATTAGGCTTGTCTTTGATTGCTGGGAAAGAGGATTTCTATCGAATGCAAAGAAACATTAAGTTGGTTGCAAATTTATATTGGAAAAAAAATCAATACCTGCATCATATATACAAAATTCCATTTTTAATACATAAATATATTTATTTTTTCACCATAAACATGAGCACCGTCTGCATCTTAAACTTTACTTTTTCTTAATGCTAACATTCAACCAATTTATAGTGTGATGTCGAAACTCCAGCTCCTGCTGTTTTGTAGCTTTTAAGAAAAGTTTGGTAGTAGGTGAATCATTTATATTGGAATTTGATGTGCTTTAGGATGTAACTACCCTTGAGCTTCAGCATTTAGCATTTTGATTCAAGAGTTGAAATACCGAATCCAGAATTATGATCTTGTTTGAAATCAAAAAATTTTCCAGGGGGGGGCCCAAGGTTCAGGCACTGGCTACGAGTCTGCAATCTAAGCCTGATATTTGCACTCAATGCCCAAGTAGAGTTTCAACATCACCAATTTTTCAATTAAATTAACAAAACCGCAAACCAATTTAAATAAACAGTGTCAAGTAATGCTTCCATTTAATAATTAATCTCTTTCAATTGTTCTTACTTATCGGAGGCAAGAAAAAAAAAAGCCAACAAGTTCAAAACGCAGTCTTTTAGTAGTTGAAGCATATTATCTTTTCTTGGCAATGATCAATTAGGCTATTAAAGCTTTATAAGACTAGTAAATTATTTATCAGTACCATGTATTACAAATAGCACAACTCTAATCAATACTGAGTGAATGTGTTAACGAGTCTTGGGGATTTTTTTTTTCATAATAATAAGTTAGAGAAAAAAATAAGTCTTAAGGACTGAAGGGAAATAAGCGTTCAAATATTTGTACTTGTGATTTAAAATAAATAAAAATAAATTAAACATACCTTCAAATATAACAATTTGTACATTTTGAATAAATAATTTTTAATTAACAGAAACACAACCTTGTGATAAAAATAAATTATTTTTTTTATATCTCGCATACTTTGATTAATTAATAATTCAGAAATTAAATTAATAGAGAAAAAAATGCCTAGGGGGAATTATGTAAAAATTAAATAAAAATGAACTTAGTCTGCTAAATTTTTAGCTTAGGCCTAGCCAGTGAAATAATTTAGCCATTCACTTAAAAATGGTTGTCTTCGGTATTTTTCTGAATAGGTCTTTCGTTTTGTCTTTAGAGGTCATTATCATTTCAGAAATACACAAGTAAGAATTCTAAAAAAGATTTTCGTTAAAGATAACCTACTTTAAGATGATTCACAGATAAGCTAATGGCATTTTAGATTTGCATTTATGATGGTATTTAAAGTAATCAATTTAATACGTTTTCAAAATTTTTACGTTATCTCTTCTCTTGTCTCTTTATGAAAAATCATCTAAACTAATGATTGTGCTTTCAGTTGTAACTTTCTAAAAAAAAAGGAAAAAGAGGGTTTTTTTAGTTGGTTAAAAAAAATTACTTGGAAATGGGGATTTTGAAAATTTTGGGCCAGACCCGAAAATGTTTTGTGCGCAGGTGTTTTAAACATTCTTTTAGGCCAATGATCTAAAGAGAGATTCAGCCATTTTAAGTTAACATTTAGTTAGAGTAAGTGAATACTTCCCGGGCTGTCCAAGCTGTTCAACCGCATTCGCATTTGAATTTGGCTTACTTGAAAATGAAAAAATAACAGATTTTTTTCAATGCCAATCAAAACCAGTTCGAATCCTGCTCAGTAAAAACTCAGCCTGCGTCAATGCAATCACGTGGTCCTCTGACACCGCGCATGAACTGCTAAGCAAGTTCTAACTGGTTTTAACTGAGGATTGAAAACGATTTTATATTTTTAGACAAAACTCTCTTTTAGTTCAGTTTTATTTTTTTTAAAAGCGGACGCTGGTATTATTCTATAACTAAAAACTTGATCTACATCATTTATCTGTTTGTTCAGAAACCCCGGAACCTTATCATTCTTTTTATTCGATTTTGAGTATTGTACAGTCATCGAATCGCAGCCATTTTGATTACGATTCACATCCTCGGATATGTTTAATCCTTCCGAATCAGATATGTGCTTCGTTATTATTTTTTTATTTAATGATATGGCATCCTCGCATCTATTAACAAACCTAACGCTACCTTTAACGTTATTGTTATTTATTTTTTGATTCCTGCTTAACCTCGGTACTGTACGGCACTGTTTAGTTTTAAAAATGCTATCTAAACTATGACTGTGATTTATAATGGATACGGAGTCTTCGGCTGATTCGAATAAAAAATCGCTGAAGGATTTCCTTCTCCGAATTTTCTTACGGTTTATTTGAATGAATTTAAAATGGCACTTATCACGATCACTTCCCTTTTGATTAATATCACAATTCCCTTTGGTTAAATAATTTTTTAAACTAGATGTTAAATTATTCGAACTACTATTAAATATTAAAGATTTTGAGCAACTATTGCGTCTGTTTTGTTCTTTTTTCGGGGGACGATTGTTGAGGGATGATTTTTTCCTCTCCGAATCGTTGATGGACGTTCTGTGGATTGAGCTGGTCGTTATTGCTGACGTATGAGTCAGCGATGAGGTGTTGAACGTGCTGTTCCTGAGCAGCGCCCTCGTGTGTTTACGGAAGCAATTTTTCTTGAGCCCGCAGAGTTTGAGGAATCCGTTTCGGAATTTTGAAGACATTAGATTATATAAAATTGGGTTTATTGCCGAATTTAAATAAAACATTATTCGACAGAAGTATAAGAGGTTGTAGTAGCCTTCGTTGCCTAATTCCACTAGGTCTTCGTGGGGTGCTAAGACTATCCAGACGATTAGAGCTCGGAATGGCAAGAGGCAGATGAAGAAGAATATGACGACTGTTCCAAGCATCATGATTACTTGTTTGCGGTATTTATGCGCGGATGAGGAAGAATCCTGAAAAAAATTTAGATTAGCTACTAATAATTTGTATTCAAGTCAGGCCAGCACGAAGAAATTTCTTCAAGCCATTGGGTTAGTTTGATGCTACAAGTTAAGACTTGGGCTTTTTCAGCCGATGGGTTTTATAATTACCTGCCGTGTGACAGGCACAATGCCTGGATGTGTCATTAAGTTGACTGCTATGACTGAATAAAGTATGACTAGTATTGCCAGTGGAATCACGAAAAATGTCACTGTTCCACCAAGGAAGAACGTTTTTGACCAGAATGTGTCTGCTAGTGTTAAGCATACGCTTACATTTGAACCATCAAAGTACTCTTGGTAAGAGTAATCTGTCATACATAAGATCGGACTGAAAAAAATGAAACACGTGAAAATTAGTTGGTAATTTTGAAAAAAATCGGGATAAGAACTAATTTAGTTAGTCTGTCAACACTTGGGGAGTCTTGAGGTCATTAAAGCCGTTGTCATAATGAAATTCGGGTCTTTGTTGTCTGGAAAATTGTCAGTCTGTTGTCGGTGAAGGGGCCTTTGTTTTAGTTTTTAGTTAAACAGTTTCAATAAATTTCTGTTTTCAGTGAAATCGTCGGACTCGGTTGCCAGTAAAATAGTCAGAATGGATTTCTGTTGCCAGTAAAATTGTTGAAATGCGGCTCTGTTGCTCGTAAAAAAATTAGTATGGGTCTTTATTGCCAGTGAATGGGTCTCTATTGCCAGTGAATTAGTTTACATAGGTTTTATTGCCAGTGAATTAGCTGACGTGGGTTTCATTGCCCGGAATGGACCTTTATGGCCAGTGAAGAAGCTGACATGGGTCTTCATTGCCAGTAAATTAGTTTACATGGGTTTTTATTGCTAGTGAATGGGTTTTTATGGCCAGTGAAGAAGCTAACATGGGTTTTTATGGCTAGTGAATGAGTCTTTATTGCCAGTAAATTAGTTTACATGGGTTTTTATTGCCAGTGAATGGGTTTTTATGATCATTAAATGGGTCTTCATTGCCAGTGAATTAGTTGACATGGGTTTCATTGCCAATGACAGTGAATGGGTCTTAATTGCCAGTAAATTATTGTTTTGACTGAGAGCCTGCGACCTTTGTATAGGAAATGAAAGCCAGAAAATTCCAGTAAATGCCAGTAAATTAGTTTACATGGGTTTTATTGCCAGTGAATGGATCTTTATTGCCAGTAAAATAGTTGATATGGCTTTTATTGTCAGTGAATGGGTCTTTAGTGCCGCTGAAATTGTCGAAACCAATCTTAGTTGCCAGTAAATTTGTCGAATAGGGTCTCTGTCGCCAGTGAAATAGTCGACATGAGTCTTTGTTGCCAGTGAAATTCGTCGGAATCGCTTGTTCTGTTAAATCATTAGTCGAGTTCGGCCTGGTCTTAGTTTTGCCAATTAAAGTTTATGGTAGTCTCCCATTCACAAAAAAACCTTTACAAAATCTATTCAAAATGTAACTCGACAAGCTGGACCTTTTGCCCTTTTCAGGCTATGCGCCCTCAATTAGGTAGGAAAATAAAACAATTAAAATTACATAATTTATTCAGTATATCGTATATTTTAAATTCAGTTCATTTAATTCTTGCACACATACTGCATATAATTTTTTCAACATTTAGGCCACAAATATTAAGGCGACATTTTATAATCTCATAACTTCAAAAGCTGCTGTTAAAACACTCAATTGGAATTTCTACATAGAATATAAAGCTATATCACAATTTGGTTTTTATAATAACATCCCTTTACGTGGCAGTTTTAAAGTTTCAATTTTTTTTTTTTTTACATAAAACAATTATCACATCGAATAATGATCTCCAAAAATGACATTTAAATAAGCAGTTTTAAAAATTTTTAATATATTCTCGAAAAAAAAGGCATCTTGAACTCTTGTTAAAGTTAGCCGTTAAATTTTAATTTATTGTTTTAATTGAATTTGAAACTCTACAGCTGAAATGGAATGCTCGACTAAGAGGGTTGATTATAAACTATTCGGAAAACGAAGAGGAGAGGAAACCCTTAAATGATTCAGTAATTAAATAAAATTGGAGTTTAAAAACAAGGTCTTGATATCCTTCTTGCCCTTAAGACTGACTTCATTTTAAAACATCCCTGTTATCCGAAAAGTGAATAATAATTATAATGAGATAAATAAATTTTTGAAATTCTTTGTTGTTTTCAAAATGGGGAGTCCATACATAATTGAAGGGGGATCGTAAAAATTCCCGGTTATTGTGTGCGTTTTGAAATTTCATTTAAAGCCTTTCTCTCTCTTTCTCTTCGTTTTTCACAGGCGATTGGATACAAAATATGAGACGTTTATAGTGCTCTGTGTATTCAATTCCTTTTGTAATAGAGGTATAAGTTAAGTTATTGTGATGGTTTTTAGTGAATTTATTTTTTTTAAAAAAAGTTTTGATTGAGTCACATTTGTTTGAATCAACTAGAGGGTTTGTTTTAGTTATTTAAATGAGGAAATGGAGAAAAAGTAGGTTTTGTTATAATTTTAATTGAGTTTTAGGCACTAAGCACCAGTCTTTTATGTTCTGTAAATATATTTTTAAGTTTTAAGGGAAAATTTATGGGACAAAGGCCTATGTTTGAATTTTAATTAGTTTTGGGTGATGTGAGGTAAAAATAAAACAGCCATTTTCGGGGTTGCTAAGGCGAGAGCTCTTCAACATAAAATTTTTGAGGCAAGAGACATTTTTTTAGTTGATTCAATCAAATGCAGTTTATACTCTGAACATATCATTCGCTGGAAATTAAAGAACGTAAAAAATGAGCAAATAAATAAATTTTACTATAATTTAAGTTAAGTACCCATGAAACGCGTTGTATTTTTTAAAGGCCCAGTATGTCAAAGTACTAGAAACGTCTATAATGAACTTTTTTAATCAGTTCAGTTTTACATTCTGGGCGCTTAAAAAAATGCTAAGCACAATTTAGTCAGTGGTGGAGGACCGGAAGGAAGTCTTCAGTAGGCCTATACTTAGCTCCGTAAGATTCGAACAAAACTCTTGAATCCGTTCTATAGGGCTAATTTAAGTTGAGCCAATCTCATTACAATCGTATCTGAAAACGGCTTGAATAATGATTCCGAGAGCGGCCAATAAATTTCGTTTGGTGCTAGTGTCACTAGAAGATAAGGAACTAGGCGCTAAGTGGTGCTAGAGTTCGTAAAAACGGTGAAAGGGAATTTGCCTTAATTTTCATTGAAGGATCATCCCGGGTCTGCAATTTCTTGCTTGAGGCGGCGTGTCGGCAAATGTGCGTGAAAGCGGTTTCCAAATCTGCTCCCAATGAGCAAAAACTAAAGTCTTCAAGCGACCGGTCCCGAGCACTTCGCTTTTAGTGACGCTACTGTAACAACGTCTATTGTCCGCAGACGGTCACATTCCAAGAAACCGTTGGAAGTGTGACTAGACTATGGTACAAGTTTGGACTTGCCTAAAAAATGATTCAAGTGCAGAGATTTTAAAAGAACCACTTAGGGCCAAGCCTACCAACTAATGTTAATCTGATTTAACTTACGGTTCAGCTTATAAAACCGCCAAATTTAATTTAAGATTAAGAATTATACGAGATCGGTGGCATTGGCCGTGAATTTAAAAAATGTCTTAGTTATTGGCCAATTCGTGTTTCATGGGTAATGCTACATTAATTTACGGTTAAACAGTCTCTATGTAAATTACCGTTAGGTAAACAATTGTTTTCTACCTAAGTGTAAGCAGACATTTTATTTAGTTTAAATCGTAGCCCTCTGTATTCTTAAGCTGTGACAGTTTGTTGGCAATACTGAATCTACTATAATTACTTTGCACTGACAATTTAAGCTCTTGCTCTGAGGCTGTTGAAATGTAGACCTTAGTCGGAGCCTACTAGGAAGAAGACACTGATGGTCTTACTTACTCTTACTCTGATGGCTCTACAGGACTTGGAGTCCTACTGCCGCAGTAGGACTGATGATCTAGCTATTGAAAATGTGCAAGAGTATAACTACTTTGGTGGCACTATCGAGTTGAGCAAAGAAAATCAGACGGCGAAAATTAATAGAAGGGTGCGCCTTGCTTGGGGAGCCCTTGCGAATCTGAAATATGTATTGAGAGAGCCGAGAATCCCCCATGAATCTAAAGAGGAAGGTTTTCGATGCTTGTGTCCTGCCTGTTCCAACCTGTGGCCTGGAGACGGTGACTTTAACTGTTAGAAGTGCCAACCAGCACGCGATGGAGAGGTTTACAATAGGCATAAGCCTACAAGATCGAACCAGAAATGAAACGATCCACGGGCAGACGCAGAGGATGGTCGTAATAGAGCGTGCTGCAGAGCACAAATGGCAGTGGGTAGGACATGTGGCCAGGCAGGACCAGGAGCGGTGGGCAGTAACATAAACCCAATGGAGGCTGCATTTAACGTCGAGAAATAAGAATAGACCTCAAAAGGTGGCTCGACAATATCATTTAAACTGAAGGAAAGGGTTGGTTCCGGAGATCGGAGAACCGTACGACGACATGGAGATCTGGGAGAGGACTATGTCCAATAGAAGACTTTGATGAGTCGTCTGCTACATAAGGGGTTGTCATTTTTAATTCTAGAAGCTGGTATGTTCTCTATTTGTGGGTTCGCCATAATCTATCAATGGGAGTTGCCATGATTGCTTAGTAAGCTAAGTATTAGTCATCATAAGGCGCCCATCTAGTTCGAGAGCCAAAAGTGCATTGCAATTGAAGATCTTGTATGCTAGAGATCCTATCAGAGATATACCATAGCGGTTCCCTCCCTGTTTTAACTGTTTCCGGTTTTCTGCTCATGTTTACCTTACGAGAAAAAGTGGAAGATGAAGTTAAAATCGACAAACTGGATATAGCTCATGGCCAATCGCTGTTAGGATCTCCATTGTATGTTACAGGCGACTCATCGAAGTGTCCACTCCCTATTAGGCTCCCTAGACCTTAGGTCCCTTCGACCATAACTTGTTTTCTTATCACAGTAAATATAGGCTATGTCTTGCTCCTTCCTCCGACTGGATAGGCAATAAACCTACAGAAGCGAATTAAGGCGCAGGTTATGCAATATCAACTTGAGGTCTCGAGCCAAAAACAGGTTTTTGATTCATGACGTCACGAGCACTTTGCCTATTCAAAATCCCAAAGTCGTCATTTAACTGTCATCGCTTCAAAATAAAGAAGGCTACGATTAATTTAATTTCTCATGAGGTACCCTGTATTTTCCAAACCGTCTAAACACGTTTAAACATGACTTTCAGGATGAGATTTTTGCGTGACATTTTGCGTACACTTAATAATTTCCGAATTTTTCAAATTCTCTTTACTTTTATTTAGAGATCCATTCAATACCTGACACGGCTCATCGTCGACATTACAATCGTTCGTTAATCTTTGGTTAATCCTCGATTTTAAAATACTACGCCTGATGGAATTACTCCTCGTTTGCGGAGGTTTACACGAGCTGAAAGACACTTCCCTAAATCCAGGTACTTCATTCTCGTTAATTTTAGTAATAGGAACTAAAGAATCGTATGATCCCTCCGGCGAGCCTTTCCCTCTATCCGGCGGATTTTTTTTCGTTTTAATTTTTAAAATATCATCATCCGAATTACTTTTCGATAACCTAGACGTAATCCTAACCGGGATAAATTCTAAAAAATTAGCGTTAGATTTTTCAACGTTATCGTATTCGCTCAAAGCGACGGAATTTCGAGTTTCTTCCGGATCTCCGTCCTGGGAAACGCTATTATCTGACAAATCGCCATATTGGCTTAATCTTAACGATTCGGAACAACTAGAGGAAATCCGTTTGGGTTGAGGATCCGGCCCTATTAAGGACTCGTAGGATTCTTTTTCGTTTTTATTCTCTTGAGTTGTTTTAGTCGAGGATCCGTCTGACACGTTCGACTTGGTCGTGTTTTTTCGTGATAAATATATTAAAATGGGGGAAATGTCATCCGGGGTTTTTGAATTCCTCGGCGATGTCATGAAATCTCTGCGGCTTAACGTTCGGGATTCTCGAAAGTTTCCTCTGAGATCTGGTGAGCCTCGGTAATGATAATGCGCCGAGCCGAAATGATCACGTTCTCGTCTTGTACTTGAATAGGATAATGAGGTAGTTGTGGTGTTGAGGCTATTGGTAAAGCCCCATCTGAAAAATTTGAATGGAAAAGAGAAATTGTAATTGAGTTTAGTTGAGCAGGGGCGGACTGAGCTTTGCTGAAAATATGGGAATTTTCGTTTAAGACGCACAAAAATTTTTGGCCACTAATTCAGGTTTGACCTGACATTGTTCTGCTCAAAAATTCCCTCGAGCTTCTTAATCCGCCCCCGCTAACATACAAAACTTCTAAATTTTATGAAAACTTCAGGAAATATTAATTCGTTTTTAATTTGAAGTTTGGTTTTCATTAATTACAAGTTTATTTTCAAGATTTTAACAGATTTATTGGGACAGGGGAGATTGTTAAGACTTTCCAAGCTTTTACGGGGGATAATTTATGTTACGAAGAAGTTGTTATATTGATGTAACGTTTAGTTAACCTTACCTTCTGTGCCTGCGAAGGAGCAATCTTCCCGTTCTAATTCCGCAGACTCTCATAAATCCATCTCGAAATTTGGACGACATGAGATTATATAAAATTGGATTAATAGCTGAATGTACATAAGTTATTATTCTGCAGAAGTATAAAATATTGAAATATTTTTCAATCCCAAGACTTTTAATCGTTTCATCCGAAGCTGATAAGTACCACAGGAGAAGTACTCTAAACGGCATTAGGCAAAGGAAAAATGATACGACTACTGCTGCTAACATTAAGACCAATTGACTTCTAGCTCGATGGCTGAAGGTTTCACTTCCCTGAAATTAACAAAACATTTTAGTTATAGTGAAAGTGACCAGCAGTTGGTACCACAAATTCTGGCAGTACAATATGTCTATGAAATTTGTTGGAGTTGTAGGACCTCATTAGCGCTGCCAGGAAAAGTCTCTTTAATTAATGTGAGATTTAAGCAAACTAATTGCTGAGAAAGCTAGCTTAGTTTGGTAAATACCGGATGGCGGCGCTGGTGTCGAAGACTTCGACACCAGCGCCGCCATCCGAGTTTTAAAGTTTAAAACTCTTACCTTTATCCCTGGATCAGCCATCAAATGTACAGCAATGACCGAATATAAAATAAGAAGTACAACAAGAGGAACCCAGAAGAATAAAGAACTGCTCAAATAAAAAAATAATTCCCTCCATAATGTATCAGCTGGCATCAGACAAACAGGCACTCGAGATCCGTCGTAGTACGGTGCCCATCCATATTTCGGGATGAACAGCATTGGACTAAAATACACAAAAGAACATTTTCATACGTAAATAAAACCTTGTCGGCAAAAAATTACAACTATACTACGCCTTTGAATAAAAATAACAAGGTTATCAATTTCCTTCAGATATTTTCATACGTCATTTTGAAAAAAGAAAAAAAAGGGGATGAAAAAAAAAATGTAGGATTAGGCTGGCGTGTTTTCCGATCGTTGTCATTGACCACTTGTATGGGGTGATGACGGTTGTTTTGATTTCCCTCGGGCTCTAGCGTCCTAGATTTAGTATAATAACATGAAATAAACAGGTTCTCAGATTTTTATCCCGCATCAGGCGAGGAAAAGGAACAATATAATATTTTAAAATTTTTTTTATTTACAGGCGAGAGGGAAATCCTTGACGGGACGTCTAGGAAAATGTAAACGTCATCTATGGAGATCGGAACTTATTCCCAAATTGGTAACACAGAAACTGAAACATGAGATGTTTAGCTTATGGTAAGTAAAATGATCTTACCTTTGGTGATTTTTTGTTTTTATTTATTTTTTGATTTTTTTTTTTTTTTTTTTTTGAATGCTCCATCAGGTAAGCCACAAAATTTTTTTGATAACACGAAATCAAATGATATCGATCGATGGAGTAATAACGAACATAGAAAGAAATAGTAACGAGAAGGTGAAAAATTATTTTTTTAATTTTTTTAAGTTAATATTTTATTAATTTATGGGTTTGATTGAAATGAGTGCGTTTTGGAGATGCCATTCAGACCCGAAGAAAATGAAAAGTTGGTGTTTTTTATTTAAAGTTTGTGCTGGGTGCTCTTGGGGAAGGAAAGAACTATGTTTGTTAACCGCTTGGGAGGTAAGAATGAATATTTGGCCGCGAGGATGAAAGAAAATTTAATATATATTGAATAAGGCTTTTGAAATATTTGAAAGTTTTATTGGTACATATTTTTTTCGACTTGAAAAAATTGTGCAGTGTTTTAAACAATCTAAAGAAGTTATATTTGTTAATAATTTGAAAAAGTATGAAAAGTAGAGTTTTACAAAAACCAAAAATTAGAGGTAATTTGGTCCTTAGTTATCTCATTTACCTCTGGTTTTAGTTAGTATCTAGCTCGCCCTGGCTGATTTAAGGACGGCGGTGAAAGTGTGCTCCAGTGGCACAGCAACCGCCACCCTCAACCCCCGCGGTCAAAAGGGCCCCCGGAAAAGTAATTTTGCACTAGATAAAAAGCTGTAAAAAATTGAGGAAGGGGCGAGTTAACTTTCTGTTGGGGACGTCTGCTAACATTGCTGCGCAACTGCGGTATTCGCTTGGGGCCTGGTAGCAGGCGCAGACAGGCACACCAGGCTACCAGAAAAAATCCTAGTTCGCCTGACCCGCATTTTTTTAAAGTAGGACTGAAATATTTAATTCAGAGGATGTAATTTTTTTGTCCAAAATTTTTGTGATTTTTTTTAAAATAGAAAAATGAAATCGAAGCTGTGATTTTTGACAGAAAAATGAGACGCTTTGTTTTTAATTAAAAAAAATTTTAACCCGCATTCTAAGAAGTTAGGGCACTAATGGAGTAGTCTATAGTTCGACCTGTCTTCTTAGAGTGTGGGGCAAATTTTTTTAAAAAATAAAAACAGCTTTGCTGGAATTCTGTAGTCACCTTAGAGCGCCGCTTCTAGTACCCGCGACCTTTGAAATAGCCAGTCCGGGTCTGCCTGGCAAGTCTGGGAATTGAGATAAAAGTAGTAGCAGAAACTAGAGTTAAAATAAATGCAACTTGGTAACAAAATTGTAAATAAATTACCAGGCTCAAGCCTGACTTGGGCCCTACCGTTCATCCTCTAGCCACAAAAAGTAGGGGGAAAAGTAAAAAAACCGAAATAATGCTTTTAATTAGGTGTCTCTGTCTCTTTAAAAAAAATTCCTAAATTCAACAGCGCTATTATTAAAAACTCTCCGGACTCAAGCCGAAAATTTGTATTTTGTGGTTTTGGGCCGGGATAAGTTAGATAGTATCTTCGCCCTTGAGGCTTTCTAAATTTCTTGGGCCATTCAAGCCTTTTCGGGTTTTTTATGTCCCTTAGTCCAATTCTAAAATTTTTTATTTAAAACCTTCAAATTATCAGTAGCAAAAATTTTATTAAAAAATTATAAAATAGTTGGGGTTTAAAAGATTATAAAAACGCTCGCAAGAAAAGAAAAATCTCAATATTTTCAAAGGTCAAATATTCATTCTTTTAGCTACAACTTTTTTATTTTTTAATATTTTTAATAAGCGACCATATCGTACAAAAAACTCAATATTCTTTTTAGCTGATTTAAAAGAAACAAACGATGCCAAAGGATTATTTACGGGAAATTAAAAATCATCCGAGCCGAGAAATTATTTTTGTTCTCTAATAAAGCACAATCTTTCTCTCAATGAGTTATGTTTCAGTTAAGGTGTTACCAATTCTCTCTTTTGAAAAAAAAAATTAGTTTGTCAATATTAACAACATATTTCTATGCCGTTATTGCTCCATAAAAAACGCGTCTCCCGTCAATGAATTAAAACTAAGAAAAACCATGTATCGATTTCACGCGGGTTAAAATTGTTAGGCTTAAATTTTATTATTCAATACCTAGTTAATAAACCGGCCAAAAGCCAAGCGCATAAACAAATGAAGAAAGCACGGGTTTTAGTGCAGATATATCCGGCTTTAAGTGGCTCGCAGATGGCGTAGTATCTTTCGAAGCTGATGGCTAAAATCGTGAGAACCGAAGCGTGGGTAACCATCATTTCTATGAAAGGTACGGCTTTACCTGAAAAGAGAGAGAAAAAAAACGTGAGTTTTATGTAAATATTTTTGGAATATCCCAAGTGAAGGAGAAAAGAAAAATAGAAGACGCGAAGTCTGGAAGGCGACTATAAAACAAGATAAAATGACTCAATTACTGAGTAAATACAAAGAGGAAAGCAGTTCTCTATTTTCAGTTCATTTAATTGGGCTAAAAGTAAATCGATTTGATAGGATACATTTTGCTTGTAAGTACAATGTACAGTGGCGACTTGATATGTGGGATGGGAGAGCTTGTTTGATTTTAAATGGGTTTGAAATCCGGGAATTGGGTTTAGGCGTTTTTTTTTTGGTAATCGTAGATGAATTAGTTCCGCGGTTGGGAAAGCTTTTAAAAATTTTTGAGGAAGGTTAAAAAAAAGGAAAATAAAGAAAATGATTTTTTTTTATTTATTGAAACTCGTATTTGCTGGAAATTTTTTAAGAGACTGACAGTTAAAAAGTTTAGTTATTACTTTTTTGTTTTGTGCCTAATATTTTTTAAGGAGAGTTTTTTAAGCAATCAAGAAGTGTTTTCGTTGAGTTTTGTTGAAAAAGATCCAGAGTTCGAGTTCTTGATTTTTAATGGCGCCAATGCTAAAGAAAAACTTGTGGCTCTAAAAAATTTTTTTTAAAGAAAAAATCTCCGAAAAACAAACACGCATTGCAGTAAATGCATCAAAATATCCTTTCTTTTTTTAAAAATCGAGATGAAGGCAAGCCGATATTCTCAGTATGGAGATCACGTCTGACGTCTTGTCCTGGCTGTATATTCCACTTTCCGGTTGTAAAAATATTATAAAACCAGAAATTGTTATTCATTTAAAAAAGATGTTCTCATAATAAAATTCAATCCATGATTGAAACTTGATTCCGTTTTTTCATATTTTATTAAAAATATATCATCAGAAATCGGCTTCAAATGGAGAGATTTTATGAAAAAAAACCTTTCCCTGCCTACTGCGAACGAAACCTAAAAATTTTCTCACATTTACTCAGAAAAAAAAAATCGGAAACATAAATCCCGGCGAAAAAAACTTTTTTAAATAGATAAATTTTATTTCTTCCAAGTAACCCGAAAGATTTCTCAGAAAAAATAAAATATAAATCAAAAGATTTTTACTTTCTTTATGTTATTGTTTTATAACACCTACGAGCTAAAAATTTACACCCGCCGGTAGATGATTTGCATCCTGCCAAAACAGACATATGCCGAATATCATTTTCAAAAATTGAATGGCGAAAAATTCTTTTTAGCCCCGTCATTCATACGGAAGAGAAAAAAAAATGCAGTTACAATTTATATTAGATTATATACTGAAATTTTAAAAGCGGGAGAGCACATAGTATACTGTATATCCTACGGTAAATGTTTACATAGAAAGTGCGTGATGAGTTTCACGTGGTCTATTTGTTTGAATAGCTCGTCATGTTGGCAGATTTAATGCCAAGGCATCATAACCAAGATAAATTTAAAAATCATAATTTTCATTATGTTCCTTTCTATGTCTCCTGCCAAATGTTATTTCATTCAAAGGATTCTTTTACAACAATGCTGGATTTCATATTTTGATGTTTTCTCGGGTGTGAATTTTTAGAAAACGGGGTTTCTGAAGAATGGGAGAAATAGGAAAGTCGGAGTGAATAAGCGGATACTGAGAAGATACTGTAAAAATTTAATCACGCGTGGCAAAAGAATGGAAATTTTTCGCTAAGAAATTTTTTAAGCAAAAATTTACACAAAGAGTTTATAACTAGAGCATTAGCATCTTTAAAACTTAAATGGTGACTCAGATTTTATTGTAGCAAGCGTTTTTATAGCAAATATCGCCATAGCAACGGTTGCTGTGAACAAATATCACCATAGAAACTGTTATAATGGACAAATATCACCATAGCAACAGTCGTTACAAACTAACATCGCCTTAGAAACGGTTGTCATGAATAAATATCGCCATAACAACGGTTGTCATGGAGAAATATCACCATAGCAACGGTTGTCATGGACAAATATCACCATAACAACGGTTGTCATGGACAAATATCGCCATAACAACGGTTGTCATGGATAAATATCACCATAGCAACGGTTATCATGGATAAATATTACCATAGGAACGGTTGTTATGGAGACATTCACAATAGCAACGGTCGTTACAAACAAACAGCTCCCCAGAAACGGTATAGTTATAAACAAATATCGCTACAGCAACAGTCGTTATCGATTAATGTCACCATAGCAACCGGTGTCATAGACAAATATCACCATAGCAACGGTTGCTAGGTAAACACATTACCATAAAAACCGTTGTTTTCAAAAGTGATTTTGTTTATTTTCATAAGATAACATACTTTCACATTTAATAAAGCTTTTGTTCGCTATTAACAGTTGCACTATTAATATCTTTGGGACTTCCGCACTAACAAATGTGAACTAAAGCCCGAATCGCGATCTAAAATAAAGAATTACACAAACAATACAACAAGTTAACAACATAAAACACTAAAATTACACGCTTCTTGCATTCGATGCATCTAAAAGAAAAGGAAAATTGTAAATATTTAACTATACGTTGTTTGGAGACATTAAAAGTCAAGGAACTCGTAAAGTAAAACATATTAAGTATGGTCAGCGGATGTAATGTACATTAAATGACCTGCTAACTTTAAATATATCATAAATTTCAAAAAAAAAAAATTCTATATACATCTTTTTTATCTACCACGTTTTATTATACAAACAAAAACAACATTTCAATTTTTTTTTAGTTTTCATTCAAAGTTGGCATCCTCACTGTTATTATATTTTTTCATATTGATTACAAAAAAACAAAAATATGGGCTTTTTTATCCTTTTATATAAACTTTCTCCATCCCGCAAAAAATTAAAATTTACGAAAATGGGAACTCGTTAAAATTCTCGATGGAAACGCCGATTCATTCTCATCTTTTCTTTCAAAAGAAACTCCTCGGGGAATCTTTAAAGAATGTTTTGATCACGCGTTCAAAAACAAAGTAAATTAAAATTTTTAAAAAAAATTCTGAGGAAGATGGGTTTTGCGTGATGTGAGGTTGGCGTCGATAGAATTATTGAGAACTTGCACTTGGCTGAAATATTTTAATTGCTATACTTTTCATCTATTCTCTATTTTTTTTTTATCTAAGTATAAAAAAATGAAAGAAAATGAAAGTTTTTAAAAATTGAAAATGTGCAGCACACCGAAAGATAAGAAAGGAAAAGCAAGAGGTAATCCTGGGGAAAAAAAAGTAGCAACGGTCGTAAAGCTCACAAGAGCGGAAAATAAAAAGGGACAAAGTTTTTGTAATTTAATCATGATTCCACACATCAGAGTGATTGTGTGATAAACCGCTTGGGTTTTCTTGTTTCATGATTTTTCTTTTCTCATTCGGGGGTTCGTCCTTATTAATATTTTTTTGAGATAATTTTTTTTAAAAAAAATTATTATTTGATGTTGAGATTTTTTGCCCTTGTCAGTGTCGTTTTTCGGTGTACGAACTTCAAAGTATATGGTCATGCACGATTTGCTAAGTTATTTAACGGGTTGAAAATTTGAACGGGATCCAAGAAAAATTTTCAACAAGCTGGAATGTTTAAATATTTTTTTGGGTGCGCGTTTGATTTAATTCGAAAGTTGTCATTGGTGAAACTGGCATAGGATTAAAAATTAGTTCATCAATTTTTTGTTGTTGCAGATTTCCTATTGAAGACTAGAAAAAATTCACCAGCTATTGGCCTCTTCCTCCATGGGCCCTTGTTCGTGATGAAACTGGCGTTTTCAGGAGCATGCTGTGATGTCATGTAAGTAAAAATTGAAATTGAAACTTTTGAATGTGTTAAGGTAAAACACCCAGTAATTGACCAAGCATTATTAACTGACTGGCCATAGACTGAAAAATTTTCATGAAAGGTAAACATGATTTATGACAACTAAGGCTCTTATTTTATTTTTACTATAAAAAATTCCGATTTAGTTAGTGGAGGCTGTAGAAATTAAAATTGAAATATCTCGGTTATTTCCGGAAAGTTGTTGCATTTATGGTCCGTCCAAAACCTAAAGCAATCTCGAGATAGTTCGTTTTGTCTCATAGCTATCCTTCCGAATCGTTGTTAGCGTTTCCCCAAAATTTCGAAAAAATTTATGGTCACAGGGCATGTTAAAATGTATTTGCTCAATTTTTCCCGACCTCTCAACTGGTGCAGGAAAAAAATGGGAAGCAGTTTTCCACTTATTCCCTTTTAATTCCAGGTTGCTTTAGGTTTTGGACGGACCATAGTGAGGTTAGTTCTTAGGGTGAGTTTTCACTGTGAATTTCTATGCATATATCTACGCATGGAGATTGATAGTGAAAACTAACTTTTGAATAAATTGCATATGAAAACTGTATTTTAAATTCACTGTGAAAATCAAAATTTTGAAGAAGTTCGCATGTTTATTCCGTAGTAAATATTAATCTCCTGTGCATAGATCTATCCAAAGAAATTCGTGGTGAAATTCACCCTTAGCTTATGAGAAAGCAGACGACTGTAACGTCACGATGTCGATTTATGAAAACTGTCTAAGGTAAGTGTAAAACCGAAAGAGTTTTTTAACGTAGGACTATGTAATTTTTTGGCCGTGAAATTGCAGTTCTTTGGTCTTTTATTTTTCGGCGACTTTTTTTTGGGCCGGGTCGAGTTCTGGTGCTCCCCCCCCCCCCCCCCCCCCCTCCCTGCTGCCACAGGGGACAATTGTGCGCCCTTTTTCCTCTAAAAAAATTTTAGACTTCAAGCCAAAAAAAGGTCTTCAGGTACCTTGCAGCGCCTCTTGATGTTGGCGCCCCCTGCGACGCTTACCTCGCTTACCGTGTTTTCCCGGCCCTGGGCTTTTTTGTCATAAAATTGCACGATTTTTTTGACCTTTTCAGGCATTTGGTTTTTGGTTGTTGAACCGACAAATACATGAACAGATGTATGAATGATTTTACATCTCTGCTCTATTCTAGTTCCACATGGAAACCCCTCGTTAAACTGCTGTCAGCGCCTCTGGTATAAAGACCAGACTTTCAATCTCGGCGGTTTTCCTTTTATTCTTTATCGCCAAACTAACTTTATGCGAATTACCTTTCTCAAGGTTAAATCATTCGCAAATGAAGCTATAAAAAAAATCTTATTCCGATGAGAAATTTAAACAACTGAAACGATTTTAATTAATTAAATTAATTGTTTGCTTGAATTATAAAACTCTGATATAATAAAAAAAAATGTATATAAAATCAAAAAATTCCTTTTTAATTACGTTAAAAAAGAGTTAATGACCTCGTTATTGAATTAACTCCGAATATTATTAACGAATTTCTGATCTTTTCTACTCTTAAAATGCCATATGGTTTTAACTGTCGTTTTCTGTTTAAAAATCTTTTTGGACCAACCTCAACACATTTCAACGGCCAAAAAAATATTTCCAATGTAGAATGTTTTTCCCCTGAGATTTCAATACACGGTTAAATAAATCCAGTTCCGAATTAAGTCTGAAAGGATTATACTCGTCATTCACGCGTCAGTAATGTTTGCGTTGGCGCCTATACCCGCAAAAATCAGTAGTATGTTAATGGGATTAACGTAATCGTTTATAAATGTCGATTTTTTGTAATTTTTTTTTAAAATCCAAATCCCCGCGATAAAACCCTTTTAGAGGATATCGCATTTAAAAACGCGAGTTGTATTGAAAATCGATACGAAAATTATTTAAGAGTTACAGTTTCCTCTCGTGGAGGATCGGATCGAAAAATCGATTATGTCAAGTTATGACATGATCCTTCAGTTAGTGTCGGCAAAAGTTTTATTTTTAGGATTGACCTATTGAAAAATGAGGAATTGTATTTTATCGTTGAATATTAAATGTGTTTTTCATTTCGTGGCTCTTGTAAAATTTATTAATGGAATAGTTGTCGTGGTTAAAGGTAGATTAGGGTGGAATGGGATTTGTTGGTTTGGCCCAGGTTTGTCTGAGGATAGTTTGATATATGGATTTTAATTCTCTTATGGCTGGAATTCCGCTGGGATTTTTAGAAAACTCCAGATCTAATTGCTGGTGAGGTACCAAGTTCTGATGGAAATATGGTTGAGTAACTTAGCTGTAGTTATGGATTTTGTGGCTAGAAGAACTTAGGCTAGCTCTGAAAATCTTATTGGGCTTTGAGGAAGAGTTCGGCTGAAACTTCCGATGACCTTGTAGGTGATTATCAGAGTTTAGAGTTAGGAAAGTACCGTCTTCTGCAGCTGGTGATGGAGGGAAAGATTGAGGGCAGGTGCAGACCAGGTCGGAGGAAAAAATCCTGGCTCAAGAATCTAAGAGACTGGTACGACCGGAATTCGGTATCCCTTTTTTGTTCGGCAGCCTCCAAAGTTAGGATCGCCATGATAATCGCCAATCTCAGACTAGGAGCGGGCATTTAAAGAAGAAGAAAAGTTAGGAAAAATTATCAGGCGTGTCTGCATATCAATTTTTTTTGGTGGGGGGGAGGTGAGCTGTTGCTTTTTAACCCTTTTCCTCCCAAGGGTTCGTATACAATACGTTCGCAAAAAATTTAATTCCTCCTTTATTTTTCATCCGATTTCTATGAAATTTACACTACTGAGATATATTTGAGCGGATATTTTGAATATGAAGTCATAATTTCCACAAAATTTAAATCCAAGATGGCGGAAGGCTATTTTCCCAACTTAACTTAATCTTTTGTTTGTACGCTAATTTCTGTGCCTCTTTGCATTCAATATAATTATAAATTAGTGATTATTCACAAAGCACATCACTTTTGCGAAGCTTTTTAAAAACAAGCCCCTCAAAATATGGTTATGACACCAGCAATACATAAGAGTTTACATATTGCATAATTATATGAATTTTTTAGAAGTAGGCCGCCCTATTGGGCCTATTCTTAACTATTCTTATCTCGCTTTCAGACTTCCTTGAGCCACAGGTCCGGCTGCTCCTATGGCCTGTCTGCTTTCCCACGCTTCTTTGAGAAAAGATTCCAGTTCCATCCTCTATATGCCACTTCTCTCTCTCTATAAATTAAAATTGGAATTCCAAAATATTCTTCAAAATTTTGGAATTCCACGCTCATATTTGAAATTAGCGACTCCCGAAACTCCCTTGATCGCAGAAGAATCCAGTTCCAATGATTTGATGTAGTCAGTGGCAATGTATATGCAGTGATGTACGACATGTTGCATACTCCTGATTCAGAAGTCTCAATATTTCTGGCAAACTTGTCAGGCCTAGCACTTCACTGTAAGGATATTTGTACTTTGAAATAAAAATTGAGGAATTTCAGCTACTTAAGAGCGGGAAAAATAGTAGGCAAAGGGCAAAGTTAGTCATCTCTTCTTATTTTAGCTGCGCCACTGAATGGCTATTTTGATAATTGGAAATAATATCGTATACGAATCCGTTCCGTCCATCCGATTTTGACTGATTCCGATCGGTGTTTACGATTTCAATTTAAAATGGAATCAAAAGCGAAAAGGGTGTTTGCCGGTTATGAATCAGACTGTCATTTGCGAACTGTCCCAAGATTTATGTGACGTTTACCAGTTGTAAATCAAAATGTTTCAATTATAATAATTGCGTGGGGAGGGGAAAGTTTCGCGCTGGTGTGGCATACGGGCCAAAATAGTTTAAAGTTTTGTCAGTAAATTTATGCACGTGCTCTTTTAAAAAAAAATTAAGCACGAAAGAATTTTAAAAATTTTCTCAAAGATACACAATTTTGATTTGTGCGATTTGTTCCGAAGAAGCTTTCAAAAATGACATAACAATGAAACAATTTTTTCTCCCCCCTTTTTTTTTCAAACATTTATTTGATTGTTTTTACGATTTCAACAGGATTTTTATAATCCGATGAGAGACGTTTTATTTTATTTTGAAAAACCGCATGCAAAAGCTCGTCCCGACTACTGTGTGAGGTTTTACGATTTTCAAAATATTTTTCGATCCAGCTTTCGTGATTTACGCTCCTTTTCGGATTAGCCGATTTATTTGGGTTCCTTATATATTTTTTTTTGTTGGATGCGTTTGTTTGGTATTTCCGGTATTGAGAGTGCAACGAGCCAAGAATCAAGAAGGATTTATAATCGAATTGAAAAGGAATTTTAGTATCAACAACGATCGTTACTTTATTTTTTTGACGTGTTTGAATATTTGATGTTTTGGATTTCAAAGGGGAAAGTGAGATCTTTACTGCCGGATGCTGCATTGCTCCATTGGTGCGATTTATGGATAAAGTTTTAAATGCTGGATCGTTTGGGAAAAAAGATGGAAGGTGAGCTGTGGAGATTAAAATAGCGGAGCTGTTCCTGGGATATTAATGAAGAGTATATGAAACTATTTGGGTAACCGGTGAGGTATGTTTTGTCTTGCTCAAGGAATGGCGTCCTTGCCCTGTGGTGAGCTCCCTTCTCAGGATTATGAGTTAGTGGAGAGCAGCAGCTAATACTGACCTAGGGCTGAAGATGGTAGTAATCAGCAAGGCCTAGGCTCAGGTACCGGGAGGCAGAGTTGGATCAATGGTATGGCTCCCGTACTGCGATGTGGAAGATTATGGAAAGTCACCACATTATTTGATATTCCTATAGTAAAATCATCAATGGTTGGCCATGATGATAGCCAATCTCCGACGAGGAGCGGGCATTTAAAGAAGAAGAAGAATATGAAACTGTAATCGCAGTAGTGATAAAAGGTACTAAAAGCAATTTTTTTGATACCGTAGAACACTTTAACTTTGACCACCCTAAAAAGACCCTTTCCAGACTCAGAGTTTGGCCAGAGTTGCGGCGGCGATAGCTCTTTAAAACAACCAGCCCCGCGTAGCGGACAATCTTCCTCACACACCTGCAATTCTGTGCAGCTCTCCAATTTTTCCAACACGATGTGCGACAACCCTTCCATTTAATAGGCCGCAAACCTGTGTTTAATGCTCGGTCCTCGCTTCTACTTTCCATCTTCGTTGACAACAAACTCACTCGTAATTATTATCTAAAGTCTTACGGCAAACAATAATAAACGACGGACGCCTTCTCATACCGTAGCAATCATATTAATTATGGCATTTTAAATGTGGGCAAAATAGTAACCGTAAAGAAAACAAGCCGTTCATAAATTATCTAGCCCGTAAAAATGTAACAAATGACTTGGCACAAAATATGTCATAACAGTTTATTGTTTTGTTCTTTTTTTTTTTTTTTTTACCATCATGCGACAGCCAGAAAAAATAAATGTATATCAAACGCAAAATACTTCTGTTTGCAAATTTTCGTTTTTAAGTCCGCAAAAATAAATTGCGACATGAGGTTTACCCGCATGTGTAAACACAAATAATAAATGTTTGGCTTTTTTCTTCTAAATAATTTTTTTTATCAATTAACAAAAAACAAATTTTTTTACAAGATGGCTAATCAACGAAATCTTTATTGAATCTCCTCCCAAAAAAAAAAAATTGCTAAAAGATTAATCACGGCGCCAGTGTAACGTTGTATTTATAATTCCGGGGGTTTTTTTTTATTTAATTTTAGATCAGCGACGAATGGCAGGAGAACTCTTTTCATCTTGTAATAAATCAATTGTTTGTTGTTTTTTTTGTTAATTCTTCTGCCGAAGCGGCATCCGTCGATGATGTCAATTATCATTATTAAACAAGCAACTGTTGTTCGTCGACACGGGTTTTTGTTCTCCTGATAACACGTGTAAAAATCTTAGGCGTATTAATGGACGTAAATACCTGTGGCGCCGGGGAGTTTATATATTTAAAAAAAAAAAAAAAAGACCGGCTAAAAAAAGAAAAATGACAAGCGAAAATACAATCCGATACAATAAATCAATCAACGTGTCAATAGACGTATCACGCAAATCTTGTAATGTTAAAGTCACTGTCACTGAGTGCGAAACACTGATATGTTATATAGAAGCTTTTTGGTAAACAAGTTACGCTTTGACGAGAGAGCAAAAAAAAACAAAAAGTTTAATGATCTCTTTTTATAACGAATGATGATATCAAAAAAATATCAAAGGATAACCATGTTAATTATTGTGTAGTACCTTCCATCTTCTTTTATTTACTCTCTCCTGCAATTGACATTTTCTTTGAGGAGGAAAGATTTAAGTGTCGGCGTTGGGAGTTAAAAAAGCCAGGCTGTGTTTTAATATTTTGGCTGAAGTTTTAGAGAAATTAGATCAAGTGCTTGCTGAGTTGTGTCTTGTTTGCTTAGGCCTTGGGGGCCTAATAGAGGAATGAACATTTCAGAAGTCGTCTGCTACATACGGGATCGCCATTTGCAATTCTGGGAGCTGCCATGTTCTCGGACTGGAAGTTGAACGATCTTGAAATGTCCACTCCCTATAAGGCTCCCTACTTTGGCCCAGAAATTTTTAGGCTCGATTGCAAGTGTAAGTGTCTTAAATTGTTGGCCCTCTCTGTCCTGAGGGTTTTGTTAGCTCCACATTCGTGTCCAAGTATATGTGACTTTTATACCTCTTTCTGATTTGGTAGAACTTGGCCAAGAGAGCGAGACCAAGCGGCTATCCGACTTGACTCGCATTTTTTGGTATCTTTTACATCGTATATTTTTGCTTCTTCTAATCCTCTGACCAATTCTTTCGATTTTAATAGCAAGATAACTTCCATTCATGTGTCCCAGTCGTTTATTCCATCTTGTGATATCTTCTTCCAGTTCTTGGGTTTTAAATGTCTTTTCTTGTTCGTGAGTTCAAATTTGATGCAGGCTACTGGCCCATTACTGATCCTCTGGCCACTGCAGTAAGAAGTCTCAAATTTGCAGGGTTTTGCACACACCTTTAATTCTTTTTCTGAGAAAAATTGCCTAACTGCTTCGATGCCGAAAAAAAACTATTGAAGATTTCCTCAAGATAATCAATCAATATATCCTTTCTCTTGACGTACGACAAAGAGATTATAGTTTAAAAAACGACTTATTATCAAGTGGAACTACGCCCATTTAGATACATGCGTGACATTACTAAAATGTCATATATCCAGCAGCGTTAACAATCCTTAAAAATTCTTCCCCCTCTGGACCCGCGCTTCCTAAATAAGATCATGAATTATTATAAATAGGTTTACTTATTCCGCATAGTTTTGACTTAATGTGTCATAACCCGACTCGTGATCTTTTTTTTTACAGACAGGTTGGGAGATAATAAAAAAAAAACAACAAACCTCGGGTTCTTTTTAACTGGTTTAATGCTTCCGACTTCATATTTTGCTTTAGTTTTACGATAACTACTATGCATAGATTCGTATCTTCCTCTGTGTAATCGAGCAAAAGTCAAATGACACATCTGGCAATGAATCCAGACGTATGGCAAAATCTAACCCACGGCTGGTTGCCAGAACGATTCTTAAAAGAGCCTAACACCGTAATATGTCTTGTTACGGAAGATTTAATCCGACGTTATTTGCGTGAATGCCTGCCCCGACCATTTTCCCCTTTTATGTTATTACGTATTTTTTTTTCTTCCTTTAGTTTTCTTTTTCTTACTGGAATTTAAAATTTTATTAACAAAGAATCAGGAAATATTTAAATAATTGATAGGAGGGTTTTGAATTAGTTCCAAATTTTTGTCGGATGGCCAGAGAAAGTCTTTTATTTAGACTTTGCTGAGCTGGGCTGGGTTGAGAGCAAAGGAGATTAAAAGCCAAGCAGAGGACTAATGATTGGATCGCCAACCTCCGACGAAGAGGTTGCATTTGAACAAGAAGAAGAACCCGGAGGAAAGGAAAGATGTTACATTGTGATGTAGTTTATTTTTGGATCGGCACATAGGGTAAGATTGACCTCGAGGAAATTTCGGTAACAGGGTTGGAGTATTCGCCAGGAACTCCGAACAGCTCGTATAAGAATTGAGGCCGGAGTTAAGAGCTAAGATGAAAGTTAAAGTCCAGTTCTGGGACTCAGGTAAAAGTAGAAGCCCGCATCAAGGACTCAAATGCATGCAGAAGACCTGGTTTTAGGTTTAAGTGAAAAAGAAACTTACTTCAGAGACTCGTATAAAAGGAAAAGCCTGCACCGGAAAGTCGAGTGAAGTAGTAACTTTTATAGGGACTTCAGTATAGATAAAAGCCCACAACAGTGACCATTGGACAATATCCTCTTTTAACACATTTCGTTGAACCGATTCTGGAACGTCCCGGTTTCAAAACGTTGCTAAAGCGGAGTGTATTATAAGAGGAGCTCAACTGACAGAGGAGACCCGAATCAAGGGCAAGTGAAAGCAAGCTGTCCATTCGACAAAATGACCATTCTCCAAAATTTACTCATTCGGTTTTCGGTTCCCACCAGTATGGTTACCTATTGAAGGAGGGCAAGATGAAGTTGCATTGTTTCAGCTGCGTCTATGAAACTGAGGATATCGTAAAGAACTGCCGATACGTTTTCGTCGACAACCGTGACAACGCCGGTCCTCAAATCCCGGCATTCCATCGCAACGTCAGGATACTGATACTCCACAACCTTCGCGAACGTTGGGAGTTAGTCGTTGTTAGTGGATACTACTCTACTTTTCCATCAAGAACTGGCTCCACCATCTGCTGACATTCAGTGCCAAGGTCACTAAGCAACCTACCAGTAAAGACCTGCACGGGCCGAAAAATAACGGCCCGAACCCGACCCAAATTAAAATTTCAAAACTCGAACCCGACTCCAAATTTTTTCCTCAACCCGAATTGAAACCCGAAACTTTCTCTAGTTTAAAAAGTTGAAACTTACTGAATGATTAGTTATTAGAATGATTACATGACGTTCCCTATCTTCCGCTCAAAACTCTGGTACAGCAAAGACGAGTGCGGAGGCCCTTGAGTTTGGAGGCCCGGAGGACTTTTTTTTAAAATTGCGGTAGAAATTGAGTAGAAGAATCTAAAATAAGAAATTGAGAGAAAAATCTCCAACCCGAACCCGACTCCAAATTTTTTCCTCAACCCGAACCCGACCAAACCGAACCAGAACCCGACTTCAAATTTTTTCCTCAACCCGAGCCCGAAACCCGAGCCCGGCCCGTGCAGACTTTTACCTACCAGTTGTAACAAGGGCTCGACTCAAAACTCGGAAAAATTCACAATTGACTTCTTAGAAGAGCTTATCATTACGGGAGTGGAAGCTTCAGTCACTTGTTTTCAGACACTTCAGTGAGTCGTCTATTACATATGGGATCGCCATTCGCAGTTCTGGAAGCTGCCATGTTCTCGAGCTAAACGGCCGCCACGCAGCGATTCCTAGCCAGAACTTTTGGGAACTATATTAGCTCTATGGGTGCAAACTGAGATCGATGATGCCGTACCATACTTGCCGTACCAAACGGCTCGAGTTTTTCCATTTTTGACCAAGCTCCGATTTAAAACGAACTGCAGCTCTGGCTGCCTCCGGCCAAAACTTATCAGGCACTTTTTCATCATCTAACATTACTCTTGTCTTTTCTGTCATTGTTCTATTTCTCGTTCACTTTTTCCATCCTGTGGAGGGCAAAACAGTCGAGGAAGCCCGCTTACAGGCTGAAAGAGGACTATTAGTCCTAAAAATATTAACTCAAAGCTCATAAATCCTAACGAATTTAAATTTGACTGTGAACCAAAAATTTTTAAATAGATTTCTTAGACCACCCCAGCGAAAGGCTTTTTAGAAAAAAATCGAGTAAAAAATAAAAACAAGTTCATTGATTCGGAATCGAAAAAAGCGTACGATTGGCATGAAATAAAATTGAAGTTGATATATTATATTGGAACAAACGTACAGGACTGATACCATGCATAACGTATTGCGGAAGGTAATATGAAAGATTTTTTTATATATTTATTTTTAGATTTTTCGGGTTTTATTTAAATCCCGAGAGGAAATGTATTCTTGCGTCATTCCGAATGGACGGTTTGTTTTTTAATATTTTCTGTTAATGTTAATTTCCATAAGAAAAGACGATGAGCGTCCATTAATCATGGACGTCTGTCTAATTATTGTCTTATGTCCTCGTGCAATATTGCGCAGCGAGTGCCACACCAAAGTGACTCATATAATATACAGCCAACGTCCTTTGTTCTATATAAGGTTTAAATGTACATTTAAAATTCTTCCTGCGAACATATGGTTGAAATTTATGCGATTTTAAAAAATTTTTATATATGCGATTATACATTTCCCATGTGAGGTTATAGGGGTGAAAGAACCCACTTTGCCCCCTGTAAATGAACTTTTGCATTTTCGAAAATAGTTTTCAACAAGAAGGAATCGAAATTGGGTAAAGTTTTGAGAGTAAAAGCGTTCTCTTAAAAACACCTGATGGTCGTGTTCTTCTTTGCTTTGGCACCGTTCATTGATGTTTTAGGAGATGAGAAAGAAAATGTTTTTGTTTTCAATATGAGTTCGGCCAATTCAATTAAAATAATTGGGCTAATTCAGTTATTTATTTAAAAGTTTTTAATCTGGTAAATTAACGAATTTATCGAAATTTGTTTCGAATTCCCGAATGGTTCTTTAATAGATTTTAAAGATGTGTGTTTTGTTGAGAAGTAGTGGATTTATTTATCGTAAATTGAATGGCGCCATTTTCTCAGTAGTTAGTTACTACAGTCGAAGAAAAATGAAAAGACCGCATCTTTTTTTCAAAATTGTTTTGGAGGAAATTGTAAGGGCGCTAAAAAAAAAGCAATTTTGACGATAGTGCACTGTCGGAGGAATTCAGGGAGGAAACAGCGGATGGTGCACAGCCATTTGAATTTTGACGAACATTGTAAGGTTGCAGACGAACGTTGGGCAAACGCAGCACCTCAAGATGTTCTGGAATAAAAGGAGCGGCAACACTCGCCGGAACGCTGAGGGTCATGGGATGTTGTGACCAACTTCAGATATCTAGAGTGTAATTTATGGATAATCACTATAAGTCGGTCGCAGTCACAGCCAAACCTGAGTGCGGTAATATCGTTTTTCCAGTTTTACGTCTTCTTCTGACTAGCAGGCTGGTGTCCCTGAAGACAAGGAATCTGCAACATTATGATTTGCCTTATGGTCATGTAAGATGAATGAAAATTGTGAATTACTGTGGTGCTTTCTCTTGTTCTTAATAACGCATCTTGTTTGGGATTTTGTACATCGCAACCTAGCAGCTGAGATGTCCGAAATCTCACTGAGCAAAAGTTGCAGATTACAAGTGTCATTGCCCGGAGGTTGAAGGGGGCGAACTAGGTGGTGCAGGTACAGGCAGAGCTGGTCATCTACATGGCAGGGCTAACGCTGTGAGACCGGTTGAGAGGCCTAGTACACCGTGGCAGACGACATGAGGGAGGTTGCCCAAAGCTTAGGAGTACAAGACCAGTTGATGATGAACCTCAGATGTGAAGAGTAAAAGATTGCAGTAAGTGCGTCAATAGAACTTTGGGCCTTATAGAGCCATAAGCCTTATAAGCCTTAAAGAGGCCTGAAGAATTCCTGGGCTACTGACATAAGAGTTTTTACTCAGCTTAAGATTCCATCATTTTCTTAACTTGGCTTCTTCCTCAAATAACTTCTTGTCTCTGAGCGCATTTTTCAGAAAAAATTGCTCTGATTCATCTTTTTTTGACCATTCCTCCTTACGCATGTTAAATTAAAATAAAGAAGATAAAAAGATGAGAATATGAGAAAATTTAACCCCTAGCGGAAAACGTTATAAATTTTAAAGATTTTCCGAGATGATTCTTTTTTTTACTTTTTCTGGTGTTGTTTTCGATTTTTTGTTCTGCTCAAATTAAACATGAAGGTTTTTTTTTTGTTTCTGATATGGGAATGAAATCACGGAGGAAAAACAGGCTTCAGTTATAAAAGATGAGATCTTCGAATAAGGTAAACACTAGTTTTCTTTTTTCCGTTACGATTCCTCGGGAAATCGTAGGCGGTTGTTTTTTATGATCCTGATTTATTTGCTTGTATCGTTTTCACATGCAAAAAAAATCTTAAAAAATTCTTCCTCGTTTCCCCTTTTGATATACGGGATGTTCTATCTCGGAACAAACACACAAAAACGAGGATTTTTCGATAAATCAAACGATAGAGAATATTTTTTTTTTACAAAAAAAAAAAGAGATAGCGAAAGGAAATTATTAGTATACGGACATATAAAGTTTTTCCGGGAAGTTTTTTTTTAGTCACAGTGAAAATTCAAGTGGGAGGAAAAATCGCTGACAATACCCATTACGAAAGTTAATAACCCAAGAAGAAAAGTTTTTGAAATGTTATTTTACAGCATTTGGGAGAAATCGCCGTGACTAATCGAAGGTCAACAGTCGCGGTGTTTTGAAATTTTTTTTCTAATCTGCTGATGAGATGGTTTTTTTGAAAGAATTCATTTCGTTTTATTAAAGTTTTCGTGGTTAAAATATGGGGAAAGGTATTGCGAACGTGATAAAAATTTTAGTAGAATTATTTGGGATTTTTAATTTGGTTCTTTTTGTTGTTTATGATTTTTAATATTAGAGGCATTGGGAAATGCGTTCATGAACTCTGTGTATGATGATGGTTTTGTAGCATGGTCGTAAAGGTCGCGAAACTCGGGTCGAAGAGGGAAACACGATTTTGAAGCAGATTGTTTAGTGTATGGACTCACCGCTAGGAGCGTAAGTGCATGACGACCCACCAATGAGAGTTTGGAGATTGAACGGCCATATTAATGGCTCTTCATAATAAACAAAGGTGAAAACACGAGGATGGTTTGCATATTATTTATTTATTGACTGACTTTCGAATTTTGATTTTTTTTTAACTGTACTAAATTTCTTTTTTTGCATTCCTCTTAATAAGGTCTTTTTTAAAATGTCGCTCACAAACCTTGGGCTCTTTATGTCGATTTAATTCCAGTTCTGTTAGGACTAAAGATTCGAGCCATTTTTTCCTCAAACTGGGATCTTCCGGGAATTTAAAAAAAGACCATTTTCTTTTGCACTTTTTCTTTCCCGAATCACAATTTTTTACAACACAAGTAACCCCCATAATTAATTATTTTAAAGAAAATGATAAAACGTAATTATCCAAAATATTGTTACCAATTGTTACTTCTACTTTGGCGTTTTTCTTTTGAAAAATTTGAAATTATCGAACGTCTCTCATTGGCTGGTCATCATGCGATTACGCTTTAGCGGTAGGAATTGGAACTAAAGTTTATGCTTCAAAATGAGATCGCCATTTTACCGCGATATAGAATCAAGTTTCGCGACCTTTACGACCATGTTTTGTAGAGAGCCAAGGAATTAGTGAGTGGCCCGGCGCCTTATTGGACGCCATTTATTTCTTTGGGCAATACAATAACCTCATCTGTTTAGTTTCTAAAGCCATATTTTTTTTGTTAAGAAATATTTTTCAATGCCTAAAATCTCCATAACAAAGCTTCTCCATTTTATCCCAATCCCCACTCAAAACACATTCCCCTCCACGCACAATAAAAAAAGACGTATAGTTCCCACAGCGGTTTTCCCCGGTAGCTAAAATAATAGCGGTTAATTGAGATCGCACATCCAGGACTGCGACGTCTTTCCTATTGTAACCATAGAATGGTCATTTAATTTAGCCCCTTATTCATACCCTCGAGGGTATTATACTCAATAGTAATTTAAAATGAAATTTCGATAGTCACCCAGCGGTCGGTTTATGAGATATGATTTTCGGGTTTTGTTCTCCCGAACTCTCAATTAAAACTTATTCGAAAGGATATAAATAATCGCTGCAAAATGGAAACGCATACATACCGCAGGACAAATAATAAAAAAAAAAGTATAGCTGAATAAATAATTTAAGCGGTTTGCCTTTTACGGGTCTATTGTTTATTTTATTGCTTTATTGAATTTATTTTTTTATACCTTTCAGCAAAGTTTAGTAAAAAAAAAAAAAAATCGTTTAAAAAATATAACTTCATTTCTCTAATAAATATATGAAGGAAATGAAAAATAGTTATTAATGAAACAGATGTATATAGATTGTTGGTTTAGATTCGTATTTGACTGGTTCTTTTATCTTAGATGTTATCAATTTTAGTATATATTGCACTATAAAATGAATGAAATTTGTATAATAGATTGAAGAGGTGGATTTTAAACTACGTGAAGTTTTTTTCGATTAAGATAAAAATGATGAAAATGATTAAGGAAATAGGCGGGAAAGGAAAAGAATGAGGCAGGGGGTGTCACTTTGTTAAGCAATTCCTACCTCGTCTTCCCTAACTAATAAGTAGTCTTATTGGCAATCATAATATCGATAAACTCTTTCGAGGATCAGATCATCATAGATAAATAATCACATAAATATACTAAGCAGAAATCGGAGATGGACGTTAGTTAATTTTCGAATGGAGCTCTTTCTTGAAGATTCTCAAAAGTTAAAAAGAGTAGAAAAGGAATAAAGAGCCCACTGGTAGAACCGACAGATGGTTGACATTGTTTACACAAAAGGTAAACAGAAGAGGCAGTTAATAATTTTCACTATCAAATTCTTCTCATTCAGCGCTTGAGCAGCAAGCATTTCAATCCTCATAACCCTGACTTCTTTAATCTGCTGAAACCAGGAGCAGAGAAAGCCACGGAAGAGCGTTAACCTGTACAGTAAAAATAGAGAACAAGATAATAGATCTATCAAGCTACATGATTTGTTAAGCTTATTAAATATAGGTATTTCTTAGTGGACCAGGAATACCATGACGTAAGAAAAAAATAAAAAATAAAAAGTCAGACATAAAAAAAAAGAAAATTTTTTTTTTTGCTAATAATAGCCATGTTATTATCTGATTTCCCACTGGACTTTTGACATGTTAATGGGTCATTCATCCGATTAATAGGTATCGTGTTTAACAAGGTGTTAAGTTAAAAACATTACTTTTTTACTCTTTTTCAACAAGCTGTCCTACTTTATGTGCACGGGCTTTTCTCATCTCTATTGACGTTAATTTCCTTCAGAAATATTTTAAAATTGTCTAAAAAGGATCTATCAAGTCTTGACAGATTGATTTGATGGCATTTAAATTTTTTGCCCTTTTAGCCAACAATACGTTTTTTTGCCACTTGAAATTGGAAAATGCTTGCACAGTTCAAAAGCGGAGAGCATTCTTTTCAGCTTGTGGGAGACCTGCCCTTCTGTTTTGAGGGGCCAAGAGACTCATAGCTACTCCTGCTGCTTGACCTTCATTCGAGGAAGTCTTTGAAAAGATTTCCTCATGAAATCGTCTTAAAATTATACTCTCTTGCAGCCTATTTACAAATCATGATCACACAGAAAACCTCACTCTTTATTAACAATCCAACTTAAAAATCCCAAAACTTCCCAAGTCATTCCCCATTAAATAAACTTATCACGCTTCGAAACGAAGCCCTTCAACTTATGATTAGAATTAATGATTTAGTTTGATAAGTAATAATTACTCCGTATTTAAAAACGATTGGTTTAACATCCAATATTATTAAAGAAGTGTCATATACGCGTTGATGAAGAAATTTTAAAAAAAAATTAGTTTTGGCAAGTACACGATTTAACTTATTAAATTCATGTTTTATTGAAAAATCTTTATTAATTGGGAAATGTTCTTGTCAAAAAAAACCGACTCGGAGATGTATAACACTTTTTTAAAATAAAATATTCAAAATCAGGAAGCCCACCCGGGGATTAGTTTTTTAAAACCCATAAAATGACCGCCATGTTTATGTACACGAACAAGAAACAAATTATTGTTTACAAAAAAGTTATGCACTCCCTCTCCTTCAGGCCGACGTCTGATATGCCGACTGTAATAACTCTTTTCCTTTTTTTTTATGATTATTTTTCATCGGAAGAAAAATTGTTTATCAAAGTGAAAACGGGAGGCGAAATTTTCATCCTTGGAAATCGCGAAAATTAAATTTATAACCTTTACCGGGGGAAGGAGTCGGAAATTAAAATCTCCTCCCCTGTTTGTGAATTGTTTCCATGAGAAGAAATTTTGTCAGTAAGGATCTAAAGTGTAATGTGTTATAGTAGTTTTGAAAGGAGAAAGTGGCATAAGCTGGCTCAGCTTACAAGAAAGAGAATATTTGCAACAAGTTTGAACTTGGCTAGGACAGTAAAAAAAATCTCGAAACCAGGCCCAGCGCTTATCCGAGTGACTGAGTCCCAGGCTTGAATTCGATAGTCAAAGACCAAAACTTTTCGGAATAGGTCTCTAGACACACGGATTTCCTGGCAAAAAATGTGAGCTGCGACTGAATATGAAGTTCATCCAGAGCCTGAGCCTGATGGAAACCTGAAAATAAGCTTTCATTCGCTTATTTGTAACCGTTAAATGAAAGAAAAAAACTTTTTCTTCTCCTGTTTCTTATAACCACATTTTATTATGCTCATTACTGTTGAAAAAAGAGGTCGTTGATTCATTCCTTCGATCGTCTTCTATTTCTTTTTACTGTATATTTCTCTTTTATTTCATTGTGTACGGTTGTTTTCTTGGGAAAGATGCGAATTTTACGTCTTCCGTATGTCGCAATTATGGGGATTAGGACAAAGAAAAAAATACAGGAAGGGCAAAAATGAAATTCGTGCTTGGCAAAGAATTTTTTTCTCGGGCAATAACAGTGTATGTCTTTGAAAAAATGTTCTAGTTATGGAAATTCGGATCCATTTTGTAAAAGCGCCTGCTTGTGAAAACTGTATTGAGAAAATTTAGCGACAAAGACAACCTCATGACCCTAGGAAAATTGTACAAGAAGATTTGCCGAGGCGCGCTTGAGCCTTTGAAGTTATCAAAAACGACCTTGCACCAATCCTAACAGTTCCTAGCTCCTCGGATTCTGGACTAAACAATATTTTGCTTCCGCTGCCACCAAATAAAATTTAAACCGAAATATTTGCTAAAAAATATTTTTTTGAGTTTGAAAACTTGACAAGAATGTATCTTGGCAATTATATATTTTTTGAATTGTACGTAGAAAACCTTGAGAAGGACATGCGACGTATAAAGTCTCTGCGTCATTTGATCGTAAAAATGATCAGTTTTTTTTTTTTTCAGAAAAAGATCGGTAGGGCGATGTGTTTTCTAAAGGAAAACAATCGTTTCCTGTTTCCGGTCCTGGGATTTCAATTTTTTTTAAACATAATACGTTAGATTTAACGCGAATGTTTGTGAAAGGCATCAGCAGAAAAAAAAGTCTTTCCGGTTCCGGTTTTTCTTTTATCCTTTATTAACTTGGGACTTTCTCCGATCGTGATTTAATTTCCATTTCGAGAAAAATCTAAAGTTAATCTCGTTTTTTTGTCAGCGCGATGTTTTGTTAAGCGGGAAATAGTTTGTATGAAACTGAGTGGAAATATGATGAGATTTGATTTTTTTTGTTAGGAAGCTGAATGATTTGGAAATGACGATTTTTGTAAAAGGAAAAAAGGATTAAAACAGGAGGACATAGGTTTTGAAATTCACGTTAACCAAATTTTTCGAAATAGCTCTGGCACCGTCTCTGAACTTCATTCCATTTTTCAAAAATGATCCAACGAAACCCATTGTTCTTCCCCTTTATTTTTTGTTTCCAACTACTTTTCGGGACAAGTTTCGAGATCCGCGGTTCTTACAATAAACCTTTCCCCGTCATCTTATAACTCAATCTGTTACACATCCATTTGTAACTGTAAAAGGGATTCGATTTCGTCTCAATTTGACAAACATGTATTGTCTTCGGGAAAAAAAAACATATTGTTTTGTTTTGTTACCTCCCTCCCTCTTCTTTACTTCCCCATTTATCCTCCATGGAAAAGTTTGCCAGAGTTAACTTTAAACCTCGTTTCTTTTTTCTCTCTCGAGAACCCGACAAGAAAAAATATACGGGGTGTTGCGGATCCCGTTTGCGAAAACCCGCCCGCCTTCCAGAGGTTTTTTTTTCCTCTCTTCTTTTTAATTTTATTAGCGAAAATGATGTAAGTCATCGGGGGAATTTGGCACAAAGCCACTTATAAACGCTGACAGTGTATTATTGTAGCAGGGTAATTTTTCAAATAAAAAAGACATCTCGTTACGCATTAAGTACACTAGATTGTATGTTTTGAAAATTTACGACCTTGAAAACGGAAAGATTTTTTTTTTTTTGTAACTCCCCGAAAAATTACGATGTAGCCTCCCATAATTTATCTCCGTAATCTAAACGCAGAAGCCAAAAAATCACTTTTTTTTCTTAATGATAGTTCGTTAATTTTAACGGCGTCAAGAAATGCATCCATTTGGGAAATGGCGAGACGTTGAAAAGTGATTAACATTTTTTCCTCAATTTATTTAAACATCCTGTATATAACGTAAATCATTTGAAAAATTTTTCGAACAAAAAAAAACTGATATATTTTTGGATATCGTAATTTATAGGCTTCTTTTTATAAATAAGAGATTTTTCGTTGTGGACTTAGTAGTTTTTTTAACTGGACCAAACCAAGCACGATTTACAGTACTTTGAAGACACCATAGGTGAATCAAAAAACTACTTCCAACTAAGGGAATGAATTTATTATCATCACACGATGGTGTTTGTGTGTATATCTTACGAGGCCGTGAAATTTTATAATTGCTGTTTCTCATTAGTGATCATCCTTTTATCAAGGCTTAATTACTCCAGATTTATATGTTTCATTCATTTGTTTATTTATACCATTCATTCGCTTCTGGATTTAGATTCAGAGGAAATACGAGGGTGGTTGGGATATTTCCTTGGAGAAAATGTAATCAGATCAAGGAATGAATGGTGATGAGTGAAGTTCGTAGGCGGTGCTGAAGGGTGAAGCTGAGGAGGAGGAAGAGGAAGAATTGGAAGATGGCGAAGATGTGAAAGGAATGTTTAAATGAATAAGATGCACAAGGAATGTACAGATGACGAAGAAAATGCACAAAGATGATGAAGGAGATGCACAAGGAATGTGGAATGTACAGATGATGAAGATGCACAAGGAATGTACGGTTGATGAAGAAGATTCACAAAGAATGTACAGATGATGAAGGATATGCACAAGGAATGTGGAATGTACAGATGATGAAGGAGATGCACAAGGAATGTGGAATGTACAGATGAAGAAGATGCAGAAGGAATGTACAGATGATGAAGGAGATGCACAAGGAATGTGGAATGTACAGATGATGAAGATGCACAAGGAATGTACGGTTGATGAAGAAGATGCACAAGGAATGTGTACAGATGATGAAGAAGATGCACAAGGAATGTGGAATGTACAGATGAATAAGATGCACAAGGAATGTACAGATAAAGGAACGTTCAGATGATGAAGAAGATGCAGAAGGAATGTGGAATGTACAGATGATGATGAAGATGCACAAGGAATGTGGAATGTACGGATGAAGGAACGTACAGATGATGAAAAAGATGCACGAGGAGTGTGGAACGTACACATGGTGAAGTTGTACAAGTTGCCAGAAAATGAAACAGGAGACCTATTTGAAACAGGCAAGAGGGATCTCAGATTAGTTAGCAAAGTTGGTAAAGCTGCAGGAATACAAAATGAGTTTGAGATGACTGTAATAGATCTGTATTTAGATCTTCCTAGGGGGTTGTAAGCATTGTCTGCAATGGGGAAGTGGAGTTATGAGACTAGCAAGTTAAAAGCATGAACCAGTTCAAAAAATCACATTACAAATGTTAGTGTGTTTGAATTTCTTCAAGAAGGCAGAGAACTTTTGACACAAGAATTCTAATTGCGGGACATACGGGCATGAATAAAGGTGTCAGCGGGAGAGTTGTCTTAGTCCAGCTTGACCTCTGATCGTCAGTGCTCCGTTTGGATCACTGGACGTAAAAGGTCGGAAGGGTAGCTAGTTTAAGTTCGACCACACTAACCGCCTTTCCATTAATCGCGCCTCGGGGAAGCTTAGATAGAAGTGGTTCCAAACCAAATACAAAACTGCTGCTGCTGCCGCCCTATGTCTCTCTTTTTCCCACATCTAAAGTGGACTTCGTCGTTTTCCCGCTTTTGTTTCTGCTTCGAATCTCCTAAAAAAGATTAGATCTTATGGTCTGGCGGGCAGTCTGCCCACCACGCCGATGGCAACTTATGATAAATACGTTAACATTAACATTAAATTAAAATTTATGTATTTGAATCTTCCTGTATTGAAGAAAAATAACCATCTTGATGGTTTAAAATACATAAAAAAAAATCGGGGCTCTGATGGTTTTATTTATAGACCAGTTCTACGACTTTTACCAATTATTGACTGATGGGTGTTTAAGATCACTACATCAATCAACATCTGCCATTTCGCGTTTAAAAAATTTTACAACTTTTTTTTCCAGCGGAAAATTCTTACCCGGCTTTTCATCAACCCGGAACACCGAGGGCGTGTACACGATGTTTAAAAGGGTGATGATCTTTATTTAAAAAGAAAGCCGATTTCCGTTAATGGAATTTTATAAGTTTATATTATATTGTTTTGGTAATGAAGAAAGAGAGCCTCCTACACGATAATATGCCACTCGTCAATTTGACGGGTTTGTAAACTTAATTCAATCTGTAATTTGCATGCCAGGGAGTTGCCCTTACATTGATGGGATAACAAAGGAAAACTGATATATCTTGCGTTCCTGAAAGTAATCCTAAAATGATTAAGGAAGAATACAAAAAAGATGATTTACAAATTAACAAAACGTGATTGGCGTTTTATATTCCCTACGGAGACCCCCTATTTTTTGAACTTGGGAGAAGGAGAAGGAGGAGGAGAGGGAGTGTTCTTGGTAATAAGTGACATGTTGAGGCACGATTTTTCTTAGGAATCAAGCGCAGTGCGTGATGTGAAAATCTGGGTCCGAAGAGGCAAGCTGGGATTCTGCAGAAGCAAAAGTGAGACTCTGAAAGGGAGACCTGGAGCTCTGAAGAAGCAATCTGGGACGTTGAAATGGGACTCAAGTCTAAAAGATTTTAAGAAAATTTCGGTTAAAAGAAAGTCGACGATCTTTTCACTCCATCCCTATGTTTTAGTTTTTGCAGATGCAGAAGGGTGCAAATACCCAGCGAGACATGTTAGCTAAAGTGTTTAGCTATGGCTAGAAATTGCACAGGAGGAATTACTAACATGTTAGCATGCATGTCGACTATTTGCACTCGGAGTTGGGATAGAAGGCCTAAGTTCATCGCCATTGTTTCATTCATTCACTCATTCGGAATATAGGAACATGTTTTTAAAAATATTTAATTATTTGATATTTTTTAAATATTTAAAAAAAATTTTGTAGCCTATTCGTTTCGGATTTTATTCTAAATCATCGGGACCTTTAATTTTAGTAATCTATCAGACAATAATCAATTTCAAGTTTTATTGCACGCGCCTTAGACTTAATTCCAGCCTACAACAAAGCTTTTGGGCTGATTCATAGAACTAATAATTTATTAGCCTCAGCTAATTCAAGTAGCCAAAATTTTTTCCATTTACACTAGAGTTGTTCGTTGTATTGTATTCGCCTAAAATTTAGATCAAGTTGCTTAAATTCATCAGCGAAAATAAATGGCACCTAAAGAAAAAACTCAGAAAAATTTTTAAAAAAATTCTCTCACTTTTTGAAAACTAAAAAAAATTAAAACAACTTTCCGTAACCTAGGCGACTTGAAACTTTGTAATTCTTCAAACTTACGTTCTTCTGGTAATTTACGATTCAAACTTTTTTTTACCTTATTTTTCCATTTCATGCTCCTGAGCTCGATTAAAGGCGCGATAAAGACAAATCGGAGATGATAAATCCCAATTACAGGATGTTCCAAAAGCACCGACGTTAAACGATCAATCACAAACGGCTTTCCTCGGATCATCCCATTTAAAACGGGAAAAAGACACTCATTAGGATGTGGTGAACATCCGAGGAAAAAAAGATAGGGGCTGGAAATCAGGCTGTGGAAAAGTTGAAAATGGACCTTTATTTCTCTTGTCTAAGATGATTAGAAATCTCCTCAAGCGTTATGAAATGCAGTAATCCAGAAGATAATAATGATAATTTATCGTATTTAAAGTTATTAATGGTTCTTTTCAAGTTTCACCGTAATTCTCGGATAACTTTCCTTTCAGACAAAGCCACATCACCCCGATTAATGGGGAATAATATTTTAGCTTAAGATGGAAAGGTCTAGTATAAAATTTCTCAACTCTTTTCGCGGCCTACGCCGTTTTTTTTATTCTTTCCTTCTTCCCCGCCTTTTAATACACTCATAAATATGAAAAGCTGTAAAGTAACTCGTTAAAAAAAGTATTTTACCCTCCAAAAAAAAATAGTTATGAAGCCATCCATAACAATAAGGTTGTTACAGAAGAATATCCCTTAAAGAATGCGGGAATTAAGGATCGGAGGAAACATTCCTTCACACCCTGTGAAATCCCCAATTTAAACCTCTGACAAAGAAAATAGAATTCAAAGTCTCTTGCGAGTTGCAAAAAAAAGAGAGAAGTGATATGAAACGTTTATCTTTACAATGTATATAATATGTCTTTTTTGCTTCGGAAAATTTTAAGCGGATAAGATCGACGTTTTTGGCTCGGTCGCAACTTTTCTCTGAAATCTACAGCAAAGATCTTTTTTTTTCTTTTTTCTTCTTTTGTTGAATTCATCTTTGAGGAAAAGTAGAGGGGAAACGGAGAGTTGATAAATAAAATTAGAAGATATTTTTCATTTTGGGTTTTGAATGCATATAAAGATATCTCGGTGGAATCGTTGTACTTTCGGACAAAACGCACTAGTTTGGAAACTAATCGGACCGATTAGAATGAATGGAAGGAGAGAAGATACCGTGAAATCGGGAAATTGGAAGTGTCGTAAAGTTTAAGACGAACGTTTTAAGATGGGGGATGGCGTGTTTGAACTTGCCCGTAAGTTGTGATTAGGTCGAGCGTTCCTTTTGCGGAATTGAATTGGAAATCTGTTATTATTCTAACGGCTCAATTCAAAGATCTTGAAGCTTTTAATTGTATGAAATATTCCTAATTTCTGAATGAAGTATATTGACTAGATTTTATTTTTTTCAGAGGGTTGCTGCCAATTGCAATCACAACTGCAAAATACTATGAGTACGAGAACGACTCCCGACTCAAAAATCGCAGATTGCCTCATTTGCTTGTAAAGATACTATCCAAATACCTGGGAAAAGTTGTAAAGGCTTAAGAGAGAAACCTGAAATTGTTAACTACGACTTTAAAATTTAGAGGCTGATTGTCAGAATCATCAGCTAATGCAGTCTTCTTCTTCTTCTTCTTCTTTCAACCGATATCCGTCCACTCCTGAACGAAGGTCTTTCTCAAACTTTGCCACCCCTCCTTGTCTTGGGCTCTTTGCAACCATTTCAGTCCCACCACCCTCTTCATGTCGTCGTACCATCTGTTTTGTGGCCTACCGACGCTTCTTTTCGACGCTCGAGGTCTCCATCTTACCGTCCGTGCTGTTCACCTATCGGGATCCTCCCTGGCGACATGACCTGCCCATTGTGTTGCAAGGCGTTGCGCATCATCATCGACCATAGTCCGCATCCTTATTTCTTCGTTGCGAAAACGGTCCCGCAGGCTAATACCAAGCAAGCTAGTAGCTAATACCATCTACCTTCTGCTGATGCAGTGACCTTCTGGAAATAGATTTATATGTAGCTTGTGATAACACAAAACTTTCAAATGAAAGCAAGTTTCAACAAGTCGCCCATGGTTTTGCTCTTCTGACCCCTCTGGTTATGGATTTTCTTCTTGAAGTAGCCTGAAGGGATGTTTGCCAAGACTCCTACAGCCTCAACAAAATAGATAGTAGCTGTTGTCTAGTATTGGAGTTGCTGACAGAATAAATTCATCCCAAGCGTAAAGTCTGGAAATCAGTTGGCAACGCTTTAAACTCATAAGCTTAAAGCATGTTGGCGAGGGGATTGTCATGTAATTTTCCGACTTTCTCCCAATTTCTCCAACTGATTTATTAACTCTCATTTAGCTTCATGACTTAACTTTTGGTTTTCTTTTGACGCTCGAGATAAAGCGCTTTTCTTTACTGATGTAGGAGTTCATTCATTTACTCACTTACTCATTCCTTTTCCCACAGAGAAATATTTTCGTCTATTAAGTTTAACTATTTCCTTTTCAAAGATTTTAAAACGAGGATTTTTTACCGGGAAGGTTTTTAGCACCTTTGAGTAGCAGCAGCAAGCTCATTAGTAGCAATGACGTCACCTAGTAGGTAAGCCCTATAGCGACAGCCGTAAAGCCGTTGCCGTTCTCTTCTATCTTCAACTTGGACTCACTGAGCTGTCGAAGAGCGCACACAACCGAAATCTTCTAGCTGAGAAACGTTCGGTTGTGGGTATTCAATAAACTAGTAAAGTGTAGGACTTTGTGTCCTAAGTGCCAAATCAATTTTTTTCACCTCCGTGTATACATCTGCCTCTAATGGATCAGCCCGAGGCTGGTTACCCAAAAGGACCTCCACATCAATTATAATTAATTCATTTATAAATGAGAACTTTGCTTTAGGTGATCTCATAAGTGAACCTCAACCTTCCAGCAACAAAAAAAAAGTATCGATTAAGCTGTCATCCAAAGATGATTTTAATTAATTTCCTAATCAAAAAAATGACGTCACAAATCGTGAATATCATAGTGACAGTGGAGCGGGACACCCACAGCCCATTTTTTTTTGCTGTATCCATTTAAGTAGGCTAGATGCAATCTATTTGCCAGTCGAAGGAAGGGTAACGACACCAACGCGTATATGTCAATTGTCTGATTATTTGGTCAAGTGGTTTTTTTTCGAGTGGTACAGGAAGAGGATTCTTCCCTTCTCGCAGCGTTGTATATAGTGTGATTGAAAAAAAAAACATAAAAATTTTTTTGATAACAATGGGAAACGGAATCTCATTTTATTATTGATGGATTCCAAATGATTTGACTTGTAATCAATCAATTTTTTTCTTTTGTTTATTTGACGGATAATCAAGGCGTGTTCTATTCTAAATTATTAAGTATAACCATTTTAGATATGATGTTGCTAACTCGATTTTAATGAGTGGGACTTGGTGGTTTGTGGATGGGTTTAAGTATCAGAAAGACGATTCAATGATGTACGAGGATAACATTCTAAGGGCTCTAGGTATTGGCTGTAAAGCAGTTTTAGGTACAGTTTTTTTGGCAACAAGCAAATACTTATTTATCCGGCGTTACAAGGCTTGAAGCGTAACCTTATTGTTGCCTTATTGTTGCATCACAGAGTATCCTGGGCCGCCGCCCTTCAGTCCGGCGCCCCCACACAACCCGCATCCCGTGCGACTACATCCTCCTACCTCAGCCGCGGTCTTCCCAATGGCCTATGGCTCGTTGGACGACCATCCAGCACCTTCCTGATAGTCCTCGTCGGTGGCGTGCGTGCTACATGTCCCGCCCACCGATATTTAGTGGCGGCACTACTCGCCACTTGGCAACAACCTCATTGATGTTTGTGGTACTTCGAGAGCTCGCGGTTCCCAGCCTCAAGAAACTCCGCATCAGCTGTTGCCGCTGTGTTGTCCGCGACTGCTTATTCTCCGGGTCCTCCCGTTTATTTCGCAGCTAACCATTACATCTAATGGTCATCCTACTATCCGCAACCTGTGGACCCTCCTGGTAGCACATAGCTCAGTCCCAAGCAACAAGCGAATGTTCAAGAAATTATCATTGTTCACAGGGTGCTTAATGTTAAGAATGGCGGCCCAAATGGTCTTAGCTTAAGTGGGGGCGAGGAAGACTTTACTTGTCTAGCTTTCTAGGGCTTCTAGTCAACCAAGCAAAATTATTAACTTAGCATTTACACCTGTGGCACAACCGATAAAACTGCTGATGGGTAAATTCATTGTGCAATCTTTTTGGGTTTGATCAGCTATATCGACCAATTCTTTCTTTTCGATACGATAAATTGAATGGAATGGTGAATTTCCATCTGACCGTATAGTTTAATGGTCAGACTACTTGGGCGTAAACCGAGATATCCGGTGTTCGAACCCCGATGGTTGGGTTAATTTTTTCTGACATTTTTTCCTCATGTTTCACACCATCTCATTTTATTTTACAATATTTTTTGCTTTGGTGCGCCTGAGGGAAATCCAGGCGACATTTGATAACCGCAGCTGCAGCAGCGCAATCGCTAGGATCAATTTACCTCTTGCCATTGCCACATACTAACTTTGCGTCCCTCATTCGTATGAGAAGCTGCTTAAAATATCGAACTTTGAAAAAGAGACAATATTCATGAACTTTACTATTTTATACTTAAAATTCGCACGATGTCTCGAATTGGACACCCATAAAACTCCATTAACCGTTTCCAGTAGTTTTAAAGTCTTAGCCGACATCAAATCTTATCTAAATGGACTTTAAACTCGTGACTTAAAATAAGACCGGAAGCGGAATCGGAGTTAATATCGATGGGTTACAAAACGCAGCGCCCTCCCCGCTCTTGATATACTGAATTTATCTGATTTCGGTTTCGGGTGAAAGAGAATCGGCTAAGCTAACCTTTCTCTTTCGGAGAGAAAACGAAAATCTCAAGACTTAATTTATTTTTCTTTATTTATGTTTTCGGTCACTTTAAGGGGAAAAAAAAGAAAAATCACGTTTGTGGAAAAAAGGGGGAAAGAAAAGGAAAAAAGAATTGAGGTTGAAAGGAAAAGTACCAGTTTTATACGTTCGAAAATTTCTTCCTCATATCGTGTAAATGGGTAGTCATAAAAGTAAATAGAAGTAAGCTGAAAAGTGACATGGCGAAACAAATGGAAAGGCAAGGAAATTGACTGGAGCTTTCACTTCCCCTTACAAGACTGAATCCCATAGTGCCGCCGACTTAGCTCCTGCTGACTACTTATCTCCTGGTAATGGCATTTCCGTTATCATTATCACTCTACTGTTTCAACCTTCAGACTTTGTTTTTTTTTTGTTTTTTTTATAAACACAAGAGAAATTTTTCGCTCAACGTTATTTAAAAACGAACCCGAAGTCTTTAAATGGAAACGTGCCAAAAAAATTTTCATAGCATTAATAATCGAACAATATCAGTTATAATTAATCACCGGCGCTATATGGATAACAGATGGAATAACTTGATTCGTCTTCACCTGTCAGGTTCAATCAGTGGCGAAATAAAGATTTAAATAATTATTAAGGGTGAAAAGATTAATTGAACGAGACGCCACTGAATTATGGCGAAAAAAAAACAACTTCGGAATGAATGATGATTTTGGTAATAAGAGATCATAATAACGTTTGTGATTGATTTGAAGTGGATAGAAAGAAGGTTAAGAGATTCGCCACGTGTGCACGTGCAAGTACCTTAAATGTAGGATTGTTATTTTATTTTTTTTCTTTTATATTTGCCCGTCTGAGATTTGATTTTGAATCTATATAGTTTTATCTTGAACGGTCGATGACCTGATTTTTTTTAAAGATAATTTGTTCTGTTTTATTTTTGGTAAAATTTTAATTTCTGGATTTGGCGGGAATGGTCTAGTAGCTTATTTTGGTTTCGTGATGGCTTCCAAGGGCAGAAAGCGGCCCAGTTGTGGCTCCTATATGATTTATGTGCTAAAAGGCTTGTGAGTGTTCTAATCGACTTCCAGGTCCATTGGAGGAGCTAGCAGAGTTATTAAAAATGTTATAGCGGCTCCAGCTGGCTTAGTTCACTTTCTCAACGGCTTCCATGGTTGAGGCGAAATTTTTATGGGCGTTTTGAAGCTCGCTCACATCTAATAACTGCCAGAGGCTTTCAGTTGGGATTATGCTAAAGTTTGGCTTGGTTGGCTAGGGCCAGATAATTCAAGCTATGATGGATTTGGTTCTCGAAAGGCCATCCGAACGCTCTGCATGAATGGCTTTGAGTTCAAAATGGCAAGGAAGTTGAAATTCTTGTGAGGGGACTAAATGTAATCGTCCTACGGATTTTCCTTTAAAACAAGTTTAAGTATGTGGCCATTGAAAATGGGCTATCAGAATGGGGAAAGCTTTAAATGGGACAAGAGGTCGGCGGCGGGGGTGGAAAAGGGTTAAAGGAGAGGAAAACCACGTTCCTGAGGTTATTGGATGAGAATACGTATGATTATAAGAGTTACCCAAGTGTCGTCCGTTTGCGGATTCTGGAAATTCTAATCCAGCATGTGAGACTTGAGGGAAATTATTTTAAACCGCTTTGTACAACCGTTTTAACCGTTTAAAGGTTTCTCTAGGGGTTGAGGCAAAGAACAAAACGTTAAATCGCTTTTTGGAAATTCTCACGACTTTATTGTGTCACAGATTTTTTTGGTGTGTGTTTTTTTCTTGATGCAGCGTAATACTTTTTTGGATTCTATAGTCGGAAGTGAAGATTTTTTGATTTTGAACTTTTTCTGAATTTAGCACAAGTCAGTTGGAGATTTTCAGTCACTTTAAAAGGAAATAGTTTTTAAAATATAAATAAGGTGGATTCCTAAAAAAAAATCCCTTTCAAGATTCTGAGTAAACGGATCGTTATCTTTTTATTCAGCTTGGCCAAAAACCGCTTTTCTAAATTTTTAAAATATCGTACTTCGCCCAATCTCTGTTCATGTCTTCCCAATTACACTGCTTTTCCCTGAAAACTTAAATCCTAAAATCTGCTTCTCCTAATCACGATTTTTTTGATAAAAGAGAGAACATAAATAAAGAAAACAAAAGGCGACAGATAAAAAATAACAGAGAGCTTTAGGAAAAACGGAAGGACAATAAGAAAAAAGTGCCGAAGAAAATGAAGGACACAAAATACAAAAACAACAATGAGATTTACTTTTCTTCGCCTTCTTTCAAACATTAATAACATGAAATCGTTTTATTTAGCCAACACCCAAAGAAATTCTTTTTTTCACAAAAAAAAAATTTAACTTCTTAACCCTTGCAATGTATTGGAAAACCAAGCTTTCTGATTGCAGCCTACTCAATTACCCATGAACTTTTTACACCGGCGGAAAAATAAGTGCTCACCGCATTTTCATTATCTAGAAACAACAATAAATAGGGTGCACCTTGCAAAATCTAACATCCATTAATTCCTTATATTTAGCATTCCCTTCGAACTTTTAACTATATAAGTTTACAAATTTTGAGTATTTAATTGAGGTGATAGTGACAGTCTGATAAACTTCCTTTCGTCTACAACGCATCCTTTTATTTTATTTCTTTTATGATTTTCAAACCATCCTATACCTGTTTTATTATTCATATATATTTTATTTTTATTTCCCGTTGGAAAAATAAATTTTCATAATAATTGCGACTTAGTATATATCCTCTTTTTTCCGTTCACCAATAAAAAACGTATGAGAAGGCGTTACAGGGTGGCGGAGATTTTTTTTTCAAAAAAAAAAAAAAAAAAGTCCCCCGCGGGTCCCAGGAGTATTATAAATTACTCTAATTTATTCAGAAAAAATGATACTGTAAATAGGATTTTATCCGATCCTGCCTTGAATTTTTTCGCGTATATGTATCCCCCACATGTTGAACTTACGATTTTGTAGGTTTTATGTGTGTTTCCTTGTTGAATGAAAAATGGCGTGGAACCCAGATAAAACAAAGCTCCGTTATTTAATTGTTTTGGATCTTTATATAAATTTTTTTCTCGCTTTCCCCCCTTGTTATTTTTTTTTTTGCAGGCTTTTCCTTCAGACTTAATTTTATAAAATTTTTATTTGGGAAATCGCGGATTAGAGATTGGAATCGTGAGTTTTTTTAGTTATGGGATTAGTTTTTTTTAGATTTTGCTTTTAGGGATTAAAAACAGGAAAGGTTGAGAATCGCCAAAATCGCTTTTGTGTGCAAAATTTTTTTTCCCCAAGATTGAACCCTAAAAAAATTACTGCGACAAGCTCAAGCTCGATCTAAGCTCTGCCTAGCTGTACCATCAGTCTTACACGGGGCAGAGGAAGCCACAGTGGTTCACGGGCTACAAGGAACCAAAATCTTGTGACCCAATCTCTTATCTGAGCCTGATTATAAAATAATTTAAGCCAGCCCTTAAAATGAACCGGCTTGAGCTGGAGGCCGAATGTGGCACTTGGAATAAAGCTGGTACTATTTCCTTTCAAAAATGTTAAACACAGCTTGATAGACGTGAATTTGCAATATGAGCACTAACATTATTTTATCCAATATTTATGTTTAAAATTGGAAAACCGTTTAATAGCACCTAATGACCCTGAAGCCATTTTTTATAACAATACCATGAATGCAATTTTTTTAAACTTATGGTGTAATAACAGCAAGAAGCTACTATTAATAAAATAAAGCGAGATTCTCCATCATCAAATGCTTCTATTCTCTAGCAAAAAAATTTACTTTCTTGCATTACGTTGCACTTTAAGTATTTTTTTCATTGACACATAAAAGAAATGCTTGGACGTTTTTATTATTTTTTAAAAGTTTCTGTTAACAAATAATGATCCGTTACCTTTCAACTTGTTAATATCTTTGCAATAATCCCGTCCATTATAATGATATACCGGTTATTTAAACTTCCGTTCTGTTTTTTATTTGTGTGTGGGAAAAAAGATTTCGATTTTGTTTGTTTCGAATATTGTTTTATATTGCCCCCTTGGGAAACATCGAAAAAAAGAAATCCCATTTTCAGTATAGGTAATAATAATAAAAAAAAACTTTGCGCTACGGAAATCCCGACGACTTTAACTTTGCGGTGTAGCTTGGAACCGGCAGGGGAAGTGCCGGTCATGGGTTTTTGAACAACTTGGGTGAATGACTGATCGCAGTGAGGGCAGGAATCAGCCGTAGTATTCTGAAGATGGCTGTCTGTGATTTTGTTCTGCTTTCTATTGTTTAGTAAAACTGTGTGAGGTGGGTACAAGCTCAAAAGCGACTGCAGTCCTTTGAAAATAAGGTGCTGAGGAGAATTCTTGGACCCAAGATCCTATTTGCGGGATTCTTTCTGAACGGAAATCTAGACACTCACTCGATTTGTTTTGGCTTCAAGACCTCTTTGGCTTCAAGACCTCCGTAAGAGCGTTTGGTCTATTTCTAAAGATCTTTGGATCTCAAAATGATCTCAAACATGGCGCTACCGTATGTAGCAGACGACACATCGAAGTGTCCACTCCATACTAGGCTCCCTATAAGCGACAGTTGAGTTGAGATGCCCAAATCGCTGAACCCCACACACTTAACCATGATCACCAAAAATTCTAAAATAGTTACTTACACATTTCTTCTCCGAGGACCCATGTTTCAGGCCTTGAATTAACTTCGACTAAAACAGTTGGCGTACAGACTAGAAGAACCATTAAATCAGCGAAACTAAGATTCATGAGGAAGACATTGGTCGAATTCCGCATGTCCTTTGATTTGAATATGACTATTGGCACCATTACATTCCCGAGGACTCCAATACCCATTATGAGGGAGCACAGCACCTTTAAAAAGAATTTTCCATTAGTGATAATTATAGGCTTCGGCCATAAAAGATACTTTGGGTTTAAATATTTTGGTGTGTTAATTACTTACGGTGGCTGTTGGTCTTATGTATGCCGGGAAAACAGGTCCGCTTCCATAATAGCTGTCATTAGTGGAATTGTTGGTTATGTTATTGTATTGTCCGAAAGCGATGGTGGTCGTCGAGTTTAGTTCTAATGATGATAGAGAAGAAATCATTTTCCCTTTTTTTTTGTTTTTGCTTATTCCCCCGCGCGGTTTTTTTTTTTGTTTTAATATTCACATTGTACTAGCACTTCACTTTCGACGACATCATTTTACGTGTTTTAACGTTGAAAAGGGAATCATTTTTTTTATTATCACTGGCACCCGTATGATTCACATCGTTGCTTTTTCACTAATGATCGTTTTTTTTTATCTTTGGTTTGTCATTTTCGTATCTTCGTTCTTTTTTTTCCGTCGGGTTAAAGCTAGTAAAAAAAGAAAAGAAAAAAAATTAGTTGATTGTCTAATTGAAGTGGAATGGATGAACATTGGTGTCTGGATTTATGGGTGCTGAAGAAATTTGGTAATGAGTTTGGGAAGGAAAGCAGTTTAGGAATGGATCGAAATAATGTTTGAGTAAAAGATTTATGTTGTAGTTTGATCGCTTTTGCATTCTAGAACTTTTGCAGGAGAGTAAGTTCTAGAGTGGCTAAAACTCTGATATTATAGAAGCTGTGGCTTTGGTTCTTGGTCAAAAAATGCATGCAAAAACCCTAAAGCTGTGACGCCATTATTGCTGAACTTAAAATTATTACATTTAGAGAAGTCACTAAGTCGAAAAATCTTTAAACAATCTTATGAATAAAGAACACCATTTTAGGCATTTACATTTGTTTGCATTAATTAAATGTGATCTCTTGGAAAACCTCTTGGTACTGTATACAAGGATTTTCCACTGTCCGAAATTACAATATTTGTCGCCCTTCCTTGTCTTTTCGTCTTCCTCATCCCCTCTTACAATTTTATTGAAATTAGAATCTGGCGGAAGAGAATAAAATTTGCATTTCAGCATTCGGTCAACCACTGAAAAATGTCAGTCATTGTTATTTCCACATGAAAGCGGATGGGCATAATAATCGATGATCCGTGATTTTTTTTTACTGTTTTTTAATCTCCGGACAGGATCTCTTAAATTTAACTTTTTTTCTGAAAATGAAAATTGTTTTTTAATTCGTAGTTTTGACAGGATGAGAAAAAAATTTCTTGGGTTTTTTTTTTTTTGGTTTGATTGAAAAGATGACAAGTGTGTTTTATAAATGACTTATTTATTGTGACATAAATGACTAAGGTACAAGTATTTCGTGCGTTGCATTCAACGGGAGCGATGATAATCCCGGATTCGTGATTGTATTTTTGAAGAGAATGTGGAATATGGGAATAATTTAATGGGGGAGTAATTATAATATGAAATACGACCTATGAAGGATAAATGGTATTATTTTGATATGTGGAGGTAAATGCATTAAATTCCGAACAATGTTTTTTTTGCTAATTTTTTTGTGGTTTTTGGCGAAAAAAATGACTTGGTGATGTAATTAGAAGAGCGGATTATCGAACGACATAGAAGGTGCCAATTCTGCCTCAAAATATAGGTAGCAAAGAAAAAGAGCGTCGAAAGCGCGAATAAATCCTACGTTCTCGCAATCTCCCGCTCTGAGACGGCCGTTGAAGAAAAGATAGCCCGAGAAAAAGAAAAACAATTTCCTCCTTTCATTTTCCTTTTGGTCCGGCTTTACAAAAACTTTTTTTACCTGGGCTCACCGGAAATTAAAGGATGAAAATATTTTAAACGTGGCTAAAAGCTATTTTTTTCCCTAGATCAAGATCCAGCCGACACTTTCCTTAACGTCTTAATCTTTGCAAATTAAAATCCCTGCAATTATTTTTATTTACGAAGCGAAGAAAAAAATTATGAGACCATACATATTTTTTTATTATTATTTTTGTTTTAGCGTAACTATTAACCGAGTTATAAAATATTTTATCATCTCCCCTCTTTAATTTTACATAAAAACGATTTTAAATGTTTCGAATAGAAAATTTACGCGCATTAAATCCCCAACTCCTCAGCAAATATGTCAAACAATAAAAAGTCTTAATAACAGTTCCTTGGCTACGCGCGAGGTTTAGTTATAGCTAAAACTAAATCAGAATGGGGAAAAAAAGGAATCAAACGAAAAGTCGGCATTTGTTACTTAAAGGAGTTGCTTGTAATAAAATAAAATGAAGAATATAAGGAGTAATTCATAGTTGCTCCTCCAATTAGACGAAATGATAGCAATTAATTAATTTATTTGTGTCTTTACTCGGGGCATCCGGATTTCTCCACAAGGCAAAGCAATCAACATTCTAATAATATTTTCCTGGGATTATGTTTCATCAGTTCAAAAGGTTAAAATCAAGGTCGCGGAAAAATTGCTTCTCGCCCTTTTTGAAAACACCTCGTGTCAAAGTTGACGCCATTCAACTTTTTCCTATATACCTTATCGATAGTTCTCTTTTCCCCCTCATTTTTCATCTTAATATCCTAAGGGATCAATGATTCGACGTCTTGGCATTACTGACCTAACACGAGGAACTTATGTTTTCGTTCAGGGGAGGAGTAGGAATTTTTGTAAGCCCCTGTATATATTTTCCAAAGGTAAGTTCGGTTTAGCGGAGGGAAGGGAGGGACTGAGGGAAAGGAGTCTCGGAAGTAAAGCCCTTGAACCTTTTTAAGCTCCCCCGCTTTTTTAAGAGTCTTCGGGCCCTTGCGAACCATCGTAGAAGATTCTTCTGAAGCTTTAAAGTCAACCCTCCTTCGCCCATGCTTCAAACCGTTTCGCGCTAAAAAAAATCATCCTCAAATCTGCAAGGCGCCGCCACTGCAATTCCCCCTCCCCCTCTTTTATTGAGATATTATAACCATTTTATTGGAGGGATCCTCTAAAGACGTTGTTAATAATAAAAACAAGTTCGTAAAATTTTTTTTTATTGATTATTAAAAACTTTGTCGAAAGTTTTCAGGAGTCGTTTATAACAAAGCCTATCCCAACCATGTAAATAGTATTGTAGGTTTCCTTTTTATCGGATTTCACAATCGGCTGAACTTTCCCGAAGTCTAGCCAACTTTCCCAGAAACTTTGTTTTCGTGTTGAGTAATCATCGCGACGGACGCTTCCACTCGCAATCTTCAAAACGCTTAAAATTAATCCGAACCCTCCTCCTCCTCGTTGAAATTCTAAAGATCAATTTAAGATTTTCCTTCCTCCCCTGTTATTTTGACCCCCGGGTTTTAGTTTATATCGAATAAAACTTAACTTAAATGTCCTTAAGAAGTTAAACCAAACTTAAGGCCCCCTCTCTTCTCCGAAATTGTTCTTATTCGTAAGTGGTTTTATTTAATAAAGTTTCTCATTGTGAAATCAATTAATCAATACTTATGTTTAGCTAGAGAAACATATATTCGATCTCACTAGACGTCTATTCCCCTCTACGGGGTCCGGAGGGTTTTGATATTTGATTACTCTTCACTCCGCGCTGCAAAACTTGTGTGAACTTTGCCGGAGAAAAACTTTGTTATTAGTTCAGGGGAAGAGGAGGGGGGGATAAAACGGACGTGACGTCATTTTACATTAAAGGCCCAAAATGACGTTAAACTCTCTTCCACGGATTATTTGTTTCCCTTAGAGATTCATGGGCTTCAGTTGAAATGGTTACCATTTTCTCAAAGGGCCGTTTTTCGTTGTCTTTTTTTCCATTTCCAGGTACTTGAGGGTTAAACGAGCCGTTTAATCTCGGATGGATTGTTAATGTATATTTAATCTCATGCGCATGGTCGTGACTTTGCATTTATTAAAAAGTTTTAGGAAGGATTGCTTAATATTTTTTGAAAGAAAAAGTAACGATGTAGGAGGTGTGAAGACTAAGGATTATTTAGGTTTTAGGTTGTGGTAGCTATGATGTATTTGATGAGGAAAATCTAGATTTCGCTTTAAAGAGATTCCAAACAAGGCAGAGAATTTTTGGATAAGATGATCTCATAGAAATCCTGGGATGATACAGGCCCGGAATGGCTTTATCAAAGGGCGCGGGTAAAAATACCAGAAGCGGTGCTCTAAGGTGACTGCTGAACTCCAACACAGTACTCGTTTTATTTTAAAAAATGCTGCCTGTCTTCTTAGAATGCGGGTAAGAAATTTTTTTAAGAATACTGAAATATTGGAAAGTTGTGCCATTCTCCTATGAGAACTACGGCAATTCCGCTGTGTTTTCATTTTTTATTTAAAAAAAGTCACAACGATTTTGTCCAAAAATTTCTGAATTAAATATTTCAGTCGTATTTTTAAGAATTGAGGAGTTATGTGCAAAAAGGGCACTTTCGCCATAAGCTAAACATTAAAAAAGTGCCCTTTTTGCACATAACCCCTCAATTGCAGGAGAAAAATGCCATTTTATTCGAGGGGCACAACTGGACTTTCCCAGAGATCCGTTCCTGGAATAATACCATATTACACAATATTAATATTACATAATATTACTCGAAAGGAAAGGAAATAAACATGCGATATCCTTACAACGTAATAGTATGGTCCTTGATGTTCATATATCATATTAAGTTTTTCTTCAAAACTATAGAAATGTTCTATAGTTTGAATTGGCAGTTTTGTCCGTTTTTATTTTTAAATTTTCTGGTACATCCGTTTTCTTTTTCATTTTGGTCAGTTGATCCTGCTTCGACTTTAATTGTTCTAGCTCCTTGAGAATACACTTTTGATTGCGCTCAAGGCGCAGAACTCCATCATAAATCAACTGTAAGGATTGCACTGGAACGAAAATTGTCGGGTTAACCATAATTTTTAAGATTGCCTGAAATTCAACCAGATTACCAGACTACACGGATTACACCATTGAGGGACTTTCAGGGTGTTAGTTCATACTTTTGTCAAGAGATGGCGACACTGAAATTTTAAAGAAAATCTAAATTCACGAATGTTTTGAAAATCTTGTACCTTTCTTTTTTCACTCCAGAAAACTCTAAATCGCAATAATTTTCTTTAAAATCTTTCAAAATAAATAAACACACGAATCTGCTTCATTTATTTCACAGGAAAAACAATCTAAAGCGAAAAAGTATTTTTCAAAACAATCGTGGATTTAGATTTTCTTTAAAATTTCAGCGTCGCCAGCATTTGACAAAATTATGAACTAACGCCCTGAAAGTCCCTCGTGTTTGTGAACCTCTTTTTAAAGCAGTCAATCGGCAGTCAGCCTCTTGTCCGAAATTCACAGAGTTATCGACTCAAAGCTCCAAACTTGAAACTTGCAGCTTGCTCTGGATGAAGCAAGTGTACTGTACTTTTGCCTAGCAGAAAATAGGCGACTCAATGTTATACGGTTAATACGAGAATACGACTCAATGCTTTTTTAAAGAGATTTTCTTTCTCCTGTGGATACTTGGGATTTTGTTAGATGGAGTATTGAGGAGACGTGGTCTTTGATTTTCACACCACTTGTGGAGTCTTTTAAATACAGCAAAGGATCAATGTTTTTTACAATCTTGACGACTTCTGCGCATGATTTTTCCGAATTAAACATCCCTTTCTTCTCTTTATTGGTTACTGTGCGATTCGTTCTTTTGACGTAGTGAAAACAGGTTCTTGGTGTTTCCACTATTGAGGTTACTAATTGTCCAGTTTCCTTCGAGTAGGTTATTTCTTCCTCCGGGTCTTTAGAAAACGGATTGTCTGAATTTCGAACTCTAAGTAGGTATTCTCTCTCTTCCTCTGTCCGGGCGAACCTTTCTTTGATTGAAGTCTCCTCCAGATGATTTTCATATCGAAAATAGTGTCCTTAACTTACTTTGCAACAAGCACGTGTATCATTACCCCCTCCCCCCATTTTGATCCGTTTCCTGCAAGTTCGTGATTAAGTAAAACTGCCGATCGAGCGCCTTGTATAGTGCGATCACACGCAACAAAGTTTAATTATTCTGTTCCATATGCAAAATCTGGTTCTGTATTTCTACAAGAACGACTCAGAAATCAATCGGTCCTGAAGACTAAAACAGAACTCACTTTCCATGCAAAATCGGGATGTGCCTTAATAAAAACTCACGTGTCACTAAAGTCATTGCCCAATAAGATAAAGAAATTCTTTCTCCGGCGATAATAAGCTTCTATAATCATTATAAAGCGACACATGGGCATTAAGGCACGCACCGATATTCTCCAGCCGACAAACGAGATGTAATTATGTTTATTTTTACCATTTTGATTAATCAAACACGCAAGGAGAATAAGAAAAAAGGGAATAAAGATTAAGCAATAACTTCCTTATTAAGTTTGAAAGTGTTCGTCATTTTACCGACCTAATCGGTATTTAATGCATGAATATTGATACTCACTTCGTTAAATTGAACAATTATTAAATATTATAAGTCATCCATCATGGTTCCTTCTGAAACCTGTCTGGTAATAAATATGAAACGTTTAGATATGGACTTGGACGTTTATTAATTCAACACGGATCAGTGTCCAACTCCCTATTGAGGATATCGACAAGTATTGGTCCAATCGATTGCATTATCTATTAACCACGTGTGCTTTCTTTTTAAATGGTTAACGGACTTTTTAATATAGTTCGACTGATTGGGATGTTAATGTTTAACGCTATGCGAGAACCATTTATGAGAATATTTATATTATTCGGTGAAAGAGGCAGGAAGTGACAGGCGAGTAGGAGATTGTCACAGACTTTTATTTTATTTAATTTTATGTTGTTGGCTGGTTAAAAAGATGAAACAAGCAAGTTGAGGTTTTTATTTTGGATTTTTGTTTCAGGTGAGTGGAATGGAGTAATAGCTGGGGCAAGCTTTCTAGTAACTGGAAGTTGTGGTATTTCGGATATGTTATGCGCAAAGAGAAATGCAGTATTCTCCATCTTATTATACGAGGCAGGATTGTAAGACAACGGGGACCGCGACGGAGAAGAATTATTGGCTTCGAAATGGGTTCGGAAAAGTACCAGATCCTTGTAGTGGGGCGCCGCAGTTTCCAAAGTACAAATCGCTATGATGATCGCCGATCCCCATAGGAGAAGCTACTGAAAAGAAGCAATATGGGGCTGCAGGTGGACGTGCGGAAGACATTGCTTGAGAATGTTCAGAACTAGGAGGGACGGCGATGACGAAAACGACCTCAAATGGATAGGTGAGTAGTTTACTGGCGACAAAGATGTCGTTGCGAGCTGCACTTTTCGCAGGTAGCATTGCGCATGCGCCGCCTTCCGAACCTGGCTTGGTAATTTGGGGCCTAATATTGGGCATGGGTGTTTGTCCCTTTGAGGTGTTCCCATATAAAAATTTTGAACAAAATTCTCCACCTGAAGGTCAAATCCTGGCCCACTTGGTATGGAACGACCCCTATTCTTGTACATTGCTTACGAACGAAATAGTCCAATATAGGGGAGTTGTCCCTAGTAGAGAGGTGTACAACATGGGAAGTTTCACTGTATTTAAGTTTTACTATTCGCCGGTTTAGGGTAACCGGTGAGGCATGTTTTGTCTTGCTCAAGGAATGGCGTCCTTGCTCTGTAGTGAGCTCCTTTCTCAGGGTTATGAGTTAGTGGAGACCAGCAGCTTCGCTAATATTGACCTAGGGCTGAAGATGGTAGTAATCGGCAAGGCCTAGGCACAGATACCGGGAGGCAAAGTTGGATTAATGGTATGGCTCCCGTACTGCGATGTGAAAGATGTGAAAGTCACCACATTATTTGATATTCCTAGTAAGATCATCAATGGTTGGCCATGATGATCGCCAATCTCCGTCGAGGAGCGGGCATTTAAAGAAGAAGATTCGATTTATTGTGCTAATCAAAGACTCCCACAACTATCAGGAATCCGTATTAACCTACAACAAAGTCCAAATATTTGATCGTGTTTCCCATATGGATTCACACAAGCGCCAAAAAATTTCTGTTCAACATTTCTCAATCTTACATTACAATCTCCCAATAGCCATTAAAAAGTTCATAAGCTAAAGAACTTTTCCCCCCCAATAAAGCTATACAAAGGCGCTAACGACACACACAAGACAAAACTTGTTTAATTCACCGCCTCCTTTTGTTATGATTGCACATCATATAATTTCCATTCAAAAAACATAACACCTTCAATTACATTCATTAGACAGTAATTAAATTATAATCAGATATTGTAATCGCGGGAGTTGTAACGTTGAAATCTTGAATGTTTATTGGTCCATTTACGGATTCGTTAGAACCAGTAGTTAATGATGTAGTTCTCCATTAAAAAAAAAAAAGAACATGGCTGCTGCTACGTATCTTTTTTTTTTTATTGCTCCGAATTAAATTTTTATGAAAACACACGCACGCGTATGAGCGTGCAAGCTTTGGAATTCATAAAAAAAAATAAATCTGACCCCAAGATCATAACATCTTTGACCCTGGAATAAAGTAGGCGGGTAAACCCTATCTACCTCAACCCATTAGCCTAAGACTTGAGCAATAATAAATGATATTAAATGTTTTCCTTTTTTTTTCCTCCGAATGATTTATTGTTAAACTATATCTGATCCTTTTTGGTGACATTAGACCACAACATGGTTTTGAGGTTAGAGAACTGGATGTTTGGTGGTTTTTACAAAAAGGGTCAATCTATTAAGATCTCAAGCTGCCTTTCAATTTTCTCTCTTGCGGTTAAATTTAGTAACTTAGATGGGATGATTAAGTGGGATATTACCCCAAATCGACGTTTAAACAACGACAGGTAGTCGAGGAAAAGATTTTATCATCGATATATCTGAAACTGCATTCTTTAAATAGTCGCAACATATTGAAGTAGCCGTGATATTTATCGCTTCTTTAACAGAATCTACCCTAAGGAACTATTAGGCAATATGGCGCTTATGTTAAGAAAGCAATTACCAATTTAAATATTTACTAACTCAATCACTTCAATGCTATTTGAATATTTAAATGATCTTTATAGTCTCTTCTACTTCAGTTGCATGCCGTTCATTGCTAGACGTGGGATGTAAAGCTTCCGAGGTTGACGATTCTGAGTCATTTGAGTCAGGGGCGGCGCCCAGGAATTGTTTTGCATGAGGATTTAGGGATACTGAGCACAGACACGAATTGGAGAGATAAGGTGTCCAAGCTGAAGAGCTAATAGTGCAGTTGGATGATGGCAGCAAGAAAATTACAACTTTTGTCACTCTAGGCATATGATTGTAAAACTTTTTGAATTTGGGTCAGACGTGCCATTGAAATAAAGCGTTTCTGTCAAATCTGGGAGCAGTAGGATCTTAGAAATTCAAACTCCACTTGACCATGATTGGATTCGCTTTCAAAATTGTTGACCCTACAAAGAATTTTTTCAATTGTTGTCGAAGCTTCTTTCGTCCTTCGTTCTTAAAATCTCTTAAATTACAAAACTGTTGCAACTTGTCAAGTGCTCTTACCCTTTTTATATCCTTCAGTATATTAACCAAAGAATCCATAAACTTCTTAGAAAGAAAAGAATCTCATTCTTGTTTTACGATTCCACCCCCGTATGAACAATTTTTTAAACCTCTTCAACAATTTGACATTATCCGGGGGAAAAAAAGTCCCGTAAAAAGTTCAATTCCGCAAAAGAAATTTTCGTCAAAGTTTTATGAGTGACACCAATCACTAATTTAGTGTCAATAAAACCCCCCAGACTGGCGACTGCATTTTTGTTGTGAAGACTTTCACGGATTGATTTATTATCAAGACATTGACCCATCTATGGGAAAATTTATTGCTAAACTTTTCCTCCACATATATATAAAAAAAATAAAGACAAATTAAATATAGAGAGAGAGACGAAAGAGAAATATTTAACGCCTGAAAGTAAAGACCCCGCGTGAGCCGTTCATACCTAATTTGGTTGAAAAAGTGTTAAGCTACTCCAGGGGAGATCGCCAATGAGATTGGCGCGATGAGCATAAGAAAACAATGGAACCATAAATACTCGGCGTTTAGAAAATTAAACTTGCAAATTTTGAAGGAGGGGAAAGCCCCACGTTGTAGGTTGGTTATTTGAATATTTATAGATTCAAAGTATTGATGAATATCAGTCATTCTTCAATTTAAATAAACAAAAGTCGATCAACAGGCAAACAAAAATCGATAACAAAATAAACTTCCAATATGCAATCGAGTGTATGATGTAGGTAAATAATCAAGATGGAACGAGGAGTCCAAATATTTAAATCGAATTTTTTTTTCGTGCTCTTTTAGGTCAGACACCCTTAAAAGAAGATAAATAAGGTTTTCGGTGATCGGATTCTGTTTAAACATAACCTTATGGGGTATTTGAATTGAAATGGATATGTTTGCGGGTTCGTATTATGACGTCATAAGTTTTGGAAAGAGAATTTTTGTGTAAAATGTTTGATTGCTGCAACGGAATTTTTCCGAATCGAGTCCGGATGAAAAAATTTTTGAAAGGATTGTTTGAATTAGTCTGTTAATTGACATATGGTTTTAGGAACACCGTAGTCGGAATGGACCACACTGCAGACAAGCTGCTTCATTAGTGCATTGTATTGGTAAAAAGTTTTGAAGATGGCCGCTTGGTGCGTTGAGTCGCATGGTGCCAGGATCGATGAGAGTAGGGGTAGATCGTTTCGGATAGTCACTAGGTACTCGCTTTTAATATTAAGCAGCTGCTGCTTAAAATGGCCGCTGCAGCGAAGAAAGGCAACGAAAAACCCAACACGCCATCCAGCAAAGTATTCTGGGTGTGAATTTACATCTGAGGTAGGGCGAGAATCGACGGTGGAGATGTTACCAAGCAGACCGTAACAAAGCTTCAGGCGACCCAGAGAGCGATGGAGAGATCAATGTTAGGAATATCACTTCGAGATCGCATAAGGAATGAAGAGATCCGACAAATCACCAAGGTAACTGACGTCATTGGTCGAGCGGCGAGGTTGAAATGGGATTACGCGGGACACGTGGCGAGGAGAAATTATGGCAGGTGGAACAGGAAAATCCTGCAGTGGAGTCGAATCCTGCCATGGGCTGGGCAGCGAAGGAGAGGAAGACCAATAACCCGCTGGTATGATGACTTAAAGAGAACGGCGGGTTTGCACTGGGTGAGGACCGAGACAGATGGCATTCCGTGAGGGAGGCCTATGTTCAAAATTGGACGCATTAAGGGCTGGAAAAAAAAACGGGTGGCAGAGTAGAAGTGGCATTGGGTCCAAGACTAAGAAGCGCATTTAAGGTCCCAGAGAAGATGGCTAGGCGAGGTTTGTTGAATCGTTAGTTAGACTTAGCAGCAAGGAGTGCAGTCGCGTGAGCAAGGAAATGGAGGTGATATACGAAATCAGTCATATCCTTTGCATTGGAAAGTACCGCTTCCTGCAGCTGGTGATCGAGGAGAAGATTGAGGGCAGGCGTAGACCTGGTCGGAGGAAAACATCCTGGCTCAAGAATCTAAGAGACTGGTACGGCCTTCAGAATCTCTTTTTCGTGCGGTAGCATCCAAAGTTAGGATCGTCATGATGATCGCCAATCTTCGACGAGAAGCAGGCATTTGAAGAAGAAGAAGCAGTCGTGATCTTCATGGAAAAACCTAAATAAGGTTTACATCTAGGAGTGTGCGGTTATACGACGAAGAAGACTGCCGTGGCAAGATGTTGGATATTGCCTTCGACACTCTCAGAACATTCAACGACCCAGCTGCCATTCCCGTGGACTCGCCAAAACTATCGAAGCTACAAAATTCCCAACAATAGACGCATAGATGCATCAGCAAAAAGTTCTTTGAATGGCAACTTTTGCTAAACCTCGGCCCTTATCGTTGATTTTTGATCCCATCCGCATAAAATATATCTTCAAAATCACCCATTCGCACGCTTAATCCGAAAAACCGATTTGTTTACATTTTAACAAGCGGCCTGTCTTCCTAGCACTGAAAAACTGGGAAAAATTGGCAAGGAATCAAACGAAAAAAAAAAAAAAAAATTCACAACCTCCAGAAAACTCAAAGGAAACATTTTAAAAAGCTGCAATAATTTTGACAAATTAACAAACCCACGCGTCCGCTAGGGAAACTAAGAATGATGTATTGGATCCTTATTAACATTACACGGGTGGTTTTTTTAAATTTAAAAGATCCACTAAAAAGAAAGTTTTTATGGAGAAGATTAAAGAATGAAATAAGAACGTACCGGAAAATCTTAACAAGTTAGACATGACGGCTATGATATAAATGACCTTGACCATAACATATTAACTGTAAAATCTGATGGAGCTGAAAACGTACAGGAAGAAGATAAAATGTTGCGCAACTATTTTAAATACGAAACCATTTATAGTATTGAAGGCATACCGTAGGTGTCCAAAAAACTCTTTTGTCGCGCATTCCTTTCTTATTAACTTTGACAAAAAAATCATTTATCATGACAGTCACGGGGGTCGGCCAAAAAACGCTATATTTAAATTTGGGATATCCCCGTATAGGATCGGCGCGGGCTAAAGGCCATTCAATCTTTTCCCACCCACTTGTTTGAAAAAAAAAAAAAATTATTTCACAGTACATAAGAATGGTAATTACTCATTAATTAATTTTTTTTTAAATGTCTGGATCGATTTATAGTAATAATGAAGTGGAGAATTTATGAGGTTTAATTTTTTTTTTTTATAAAAGAGTTTTGATGCCGTACGCATACTGATCCGGTAGTTTATTGTTTATAAATTGGGATTTTTTATTTAAAGTAGATTTAAGACAGTGACGGGTTGTCAGATTAAGATGCAATGTTGCATTTGTGGCGCCCGGAATTTCGACCTATATGTCATCGTTGATTATACTGCTTTGTATGGCTCTTGCTTAAGTAAACGATTCTGTGAATATCTAGCCTAGTCAATTTTTTTCTCTTGAGCTTTGCTATGCTCTTTTGTGGACCGTTTCCCAGCTCCGCGATAGAGATTGGCGACTGCAGGCAATTTGTACCTTAGAGGCCACCGTATGAAATATGAAATCAAACCTTTGCTAGTCTCGTATAGGTTTTCTTGAATCGTGAGGTGAGGTTTTTCTGACCTGGTCTGGTTCTACCCTCAGTCTTTCCCTCCTATCACTACACTAATTGCAGAAAGCTGTACTTCTCGTTTCGAAGAATATGACCCAAGTATTCGTATAAACCATGAGTTACCTCTTCTCTTTGAAAGCTTTATCTTGGCTAGCCAAGCTTGTTGTAGAATTTGAACCTGCGTTCAGTATTCACTTACTCGAGTCTTGCAGCTAATCGTCAAAGCACAGGCTGCTGATTTTTCAAAATAATGTCTTTGAAGGACAAATATCACCTGAGTTGCCGGTCGAGTGCATGCCAGAGTAAAGGAAGAGACTCGAAGACTCACGGACCAGGCTGGAAACACGATACTGTCCAAAGGAAGCTGTAGTAAGAGTGTCACGTGGTGCATGCTTCTTTATCGCGGACGATCGGGCAAGTAGTGGACGATTGTCGTCTAGGTCAAAAGTCTGCTGGACGATGCGATGGAGTCGATGACTTTGGGCCGATTAGAAATATTTGACTGGCATACGGCATATCAGAATGGAAGCACATGGAAAATCACTGCAATGCGGGGAAAAACTGTTTGGTGTTAAACCCTCACAGCGCACCAGTTCAAAACGTTCTAAAAACCACCATGAAGCATTCAATTCTTTAAAGTTTTCAGATATTTCTGAACTTCCCTTCTTCTTTGGTTATTACATCTGGAAAACCTCTATAGTCAACAATGAACGATAGTTTGAACGAGCATTTAAAACAGTTTTTCAGCTTATTAAAAGGAAGGGTTCTTACACATCATGTTGGAAAAATAAAAGAGTTACAGAGAATTTGACTAGTTTTTGTTTGGGTGGTTAGATTCATCCGAGCTATTTCAATTTAAAGTGAGGATCTATCCATGATTCCCCTCACTCGCTTTCTTTTTATCAAATTTTCTAAACCAAAACAGATGATATTCTCGGGGAAAAGGGAAAGGAGACAAGTAAGTTTAAAATTTTGAAGTGCGCATTCCTGCACGTGACATCTTGCGAATGCTAAAATACATTATTTCATGAATAATAAACATGTATTCCACAATTTTGTATAAAACATCCTTCCCCGACGCAAATTATGGAAATATAATTAATAGGCTTGTGCTTCTCTGAACTTATTCCTCGCCGCTCTCTTTCCAAATTAAAAATCAAGAAAAAAAATCGAATTAATTAAATTGCCTAATTTAATTTTTTAAAACTCACTCGGTGAATTTGCTTTTTTTCAATTAAAAGGTTTAAGAAAAAAAAAAAAAAGATAATCATCTTTTGTCCCGAGAGATTCCTCTAATCGTTAATGACCCGACGAAAAGGCGAGGAGAATAAAAAAACTAAATAATAATCGAAGTCTAGATCGTTATTAATATTAATTTAATCATTAACAGCTTCGTCATTTTGGAACTTGTTAAATAGATTCTAATAAATGAAAGGAAATTGCATTGAACCGTGGACCGTTTGGTTTGGCTTGAAATCTTTCTTTTTATTTTCTCTGCTAATTGCGGCCATATGGGCAAAACAATGAATTCAAAGTGTGATTAATTAAATTAACCGTCAACTGGTTTTTAACTGCTCCGTAGCCCGGTTAATTGTTGTATCGCGATTGGGACAAGGATTTGATTGTTTTTGTTTCTTAGGCCGTGACTTTTAAATCTGGCAAGTTGTTCATTTTTTTTTTTTTAATTTTGTGAATTCAGTTTAATGGAAATAAATTGATTAGTTTTTAAAGATTTGGCGAGGTAATGTGTGGTCTTGTTAAAAATGTTTTAGGTTTTTTTTTTAAGTTTGAGAAATGAAGAAAATAATTGTTGATGCGTGGCGCCGAAGCTTTTGTTGTGTAAGAGTTGGCGCTTAATGAGAATATGAAAAATAGGTACTTGAGCACGATTGGTAAACGTATTCGTAAAATATTTTGATAATTAAGTAGTAAAGTGCTGGATACTTATGAAATTATTATTCGCGATTGCCACCCAGGTTTCCTGCCTACTCGGGGATATTGTATGCGTTTTTTTGCGGTAGAGTTGAAGCATGCATCCTGCCAAACTATGGTTTCCGATTGCAGGTTCGAAACTCGTAATATCTTGCCCTAAAAATTTTTTGGATCAAAAATTTCTGTCAGATAAAAATGGCGAAACTAGCTAACAAAACATTTAACTGGTAGAGAATAAAATCATGAACCTGTGCACCGTCTAACTTGTCTGAGGGAGTCATTTGAAAAATAAAATTCTAAAATTTACAGAAATGGATATCTTCGTTATAACACTTTTTATTATCCAAATTTGAGAGTTTCATTTCCTTTTATTTGTAAATTGAATTTGAAAGCAACTTCTTAAATACTTTACCAAGAATCCTACTAGGTCTTCAAATACTCGCCCTGCAATGAAGATTTGGTGATCTTGTGATAAAGTCTGAACCGCCAACTATCAGCAATATTACTAATTTACTTTGAAAACACTTGAGAAAATATTTTGATCGTTTCAAACCTTAAAAATAATATTTTTGGCTAGAGAAAAAAAAATTTTCAAAGCAATGATATTTTGACTAATGTCTTGCCAATACCGACAAAAATTATCCTGCTAACTGCCAAATTACGGAAGTAAAAAAATCCTCGTCCTTTTTGGAGGGGTTTAAATATTTTTAGTTTGGCTTGTTTAACGGCCGTAATCGATTTTTTCCTTTCGAAAATAGATAACAGCTTGGAAAAAAAGTAGAGTCACCCTATTTGCATTTTCACAATTAGGAGTCAAAATTTGATTTTTCAAATTAATTCGCTATCTGCAAAAACTCGATAGCTTTGTTAAAACTTGCTCAATCCTCCAAAAATCTTGAAATCTGAGAAAATTGTAATTTGCCCGAGTCATATAAATTTTATGTATGCTTATCAAATCATTTTATATGTAAAGAATAAAAGAAAGCAAAAATTGTATTCATAAAATTTTTTGAAAAATTTCACCAGGTGCAATTTTAATAATTCCAAAATCGCTTTAAAAAATTTTCCCGCATCTTCGAATGAAAGAAAACTTTCCAACTCTTAATCATTTTTATCATCCTCATCGTCACTTTTCAAACAAATATTAACTTAATCCATTTTATGAAAAACTTACACGTCATTTTAATTTAATCATTTTCACCCGAATAAAAGAAAAGAAACTAAACTTCACAAGAAATTAAACTTCGGGAAAAAAAAAAAATTAACTTTCGCGCACACTTTTTAAAAAACCGCAAGAAATCGGAAACCGGAAAAAAAATAATACGAAAACGGACTTTTATTCTCTTTTTTTTTACTTTCAACTTTTCCCGACGATGAAAATTTTATGTTGCGTGAAAGGTTCCGATGATGTTTTTGCTAGGAGCCCGCGCTTTTAACGATACCGGCATGTAACGTGTCGACGCGACGGCTCACGATTTGCAACTGGTCAGCGAGAACATGCTTCCACGTTTTCATGAATGGATTTTTAGTCCATCGCCAACAATAACTTCGTGCATTAAAAATATCGCGACCAAGTTATTCTCTATCGGCATTTTTTTTCCCATCGGTTTTTTCTCGTTATCTTTTTTTCCCCTTTTCATTCCGCTTTCGCTTTCCGTAGAGCCTGAGAAAATTTAATTTAGGCGTCTATAGTTGTAATAGTTCTTCACAAAATTTTTGATCTCACAGCACGAAATTGCATTTTTGTCTGTTAGTTTGCTAAACTGACTGAAGAGTCTTCTTCAGGCTTTTCATCTTTGGCCTTGTTGGCTTTAGCGGTCCTAGAAAGAATATGAGCTGCTGCCACGAGCCTGCATTTAAAAAAGACTTATCCAAGGCGTGACTGAGCCGGATATTAGAAGTAATAATGACGGTCCGCTTCTTAGGGGCCTCTAAGTGAAATTTGGGCACCGATAATTTTTCATTCAAGTTTAACTAATTTTTCATCCATGGGACCTGTCTGCGCCTACCCTTAATCTTTCCCTTTGCAGGAGGTGGTACCGCTCACATGATTGGTCCTCGAAGACCAGAACATGCGACGATAATGACACTTCAAAAATCTTCAGCTTCCTTCCAACTACAGCATTCACTGCACATTAAATTTGACACAACTGCTCTACTCAAAAGTAAAATATGTGACAGCAACCTTGGCTTTGTCTTATTTTTTTGGCCGTGAAAATCACTACAAAAAAAGAACAATGATTCAGCCGAAAAAATACATAACTCTTCATTCGACAATATCTGGCACGAAGAAAAAATTCTTTTAAAAAAAATTTTTCTTCTAAAATTCTGGATATTGTAAAAATTTCGGGATAAGATTAATTAAGGTGAAGAAATAAATGATTCAGAGTTGTCAATCAATCTGTCAGTTCATCTGTCATATTTTAATATCCCGTGACAAATCCCATTGAACTCTTCTAAACCTCACTTTGTTTAAATTACGCAAGACACCCAGTGGCTATTTTTAATTTTTCGGAAAAGAATATATTTTTGCGAGATGAGAATCATTGAGGTCTTCTCTGTGTGTCTGTCAAGGCCGGCCGCGTTTTAATGCATTAAGATTTTTCTTGACGTCTAGACCGATATCGTATAAGAAATGTTAAAGCTGTTGCTTTTTCTTCCCGGGTACAAAACGCAAAGCTTTTAGGGAAACATGAATCATTTCCGTACTGATTTATGATCCCCTTGCGAATCCCCACTTAATCTAGAGGTGGTCTTATGTAAAATATGTCCTCAAAATCTTCGGATTATAATCATAAATCTGACGGTATTAGTTCGCAACAGCTAAAAAGCCTAATCGGTGTAAGACTTATACCCTATTTTATTTACTGAAGCAGTTCTTTGTGTTGAATTTCTTACGAGGAGTGATAAAAATAAAATATTTCGAACATCCATATTTGGATAAATTAATTAAGGAAAGATTTCTCGTGAGCAAGCTGGGCCAGATTTACACTAGTACCGCATTTTTATGTTTAAGTTATGTCTTTAGCATCCATAGTGGATTAAATCAAAGGAGTAAAGAAAAAGCACTAAGCGGCGTTGAAAGCGAGTTGAGACCCTAGACGATGCAGCCTTTGATAGTTTTATTTTAAAAATTCTGGATTGTAAGATCTTTTATCTTCGGATGTTTTAGATATGATGCATTTTGTTTCAGGTCCGCGTCCTTAAACTTCAATAAAGATCCGTGGGTTACCAGAGTCGTAAAACTGCATGGGGCTTTAGTGAGCAGGTCAGGTAGTACGGAAGCTGGCGGAGCGGGCTGTCTTCAATGGAAATGTGTAGTGGTTGGTCATTGTAAGAGAGGAAGCCCCACGCATACAAGGGAAGGTTTGGAGGAAGGTGGCCATCAATCATGTCGATTGGAAGGCGGCGATAGCTGCGGCAGTAGGACTTCCAAGTACTCTAGACCAAATGATTAAGGGTAAGTACACATTAGACACACACGAGAAACTGACCTATACATTCGCATTTATGGGATTTAGTGAGGTGAAATAGTTCGGAAGCCCTGAAGGGTCACACCAGCTTGTTTCTTGCTCACTGTCAACTGTACACGTAACACTGCCGACTGTACACTAGACATTTTTTCAAGTGCACAGTTCGAAAATCATTATCCATCGTAGCGGATCCATCGTAGCGGATCCATCGTAGCGTAATTACCACAAGTAGGGATGAAGTAGGTCAATGCCCGCAGAGCCCCCCAATACGAGCACAAGGCATTCAATACATGGGGGTGTCGCCTGGTGCCCCCAGGGGGAACATCGCTTGAGACGGTGAGTTTAGACACGTTCCGCCATTCAGACTTCAGCACGATATCCCATACACCTTGTCTTCCGTGCACCGTTGCCCCTTTAGCCCACGGGGTTATAGAGTCCCATGGTTACCAGGCCTCACCACGGGGAGGTAGGGGTCGGGTTTTGAGGCCTTAGCGGACCCATAGTTGGAGAACATTGCAGCTTCTGGATTTGCAAATGGCGTGTCGCATAGAGCCCGACGACTCATTAAAGTGTCCACTCCTTATTAGGCTCCCTTCTTCTTTAGATGCCTGCTCCTAGTCGGAGATAAACGATCATCATGGTGATATTAACTTTGGAGGCTGCCTAACAAAAGAAAAATACCCAATCTTGGCCGTACCAGTCTCTTAGATTCTTAAGCCGGATGTTTTCCTCCAACCCGGTCTGCGCCTGCCCTCATTAGGCTCCCTACGATACAGCAATGTGACTTCTATAGCAGACAATATTCACTATTCCTAGCGGAATAGTTTGTCTTCAATGTTCCCCGTTCGATAACCATTGCATCAGTTTTTGGTAATCTGCAGTACTTTTCGATTATCCGCTATCGCGGTTTCCCCTATCCTCCCTACGGCCCTAAAAAACCAAACACAAAGTCAATTTAAAAATAAAGACAGAAGGGGGAATAAAAAAAGTTCCTGACCTTGATAATTTTGAAATTATAACGGATTTTTCAACGAACTCTCAAGTACATGGGCTAATTCGGCGTGAATAATTCATATTGGCGGTTTTTATCTTTCATCCGAACGATTCCAAAAGCGATCACGGTTAATGTATCGGAAACATCGCGTTAAATTCAAATAAAAATGTTGGAAGAATGCGGCAAAGGACGATGATTTGTATATTGAGTCTCTGTTTATATTGATTTAAATTTTCTTCTTTTTAAGCGGGACGTCTTTTCGGCATGTTTCTTTTTCTTTCGTTTCCCCTCGAGGGCCGCAAAATTTTAATGATTTGAGACTTACCTGTTTCGGATGTGAAACGCGTGAGCGTTTTTTTATCGTATTCCTTTTTCTAATTATGTTATTCGAGACTCTTGTTGACTTAACTTGAACTGAATGTTTAGCACGGGAGAAAAAAATGGATCAAGGACGTTCAGGAGATCAGACAATGACGAAAGGAAAATGAATGAAATTATAGTTGAAATATCCTCGGGGGGTAATAAACAAATAGAATTGATCATATTACGAAAGGCTATTTTGAGTTGGGAAAAAGTTGAGCATGACGTCATCACGTACATCCGGCTTGTTTTTCGGAATGAAACCGACCTGGAAAATTATAGAGAAGGCAGCAAAAAAGCGAAAGGGAATTTCGTGCTTGATTTTGTCGGGAATGGCAATGTTGGTTTTGGCAATAACTTGAAATTTTAGTGATTAATAAGCGTGTAATGAATTTTACGGGGGTGTAATATGTCTTTCTCAAAGATATGAGATGTACATTAGAAAGGCTGAGGCTTTGATCATTTTGTAGCAACTGATATTGTTTATTTAATGTTAAATCTTTAATTTGACGTTGTTTTAGCAACACATGAAGGATTTATGATTACCAGAAGCTATCCGAAGAGGAAACAGATGGCAGAATTAAAAACTTAAGCACAAAATCGTGGGGATCGATAATCTGGTGTTAAGCCAAGATCAGTGTCGAGCTGCAATGGTTGTCAGCGTCAGGTGGGACATTCGAACACTTGATGTAAGGGCTTAAGAAAACGTTTATGAATACGATTAGGAAAAGAACATTCCTTTCATTTTAGGTCATAATTTAAAAAGACTAAAGGTCCAGCCAGTCTCGAGTTGTAAGAGCTTCCTTACGTTGCGTCCCATAAGCTAAATATTACACGTAACGTAACATAAGCTCTTACAACTCGAGACTGTCACAGCCTTTATTAAGGGCACCCTTACACTATTGTTACCTTCATCTACAACAACCTCTGTTTGAGGCGGCATTATTACATTGTCAACCTTTTTTTTATTTGAGGTTGATGTTGAAAAAGTAAGAAAAAGTAGAACTTCTTACTGAAGGTGGAAATTAGTCCTAGAGAACATAAAAGTAGGTTTGGCGGTTTGAGAGGTAGTTTTCCTCACGTGACTTACTCTAATTGAGCTATTGCCGCCCATGACACCGACGCCAAGCACTCAAATTTAAAATAATCAGTGGAACTCACATTTTGGGATCATTCTTGGAAAGAAGAGCTTTAACCTTTAGCAGAGGTTTCTCTTCATATCATCCCAGATATATTTCTTAACTATAAATTCGTCTACGACGTTTCTTGCGTGCGCGTAATCATGCGAAGTCATTTTCCTTTCAATATTTTATACAAAATTCTCACGCTTGTAGGTTAATCATGAGGATGTCACTGTTAAAGAAACAAACAAACCACTCTTCTCAATCAAAATTTTGCTTTTTATAAAGTTTTTACTTCCGCAATCTTGTCTTCAATTGATTTCTCGGAGCACTTGCTTTATTGTCTGTTGATAAGCCTCTGAAGTTGTAACAACATTTTTAAGCAATGAGCAGCGAGTTTTCTTTACCTTCTTTGATTTAGCCAGGAGAGATTCTTACGACCGAGTCTTCGAGGGTAAAAGAAGACTCGGTCGTAAGAATCTCTCCTGGCTGCGGAATATCCGGAATTGGACCGGGTTAACCGTAGAAGAGCTACTCCGCATGCCGCCGATTGTGAAAGATTTAAGGAGCTCGTCGGATCGATCGCCTAAGCTCGTGTGCGAGCGGGGCACCCAAAGAAGAAGATTTAAATAAATTTGCTGATTGCCGGTTTGGAATCTCTCTACAGATTTTATGAGGAGCTACTAAATTTGTTTTTTCTACACTTGAGCTCCAAGCCTTCTTGTGTTCTGTCACAAACTTACTTTCTTCTAGTGTTGCATTGGCTACGGCCGTTTTCATTTCGGACACGACCCCACCTTATTTTCCGCAATTCTACAAAATAAAACATCTAGACAAAACTTAATGTTTCTGAAAAAAGAAAATCCAGATTCTTAAAAACGCCTTCATAAACACGATTATGCTTTTATACTAGCATCATTACAATAATTGGCGCGAAATTTATACACCAAGGCTGAGAACTTTAAAAACACTTTCTAACTCAAACTTTCGCAGGCAATAATAAATTTAAAAGGAAAAAAAACCAGAAAAATTAATGTTTTGGAATATTTTGTTTACACGTTCTTTTTCTCTTTTTTTTTATATTTTTTATTTTCTTCTAAAATTTTCACTCTCGTGCTTTCGTGACAGGACCTAATTACCTCTTCCTGCTTTGTTAAGTTATACGAGATTCACAGTGAAGTCATAAAAAACTTCAAAATGACTGAGAATAAAAGTAAACATTCGTTTTGCCATTTTCAATTTAATTTAACGGGAAACTTTTTTCATATATGGATGCGGCCATGTTAAGGAAAAGAAAATAGTTCGCCCAATTTGAAATAAATCAAAAAACTTGTATGTTAAAAAGAAATGAAAGAATCATAGAAGTGTGCGATTATAAATCTTAAAAAGTTTACAACAATGTCGCATTTGTTCCTAACATTCCCCTCTTTCATCTTCCCCTCTTCCTCATCCGAGTAGTATATTTTGATTATTTCAAATTTATAGCCGTAATCGAATCCGGGTATCTCTTTCTTGGCGGTCCCACATAACATGACGATTTTTTTTCTTGCGGATTTTATTTTATTGCACTTTGCCAACTATGAGATCGGGAATTTCCGTTATGGAGGATGAAAAATAGATAAAAGGGGTTTATGTTTATCAGGGTAATAAAAATACCCGGAAAGCTCTCAATGATCTGCTAAATTCATCCTCGGAGTCAGGAAGGCCGTTTTGTCCTAGGAAACAGATGCTTTATGATGGTTCTGTTTTTATTTTAGCGCAGAATAAAAGGAAATGCGTGCCAATAGTTTGATGGGTTTCCTTTACAAATTATAGGGTTGACAAATAAAATGATGAAGGGCTAATGGGAAATATATGGCAGTTGAAAGATCGATTTGAAGAGGAAAAATAAAATAAAAAATGAGGAAGAAAGTGAAGACAAAAATTAATTTTTTGGCAGACTTTATTGGAGAATCGATTCGCGTGTGCTTCTTGTTCTTCATGTGCCGTCTCCGAGTCGGAGATTGGCGATCATCATCGCTATTCAAACCTTGGATGCCGCTGCCCAAAACAGGGACGTGGAATCTAGCACGTGCCAATCGGAGTGAATTAGAGGAGATCTCTAGGCCTTGATTGAGGCTGTGGCCGAAGCAGAGGCGTGTTATTGATTAGACCTGACTACCAATACGGCAAAAACCAAATTGATCATCGCAAGAGAGATGTTCTAATCATGGGGAGAGTTCAAAGACCAGAAAACTTGGAAGGAAGGTTCTGAAGTATCCGGGAGCGTGGCTTGCTGAAACTGTATATCTGGACAAAGAGATTTGAGTATGAAATGAAATGGCGGGAGGGTATTTTACCAATATGAGGTGAGGTGACTTTTTGACACCCTTCTTTTAAAAGCTTTAAGAGCCCAGAAGCAAAATCCGTCGAAAAAACGGTGGCATCGTCACCCCATCTGGCACGAAGCCCCCCCCCCCATTTACGGTTTTTCTTTCTTACTGAAAGATAGGAGGTCCTGTTGACTCAAGGGTCCTCCGCCACTGTGGGGACCGTGAGGGTAACGGCAACGTCCTTGCCTTGGACTTCTACGCACTACTACTACGCACTACTAGTTTGACTACAGCTTCGTGGCTCAGTGGATAGCGTGCCCGACTCATACACTCGGGAGTTTGTGGGTTCGATTCCACCCTAAGGTTCGGATTTTTTCCGACCGTATTTCACATCTGACCACTGTCATCTGCGTTACGTGAACTGAATTCGAGGATTTAGGGATTCCGAAAAAGCGATTAATGTGTGTTGCCGCTCGGTCTCAACCCCCCCCCCCCCCCCCCCCCTTCCCCCGCAAGGCAATGGCAAACCAGAAGGTGGTAATTTGCTTAGAACAGCCTTTCTACCTAGTCGTTTGGAACCGGCATTAAACTGTAGGTCCCATATAGCTGTATCAACTCGAAACATACAAACCAGCTATATGCAGAGAGGTCGCCTAAGCTCGGAAACGAGTATGGCACCCAAAGAAGAAGAGTTTGACTACGTTCGCGCACATCCATTTCATTTACAAAACACTTCAAAGCCCCATCTCAAAAACACGTTAAAACCTGTTCAATATGGTAAAGCTGTCATAAACAAGACTGTCGTCAAAATGGCGACTAACGAAAAGAAAAACCCCAACCAAAGGAATAATTTCTTTCCCTTCCTTATTTATTTTCTTGTTTTCTTAGAAAGAAGAAAAATCAAGATCTTGAATAGAAACGATGAATTATAACCGTATTTTTCAGTTCTAGGGAGGAGTACTAGGCATGTTTAATTTATTGAAGTAGGTAAGGCGCGTATACATAAAAAATTTCCCTTCATCCTTTATTTTAATGTACACCATCATCTCCTTAATTATACATATTATAATGGGCGAAAGAGGATACACTCGAACAAGGTTAGAATATGCCCAAATTATTTCAACGTGTCATCTTCACTTAAAACCCCACGATTCATCACAACAAATCTTTGACGCCTAAAAAAACCCCGGAAGACTAACTGCGGTCATATAATTCGACTCCATATTGCCTTCTATAAAAAATAAAAAGAGAAAGAAGATGAAGGGGAGTCATTTAACCAAATGAGAACCGATAAAATGGGAAGAAGCTTATGATTGAAAATATAAAGCAACAATGAGAAGCTTGGATGAAAAGGAAAAGAGAGATGTCAGCAAGAAAATCTCAAACTGAGAAACGTAATTGATACATTAAAATGCAAGCCTATTCCTATTGCCGACATTGTAATTTAAATATTTTTTTTCCCTTTCAGCTTGTGGTCGAGGAAAATCAACCCCATAGTCTTTTCCTTTTCTTTCTTTTTTCCTTTCGTCGCCTTTACGACCTTAAAAATTGACTCTTCTTTTTTCCCTCCTCAAGTTTTTATTTTTTTTTATGACAAAACTCGTGAATTGGGTCATCGGTCGTCCTTTTCAATCCAGTCATTTCTTCTCCTTCATTTCTTCTATTGTTCGCCTTTCCGGTTTTGAATTATAACCGCGTAAAGTGCGTGGGGGAGAGATTCAATATGCCGATACAAATCGGAGGTTAATTTTCTTCTGAAAGATTACCAGGATATAAATTTATATTTTCGAAGGTTTATTAGCAATAGAAAGAATCGGATTCTTGATAAGTTGGATTTTTTGAAAAGCTCGTGGCAATATTTTTGATCAAAAGATTAAATTCAGGAATATTTGATGGCGATCTCAGCGAAATTCTGGCAAAAACAAGTTTCAGCAAGAATAATTTTTCGATCGGCCTAGTTTTCCTGATTATTAATGAAAAGTACAATGAAAACATGTTGATATTTCCTAAAATTTGATTAGTTATACTGTCCCAAGTTATTTTTACCTTTTTTTTTTATTTATAGAAATGGCGGATGAGTGGAAACAATTGATAACAATTCGAGCTATAAATCAATGAGAGAAATAGAAAAACGAAATTATTTTAAAATTATATTTGACCCGAAAAAATTGTATTGTGGAATTCCAGTGATGTGGCTGGAAACCCCCCATCATTCTGTCACTTCGCTAAGTTGATCTTCCCTCTAGGGCACATCAATCTGAGGCCTTTCGTAAGGACTTAAGCTTGAGACAGGATATTGCAACCGATTCTCTTTTATTTGTAGTAAATAATCTGATCGATTATCTTTTCATCTCGTTTAAAAAGTAATGAACGTGTTTCAACTTGTCGGGGTATTTGCTCAATATTGAGTTCTTGCTAAATTCATGGTGGTATGTCGCTTTCTTAAAAAGTTTGGCATTTAGTGTACTGCTCTTTATTTTAAGAAGATGATGTAAAATATGTTTCCTGTAAACTGCTTGAGAATAAGGACGGGAAGTTAGCCCTTGATTAGTTTTGCTGCTGCCAGCTGAATTTTGCAAGACCTAAAATGTAAAAGAATCGAGAGACATGGCCTAAATAGGCCTTTTATGATAAAATCACCAACGCAACCAATACAAACTGCCCCTCGCTTAAAAAATTCATTAAAAAAGGCTCCTTTACGGGTTAGGGAAAGGCCGAGAAAGAAGTTGACAATGGCCACGTGTACATTGTTCTCACTACCGACCCTCAAATCGTAAAATAAACCCTTTATACACCATCGCTCTCAGTAAGAAACTTTTCTTTTTCCAATTCTTTTTTACAAGAAATATGTAACTAGAGACTTATGACGTCATTACAAATAAAAATGTAATACGCGGGCACGTGGAAAGCAAACCGGAAGAGGAAATCACTACTCGGACGTAACGAGCCGGGGAGGTTTATGCATTTAAAAAAATATAGAACAGCTTGGTGGAAAATCAAAATTTTTTTAACAGCTTTAAAAAAATTATTTTTGACATGAAAACAACATTTTTGAAGGATTTTTTTTTCCATCGAGCACGTGGTTTATCAGTCGGGTAAAACGAGCACGTGCCTTAACGTTTTGTTTGTTTCGGGAAATGTTTACTTATTGACGAGACATAACCTAACCAGGTTTATAAGAATTTTTTTTTTGTAAAAAAAACAAATTTCAAATTTTTAATTAAGAAAAAAAGTTTGTTAAACTTGAAATTTCCTTCGGGGTGGGAAGAAAAATATCTTTTGACACGGTTATAAATCTAATTCAATTTTGTTGTAATATAAATTTGTCAAAGAGTCTTAAAAGGTCGTGTCACCTGGCAGCAATTTAGCAAAACTTGAAAATTAATTCTCTTCTTATGTTTGAAAGGATGATGGACCACTTTTCTCAACTGATTTGGCGTGTTTCTCATAACAGGAAGTGTTTGAGTATCGTAAATATGTCAGCATTGGTTTCGGAGAAATATTCATCAATTTGAAAGCTTTTTCGAATCTGTATAAATTTTGACGATGAATAATATTTAACGCGTGATATAAAGTTTAACATTAATTAAATATTTCTAATTTGTGGCGTTAAAAAGTAAAAGTGAACATCTTTTGATATGAGAACGTAAAAGGTTATTTTAAATCCCAAAGCGGTTGTTGTGAAAGAAGAAAGGGAGTCGTGAAAAGAATGAAATATTAGAATATAATCTTCAGGATACTGGATTTTTTTTTTTTTTGAGCAAGCGGTTTGGTCTTTAGCTTTTTCTTCATTTATGGAATCAACGTGTTTATGTCGTCACACGTGTAAATAGCTTAGGGCTTGAGGATTGCAAAAGATTTTGTATTTTATGTGTGTTGTATGGTTTTATATTCATGTTTTCTTGTCAGTTTATATGAAACATCAGTGTTTAGTTTTGATTAAACACGAAGTAACACTGTTGAAGTAACACTGAATCAATTTTTTGTTTCTTTATGATGTTATGATGGAATTATAAATTTAAAAAAATTGTAGAGATAAATGCAAACCAGAAAACAAGTTAGTAGCAGTGAATAGTCTCAGAAAACGCAGACTCTCACACGCGAGGTTTGTTCTATACACGCGTTGATAAAATTCCTTCTTCACATAATTTTGTCGGTACATACTGAGATTTTATTTTTCGGGCAGTCGACACTTCATATGTATCTATAAAAAATAACGCACACTATTATGAAATAAATATAAAGAAGTAATTAAAAAAAATAATAAACTACTGTAATACTAAATACTTCGATGATCGTTCGTCGGAAGTCGGCATCATACTGCACTGCCGCTGGCAGCGCAGCGTTCTTGTAAACTACACCAGCGCTGGTGGGGGTGATGTTGTCAACGGTTACCATGGCAACAAGAAGGGGCATGATTGCTTTATTGTAAAAAGGGGATAAGTGAACTTGAAAAGATATTTTTACGTGTCCTTTTGACTTCAGTCATTATTTTTTACTTTTGGGAACGTTTTGTATGGATAATTAATTGATTATCAATTTATTGGTAAATTAATTTTATGAAAAAAGTTTCGAGAACGTTGTTTACGGTTTTTTGTCGTTTTTTCCGTTTCATCGATTTTTGCTGCAGCGCTGTTTACAAAAATTTTTCATAATTTTTTTGGCAGAAGAGCAAAATTTGCTGAAAATAATCATCAATAAGTTTTACAGAAAAAAATTAAAAGAGACGAATATTTAGTATATTCGTCTCTTTTACCCTTGTTTTCGTACTTGAAGAAAAGGCGAACAGATAAAACATTTTCTCAGATATTCATGAGTAAACGAAAGTCCTAAAGAAGTCTCACAAACGGGGCAGATTCTCCTCGGCCTCGGCATAATCCAATCTCCTTCGTTCGACCTTATTGTTTTGAATCAAATCAAGGAATCCAATTAGTCGGCATTGATTAAACATTCTAAATTAATTGCTTCACATCGGTTTCATTTTAAAGACAAGTTTCTAGTCATCCTAACGTATTCGCCTTTTCATCATCTTCGTTGAAATTTTATACCTCAACCCGAATCCATTTTTGAGTAAAAATTATTAAAATATTAACCATGTTGTGTTTTCAATGGTTTCTTCTTCCGAAATATAAAAAAACATAGTAAAGCAAAAAATGGGCGAGTTTTGGTCATGGAAAAAAGGATTAAGAAAATAAAAGAAGCATTAAATTTCGTTTATCCAATTCCAGTTTCGTTGTCTGGCTTAAGAATTTCCGGATTTTTTTTTTTTTTTTTAAAGTTTTTGCTTTTTTTTTGCAAAAAGGAAAGATTAAAGAAAAAGTCAAGGCAATGACCTCAACTTTAAATGACGTAAGCCAGATTAAAATAGCAGTCGTAATGAAGAGAGAAAAAAAAAGAAGAAACCATACAACTAAGGAAATAACGGTTCACGAGTTGAACGTTATGTATTTAGATGATGGAAAAATGTCCGAATTATGAAAATGCAGTCCCCCTGCAGGTGCCTGAGTCGTTTTCTATGTCTAAAGAGGATTCGAAACTTTTCGAAAGCCCCAAGCAGACAATATAAAAGTTTAAATAAAATGTTTTTAAACTGTTTTTCTGGAAACTTTATTGTTATATGTCATTCTTAAGGAATGAAAATAGTTTTTCTTTCTCGGGAAAACTATAAAGGTTTTTCCGGCTGTCGTTATTCCATTACCTATCCCTTTAGCGTTTTAGATGTGCAAAAAAAGCTGTCGCAAGTTTTTTTTTTATGAAGTGAGGGAAAAAACTTGGTAGTTTGTTTTCTTTTCTGATTCTTTTCTTTTGTTTACTTGAGATAAGATGGGATGGAAGAAAACTGGCAACTGGGAGGTCGAAAGGCGGCCAATAAAGTTATACGTAGGTCGGTAGTGTCTGGCAGGACTTCCAAAGGTCAAGGATTTAGTGGTTGTGGCCATGAATCGTGATCGCTGGAAAATTTTGATTTAGGCAGCGGTAGAACTTGAAAAGTCGGGGTCATAACCGTGCGTTGGTTGCATAAGGACCGTAACTACTTGCGACCGCAAAACGCAGGAAGTTGGAGTATCTTGGGCATATGTTGCGGGGACCCAAGTACAGGCTGCTGCAGACCATCAAGCAGGGAAAGGTTGAGGGTATAAGAAGACTTGGTCGTAAGATTCTCTCCTGTTTGCGGAATATCCGGAGTAGGATTGGTTTAACCGTAGAGGAGTTATTCCGCATGGCCGCCGATCGTGAAAGATTCTAGAAGCTCGTCGGATCGAATAGGGCACCCAAAGAAGAAGAAGAACTTCAAGTCTTGAAGAACTCTTATAAAAAGTATTGATACAACTTCTCTATGAGGAGGGGCGGAGGCTTAGGATAGGTCCGCCTGGCAGGACGTCAATTGATGTGATACTAGAGCTTCAAGCTCTGTAATGCTGCTCGCTAGATTTAATACTTTACAATAACCGAGAGGCGAAAACCTCAAACCGGCTAAAAAACGTAATCAAAATTCATCAGGGCTATCCCGAATTCTCATTTTCTTTTCTTCAAATATCTTGAAAAACGTGGAGGATTCAATGATTTTCTAAAAAAAATGATAGTAATAAAAGAGGGTGATGCGAAAGAGGGAGGAAGAAGTTGACATAATGACGAAAGCTTGAAAAACTCCCCATTGTCAAATGTAAAACGTGAAAAGAGTAAGACCCTCGTCAGCTGTTACCCCCGTCATCTTATAACGGGGAGTAATATATATCACGACTGACTTTGATTCTTGATGTTGATTTGATAGCCCCCTGGCATTCCTTTTTTCAAATAAACTATCGTTTCACATCTTGCATACCGAAATTTAAAAAAAAAAAAAATCTTTGGAGATATTTCCAATCGCGTTTGAATAAATTCATCCGATTAGAAAAATTCTTTTGATTTCTCAGGCGGTGCTCCCCAAGGATCCCCATCTCAGCGACACTCAGAAAAAACTTCTGGCGTCGCTACTGATTCCTTCATTCCAGATCAAATAAAAAAAGTGAAACAATTTTTTTTTGTGCTAAAAGGCAAACATTAACATTTTCAATCCCTTTTTGTGAGAAAAAGGAAAGAGATTTTCATTTGTTTTTAATAACAGTAAAGAATTCATGGATTATACTCCCGATTAAACGGTCGTTTTCCTTTTTTTTTTTTTTCAAAAAACGTTTTAAGAGTTTTTTTACGAGGAAAAATTCGTGTTTTCCTAAAAATGAAAGTCGTTATAAAATCATGGAAACGGAGTAAGGAAAATCGGGACTTTTTCCCTGTTTTTGAAAGTTGGCAGCTTTTCAGGTAATGCTCCTTCTTTTTCCTTGTTTATGTTTTTCGCAGTTATTTGCCCTGAAAAATTTAATTAAATTTGAATGGCTCGAACGGCTGTTAGAACGAGAAAAGGAGAATGGGGAAGGATCATTTTTCCGTTATAGTACTGCGATATAAATACGTTTAACTGGTTAATTATCGTTAGAATCGGGATTAGATTTTTCGTAGTAGTCTCCTGCTCGCGTGTGGCATATGCTCATTTGTTTATTTGACAACCATCAATTTCAGCAAATTGTTTCTTTCAGATTACAACTATTTGGGTCTCATTTGTCGTGTATCTTAACTAGATTAGAATATGAGGGCTATAATTAATATTAGATTTGTTTGGGGCTTTGGAAGGAAGACTGCGAGTTTATTTTTAGCAAGTCAATGTTTTGACGTAGAGTAAATTTATGATTTGCAATGAATTTAAAGGAACTGCTCTTTAATTTTGAATAATGCACGATGGATGGATTGTAATTGACTTCTGTTTTAATTAATATTATTAAATTCTATTTTCTTTTCGATAAGGATAATTGTAATTTTGCGTGGTCAGTGATTAATTCCATGAGGATTTGTGAGATGTAATGGAAACCGAGCACTGAGATTTTTTTATTGAAAAACGTGGACTAGATTTAATGTAGATGATGATGGATAATATTGTCGAAAATAGCTTAATTCACGTGGCAGCTCAAACAATACTCGTACTCAATATTATAAGGTTCTATCTCCACTGCAGAGATTGACAACTAGTCCATATGTTTAGCTTATGATGAGTCGGAAAAAACGTGCCAAGTGGAAATGGAACCTTATAAGATTAAGTTCTCGAAAAGTCCAACTCAAAAGACTGAAGTAGTTTTTTGAGTACTGCAATTTGGTGAGAAAAGTAACTGATGCAACTTTACTGGAGTCAGGTTTAATTTCATTTGTGTAATCCTAGTTTTTCAAAACAAATTTCTTCTTCAATGGTTTGAAGTAACAATTGGCTTCACAGCGTTCAATTCTAAGAAAGCCCTGAACTTTTAAGGTCTCCGCCTTTCATTCTTGAAGCGCTCTGTGTTCTTGTGCGTCACTGGCCGCAATGTTTGATGCTTTGTCCGAAGACAAAGAATAGCGAAGAAGTTCTTGAGGATCCCCAGCAACCCCCCACTACGCACCATTATATATTCCACTTAGCCTAAACCGTTTTAAGCGGGGAAAATCATATTAAATTTACAACTTAAGAATTCAATAGTAAGAAGCTAAACTACCCCTCAGTTTTTTTTCTTGGAAAAGGCAGCAGTTGCCAAAGTTAAACGATATACAGTATACTAATCCAATTATCTTTTGTACATGCTCGATCGCAGTTTTCGTGAAAACATCCAATATAACTTTTAACACGTTAGTAACAAATTAAGTCTAAGCTATTCTTTTTAGTATTTTTTTTTATTTCCTTTGTTCGTAAAAAAATTTATTTGAATTAGTTTAATTTTTTTCTTGTTTAAGTTTATCGTGACAGTGAGTTCAACGCTTTCGGTATTTTTTTTTCGACGCCTAAAAGTCTCGTTTTTCAACAAAAAAAAATCTTATCCGTTTTTATTATTTTTTCAAGCTCAGCAATGTCACTTCAAAATTTTTCAATCATTTTATTACTAATAATTTTTATTAATTTTATATTCGCCCAGCAATCATGCACCACGAAAGATAGCGCTTTAATAATAGCCCTGCTAGCTCTGCATAGCGGTGACGAATGCGAAATAATAGTTCAAAAAGGTTTACAACAGATCGCAGCACTCGAAACGACTCTTAATAAAATCAACGATGAAAACAAAATTAAAATCGGTTAGGAAAATTTTTTTAGTTTTAAACGCCTTACTATTTGTGTTTAGATTAATTTCAAGCATTCGTGCTATTATTTGCAGATTTGAAATTCTTCGATACGTGTTCGAATATTGACGAGACTGTGAAATCTACATTAAGAGCGACGGTGTTTGCAGACGATGAAGAATGTTCTGGGCATCGATTTTTTCTCGGGTTTATTGGCCCGGATGATTCGGACAGTTTAAAAGCTGTCGGGAGAATCAGCGGATTCTTCAAGCATTCGCATGTTGTCCCAAGGGCAGTTGCCGGTTATGGGCAGTTTAATGTGTTTAATGTGGAGGTTTCTCAACCGGATGAAAATGCCAAAGGGATTGGTCTTCTGCTTCAAAAAATGAATTGGATATCGTTTGTTGTCGTTTATACTTCAGATTCAGCATCGAAAGATTATGCGAGGTCGCTGTTGGAATCAAATCATTTTTGTGTCTTGCCATTTATTTTAGAAATACCTTCCGCGTTATTTGGGCAAAAGAATAACTCAGCTTATAATAAGCTGCTGCATATGCTGCAGAAAGGTTAGAACTTCTGAACATTAGAAAAGTTTAGATCTGTGATTAACAATCATTGAGATAACAGACTGATTGATTATCTGGAATGAATGATTAGTGCTAAATTTGCTAAGTAGAGTCTTTTTTCCATGCTCCCAAATAAAAATCTCCAATTTACTCCTATGAACATCTGCCTTTATAAATATGATGATTGATTTAGTTGATTGATATTTGTCCTTGATATGTTCATCTTTCTTAAGGTATTTATATACTATCATTCTGATTATATCAGAATAGCTTTTTAATAAGTAGTAAATGTCTTTTTGAGTATCGAAAGAATTTTCATTCGACGAATTATTTAAAGTACCCTTTACATAAAGAAGTGTTCTGCTTGATTAATGAAGGTCTTTTGCGCAAATGATTTTTAGGCTTCTTACTTTTTTCCCATTGTTCTGTATAACGAAGCGTGAGTACTCTTGTTTTTTTCTCAATTTTTTTTTTTGCAGTTCCAGATGCAAGAGTTGTCCTTCTGGCTGACACTTCCGAATCAATTGAGAATTTGTTTAATTATTTAGACGGAAGCGTGATCGGCGTTAAATTTTTGATATATCTACAGGGAAGTGGAGTTTTTCCGTGGAAGTTGAAATGGGCATTGGCGAAGGATTGTATCGTGCTACAAGAAACAACGTTAGTAAATAATTTGTAGCTCAGAAGTATTTTGATATGGTAATCTCTTGTGACGTCATTGGGACCCTTATTAACATTGGTTGGAATGTGGACAGATGAAAAGAGGAACCCATAAATGTAGAATAGAGCTTGTGGAATAATATCGTCATCTAGTTCCTGCACTGGATCGGCTGGAGTAGTTTTGAGCTATCCACCATAAAAAAATTCTCAGTGAATTTGGTTCCATTAAGTGCTGAATCGCATGAAATCGAGTCCTGAACATTCCAGTTTGTTATTAGTAGCCTAGGTTTAGGATTTCTTGGCTAGTTCTGGAAAATTTCGCTTGTAGTCTTGATTGTAATTCAATAAATAATTTTTAGATGGCGTTGGATTAAAACCTTTAGTTACGAAGATCATCTTTAAGGTGAAAAAACAGGCTAATTGCATGAATTTCGAATAAGTTATGAACAGATTCGAAAGGTTTAACGAGAAAAAATTGATTAAAAATATTTCTGTACCTCAGAGCTAAAACGTCGAATTTGAAAATCTCAAAATGGCGATTTTTCGTGTTTACCTTATGAAAATCGGCCATCTTGGGGTTTTCAAATTCGACGTTCTAGCTCTGAGGTATACAGATTTTCAAACACATAAAAATTCAATTTGAAATTCAAATTCTAGAAAGCCCGCCAAAAATAGCCATACGTCATGTTTGGACTAATGACGTCATAATTGAGTGAGATTCTCTTCTTTCATTAGCTGGTTTTTGCAGCGAAAATTCTCGCCAATAGGAACAAAGGATCTGACTCAACCTGTTCTAAATTTATATGCGGAAAGGGAGCTCCCTCGTGTGGCATGTCCAACCTTAAAAAACTCCTGCCTTTTTTTCCCTGTTTCGATTTTTCCCTTTTTAATGTTCGCTAGTTGTTTTTCAGAGTACTCTCGCCAAAAATTTCACCGTCACCGTCAACGTTTTTGGCGGGCTTTCTAAAATTTGAGTTTCAAATCAAATTTTTCGGTGTCCTAATTTTTTTATAAATGAAATTTTTTGCTTAGTCTTTATTATTGGCCGAAGATGTAAATCGAGACCTTAGTCGAATGTTGTATTATCTCTGATTTTTTTATGAACATAACACAATGCTTAGCTTATGCCCTCGTGAAATGTTAATAATAAATTTGCGATTTTAAAATTTATGAAAGTTGCCTAGTGGAATGCTAGCTCCTGGATTTTTTTAGAACTTTAATAAGGATAGATTTTGGCCTTTGTAATCGGTTTTTATTGCCTACAATTGAAAAAGCAAGCCCAGAAGCTGGGATGGCAAAAAAATGCTTCACCTCCCCATAAAAGTTTTCTTTCATTTTTTTGGGACTCATTTTTCTTTCCAAGTTCTGGCTGCACCTGCAGTTTTTTCGTTCCTTGGAAATTTCGTTCGTGGCTGTCGAATTGCTATCCATGTTCCCATCTTTAGCAATCTTAAAATGACTGTAATAGAACGATTAATTAATCCGTAAAAGAAAAAAATACGGGAATTAAAACGCGCGCGCCGCGATCCCGAGCCTTGTGCCTCGCACCGTAACTCATGACCGCACACATCAACCGAGTTGAAACAAATAAGTGAAATTTGATATCAACTCGGTCGTATTAGAATGAGAGAAATACTGCAAACTCGAATTTTCATTGGCTGGAATATTTTTGTAATAAAATTATATTCATTTAATTAAAAATATTAATAAGCAAAATTAAAGCGCGAATAAAATTTAAATACTTATAGAATAAAACAAAAATATTCCATCAATAAGTTCGAGTTAGAATTGAGATAAGATTGAAATAAAAAAGTAATCGATATAAAATAAAATTGCAATTTTAATGAATTAAAATTGCAATATTTTGGGATTAAAAATACGAAAACCGGGCTGGGTATAAATACAGATACCCATCCCGGTACAAATCAGTTCAGCTCAATTCAGCTCCGATAGTAATTCCTCTGGCTGTGCGGTACTTGCGGAAACAGTTATAGTTAAGGTTATAAAACAGTTATAGTTAAGGTTATAAAACAGTTATAGTTAAGATTATAAAACAGTTATAGTTAAAAGTTATAAAAACAGCTGTAGCTGAAGCCATAATTAAGAGTTGTTCAGCATTCAGGATATAACCATTTTATAATGGCGAGTTGTAAGTGAAAACCTTAATAAAAATAACTGAACTAGTCTGAAAAGCTTATAGAAAATCTTTCCGAGTTCGAAAGAACTCGAATCCCTTTCCCGTTTGTTTTACATTGGTGGCAGCGGTGGGATCTGCCAACCTACTCCAAATTGAGTAGGGTAATTATTTGGTTGATAATGACCCCACAGATTTTCTACAAGCTTTCCCGTGCAGAGATTTATTGTTGAAAGGGCAGGAGTATAGTCAAAAAAAAAAAAAAAAAAAAAAAATACTAACGCTCGTGGTATCTTGCTTTAGAAGCTTTGCCTGTTCGGGAAATTACTGGGAAAATTGCATTTGCTAAATGCACTCATTCCCTTCCAGATAGCTACAACCTCCGTCCCCGAGCGAATAAAAAGGGGGGATTCCCCACGAAACTACTAGGGAGGAAGAGGACACCAAAAGGGGTGAAGGCGCCAAAAGTTGAACCTGAGAAGGGGTTCCATACCGCTTTCTCGATGGAGGAGTGCTCCTTCGAGATCTCCCTTGAAGAGTTGGAAAGAATCAATCAACAGATCAACGAAGAATTGCAAAAACGACACGTTGAGGGTTGGTTCACCAACAGGAAACACCTCCTTACCTTGAGGAACGAAGGCTTCGACCCCTACGACCCCGAGACCTGCGTTTCCGAAGATTGTTTTTGCGGTCGTTACTGCATATGCGAGCCGGAAAATACGGAAGATACAAAATGAAGAAGAAGAAGGAGTGAATTTTTTTTTTTAGATTAAAAAAAAAAAAATGAACAATGTCTTTTTTTTAAATATCCTGTAATAAGGAAAGCTGTTCAGTATTCCGGTATAACTATTCAGAATTGGTCCTAGTTGTAAGTTTACATAAGTTTCACCCGAACAAAAACGGAGTAGAAAATTCCGGAAAATATATAAATCATAATCAATATATTTCTCTTGTATAGTTAAATTCTTCGTTCAGTTTCTCGTTTCCCTAACCCTTCCAATTGCTTAGGTAACAAGGGCAGCCTGAATTAAGGCGTCTACTGAACATCGAAAACTAATAGGTTCTAAGTTTTGTAGTCAGTAGACACCTAAAAGGTCGGAGGGAAATTGGTAATGGGTGGTAATTATGTGGGAATTCGGTAAGTCCCGGTAACTAATTACTGTGGTAAACCAACAGTGACGAATTGAAGACTGGCACAGGTACAAATTAAGGAACAGGAGGAAAACCCCAAGTTTTCATGCAAACTACTAGATTCCTCCAGGCCCTTACTAAGAGAATTAGTCAAATAAGCGTGTATGGATAGGTAACTAAGCGTGAATAAGCGAACACGCACTGCAGAAAAACTTAATTCCCGGATGGAAAAAATTTTTCTTGCAGCCATTACAGGTCAGTTATAGTTACATAATAATTCTTGTAATCTTGGCCATGGGTAAGTGAATAATTACAAGACCGCACAGCGAGGAAGGAACGACTGAACTCATAGGGATATCCACTCCTGTGTATCCTCAACGCTTGGGAATAGCTCTGGGTTGCTTCTTCTCCAAGACCGGCCTGATCTTCGAGAATTACCAGAACTTCAGGGATCAGTTTTGCATGCCTTGCAAAGCTCGAGCTTGGGAACCACTACATTCGCAATCAACGGAATTATGACTGAAAACATTCCGTTACAGATACCATCCATTGTTCCGTACCGGTGATTCAGCCTTTGGGTCAGCAGCCTATACATATCGTGCTGCCAGTTATTTACGTTCTCCCTGTAACGCAACCTATGGGACCGGGCCCTAGGCCCAATCCGCCTGCGTTCTGCGAACCAAATCATGTTCCAGTCAGCCCAACAGTGACTCCGGAACAGACAATGGAACAGGAACCTCCGTTACCGACCGATAATTCGTCATCGTACGAGGCGGTCGACCCATCCAACCTCCTGCTTAGGCCAGAAGAGTTTCACGAAGTAGTCAACGTTCTTCTTCAGGACAGCAGTGATCCGATGATTGGACGGAATGGAAAAAGTCAAACGATCAATCAAAACGGCCAAGTCGAGTTCTTCGAAGAAGACAAAAGCGGAGGCCAACCAAAAACTAATAAGCCTGAATATTCAGACGGGCTAGAGAATGACAGGGAGTCCAAGAGTTACCCTAAAATTGAGGACTACGGCGAGCACCGAGAGCCACTCGTTGCGGATGGGTTCGCCGACAAGATCCGATGGTCCCTTTTCATGGGAGATGACTCCCATGACACCGAGTACGCGATGCAACCGGAAGATTGGTAATAACGAATCTATTAAAGTGATGGACTCGTGGCAGTGACAAAAACAAAAAAAAAAAAAAAAAAAAAAAAACTTATTATCTGTGATTATTATCTGTGATATCGGTCAACACACCTAGTCAGATCATGCCAAAAACTTCAACGTAACTAGGCAATAGTATTGGCAACGCCGATACAAACATCTTCGGATCTTCCAGAGAGTCATAAACCTCCAGATCCAGAACAGTTAGTTGCAGCGCCAGACACCCAGCATACTACCCAGGAAGGAACTACAGAAAACAGAGTGGATACAAGGAAGACATAGGGACTCTAAGTGACAAGTGTTAGAAATTAAGAATCTATCGCTGCGACGATAGTACAGTACTTCGCAACCTTGTTACATCACGATTGTCCTCCCGGAAGGAGAACCATCGTGGTAGCGTTAACCGTAGTAGAGTCAATGTCAAGAGGCACGATGCTCGAGAAGTTTGGGTTATGTTTTGGGATAACCCAAAACAAAAAGGTGGGAGGAATGTAATAGAACGATTAATTAATCCGTAAAAGAAAAAAATACGGGAATTAAAACGCGCGCGCCGCGATCCCGAGCCTTGTGCCTCGCACCGTAACTCATGACCGCACACATCAACCGAGTTGAAACAAATAAGTGAAATTTGATATCAACTCGGTCGTATTAGAATGAGAGAAATACTGCAAACTCGAATTTTCATTGGCTGGAATATTTTTGTAATAAAATTATATTCATTTAATTAAAAATATTAATAAGCAAAATTAAAGCGCGAATAAAATTTAAATACTTATAGAATAAAACAAAAATATTCCATCAATAAGTTCGAGTTAGAATTGAGATAAGATTGAAATAAAAAAGTAATCGATATAAAATAAAATTGCAATTTTAATGAATTAAAATTGCAATATTTTGGGATTAAAAATACGAAAACCGGGCTGGGTATAAATACAGATACCCATCCCGGTACAAATCAGTTCAGCTCAATTCAGCTCCGATAGTAATTCCTCTGGCTGTGCGGTACTTGCGGAAACAGTTATAGTTAAGGTTATAAAACAGTTATAGTTAAGGTTATAAAACAGTTATAGTTAAGATTATAAAACAGTTATAGTTAAAAGTTATAAAAACAGCTGTAGCTGAAGCCATAATTAAGAGTTGTTCAGCATTCAGGATATAACCATTTTATAATGGCGAGTTGTAAGTGAAAACCTTAATAAAAATAACTGAACTAGTCTGAAAAGCTTATAGAAAATCTTTCCGAGTTCGAAAGAACTCGAATCCCTTTCCCGTTTGTTTTACATGACTATAACTGGCTTTGCTCGTTTGTATGAATAGAAATAATTCGTATTGCTTAGTTATTTAAATGATATTTATTAAACGTAATTGCAAAAAAATATGTTATTTTTGTGTCTGAGAACAAGTCTAGCAAGTTATAAATAGATGGATAAAAATAACTTTTAATCGTAGGCATAATTAATGATTGGCTATAAATAATAAACGGTGGTAGGGTTTTAAAAAAATGAAAAAAGAAAAAGAAAAAATTTAGACGGGAAAAGGGTTATCTATGTTTCAAGGAAGTTAAATTAAATTAATTTGCAACCGTTATCTCAGATTAGAAAAAAAATCAAGGAAAAGGTGTAAGAAATAAATCTACTTGATTAGCTTGAAATATATTAAGCTGACAGCAGCCCTGATAAGAACTCACATTCAAAATAAAAAAAATTTTCATTTATTATTCAATCTTTTCATATCGAGCTATAAAAACAGGGGCGGCGCCCAAGGAATGAGCAGGTCGGGTTGTGACTTTACCTAAAAAAGGTTTGGCCCCAACTCAGGTCTGTCTACTTGAAAACATAGCAAACTTTAACGCGATCGGTTTTTTCTTTTTGCAGAAAATCCCTCATGATCCCAGCAGACTATGAAAATTACGTCAGAAATACGACCCTGTGGTCGTTATACGTGAATCAAAACCGAAATCATTTTTGCAAGGAAAAGGATGAAATTTGCAAATCATTTAACTTGGTCGTTGATTCCAGTATATTACCGTTGATATATTCCCTTCGACTTTATTCAAGCGCGTTGAAAACCGCTCACCGGAAAAAATGTCAAAAGAGAGGAAGAGAAGTCGGGTCAGCGGCTATTTGTAACGAATTAATGAAAATGAATCACGATGAATGGAGGGAAATATTAGAGAATAGCCGGGCGTTTGCGAAAGATGAAGCAGGCATGAACCATAAAATCGGATTTTATATGGTTTTAGATAATGTTGTTGATGTTTTTGTTTACGGCGGGAATGAGTCTTTTAACAAGGTAAGGTTATGTTTGTTGTGTAAGGTCATAATCAGGGCCGTAGATAAAAAGTTTGACCCCTCAAGTAGAAATTTTGACTAAGTTCTATGAGAGCAACTTATTTGCCGGAAATTTGAGGTATTTTCCAGGCGATGAGTTTGGCTGGAGGCCTAAGAGTATGGCAGCGGCGCCAGTAGTTAATTCTAAAGGAAATTCTAGTGCTGTGCATTGTTTTTGGTGGCGCTAGCTCTGAAGGCAGTTTGCTGTGACTGATTGCTGGCTTTGACCTCCTAGTCTTTGATAGCCCAAGATTATCCTTGTAGCTTTTTTTGAAAGATTTTCTCAGCATTCCTCGTTCTAACTCTTTAATTATTTGTAGGTTGGAAGCATATACGATGGAAACGACTTGAGTATTTACGACAGCCTGAATATATTTAAATCCACTGGAGATAAAGAGTCCCAATGTGCTCATCTAATTGATGAAACCACAACTTCATCCACAACTTTGCAACCCGAAGTTGAAATAGAAACAAGAAGTGATGAAGGATCCGTGAAAAATCAAGACTATTATAATTTGTTTGGTTTATGGTTCCCGAACGACGATTTCGGCTATTACAAATTAGTCGGGACCATCATTGGATTCGTTTCAAGTGTTACAGTTATCGTGTTGCTCACTGCTTACTTTGTTTATAGAAATGTTAGGATAAAAGCAAGATCTGATGGTTCAGATGCATCTGTAGCATCACGTTCCCCTTGAACAAATTAACAAATCCTAAGGACCTTAATTATTTTGAAGCCCAGTTGTTTCCTCTAGACTTTTTTTTAACATCTTTAGGCCCATTTTATTGCTATCCACCATATTGCTTCCCGAATTCCAGCATGACAAGTTGACTTCCCACTAAAATCTGACTTGGATCGCAAGAACAGATTTCGGGAGGACGAGGAGCTTCTGAAATGTCTGATGTGACCCCTATTGTCATGCTGCTGGGGGTCCTCACCAGTTTTTTTTTACTGCTGTCCTTGTCATTGATTTCTCGCCCGAAAGTTCCCAATCCAATCCTTTCTTTTTATTTTCTGACACAGGATTTCCTATTACAACGACTATCCCAACCCTTTTTCGATTGCGAACTGCGCAATACCATCACGCTTCCTTTCGTAGCCAATCATAAGGATTACCACTTAAGATTAATAAAAAAATTGGAGTTCATCTCTGAAAAAATTAATTGAATTAAAAGCTTCAGCTAAATTCCCCTATTATCGAAATTTAGCAAACATAATGAAATCAAATGCTTATTGCTCATTTCCTCCGCAATCAAAATTAATTAGCTCAATTGAAATGTCCTATTAAGTTAGTTAAATTAATAATTGGAATCAAATAATTAATGCTAAAGGTCATTTAGCTTTGATTTTCATCTTGCTACAATAAAACCGTTGGGAAAAGACATTGTTGATGATGAAAGGCTTCCCTCCCTTGCCCTCCGCTTCCTTGTTTTAAATTTCCAAACGATTTTAATAAATCGAGAGATTTTTGCATTATTTTATCTTGTTTGCATGACTCGACATTTCCTCTAACAATACACACCTCGTTAAATACAATCAGGAACGGGGGAAAAATTGGATTAAGTTCCTCTTAAATCGTATTGTTGAGTTTCAAGGTTGATTGATTTTACGAAGGATTTTAGGTTTATATTTTAAACTATTTTAGTCGAAAGAGGAAAATTAAGAGAGTCCTTGTTATACAAATGCTCAATGGCGGAACACGTGGTGCGGGCGCCGGTGGAGAGGGGCATTTACAAGAGTGGCCTGTCGGCGGCCACGGGGCAGGGCCGGATGAGGTAAATCGATGACAATCGCCAGGATGCCGTCTCCCTGGGGGTCAGGGAATGAAGGGTTACGGCCTTGGATCAATGTAGGAGTTAGGTGGAGGTTCTGTTTTGCCAACGGAGTAAAAGTAGGTAGTAATAGGGAGTCTAGTAGGGAGTGAACACTTCGATAAGTCGTCTGCTGCACTTTGAAAACTGGAAGCTGCCATGATCTCGAATTAGGTGGCTGCCATTCTCGAATTGAAAAATCTGCCAATCGCGATGTTCGCCTTCCAACGTAATCATTAAAAGAGCGGTTAATACCTTCCGCATGATTATTTAGGTTGATTATTTAGGTTGACCATAAACGCTAATTCTTTGAGGACCGATCTGAATGAGCGAATAATTATTGACATAGCGCAATAAGGGTTGCACGATTGCTCCAACTCCCCCATGTTGTGCTAATGATGTTCTCCTTTCAATCCGAGAATGGCGGCCGTCGAATTCGAGGTCACGACAGCTTCCAGTTTTCAAAATGGCGTACCCCTATCCTTCTTGTAAAAATGGGCAAATCTGCAGTTTGGAAATCCAGGTATAAAATCGCCCATTGATGCATGAAAAAAGGTCGGATCTTTTTTGGGAAAGGGTTTTTACGACCTCCCGACTCAGCTCTCATAAGAATTTGAAAATTGTTTAAGTCCTCTGGAAATTTTATCAGATTTTTTAACAGGCAGTCGATTGTGAATGATAATAAATATTTTAATAATCACAATTTTAATTATTGATTATTTAATTCATAATTATTCAAATGATTATTTATTCTTATTAATCATTTATCTTATTAATTGATAAAAAAAATAATCAATTAGCTTTAATTAATTAATCAATCAATTAATTCATTCATTCATTCGTAAGGTTGAAAAAGCTAGTTGGATTTTTGAGCTTAAAGGAGTTGATTATTGATTAATCATTTAATTTTTAAGTATTAGTTGGCAACAAAACAATGATTCGTTTTATTTAGTTCCTCATCCCAAAAATCAAAACAAAAAATTTCATTTGGAACAAGAAATTAATCAACGATTTTAAGTAACAGAAATTTATCTTAATATTCTTTATTTAATATTTGGTATATCCGCCTTCGGCATCCAAAACATTTTGCAATCGCCGTGGCACACTTTCTGTTAAACTGGAAAACATGTCCGGTATATGGCCAAGCTCTTCCCACACTGTGGCAGCATGTCTGCGTAAATCTCTTTGTGTCCTATCTTCCCTTTGATATTACCAGACGACTCATCAAAGTGTCCACTCCCTACAAGGCTCCCTAGCTAGTAAGAGATTCAGGCCGGAAGCCAGAGGGAGCCCCCCCTGGAAAATTTTTTGGCCCATGTGTTTCCCTATCCTCCATGTTGTAAGGGGTCATTTGAAGCCCCTCCTAGTAGATTTTGTGCCCCTCCTAACCTGGTTCTCTGGCTACGGGCCTGAAGAGAGTACTCAATGGCGGAAAGGTCCTCCTTGGACTTAACTCCTCAGTTAATATCTTTGTATCTAATAAAACCGTAGAGGAGCTATTCCGCTAATAAAACTAAAAAAAGTTACCTTCAGGGGCAGAAGGGAAACCTCATGGCTCATCTCGTGGGAAACCTCGAAGGGACTAGTTTGGCTTAGATTCTAGGGCCGCATAGCTATCTATAGGTGGTAGCCTATTTCCGAGCGAAAGAAGGCGCGTAAAGAAGAAGAAGTACTTTAGCTGCAAGTAGTAGATCCTTTAAAATAAAATTTGGTACTTCTTTGTCCGCATGGATCGAAAAAAATTGGCATTGAAAGGGTTAAAACATTCCTAATTGAGATACAATATTATCATGTATCATTCGGAATAAATTTTTATTCAGGCAATTAATCCGCATTAAGATAAAAATACTTATTAAGGTATATAAAACATAAGAGCCTTGAATACCTTGAAAACTTGGGGTGCAAAAATCTCAGACTCAATCTCTTTATATGGTTATTTTTAAATTTTTAGGCTGAAACCATTTAATTGAAAGCAAACTTATTATGTGCTCACATTTCCGACTAATGTTAAAAATTCATAAATTATAAAAATTGATCGGTAAAATCAATGATTTTATGGAGCTCAATTACTTAATAGTCACAATGTTTTGATAATTGAAAAATTATTCCGAAAAGCTTATGATTTACGGTGTGGTACTTAAGAGGTATAAATGGCACTTGTATCTTCCTATAAAAAATTTACTGGTAAATATAATTGAGTAAGCGCGTTCAAGGTTTAAAAACAATCTCTCGGAGGATTTTTTTTTGCACTTCATTCAGGCTTGAGTTCTAATTAGAATTATTAAGTTGTCTGCGAACGGGAAAAGCAGATGGAATAGTATAAATAAAAACGTAGAAAAAAAAGGCGGAGGTCTATAATGATCGATCGGTTCTATTTCCTAGTCTTTGGTCATTAGATAGCAAATAGAATAATAATTGCAGAGTGGAAAATGAATAAAAAAAAGGGAGAAGGATTCGAATGGGTTGAGATCAATGCAGTTGTAGCCGATTTTATCAGGGATCAAATAAATGACTCGCCGCATGGAAAGAATTGGCTGAAATGGTTTCCCGCATTAGAAAACTGGCTATTTCTTTCCACGCGGAAGGTATGATTTTAAATTTCTTTTCAAGAATGCTCATCTTTACACCGAAGTAAAGTTCTTCGCAACGGAAGGACCGCCTCCTGCAGCTGGTGATATAGAGGGGAAGATTGAGGGCAGGGGCAGACCAAGTCGTAGGAAAAAACTTCGGCTCAAGAATCTAAGAGACTGGTACGGCCAAGATTCAGTATCTCTTTTTCGTTCGGCAGCCTCCAAACTTGAGGCTTGAGGAATGAAATGATCCTAGTCAGACGCGGGTGATGAACGTGGTAAGGCGTGTTGCAGAGTTGAAGAGGCAGTGGGTGGGCATGTGGCCAGGCAGGATTACGAGCAGTGGGCGGTAACATTAACCCAATGGAGGTTGCGCTTAACTTCTAGAAGTAGGGAGACCTCAAGTACGGTGGCTCGACGATATCATTCAAGCGGCAGGAAGGGGTTTGTTCGACGTGGAAAAATTTGGGAGAGGCCTACATTCAGGAGTGGATGCAAACAGACAGAAGAAGAAGAGAATAAGACCTACTGTAACTTATGCGGCTGAAACCAGAGCTGATACCTCGCGCACCGTTAAGCTTATGAGAACGACAGAGATGCAACTCTGCAAGGGAAAACTTTGCAAGCAACGAGGTGAAAAGGGTTGCAGGAATCGATGACATCATTCGCTTTGTGAGATCCAGAACGAAATTGCGGAACCAGCACGTGGATCCGATTGGCGGAAAGAGCTTGCAGACTAGGAGCTCACAAGACAGACCTCCAAAGAGATGAAAAGAATGCTGGATGTCCATGTTTGGATAAGAGAAGAACAGGAATAAAACAAGCAAACGCCTATTAAAAGAAAAAAGATAAAAAATTGTCAGGTAGTAGATCTATTTTAGAAATGAATTAATAGGCCTGTGTTTTCCTTTGACACGAACTGGTCTAGAGGGAAACTGACCAACAGGGACTAGTAAACAAATCTCTAGACCAGTCCATGTCTATTAGACCAACACTCTTATATAAAAGAGGAACCAAAAACCATAGGTTACTTTTCCATAAGGTCATCACCTGCAAGACACTCATTTATCACAGACCTCTAAGCCTACCGTATGATTTTTTCTCACTCTCTTATAATTACGATCAGGACATTTACAATCATCACGTTTGCATGCATTATATTTACCTGCTACCGGTAATTACCTTATTCACAAAAAGATCATTCATAATTTTTTCTCCTTCAAAAGGAAATACCGTTGACGCCCGCCTTCTCTTAAGTTGGAGGCAAACAGCCTCTCACGAACATTTTTTTTTTTTAAATCCTAATCTATTCTTCAATATTTATATATACGTGGAAAACCGATCGCGTAATCGGGGAAGATGATGACGAACACATATTGTTTCTCTGAAACGAGTTTAAATACTCGTAATAAGTACCAGAATAAGGTGTAAGGAGCAACACCGGTCTATCTAAATCACCTTAGGATGTCCTAATTTTAGGCCGCATCGCTATGCGAATGACAATTTTATTTATTCCATTCAAGTTTAGTCATCCAAGGACGTTTTTAAAATCTTCTTTATGGGTTTTGTTTGTGTGTTTCTTAAATAAGGCCCGATTAATGTCTTCAGCTAAAATTTTTTTTTATTAATCAGGGAAGTAATCTGGCGATTTTTATAAAGTGACCGGTTTCCCTTTGTATGCGAAACCGTACGTAATTACTCATTAAATAAATGACATTTATAAAAATAAAAAAGGAATATCCTTGAGGTGTGCGGATCAAGACAAGCTTTGCATAGCGGAGAATGATCAATCTTTATCGGTGTTGTGGTTTGAATTGGAAATTATGGTCATTGGATAAGGCCTTAAGAAACGAATGGAGATAAACGGTTTTGAATGTTTAGCTAGGTTTGTTGTGATTAAATCGGGGAGTCACATTCGGATGGATTCAGTAGTTATTGCAAACGGTTACAGGTCACTCGCTTTTTCTTATTGGGTAGTGAATGAAAGTGTCATTGCACGCGAGTTGTAAATCTTTTATTTTGAAAGTTTATGTGAATGGTGACAATTGAAGTTTGATTTGTGTATAGATTCCAGGTATGAGAATTGTTTTTTTTTTTTTTTTTTTTTTTTTGGAATTTTTTGGGGCATGCGTGAACATGAGTTTTAAGGGATTTGCTAAGTGCTCTGGACAATGGTTTTAATTTTTGAATATTTTCTGTTGGCAAAAGTCCAGGGGGAAATTATTTAAGTGGAAATTTTGTAGAATCAAGTATTATTTTCCGCGTGACATTTTTGAGCAAGGGGGGTGGAGGGGATGATACAGAGGGACGTTTATTTTGTCTGGAATGCACACTTACTCTGATATAAACTTTCTTTCCCTTATAGTCGAACTTTATACATTTCATTTAACCTAAAAATGAGGTCTTTTTGCTTGTAAATTTCTTCGGGGGGCTTAGCATTAATAGGATCGCGACTGCACTCGCTGCATCTACTAACCGGGCGTTCTTGGATCAAGTGGTCTGACTGTAAAAATTTAGAAAATATTCGGATTTATTAAGATGAGTCGGAGTTTCTGGCGCATTTTTATTTTTTTATTAGACTAAATCACTTATTGTTATTAAATTATTATTTTTGAGATTTTTCCTAAAAAAAAAAAGAAGCATTATCAGAAAGTTCAGGATGTCAAAGTTATTTTATACGTGACGATATTTCTTGACGGTTTTGAAACAGTAGAACAGGAAAATTCGTTTTCAAAATGACGTTCACCCTTATATCTGTCATGTGTCCGGAAATACGTACTTCCCAGATTTCCGAGGAAATGCTTTATAAGTCAATTGAGTGAATATTGGAGTAGGGCAGTTCGTAGGATATTTTTTCGCTGCTACCACTTTCAGGAAAGGTAGTTAAGAAAATTTTCCTAGTTAATTTAAAATAAATGTCAAAAGATTCTTTTTTTTTTTTTACATTAATTTAGTTTTTCCTTACTGCGATCCACTCCTGAATTCAGTTTAAATCATTCTCTGCTGGACCAAAAGAGCTCTAATAGACTTATCTACGGCCAGGTCTGCAAGTCGAAGCTAGCTGCAAGTCTGCTTTTACTGTCTTCGTTTCTGCTTTTGTTGTTTACTTCACTTCTTTGGCATACTTTTCTTCTGTTTATTGTTTTAGAATTATCTGGTTCTACATGATGGATTTTGAGACTTCAAGACTCGAAACAAGGTCGGGCCCGCCCTGCAAAAAAAAAAAGTTAAATAAGTCAATTTTTCGTCAAATCTGAGTCAAAAAGAGTCAACTCGAGTTTTTTCGACTCTTTTCAATAACTTATAACTCATTTTTTTTGCAGGGCGGTCGGGCCTCGAAATGGGAACATCGAAAATTCGGATTCAAAGTTTCCATAAATGTCGTGAGCCTTGCAAGGCCTTTAAATTTTCCCTTGCCTTGCATTTTTTCATGTCCGCTTTATTTGAATGCAGTGGCCCCATTTAGGGGGGACTGGAATTTTTTTCTAGGCATTGACTTGAGTGGTGCTTTTGTCCTCAGTCCCCAAGGTTTCGGTAAAATGGCGCTACTGTTTGAATGTGCATTTCCTAAATCGTCAAAATCCAAAATATGAGCCATTCCTTGAATTTCCGGAAGCCAAAACCGCCTTGCATTGAGGTCCATCACTTGTCGCCACGAAAGTTGCCTTGCTGGTATTTGTGTTATAAAGATAGTCCTTACCTCGCTCTAGAGCCAGAGGAAGAAGAACAAAGAGAGAATCTAGATTTAGGCACTCTCCGACAAAAATTAACACACTGGACTTGCGTCAACTTGCACAGCAGATATTGTATTAGCATTGTGCTGTGCTTTCTAATTGAAACCGAAAAACTCTCAGAAATGCCTGCTCTAAGATTTTTGATAGCCTATACAAATATATTCTCAGCCGCAACATTAATTTCGTTACTGTTGGTATTTGCTAATTTCAAACCGCAGCCATGACGATCTACCTGCAACTTTAAAAAAAGTTCACCACATCGAAGAAAAATTTCTTAAAAATTTTCCACCATAAAATCATCGACGCAGTCTAAAAAAATAAGAGAACCGAGTCACCTTCAAGCAGAGTTCACTGATTTTAAAAATTTATAAAAAATAGTGAAAAACTTGCTCGATTACCCGCAATCGAATGTCAGCGCCTGAAAGGTAGGCGTGCCCGCGCTTTTTAATAAGTAAACTATGAACAAAAAATTCGCGCATCTCGTATAAATAAACCGGCCTCCAGGCACATTCCCAAGGGCTTTTCCATCGGAAGCCTGGAATTTTAATCGCGATCTCGGAGGATGGATTACTATTAAGAATTCTAATAACTATTTTTATTAAAATTTCGTGGTGCACTCATTAAAAGAAAAATGCATTTATTTACAAACACATAACGCACTAATTTGCTCATTACATGTGTTCTGTTACAAGGTGATCAGGTTTTATGTAATGACGTAATGAATGATAGTAAATACGTGTGAGGTCAAGAAACCCGTGAGTAAGGAAAGCTTTTTTTGCCAAAAAGCCGCAAATTTTTTTTCTAATGGGATAATAAAGGGAAAAAATTTGATACGTGGCGAAAAGTGATCTGATTTTGAGGAGATGATTTATTCTGACTTTGAACATTTTTAACGACCTTGGCACCGGCTTTAATAACTCGGCACATTTCTTTATTTTTTTGCATAACGATGGTCGATAAATGTTCAAGTTAATCAATCGAATTTTGATAAGGTGGAATGACCGGGAATTATAAGAGTTAATTGTAGGTTTTGAATTTCTTAGTTATAGTTGAAGGGGAATTTTTTTAGTTAGGTGAAAGGTTTGACATTGAAAATAATGGGATTAAAAAATTAATTAAATTTATGAATATTGAAGGTGATTATGAGGCATTTAAAAGACGTATTTGATAAGTGTTGACAAAGTTACATTTATTGGCAGTTTTCTCAATTCATATTTTTTCATGTTTTTTTTCTGCAGGTTTGGCACGTGGTTGGGTGAGACTGGGCTTTCCAGCTCTTTTTCTATTTAAGCGTCATTGAAATGATATGTCCGTAAATGATGACTCAATCAAGGGTTGGCATGTATGTACAGAGGAAATCATCGGATATCATCGGAGACTTTGTACAGTGGCGCTATTTCACAGAAATCTTGGGGGAGGGGCAAACAATTTTGAACTTTGAGAGGGTGAAGGCAAAAGCATCATGCAATGCTTAGCTTATGGGAGAAAAAATTCCTTATTTTTCATGTAAAATTTCATATGAAGGATCCCCTTAACTAACTCCTCTGACTTTGTGGGCCAAGCTGCAGTAGTGGTAAGGACACCTGAACTGGAGGACACTGTTCAATAGAAAATTCTCTCAATAATCTTAGAGGATTCTTCACCCCCTGTCGGCACTAATTCCCTCAACTGATAAAAAAAACAAATTTCTGCAATCGCAAGCCCTTGACATCTTCCAAAACAAGTTTTTCTCTTCAGATTTAATTCGTCATTAATGACGTAATATTTACATAAAATGAACAAGGAATCTCACTTTCGGAGATAAATTAGCAAACAAAAGTAAAAATCTGCGACATATGGGAAAATTAAAGCATTCATATCGTTTTAACAAAACGGAATGTTTCAAGTCTATTTCCTCATTTCCCCAGCACTAAAGGGAAAAAAAGAAAATGATAGGGAATGAGTGTCTGCACGTGACAATTTTTAACGCATACTATAAAAATTTAATTACAAAATTATTAGGAAATGGTTCCAAGGCTGTTACACTCGATTCACTGAGTTTTTTTTTCTTTTTATTCTTACTGTCTGCGGTGGGATATATTAAAATAAAGGCAAAGGGACGATTAAAATGAAAGCCGTAAATTGTGTTGTTCTTGCAAGGTCGAATTATGAACATTTAATTATGAAATGAAGCTAAGTGAAAAATGTAATGCGATTAGAAAAAGTATAATGCTTATTTTTTTCTAATAAAATTGCAGCGCCCAAATTTCACAAAAAAAGATCAAAGGAAATGGAAAACGGCAAGATTTCCAAAAAAATTGTGATCAGGTGTCCTGTAGAGACCGTAATGGCCTAATTAAGCCCTGTAACGTCGGATAAGTAAAGGGTACCTTGATTCTATGGCAAAAATTGGCAGCCATGCCCAATTTAAATTTGGTAAACAAAAGCAGACGAAATTCGGAGGGAAATATTTACACTCGGATAATTTGGGATTTCTGTTTGCTTAACATCAATAAAAAAAATGGATGAAAGTAAGAAAGGGTATGGCTTTTATATTTCATTTCCTCTTTTCCCATCAGCCTGGTACATAATAATCATAAATCGTTTACTACCCTTTTATTTTAAATCGGCCGGATATTAGAGTCACGATTTGAAGCTTTAACTTCTTGTTATTATGTCGAGTGTAAATTGGAGCCAATATATTTCAGTTTAAGCTAAATGGGTTTTATTTATTTTTTTATCGCAAAAATGTTTTGCTATTAGCCGAAACAAGGACTTTTTTTTTTAAAAAAATGAAAAGAATTCGTATTTAAAGATGAACAACAAATCGAGAAATAAACAGGAATTTCAACTTTTATAAGAAAATGATTTAGTTAGGCTAAACGGGCGGCTTAAACTTTTTTTATTTAAATGACGCAAGAGATTAATTTAATCGGTATTAAAAGTTTAAATTACATTAATTAATTAAATTTTTTTTTTATTTTAGAATGGGATCGCTGCCTGTTGTTTCGATATTACGGGGAAGCTCGAAGCCTTTGGTTCATGGAAACGAGCCTATACTTATTCATCAAATTATAGAAAACACGATACGTTCTTTGGAGAGTAATAATAATGATGAAAAAATTGAGACGATTCATTCGGTGAGTATGTAAATATTAGAGGTAAACAGTGACGTCACTTGGGAAAAACTTTTACAATGGAAGCTATGAATGAATGGAGGAGTTGGGATAATTGCTAGGAAGCTCACTTAAAAGATGAAGTTTATTGAATTTTGCTCAGGAGCGCCATTTCAGTGCAATCGGGGGTGGGGGAGGAGAAAGATTTTTATAATGGGCTAGAGGCCTGCTGCGGCCAAATTTCTAGGCCCCAACTTAATCAACTTGGTTGGTAGCACGACCAACGACCGTTAAGCCCTAAGTTTGACTTTTCAACCTGACCTGGATCAGCCCGAGCTTGGTTCGGTCAGATTTTCCCGACTGAGTTGAATGGCCATACATGACCAGTCCTATGCGGTTATGTTTATTCGTTTTTTATTTTCCTTTTTCAGATTAGCTTAACAGACTTCTCGGCTCAAGACCCAGCTCTCATAGAAGGCTCTAAACGAAAATCATATTCTGAGCTTAATGAATCATCCAACAAACTCGCCCGAGCGATCTTGGAACATCTTAAAAGAAGTGGAAAGACAGTAAATCCGAACTCTGATGGAGACTACATTATCGCTGTAAAATTTACACCGAGTAACTCTCTCATCACAACTCTCCTAGCTATATTGAAAACAGGAGCTGCTTACCTACCATTGGATCACGAGTTCCCTAGGAACAGGATTCAGCATATTCTAAACGAAAGTCAACCTGTACTAGTTATCACGGATCGTGATGGTAAGTTTGCCCTCAAAATCGCATTATTACGTTTTTGAGAAAAGCTGCAATCACTGATGTCCTCTGGATACGATAATTTAAAGAATTCTGTGATAGTTTGCAGCTAGCGACATCTGTGTTTGAGACGTTAACTATTTTTAAATCATAAGCTAATTATTAGGGAGCCTATAGTAGGGAGTGGACATTTCGATGAGTCGTCTGCTACACACAAGACTTCTCGAATTGGCATTCGCCTTGATCTCGAAGTGGTCGTCGCCATATACAGTATATTGCCCCATAAGCTTTCTATTGGGCATTCATGGCTACCCCCAGTTCGAGATCATGGCGGTTGGCACCCTCGTGTGTAGCAGATGACTCATCAAAGTGTCCACTTCATTAGGCTCCCTACAAAGTAGAAGAAACAAGCATTTGTTTAATGATTTTAATCATAGCATTCTTCATAACAAGCCGGGCGGTAAAATCTGGCAACAAGGCGGCAGAGGAATCCAAATTAGCTGCAATCAATGTTTATCTTATGATACATAGCAATTAGCAGCCCAATGTTTATCTTATTACATATAACAATATTCATAGCAGCCATTTTGATTTGTGATCTCATTTTCAGAGCCTCAAAAATACGAAAACCACCATTTTATTTACTATGAAGATTTAAAAGCCGCATCTTCAAGGCATTCAGGCGATAACATCCCACACGAAGACACACTAAGTGCTAAAGTTCCTGACGATGAGAAAATCGGCATCATACTATACACATCCGGAAGCACCGGGCTTTCTAAAGGCGTAAGGATTCTTCACAAAGCCATTTTAAATAGATTAAAATGGCAGTGGAATACTTTCCCGTATGAACCCACCGAAAGAGTTTGCGTTTTTAAAACTGCGTTAACATTCGTCGATTCTGTAAGTGAAATTTGGGGACCATTATGCCACGGCCGAAGTGTCCTTGTTATTCAAAAAGATGAAACTACTGTTCCGGATTGCTTGATTTCTACATTAGAGCAATATAAGGTAAAATCTAAATGAACAAAAGTAATTTTGATGGTGAAGTGTAGTGGTAATTTATTGTTATTTTTTCAGGTTAAACGCATGGTTCTCGTTCCTACTTTATTAAATTCCATTCTGCTTTTCGTTGATATGTCTGCACGATCGAAAACAAATCTAGTTTCAGCATCGAAGTTAGCTTTAAATGTTTCTGCTTCTGATGTAAGTAAATGGGGAATTATTAAAAGTAAAGAGGGCTCATCTAGGGAAAACTCATGAAACCCTAAAATTCTTAGGCCTGTGCAGATCTGCAAGTTTCTAAGACACTGCAATTTTGTTTAAGTAACTTGATGTTTATGGTTTATGTCAAGGCTTAAAATTTAGTTTTTTATCATATGATTGCAGCTGAAACCTTCGAATCGCTTACCAGACCTTCACCTTTGGGTTTGCTCTGGAGAAACCCTTTCAAAGAAATTAGTCGAAAAATTTTACACGGTTTTTGATCCAGTGACTCACAAGCTTTGCAATTTTTATGGAAGTACTGAATTAATGGGTGATGTGTCCTATCACGTTGTGCAGCCTGAAGATTTGCATAAATCGGATAAAGTCGCAATAGGTAGTTTTAAAAAAAATTACATTAGAATTTTTTAAAAAATACTTAATTTTATAATTTGATTATTTTTAGGGAGACCAGTTGATAACAGCCACATATACATACTGGGAGAAGACTTACAGCCTGTTGCAATGAATGAAATTGGAGAAATATATGCTTCAGGATTAAATTTGGCTGCTGGTTATGTAAAGAATAGGGATGCTCATAAGTTTATCGATAATGTTTTAACTGTAGACCCAAGTTAGTGTTTCAGCACTGTTAGTCTGGCTACAGTTTTTACATCTTTAAATTCTAATCATTTTTCTAGATCACAGGAAACTATTCAAAACAGGAGACTTCGCCCGAATGGTGAAAGGCCCGGTGGACAATCATTTCATTATATACTTCGAAGGTAGAACTGATTCTCAAATCAAAGTCAGAGGCCATCGCGTAGATCTTTCAGAGGTTGAAGCAGCCCTTGCTAAAATACCACAGATTCACAAAATAGCTGTCCTTACATATAAGCCTGGAGAAATAGAACAAGTAAACGAATAAAATTATTTAAAAAAAATGTTTTATTATTGCACATCACATGTCAGATGTTTTACTTTTACTATTGCAGGCTCTCCTGGCTTATGTAACGTTACACAATCCCGAAGAAATATCCGAGAGGGAGGTTGAAGCTCAATTGCAGAAATTGTTAACTTCTTACATGATGCCGCGAGTTGCGATTATTGATAATATGCCGCTTCTTGTAAATGGAAAAATCGATAGGCAGTTTTTATTGAAAAAATACGAGAGCGATTATCGACAAAGTAAGAATAATAATGTTTCAATATTTCGGTCGCAAATGGAGATTTAAATATTTTTTTAATTTTTCTTTTTTTCAGAAAGCGATACCTTATTAAAATTTGATTATTCTGGAATACCTGCAACTGTAAAGGAAAAAGCAAAGGCTTTGTTTCAAACTATAGGAGAGTGTTTAGGCGCAAATTTAAGAGGGCGAATCACGTACACTTCAAATTTTTTCCAACTCGGAGGAAATTCGCTTAATTCTGTTTACACAGTTGCTAAACTCTGTGATATGGGATTCACTATAGGTCTTAATGATTTTGTTTCTGCTAAAAATCTTTTAGAAATAGCAACTAAAATGGAAAAAGAAGTAGGTGAACAAAATATTAAGTCGTTCACTCAAATTCCTGAGGGGAAGTTTCATGTTGAAATGTTAAATGAGAAACATAAGGAAGCTTGCTTTGAGTAAGTTGAAAATTAATTATCATTATTTTAAGAAATACAAAATGATTTTATGTATTTTTTATAGCATTATTGCAAAAAGTTTTGAGGCAAAAGCGGATCTAGAAATGTGGCTAAAACCAGAGTTGATTATGGATCATTATTTTGAATTGCTGAATGGAATTTGGCCGCATTTACTGAGGCAAAATTTATCGTTTGTGGTTTGTTTAAAAAATGGAGACGTAATGGCGACCGCTTTCAATTTTGATGTAAACGATTGTCCGGAGCTAGAATTAAAACCAGATAACAAGCTGAACACTGTTTTTGAAATTTTGGACTATGTAGAAATACCCTCAAAGTAAGTTTATTTTTTTAATATTTGAAACTATAGAAGAGCTGAATTTAAACCAAGATTCATTTTTACAGGGAAAAAATGAAGTTTCCAAAAGAAAACGGAAAAGTTATACACAATTTTATGGCTGGAGTTAAATTAGGAACTCCACCTGGAGAAACGATTGAATTATTTTTTTATATGGAAGATCAGTTAATGAAGATTGCTAAAGCGAAAGGTTTTATCGGGGTGTTTTCGAGCAATACTAACCCTTTGACTCAGGTAAAAATACATGCTAAAAATTTGTAGAAGTATTTATAACTGTTGGGCTTTAACATTATTTTAACATTTCAGCAACTTGCAGTTGATGTTAATCATTACGAGACAATACTTGATTACCAAGTTAATGAGTGGGTGGATCATAAGGGCCAAAAGCCTTTCGCAAAAGCTCCAGATGATCAAAGAATAATTGTTAACTATAAATCCTTGTTGTAAAGATGAATAATTAAAAATATTTATGAAGATTGTTAAGCAAACATACATCCCAAATTAAAAAAAATTATGAAATATATAATTTCTGAAACAATAATTATATTTTTTTATAACATTTAAAAAATTCAAAGTGAACTTCTCAGTGTGCATAATGAAGACTGAAGTTAAATGATGATTTAAATTGATTCGCAATGTCGTATTGTATTTAAAAACGAATATTTACAGCCTCAAGCTATTTTCTAGCCGTGAAAATGAAAAAATTCATCAATTTTACATATTTGTAAACGGTTTTAAAAGTTTCGTTTCATAAAAAAATCACAACCGGAAGTTTTGGAGCCGCCATGTTAGTTTTGAAACACTTGATAATTCCTTTTCTGCTGCCACGAGAAAATATTACCTCTAACCTCTGTTTTGGTTAGTGAAGCTTTGTCGGTATAATTTCACTTGAAGTTGCCATTTAGAAGGATATTAAGTTTTAAAATATATCAAAATGAGTAAAGCTCATCCTCCTGAACTTAAAAAGTAAGTATATTTATCTGGAAAATTGATTTTACTATGAAATATTACATGCGGCGTATGTTGTTTGACATGGTGAGGTTATGACCGTTCATATATCGTTTTCTTGTTTTTTACTTGGCTTGAAATATTATTAGTGCTTCGTTACCGGAGAATAAATTGAAAGAAAAAAGGCTTTTGCCTTAAATTTGATTTGCAAATTGTGAATTGGAAATAGACTGTTTTCTTACAATTCAACTAATTTGATCTCTTTTTTTCCAGATTTATGGACAAGAAATTGTCATGTAAGTAAATACAATACATATTCTCTAGATTTATATAAATATAATTTCATGTTGTCAATTGTGAGTTTGGCAAGGGATTTTAACCTGGTTTCCTTTTTGGTTGATATAACCTCTCTTAGTGATTTGAACTTCAAAACATCATATTGACGATAATTTTTTGGTATCATGCTTAACTTGAGGACACACACTGTACTTAAAAAATTAAATGAAATAATATTAATTAAAGGCCTAGCTTATCTGTTTAAAGCATTAACCATGCAGTTTGAAGTAAAAGCATAAAACGTGGAGTTGATCAGTTTAGGATTACGATCAAGCAAACAATCACGTTTGAAATTGAAATGGGAATTCAATTAAAATCACCTAGATCCATGTGAAAAGAGATTAAATGCTAATCGTTATTTGAAATCTTGTTTGGCAAATTAAATTGCTATCTACAGCAGAAAACTAATGGCAGCTTTAGTCTTGAATGAATAATTTAACACTGAAATCATTTTACTTTACTTTCAGTGAAACTGAATGGAGGGCGGCAGGTGAGTGGAATCCTTCGAGGGTTTGATCCTTTTATGAATCTCGTTATTGATGAATCTGTAGAGATTTGCAAAAATGGACAACAGAATAACATTGGAATGGTAGTAATTCGAGGAAATAGTGTAGTGATGTTAGAAGCACTGGACAGGGTGTGATGAGACTTTCATACATTCTAATTAAATTAAATTTAAATCTTAAATAAAATACATTCTAATGTATGTTTTAGATTTTAGATTTTTATTCAGCATAATGTCACAATAGGAAAAGCATTAATTAAGTACAAAAAAAAAAACGAATGATACGGATATAATACTAAAATAAACAGTCATGTAAACTAATTTTTTTAAATGCTTTTATTTCCTTTTTAACTTTAAATCCATCAAACATGTTAACATTTGTATTTCACTTTGTCATATTTAATAATATCAACAAAAAATTAATAACATGGATTAATGTACATTTGGCTTTTAAAACAGTTCAGAAAAATAATGGACAAAGAAAATGTTTCTATAAGTAAGTTTTGAAAACCATGAGATTTTGTAATTAAATCCAAACTCCTTTAAATGCTCTAATTTGATATATAGAACTTTTGAAAAAAAAATGATAAGAATAATTACAGATTTTGTATTTGTTTTTTTAAAATCTCTTTAATATAATACATCTAGAACACTATCTTAAAATTGAAGCATAGTTAATGAAAATTTCCTTTTATGTTTGATTTAATGCACAGCCTGCAAAAATTGATTTTTTTTATAAATAAATATATTTCAAAGCAGATATATTGCAAAGTCACATAAAAGGACATTTTTATACTTAAAATATTTTTATGGAACAATATTTATAATTATGCTTTGAATTCGTATTAACTAAGGCTTTTAAATTATTGTCTTCTGTTTTACTTATTTTAATTAGGTTTTTTTTTTTGGAGATAAAAATATTCATTATATAGAACAAATGTCGATTCGCTAAATTATTACAATCTCTCCCACTCAATTTTAACAAATAATTTTTTCTATTCAATCGTTGTGATATGAACCGATTTTTTACTTTATGCGGCAGAGAGTGGGATCACAGCCTTTTCAGTAACTTTAAAAATTTTCTCCCAATTACGATTTCGATTTTTTTTTCAAATTAACGATTGATCTATAGGTGAATAAAAAATGCTTTACAGCAATGCAATCCAACCAATGTCTACTATCTCCTTTTTTAAAATGGATTTAATTGGCATCATATCTTGCGCTAGTACATAAACAACTATAAAATTAATTTTTTTTTTTGAATCATACATATAATTCAAAACTAGAATATATATTCTTATTAAAAATATACATAACTGATTTTTAGAAAATTAAAAAGAAAACATCAAATTGATATAAAATTTTTTTTCATCTTTTAACTACGTTGTTAAAAAATTTTATTTTAGTAACTCAATTTATGACCTAAGCAGCTATTTAAATGTTTGCGAACAAGAGCGGTTTTTTGCGTATTTCTTTCCAAGATTGAGAAGAGAGCGACGACCTTAATTTATACGAATTGCTCGAAAGGGCATATAAGTGCCAGTCAGTGCAATCGGCGGTAAATGGTCTATTTTGATTTCAAGTGTCGCAGCAACCATGACCCAAAAACCATTTCAAGTAAAAGCTAGCAATATTTTTTTTTCTATGTTATTCTACACTTCCCCTGCAATTGTTGGCCTCGCTAAATGATATTTAGCCTCTATTTTGACTAGAAGTGTCATGGCGACTAAGGGACCACGTCTTAAAATATGGCGGTATATTGATCTATTAAGGCCGTTGGAAGAGAATATTAAATTGCTAAATTAATTCATAAATTAATTTTTATGAACAGATTTTTTAAATTGCCGTCTGCGGTACAGTAAAATAAAGAAAAAGATACGAGTCTTCTGCCACGACATGTTTTAAATGAATTTTTTAAAGTTGGCAACTCTGCAGATCTTGGAAGCCATTTTGATTTTATTTTTTATTGTCGTCAGTGGAAGTGTGTTGACTTAGTTTTTTCGTACGGTTTTTTTAAAATAATTATTAATTTGTTTATTGTAATTGTGTTATGAGTATAAATGATTGTGCGGTTATAATGTCCGAAGCAATGTTTCTAGATGAGAAGTGGTTAAATACGCTTTGTTTCTTTATTTACAAATAGCAGGTAAATCGGTATGGAAATGTTTCTTGTACAATTTTGACAAAAGTGCCTTGTATAAAATCGTCAAATTGATGTAATGGCTACTGGGAAGGGAATGGCATGTAAGTAATATTTTTTGCTTTTGTTTTGGGTGTAAAATACAAATGAGTATTAGGCCTGTCAATTAAATGAATTGTTGTCAGGAAGACTTGACCTTTAATTAGAAAATATGCAAAAGCTTAATTGTTTGATTTAACTGCATTTTTGTTTCAACCACAGATAATTTAGGTTGATTCTACAAATGGTGAAAATAATTGCTTTTCTGTAATGAACCAAGTTGCATTAACTTTTGAATCATGTAAAATCAATGCCATGGCAGACTTGAGAGTTAGTAACAAAAACTATCTTTGGTCCTAATTTTATCATATTTCTACAATCATGGATAACTCTTTTAGGTATTGTCTTTCTTAATACTTATTAACACGTATACAGCATTCAGAGCCGCAATCAGATTTCATAATCCTCGACCTGAATATGTTATCATTTGCAATTCTGTTTGCGGCTCAGACCACCAGCACTTTTCTAAATTTGACAAATTATTTTTTACAATGGCTGAACAATTAATAGGCCTTATTCTGCTTCTTAACAATAAGATAACAGTTTCTTTTATTTAAATCGATGTTTGCTTAAGTAGTTTAATACTGACTGGGGCACTCTGGTGGGTTCATATTCCCAAACACATTAAGTTCGTAGAGACTAGCAAATGTAATGAATAATAAATACCACACCATTAGAATAACTCCATATTTTTTATCGAGTTTCCACCCATTTAAATGAGTCGCTACGAGGAGAAACAATACCGTTGAAAGTAAAGATAACGTGGAGTACGTGAGACCTGAAATCGTTAAAATTAAAGATGTAAAAATGTGGGAGAAGGTTAAAAATTATTTGATGTATGAATACGAACCTTTACTTATCACATTTACATGAGATCCTGGTTTAATAATAGCTGTTTGAATAAACCAAGGAAGTCCTAAACATATTAGAATATCGAATACATTCGAACCTACTGCATTTGAAACAGCCATGTCGCCATAGCCTTCTTTAACAACTGCTAATGATGATAACGCATCTGGGACAGAAACGCCAGCTGCCACAAATGTCAAGCCCATGACTGTATCTGGTATACCAAGCGTACTTCCTGTAAAGAGATTGCGAATTAGAAAATAGCCAGGGACTGGGCACAAAAGGATTAAGATATTGCTAAATCTTTCAGAGGCCTCATCTATACTTATGAGTTAATATGGCACACTTACCACATATAGTGATCATCCACACCATAATATACGAATAAAATGATATCCATACCATGGAAAGCATGAACGTGAACGGATACCAGTTTTTATACTGTTCGGACTTGCAATCCGGCATCGTTAGTCTGCACATGTAATGTATTGGCACCGTCAGGTACCAAGCTACAAGAGCTATCGTTCCACCTTCCGTCGGTTTTATTAAAGGTGATACCTCCGTTGGATCGGCTTCTTTTGGTTTATAATATTCTTGTTGTTGCGGTGGACCCTGAGGTACGTGTCCTGGATATGGTTGTTGCTGTTGTGGCGGCTGTTGTTGATTTGGTTCACCATCACCGAATGCCGGATCTCCGAATTGTACTTTATCCGGGCTTTGAGTGTAACTGGGCCTCCTGGATTTATCTTCATCTAATGTTTTATAAGTAACCAATCCAGCTTGCTCTTCTGGTTGCCTTTTGCAAGGTACTGGCCATGTTTGAGCCCATTTTTCTAATTGAGGATTGAAGTGTAATGCAATACAATATACGACGTACATGAGTAACATAACAAGAGATTCTCCCCTGGAAAAATAAAAATGTTAGTGAAGAAATGGTTGTTGAGGGAAATGAGGAAAATAAAGAATTACCATGATATTTTTTCATTGTATATCGTGAAGAGCATAAGAAGGATACTAATGGCGTAAAAGAAGCAGTCTCTGCATAACGGCCACCAGTTTAGATAGGAGACTGTTGATGAACATAGAGCACAAATCTGGAAGTAAAAGATTTTAATGAAAATTTAATAGCTTTGAGGCTAAAACAAAAAGAGGATAAAAGCGATAAGATATGAAGAAAATGAGTGAAAAAATAAGATAAAGGAAGCCAGTGTGCCTTGTAGATCAGTGGATAGCGTTCAAGTATCAGTTAGAGGCTAGAGTTAAACTACAGGTTCAATGTAGCAGTGTCAACTATAGAAAGCCTGAAAGGAGAGAGCCGCCAACTAAATTGCTGCTTTTTGATTGACTGTGACAAAGTTAAAGTTAAGTAACGAGAAGTGGAAGTCGTATGACGTCATCACCAATCAACGGAAGTCAGTTGAAAACGATTTTGGTCCCAGCCAATGAGAAGCCAGGATTTTGATGTACAGAGTTGGCAACTCTCTCCTTTTAGACTCTCTGTCGGTTCAGAAATATATAACCGGCTTTATGCGAAGAAATCGCTTAAACTGAGAATCGAGTCGACATTTAAGTCACTTTATGCGAAAATAAATTTTCAGAGGAGACAAGATCCCACATAAAAGATTTATATTTCATACTTACTGATATAACAAACATTATATTGAAAACAGCTGACCCAATTACACCACTAACTCCTATGTCATCTTTCGCAAAGAACACTCCAATGACAACTGTTGCTAATTCTGGTGCTGAGGAACCTGCTGCCATGAATGTAGCACCCGCTACGTCTGGTGATAACTTAAGTTCTTTAAAACAAAAAAAAATTATCATCAATAACACTTTTAATCACAGTTTTGAAATTTTCTAATTTTACTAACCTTCGCATATTCGATCTAACGACGATACAAAATAATCATCGCAAACGATAGCCAACGCAATAAACGCGTAAACAGCGACCATAATATGAATTATAAGTCCTCCATTTTTTCTAGCATTCGGACCCATCAACGGTCTTGGGAATTGCTCTATTGCCGGAGGCGTGCAATTTTCCCTTTTTGGCCGCCATGTTGGAACTGGAGTTGTGCCTGGTTCTCTAGTTGTCGACTAAAACAAATGTTTTTTTTTTTAAATTTTCTTCCACTCAAAGTAAAAGTAGATGTAGAAACTTGTAGTATAAGACGGTTTGTTGCGTTTACTGTACGACCATAAACGCGGCAAACAATATTGTCACTTCGCCAGTTTTAGTTTCAAGTCTTGGCGCTGCTGCTTAATGTAATAGGAGAGCGGCCATATTTGGTTTTAAAAATTTGTTCAATCGGTCAGATTAAAGGAAAACTCGTCCACCAGGAGTCGCTAGTGAATATCATCAGCTAGTATACATTATTATTCTGCAATAGAATCGCTATTTGTTTTCCATCTAGTCGGATCACAGGAATTCAATCGCCACATCAGACGATATTCACTAGCGACTCCTGGCGGATGAATTTTTCTCAAGTCTATCACTTTCTATTGGCAAGTTTTAACAATATCCAACGATTCGAGATGGTCAAAAAAACCACTATCGAAGATTTAAATTCTATTCCCAGATTTTATTATATGACTACGTATCTTTCCAGTAACTAATTTTCAATATGAATTAATTTACCTCAGGGTTTCCTGTTGTCGTTTCCACGGATTTAGATGAACTAACTGCTAATTGAATTAGGATGTACAAGGCTAGCATTCCGATATAGGACGTGATTTTATCTCGATGCCGCACTCTCCTTCTGGGCATCGAGTATAATATATTCCTCCTTTCTTCCATCATTTTCTCTGAAATTAAAAAAAGGGAATAAATATACCTATTCCCGTCGCCATAACTCTTCTCGGTTCATTAAAAGCTCAACGATTATGTGACACGAGTAAATAATTGTCGGGGTAATGGGTATTTACACGGGCAGATGTTTGTTTAATTACCTTCATTTAACGGTTTTATTTGCATGAGGCTTTTTTTTACAATGTTTCCATTTAATTGATGAAAAGCTGGTATTTTGTGTCAGAATTACTGTTTTTTAACATAACTGAACAAAGGAAAAGAAAATCGGGAGGGTTTTCTTTTTATTTACCTAAAGGCTCATTGTTTTCGGTCAGAGAAAAAAAAAAGAGAGTTTTAAGAGAAAATATTTTTTCAAAGAAAAGTTTTGAGTTAGTTGCTATGCTGACCCCTTTGCCTTTTTATTTCTAGTTCTCTGAAGAGCTTTATGTTCTTTTCAAGTGAAAATATGACGATAAATCTGGGAAATATAACTTTTGAACGGAATCACGAAAAACGAAAAAGTCAACTATGAATGTTTCGACCCTCAGTTTAAATATAAATTTCCTCCTTTTGATTTTTCCTTTTTTTTCGAAGAGTTCTTAAGATCTAACAGTTTTTCTTTGAAAATAAGGAGTATAACAAGAGAAATTTTCTTTGAAAAATTCGTCTAGACTTTACTGAAAAGTTCTTAATTGTGATTTTATTTGATTTCGACAGTTTCTGATCAGACAAGTATTGTTTCAGTTTTTGTTCTTTTGTGGAAGGAATTTCCAACCTGTTAAAAACTACATGCAATGGCGTCTGTATGAGCAAAAGGACCTCAGTTGCTTTTACAAAAAGGTCTCAAGCTTCGATCATAAACAACACGTAATTAATTTCTGCTCTGGTGTCAGTTTCCTGAACTAACAGCTGCCGCAGTGGCGCCGACTAGCAGCTATGCTAGCTCCACCAATCGTCGAACTAATGTCCCTTTTGTTATATTCTTGCTATTTACAAATCTTTTTTTTCAAAGTCTTCTCTTTGGCCGAGTACTTTCAACAAAAAAAGAATCCCTCAAAAATTATTTAATCTTCTAAAATAGAAAAGCTTCTAGGCATCTTATTTCTATTATCATTCAACTCATCCAGCTAAAACTAATACTTGAATCGGCAATGCAAACTAAATGGCTTAGAATAAGCAAATAAAGAAAAAGCATTTAAAATCATAAGGTAAAAAAAAAGAACTAAAAACTCGAAAAGAAAAACCATTTAAATGCTAAATTTTTTCCTTCCGTTTTTGCTAGTTCATTGTCGAAAAGAAGAAACACATAAATTTGGGCTGAAGTCCAATATACTCTCTACCAGTCCCCAACCTCGAACCGTGAAAATCGATAACGAAGGATTATCAAACTGGAAAGGGAAAATTCTTACGTATAATTTCACTTTGCCCTAGACATTAACTTTATTACCTCGCCGACGCCTTGCCTTGTTTTTCAAATAATAGATAATAATGGTTATTCATTAATAAATTTGAAGAAAGAAATCATACGAAAATCGATAAGGATTTTTTTTTTGTGGGAAAACAGCAGAGTATATTGCAAAATAATCGGTTTCCTTAAGGGTAAAGAAAAATTTTTCTTTACCATGTTTGCGAAACTTGAGAGATATAAACATTTTCAAGATTATCTCAGTTTACTTTATCGATCATGACATACATCAGAACGCCTCCGAAATTCTGTGTTTGTAATTTGACGTGGGAAATTTTAGGAGTCCCAAGAGAAATTTCGTCATCGAAATTTTTCTTTTTGAAATGTTCTTTGTTCGTTTTTTTTTTGGTGGGATTTATAACGAACACATTAATGTATTAAAAGAGCTTTAAGGGGAGCTCGTTTAATTGTTTAGGACGCAGAAGAGGTTTTCTCGTAAGTATTACTAAACAAGGTAATATGGGGGATTTTAACCGTATTGGAATAAAAGAATTCCATTGTTGAATCGATTAAATGCACTTTAATTCACCTGTCGAAACTTGCAAGCCATTTTAAAAAGATCAGGTCTGTCAGCCATTTTGGATTTAATATTTGTTTACAAGAAGAATCACCTGTAAACACTTCTTGAGCCTTTTGTAATTCGATATAAATTGTTCTCTTACATTTTTTGTCTAATTTTAATTAGATTTTATTGTGCTGCAGTAATTATGGAAAAATAAAAAAATGATATAGGTATCAGACGACATAAAAAAAAATTTCGTTTTGTAGGTTGGCAGTAATTTTTTATCAGTATCAACGGTTTTTCAAAGATGGAAATAAGCAAGTAATCTGCTGAGAAATCATCGTGGAAAGTACAATTACATCGCTGGTTTTGCATACTACCGAAGATTAAATGTCAGTGGATCGGTTGGCATTTTTAAAAACGAAGGAATACTTGGCATTCACTTGCCATGTTGTGAGTATAAACAAAATCGTTCAGATTAGGTTATGTTTCATCCTTGGAAAAACGAAATAAAAAATCAATTAAATTAAACCTTTTTGTTTATAGCATCGATTCGGAAAAAAGTAATCATAGCGTGGACTGATGATGAATTACAAACCTGTCAAAGAATTCGTTGTTCGTTTTCAATAGAGTGCATTAAATGGAATGAGTTGGACGATCGGTGGAAAATGTTTTATTTCATTACAATTTATTGGATTAGCTTTTTTTGCTCACATCATGCCAGGTAAAAATAACTGGTTTATTGCTTTTTATCACAATACTGTTTTAATTTAGTTGACAATTTTTTTTTTAAAGGGAAAGAAATACATCGTGGCAAATGTAAATCACTTTTGATAAGTTATCAACTTAACGTCATGGAACTAACTGGGAACGAGGTAATTATTTTGTGATATTCCCTGTTTTAGGCATATAGTTAATTATTTTACCATTAGCATTGTGTGTCGCTTTATTATTATTCAGCAGTACAATATCAAAATAATTTCATTACATCTTATTAAAGATGTTTTGATGATTTTAATACAACAAAGTATTTCTGAATAATGAATATTGTGAAATGAATGGTAATAAGAAAGCAAGGGAAGATATTTTTAAAAAATTCTATTTTCTCAAGGAAATGAAATCAGAAAAATGATAAAATCAGCTAGAGCGATTGTAAAGAAATGCAGAGGAGAGTACTTGAGCTGACATAATACAGAGGATTATTGAGTGGTGTCTATTGCAGTCATCTTTTCCCTCTTTTCTTTATAGCTATAAAATTTTACTAAAAAACCAATAATTTTTTGCTTGAAAAATTCATTCAAACAACTTATGCAAGCATTTTATAAAAGCATGAAACGGTGTTGAGTTAAATAAACATAAATCGTTTTTCAAAAGAAGGTCAACAATGAAAAAAAGAACCGCAGGAGAAAAATTCTTTGCAAAAAAAATTCCAGATGGAAGCTACAAATTTTTTTTTTCTTTTTGAGTTTTCATTTCATGCTTTCATAGATCGAATGAATATTTTGAATAAGAAAAACAATGCGAGAAAAAAAGTTGAAAACAAAAAAAATTGGACCAAGTTTTTATGTAAAAAATATTAACGGCGAAAATCCTTTTACGTAACTTACCGATAAAATGAATATCCACGTTTTTTTTAATCACTACATTTTAACGGAAATCGACAGAAAATGAAGAAGAAAAAAAAAGCTGAATGGTAAGAGTAAAAGCTAAGAAAGCGATACACTGTAAAACCCCCGGGAAACGACTGGTTATGTATTTTTTTCATATGGCCAGAGTCCCGAGGTCTACGCTCGCATGTTTGTACTACCGCTGGTAAAAACATGGGGAACCGAAAAAAAGGGTTTGAGGGGGAGGTTGTTTCCGTTTCCGTTAAAAGCTAATGAGATAGCTTAGTTTACATAACGATTTTATTTTAATCCCCGTTATCCGTAATCGATCTTATTTCCATTTCCGATGGGCGGAGTAATGAGCTTTTTATTAAAAATAAATTTTGAATTAGGGGAAATAAATTTAATTTTAATTTTCCAGGTATGGATTTCAACTTTAATGCCAAGACGCTATCGATTATCAGATAAAGATACAAAACGTTTTCTTGATCGTAAGGAATCAGCCGAAAGATTTCATTAGGATTCGTTTCATTAATCATGAAGCAACGGATCAAAACGAGACCGGCCAAATATTTTACAATGCAGTGGCCAGGATGTAAGGAATCGGCCTTATCTCAAATTCACAACAGCTGTAAATAAGTTTCGAACCAAGATTCAGGATTAAGATCTTTTTTTAATTTACAGGTAATTATGGATTAAAAAATTAACCACCCTGTATCGCTTCCCCCAGCCCCTCAAGTCAAAACAACCCATTTTAATTATGAAGAGGAATCCCACAACTAGAACAAATGTTTTCTAAATGAATATTAGGATTCACAAAATGAAACATTGAATCACTGGATCAACCCTGTGACGCTATTGGAATTTGAATTGCGCAAGACACGATTCCCACCCCATTTTCCCCGTTCGCCCTATAATGTTATAATCTCCATTGTGAATGTACAAGGAAAATATAGATGTTAATCGAGGAAGGCCCTATTCAGTCTATAGTTATAGATCTCCCCGAGTTCACTGTGTTACGAATAACGAAGATGAAGTCGGCTTTTTCTCCACCCCCCGTTTTTTTCAAAAATAAACCGCCCTTATCACTCCCCCATTTTTTTTTTTTTAAATAATGAATATAAGGCGCAGTAATCAATGCTAAAAGTTTGACGTCACCCCCTTCCTTTTGATACTTGTCAGAGTGCAAATTCCCGGAAGCCCCCCCAATACTTTCTTTCATAATGGAAAAGAATTATGTTTGGGGTGTTGAAATTTTTTTTCAAAGTTATCCCCCATCACGCTTTTTTTTTTGACGTCTTGTAATGTTCAATTCCATCGCTCGAAATCATAATTTAATTATCAATCTGCATAATTTTCGGATACGTGAGTTTTTAAATCATTCATATTTGCATGGGGAAAAAAAATCCGTTCATATTTTCCTCGCTCGTGACGATCAGTCAACAAATGGAAAATAAAGGACGATTCGGATTGTTTACATTGTTCAGTGTTCAGGCACGGTTACGTAACGAGTGACTAACAATAACGTGGTTTCGAGCATTGCTTTTCATTCATATTCCGGCTTTTTTCGTTTTAAAAGAAAAATATTTTATTACCTGCGATTGTTGAATATTTGCATACATTTAAACTTAATGTTTTTTTAAAATTAAAAATTGACTAGCACCATTTACGAAAAATGCATTCAGGTATAGAAATATGATAGTACACTGAAGAGTTGTTTTGATACTCGCACCCATAACCGGTCTTTACACTTATCGACTGACACGACGTTAAAAATAGGCGCAATATATTTTTAAATCCTTTATTTGGATAAGTGCTTTGCCAAGGTACTTTTCGCGCGCTTTACAGAATTTTTGAATAAAGAATGCTATTAAAATCATCAGTATTGTAGCGAATTAATTGTTGCGATGCTCTTAGTCGGCTTATCCAGCTCTGCTAGGGCCTTTTTAATTTGACAAATGGCTTGAATTTAACCTGAGCTTAATTTGTGACTTAGCCCAAGCCTTGGTCATGATCCTTTAAGGTTCCGAATGACTTAGCATTGGCTATTAAAATTTTGGCCGGTTTTTATAAGCCTCGAAATGGCGAGTGTGTCCTTGTCTAAGCTCGACGTGCTAAGGAATTTGAAGGACCTAGTCGAAGCTTTAGGTAGCTTTAAGCTGATTTTTTTTGCAGGCCTATTCAATAATCTCAGGCTCAAGTTTGGCCTCCCTTTAAAAAACGCAGTGCAATACTTACTTAGCATGAGCTTTAACTGATAAAATTAACTCTAAAAGAAAAAATAGTTATTTTGATTAATTATTACAAAAAAAGATATATTTTTATAAATACTTATTATTACACTATTGAATATTAATTATCATAATTATCGAATGCGATTTTAATTCATCTTAAAATTGCACTACTGCGGACCTACTATATATTATATTCTCCTAAAATTAACCGGGGGTATTAAAAAAGAATGGGGGATTTAAAACTTAAGACGGTTCCATCGATCCAGAAATCTGGAACATCAAAAGCATTAATTTCGCTTCGGGTCAGTTAATTTGTTTTTTTTTATGATTATTATTGATTTTTTTTTTCATTTTTTCCTCCTCCTGTCCAATATTTCCATTCTGTTACTATACCTGAGAAGTTCCTTGAGCTTTTTCACTTCCAAAACAATGTTAGAAAGATGATCGTTCCTCATCTTTTTCAATTGCCTTAAGTATGTAGGCTCCATTTCTTCATAACGATCTAAATTGAAAAAATAAACTTCGCTTTTATATTTGTTGACGAGATTAAAGGGGTTTCGTTTGTCAAACATAGGTCGCAATTAGATTTTTATATTTATTTGATTTTTATTTTTTATTTTTTCAGGATGGAAATCGTCCGAAGGGGTTTATTTCTTTGGTAAGTAAATATAAGAGAAGTGAAAGGTAGAGATAGAGCTTTCATGATTTGCAGAAAAATTATTTCTCAGGTCTCCTCAATTTGGCCTGAGGAGCAGCCCGTACTCCCGTCTTACTTTATGCCATTCTGTAATTTTCAGCTGCCACCATATTACCATTCTAAATTTTTTTGTTTTCCCTATTTGAACACGAAATCGACTTTATTGCACTAAGATAAAAATCTTTCATGAACTCTATTATTCGGAAAAAAGAAAAATAATTTAAGGTTTTCCCGTAAAATGCTATTTATGTCGATAGGATTTGGGTCAGTTAAACTTTTGTAATAAAGTTATTTCGAGTTTCAACAAAATATTAAAAAAAAAAGGATGTTTATCTATCCGTCAACTAAAAGGAAAAACATATAGAGGCACGTTAAAAAAACACAGTAAAAGTTAAGATTTTGTCTGAATAAGTAAGGTTTTTTGAAGAAGTTAAATTTAATTTACAGTTTTTTTTGGGGGGAATTCCTGGATTTTAAGTGACCTAATTTTATGTAAATAAACGATTTCCAAACTAGGAATAACGAATCGTAGTAATAAGCAATTCGTGGCCCGAACAGGTCATAGTAGATCCATAGTCTGAGATCATTGCACTTAGTCAGATTAAGTAACCATTGACGGAACATTAATTTTTAACGCTTGGCATTACGTTCTGAAAATTTGAAATTGCAAGATGGCTGACTTCAGAAAGCTAAATATAGGCGAAACATGCACACTAGGGAGCCTAGTAGAGAGTTGACACTTCGATGAGTCGTCTGCTACATAGGATTACGCCATTTTGAATCGAAGTGTCCACTCCTTACTACGCTCCCTAATGCACACTAACGAAAATTGCCGAAGTTCCGATTGCTTCAACCGAAGTGTATAATGCTCCATCTACAGTTATTTAATCTGAGACGTGGCAACTTTAGAGAATAGAATCTATAGAGAGTGCATATCACTTCGGGTGCTCTCGGGTTTTTCCTGAGGTATCATAAGCTAAAAGGATGTCCACTTTTGTCGTCTGCCTCGTGTTTCACAACCAACGACCCGAAGTAGGGGTTTACTCTCTCTACAGACACTATTATCTATAAGCATGGTAGCTTCTAGATCGCAAATGGCGACCTGGATGTAGCAGACGATTTATGGAAGTGTCCCCTCTAGGAAAAAATATCAGTTATGTGCATGCCATTTTAATATTTATCTAAGTTGCCGTATTAAATTTATAAAATTTTTTAATTATCCCTGAAGCCACGAATTCACTTCTCATTACATCCTTTATTTGGAAACCATTTATTCGTTTATTGAACCGATAATTGCAAAAAGAGAACATGACTTAAAAATTTTTTAAAAAAAGGGCAAGATCCCTTTTTGCAACCACTCTCAAAATAAATAAATGGTTTTTTTTAAATTCAGATTTGGAAATCGTTTATTTACACTTTTTAATAACGTAAAAAACACCACAAGCAAAAACAAAACCGCAGGTGAATACTGTATAAAAGCTAGCATCTTCAAAATATCCTACGAAACCTATTTTAATCCATTCATATAACGACTTACCACTACCGATCGTGGTGCAATAAGGGATCGAGTTTTCCTCCGTTTCATTTTCCGAATCCTTATGTATTTTCGTGGAAATTGAAATGTTTTTCGGGCTTTTCGTAGAACTCTCTTGCACTAAAGCGTCTGTCAAAGTTTTAGCTATATTAATAGTCATATCTGATGCGATTTTTTTAAACGGACTGACGATATCTATAATCCGTTTCGCTTCTACTTTCACTTCGCTGCTATCCGTGCTGGATGAATCTTTCAATTTGTTTTTAATATCTTTTTTATTTTTCGTTTTCGTTTCCGATGAGGACGATGTGCGAAGTTCAACGCGGTCTATAAATCGGTGGATGTATTTTTTTAGTTGTTTTAAGTGCGTCGCTTCTTTTTCTGCCGTTATACTGTGAAGAAAAAAAAGAGGAAGATATTGAGTAAGTGTTTAAGAAAAAATTTCGTTATTATAGAATTCTTTTATTTTGATAAGAATTTCCATATATGATTTTTTAATAAAAGGTTATTGAGAATGCTGAGGATTTGTTGCGATAAGAGTAGGTGGACGCTTTTCAGTATGGCACCGATGAAAATACATCGGGGAGTATTAAAAAGGTCTATCGTGGGCAGATCTCGTAATGCTTTACGTAACGGTAAAGTTCAGGTTGTGATTTTCCTTTTGATGCTATTTAAATTTTGAGAAGCTAGCTAAGCTTTCAAGGTGGAAAGTATCGAACTAAATGTATGACGTCAAGGACTTACGGGAGGAAGTGGTTAAGGAAGTTGGGGGAGAATGAGGAAAAGTATTTCAGAAAGAAAAATGAGAGTGATAATGAAAAATTGAAAAATTTTGACTTGAAGATTCGTGCTTTAGTGTTGTAGCTGTTCATTAGTTGGAAAGTTTATAATCGGGTGCGTTAATCTGCAGCTGTGCGCCTCATACTTGAGTATCTTACTGAATTTCTTTTCACAGTAGTCTAACTTTGCGATTATTTGCACCTGGAGTTGATAAATCTTGCCTGTGAGTCGTTGGCTCAAGAGAGCGGATGGTGCTCAAGAGTAGATGGAGTGTTTGGTGCCTGGGGAGCGAGTATGGTGATCAGAGGTAAATTTTGGTGTGTGGGAAGATTGTTAGGGGAAAGTGTGTGGTGTCTGAAAATGGATGACTTTAGAAACTGTGCAGTACCTGAAAATGGAGGTTGTATGTGTGAAAGGCCAACAGTGATAATACTGTAAAGGAGCCATTACAATATTAAGAAAGCCTGTTAGAAATGATGGGAAAGTTTTTCAAAATGCTTCATTTTTGTTACAAGGGGAGGGAGAGAGCCTTACCAAACTTCCGTAAGAAGCCAATTTCACAGTTTTACTACAGTGAAACCTCTCCAAGTTGGACATTCTTGGTAAGGAGGACTCTGTCCGAATTGAGGAGTGTGTCCAGAATACCGAAAATAGTGATGAGCACAAGATCAAGAAAGTCTTGCATTTTCTTGTTATTGTCTTATTATCGTTTTGTTTTGACAAAATAATAAAAGAACAAGACCTCTTTCAAATTGAGGATCTGGACCAGGCGCGCCGACTTGGGCGACAGGCCCCCGACTTTAAAAAAAAACAATACCAGATATTGTTGTCTTGTGCGCATCACTAACCGAAAACGTTCAAAAATCTGTTTTTTTAGATTTGTGATGATGCTATTTCAAAATAAAGAGTGCAAGTTTTGAGAAATTTTGAAAAAACTGATAAATCTCGGGCTTATACATTGCGTACAAACAAAATATCCCAACATGGGGACGGTGTCCCAAGATAGAGGTGTCCAACGTTAGAAATTTTGCAAAACTTTTCAACGTTTTGAAGCGTACAAAGTCGAAAATGTATAAAAATGACGGTAGAACTAATTGTGTTGAGTGTGAAAAAAAAAACGAGAAATGAATCAACAAAAACTAAAGAAAGTGAGAACAGGAAAATAACTCATGAAAAATTGTGAAAGAGAAATACCAGACGCTCAGGAAATTAAGACGATGAATCTTACTTCAAACGTAAAAATAAATACTAAAATTCTGCCTGCTTAACTTTTAGGTGGCTATAAAATTATTTGGTTCCACCTCCAATCTTTTGTTTCACGAGAATGTCTTTAATATGAGCTAAAGATGTAAAAGAATATGATAAGTTGGAAAATGAAAAATGAAGACGGGAAAAAATAATTTTAAAGCCACTGAATTTTATATAAAAAGTTTTAATCCAAATTTTGAGACACAAATAACAATTTGGTATGTGGTTTTCATTAGTTATTCGCAAATTTTTCTCATCCGACCGAATTAAGTTAATTTGAAATTTTTTTCGCTTCTAAAATTAACATAAAATTTCATTATCATCGTTTAAATTTACCTTGGAAGGGCTTCCCTAAGAATTTTTATTCTATCTTCCAAACTAAGATTTTTTTTCTTCATTTTCCCCTCGGGCTTCCTTCCTGATTTCTTTCTTCCGTTTACCTCATCACCGATATCTTTAAAATCCTTTAACCTCGATATTTTTTTACCATTTCCAGAATACACATCATAGCTTTCTAAGCCCTTCCTCTGCGATTTCCTATATTCATCCGACCAATCACCCCTGGCGTGTCCTTCCTTACGAAATCGATTCCTATATTTCCTTTTTTCATCTTTCCTCTTATCCTCAAATTTATTTCCATTCCCCTTATCTTCAACTTTCCTCGTAACATCATTTTCCGCTGAACTTGGCGAGTTATCGCGAATTTTCCGACTTGACGTCAACGACGACGAAGCATCGACACTTTGAGTCTCGTCTTTGTTTCCTAATTGCTGAATCAAATTCTGCAAATTTTCGGATTCCTTTTCGGAAATGGCGCATCCGTTATTCACCAAATCCTGTAATGCGTCCGATAAAATTTTCCCTTCTTTGTCTTTATTAGGGAGCTCACTTCCGGTTTCGGAATTTTCCTCGAATCGATTCCTAGAGGATTTCGTTTTTGCGTCTCCCTCAACCCGTGAATAATAAGTGCTCAAAGTTTTCGACGTGGTCGATTGGTAATATTTTTTGCTCCTTTGCTTATTAATATTGATTTGTTCGCTCGATTTAACGGATCCCGCTTGACTTTCCTCATCTTTTGATATTTTCGATGATTTCTCTTCGCGATTCTTACTCGAATCCGCATTATCTTTATTTTCTTTTACATCCTCGGGTTTCATTCCCCAAAGACTTAAATTGGCTTCGACGGATTCTTTACTTTTTTTACGTGTCGGGAATTTTTGTTCTAGCTCTTTTGTTCTGTCTTCGTTTTGATTTGATTTGTAATTTTTCGCTTGCTCGTTTAAACTTTGCGCCATCGATTTATTTCGATCGGAATTGGATTCGGTCGATTGTTTTATTTTAAGCGGTTTCGGGACTTGAGGAGTTAAGGATTCGAACGGGAGAAGGTGGAAAGGTGGAAATTTCATTTTTAAAAGTTCTTCAACGCTTTTGTGTTCCTGCAAATAAAATACTTGAAATGAGCGAGGGGTTTCCTTCCACGTTTTTTACTAAACATTGAAAATTAATATTTAATTAAATTCTGCGTTTTTTTTTTTATTACGAACGCCAACGCCTTTCGTGTGCTTTAATTTGTGTTGGGTTTTTTCGCCGAAATGATGAGTGTTGAATCTTAACTAGGTTTTAATTAAAATATAGGGAGGAATTTTGTGCTAATTGAAAGGGTAAAAATGTATGTGGAAAATTTGGTATTAAGTATTAGGAGGAAAGCAGTTGAAGGGTTTATGGGAAGAACTGACAAAAAAATTTCAACATGGCAACTGTCTCTTATGTTTACCTTTTGTGTAAACAATGTCAACCATCTTGAATTTGATCTGACGGTTCTTCCCGTGGACTCCTCAATTTTTAGTCCAGAAAAAAATCAGAAAGTTGAAAAGGTAGTTCACAAGAAATTTTAAAAAATTTGCTCGACAAGACAAATCGTGAAAAAATTTGCTCATCAAGACAAATCGTGAAAAAATTTGCTCGACAAGACAAATAATGAAAAAATTTGCCCGACAAGACAAATCGAGAAAAAATTTGCTCGTCAAGAGAAATAATGAAAAAATTTGCCAGACAAGACAAATCGTGAAAAAATTTGCTCATCAAGACAAATCGAGAAAAAATTTGCTCGTCAAGAGAAATAATGAAAAAAGGCTCCTACCGACTTACCATGGTGTTGCTGCCCCAGTCACGGATTTTTTTCATTTTTAGCCTATAGGTAGGTACTGACCAAAGACTAACTTTGGCCAATTATGAAGGTCCAATTATTATCGGTTTTTGAGAAAAATCGAAGTTTCGAAATTTTGGTTTTTATTTAATTTCTTAGGAACGGATCGTCCGATTTCAAAAAACTTTTTACGAGATGAAAGGTCTTTCCAAGGGCTATCTTTGGGTGCTATGTGAATTTTTTTTTGTACAGGTCAAAGGTCACAAAATCAACTTTTTTATCAAAAAAAATTTTTTTAACCGCTTTATTGTCGCCGGACCCAAATCTCGCTATCATAGCTCAAAAGAGCGCTTCAAAATGGTTTAGAAGGGTATTTTTCCGGATTTTTCCTTGAGGGTGAAATCGGCCAAAATAAGGGCGGAAATATAAAAATGGCTTTTTCAGGGTCTGAATGAGCCGGGATCAAAAAGTGAGTGCCATAGCCTTAAAGTACGCCTCAAAATGCCCTTAAACCATATTTTTCCCGCCTTTTTACCAATGGCCGAAATGGCCAAAAATAAGGTCAAAAACTAAAAATGGCTTTTTCGGGGTCTATAAGAGCCGGTATCCTAAAGGTGGTATCACACCGTTAAAATATGCCTCTAAATGGTCTAAAATCGTATTTTTCCACATTTCGAATCAACAGCGAAAATGGCCAAAAATAAGGCCAAAACTTAAAAATGGCCTGTTCAGGGTCTAAATGAACTGGGATCAAAATTTCAGTATCATAGCCTTAAAGTACTCAAAAAAACGATCTAGAATCAATATTCTCCGCCTTTCACATCGATGGCGAAAAAAGCCCAAAATAAGGCCAAAACCTAAAAATAGATTATTCAGGGTTCAAGTAAAAAGTCGTGTAAGAGGGGTTTTCGGGGGCGTAGATTACGATTCTGATGTCAGAATTTGAAAATTCAATATGGCGGATCCAATATGGCGGACAAACACCCAATTTTTTGTTTTTTTTTGATGCAGCCGACACGTCTTGTAAGGTTTTTTTAAGCTTCTTTTTCATTTATTTAGCAGTACACTCTCAGTTACACTTTCACATAGATGGCGAAAAAGGCCCAAAATAAGACCCAAAATAAACTTTGTGTACGCGGTACCATAATTTTTTATTCGTTCCTTAAATAAAATATTTTTATTAAAATTTTAATTATTACGTTTTATGCTTGGAAGCATTTTTTATTAAGACCATTTTTTAAGGGTTCTAGTTCATTTGGAGTCTTGCTAAATAAATACGAAACACAATTTTTCATCCGGGCTAATTTACACCTTAAAAATTCCATTTTTAAGTTTTGGCCTTATTTTTGGCCATTTTTGCCATAGATGTAAAAGGCGGAAAATATTGATTCTAGATCTTTTTTGAGTACTTTAAGGCTATGATACCGAAATTTTGATCCCAGCTCATTTGGACCCTGAATATGCCATTTTTAGGTTTTGGCCTTATTTTAGGCCTTTTTCGCCATCTATGTGAAAGTGTAACTGAGAGTGTACTGCTAAATAAATGAAAAAGAAGCTTAAAAAAACCTTACAAGACGTGTCGGCTGCATCAAAAAAAAACAAAAAATTGGGTGTTTGTCCGCCATATTGGATCCGCCATATTGAATTTTCAAATTCTGACATCAGAATCGTAATCTACGCCCCCGAAAACCCCTCTTACACGACTTTTTACTTGAACCCTGAATAATCTATTTTTAGGTTTTGGCCTTATTTTGGGCTTTTTTCGCCATCGATGTGAAAGGCGGAGAATATTGATTCTAGATCGTTTTTTTGAGTACTTTAAGGCTATGATACTGAAATTTTGATCCCAGTTCATTTAGACCCTGAACAGGCCATTTTTAAGTTTTGGCCTTATTTTTGGCCATTTTCGCTGTTGATTCGAAATGTGGAAAAATACGATTTTAGACCATTTAGAGGCATATTTTAACGGTGTGATACCACCTTTAGGATACCGGCTCTTATAGACCCCGAAAAAGCCATTTTTAGTTTTTGACCTTATTTTTGGCCATTTCGGCCATTGGTAAAAAGGCGGGAAAAATATGGTTTAAGGGCATTTTGAGGCGTACTTTAAGGCTATGGCACTCACTTTTTGATCCCGGCTCATTCAGACCCTGAAAAAGCCATTTTTATATTTCCGCCCTTATTTTGGCCGATTTCACCCTCAAGGAAAAATCCGGAAAAATACCCTTCTAGACCATTTTGAAGCGCTCTTTTGAGCTATGATAGCGAGATTTGGGTCCGGCGACAATAAAGCGGTTAAAAAAATTTTTTTTGATAAAAAAGTTGATTTTGTGACCTTTGACCTGTACAAAAAAAAATTCACATAGCACCCAAAGATAGCCCTTGGAAAGACCTTTCATCTCGTAAAAAGTTTTTTGAAATCGGACGATCCGTTCCTAAGAAATTAAATAAAAACCGAAATTTCGAAACTTCGATTTTTCTCAAAAACCGATAATAATTGGACCTTCATAATTGGCCAAAGTTAGTCTTTGGTCAGTACCTACCTATAGGCTAAAAATGAAAAAAATCCGTGACTGGGGCAGCAACACCATGGTAAGTCGGTAGGAGCCTTTGCTCGACAAGACAAATCATGAAAAAATTTGTTCGACAAGACAAATCGTAAAAATATTTGCTCATCAAGACAAATCGTGAAAAAATTTGCTCGACAAGACAAATAATGAAAAAATTTGCTCATCAAGACAAATCATGAAAAAATTTGTTCGACAAGACAAATCGTAAAAATATTTGCTCATCAAGACAAATCGTGAAAAAATTTGCTCGACAAAATAAATCATGAAAAAATTGCTTTTCATTAGATTTCATATGAATTTGATGCCATAAGTCAACAAAATCAGGATTAGCCAAAAGCTTTTTTTATTTTATTAAGCCCCTCAATTCTCCTCAAAACACCGCGAAGTCCCTAACATCTGTAAAGCACGTGCCGTTTTCTTTAAGTGGCCCCCTTCTATTCTCGGAAAATTCGTTTCCTCCCCTTTACATCAAAACAACTCATTCAATCTATATTCCTAGTAAATGGATTAGCCGCACATTAAAATAATCTCGATTGACAGCACGATAAATAATAATCCTTTCTTATTTTTCCCCAATAACAACCCTTATTTTATTAAAAAGAATTCCCTATAAACCTCAGTCATATCAAATAAATATCGCAAAATAGGAAATTTCTGATAAAAACCAATTATGGTATGATATTTCGAGACTTTGAAAAGGAAATTCCATTTAAATGGTTTTTTTTCTCGCTAACAGGCTATCGAGATTTTTTTCGTATTTTCCCTTGAAATATTTTTCTGGCTTTTTTTTTTATAAATCTCTGAAAAGACACGTCAAAACGAGAAGCTTTTTAATGAAAATTGAAGGAAACTCAAAAAAAATTTATGGCTAAATTTATCGACATTGGAAAAGCCACTTACCTTCTCATCAGCTTGTAAACTTTCCGCCTCTCCTTTCTTGAAAATGTCATTATTAACCGTTGAAGGTTTTGATGGAGTCGATGATGGTGGCAGCGGATGTACATCCTTTCCTTCATCGTTGACTAAATTTTTTAAAAATTTATCTTCGACTGTTTTTACTAATTCATCTACGTTTTTACTGTAAGCGATGATTTCTTCTTCTAATTTTCTTTCCCTGAAATAAATTTTGCAGGGGAATTCATAGCCATTGTCTCTTTAAAAAAAAAAATCAATGCTTACTCCAATCGTAATGGTTCCTCGTTTTTTAAGAACGCACGAGCCCCAGGTTCAGAGCTGGATGCGCAAACTTTTTCACATTCTTGATTGATTGTTGGATCGTAGCTAAAAGGTTTAGAAAAAAGGAAAAGAATTAAAACGGAATGGAAAATAGTTTACATTTGAATGAGCTTGATTACCTTTCGGTCGGTCCTTCTGGGAATGATCTTGTTTTTCGAAACGGGATGTATCCCGGGGATTTTCTGCTTGCTCTTGAATAAAACTCGGGTCCTTTGGGCCCCATAACAATTAAGCCAACTCTTTCATTCCGGGAACCTTCTCTTACTGTAAATAAAAATTCAAGCTTTTTGTGATTCTAAAATAATTGCAGTTTTTGTAAAAACTTGTGTTCAGATAAAACCATATTAATAATTTTGTTTTACTTGCAGGAATACTGAGCAGACGTCCGATTCAATTTGATAAATTAAAGGAAAAATTATGGAAAGCATGGAGAGAAATTTTTAAGAAAAATGAACGATTCAACAGCACCGGGAGTTAAAAATATTGATAATTTGAACCAGCCAATACTAACCGGATTTAAAATTCACATTTAATAGGTAAGTTAGGGAGCCTAATAGAAGTGAACACTTTAATGAGTCGTATGCTACAAAAAGGTACGCCATTTTGAAACTGGAAGGTTTTATGCTGTTGGAATTTGAAAGCCGCCATTCTCAAATTGGAAAATGCCAATCGCGAGCTTCCAGTGCCAAAATGGAATGTCCCTTCTGTCAGGAATCAGGCTTTTTACCACGGATCGAGTTCATAAACCTGTTCCATCCCGTTTAGAACTCTTAACAAGAGTCTTAGACCATTTCAAATGTTAATATGACAAGGGGCCAGATCGTTGACGGGCTCACTCTTGTCACAAAACCACTTTATGAACAAGAGCGGGACCTACTTTATTTAGACACGGCATCCCAAATGTGTGAGGACGTCCATTGAATATCTAGATGTAAACATTAGAGTCCTAGATGGGGGAGAACAGCGACTGAGTTAAGCACAAGTTCTGATCGGCGCCATTTTGTCGTCTCCAGTGAATACAATAGGTGCTATGACAGACCGTCGCGGTTCTCTTACATCTAGGACTCAAGTATACATGACATGTACAGAAGTGAACGGCAATGGGAAAAATCCTAAATTAGCATTATCAACAAAAGTTTCGAGCCAACCCCAACAACGAAGTTTAAGAAAGTAAAGGAAAAGAAAACAAAACACAACACAGCGGCAACAGTTTTAGGTAGAGAGCCTAATAAGAAGTAGATACTTCGACGAGTTGTCTGCCACACACGAGGGTGCCATGTTCTTAAATTGGAATCCGCCATGATCTCGGAGTGGACGTCGCCATATTGTCCCATAAGCTTTCTATTAAGCCACTGATCTCCTCTGGATACGGTAACTTGAAGAATTTTTTGATACTGTGTAACTAGCGACATCTGTGTTTGTTCTGCTAACTACCATAAGCTAAGTACAGAGAGATAGGCATTTGTTCAAGAGTTTCAACTGGTACAACAAGAGATGTCGCTAGGTTCGATTTTTCAAGTTACCGTATCCAGAGGAGATCAGTGTATTAAGCTATCATTGCGACCACCCATTTTGAAATCATGGCACTCCCGTATGCAGCAGACGATTCCTCAAAGTTTCCACTCCCCATTAGACTACCTAGCATTAGAGCGAGTGGCCTGCTGGAATAAGAATCCCTCTAGTTTTCTAATTAATACTGACCAGTGTGCACGAACGCTTTCTTCCACCCATTCTTCATTTTATTCATCCTCGTCCTTCTCGACCTCAATTTCAAAATTTTTTGCGGATGAGCTTCATTTACGAATTTCTCATTCACATCACTAGAAATCAATTTCTTCGGGCCGAAAATCCATTCTGCTGGCGTATCCCCTTGCAACTCGCTCTTCTCCGGGATTTTTTTATAACTCGGCGTCATAATATTCACCATTTTAGAATACGGAACTTTGTAAGTCGAATCACTGAAATATTCTTGTTGTTCATCAACAGCCGGCATTTCCTCGAAATTATGTAAAATTTTTTTCTTCGTTTTCCCGTACGCATGTTCGCAAAGACTTTCATCTTGATAGCAACAATCCTCTTTTAAATACGGTTTTTGATAAACACTAGTGTGAAAAACCTGCTGAACACAATCACGTTGTCTTCTGCTTTTTACTTTTTGTTCTGGCAACTGAACTGTTTTTAAAGGAAGGTGAGATTTTGTGGATTCTCCTACTGGGAAACATTCGCAACAATCGTAATCGTCTTCGTAGTATTGTGATAAATGCGGGTATGTCACTCGGTTGTTGCATCTGCATTTAGACTTGCCTCGCCGTACTCTACAGGGCAAATCCGTTTCGTAGTCCGATCGAACTTTTGGTGGAGTTGTTGAAGATCTATGGCTACAGGTATGAGGCTCGAGTAAAAAATTTCTCCTAACTTGCCGGTAATATCTTTCACTTTTTAATTTCTCTAAATCTGTGCTTAGGGGTCTTACTCGTTCTTTTTCTATTTTCGAGCATATCACTCTTCCACGTTGCACGTATTCTTCATAGTCGGAATATTCGTTTTCTTGAGATGTGATTTCTAAAAAATCGTTATTGTAAATGCAATCGGCATCGAAGGTGACGTTTTTCTTTAAGAGTTTTTTATCGAAGTATAGTTCTGCGGGATGGATTTTCGGGTTAGGTTTTTTACGGATTTTATCTAGGTGAATATCTTCGGGCTCGGTTTCGTTTCCACTGGTTAGGTTCTCTCCTTCGCAGGTTTGGATATCCCAAATTTCTTTCGGATCTGAAATGAGAAAGTTTTCATTAGTGAAATTGACTAGTGAGTTCAGTGGGCGAGGAACTATAAAGAAAGATTGTGTGGGAGGAGAGGGAACGTGTATCGATTTGGGAAGGAAGACTAAAGCAGGGATTAGGCGGCTAAGTTTGAGTAATTAAATGCGGCGGGGTAAAAAAGGAAAAGATGGGACAAGAAAGTGCATTTTTTGTTATAAAAAAAGTATATTTAGCTCTAGTACCCGGAGATGGCTAAAATCAAAAGATGTGTAGGTAAAATTGGGATTATTTGGCGCCGCTTCGGCTTTAAACCCTACGATTACCTTCCCAGTAGCCTCAAGACGAAAAGAACTTCAAGAAAATCTTGTGGCAAAACATACTAGAGACCTTATATAGAAAGAAATTGAACGCTATTTTAAATCGTCTGCTGTTCTCAATATTTAGAAGAAGTTAGCATCTGCTATTAGCAAAAGACAACTTTTGTGAAACTTTTTGGAGAGAAACTGAATATTTGTATGTTGCCACAAATGATTTTCCTCGATTTTTCTTTTAGTTTTTAATATGGCAATCTGTTCATGGCGTTCGATCGGTCAATCGATATTCTCCGTAACCATTCGCCAATCTTTTTCTATATAGGGCCTCATAGGGCAAGTACTATCAAACTAATACCCCTCACTCCCCATTAAAATGACCCGACAGAAGTTGGTTCAAGATAGAAACTGGAAGTTTGAAGCTACACTAGCGCTCCTAGCTAAATTCATAGTTTTGGGGAACGATCTTCTAGACAGCTTTCGAAACTTCTACCTTTGATACATATGGGATATGCTGTCCTGTTTAAACACGCGGATTTTAGTTCGGAAGCAGATGGCGCAGCAGTCTTTCATAGTTCTTAAATAGTTTCATAGCAGTTCTTAAATAGAACTGACGAGAGCTTTTCTGTACAAAGTTAGGAAAATAAAAGGGAAGCGGTTTAAAAAAACTAAAAGGTTGACCATGTGGTTGGGAGCAGGTGGGAATACTTAAGGGTAAATAGTTTTGAAAGAGATAGTTTACTTTTTTTTGTATTGTTTGAATGTAAATGTAAAACATTGTATAACCGAAAAGGTCAAACAATTTTAATAAATATTTTTCTTAAAAATGTGAGGATGTCTGAAAATAGAGGCAAAACTTTAGACACGAATACTTCAAGTTATGAATCAAAATGGCTACCAGTAGAAATTCCAAGTTGTCCAGGGAAAGTTTCATCTAAAGGAAAAGGGGGAAAATTTCCAGGTAAAAGGAAAGGTGTATGAGTCGGAGCGGATGTAGGTCTACGCAGAGGAAGGTGTAGGAGTAGATAAAGGAATAGAAATAGATTAAGAAGTAGGTAAAGATTGAAGGAGACGGTTTAAAATAAGGAACAGGTGAACAATGGTGCTCGTGCACCCCTAACTTTCGCTATTCTGAGTATTGCACTTTTGAAATTGCGCATCATTAGCCTGCATGCGTTTATGGGAACTAGTTCGAATCCTTAACCTTATATTTAAATTTCGGGAAATGGATTTTTCGGTAGCTGAAGGAAAAGGAAAAAACATACGAGAAGTTTTACGAGGATTACGATTGCCTTAGTTTTTATTCATTCTTACTATCTTAGGTCTCGTTAAATCGGCCGAAAACATTCTTTAGAAGTTTTAAAGATGACGTTTGACTTGATGGTTGTATTACTTTGTCCGTAAAACAACCTTCGGGTAACTTCCTACACCTTCTCGCGTAAGTTTCACTTTGCTATAGTTTCTTTATAACCTACCGAAACCGTTTCCTTTCCTAATCCCTTCCAATTAAAACTTTTCATCCTCATCGAATTTTAGCGCTAACTACTGAGATTTTGCTGTGTAATATATCAACTTCTTCTTTTATGCTTTGTGTATAGAATGAAAAGAGGTAAATGTTGTGTATAGTTTAGTTTCACTCAGATTCCTATACGATATTTGAGGAAGTTAATTATTATGAAGTTGTTCCTATAAATTTTGCAGTTTATTAAATCTAGGAAATTCAGTCAGATATTAAATTTTACTAATCAGGGCTAAAAGCCCGAAAAATCGGATTATTTAGGAGCCTCATTGACACTCTTTGAAGCTTTAATATTTACCTTTGCTTCCTTCCTCATCAATATTCAAGACCTTATTTTTCCCAATTTAATTACGAATAAATATATAAAATTTATATCGATCCCAAACACTTACTGCAAATATTTTTTTTATTCAGCACGTACAAATATTTCTTCTCTTAAATTTTTTAAAATAATGCCAAAACCAAAATCCTACCTGAAAACAATTCCTTAGACGTATCTTGTTTTAACTGCAATACCGGCTCGTAATTTTTATAATTCTTCTGCCTTGACTGATCTTTGATCAGTGGCATTTCCTCTTTTTGAAAAATTTTTTTGTTGACTTTTCTTTCACTTGTAAATTTTATATTCCTCTCCTAATGTTTCTATTTTCCTATTTCAAAAGACCTTATAATCCGAAACTGAATTAATATTTAAATCAAATTACACTCTTAATTTATTTAATTATTTAAATCTTTCCTCGTAATATTTACAAATCTTAAATCTTAATACCACACATAAATATTATAATTATTTTTTTTTTATAAAAACATTTTTTATGTAAATTTATACGCCATAACAAATTTTTGTTTTCATTTCGCATTTGTTTTATTTCCTTTAAATTTTTTTTCCGGAATAAGCGAATCCGAGGAAAAAGTGCCGAAGCGAAAAAAAAAAAAGAAAAGAAAATACTTTTTTTTTGTCTCATTCCAGGTCACCGCTTATCCCCCCTCCCATCCATTCGCCGTGGAAAAAACATCAAAAACGTACAATAAGTGTCAAGCGAAAGGGCAAAGATTCGATTTGGTTTCGTTTCATTGCACGCGTGACCCGGCTGGTTTTTTTTTCCAAAAAAAAAAAAATAGAGGGGAGAGACAACTGCAGAGCATCACATCGGCGGTAAAATTCTTAAGATGTTTCCATGGAGATTCATTAAATAAACTTACGCAAAACCAACCAAAATTGTAATCGATATAACAAATGTGTTTACATTCGAAAGAGGAAAATTATTCTACTTTTCAAGCTTAAATTTTTATAAAAAAAAAGTTGCTTAATTAATTTTAAAAAGAGAGAGAGTTTGAAAGGGATAAATAATGACGGAATTGAGCGATGATTTGGATTTAATATTTGAACGGTTGAAAAATGGAGAGATAGAAAGAGATAAAGATGATATCCCGATGATTTTTCAGCAAGTGGTGATACAAAGTTTATTAGAGAAAGGTAATTAATTTTTTATTAAATTAAAAAAATTAGTAGTAGGCCCTGCATGTAGCAGAATTAATAATGAAGTAGAAGATTTTTTTAAAAAATGATAAGAAAGATGTCGTTTAATAAATTAATTAGTTTAGCCCTGAGGGTATTGTGCTTTGCATACGTACTGCGTTGAAATTATCGATTTAACAAATTAATAACAAAACTAGTGTTTTGTTCAAATCACATTTTTTATTTTACTTCGCAGCGACTTTTCGATTTTGTTTTGAGGCTAAAGCTTCGTTGCATTAGCTCTAATTTTAGTTTGGGCCAGTTGGTTAGTTGAAACCAGCGAGGGCATTCTCAGTAAAATTAAATGCTTAGAACTAACTTGAGCCCCATGGAAAGTCCCAAGCTCAGGCAACTCTTTGGGTATTTTAAAAAATTTTTCCCAGACTTTAAACTTCCAATACTGAAGTGTTTAAAAAGCTCTCTCGCCCTCTCTTAGCTGCTGTTTCAATAAATTAGCTTCACTAATTATTTTTTGATCCAAAAATTATCAATACACTGACCGCATCTTGTAGCATTCTTACCTTAACTCCACTCTAGTTCGTTTAAATTTTTTAAAAAATTCGTGTCTTGGTTTTAAATGTTTTTCTAAAAAAAATTTTCGTTTGCATTTTAACCGCATGGCTTCTTTCTCTCAGCCGCATAGCGGTTATTTATGACAAATGATGTCTCATATCAAATGTTATTGTGTCGCGTGATTTCCTCGAGTGTGTTATTTGTCTGTCTTCAATGTCTGCTGCATATTTGTCAACGATGTAAAATGCCGTAATATTCTTTATTACTTTATAAAGCAGGAAGAATAAGCAAAGTGGTTTATTTTTTCGCTAAATATAATTTTGCGCTAAAAGCTATAAGTCACTTAATTAACGCTTTAATCGTAAGATTAGAGTGACAAGTGAAAACGTAATTCCTCCATCTTAATTGTAGAAGTAAACTGACAATTCGGAAACTCCTAAAATGGTTGCTCGACATAATTATCTTGTATCAAGCAGCCCCTCTCTAGGAGGGCAGCATCTTGGCGCATTCAAGGTTAAGAAATTTAGGGGAAGTGCCATGTGACAAGCGACCATATTGCGTCCCTGAACATGAGCTACAAGCATTGACATTATGGCCGCCCAAGATGGATGCTATATTATCTTATGAAAAAATGACATCATACGGTCTATAAGTGACGTCACTGGTTGCTCAAATGGCTGTTTTTCCGTGTTTTTCATTTTAGCTGAGCTGTGCATCCAGTGGCGTCATTCTTTATTATTTACAAAATTTAAGCAGAAACTGTCCTATACCGTGCTTAAGTGAAAACGGTTTCCAAAATCATAATTAAAAAAATCCAACCCAAAAACTTTACTTAAAAGATTTAATTTAGCGATCTTCGAACAATCGAAATCTGTAAAAAAAAAAGCGACTTTCATTCAGAAATCATTTCTCAAATATTAAACGACAAGAGATTTTAATTAAAAAAAAAGATCCCAAGCTTTCTTATTGTACACGGGAAAAAGGAAAAAAAAATCCTCCCACGCTTTCCCCATCTAAAAAATTACTTTTCTTTAACTTATATATAAAAAAATTTTCTCATTTCAGCTAAAGAAGCTCAACTACTCAGCGAAGAAAAGGAAAATGTCAGTTATAAATTTGAAATTCCTCAATTCATCGGAACTACACTTAATTTGGCCAAAAAAGATTTAAAAGAATTCCCGAAAGAATTATTGGATAAATCGCAACAAGTGCAGGTGTGTTTCGCGTGCGAAAAATATCTAAAAATAAATACTTTCCCATACATTCGGGGTGTATTAAGTTTCCGGTATATATCATAACCTTAGCGTTTGATCTCATTTATTATTTTAAATTGGTATCCGTTTCAATTTATCAAGAAAAACCTTTAAAAAACAATATTTTTTAAGAGTTTGAAATCACGTAAGTGGCATGTTGTCTTTGGTAATAAGCGAACCGTCTTAATCTTGTTATTTCTTTTTGTTTCAGTATCTTTATCTGGAACGAAATAAATTAACGGAGCTTCCAGAGTGTTTTTTCCAAAAGCTCGTTTCCCTTAAGTGGTTAGATCTTCGTAATAACGACTTGGTTGAGTTACCGACTCTTGGTTTAAAAGATCATCCAATGTTAGAAGTGCTTTTGTTGCAAGGAAACCGAATTAAGAATTTACCACTTGAGTTAGGTAAGTGGGAAAGTCGAGCGTGGGCGCTACGAAGGCGGCTTAGCTCATATTTTTTAAGGGTTTAGTATCCGTAATTTTTTGGCAACTACAAAGTTGCCAAAAAATTATAAAAATTGTTTATCAAGATTTGAAAAAAAATTGCTGAGCAAAAAATTAAATTTTATACTTGTAAAAAGTTTCTGATGAAAATTTTTTTTTCATCAAACAAAGTTAAATCCCTTTCCTCTTTAAAGGCGAGGGGGAGGAATTTAGGTATAGAACTGTTTTTTTTTTTTTTTTAAATAACATTAAAAAATTCTATTACTCTCATCTCTTAAAAGCCTTAGTTATTAATTAATAAAAAAAATTAATTAAAATTTTTTTCTCTCTCATTTTAGCATTCACTCCAAATCTAAAGGGATTACAAACTGCTGGAAACCCGATCGTAAACGTCCCATTTGAAGTGATCGCTGAAGGATTTCACGGAATTATTAAACATTTAAAGAAATTATCATCTCAGGACGATATTTTACTTCCCGTCTCTGATACGATCGTCGTTAAACCTTCGACGAGTAAAGGTACAAAACATCAAATTGATTTTTATTCTTGTAAATTTCTTTCAAAGCCGTGGAGAATTAAGAAAGCCAGGATAATTGACCCAGAAGCTGGGGAATTAAGTGCTTAAGAGAAAAATTTTTCATTCTTAAAAAGCTTTAATGCCCTTGAATTCTACTCTTTTTACTCAGAACTCTAAATGAATTTCTACGATTCTGATTTTTTGAAAAACGCTTACTAATTCAGTTTTAATTTAACAGAACCAAATCCGCATCGAGTAGAATGCTCGATTTCCGATAAAGAAATTCTAGCCCAAAGACGAGCTTTTAAAAAATCAGGAAACAAGTTGAAATTGAAAAATTCATCGGAAAAACCGAAGGAAAACATGAATGAAGAGAGAAAAGTAAGTTATTTATCGATTCCACTTTTTTTTGCTCTAAACGAACTCCATCGGTGGGGAAAACAACATGATTAATTTTTTCCCCTCCTTTTTTCCGTTTTTTTTTGTCAGACGTCGCAATCATCTTCTTCGGATTGGAGGACGTTTGAAAATCATGCACCTTATCGGAATCGTTGTTCGAGAAAAAGACCTAGTAAAGTAATATCGACCACACATCATTATGTGAAGCAACGGAAAACCAGGTTGGGATACAAAAGGAAGCCAATCACTTTAGCATCATTACAGGAAAAGGCAATTAAAGAAATCTATAAAGCTCAAATGAGGGAAACTTTTGAAAAACAAGCTCAAAAGATACAAAGAATGAAGTAAGTATTGAATGGAAAAACGGCTATTATTATTTTTTTTCCCCGTAAAGGTCTCGTTTGAGATTAATCATTATTGATCATTTTTTTAAAGGGATGCGGAGGTGTTGAAGTCATGGAGACGACATTCTAAGCAAAGTATCGAACAAATGAGACTTTTAGATAATTTTCAAAAGTATCCTGCGAGGGATTTCGCTGAGAAAACTCCGTTTGATGTTGATCCCGATTTTTTAAATATGTTGAGCAGGGCTGATTTGTATAGGAGCTTAAAAGATTTTGAAATAAGATCGAAAAAAAATAAAAGAGGATTGCCTAAACCAAAATTAACTGCTTTGTAAGGATGATTTACTAATTTTCTTTAAAATTTGGGGATTAGTAGTAAAAATTTGGTTAATTATTTCTTTTTTTAGGGATTTAGAAAACCAAATGGCAGAAATTATGAGCAAGTTGAAAAAATTAGACGTCTTAGATGATAGCGAAACTTCACCGAGAAGCAGGCAGATTAGAATGTCTGATAGAATGTCTCAAGTAAGTATGAAACCTTCGAAATTTTCATCGCTTTTTCCATTACTATGAATTAAAACCTGACAACCTAAGCTGCTTCATTAGGATTCTCTTACCAGCAAGGGTCAATTTAGAAGTGGCTGGGCTTAGTAGTACTTGTTAAATCACCTAAATTCAGACCTCAATACAAATCAAAAGAATTAGCCTCATTAACTATTTAATTAACTACTCTAAAACCTGGCCAATAGCAACAGCCTGCCCCTACAAATGCCCTAAACACGCTCAGCTCAGAATCTGACGAACTCCAGACTTAAATATGCCTAGCTCAAGCCTTTTTCAGTTTTATTTTTTTCCTACTAAATGTTTTCAGTGATAACTGAACGCCAAAACCTTCAAATTTTATCATTCTTTACGTAAATCGGATCTTTCTTTACAGATCATGGAAATCCAAAACGCGTTGAAACGACTCCATGCTCAAAACTCGTTACTTTCAGGAGCACCAACACCAACAACATTTAATAGGAAAAAAAATCACTTAAAACCTGTTGTTACAGAAACTGATGGACGTTAAAACAATATAAAAGAAATAAATTTAATAAAATTAAATCATTGGTCTCATTTTTAGCTTAACTTTAAAAGTTCTGAAACTTCTAACCACCTCCAACACGTCAAAATCCTTTTTCCTCAATGTTTCAAAACATTGTTTCAGAAAAAAAAGTTTTGAATCGAAACACTTCAAAGTGTAAATATACGTAAGAAGTTTTTTTACCACTCGCTTAAAATACGGTGAAAACAAGGCTGTTTAACGAAATAATCGATCGGCTTTTAGATTACTAATGAAAAAGTAATGTATAGAATTATCAAATCACAGAATAAGTCACTATAATCAATAGATAAAGTGGTTAATTTAGTTGATCCTTACAAAATGGCGGATACAAAGGCTGCCGTTGATAATCTTCATACTAAAAATGGGAATTTTATTTGCGGTGTCGTTGAAGGTTTGTATTTCATCATTAATATTCATCGTATAATACCCATGTTTAAGTATTTACAACCGGTCACCTCGTAAATGTATTGAATTACACAAAATTCATTGTTTCTAATTGATGGACGAAGTGAATTAACCTAAATTAAGTTTCTCCCAGATGATTACAATTTTTAATTTTATTAGGTTTCTACGGCCGACCATGGACTACAGAACAAAGAAAAGATTTATTTCAAAAGTTGAAAAAGTGGGGAATGGATTCCTATTTATATGCTCCCAAGGATGATTATAAACACAGGGCTTATTGGAGAGAATTGTATACTGTTGAAGAAGCTGAACATTTGACTAGTCTTATTTCATCTGCAAAGGAACATGGAATTACATTCTACTACGCTATTTCTCCTGGTTTGGATATTACATATTCCAGTGCAAAGGAAGTTACAGCTTTAAAACGGAAGTTAGAGCAAGTGTCTCAGTTTGGCTGCACAGCTTTTGCACTGCTTTTTGATGATATTGAACCTGAAATGTCAGAAGCTGATAAGGAAGTTTTTCAGTCTTTTGCACATGCTCAAGTCTCAGTAACAAATGAAATGTATCAACATCTCAGCCAACCTACATTTTTGTTATGTCCTACACAGTACTGTGCTGCCAGAGCAACTCCTAATGTTGCTAATTCTGAGTATTTAAATACTTTGGGTGCTAAATTACCACAGGAGATTGATATTATGTGGACTGGGCCAAAAGTGATATCAAGAACATTAACAATGGAATCTATCGAAGAAATAACAGAAGTTTTAAGACGTCCTCCTGTGATTTGGGATAATTTACATGCAAATGATTATGATCAAAAACGAGTATTTCTAGGTCCTTATTCTGGTAGATCCCCTGATTTAATACCAAAGCTGAGAGGTGTTTTAACAAATCCTAACTGTGAATATGGGGCCAATTTCATAGCTATTCATACTTTAGCGCAGTGGAGTAGGTGTAATATTGATGCTATTCGGGATCCTACTTTAAGTAAGTAATAATCATTTATTTGTCATCTTGTTGTTTTAGATTTATAATGATTTAAATATTTTTTTTAGATGACACAGTATCTGCTGATATTAAACTGGAAACCGAAGGTATTAGTGAAGAAGGACCATGTGGTCTTTCTCCAAATATGTATCATCCAAGGAGAGCTCTTAGAAACGCGATCGAGGAATGGCTACCTGAGTTTAAAAAATTTAAACCAGCATGGGGGCCCATAGCAAAACCTCAGCAGGTTATAGCAGCTCCAGTTCCAATACCGATCATCCCGTCAGTGAACACTTGTATGTCATTTACTGCGACAACAATGACAACGACTTCCGTACCGGTCCCAATAGTGAATGCTAATCAATTACAAGCCTTAGCTGAAGTGTGTAGTACTGTTCAATCAAACGAATCACTTGTCCAACCAACTTCTGTAGCTGTGATGAATTCTCTTGCATCCGAAACTAAAGTATTACCGTTGACTAATACGAAAAATGGGAAATCAGGATCTCAGGAACCTATGGATTGTAATCCAACGCCTGGTGGAAGTCCTGGTAGTCCTGCTAATTTAAATTCTCAAATTCCTGACGTTTCAATGAGTGATTCAGTAAGTTTTATTATCATTTTTTTTTAAATTAAATAGATTCGACTGTTTCATAAAAATTTTTTGGTCATTTCAGCCAATGGTTGTTAATTCTAACAGTTCGACTATGCAAGTTGAAAGCATATCAGATGAAAATATTTCCAATTCCACTACGCAAATGGTTGTAGATGGTAGTAGTAATACATCTTTAAATGAAGATAACACTGATGTTCCTGATCCGAAGTAAGTATCCGAACAACTAATTTATAAAAGTTAGAATTTCTTAATTTTTTGGAAAATTTAATAATCAATCAAAAATTATGAATTTTTAAGTAAGGAAAAAGTTGAAAATAGAAAATATTAGTGCCATAGGAATAGAAAGGAAATGTACAAAATCTAAAAAATTATTCACTTTAGTGAGAGTTTGATTAGTGCTGTAAAATATTTTTTTTCCCCAAAAATTATGAATCGTCATTGCTGCTTTCCTTCATTTTGGCTTCAATACATCTTGATCCAGAATCAGATAGGCCAGTGGTACCTAAAATCATAAAAAATTGTGATTTTTTTGGCATCCTTTTTTAAATTATCATTCTCATTTTTCTGAAATATGAGATCTGAGATCTTAATAGTTTACCTTCAAGTATATTTGCCAATTTTTCCTCAATTAATTTAATTTTTTGCTTTTCCTCTTCTTTTTTTATTCTCCTAGCTATTCGATCAAATTTTTTCCGATTTAATTGCCCGTCTTCCGTAAAAAGATTCCAGTCTTCCATTATGCAGCCGACATAACCCTAAAATCCAATAAAATAGCCGTTTTTCTTCTTATTGCTCTACAATAATTTCCCCATGTATTAAATACTTGCTCCAAATTTTTCAGGATCTGATTCTAATAATTTGTTTAGTTTGTATCTCTCCTCGAATTCTTTTGTTTCATCCTCAGATAACCCCTCTTTTTCGGCACACATAGGTCTTGAATCTTCCATCATCTTCCAGACCAACTGCGAATTAAATAAATTATCTTAGAGAAGAAAATTCGAATTTCGTTTAATTTGTTCCACAATCCCTGCTGTAAGGTCAACAAAATGCTTCTAAATGTGAATAAATGTGACAGAATTTACAAAATTTAGATGCAATAACTAAAATTGTGTTAAAAATACGAAATTAAAAAGGTAGCACCAGGGTAAGGTGACCATATTTTCCAAAGAGGGAGGCGGGATGATGCAAATTTACAAATTCTCCCACTCCTCCTAATTTTGTAGCACGATTTTACGATTTTTTCAATCTAACCTTAACTGGTTACCAGTTTTTCTCGATCGTTGCATTTTAATAAGATCCGCTAATTTTTTCACATACTCAGTGAACTTTTAAAACCGATTTTCATTAAAATCCTACTACACGATTAGTTTCACATAAACCATTGAAAATAAATTTATAATTCTTCAGTTGTAACCAGTTAAGGTTATAGTCGAGAGAGTAAACCGACCATAAGAAAATAAATCCATTGTTTTAACAAAGCTAGTGTTATTCAGTCGTCGAACGGAGAAACCTAAAGTTCTTCATTTAAAAATGTTATAACTTACATCTCGGACATTTTGCCCCCGATTCTCGCCATCAGCCGCCGGGACTCCATTAACCAATAAAATCGCTACGATCACAATGACCAAAAGCGATTTCATTTTTCAAATAGACAAAAAAAATCATATTTATCTCCTTTATATAGGATCAAGTAACACGATAACAAATCATTAAGACATAAAAAATAGGATATCGAGAAAAACGCGAGATGGTAATTTGTTCCAATTGTTTAATAAATTTTACATCCTGAATGAGGCTACATGACGCGGATGTCTCGCAGCTAAAAGCCCTGACATTGACTTTAAAAATAACCCAACTGTCAATTTTCTTTCAGGAGTGATAAAGATATAAGTTGCGCTGATTTAACTTTACTCTGCGACCTGTTCTACCTGCCTTTCGAACATGGCGGCTCAGGCATCCAACTCCTGCAAGAATTTCATTGGCTTAAAACGAATGCACACGTCGTTACAGCCGGTTCAAGGGGCTTAAGCGAGAAGGAAGTAGCTAGTAATAAACCAGAGGTAGGCTTATATTAATTTTTAAGGTAGGAAGGGTTGTACAAAGAATTTATTTTTTAAGTAGGTTTACTTCATAATTTTTTTTTATTTTCAGAGAAGAAGTATCCGAAAGATTTTTAAATTAAATTATTTTTTTTGAATGTTATTAGGTTGAAGAATGGTATGAAAGAGCTCGGAAGTTTCAAGAAACAACGAATAGCGTTAACACTTTATTTCAACGGCTTACGTTTTGCGCTAACAGGGAGCTCCTCTACGATCTCTATCCATATGTCTGGGATATTAGGGGAGTCATCTCCCTACTCAACTCATATGTGAAATGGCTTGGTGAGGAAGATGCGCTTTCGCGATTTTTGTTGTGAATAAAAGGGGTAGAATTAAAATAGCCGTGTACAGGTAGATTCGTGGATGAAGTAATTAAAGAGCGCTGTGTGTTTAAAAAAGATTTCCAAATACTTGATTCCTAGGCAAAAGAAAATCTAGAAAAATTTAAAAATTGTTTGATATATATTTTTTTGTAAAATATTTAGTGAATTTATAATGGTGTTCGAGAATCGAAGCTACAAAATCGATTTTTTTAAAAAATCGGACATCACGAAGTGTGATAGATGCTTTACATCAGAGGCACAAGCCGGTCGAATGAATATCAAGCGAGATGGCGAGATATCGAATAGGAATATCGCCATTTCTATCGAGATTCCCTTGAAATATCGATATTTCTAAAGATCCTGAAAATGAGAGTGGTCAACTAAAATTAAGACGATTAGCCGTTTTTCTAGTTCTTTTAAATTTTAACCAGATGAGGTTAAGATTGACATTCTTATCGAAACAAAACAACCAGTTACACAGGAGCAACTATAGTTCACCACTCTCTCTTTTTAGTCTCTCTAGAAAAATGGGTATGCGTCTTTATTTATTTTATGGAAATCTTTTTACACCATAAAGTTCTTATAGCTCTAGAGCTATAAGATTATTTCTAGCTAGAAATAATTTTGACAAGCTATTCTACACGGTGAAAAAATTGTATCCCTTGACTGCAGCGCTTTGCGATTATAATTTAAAAACAAATTGCGTTCACGCGTAAAAATCTCCAATGTTAAAAAAACTAATCATTTTGATTTTTTGGTTATTGGTTTGCAGCTGGTGGTCAGTTTCCTCGATTGGTGACAACTTACACGCTCGGACAGTATACATGTACGTGTTGGTAAATGCGGTTTTGCGTAAATTGCACAGAAATCGCTGCGCTCTTGCGTAACTTTTAATCTCAGTAAAAAAAAAAAGCGTTTTAATTTTTTTTTCTCAGCGAGATATTCAGCATCCAAAGTAAAAAATTTTTTTTTTGTAGTAAAAGTTGGTTAGAATAAACAAAATTGGTTACAGATTCAAGTCATCAAGAATGTTCAACAATACACTGCGTTCATATGATTTTTTTTATAAAATGGCGCGTTTGGCGTAAATTTGCTTGCGAATCCTTTTTTCTTTCTTTTTTAATTTTTTTGTTTGGTTTAGAAAACGGAAATTAACTCGCTTCCCCGGTGCCTGCAAATTGTATTTTTTTTAAAGTATTAGGCAATGTTTATTAATTTTATGTATTTTCAGCTGTGAAATTTTTTTTGGTTTAATTAATATTTTTTTGTAATTAGGGTTTTCAAAAGGCTGGAAAGAAGCGTTTATGTCCGGTGAACAAGAGCCGTGGGTATTCCGAGGAGGTCTTACAGCTGATCTGCAAAGATTACTTCCCGTTGATTCGGGGACTGATCTCTTTATGTATAAGGCACCTGAAGTTCCTTGTAGTAAAATTTATACGGTTAGGCCGTATCTGCCAGCGGACAAAGAACAAATTTACAGTGTGTGCGCTAGGACGTGTTGCGTTCTTGACATTCCTGAACACTTGAAAGATCTTCCGGGAGACAGGTAAGAATGAGGGAGACTATTCTCGCTTTTTGGGGATTAAACAAAATGATTTTATATTTCCTATTTTTCTTCGCAGAATAACCGGTGGTTATTTAGATTATTCATCAGAACTGAGCTTAGTCGTCGAGGATGAGACTGAGATTGTTGGTTTTGCAGTCGCTGCTTTGGATTCTCGACAATTTTATAAAAAGCTTCAACAAACGTATATCGTTCAAATGAAAGAAAAGTATCCGTTAGTTAAAGATGATATAGATCCGAAACTAAAGGTAAAAAATTTATTTCTAAAGTCGAACTTAAATTTCTGCCACCAGAGGCGCTGCTAGTCTCTTCGGACACAGTTATGCACGTTAGCGGCACTAGTGGCAGAAATTTACATTTTCATATTATTTCTTTTACCAAAATTTCGTTTGTCTTCTTTAGGAAATGATAGAATACTTTCATAATTTCAACGTCCAAGTTCCAGAAGCGATACACAATCAACATCCATCTGTGATGACGTGCGAGGTTGTTGCGTCTGTTTCTGATCAAAGCGTTGCCAAAAGACTTTTAGCTTGTTTGCTTGCTGCTCTCCGGGCGAACGGTAATTTGACAAATTTTCAATCTTTATTCTTCTTTTTTCCTTCAAAATTTATATTTCCTTTTTCCCTATATTTAGGCTCCTTTGGAGTATTCGCAGCGTTAGACAGCCGGGATCGAGGAGTATTCGAATGCTACTCGAAACTGGGATTTATCGAAATCACGAATCAAGGGCCAGAAAGCGAAAAACCCGCTCAAGTGATGTATGTAGGAAGGTCCTTTTGAAAATACACGTATAAAATTTTAATTGTTAAACGAATATAGCCACGAGTTATTATTGTGAAGTAACAAATGGAAAGGATATCTGATCGCGATATATATTTTATAAGTCAATTATATATTTTCTAATTAATTAATTATTAATTAATATTATTAATTTGAAGTGGAGAATGTAATATATTATGCAGTAAATATTCAAACGTCTGGTTATTAAAATATTTTGTAAATGTATCGATAAAAAAAAATAATGTCATTTTATTAAAACAGAAATTTTTAATTATATTTCGTACAGATGTTTTAACTCCCCTCATTGTAATCTTTAATAATTTTTTAAAAGACATGAAATCATCATTTAAGAATTTTTAAATTTTATGTTTATTGAAATAAATATGAAGAAAACAATTATTTCTTTTCTTTCATGGAGCTATTCTCCTTCTTTCAAGTAATGAAATGATTGCTTTTATGTTCCTCGGCGTTTTCCCGCAATCATCTTTCACTGAACTGGAAATGAAGAAAAAGTTTGGTTAGAATTCAATATGGCGGATTCAGTGCGGGTTGAATCAGTACTGACGCGGTTGTGAACTGTGAATAAATTGTAATAACGGAGTTCTTAGTGACGAAGTGAAGTTATTTATTTGTCAACATAGTAACCAAACAGTCTGCGGTGTTTTTAAACAGCTCGTCGTAGGTCGATTAGTCACTAGAACGATTTGATGCATCATAACCTTGGTTAGCTACCATTCATGCTTTTTATAAGGTAGTCTAACCTTGTTTCAGTTTTCGTTAAATTGAGAAATGTTTTCCTCTTGAAATCTGACATTTTCCCATTGAAATAAAGGCAAAGTTGTGAATAGAAGAGAAATCTAACCTAACCTGGTTAGCCCTGAGCTTAAATTTGTTTTACGGAAAACCAAGATGGCTACCAGACCAAACGATTCTATTTAACTTGCATTATAAAAAGTTCTTATTGTTTTCATGTTTCACTTAAGCAGGTTCTTTTGATTTCAAATTAAAATAAATAGCTCAAAATTCTTACAAATTATTAGGACGAGTATTAGGACGTATTAGGACAACGTATTAGGACGAGTGACAATAACAGTGCACAACAAAATCATATAAAGTGACCAATTTCTTTGATAATGAAATGAGTTCTGTCAAATAAATTAGACTTTCGAGATAGTCGAAAATTTGATAGTAAGTGCGGTATTTGGTTTTAGGTGTGAAAAAGAATGAGCAGGATTGTGGTATTATTGTAGGAGAGCAAAACAAACGACAAAATTGGTTCATGAATATATATTAAACCCTCAAAACTATGCATTGCACGTAAGTAAATATAAAAATTTTACCTTAAGTAAAGTAACGTGGCTTCTACGTACGATTTCGGAATTGGTGTTCCTGAAGCGAGATTCGTAATCGCGCTTACCGCTACACTCACTAAATCTATTTTACTATTATTCGTTATTTCTTCTTCTTCTTTAGTAGTTAACAAGCGTGGGATTTCCACGTGGCGAGGAGTTGTGAAATTTGGTTCTAAAGAAGGTTTTTGATGAAGTCGAGTAGTTTTTGGTTTTGACAATTTTATTTTATCCCCTTTTTTATATCTCGGTATAAGAGATTTTGATGTTCGTTTGTTTGAATTTAAATCAGTCATATTTATTTTTAATAAATTATTTTTATCGTTGATTTAAAAATTTTGTAAATAAATAATCCGCCATCTTGGACGAATCGTCTGCTATTCTCCGCAAGTTTAATGCATTCATCCTTAAAAAGTCAGTTTCATTTTTTCTTGATTGGTAGACCTAGGGATTGATATCTAATAACCAGCCGCATTCCTTTATAAATATGATCTTGAAGATCTTTCATAGCTTTTCCTGCACCTTCTGGAGTTGTGAAATTTACAAAGGCAATTTTTTTATCAGGGAGAACACTTAAAGACTTAATAGTCCCACATTGAGAAAACAAATATTTGAAACTATTTTCTTGAGTGTCTTCTGATACATTTCCTACCCATATGGAACTGCATTTCAATGGATTTGCAGGACTGAAAAAAATTATAAATAAATAACTGCTCCATAAATTAAAAATAATTTTTTTTAAAATCTTAACTTACTCCATTACTGGATCTATAATTTTTGGCTTCACAGGCTTTTTTAATACTATCTTTGTTTTTGTAGTTGACCAACCACCATCTTCTAAACAGCGATCTAACTTCTCGAATTCTTTTTCAAAAAATTTGTCTTCTTCTTCTGACAGTAGAAATCTAATTTCTCTTTGGTAATTATCCCCATTTTTAATCAGACCAGAATCTAGATTTCTTAAGGCTTCTTTAACGCTATGAGCTATTCTTAAAGCTTTCCTGGCAACATCTATCTCATATCCTTTTGCTAATACCTGCTCAATTTGAGATTCAAATAATTTTTCTTCAACCTCAATTGATTTTTTAACCATTTTAAGAGTTATAGCAAACTGTCTTTCAGCATCTTCATATTCACGAAGTAGTAAATAAACTTCTCCTGTTAAAAAGTATCCCCGAGGGTTTTCAGGGAAATTTTCAGTTAGCTGAAAAGCATCGTTCATAGCTCTGAAAAAATAACATTAATAGGTAAACATATTTAAAGCACTGACAGTTAGTCATGATAATCAGAATAAAAAAATTACTTTTCATATTCTTGGAGTTGTATGTAACTGTAGCATCTGTTAACATAAAGCCTCGCATCATTTGGATGCTTGATAATAGCTCCGTTTAATATCTTGACAGCTTCCTTATGCTCATTTAGCATCATTTTTTGGTAGGCTTGTTTTCCAAGTACATCCGCTGTCATATTGTTATCTATTTAAATCTTGCTTAAGAAAAAAATTTGAAGTTGTTCCTCTGACCTAATTATTGCACAATCGTCGCTCAAATTATGAATTATTTTAAAATGCCAGTGGCTATGAGAATTATTTAAATCATAAACATAACAGAATTTTTGTAAAAATAAAAATCTTAAAAAAATTATTAAAAAAACTAAATATTTTCCTATTTTATGTAATCATAACACAAATCACGTGACACGCAATCAGAAAACAGAATCAGAAAGGAAATGTTTGCATTCATAAGCTAAACAGGTAGATTTACGTATATTTATACTGATAAATTTACCGCCGGTGAAAGGAAATTTAATACCACGACAATCGTGGAAGTAGTTAACCGCTTTTTTGAATGTAAACAACATTTTTTAATAATTTTATGTATTTGTAAAGAAAAATGGGCGATATTGAAGAGAAAAGACTGCAGAGGAAGTTAGAAAAAGCTCGTGAGACAAATAAATATCAAGATATAGGCAGATTTTGTCGGCGATTAGCCGTGCACTATAGTGAACATGGTCAATATGACAAAGCGTTGGATATGTACAAGGAAGAGTTAAGTGTTTGTGAAATAGTGAAGGATGCTGAAGGTATTGCCACAGCTAACAGAATGATTGGAGAAATGTATTGTTCACTAGGACAGTATGAAGAATCGTTAAAATACACTAATCTTTATTTGGATTATTCTATTATTTCAAATGACAAGGTAGAAGAGCAAAGAGCTTATGCTACAATGGGAAGAGTTTATCTGTGTTGGGCTTCTCAAATCAGTAAAACTGAAGTTAAAGATGAACTTGATGAATATATTCATAAGTGTACTAATGCATTTAAGAAGAGTTTAAATATTTGTGAGAAGGAGCTAAAAAATATTTCCGAAAAAGAAAGATCAGAGATGAAAGCTCGGTTGTTATATAATTTAGGTCTTGCTTCTGAAGTTCAAGGTCATACAAAAACAGCTCAAACTTACATTGCTAAAGCTATTTTAATTTGTAAAAATGAGTTTTTATCAGAGGATTTGGTTAGATGTTATATAGCACAAGGTGAATTGTATTTAAAAATGAATGACCTACCAGCAGCTCAACAATCATTTAGTGCAGCTGAAACCTCTAGTACTTCACCAGAACAAACTGTTGTTGTTTTATTGTATCAAGCTCGAGTTTTCTTGTTAATGTGCAATTACTCAAGAGCTAAGAATGTGTTAAAGAAAGCTCATAAATTGAAATCACCAAATGAAAATGATATGAAAATTGTAAAAAAAAGACTTTATCAAGCAATCAAGTTGTGTAATTTAGAAAAAAAATTGTCAGAGACTGATGAAATTGATTATGAAGCAAGGGAAAAGTTATTTGAGGAATATGGAGATACATGTTGTGCTGTTAAAAATTATAAGCATGCGATACAGTTTTATCAAAGCATGTTGGACTGCGCACAAAAATGTGGGAAAAGTGGGAAGGATCTTCTTCCTTGTTATACGTCATTAAGTCAAACATATAAAGATGATAAACAGTATGACTTAGCACTTGAATTTAGTAAAAAAGAATTAGAAATCGTAAAGGATGATCCTGAGGAATATTGCAAGACATACATTAGTATTGGAGAAATTTTAAAATTAAAAGGCAGTAGTTATGAAGAAGTTTCAGATACTTTTCATAAGGCTAAAGAGTTAGCTGAAGATAATCACGATCAAAATCAAAAAATGTTAGCCTTGAAAAGATTGCATGCTCTGCAACTGAAATTTAAGAAATTGGAATTAGCTGAACAAACTAAAAAAGAGTTAAATGCATTGAAAAAGGATTTAGGCTGGTCATCTGATAACGATTCTGATTATGAATCTGATTCAGAAAGTGTGAGTGAAGTAGAATTACAAGATATTTCATCTGATTCTGATAATAATGGTGAAGAATTTGATCGGCCGAGGATAAGGCAGCGAAGGTGTGCTTTTAAATTTAAAAGAAACGAAAAGGGGGAGACTCCTTTGCATACTGCCGCTATAAAAGGAGATTATAACAGAGCTAAAAAATTAATAGAGCAAGGACATCCTGTAAAAGAGCACGATTCAATAGGCTGGACACCTCTCCATGAAGCTTGCAATTGGGGCCATGTAGATATTGTAAATTTATTATTAGATAACGGTGCTGATATTAATGATCCTGGTGGTAATGGATGCGAAGGTGTGACGCCTTTACACGACGCAGCTTCGAATGCTCATTTTGAAATTATAGATCTCTTACTTAAAAGAGGAGCATCGACTGCTGTCATGACTAACAAAGGGGAAACCCCTCAAGATTTTTTAAAAGAATGGAGGAGTCGATCTGATTTAAATAATGACGAAGAGATTATTTATAATAAATATTTTGCTTTATTAAAATCACCGGTAGAAGCAATCGTTGCTAAAAATAAAATTAAGAGGAACAATTCAGCATTGGTAACAGTTGATGATGAGCCGGTAATTTCAAGGAAACCGAAGCAAAATTTTTCGAGAAACAAAAGTACTGAAAATGCGAGTTTAAGGAGATGCGGAGATGATTTTGATTTGGGAAGATCAAGGGATAAATGGCGTTCTGCAAGTCCTGAAAAAGATGATAATTTTTCTGATTTGGATATTTCAAATTGGGAAAGCGATGATGAGATTACCGGGAAATCAGCTACGAAAGAATATCAGGCTGCTATTGATGTTTTTAGAAAGAGACAATTAGATAAATCAGTGCCTGCTAATAAATTTAAGAAAGTAAATTCGGTGTTGTTAAACGAAGATGATTATGTCGATGATTGGTTGGAAGATGACTTACGATGTAGTGCTCAACCGCAAAAAAAAAGGAAAACGACAAATCCATTATTTGATCATGATTCTATTAAAAATCCGTCGGCTAGACCGAGTACAAGCAGAGCTGCAGTTGAAGAGATACAATCGGTAGCGAATGACAGTGGGAGAATGCAGGAAGATGTGGTGGAAATTCAAGAAGAGAGGAGATTAAGCAATCCAATGGTAAGTGAAGTCATGATTTTTTTACTTTTTTCAGAAAGCTGAAAATGAGAAAATTGGATTTGCAATCCAACAAAATATTTTTTGGGCACCCCTCTTGCCAGCGATGAAGTTTTTGGGCTCTAGGTACTGATTAAAAAATAATCAACACTCTTCTGACTCTTGCCAGTGACACATTTTCTTTTCGAATTTTGTATGTCAAGCACATTGAGGTTCCTCGTATTAAATCTGAAATTTCTACAGGAAAAATCCTCATTTCCGTTACGGATGACGCCATTGCCGACGTTGCCAACTGTTCGACAAAATTCCCGTGTCGTGGAAACAGACGACTTCGAAAGCGTCGACAGTACCCAACGGACCGAAATCTCAATGTCAAATCTCTCAAACCAACATGCTTCCAACATATACAAAGTGCGTGTCAGTGTTTTAGATCAAAGAATGTTAATACCAATTCAACGTAGTAAAATGGACGAATTAAAAATTTCATGGTTAGCCGAAGAAGTTTCTAAACGTTATTATCATTTAGAAGGGGCTGAACCAAACATTCGACTCAGAACTAAAGATGGTGCTATTTTATCCGAAATGGATCCTTTATCTCTGATATACAACGAAGATCTGGAAAGCGAAATAACAGGTTGGAAATCAATATCTTTAAGCGAGCGATATAAAGAAGCGTGTGCGTTATTCCCGAAAAAGAACATGACCTCAAATTTTTGTCGTTACCAGTTTAATAATAATCCAGATACTTCCTTAATAAGAGCTTTAGACGCCTGTGCAGCAACTAAAGTTTTAAATTTATCAAATCTAGCTTTAACCTGTGATCAAATAGCTCCTCTTTTAAAAGTTTTAAAACACCAGAGAAATTTAAAATCCATTGATTTGTCAGGGAATGTTTTAGGCGACGAAGGGCTTAGTTTACTGACAGAATGTTTAGAAAAATGTGCGATTGAAGATATAAATGTTAGCTGTAATAATATTACGAGTATAGGAGTCGATGCCTTTAGCGAATCTTTACCGAAAATAGATCAAAATTTATTAAATAACATTTCAGTATTAGATTTTAGTTTTAATCCAATAGGAAGCCATTCTGTTGAATCTCTCAAAAGACTTTTTGTAAAAATAAATAACCTAAAAATGGTTAAGACGGATTTTTGCGATTAGTACAAAGAAAACAAAAAAAACTTTTAACTATAATTACTAGAGCAATATATTTTTCTTCATAGTTTCATTTCAACATTAAATTTCCTTGATTCGTTTACAAATTATTAATTCACTGCAATTTAATATTTAAATGCATGCTTATACATTCATTTCTACATCATATAATTTATTTTTAAATACAACCAATCATTTATATTTTAAATTATTACAAATTTAATCATCATTTTAAATAACATTCAGAGTTTTTCGGAATTAAGCGTTTAACCTATTGACAATTGACTTTTGATATAATTCTAATTTTTAATCTAATTTTAATGGATGTATCGTGCCAGACCACTTAATTAGGCTTTTTCATGAGATTTAAAACAAAAATATTCTTGAGTATCTTTTTTCATTTTTTTAAAAATTAATTATCCATTTAACAACAATATTTTATTATAAAGATATGCGTCTATGGTCCACACTCCATACCCAGATTCTAATCAAATAATAAGGAATAAATAACCTTTTACTTAAATCACATTCGAGCTATACAGTCAATAATTCAAAGGAATGTTTTTATTTTCTTAGTGGCCATTTGCACTTTTAAAAAACTTATTAAAAAATTAAGTTTCAAAAAACACACCGAGATAAAATGTATGTGAATTAAAGAATGGTTCAATCGGCAGCTGAAAAAATTTTTAAATTAAAAAACTGTAAAAAGTTTGCAAACAGGATTAGAATTTCTAAAAAGTTTGTGATGCTTTGAAAGTTTCAACGTGGGAAGTTTCATAATTAAAGTTTTGTCATTGGGTAAGCTTATATCATCAAATAAGGAAAGAAAAAATTAAAATGATAAGAAGGGGTGGTTTCAAAATTCTTTATCTGTTATTTTGATTCGATTTAATCGGTATATTATTAATATGTCAAAATGAATGAAGTGCTGGATAATGTTCCCAGTTTTTTTTCTTCACACAATCAAAAAAAAAAATGCAAATGAGAGATTTTTAGATTTGAGGTTAGAAAACTACTAGTCATTTTCTGGCGAAAAATGCACAAGGAGAACTTTTTATATATTTTCAGCGGCGCATTAAATCATTCTATATAACAATCAACAACATCTAAAAAATTATCTCGTTTTTAATATCTGCTTTAAAAAGGAAAATTTTAGAAAATCACATTCAGACAATGAAATTGAGAAGTTGAGGTTGGTTATGGGCGCGACTCTAGCGCTGCGGCTAAATAACGAATTAAAGAAATGCAACTGTCATGGCGTCTCATTTATATTTACACACGAGTGTTTTGTTTGGTTTGGTTTGGTTTTGAATATTTACGGATATTGTTTTGCATTTTTTGTTAAGTGTTGATGTTATTTAGTGCAATCCGTCAGTATAATGATATAACTACTTCAAAATATTTCTATCAGGATTACATGGAAGTCTAATTACTATAAGAGGTGAGTGTTATTTTGCTAACGTCTTTAAATTATTGAATTGAAACTACCACGAAATATTTACGTATTTAATGTGATTCCCTATAAAGTTTGATAATACTAAAGGGATTAAGACTTATTCACTCGCTTCTAACCTCTAAATTGTTTAACTAAACAAAACAACCAAGCAACAAATTCATGGGTAGGTCGCTCAAGACAATAGGCGAAACAAATTTATTGTCACAGAGAATTGTACATAAAAACCAACAATGATTTAGGTTTGGTTTTTCACAGACAACTTCCAAAAAATTCCTTCCCAAGCAGCCAAAGGATGACAGTTAACGTTAAATAAAAACTATGGTCTCACTAAATAAATCAGCTTAGTACGGTAACAATACATAGTTACATTTTTATTTGCGACACTTTACAATATTTATAAGATATAGATTAACCTGCATTTCAAAACTGATTCTAATACATGGATTTTAACTAAATAAATATATAAACCATAAATCAATACAACAAATAACTCTTCAAAATTTATGTCCATGTAGACGAATCAGTTTGAATTAACAGAAAAAAAATTAAACAAAAACAATTTTCCTAAAAGCAACATTATATACAAAATAGACGTATATCACTTTTAATAATAGGAATGACAACAGCAATCTAATAGTGCATTTCGTTTTAAGATTTTAAAAACATATTCTTATAACGAGATTAACTATTAGACAAGGCAATCTAAAAAAATCCTTTACTAAATAAATTATATCACAATTAAATATTCGATAAGTTTTACTAAATAACAGTACTTTAGATTAAGATGGTGGTTTTGGAGGAGCTCCACCCTGTCTAGCAGGGATAGGCGGAGGGCCACCAGCTCTTGCAGGTATAGGAGGAGGCGCAACGCGTTCAGGTACACTTGGAGTAGCGCGTGGACGTTGCGGTAAAGGGGGCGGGGCAACAGCAGGAGGTTTTGATGTAAGATCAACTGAATCATACCTCGGAGGTGGCGGAGGTAATCCTTTCGGTGGGCTGCTAGGATCATCTGGGATTTCTTCGTAAATAGCAGATGATGTTTCATAATCGAGAGTTTGTTCATTTTGAATGAATTCAGTTGACGGATCTGCCCTTACTCCATTTGAGCCGTTAGTTGAGATTTGAGGAGGTTTAGGTACAGGAGGAGGTATATTAGAAGGAATGTTGGAGGGGATATTAGAGGGAATATTAGGAGGAATATTACTCGGAGGTGGCGGAACTTGAGGAGCTTGACGTATCGGCATGCTGATTACACCTACCCTTGGTTTCGCCTTTGCAGGTGATTGAGGCTGCGGTGGACGCGATGGTGGCCCTGGTCTTGGTGGTGCTTTATCAAAATCTTCTGGACATGGGCTGATCCTCCCGTCGATTATCGGTTTCTTGATGAGATCTAAAACTTCGTCGGGTGGTACATCACTCGGTGATATTTTAAATTCCGGATCGAGATGTTCACAAAGTGGTACCGTATTATTTGTGCACAATTCTAATTCTTTTTCAGCTTCTTTAACCCAATCAACTGTTTTTAACGATAAATTTAATTTATGTCCACATAAAGTGGTCGAGCCTTTTTTAGCTGCGGCCAAAGCACATTGTCCATCCCGGAATGTTACCCACATCGTGTCTTCTACGAATCTAACCAATATAACTTCCCCGATTTGAGATAATTCTTGTAAAAGTGCCATCATGAAGTTGTCATCAAAGACTGAATAAGCATCGTCTCCGATTACTTGAATAACGACGGTTGAGTCAGGCGGACCTAAATCTTGTACAACTTCCAAGAAAACTTTCTTCCTTACATCTTCTTTAATATGAAATATATCAATATCGATGACAGCAATAACAGGTCGGTGGTCGCTTTGTTTTAATTCAGCCCGGCCGTAAAATGCTAAAGTACCAGGATTCCAGTCGCTTACAGCTGCGTCTGCATCTTGCAATTTCCGTCTTCTCCACAGAACTCTATCGGTCCATGCAGGAGCTCTTTGCTTTTCGCTCGTATCATAATCATCAGAAAATAAATCATATTTGTAAGTCGGATGAAAATTAACATCCCCTTCTATAAAATTCTTAAAAACATTCCCTTGTTCTTGTTGCACTCTTAACTGATCATGCTGAAGAACTCTTTCAATTTCGTTATTCCTCAATGCTTCTTTCAATTCTTCTTTATCCATATCGATTCGGTAATTAAAATCACCGCACCAGAATACGTAATCATGAGAATTCAAGGTTCTCCCCATTGGAAACGTAATTTTCCTCGTAATTTCAGCATAATCCGCATTTCTTTCTGATACCTGAGATTGCCCAGCTGCGAAATGGGCACAGACGAAACATAGGGAAGTATTATAAAACAAGCATCGAATAGCGCAGGCTCCTTTATTCCCGGTAGCTCCACCTAACCCAGTTTTAACAGAATCCAAAGCGACATCTCGAATATAAGGAGCATGCTGTTTCCTTACAAACAAGTACAAACAAACTCCGACTAATTGCATGTAAGTAATAAGGACGTACTTATCATCCCTCGACAGGCTTTTTTCTAATTCTTCAGCCCAAGCTTTCGCATTTTCAGTGCTGGCTGCTACTATATTCCCAGCGTTTAAATCAACAATTTCCTCGAAGCCGATCGCAAAAATATCAACTAATACTGTTTTTTCTTGGGTATTTGTAACATCTACTAACGATCTTGATTTTGCTAATTTCGGAGCATCTAACAACCAATCGGTTAGAGATATATCTTTATGAGCTACCGATCTGAAATGCTTACCACCGTTTACGTTGTAAGTTCCGACGGCGACCCTAATCGTATCTGTGTAAATATATTCATTGTATCGTTTACACATTTCTCGTAAGACACTAGTTGGTGCATGTTGCATGTTTGGTGGAAGAAGAATTCTGGCCCTATCGGCTAATTCGCTATTTAATGTGCTTCCGAGGAGTAAAATATCAATCGCTTCTTGTTTGCTATTATCTAATAAATTGTTCTGTATTGTTCTTGCTGCTGAACGAGCACCGTCCATTAATTTAGAACTTCCTTGAATAGCCCCTGTGCCTGCGTATATTTTGCTAACTTCATTTCCGTTATTAATCCATAATTGCCTGAAAACTTCTTCGAATCTTGAAACCATTTGTTGTTTTTCCATTAATCTTAACAAGTGAAGTTGTTTAGCTAATATTTCCAAACCCAAAAATGTTTGTATGCAATTAGTTCGATCCAGGCAATCTAGACAATTTGTACGTATTGTTCCCTTTTGTTCACAAATAATATCTATGCCCTTTGCATAGTAGAGCGAAAATGCTTTTAAGTACTTATCAATTTTAACTTTAAGTTTTGATAAATTCTTTGTGTTTCCACCTCGGCATTCTTGATGATAATCAAATAAAATATGAGGGACATCATGATTTATTTCAGATGCCTTATGATGAGCTTGGAATAAATTACTAAGAATTGCTTCACCTTCTTTACTTCCGATCATTGATGATCCAAGTAGATTAATAATAGCCTGATGCCCATATCGTTGTTTTATCATTGACATGTGCCGTTCAAAAGCAGCATGACTTGCATCAAATCCTCTGGACATTTTAACTTTGTGCGAACCGACTTGAATACCAGGCTGCTCCCAGAATAACGGAACAGAACCTCTGGTTTGTACATATGATGTTACTTCATCATCTAGTATAATCAACTGCTCTGTTTCTACGAAATTAGCAACGTGGCCATCATCATTACTCCCTCTAACATTAAACCTTGTTCCAGCTCTCTCGCAACTCAGCCTTGATATAATACAAGCTCTTGCTTGCCTGTGGCCAACATAAACAGTTCTTATTTCAACACTTCCACACATTGCTTTTAAAACCCACTGTGAAGTATTTACACTGAATCTGAGTAAGTGAAGGTGCAGCATACGATTCCAGAAAAATCTATTATCAGTTAAGGTGGTTAATCTTCTTCTCTGGGCACAAAGTGTTATATCAAGAGCTTCTCCGGAGGAAGACCATGAAAAATAAAAAGTGCCTGAATTAAGAAGCCTTCTCACCTCTGATACTCTTTCCTCATCTTGAGGTTGATTCCTGAGTGATACGAAATTTGTCTGGGTTATTCGGAAAACTTCCGAATCCATTAATTTCCCGACTGATATACATCCTGTGACCAAAACTAAATAAAGTACGGTGTTTTCTCCTGCATTTAATTGCAATACTCCTAGACATCCATGAGCATCCAGTAGTTTTGTATACTGACGTTTCATAGAATCCGTCTCTTGAGGAGACAAAACCGCGACCGCTTGAGACTCGAAAAGTAACGTTTCATCTTTATTTCTTTGTTCTAGTAAAATACTGTAAGGGTTAGGAGGATTTAATTTTTCAAAAACTCGAAATCCTTTTCCCATCGCCATTTTCGCACCTCCCCCTAAAAACTATCCCTCCTGGATTATTTATCATACGAATTTACTCATTTTTTCTATTTTAAATGATAAGTAAATTGTTTTCTAGTTAAAAAGGTTAAATGTTCAGTTTCATAAGATAAATTAACCGAATCAAACATTTTTTATTGAGGAAAAGATGAAAATTTGAAATTAAGTCAAAGTTGATCGCGGAGGCTTTATGTTAGCAAATGGCGATTTATCAAAACAATTATTTGAGTTTGCGAACCGATCGTTGATGTTTGATACTGAGGAACTTAGGTTAAATTTTTCGGAAAATGGGAAAAATCGGGCTGCAAATTAAAGCGAATTTGACAAATGTTGATAAATTGTACCCTCATCAACCGGAGCAGTTTTGCTGGCCGTTAAAGGTAACCTAACCTCTTTACATTCTCAAGCTAAATTAAATTTTAATTTTTTGTTGTTATTAAGTACACAAACAGATTTTCATGAGAATATTTACATTTTCATAGGTGAAATGTACTGGATGTGGAGAAGAAAGCTCAAACTGGCATCTAGTGTCCCAGGATGAAGTTGTAGAACTAGCAAATGCTCAAGCCCATTTTCTTTACAAATGTAAATGCTGCAGTCGAGAGAACTATCTTACAATATTGCCATCGAATCAAGTCAACTCAAAAGAGAAAAGCAAGAAATTGACTGTTGACACTGTTTACTCAAATGAGGATGAAGACAAATTTAAAACCATTATTAGTTTTGACTGCAGAGGTTTGGAATTGATTGGTTTTGAACCAAGAGATGGATGGGCCGTTGAAAGTGGAAGGAAAACATTTGTAGATGTAGATCTAACTGAAAAAGACTGGTGTGAATATAATGATGTTGATAATGTACCTGTTGAAATTAATAACATTGAATATAAATTTGTTCCCATTAAATAAAAAATTTTTGTAGAATTTTTTTTTGAAATAAATTAATTGTGATTTAATTTTGTATGAAATTTATTATCCTATAATTATAAATTTGGCCATATACATTTTAATACATAATTTTTTGCGTCATTTTTTAAAGTTTATAGAATAACCACCACTGTTTGGGTCCTGCTGCACTTGGAAGTTGTCTGTTGATAAACCGAATGGTCTCAGTATTTTATTACCTAGTTCTTTGAGAGAGCCTAGCATTTGTGCTTTTAACCTTTCATTTCTTTCATGAATTTCTCCTGGTAATCTCTGGAAAAAATAATTTTTAAATATTAGTTTCTTGCTTGTTGATGTTTGGATAATTTAAACTTACCATACTAGCTCCTCTTGCTTCACTATTTGCAGGATCAACCTCTAGTATTTTTTTATAATCTTCTAAAGCCTCATCTAGCTTATCTTCTTCTTCATATAACTTTGCTCGCCTAAGTAAAGCTTTAAGATATACTGGATTTAATTCTATAGCCTTCGAGCAATCTTCAATTGCTTCTTTTTTAAGCTCCTAAAAATCATGTAATTTTAATTAATAAAACTTAAAATAATTTTTATTGATATAAACTGTAAAAATGATTAGTTACCAGCTTAATTTTGCAAGCTGCTCGATTTGCAAAGAGAATAGCTCTCTCTTCTTTAAAGACTAATGGACAAGTTCTCAAGGCTTCTGTATATGTATTCCTAGCTTCTTCATACTTTTCTTCTTTAAATAATTTATTTCCTTTATCTTTTCCATTAATAGCTAAAGATTTTTTTTCCTAAGAAAAAAAAATTATTAATAACAATGGAAACAATGTTTTTTTCTAAACGGTTTAGACTTACTTCTAACTCTTCTTGAGTGTAATTAACTTCTAAATCTTTTAAATACACTTCATCAATAAAATCATCATCTAAGTGTTCAACACAGTCCTCAAACTTATCATTATCACTTTTTTCGTTTTCTTCACCAGGTAAATTTTCATCATTATCACATTTCAAGTTTTTACAAGATTCAACTACTTCTTCTATTAGTTCATCAACAGGTAACTCATTAGTTGTTTTGGAATGATCTTTACCTACAAATAAATAAAAAAATGATAGATGACAATAAAATATTAAACCAAATGAGGTTATGTTATCGCAAATTTTCTATTGCAAATATAAAATTGGCATTTAAAGAAGAAAAAAGCCTTTGGATAGGTATCAAAATGAAAAATATTACAACAATCAGCTCACCTTCTTTTTCAGACATTTTGTAAGAAAGTAAAAACGCTAAAAATTTAAAAACTAAAGAATTTTTCAACAAAATATTGACAGAAACTTCGAGAATCGATTCGATTTATCAAATTATGAAAACCAAGATGGCGATTGATCAAGGAAAAAAAATCAAAACAAGTTGAACCGTGTATTAACATGGTTGTTTTAATTTTTAATTTGTAAAGTGTAAATTAATTCAGTTATTAATGGATGTCAATGTATATTCTTATCCTCCTGGAGATCCTCAGCTTATCGATAAAATATGCCATGAATTTTTATCGCAGGGGAGGTTTGATAGGTTAAGAAAAGAGTGCTTGGCCAATGCTGACACAAAGGTAAGTCATTTATATCAATTTTTAACTGTAAATGATTCACATTTGTTTTTTTTTTTTCAGCCAGCATATCAAAATCTGCAGCAGCGGGTTGAAAATACAGTTTCGCAGTTTTTAAAGAAGCAAACATGGAAACCTGATCTGAACAAGAATCAACTACGTGATTCTGTTCGAAAGCACATTTTAGAGTAAGTCTTGTGAAAAATTTGTTGCTGATTTTCTATTTCTACTTCTGTTTGACAAAAATGTCTTATTTTTTTTCTAGATCTGGTTTTTTAGATGCAGGGATCAATAGAATTCTTGATCAAGTTGTTAATCCGCATGTTTTATCTACAGTATTTTTACCTGAAGTCGAAGAAGTTGTTTATAGTTACTTAAGTATTCCAAGACCAGTAGATAAGCAACCAAAAAGAACAAGTAAGCTCAAAATATTTTTTGATAATTTTTATGGTAGAGGTCAAAGTAATTAAAGATTGCATCATTGCATCATCCATTTCTTATAATATCTTTTATTTCGATATTATAGTTTCCTCATTTTCGGATCTTGATGATAATCCACCTGGTGTGGTTGAAACTAATGATATAAAAACTGAAAATGAAATAGGTAAGGTGAGAGATACGGCTGTAGTTAAAATTAGCATGGTTTTTTAGTTAACAGCTTGGAAAAAAAAAATAGCTTTTTAATTATTAGTTTTATGCATGCAGAGTAGTGATTAGCATTTTTTAACATAAGGTATGTGGTTTTGCAAAAATAGAAAAATCAATGATTCATGAGTGGAAAGAAATTTTTTGAGGATTAATTTAGTTGTTTTTAATTTCAGATTTGAGGAATGTAAATGTGGATTCATCTCGTAGTGAATTTAAAGATGCAGTTAAAGCGGAAAAGGAAGATGATAAGGATGATGTGAGGAATTTAAGCAATATTTCAGGTGAGAAATTTTTTTCTTTACATTTTAACCTCAAGAATTTTTCCAAGATTTTTTTGGATGTTTGAATTTTGAATTAAATCATTTTTTTTTGTTTCAGATGGAGATTTTAAGAAAATGAATGATAGCACTGAATCGTTATTCGAAAAAATCTCCAATGAATCTTTAGTCAGCGAAGAAAAATCAGACATAGGATTAAGCGAATCTAAAGAAAAAATCCTTGACGAAGAATACCCGCCTGGTACAGAACCAACTTACAAAGTTGAGCCGCCATCAGACGACAGTCAAGAATCTCTTAGCAGAATGGGAGTCGAGAGATTACAAATCATCGAAAACGATTTAACAAACGGGCAAGATTCGGATGCTAATGCACCGTTAGAAATCGACGAAAGAACAATGAGCGATAGTCAGGATAGCGACGATTCAATCTTAAAACAAATGAGTCCTATTAGCCAAGGGAGATTAACTCCTGATCGCGAATTAAATTTAGAATTAGAGCCAGGACCAGAACCGGAAACGGAATCGACTCCGCCTCCTCCTCCCACACAATCCCGCCTTCCGATTTTAGAAGAAAAAAATCCGTTAACGTTCGTGGGTCGCATTCCAAAATTAAAACGAGAGGATGATTCTTCTAATTCTTCAAAAAAGGAAGAGACGAAAGTTGAGAAGTTGGATGCGAAGTCCGTTTATTCTTCGGACGAATCTGAATCGAGCAAGCAAAGCGCGAATAAAAGCGATTCGGATAAGAAAAGCGAAGAGAAGAAAGACGAAAAATCATCGAAGGATAAGTTTAAAGACGAGAAGAAGAGTTCGGATAAAAGTAGAAGAAAAGATGAGAAGAGTTCGTCGAGCAGGGATAAAAGAGAAAGAAGTCGAGATAGGAAAAGCAAAGATGATAAATCAAGTTCTAGGAAGGATAGCAAGGAAAAAGAGAAGGAGAAGGATAGGAGAAGTGATAAAAGTTCATCATCGAATGATAAGAAATCATCGTCATCGTCGCATAGAAGCTCCAGTTCTCATAAAAGCAGGCATAGAGATGATTCCAGGTCGAGGGATAAAGATAAGAGCAGACACGATAAGAAAGATAGAGATAGGAAAAGTGATGATAAGAAGAAAAGAGAAGATGATAAGAAGAAGAAAAGTAAAAGCGTGGATGATCATAGTAAGGAGAGGAAGAAGAGGGAAGATAGAAGATCGACGGATAGGGATAGTAACGAAAGGGAAAGAGATAAATCTAGTAATGCGAGTAGATCTCAAGGGGAAAGTAGCAAGAGGAAGGAGAAGGAAGCGAAGTCTGATGGAGGTTCAAAGGAAAAGGAACAGAAGGGTGAAAGTGATAAGAAGGAGGAGAAGGAAGTTGAAATTGAAGTGAAGAAGGAGAAATTAAGCAATAAGAAAGAAGTTTTTGAAGTGAAGAAACAAGAGGAAGTTGAAGAGCAAGAAGTGAAAATGGAAGTGCCAGTACAAGAAGTGAAATTAGAAGAGCAAGAACAAAGACAAGTGGAAGTGCGAGAGGAAGTGAAAACTGAAGTGCAAGAGGAAGTTCATGAACAAATGGAAATGGAAGTGCAGGAGCAGGTAGCCGAAGAAGTAAAAACTGAATTAAAAGAGAAAGGGAATCCAGAAGTGCAAGTGGAAGAAAAGGAAAACAAAAGTGAATTCTTACAAGTCGAAGAGAGAATTTTGCCCTTAGAAGAAGACAGTCAAACTATCAGATTTAAAGATTTATTGAATCAAGGCGCTATTAAATTGCATGATTTTAAGGAACCCACCTCTGATTTCTACCAAAAATTTAACTCAACCGGTTTCCGTTATTTCGAAGATTGGGAAATGGCCTGTTTCGATGAAATCGAATCTGAATTCAAAGAATTCATCAACGTAGCCGAAAATAATTTATCAGCATTATCAGACGACGAAAGCGACAACGAAAGCGAATTTTCTTTTGATGAAGTCAATAGAACAATCATTAAAAATTCCGTAAACGGACTCGGGAATTTCGAAACTAGTTTAATGTTTAATCCTCATGTAGGAGAATTTTATAAATGGGTAAACAAAGATGCTTTTGAGAAATTTGAAAAGCAGAATAAAATCCCTTTAGTAGTTGAAAAATCCCTCCCTGTGAAATTAGACACCCCTAAAATCGAAGAAGACGATGAAGCTCAATCAATCGAAGAAAAAAATAAAGAAAATCAGGAGCAAGATATTAAAAAAACATTCCAGCAAAGAAAAGTCAGAAGTGATAAACCTAAAAAACCGTTAGCGGAAACAATACCTCACTCGGAAAAATCAGACTCCGAAGAATTAATTGAAAATACTCAGTCAAGCGTTATTAAAATCCTTACGGAGTATGAACCTGATGAAAAAGGTAAAATCCCCGTTGAGACAGTCAACGAGATTGTATATAAATCTAAAATTGAAAAAGATTCCCCTGGGAAATTAATTACCAAAAGTGTTCATGAAGAAAATCGAGTTGATTTGGATATTACATTAAAAAAGACTGAAGAGCCTGATGTAAAATTACAAAGTGCCTTAGAAGAAGATAAGCGAAAGGAATCTTCTGTACCTGATGTTAAAGAAGAATTATTGATCCATGACGAAGTTGAAAAGAAAATGCTAGAAATCATGGGCGAGGATGCTATGAATACTTCCGTTCCGGAAGAGAATAGTTCTTCCGATTTTGCTATTCCCGAAACTCCGTCTTCCCTTCCGGAAAATGATAAATTAGATTTAAGTAATAAGGAAGCGCCGAAAATAGATACGGACGCTAAAATTGGATTACTCGCTGTTCAATCTCAAAGAAGGTTAACGGATTCGAATCAGAGTAAGAAGGGACGTATTTCCGCCAGGTTGTCTTCTACTAAAAGTGAAGAATGTTCAGATCACTCAGATCATGGAGAGGATTCATCTGTTGATAGAACAGAACATCATGATTTAGAAGAATCTGTTAAGGAAGATGAAAATAAAAAGACTGATGAGGAACTGTTTAGTCAGCCGGAGCCGACGAAAGGATATTTAGGGAAAAGGAAAATGTCACAAGATAGTAAAACTGCAGAGAATGAGGTGTCGAAAAGTAGTGCGAAAAGGAAATCCGTCGATAATGTTAAGCAGGTAAGGTTATAGTAATTTTTTTTTAAATGTCACTGGCTCTAGTGCATGTAGGCTTCTATAAGGAATTTGTAATAAATTCTTTTATGTTTAATTACGTTTTACAATCATAATATGCCGGTTTAAGACTTTAATTTTTAAGAAAACATAACATAACCAAATGTTCATGCAAACACAAAATTTGTATCCAGTTGAGGTTATGTTGAACCTCAATATAAATTAAGCCTTTCGCTTTTTTAAAAATTTTTTATTGTCAAATTGATTTGTTTTGTTTCAGACGAAAAAACCTAGCATTAGAGTAGGACTACCTAGACCTAGATCAAAATCCCTAAAAGTAGATGGCAACGCACATGATGCAGTTGTAAATAAATTCAACTTACCATTAAGCCCGGAGAGCGATGACGCGGTTTTAAACGATAAAAGTAAGTTTTTTTAAGTTCAGTGAATTTTTAAAATACGTATTGATTATTTTAGTTATTGTAAACGTATTTTTTTTTTATTTGTAGGTCCTGCAGTGGTGGCGCCTAGTCCCGTAGTTAACAAAAGGAAGAGAGCACCATTTACAACTCAAAATGTGGGAGCAATACCGACGAAAAAAGCAATGGATGCTGGGAAAAGAAGAACGATGCAGCAAAAATATGATAGCCAGGATTTATACAAGCCGAGACCTATTTTGACCGGATCAAGAACTAGGAATAGGAATTCAGGAATATCTGGTAAGTTAATAGAAATAAAAAATCTATTAAAAAGCTGAAAAGAAAAACCTGATTTAGAAAATTTCAAATTACACTTCTTAATAATCTATCATTTTTGCAATGAATTATGAATATTTATCTCGTTTATTCTTTCTGTTGTTATCCTGGGGTTCTTTTATCGGGATCACGATTCCGGGAACAAAATGGGATGTTTAGTTTTCGAAGCAGGTTCAAACACAAAAGTATTTGGGGGTGATAATAGATGATCGTTTCAAATGGGAACCGCATGTGGATATGATTTGCGGCAGGCTTCGCTCTGGGCTTTTTGGGCTTTATTCTTTGGCAAGGGTTGTTTCAAGCAAAACATTAATTATGACTTATAAAGCCTTGGTGGAATCGATCTTGCGTTTTGGGATACTGGCATATGGGAGCGCCACGGATACTAACCTTGAGCGCATCTCACGATTGCAAAATAATATGCTTCGGATAATTCATAAGAAGTCGGAAGGGAGTAGGCCCAATTATTTTAAGTTGTATAACATTATGCCCATACAAGAACTTTACTATTACGTGTTTATTCTAACTCATTACTTTGATCATGCTCATAAGATAAAAACCACACAACTGAGAGAAAGACGGGAGGTAGGCGAGTACCGAACATACGTAGAGCCGAGGTTTATAAATAATTTTGGGAGAAAGGAGTTGCAATATGCAGTGCCCCACCTGTTCAATAGGCTCCCCCTGAACTTGCTTCAATGTGACACATATAGGGCGGTTAAGAGAGATCTGGCTAGCTGGATCTTTGATAGTATGGATAGTGATGCGTAGTCTCGGATGTTACACTCAATAAATTAAAATTATTACTCAAATTAATTTAAATTTAATTTTTAGTTTGATAACTTATGTTGATTAACTTGTTGAATAACTTTTGGAATCTTTTGTAACGACAACCCCCCCAGTCAAGCCGAGAAGGCTTTGGGGGTATTGTCAACAATTTTGTTTATTGTTGAATAAAAAAAAAAAAAAAAAAAAAGACTAAACTCGCGGATTTAATTTGTGTAGTATAAAAATGATTAAAAATCAGGAAATAAAAAATATATTTGGTTTAGATCGAAAATTGAGATCAAGAATAACCGAATTTTATTCTATAAATTTTGCTTTATGGGATGAAAATTTGGAAATTTTAATAGAAGACGCAAGTGGATAGAGAAGATGATTTACTTTGAAAAATAGTCTCCTTTACACTTTTCAATCTTCAATTAAGTTAATTTAATTATTTTTTTACAGAAAGGATAACTTCGTCGAAAAGTACGCCTGGAGAAAGTAATCCTTAGTACAACATCTAAGAAATAACGGTCTACAGCTAATCTTCTCGATCTTCGTCTTCATGCGAAACACAAAACTTCAGAATGATCTAGCAGTTAGATTTGGAGAATTGAAAATTTTCTACTCCGCAGTTGCGAATAACAATTCCGGATTGAAAATCTTTTGTACAACAATCGCACACGTCTCTTGATTGGAACCAGCCTTAACGCGAGATAAACGTCTTCAACGTGCAAAGCTGATTCTTTGAATTCTTCAACGAATTTAATCCGGATTCTTTATGATTTCTACGAGAGTGCCAATGAACTATCAGGAATTAATAGATGGGTAAAGGTCCACAGTCAAAGTGCCTGTGTAAAGTGTGTGATTTGCAAAGTTAACATCTTTTTCATTATCGTCATCATCATTATTATTATTGATATTGTTGTAATTTTTCATAAATAAATAAAATGAATTTTAATTTATAATAGTAATGTAATTTCTTTATAAACCACGATCCACAATCAAATGTTCATAACGTTAGGATCTACGATCAAATCGTTATAACTTTACGATTCACGATCAAATATTATTTAAACGTTTTACTCCTTTAGAAACTTTTTTTTTCTTAAAAATTTAACGAGCAAATCTTGCCAGAATTGAAAAATGCATTTGCCCCTCTACAAATACGGTATTTTTAATTAGGGAGCTTTTTAAGGAGCTTTTGGTCTTGATTGATAGAGCTTACTGCCCTTGATCGAATGCTGCAAGAAATACCCCGAAATTCCTACGCAAAATGCGCAAAAACGAATTTTTAAATTTTTTTCATGTGGTTTGTACAAAATTTTATTCGAAAAAACGTTACATAAAAATTCCACTTTTTAAAAAAAAAAGGTGTTTGGAAAATCGCGTTTTTTAAGCAGTTCCCGTGGGATTTCCGGAACTTTTATTGCATGGTCTGATAGAGGACATCCAGGGCTATCGTTTGAGACCAAAAGCTCCCCAAAGCTCCTTCAAATAACGGAGATTTTAACCAATTTCGAAAAAAGTGACTTTTTTGGGTTTTCCGTCCGTATGCGATGGGGAAAGCTCGGGAAAGCTCCAAACCTGGATTTTTGGATTCCTAAGGCCCTAACCCAAATCCATATATTTTTGTATTAAAACTTTTTGTAAAACAGCTCTAAAACGCACCGTTCTCGAGATATTTGCGATTTTAGGTAGGAGTAAATTTTCGTGGGGAAAAATGGATTTTTGGCTACAAACTGTGTTTGCGGCAGTTCCCGTAGGAATTTCGGGAATCTGATTGCAGCACTGGATAGAGGACGTCGAGATCTATCATTTAAGACCAAGAAAGCTCCCCAAAGTTTCCGATTAAAAGCCTATTTCATGAAATCCGGACAATTTAATTTTGGCCCAAAATGGCCGCTTTAAGCCAACTTTTGGGGGCTTTTTTGGGGTTCCGCCATTTGTTTAGACCCAAGGGACCCATTCCACCGGTTTTTGCCGAAATCCGGAAAGGTCGAAAAAAAAGTTCAAAAAACATGAAAGACTATAGTCTTTCCTTTTTTTCGATTTTCGACGAAAATTTGAAAATGGCGGAAACCGGCTTAATGGGTTTAGATGGGGCTGAAAACACGAAAAAAGCCAAAAAATTCGGGATTAAGCCCAAAATAAGCCCAAAAATGGCTTATGAAAGGCCTATTTTGGGCTTATTTCGGATTTTTTTGGTTTTTTTCGAAATTTTAGGCCAAACTGTACCCATTTAGCCGGTTTCCGCCATTTTCTGAAATCGTCGAAAATCGAAAAATGGCCTACAGAAGGCTTATTTTAAAAATTGCGGAAACCGGCTAAATGGGTACAGTTTGGCCTAAAATTTCGAAAAAAACCAAAAAAATCCGAAATAAGCCCAAAATAGGCCTTTCATAAGCCATTTTTGGGCTTATTTTGGGCTTAATCCCGAATTTTTTGGCTTTTTTCGTGTTTTCAGCCCCATCTAAACCCATTAAGCCGGTTTCCGCCATTTTCAAATTTTCGTCGAAAATCGAAAAAAAGGAAAGACTATAGTCTTTCATGTTTTTTGAACTTTTTTTTCGACCTTTCCGGATTTCGGCAAAAACCGGTGGAATGGGTCCCTTGGGTCTAAACAAATGGCGGAACCCCAAAAAAGCCCCCAAAAGTTGGCTTAAAGCGGCCATTTTGGGCCAAAATTAAATTGTCCGGATTTCATGAAATAGGCTTTTAATCGGAAACTTTGGGGAGCTTTCTTGGTCTTAAATGATAGATCTCGACGTCCTCTATCCAGTGCTGCAATCAGATTCCCGAAATTCCTACGGGAACTGCCGCAAACACAGTTTGTAGCCAAAAATCCATTTTTCCCCACGAAAATTTACTCCTACCTAAAATCGCAAATATCTCGAGAACGGTGCGTTTTAGAGCTGTTTTACAAAAAGTTTTAATACAAAAATATATGGATTTGGGTTAGGGCCTTAGGAATCCAAAAATCCAGGTTTGGAGCTTTCCCGAGCTTTCCCCATCGCATACGGACGGAAAACCCAAAAAAGTCACTTTTTTCGAAATTGGTTAAAATCTCCGTTATTTGAAGGAGCTTTGGGGAGCTTTTGGTCTCAAACGATAGCCCTGGATGTCCTCTATCAGACCATGCAATAAAAGTTCCGGAAATCCCACGGGAACTGCTTAAAAAACGCGATTTTCCAAACACCTTTTTTTTTTAAAAAGTGGAATTTTTATGTAACGTTTTTTCGAATAAAATTTTGTACAAACCACATGAAAAAAATTTAAAAATTCGTTTTTGCGCATTTTGCGTAGGAATTTCGGGGTATTTCTTGCAGCATTCGATCAAGGGCAGTAAGCTCTATCAATCAAGACCAAAAGCTCCTTAAAAAGCTACCTAATTTAAAATCCTTAAAATCCATTTTAAGCCAAAATTAAAAAATCCAGTGTATCGTGGATCGTAGTAAAGTTGATCCTATGTCACCAAGCCCGTCGAGATCCATCCGTACCAGTCGGAAAAGTCAGGAAAATCATCCGGGAAATATGTTAAAAATCGATTTAAAAAATCTGGCATGTTTTGCTCGTCATTTAGGAAATTTTTTTATGGAATTTCCGAGCAAACCTTGCCTTATTTTTTAAAGCGGCTTTTGATGTAGTTCCCGTTGGAAATTCGGGATTTTAACAGCAAATATAGAAATTCTTCCTTATCAATTTTCTTATATTACATACCTTCATAAATATAAAAAAAAGTGTTAACGAAAATCACAATTTTTACACTTTTTCATAAACATTTTACGTACATTGTGCCCAAAACATTTTTTTAAACAATCAACCATGGTTAATTATAGGAACAGGCCTTCTTGGCCAGTCTTTCCTTTTGATAAGTCCTTGAAAATCATTTTGAATTTCATCTACTTTCACCTCCATCGGAGTTATTTTTTGTTCAATCCATTCCGTCACTGTAAAATTATCATAATACTGAGTCATAATTGTTGAAATCACTGATTTAAATTGCAAAATGTCTTTTTTTAATTTTTCACCCGCGAAGCCTTCCATCGCAAACAACTGGAGCACTCTCCAAGGATTCGTGTAATTGTATTTCACATTATACTGAGATACCCATCCATTCGTCTCTATTGTATTCACTAAAGTATTTAATCTTGATTTTAAAACGAAATATTCAGATATCGAGGAATATAAATTACTACCGGGGAATGAACAACTACTTAACATTCTATGAAATTGATTGCTAACGACTTTCATATCCTCCGCTGGGAAATCAGTCGGGCAATGTAAAATTTGAAACCAAGTCCGAAAAACAAACGGATCCGACATGGCCACATTAACTGTGTTATTCGTGTCCGTTTCGTTAAAATTGTAATTAACTAAAATTAGATTTAAAATAAGAGAAGGAATGCCTATAGGAAGTAATTCTGATAATACTGCGAAATGATCGTAGCGCGACCATCCTGTTAAAAATATCCCGCCAAAGAAATCTGGAGGCACGTCGATTCCAAATTGCGGATTTTTCATGAATCTAATCCAAGCTAAATTGTTTTCGAAGTGTCGACTGATGTCCGGAACGATTTCGGTTTCTCCGAATGCTCCTTTAAATGCTGACGCTGCCCAGATCTTGGTGAATGTTCTTGTGTAGCTGTGCCACACGTAGTGCGGTACTAGCCGGTAGATATCTTCTATGTATACCCAGACCTGAAAAGAAAAATTGAAAATTAGTGCGGCTCTGAGTAAAAATAATTTTTTTTAATAACAAAAATTACTTACGACAGGCTCAACTACTGCTCCTAATTGTGATTCTTCCAGGTCGATTAAAGACCAGTGCCTTAGCATATCGTCCCATATAAGAGGTGTGACGCCTGGGTATGCGTTCCTAACGTAGTTTCCAACTTTTTTGACGTGTTTTACGAAAATTGTCCTGAAAAAATAAAGAATTCTTTTAAAAATTTATAATTTATTTTTTAAAAGTCGTAGGTAGTAATTTATATTCTTGCAGAATTTTTTAGAAAATTTAAAACTAAAGTCAAAAAATTAGCTGATGGCACAACCGGAATTTTATTAACCAAGGACTACAACTTATAGGAGCTCACAGCATTCAAGAGAAGTGAATTCATATATTATTGAAGTAAAATGAAATAGGCCAAATAAAAGAATAGTTTAAAAATCCTAAATTTGTACCAAAAAAAAATTTGCAAAAAAATTATTTCAATAGGAAGAAAAAATTGCATAAATCGTGACTTGAGATGCGGTAAATTTACGAGTTTTAACTTTGTGTTTTAACTCTGACTTTTTTTTATAAAAGATTCTCAAAAAAATAAAAAAATGTTTTGCAAGGCTAAAAATTCATTTTAAACATGTCTCACAAAAGATTTTTAAAAGAAATTTGCGTTTGAGTTACAAAATCCTTTGCGATTATTTTTTTAAAGCAATTCTTTAAGAACTATAATTTTCTTTAAGGAAAATTCCTCCAAGAAAATGGTTTTTTAAGAAAATTCAATTGTTAAAAATTTCAAAGAAAAACAGCGTATTCGCAAATTGCTATCAAATAGACAAAACAGGATGTCACGTTAACTTTGCATCAAATTTTTTTATATAAACGCCCGGAATTGTTAAGTCTTGCCAAAAAACATATTTCATGTCTCTCCCCAGCTTTCAAATGAAATGGTGCATATTCGAAAAAAAAATATTCTTTCAAACCAAATGCTTAATCTTATCATAGAAAAAAAAAAGAAGAAAAACCAACTATTCTCCCTTAAAAAAATTAAAGCTCATTATAAAATTTTCCTTCCTTCCAAAATTTTATCCACTCACTTCGGATTCGTCCTGGAACAAATAGGACAAGCCCCCAAATGATAAACTTCATCACATCCAATATGAAGATATTTCGATTTGGAATGCATCTCCATAATCTGCCTTATCATTTCCTGAAAAACAAAATTAAACAAAATTAAAATAATCAACCATCGCTCCCACAATCCCCACAAGCTTTTGACATTCCTCTTATAATTATCAAAGGGCAGCCCAGATGGGTCATATTAATAAATTTTGGCCAGGCGATGAAATAGCGTTACATTTTAACGCTCTAATTGTGACGTTATATTTTATCGTATTCCAATCTAAATTATAAATGATGGCCCAAAATAAAAAAAAAACAAACTCACCTTTATCAAATCCATCGACTCTTTTTTCGAAGGGCACAATTCCTGCGGAAACGAAGCCAATTCTCTAAGATGTTGAAATTCTTTTAACTTCAAAACAAATTCCAAATGCCCGAAAGTTTGCACTAACGGAATTATTTCCATTTTTAAACTTTCAGCTAACGTTAATAATTTTTTAACTTCCTCCTTGGTATAACAATTCAAAGCGGAAATATTTTTTAATTTCCCACTAAACGGAAACATATCTTCATATTCAATCAAAATCCCATTAGCACCCGCTTTTCTGATAACAGGTAAAATATTTAATAAATATTTTATTTTAGGCGGAGCTCCTTTTAAATCCAAATGAAATATTCTTAAAATTTTGGCGGGTTTTTTAATTTCGGAAATTCCGTTGAATCCCAACGGATATTTATTCCCGTCTAATTTTTCTATTTTTCCCTTATTATTTCTCCCCCAATTTTTCCCTCCGTAAATGGCCGCTGGATTTTGAAGTCTGTCAAAATTAAACGAAGATTCGCGATTCTTAGCAGATTCCATTTTTCTAAAAATAACGATCGTTGACAAGATGATGATGAGAATGATCAAGAAGAGAATTTTCCGTATCGATGTTTTTTTCAAGGAGAAAGCAGCCATTTTTTCGTTAGCCATTCATCATCCCGCAGGCACATTTTCCAAACTAAAAAAAAACAAAAAAACAAATCGAAATTAGTAAAAAAGCATTAGCGCACTTCAAATGAATTAACTTAGACTACGCACAAGATAAAAAGAAATAATAAACACATTTCCCCTTTAAGCGATGTCTTTGAAAACTAAAGCCAAGTTTTAAAAAAAATTTATCAAATAATATGAGAAACAAAATGTTAATAAACTAAATCTAATTATGAGGCGGCTGTGCGTGCACAGATATAATCGATTTCTTTTTGAAATGAAATGCGGAACAGGCTGATTTTTTTTTTTGAAGGGGCTTCCGGTGTTTTTTTTTTTAGCATCCTGTATTTTGGTCGTTTGACAAGAGTGACAGAGGCCTAGAGAATCCCTTTTTGCTTGTAAAATTTTACGATCACGATCATTATTTTCGACTGGCAATGATTCCGAGTTTGAAATTTAAGTACGCTTATTTCAGCTCTCACAGTTGATTAATTTATCATCTGTTTAAATTTCTAAAAAAAGAATACTGGCTATGTTTAAAATTTTTAAATTGATTATTTAACTTACTGCTAACCCACTTTTTTACTCGTGATCAAAAATAATTCATTAGATTCCTTTTACATAAAATGTAAACAAAAAATTATTGAAAAAGGACTTTTAGGGATTTAAAACAAAAAATTAAAAAATTGAAAAAAAGTAGAAAATTTGTTGAGCCAATCTTGTTGAACCAATTTTTTCAGAAGTTTCCTGATCAAGACAGTTTATTTCCAAGTCCTTTTTCTTAAAGTTATTTTTTGTCATAATCTTTTAAGAATTTTGCTTATCCAACTGATTTTTCCAGAAATTGGCTTGTCGAATTGATTTTTCCAGAATTTGGTTTGTCGAATTAATTTTTCCAGAATTTGGCTTGTCGAATTGATTTTTCCAGAATTTGGCTTGTCGAATTGATTTTTCCAGAATTTGAGTTTGTCGAATTGATTTTTCCAGAATTTGGCTTGTCGAATTGATTTTTCCAGAATTTGGCTTGTCGAATTGATTTTTCCAGAATTTGGCTTGTCGAATTAACTTTTCCAAAATTTGGCTGGTCGAACAAATGTTTTGAGGATTCTTTATGTGAAACAAATTTTTCAGAATTTTGCTTTTGTCATTATTGTTTGGGGAAATAATACTTTTTAAAAAAAATTCTAACCACAAATATTCCTGCACAGACTGGTTCCCTAAAACTGTATTTGGCCCCCCTTAAAAAAAATCTGTAAGCTATTTGCTTATAGTTACAATTGAAAAATTTAGCTAAACAACGTACATTGTTTTAGCAAGGTTATGTGGTCCTAGTACGTCACTTTTGAATTAAATTTCTCACAAAACTTCACTTCCTAAACCTCCAACAAGCAATTATTCCACGAACATTAACAAAAATTAAAAAAATATTAATAAAAAACCAAATCTTTTTTTTCTTCACGATCTAAAGATATTCTTTCTAACCTAAAGACATTCATATCCAGTCCCTACTGACATCTTTCATTAAATTTGGGCTAAAAGCTCACCAACTTACGTCACAATCTTAAATTTGTCAAAGCATCTTGACAGGTGAACTTTGCGACCACTTTCTTTAAGCAGCTGTTTCTTCTTTTGCTCATTTCTCCTTTCATTATTTACTTTGATTTATTTACGTTCTTTCATCCTTTGCGAAAAAAAACACACAAAAGCGAAAAGGGGGAATAAAAAACTCACTTCTTTTTTTTATTAATTTCACACTTGAAGCTGACACTTTCGTTAGTCCAAAGTGAACGTTTAAACTGACCGATGAACGATGCTGCGTAAACGGGAAACCATGACACATGTCGCGGCAATGAGCAAGGTCATAAAAATTAATAAAACGATTGTGTAAACGAACAAGGCATGACCGTAATAACTAAATGGGACCGCGGAGTCATTGAAAGAAAGTTTTGTATTGTCATTATCGTGATCCACTTGAAGGGTTTCCTTTAGGTTAATTAAAAGGGTTGAAAAACTCGCGAAAACCGCAGATTTTAATCCTCTTTTGCAAATACTGGGGATAAAGATGATTTAATATTCGTGACTTCCGCTCGGTCGAATTTGACACGGTTTGTTACTTTTAAAAAGTTACGGTTGCGATTCATGCTTCAAGAAATATGAGGAGGGAAAGAAACAATAATTAAAAGTCTTGAAGAATAATGATACTCATTAGTGTGCATCTTTTCTTAAAATGCATTTTTTTTAATATCTTTATAACCTTAACGGAACTCAAGATAATAATTTAAAAAGCGGACTCACCTCATTTTTGCATTTAATGATCCATCCATTTTATTACGATGGGTAATAATATAAACCAATTAGGTAAAAATTAATCGAACGTCAAAAAAATCCAAATAAAAACGATTCATGATCAAATATAAACAAGAAAATGCGTGTCATTAGAAATAAAAGAAGAGCGAAGATTTTCCAAAAAAAAAAAAAAAAAAAATGGCCGAATAATATTTACGAGAAAAACACTATTTATCGGAAATATAACGAATAATGCGATGTGAACACAACGAATAAACACCAAGAATGAATATAAAGCGTTATAATCTCATTAAAAAACAAATAAACACATTTTCCGACTGTTGTTTCAAGACTGAATAGAAATTGTAAACATTCTGCTGCCACGTTCGTTTCTGACCAATCAGGTGCGTTCTGAGAATTTCAAATTTAGACGAATCGTCTTGTTGCTTTGATTTTAACAAATGCAAGTTCAGAAAAGGAAAAAGGAAATTTTTTTTATAAAAAATTCGTCTCAGATTTTGATGGCCGACTGCTTTTTATTAAACAAATTTTATGATTAATTGACAAATATTTGTACTGCAAGAAATAACATGAGGCAAAGGTAGATTAATATTAACCGGGAAAAATAAATTCAAAGCCACCGGTTTTAATTTACTTTGGAATTTATGGCACAGCATTGTTTAGGTTACTTTTTATAAAAGTACGAAGCAATTAATAGTTTATAGTTCATCATTTTAAAAAGCATATAGTTTCATTTTAACTTTAACTGGTTAATTTTGAAATGAATGATTTGGACAACGAGATTAAATCATAGTTACCTTTAGCACCAGCTGAAACCTACAGAATAGCAGTAAGGCAATTCCTAAAATTTTGGAAGTCGTTTTGGGAATTCCGGGAGCCATTAAAAACTTTGGCTCCGCATTTAATAATCCTCAAAATATTTTAAAAAATCGGACTAGTCTCCAGCAGAATTGTCATTATTCGTTATTTACGGATCAGTTAATTGACTATACAAATCTAAATCAAATCGCCATTTTTCTAATTTTTTGGTCTTTAATTAAAGGTAGCTTTGGCTTAATCCATTATATCGTATTTCTAAAGGCGTGAACCTTCATATTCAAAATTGAACTAGTTAAGGACTAACTGATGATTTTTTTAACATGAATAAATCCGGTTTTCTCATATATTTATTAGAAATACTAAGTGTTTCCTCCGAAAGTAAATAATGGCTATTAAAAGAAAATAAAAAGTCTTAATACCTTATATAACTTTATTTTAAATATAACCTCGGAGGGGAAAATCCATGATCACAGACAAAAATTAAAATAAAAAAAAGGGTTTTTCATTTTCGTAAAAAAAAAATATTACACTGGTTGTAAATTTTTTACAAGGACATCTTACATCGGCTAAGTTTCCTTTTTTTCGAATTATTAATTAACAAATAACAATTTTATCAGACTAAAATTATTTTTTTAAACCTAATTGAATTCTTAAAGCCTACTAAAAAATTAATAACAAAACCAAAATTGTAAATGTTGGCAATTTTTAAAAGAATAATTTCTAAATAACCTATGATTGCATGCGAATTTTTAAAAATCCTTCGGATCCGTGCATAAAATATCGGAATTTCCGACTAGCCGCATTGCTACGAACGAGCTGTAGTTTTATTTTACGGGGTGCTCAAAAAATTTGAGGTAGTTTTCTACATTAGGTCGTAAGAATTATTTTGTCGAAGCTTATTTATACTGTACACAATTTACAGGGTTGTCATACTAGATACACAACTACAGGAGGCATTATTTAAATTTTAATTTAAATTACACGTCCTGCCTAATAACTTTTACTTTCTAATGTTTATACAGACAATTTACTCACAACCTCTAAATGCTAGGCAAATTGCAAAACAAGAGAATCGGAATTAAAATGTTTAAAAGTATTTAACGAAAGACTAAAAATTGGCTGATTCTATCATATCCGTGTGTATTACTTTAATTTCTTTCTAATTAGCTCGATTTAAGTTCCTCATTCTAAACAAATTAAAATGTTATTTTTTCCTAATTGTTTAGCAATCAAATAAATCTAATGCAATACTGATTTAAAATCTACAGCGTGGGTTAATTCGTCTCAAAGCGGACATTATACATTTGATTGCTACATTTTATTTTTTTGTTCAAAAAAAAAGTTTCCTTTTAAAAAAGGAAGATAGTACGTTTAGTTTTTCCCGTTTTTATTATTGTTCATGAATTTATTTGCAAGGCATTGTTTTTAATCTTTGAAAAGCGGCTTTTTCTAAGGATTCCCTATGATCCGGATGAGCAATCTGAATTAATTCATACGCTCTTTGCCTTAATGTTTTTCCAAATAAGCTGGCGATTCCATATTCCGTGACTAAATAATTAACGTGGGCTCGTGATGTCACGACACCAGCACCTTCTTTAATATAAGGCACTATCTTGGATATGCCTTTTGCGCTTGACGCGAAGGCAAGGATTGGTTTTCCTTTCCCGTCCAAACCTTCGGCTGCTCCTCGAATAAAATCAACTTGACCACCGAAGCCGGAGTACATTCTTGTACCGATTGAATCGGATACGACTTGACCAGTTAAATCGACTTCGATGCAGGAATTAATGGCAGTCATTTTGGGCATTTGCGCAATGATCGCTGTTGAGTTGGTGTAGTCTACTTCTAACATTTCTGAAAAGAAAAGGTAAGAATATTTTAGTTTGGTTGAAACAGTAAGTCCAATGACCGTAATTTTATAATGACTGCACTAATAAGTATTAAGACAACATATCTTTAAAAATTAAAGATTGTTTGTGCTTTGAATAATCGATGTCCAACTGTTTTAGACATAGAAAAGATTATTAGAAAAGCACAATTAATTTTCGCACTACTGGAATCCTTGCAAAAATTAAAAATTGCAACGAAGGGTTCTTGTGCGAGTCTAAGAAAAAAAGAGTATGACGTTCAAAGTATCAAATAATTTAAGCAACACAAATGCAACAAAAATAGTAATATGAATCGGTTAAAATGATCAAAGGATCATTTTTTCATTCCTTCTTTTTAAAAACAAAAACCTAGCTCGAAGTATTCAAACACTAAAACACTGACAGCCAACCAGTCAACAGCCAAACAACACCTCCAAACGAAGCAACGGGCATACGGGCATATTTCGATGCCATAGACTTAATTCCATCGCCTTCGAAATTCGGATAGGAATTATTTCAAAATGGCCGCTAAGTCGTCTGCTATTATTTACTTTTGAAATCCCATTTGGAATATTTTTTTTTTGTTTCAACCAAAAACATATTAATTGTTAACACTTTCCAATATTGTTTGATTTTCTTGTGGAGGTTATAAATAGAATGTGATAGCTTCATTTATTATAAATCTCACAGAACTTTGATAAGATTTTTAATAAAAGACCGGAAAGACGACTAAAAGGAATCGAGTAGATCTCTTCTAAATGGGGATTTGATTGGATTAAGAATTACCTAAGTTGACTAATTATAATCTTGCTAAAAAAAATCAGGAATGTAATCAAGCAATAACAATTTCACTTATGCATTCTCTGTTAACGTTACAATGAATAATGGCGAGGCAAAATGCTCCTGACTTTTTGGTGAAATTAAAAAAGAAGACAAAATTAGCAATAAAAATTATGACAACTTGAATATTGTCATTATGTTAATCATTTGCTGTAAACAAATATATTAAAATCTTCATTAAATATTATACAATCAAAATTTTATTTTTTTAAAAATTTTAACGAATCTCAAAAAAGTTTTTAAAAACTGAGATAAAAATTTATTTAACCTGAGTATACAATTAAATCAACTCAGTTTCAGATCTTTAAGTACATCTAACTTTTTTGGCTCACATACACCAATCTCTTACGTAATCATCTATATAACACAGCACTTGATAATATTAAAAAACAGGCCTAATCTTTCAATGCAGAGGTCGAATAAGTATGCTAATGACCTTAGAGGTTAAAAAAAAAAATAAGTTAAAATTAACTTTTTTTAAAATAATCCTTTAATTTCTTCAGTCTCTGTATCCAAATCCATATCATAAACACTAGGCCTGGTCGAAAGCCCCGGCATTTTAGTTATTTCTCCAACCATAGGAACTACAAAACCCGCTCCGACCGATACAAAAATATCATTAATAGTTAAAGTAAAGTCCGTTGGAACTCCTTTTAAATTAGGATCGCCACTAAGACTCAAAGCGGTTTTAGCCATGCATACTGGCAGTTGATCATATCCTTGTTTCTTGTATTCTCTCAGTAAATTTTTAACTTTTGTAGAAAATTCAACGTTACTAGCTCCGTAGACTTCCTTCGCTATTTTTGTAATTTTATCTTCTATGGATAAAGATAACTCGTACAAATATTTAAATTGATTTGGAGATTCGCAGGCTTCGATAACGGCATCGGCTAATTCTTCAGCTCCTCTGCCACCATGCTCCCAATGTGTGCAAGTAATCGCTCTAAATGCTCCATTTTGCAAGCTTACATTTTTCACTAACGTGCATTCTCTTTCGGAATCCGTGACAAAGGAATTAATAGCAACAACTACGGGTAAATTAAATAATTTAGCATTTTCGATATGTTTCACTAAATTAGGAAGTCCTTTTTCTAAAAGTACTAAATCTTCATGAATGTATTCTTTAGGTAAAGGAGCACCAGGCGTGACTTTCGGTCCTCCTCCGTGCATTTTCAAAGCGCGGATCGTAGCAACCAGCACAACGACGTTTGGCACGAAGTTAGAAATTCTACATTTGATATCTAAAAATTTTTCCATTCCGATATCGGAACCAAAACCGGCTTCAGTAACAACGTAACCGTCTTTCCCGACTAATTTCAAAGCGACAGCGTCGGCTGCGATTGATGAACATCCATGAGCGATGTTAGCAAACGGTCCTGCGTGAACTAGAACAGGAGAGCCTTCCAAACTCTGCATTAAAGTTGGTTGTATCGCATCTTTTAATAAAATAGCCATTGCGCCTGTCATTCCTAAATCTTCAGCAGTTACGGGTTCGCCTTTTTTACTTAAACCAATCACTATTCTCCCTAAACGTTCTTTCATATCAGAAAGATCAGTAGATAAGGCTAAAATGGCCATGACTTCGGATGCGACGGATATATCGAATGCTGTTTCCCTCACGTGTCCTTTTTCAGTTGGCGATTGTCCGATTGTTATTTTTCGAAGGAATCTATCGTTGATGTCTACTACTCTCCGCCATGTTACTGTTTTAGGGTCGATGTCGAGTCGAGCGAATCGTCCGGCTTCCTCAGGTGTTAAAGTATCAGGATCAGTCTTTGTAATGCCTAATTTTTGTAGTCTTTTAAGTTGTATCGTTGAAAATTTTCGCTTTCCTTTGATTCTTGGTACTAATCTATCGTATAATGCTTTGTCGCTTTGAGTACTTTCGTGGAGGATTCTAGCGTCGATTTGAGCTGCCAAAAGATTGTTAGCTGCAGTTACGGCGTGAATGTCTCCAGTTAGGTGAAGATTGAAGTCTTCCATCGGTATAACCTAAAAAATTAAACGATGTTTAATAAAAGCTCTTAGAAATTTTCGTTAAAATGACAGAGATTAAACTTGATTCCTTCCCAAATTTTGGTTGGCGAATTGATTTTTCAAAATTTTGGTTGTCAAAAAGCAGGGAGACCAAGTTCAACCTCTAAAGTATTTAAATTTTTTTAATTTTAATTTTTTAATACTGAAAAAAATAAAACTTAGCTCACCTGAGAATAACCTCCACCTGCAGCTCCGCCTTTAATCCCAAACGTGGGACCCTGCGAAGGTTGCCGGATACACGCGAAAGAATTCTTCCCCCGATGAGCAGTTAACGCCTGCACCAACCCCAAAGTCGTCGTGCTTTTTCCTTCTCCCAAAGGCGTTGGCGTAATCCCAACCACGAGCACATATTTCCCATTAGGTTGAGTCCTTAACCTTTTAATCACCTTCAAACTAATCTTCGCTTTCGTATTCCCGTATAAAGAATATTCATCATCCCTTAATCCGATTTCTTGAGACAAAACTTTTATATCCTTCGGTGTTTGCGCACGAGATATATCGATATCACTAGGCACCGGGGTTTTAACTTCCAACGGCAATGGTTTTAAATGCCATTCTAAATCGGCTCGTTGAGTCGTATGAATCGAACAACCGAGTATTTTAACCTTCGAAAGGTTTTTATTTTGAGATGTTAAAGATTTAAGAACGATACGCGACAACATTTCGGTTGATTGAAACACGACAAACTGGACATTGTAAACGACAGCCCATGCAGAGCCGCTCTTATCATAATCTTTTATTATTTCAAGGCCGTAATAATGTTTTTTTCATTCAATAACAATCAATTGGTCAAAAAGGGATTTGCGATACCAAGAAAAGCTAAAAATAAAATAATGAAGTGATTTGAAAAAAAAAATTGGGGAATTTGGGAGAATTTTGGGCGAATGGCTAGAATAATAAAATTAGAAGCGTTGTGTCAGGTTCGCATTTTTCCCTTGGAAATTTTTTTAATAGGCCTCCTACCAGTGTTGAGGAAAAAAATTGGCGGAGATTTCAATCAAGACTTACAATATTTTTTTCTGATATGATGACGTTAATGAAAGATGACCCTTTAAGACTAATATACATTTGATTTGAATATTGAACGTTATCGATAGAAAAGATGGGTCACATTACAAACAAACATTATCGATTGACCATTTACTCCTAACATGATTCACTGAATAAATATTTTAATTATCAAGCACTATACGAAAAATATTTTTTATGTTGTTTGAAGCTTTACTGGCGCCCAAATTTTAGAGCTCCTCAAGCCTGTGAATAATGTCAATCAAACTGAGAGCCTTGGCTTAGGGCTGGTGAGTTAAATTAGGGGCGATCACTGTCGAAAGTTTGACAGAATAGGAAAGACCGAAGAAAAATTCATTAACCAGTAGACACTAATGCATGTTGTCTACAGTAGCGATTACATAGTTGTAATTTACTTAAATTGTAATTCAATCAGGTTGAAAGAAAGCAAAGGTCTTACTAGAAGAGCCAACAGGTAATTTTTTTAGCTATGGATGGCGTATGAGCGTTTGTTTGTTGGTTTCGACTTATAAAAATTAAGATTTAATAGGAAGAATGCTTGAAATTAAAATGGATTATCAAGGGATACCAAGCAACATCATAAAAAAGTTTGGTTTCATCAAAGTTAGAGATGCTTGACTGACTAGATGGCTGGATGGCTGGATGGCTGCACTCATTTTTTTCTTCTGTTTCCTGCTGACTTATTTTTAAATGAGTTACTCACCTACAAATGGATTATTATGAACGAAATCATACAATTTCTTAGGTCCAATTAAAAAGCTAGACACGATTTTCCCTCGATGAATCGGTTTCATGTTATTCGTGATACATCCCTTGTTTAATAAATCGATCACACCCGCGCTGAACATTTCAGTATGAATACCTAAATCCTTATGGTTCGTTAAACTTTTCAAAACTGCGTCGGGTATGTTCCCAATACCTGCAAATCAAAATTAAAATGAACATCAATAAAAAAATTAATTGATCTTCTGTTAACATTAATTTTTTACTTACCCATTTGAAGAGTAGCTCCATTTTCGACTAAATTTTCACCGATCAACTGCCCTATTTTTGATTCGACTTCACTTGGAGGTTTTCCTCCGTGTTCTGGCAATGGCGAATCAATATTAACAGCATAATCAATATGGGAAGAGTGAATAATAGCATCACCGAAAGTTCTCGGCATGTTTGGATTTACTTGGGCGATGATTTTTTTACTGTGGGCTAAAGCAGCTCTTACACAATCGACGGATGTGCCCAAACTGCAGTAGCCGTGATCGTCAGGTGGGGACACCTACAAAAAATAAAAAAATTTACTTAACTCATCTAAAAAGTTATGTGATTCAATTATGAAAAATCTTACGTGGATCAAAGCAATATCCGGCTTGTAGATGCCATAATGAAATAATTTCGGAATCTCCGATAAGAAAATTGGAATACAGTCGGATCGTCCTTCAGCTACTGCTTTTCTGACGTTAGCAGCCATGAAGAATGAAACGGATCTAAATATCCCTAAAATAATAAAAAAAATGAATTAAATTTTTTTATTAAATTAAAAAATTTTTGTTTTTTATTTTTTAATGCAAACCTTCGCATTCTGGATTCGTGTAGGGAGCTTCTCCTTCAGTATGCATATGGCAAACCGTTATGTCTTTCAATTTTGCTGACTTCCCTTGATCCGTCATTGCTTTTAACAAATGAATAGGCGTAGCTGCGGCGCCTTGCGCGAACACACAATTTCCTAGAATAAAAAGAAAAAATAATAATTAACATAAAGTTAAATACTCCTAATATGTTTAAATTAGGCAAATGCTAATGCATTCGTGATGTTAAAATTATAGTTTGCAGGATAAGGATAGAGGACTTGAAGATTATGAAGATATGGCAGATTTTAAATATTTTTACTGGCGACATGTGGCCAGCCAATTTAACCACGCCTTTCTTAACTTGTCATGTGCAAAAAATAGTAAGATAAAAAATTAATAAGATTAAATAAGAAAAAAAAATTAAAATTTTGAACCATATGGTCCGGCGAAAAAAGTTTAATTACTTAAAAATTTCCTTTTGTGCTGAGGAATTTTTTTAAAGGATTTTTTGAGCTCAGGACTTAGTTTAATTTTTTCGTCTGGGATCTATTTTGCGCTCAAGAATTTTTTCAAGATTTCTTACTCGTTTAGAAATTTTTCTCAGATTTTTTTCGTGCACAGGAATTTTCCCTTAAATTTTTTCATGCTCAAAAATTTATTCTGAATTTTTTTGAGCTCAGAAACTTTTTTTAAGATTTTCTCAGACGACTTTTCGTGCCAAAAATTTATTTTCTAGAATTTTTTCCAAGGCTTTCTGAGTTTCTAGATAACAAATTTCAAAATTCTTCAGTCTTATCATTAAATTTTTTTTAAAATTCAATTGCACATTTCCCTATTGAATATTCGAATCCTTCAAAAACAAGGAAACAATACAAAAACTAAGTAATCAATTACACCTAAAAGCAGTCGTACGCACTTGTGGGGATTTTTTACAGCATTTCAACAGCTTCAAACAATTAAAAGGAAAATTTTATTATTTTACTGTTATTTAGGAAATCCAAACAAGTTGCTGTCGCAATAACGATGCGGTACGAAACACATCAAGGATAAACGACAAGATGCCAGATAACCTTGAATAATCATTCGAATAAAATAACAACCTGATATTCTTTTTATTTTGCCCTCCGGGCTTGGAACTTTACATGAATGTTTTTTTATCAGCTATTGAACTTTGTTGTTTCGAAATTTCAACAAGATTGTTTACGATCGCCTAATGAGATAACAACAAAGTATCATCATCTAAGTTTTAACGTAAAACCGGATGTTATATTTCATTTTGGAAACAACCTGAGAAGTGACCCAGATTTTAAATTTAGAAAAGGGGGGTTGGTCGGACGCAAGCGTACGATCCTTTATCTATCAATAGTCCGTTGAAGGAAAAAAAGTGGACGAGCCGCCACTGATTTTTTTTGATATTACATTTAGAGATAAACGATAAATATTTTCAGGAATGTTAAAATCTGATAATAGCTGCCAAGTTTTAATTTAACACTTAAAACAGGTGAACACAGTTACAGGTATCACCTTCAAATAAAAAATACAAACAATCCTTGAACCAGACATGTGAGTTCAGTGGGTGTGTTATTTTCAATGATTCCATTGGTGTTTTAAACAGTCAGCAACCGCACGTCAGTAACTAACGACGTCAATTGGCAAACTTTTTGACAATTTGAAGAATGTTTTTCGAAAAATAGAGGACAGGGTTATTTATTTTCTCTTTACATAACATTTTTTTATGCCTAATCAATCAACGCCTTTACTTTTAAAATGACTGACAAGAGGTCCAATATGTTTTTGAAGAGTTGTAATTTTTCAGCATTGCAAAAAAAAAAGTGAATCGATTGGTTTTTTAATAAATTAATTCAATTGTACAAAGTCTGCATTATTTTGAACTTTGCCCTGATCAAAAGGCATGTTTATTACTAATTGGAAAAATGTTTTATGCCGATCGTTGGCAAGTCTGAATAAATCAAGATAAAAAAAATAATCAAATTTTAAGGAAAAAAAATAAAATGCAAACAAAATGGATTTCTTAAGAGAATCGTTTTACACAAAATGTAATATTGTTATTAATAATTCATGGTTCCTTCAGCTATTTGAAAAAAAAATTAGACCCTGACTTGCATTAAGCCTAAATGCAAAGCTTAAATGCAATTTTAGCAGTATAACATTCATACACTTGTCATAATTGAATATAAACACACATCCGGACTTAAACAAATCAAGACCTAACCTAAAAATTAAAAGTTAACCCATAATTTTCAATTCACAAACTACAACTTACCTGATTGTAAGCATTGTAAAGCTTCTTCGGCAGATACAAATTGCGGTTTTTTATTCAACGGCTGAGATAATTGTTTACTGTAAGCATGATAACTACGCCGTCCCCTTGTGGCTTGAGAACATGAGACAGCACCTAAATTATTTAAAGTAGTTGAAAATTTCGATACTTTTTGAATAAATGATGCCATGTTCTATTGTATTTCAGCCGAGGTAAATCCTACTATGATCCAATGAAACGGCTAAACAAAAACTAAAATGTGTATTGAATTTCGTTCCACCGACACACGATGAAAATGGACGAATGACATCACGGAATAGTCTCCGCCTTCTTGGTTTTGAAACAATTGTTTCTAAACATTTCGCGGATCTGAAACAAACCGTTACGATGCTTGGAAAATAATTTAAAACAGCCTCTTCTCTAATCAAAATTCGTTTTATTCATTTCTTTATAGAAAAAGTACCATTTTTTTACGACAAAAATAATTAATTAAAAATAAATGTATATGATAACAAACATCTACAATTTTATCAATGAAATAATACTTCCAAATATATTGCAATCTCTTTTTTATTTAGTATTAAAGATCTCTTTAAGGCTTTCATGATGCAAAAATCTGCCGATATTCGCTGAGTATTTCGTAAACAGTATTCCAAGTCAAATTGGTATCAAAGTTGATAAATTACTCGACATTTATCAAATATTTTAAACCAGCTTAGGTTAAAAACGATTTTCGATTCCAAAGCAATAAGTTTGCATCTGACACCGATTTGACCGTCAATACCTCAGCTTATTATAATTAATCCCCTTTATATTTTTTTAGCTTCACGAAAATTTCACAACCAAACCTTACATTTTCAATTAATATTTCCTACAAAAAATAATTATTTATAGCATTTGTTTTAACGAGCAACACTTGCATATATTATATTACAGTATTTTTAATCCATAAGAGATTTACATTTGTAAATCATAAAACTGCAATGTACGTTGTTTTTAAGGCATGAGATATGTATGAAAATTAATTAGTAACGCTACATAAAGAAATTAAATACCTTAGCCATTTGGAAAGCTTCATGAAAAAAGGCTAACTTCATTTGGCAGCATTTATTTTAAATAAAAATACTGTAGCAATGCAAAGTTACGCAGTATGATTCGTTTCAAAATTTTTATTGCACGAGTTACTGATACTTAATATTAGGCCCATTGCACATACCAAGCTTAAATAAAAATACCTTTTCTGTAAAATCTACACCAAGGTGCAATATTGCTTTTTCATTTTAAAAAAATAATATAGATGAAAGCTATTAAAAATAAAAGAATAAATCTCTTTAAAGTTATTTTTTAACAAAATATTATGAAAACTAAATGCATACATTTTTTACTTAAACTAAATCCTGTTCCTTTTTTAATTTACAAATTCCGTATCACTTTAAAAAATAAGTTAAAATTAAAATCAGTTGATTTATGAGCTTTTAACAAGAATAATAATTTAACAAATTCTAATATGCAGGGAAAAAAGCTGCACTGGTTAAAACGAATACGAAAGGGTTGAAGGGCTTAAATGTTTTTAAAAATGATTGCACAGCCTGAAATTTTCATAAAAATTATGATTTTAAGTCATGAGTTACGGTGCACATGAAAATTTTATGAGGGAAGTTTAATTAAATAATTTCGAGTATGAAAACAATCTCGAACTTGTCTAGTTTTTTTCAAATAGATAAAACTAAAAAATCAAAAACTCATTCCATTTATATTTAGGGTACCTTAACCCTACAAAAAAAAATCTGACCAATAAATAAAAATGTGCTTTAAATATTAATTTGAATTAATTAAAAAATTTTAAACCCTTCATTAAACCCAAAAACTAAAATACTTACGATATCGTGGACAACGAATATGGAATACTAGGATTCTGTGTTAATATCACAGGCACTGAATTTGTATTAATAAAATTCCCAATTGAAGTTAGCACAATCGGTTGTTGATTCCCGAAAGACGGGTCAACCACTACGTTAACATTTTGAACTGGTATGCTTTGAATATTTGCTTCAGATACTTCGAACTCAGCCGTCTGAGTGCATATTTCTTGAGTTTTGTTACTATTGCATCTCTGTTTCTTCCAATGAGTTATTAAATTACTTTGCTGACTAAAATCCTGATTGCAATTAATACAATGATATGGTTTCTCCTTTGTGTGACTTCGCTCATGCTTATTTAGATCTGTTGATGTCACGAACCTTTTCTCGCAATAGCTGCAGGCGAAGGGTTTCACTTCTGAATGTTTTCGAATATGTACATCTGGAATTGTAAAGTGAAAAAATATAAATATGCTCAATGATTTTTAAAAGTAAAGATTTCAAGTTTAATTTTTTCTCATTTGAGAAAATCTTAACTATATTACTTACTGAAATAAGCCTTATATGCAAATTTCTTCATGCAAACATTACAAGTGAAAGGTTTCTCCCCAGTATGCTTCCTATTATGTTCCGCAAGTGCTTTTGAACTCTTAAAGTCCTTCCCACATGTATCACAGACAAAATTATCCTTTTCCTCGCTTGAATGGCATTTCTGATGATTTTTTAAATAACATATTTTTGCAAATGTCTTGTTGCACACCTGACAAATAAACGGTTGGTCTTCTGTATGCGCTTTTAAATGACAACTCAAACCTTTTTTCTTTTCAAAACCTTTAGAACACACTTCACATTTATATGGTTTGTCACTTTCAGGTATGTGCAATTTTTTAAAATGATTATTTAATAAATTTTGGGACATAAATATTTTTCCACATTGACCACATGTATATGGAGTACTTTTCGAATGTTTTTTCATCATATGCTTTACCAAAAACCCTGGTTTCTTAAATATTTTCTTGCACATCTCACATTTATTAGCTGATCTTTTTTTATGAGATTTTTCATGGAAAACTAAGTTTTGTTGGCTAGCAAATTCCTTACTGCAATATTTACATGATAACTTAGGCTTGACTGAATGTTTGTATTTATCATGCCTCATTAAATCTGACTTAAACATAAATTTTTTTGGGCATTTTGGGCACTTGATATTTTTAGGAATAATAGATTCAGTCGAAGCAAAACTATCAGATGAATTAAAATCACAATCTTCAAATCGTACTCCTAATGCTTCTGGGCTTACTCCCACATGTGCCTCATCATAAAAACTTTTATCTGCCTCATTATTATTTTGCTTGCTTAAAAAACTGAATGAATCAGCTCCAGATGATGGATTAGATATGTCATTAGTTTCTGATTTTAAACTAGCTGAATCGCAGAGATATCTCTGCAAAATTTGAGGATCTCCTCCATATTCACGAGCATCAAAATGAAAATTTAAATTTGATGATGGATCAGGTGCTTCGCTAACTTTAACAACTTGAATTTGGATCCCTTTATCTAAATCAAGCACAGAATTAGTATTTTCGTTTTCAAAATGTCCATAAGAGTGCTGCAATACTAATGGTGTCGATGTTAAACTTGCATCAGGTTGAAAATCCTGTTTCTCAACTTCTCCCACATAATTTAAATTTGATATTTTAATAACGCTATCTTTCTCCTCAGGTTTTTTATAATCAACTGTATACTGCAAATTTTTTAAAGCATATAACTGGTATGATTCTTCATAATTAGAATTTTTATAAATCACTTCGGTTTTTTCAATGTCAGCTGAATCTTTCTCAAAAAATTTGTTTCTATCATCATTTATTAACTCTGTAGTTATTATTGTATTTTTTTCAAATTCATTAAATTCAACTGTTGGTTCTTGACTAAATGCTGCTTTATATAAATCTTGAAGACCTAACGAATGATTGGTTACTACCTCAGACTTGTGAAAGTTTGTTTCTTCATTTTCAGGCACTTGGTTTGCATCAGCAATTCTTTCATCCATTTCATTCATCTAAAAAAAAATGAAAATATTGTCAAAGTCTGCAAATTACATACAAATGGTAATTATGAATGAGGTAAGTTTGAATGACAAAAATGACAATACATTTATACATTCCCAAGGAAATCTACATGGCCTACATTTAGGTACAGCCGACCTAAATAATCCTCAAATCGAATAATTTTAAATTATATGTATTTTATATTATTAAAATTGGTTTTTAACGATTAAAAATAAGAATTGAAATCGGGTAAATGCCCGTTAATTATTTTCAAATCACGAAAATGCTTTGTTTACCTTTCATATTGACGTCCACAACCTTTTTTTTTTAGAATTGTTTTACGTAAATTGTACGTATGAAAATAATTGAAATTCGTTTTGAGTCTGATGTTATGCTTGGTAAATAATCCATCACCCTATTTTGATGAGTATTGTAACTCAGAAAATCGTTCAAAATTAAAAAATTTACGGCGAGTGTTATTTACAAATAGGATCTCGTTCAAGCCCCTTCACTACCAACTTTACAAATTCCATTGACACCAAGAAATTCAAGATGGCGACCGTTTTGGCGCGATCGCAAAAATATTTAGCAAAATCATTTTTTGAATTCTTATCAATGAAAATCGTTGTGAATAATTACAGCAGAGGTTACAGCTAGACTTCAAAAGTTTTTTTAACGGATGTTGATTACGTGTCAAAGGTTCGGAAGTTCTGTATGGAAATTAAAATATTACAACTTTGACGTGTTAACTTCCAATCAACCAATTTAATGTGACTTGAAGAACAAACCTTTCTTTTCAAATGCTTTCCGTAATAAAGGAGGAAATATAAGGCTCCTATTAATAAAATCAGCAAGGATTTGGATTTTAAAATTAGGATAGATTGATTTAAGCTTCAGTCGCTTTCATATTCTACTATAATAACAGAATGGCATTTTTATAATGGATGATCAGATCATATTGCGAAACGCCATCACTAAACAATTGGACCAAAAAAAAATTTATTAAATAAAGAATTTGTATGGAAGAAAATGAAAGCAAAAATAGTTTTTTGGTTCTGGCATTCTTTTTTTTTGTCTCATTGCTTCAACAAATCTGCATGACTTTTAACCATTTTACAGAATGCAAGACTCAAAAAGTAAAAGATCCTTTTTCGTCAATATAACTTACAGTATAAGTGATTAAATTTAAATTTCACAACTAACATTTTCCAAAGTTAATTTTTAAATAACTCCTAAATTTAAATTTAATCCAAACACATATAATTATCATAACTAGACATGTGCATTATACAATCATTAGGTTAAAGACTTTGGTATGCATTAATTACTACAAAATATTCAAACACAATTAGTCAATAGATCTAATAATCCTTAATTCCACATATCTAATCAAACAAGACTAAAAAATTTTAAAAATGTAGCACTGCTTAATTCATTTTGACGAATTAAAACCAGAACACCTTTTCAAATGATAACTTAAATTCCCTGGATTTTTATACGTCTTTTTACAGTATTCACATCGAAAACGATTTGAATTTTTTGAACGTTTCAAATGAACCTGTTCATGACTTTTTAAAAATTCTTTAGTATCAAAAGCTTTTTTGCAATACCTACAAAAATATGAATCTATAATTCTTAAATGTTTGTACTTATCATGCCTTTTTAAATCTGCTTTAAACATAAATCTCTTTGGACACTTTGGACATTGAATTTTTTTAGGTATAATTGATTCTGTCGAGGCAAAGCTATCAGAGGAATTAAAATCCTCATCTAAATCTATTCCTTTTGTTAATGTTTTTGGTACACCCACTTCATGGCCGACATAATCATCACAACCTGTTTCATCCATATTTTCATAATTATCGGTCCCATCATTTTCACTTCGGTAACTGCTTTCAGTTGCATTTGAAAAAAGAAAATGTTCATAAACTTCTTGACTTGAATCTGAGATTTCTCTACTATCATTATACTGAACGGTATCCTGTAAATATCTTCTTAGCATTTCATCATCCCCATTGTGGTGTAGGTTTTCAGGAATACATTGAGAACCATCCGAGTTATATAAGACAACAGGCTCATCCTGATTATCAGGATATATTAAGGAGAAAGTTCTATCTTCACGGTAAGCCTTTGATGTTTTGTTCCCTGAATCTTCAACATCTGTTGTTGATATTGTTTCTGCTTTAGCGCTGTTGTGTTGAAGAGTTGTGCTGGAATCAGCAGTTGATGTGATTTCTATTTCTTCTCCAGATCCTTCAAGCATTGCTTCTAAATTATTAGCAACTGAAAAATAAACAGTATGTTACAATCACAACCATCTTTGCACTTATTAGTACCAAGTCTCTCATTCCACAGGGTCATAAATCATAATGTGATATGCTCATACCATAAATAAGATCGATTTATAAGGCTAAACACAGCACAGATAAGCTTTTAATTACCGCTATTATAATAAAAAGCATGATAGAAGCCAATAAGAAAAAAAAAGCTTCTTGATTTTTTGTTGCGGCGCAGTTCTAAAGTAGAATAATCTAATTTTTTATGAATATATCACGCTTCATGTCTAACCCTTCCTTTTCATACTTACTGGACTCTTCAACATTGTTTTAATTAATAATTATAATCAGAAATTACTTCTGCCGATTAAAAATAGAGGAACAATAATAATCAAAACATTGGAATTATTTTGTTTTCATCAACCCGTATTCTTAAAAAATGGATGATAATAAATGAAAACTATAGGCGGAACAAAAATGGCGGAGTCCGGTAAATTTGTCGCGAAACTCATTTTGAAAAAGAGCGACAATTTTTCCCGCTGCTCAAGATTTTTAAAATCACTCAGTGAACAATGAAAAGGTGATTTTTTGTGAAAGGTTTGATGGAAATTAGATTTTTGAGTGCATAATACTTAATAACTAAAGCGCTACTCAAGGTTTTGTCCTGTTTTTAAAAAATTCGAAACGATTTTTTTTCGCGAGCTTCGTTTATGTGAAGAGCAAGAGCTGGAAGCCATCTTGATTTTGCCACAGTAATTTACTAATTTTTAAGCGTGTCCACACTTGTCAGAATATTGTCAATTTATTTGTTTATTTGTTTATTTTTGTATTTTTGTAAGTTATTTTTATGAATAAAATCCTACCTTCATTGACAATTTTTTTTTCCACGAAAATGAGGTAGGTAAATATCATACGTTTCATTCACATTTCAGCTGTCAACAAATTTGATATACTTGCTGATTGTAGCATTAACTTATACGATTGATTACGCACTATACTGATTTGTAAACAATGCCAGAGTCTGAAGAAAATGTTATCATAAATCTGCGTTCAGTACTCTTAGCTACTATGGGTGGGATTCCTATTAATAAAGTGGAAGGTAAGATTTCTAACCTTTTAATAAAAAAAATCATCAATGTGGGAGTGAGTGAATTTGCATCTATTATTTTCGATTTTAGGTGAATATAAAGAAATATATGGTGAGAATGTACCTTTATCAAACATAGGATGCAACAATCTTCTTGAGTTTTTAAAAAATCATCCGGAGGACTTTGTTTTTTATGGGGACCATGTTTTAGCTGTGATTAAACCTGCCTCGCAACATATAGCTGATTTAGTAAATAATCAAAAAAATAGGAAAAAAAGACGCAGAAAAGTACTGGTAAATTTTTTTAATATATTTTAAACATGTGTTTTAGTTTTTGATAACTAAGGGACAATTTTTTGTTTAATTTTTAGAATGAAATTCCTGAACATGTGTTACATGACCATTCTAAAGCAGTTAATATGGCACTAGCTATAGGGTCTCGGCGTTACAGTTGTGGCCGCCGTAATAAATCTAAATTTTCACGACCTGTTATGAGAATGAAAGCAGCTGAAATGAAGCCTAAAATTATCAGTGATGTCAAGCCAAAACTTTTTAGGTCTAGAATTTACAATCCTAATAATTACAAATACGCTGTCAATGTTTTCAAAAATTTTATAAGTACAATGAATAATAAAAAAGTTGAGGAGAAATTTGATGATGCAGATTATACTAATGACATTGTTGCAGGTAATTATGGCTACATAAGCTTTGAAAATTAATTTAGCAAGTATATGATTACTAGTTTACTAGTTTCAAAAACATGACTGAAATTTTTTTTTTAAGTTTTTGAATTATTGTTTTGTTTGGAAAGGAAAATTTTTGTCAAAAATTTTTATTCTGTTCGTCCTTTTTTTTTTAATTTACATATTATATTCATGCATTTTGTAATAATTGTTTTTTTAGACCTCCGCTGTTGATGCCGTTATGACGTTGCTATGAATAAACGACGTTGTTGTTTTGTTCCTATTAAGCCGGAAGACATTAGTTTGCCTGTGAAACAATACCTGAAAATATGGCTTTCCAAAAATTGAAAAATTATTTTGAGATTGAGTTTTTCTAAAAGCTGAAACGATTGCTCCTTGAACGTCGTGGTTCCCAAAACAAAAAATACAAGCCACAGCGAATCCTTGAAACGAAGAGGTTATGGTTTGCATCAAAAAATGAAGATAGTAAAAAATTAAATTTTCTCCTTGTGTGGGATATTCCGGACTTGGGTACATAAAAAAAATATGATGAACTCCCAGCAAAGTTACCTGAAGAAAGAAATCCGTTTTTATTTTTAGTCAACATTTAAGAAAGAAATTTTTACATACCAAAATCAGTACAGATTTAGCTGCTCTTCTCAAATCTGAATTTATATTAAATCTGCAGCAGGTCATTCTTAGTATAAAGATAAAAATTAAGCAGTCAACACAAACTGATATCGTGATGGGGATTGTGATGATTTTTTGAAACGGCGAATAATTAATCCAACATCTAAAAACAAATTTTTTGTAGTGACCGCTGACAATATTTTTAGGCATTCGCTTGTTTTTAAATACTTACTGAGATAATTGATCGCCATTAGTTTTTCGAAGAAAAGCATATATAAATACTAAAATACAAGGTGATACCCAGCCAATGTAATAAAATATCTTCATGTAATATTTCCCGTTAATAAATACAATTTCTAAAGCCAGATAAAGATATAACCCTTCGCAAAACATCCAAAAATAATTTGAAGTAATTAAAGTTTGTGATATAAGATGAAATATTTGGCACCATGCCTAAAATTATCAAAATTTGAATCAATGTTAAAATATTTGCTAAAAGAAAAATAGAATTTTACTTACGGGGTTCTCGTGTAAAATTGGAGAAAAGTTTTTTGAGTCCATTATATTCACTTCCCATATTAATGATGTTACGGCTGTTAATATAAAGGATGCAAATAATTGTACGTGGATTCTTGTTCTTGTGTATCTGAGTAACGATCTGTAAGAAAAAAATGAATTTAGTGTTAAAAGTTTTGAAATGTTGAGAATAATTTTTTATTATGTTAAAAGCTTTCGAGTTTGTTTACTGAAAAGTTTTAAGAAGTTTGAACGTTATTTTAGATTTCGCTTGACATTTAAAGATTTTAACTTTCGTTGAGTTATCTTTGATCGATTGTAATTGTTACGTACCTGAAATGGTAAAATATTAGAAGGGATGCACAAAGTGATAACGCTGATATGAAGTGTCCCGTTATGTTTAAGTTTCGAACGAATAAATGGAACTGAAAATTAAATAGAGAAAAAAATTAGAGAGGAACAAAGTTTTTTACTATGTTTATCAATATAAATTTACGGTAAATGATTGTGAAGAAAAATCCACTGATCTTCTCTAAATAGTTAGTAACCGATTAACATAGCAGACAAAAGAAAACATCTCTTGTTGCGATTGGTTAAATTAAAACCGAAGAGATTTTACGACTAAACGCGAGTTATAGCGGAAATCTACGGTTGGACCCGAACGATATCGAAAATTTCCGACGAGTTCCGAATTAAAATTTTTTCTTAAGGCGAAATCAAGACTTTTCAATTTTTCTTTGTCACTTTCTGGCCACATGGGCTGATAAAAACTTAAAAATTTTTACTTACTGCTAAATATTTTTCTTGTTCTAAGCAAATTAAATATCCGGGACTGCTAATTTTGCTCCATGTCCCATTTTCATAGCAACTTCTGTTAATTTGATCTGTTGAAAAACATTTAATTTAAAAAAAAAAAAAAATATTAAATCTAAAAAAATAAAAATTGCTGCTTACTTACTTGGTTTATTAAAATAATTGAAGTAATTAAAATGTTGAGGGCAAGTACGTGCTGCTGCTTCTCCGGGAGGAGTTGTTGTCCAACATGTGTAAAAATCAAATATAGGAGGGCAATTACCTGAAAAAAAAAACGACGAAACAATAAATGGCTTATTAGCAAAGTTAACCTTTGATAATTTATAGCTAAAACGCTTTCTAGGGCCACAATTTTAAATTTTTATCATTAAAAAAATTCGTTCGTGCCACAAAATTATCACCCAAGAGAATAAATTTTGGTGCGTAGAATTGACAAAAGAAAAGTTATCATAATGTGTATCGTGCCTTTGAACTATATTTTCTACCTCAATTGTAATTTATTAAGAAACTAATATCTTGAAATGTAACTCTCATCTCTTAGCACATTCTTTGAATAAAATCCGAAAACCGTTCCATCGAAATTAAATGAAACAAGGAAAATTTTAACTTTCTATTTTATCCTCATATTCATCAAGTTAAAACATTCTTAAAAAAAGACTTTGACATTTCGGATAAATCTACTCAAGGTTGTTTCCCTTCGGGCAAATTTCGGAAATTCTTATTTTTCTGTTAGTTTTCGTGTCAATTAAAACTTTAGCGTCATCAATGTTTATTTTAAAATTGTTTTTTCCGCAACGCAATTTCAAAGGGGTTTGTCCTTTGTTACAGAAATAAAAAATAATGGCAATGTACGATGATGTGTATGATGTATGTAATTTTCTTTTTATGTTCAACTTACCAGTTGTTTCGTTTGCAGAGGAGAAACATTCCACGCATTTGTTAATGTATTCCTGTGCAAAGTCTTTCTTTCTAGAAAATGAATCATTACATTTTTATTGTAAATATTTGTTCAAGTATTTTTTGTAAATTGAATTTAATTTGTTTTGAAAAATGCGAAATCGAATGTCAAAATTTAAATAAATAAAAGTTTTTCCTGGTGTTTTTAATAAAAGGATTTATTTATGGGATTTGGTGGGAGTAATTCGTAATATTGCTAGTTGAACAGTCTGATTAGGCAGAAACCCAAATAGTCGTCAAAGAAATGTACGCGCCCGACGTCCTTAGCGGTAGAGACTTCCCTGAGGAAGCCCTTCGCAAAAACTGCAATTTAAAAGCTTTGGAACTTTTCTCTTTCGCACGAGGAACCCCTTCAGAAAATACAGAGGCATTCCTCAGACAGTTCTCTGCATGGACCGACTCCTTAAAACTTCAGACCTTTTGGCCTTCTCGCACGAGAGGATTTTTTTCCTCCTGAAGTCCTCATCAGGGGGCGGTACGAAGGCGGTGCCCTTCATTGTGATGAACTCGCTTCGGCGTCCATCATCTTTGCTTTAGCTTCCATCATCATTGCTTTAGCGTCCACCATCGTTGCTTTAGCGTCCATCATCACTGCTTTAGCGTCCATCATTACAACTTTAGCGACCACCATCGTTGCTTTAGCATCGACCATGTTTGCTTTAGCGTCCACCATCGTTGCTTTTGCGTTCATCATCATTAAAGTAATTGGCAGTGGCACCCTTCTAGAAAGCTCTTCCGTGAATGACCGTTCGCTTCTCCTCACACAATAGCACCTCTTTGTTAACCTAAGTTGATTTGATTGCGCAAATGAAATATCAAACACAAACGACCTAACTCACTAATTCCATCTTGAGTTTTTCTTAAAAAAAAAAAAAAAAAAAAAAAAAAAAAAAATGACTAACTTGATCTATAGTTTCTATAGTTTCTACTTACATTAATCCTGGCAAGATGCAAGAATTCATTCCAAAAATGCATCTCTCTCTAACATCTGTTACATTTTCAATCGATCCACCCTCTATGGGTTCGCAAGACATTTTTCAGCACCTGCAAAACATCAGTAAAATTCTTCAGTTTCTTCGAATATTTTTTTCTGTCAATTACACACGAGAATTTTTTAAGTCTGCTAAATATCAAGCCTACAACATATAGCATCAATTCGAAACATTCCAGATTAATGAGATCAATAAATATCTTTTTATTGAGTCTTTCCTGAATGAATTTTCCATTTGTGGAAATTTATTAAAGCATTGTAACCATTATCATAAAATAATCATTAAACCCGTTCATAATTGACTGTTTATTTATTCATTATAGAAGCGAACAACTCATAAAATCCAGTAAAAGGACTGATGAAACTTTAACGGGGGAATATTTTGTAATTATCAAGGCGTTAGTGTAAAATTAGCCAGATTAAAAAAATTATTTCCTTGAAATAATTCTTTCAAAAATGCAATTTGTCAATTTTTTTCATCGACTAAACTTAAAAAAAGAAATCATGCTTAATATCAAACTCCTTTTTAGTAAACAAATTATAACTATTGGGGTAAAAATTTTAATTTATTGTTTTCTTTAGTAAATAAAATCTTCATTAAATTTCTTTGTCACTTTGTCTCTTTTATGAGATTACAAGGATCGTAATCAAAGTTAGTATTCATTAAAATTCGCCGCCTTCCTTTTAATGCATCGCTGAATTTCTCTGAAACATTAACACCAAACGTGTGTATGAGGAAAGAAAAATTTGTTTATAACTGACAGGTATATTGCTAAAAGATAAGATTAGATTAGCTAAAAAAATGGTGGGATAAGAAAGTTTATTTTAAGATGAGCATTGAAGATCAAGATCAATTGCTTCGATCCAAAACAATAATAACCAGTCTTCCATCTGTTGAAATTTCAGTTTGAATTATTTTCTTTAGAAATAGTTCTTTTTAAAAAAAGCTTGCTCCTTGAAAATAAATTTAACCTCACGTGTAGAGGAAAAAATAAAAGAAATGTTTACTTAAAATGAGTTCTTTGTTTAGTCGCATTTTAGATTAATTAATCATTTTTCAAATTAATTTTGATATTTGCGGAGCTAGTAGGGAAATTACGTAGGTTGTCCATTAGTCTGTTCGCGATGATTATAATTATGTTAAATAAATATTTTAGCAACAAGCGTCAGAGGAAAATTTAAGTAATCTCTTCTAGAGGGGAGTTTAGAAAAATTAGGAGCTTGAAAAGAAAGCCTAGAGGCCCTGATTTCATACTGGCCCATGTCCTCACCTAACACAGTAAAAATTAACGTGGCAACCCGACAGTAAGTTAGTTGTTTTCTAAAAAGATGACTTAGGTCAAAAGTTAAACCAGTTAGTTGCTGCCATCAAAATTTGCTCATAGCAAGTACTCAAAATTCCCTCTCAATTTTAATATTGCACTGTCTCTAAAACTGATGAAAAAGCACATTTAAATTGATCCAAAAAAATTAACATTAACTTTTTACTTGGCCACAAAATAATAAGGCTGAAAGAATTTAATAAAGTAAATAATTTTAAAACATCCGACAGCAAAATACTAACCAAAAATTTTGTTTCGAATTTCCCTCCCTAAATATATCAATGAAAATTACGCTTAACTGTATATCTAACCGCAAGAGTCTGTAATAAAGAACTAATAGATTTATAATTTCCTGAAAGAAACATTTTTTAAGCGCATGAGCGATGCTTTTATATCAAAAAGAGTAAATAATTATTACAGAATCTTTTATTTTCATGTCGAATCTAACAGCAGCATTATATCTTTGTTTTTACTTCAAGGATTTTTAAAAATAAATCCTTCCTGATATCTTATTCAAAGCGAATAAAAATTTTTATCAAAAGAAAAATGTCATAATATTTTTTCCCAAATCAAATTTTTAAACATTTCTTTTATCTTTTAATAAAAAAAAAAATTGAAAGCTTGTGAGGGAAATAACCGCTTAGAATTAAAGCTGATTTATCGACGTTCTCATTTCCGTTCACCGGAAGATGCCGTTCGCGTATATGAAATTTATAAAGGAAAATCTCTACTGGGAAATATAAAGGATTTCCAGTAGAGTGCAGGCTAGTCAACAATGAACTGATCTGCCTTAATTCTCTTTTACTAAGCAAGATAAATGATTTATGGATTTTGAAATTAAAATTTCAGAGAGTTATCAACACTTAATGTCAAGTTTATCTATTTTTAGCAACTAAATTTCCGAGCTATTTAAAATTCTGAAAGAGATTAACAAAAAGTAGGAGTCTCTCTGTACCAGTAAAAATATTAATAAAAGAACTCCTCTACTGAAAGATTTTGTAGCATGATGAATAATAAAGACTTAAAAAAACTTAATTATTATTGTTAAAAAGTAATTTCAGCGATCTTGATTGAGAAGTTGGAAAAAAACAAAGCTAAAAATTTTTTCTACTTAACTTATGGAAAAGAAAACTGATAAATTTTTTAATCTTAAATTTTCATTTCTTAAACCTGACTGGCTGTATTATTTATTCTTAGGGCGATTTTCATTCATTTGGTGTAGTAAACCGAACAGCTCAAGTGCCTTTTTAGCATTGTAAACCATTTCACATCGATTTCATCTTTTCTTGGCCCGTTTCCAAGGAACTATATTGAGTTTGAAAATTTTCGTACAGCTACCTTGAAAACTTTTAATTTTTCCTGGTGAATTTTTTTCCTCCTTGATTTTTATAACGTTTTTTATTCAAGATGACTTGTTAGATTTGACCTTCAAAAATGATTTAGAATATTTTTAATTAATGCAGATTATCCTTTTTAAATTTTCACTTCTTTAAATATTTGTAGTAGTTTTGGTTTCGTTAGGGATTAAGTTGACACAGTCAAGAGTACTGCTGCTTTACAGTTTGTTAATAAACGATTTTCAAAGATATAAATTAACAGCTGCCCAATACTATTTTAATAAACAGAATAACCTATGATCCGCTTTAGAATATTTTGAAATGCCCAAAAACATTCAACGTTATGTGATGTTGAGTGTTTTAAATTATTCTTGAAACTGAGTGTGTTCTCGAAGAAGAATCTAAGCGAGAAAAAACTAGGCACTGAATTATACATGAATACTGCTTCAAAATCTATGAAAATTGCGAATGGCTGTGCAACTATAAATTTTGCTTCCATTGGGGATTTTTTAATTTTTCATTTATCTAGAAAGATTACAGAAAAAGTAAATAAGAAAAAAAAAGATTTTTATACTTACCGGATTAAAATTAATAAGTGCGAATGTTTTACACAGAGCAATGTAATGTAAACAGATTATGCATCATGCAATTTTCGCAGATTTCGGGTTCGTATCCGGGCTGCTATCTTCGACATTGCATCATTCTGAAACACGGATTTCATTTGTAAAGAAGCTCAGAGTCCTTTTCTTCTCGGAATAATAAAGAATTTCCTTTTTTACTTGCTTTTTATTTGTATTAAAATACCGGCTGCGCAGCCTGACGAGTCGACGAGTAATGCACGACAACCCCATAGAGCATTCTTAATCTAGATGACGCAACCGTGACCATAGACGACCATGGAGTTCTCGTTGTGTTTATATTTTTTCGAGGTTTCTGTTTATGTTTAAAAAAGTGAAAAACAAGAAACTTTTTATCTAAAAGTAATTGAAATTATTATTAGAATACTATACGTCTCGGTTAACAATAAACGTGAGTAGTATGTATTTTGTAAATTTTATTCAACACTTAAGAGAGGCTAAAAATTATAATGCTTGGCATCACTTGCCAAATTCCCAGGGCAAATGAAATGCTACCAATCTACGACACGATTCCGAAAAAGCCAAAAGGTCACGGAATCAACCAAAGACGGATTGATCTATCCTGTTAGTAAATCCTTGGTTCAATCACTCGTTCCTTAATTTTTAGTTTCAACACTAGGTTGTATTAGTGTGATGGCGCTAGTGTAGCCGGTTTTGACAGTTTAAAAATGCATCAAAAGTACTTAGGTAGGTGTTAAGAATTATTAATTTTCGACCATTTTTTGGCTATTTCCGACTGTTTCCCGGTTGTTTTAACTGCTCCTGAATATTTTTCACTGTTTTTGGCTGTTTTCGACCATTTTTGTGTGGTTTTCGACTGTTTTCGGTTATTTACGACGGTTTCCTAGATATTTTTATTTTCAACTCTTACATTGGATCCAAAGCTATGTTCCATCTTTTATATCATCGAAAACAACGAGAAAATAGTAAAAAAAAAAATAGCTGAAAATTATCAAAAACAGCCATAAAACAGTCGAAAAAAGCCCAGAAACGGTCAAAAAATCCAGAAAACAGTTTAAAATAACAGAATGCAAAAATGGCGTATTTCGGTTAAATAGTTAGAATAACAGCCGCAATTTTACTTCAGCTCACTTACATTTTAATTTCGCTTAAAAGAATTTTTAATAATTCAGTGCCAAAGCTATAAAACAAACAGATTTATCCTTGTAATTTTTTTCTCCCCATTTCGATCGCTTCTTTTATTTCACACCCTATTATCCGTGAGATTCCTTTACCACCGAACTGGAAATAGAAATCCATTCTATAGAAAATCTAACCCGAATCATGTAATTTCTTTCATTCTAAAATGAAAAGCAAGTAAGTAAGAACTTTTCATTCTGAAAATTAATTAATTAACGACTACGTGACAGCATTGCCAATAGACTTTTCTCTCCCTGATTTCAATGCCGGCTTTTTGCAATTGAGTCAGGCACTTCTCATGAAACTTAATAGAAGTTGTAATTGTTGCGCGGTTTTTTTAAAAAAAAAAAATAATATACAGTATATTTTAATCTTTTTCAACAGCTGAAAAAGAGGAAGAGAAAAAGAACTGAGAATGAAACTTGATAAAACTCTCCAGTTTTAAAAGTTTGTTTTAAAAGTGGTTTCTTATTATTTTAACGCATACTTTTATTAATTAAACCTTTTTTACACCTGTTGATTCGTACAAATAAATCCATAAAAATCGGAAATCTGACTAATGACGTCACAGAACGCAGAATCGCCTCATTTCCCTCTTAAAATTACCCGATTTCGAAATTACCCGATTAATTGGATATAATTTCTTTTCTTCGGTGCTTAACCTTATTTAAATGGGACTTCCGTTTCCACGTGGGTTCACTTCATGCCACTTCCCAATAGATCCGTTAAAGGTGAAATGATTCTTATTAATATTCATGCTTGAATCCACAGGGTTGGGAAAACGCTTTAGGCTATAGGGTATAGGGTATAGAAAATGAATCCGCCCACTTTAATATCATCTTGAGTGGTTTAGAAATGAAAATGAAGAAACGGAATTTCGGATGGAATCGTACTCGATGATTGTCAAAGCTTCAATGGGTATAATGCGATTCCCTTGTTCCTGTCTAGTGACATGTACTCCAATCGCTTACATTTGCACTTTATTGTTTGTTTTATTTGGTATCCTATCTCTTTTTGCCTTCAATCCATTGATATCGGTTTTATTTATTTGATTTGACTGTTTTATCCATATGTGGGCGGTACTCTAACTTAAAAAGATTGAAGTAGTTGCGAAACAAAAACAAAATTTATTTACGGTGGACTGAAAAGTGTTTATTCTCTCTTTTTTGATAAATTATGGGTGCCAACCTAATTTTGATCAATTTCTTTGTATATTTTTAAAAGAGAGGGCGAAAATATAGTTTATCGATGTTTGGAAGGTCAAAATGAAAAACAATAGAGTTGAAGCATCGAAGCCGATAGCATTTGTCTGACTAAAGGTTTAATAACTCTTTAACGTTTTATAAAACCCCTTGAATGTTAGCCTTTTTCTATTCAATAAGAGGCTACCTCGAGAGAAATATTTAAAACAGAAAACAAGGGATGGATCGATTGGTTTCTTGCGTAGACCTTTCCCAAAAACCTCTCTCCGGAGAATATGTCTGTAAGGTAACATTTAATGGAAAAGGTTGCTGGTTCGGGTTTCCTGAATAGGAAACTCGACCTTTTCCTAACAAAAATAGATGTGTAATCTTTTTTTGTAAGGTAAAAAATCAATATTTATTTTTTTTGAATATTAAGAGGTTTCGCTTAAGCAGCAAATGGTTAAGATATTTAGCATTAAACAAAATTTGTGACAAGAACTTGTGAAACTATAATTGTATTTATCACGTCACGATTTCTTAGAGCAAACTTATGGTTTGCTTATCCCTAGACCATATGCATGCTCTGGATGGATTGCATGCGTAGTACCAGCAGATTCAATGCGTACAGGATTGAACCAAGATTTTACGTAAACATTTAAAAGTAAAATGATTGTGATGCAACATGCCTAGATTTCATTATAATTTCTTCATTATAGCAGATTCACTTTTCCCTTATTTCAAATTTTCCTAATAAAAAATGTGATTTTAATTTTTTACTTACTTGCACAAAGTTATAAGGCTTGAAGCTTTATTGCCGTGAGAAAAGAGTATCCGCCAGTAAGATCTATCCTCGGCAGCCGCCCTCCAATCCTGCACCCCTAGTCAACCTTCTTCTGCATCTTTTGCGACGGTATCCTCCCAACTCAGCCGGTATTTTTAATGACCTAGGGCTCGTTGGACGATCATCTAACACCTTCCTGATTGTCCTTGGCTCACTTGCTATATTCCCCACCCACCGAAGCCTTCGTGAAACAATCACGCTTATAAAAGGCTGCTCGGTGAGCCAAAGTAGAAACCATTTTGAAAAACACTTGACGACGATTCAGAAAGTGGCGTCAGCTTCTTTAGAATCTAATCTAATTTTGCTCCCAATGGATTTCATCAGCTCTAACGGTTAGTAGATGCCCTGCATTCAGTGCGTTTTGCTAAATATTATCCATCTGCAAAATTTTTAATTCTACGTAAAAATCATGCCCAGCGAGCGATTTTGCCAAACGAAAGTTAATAATTATTTTACTCACAGAATTCGCCTGTAGAAACATCCGCATAGATCTTCCTCTAAGAGCCTTGCAACTATAAATTAAATGTGATAATGATGCTTATAAAATATATTGTGAGTCCTCGATTCATTTAACCCTTAAGGATTATCGAGGACCAATATTAATTTAGCACTTGTGACGAGATGTCCCTTATAATAAGGAAATCACACAACACGAAGTGCAGCTGATCTTGTTTACAAAGTTATCCTCTGATCACCGACAGATGAAATCTGTTCAAGATGCAGATTGTGACAAAATTTTGTAAATTAACTTTTAATGAAAAAAAAACTAACTTAAAAAATCGAGACCTGAGGATTAAACTGTACTATCTCTGGTTTGCAGTTGACTGAGCGCTGCACAAGCTATACATGCGATACTGGAGTCAAACCAGAGATAGAACAGTTTAATCCTCAGGTCTCAAAATCAGATAAATGCTTGAGTAATGCAAGCGGAATGAAGAAAACCGATGCAGAATTTTACCAGTAGGGCCGTAAGATCAGTGACGTTCACACTGTTGGCCAACTTTAATAGGAAGTTGACAGTGTGACCACCACGCAACTACAGGTATACCAACGGTAAAATTTTGCTGAATTTTCTTCCTCGTTATTTTTAATAGCAGCAAAAATATTTTCTTTTAAAATCTTTTATTGCAAAAACAATTTATTACAGTAAAAGGCGTCTAAAATCGGCAATAAATCAATCACAAATACACACTCCAAGAATAAATATCGCGATAAGACTTTAATATAAAAGAAAATGTTTTTTGATGTGGAAAAAAGAAATATTACCGAAAATGGTTTAACGTATGTGGATTTACGCGATGTGAATTGATTTACTGTCGATTTTGATGAACAACCATAACCGCATTTATTACAGTTAACAGTGAAACATCACATCTATAGTATACTTATTCAATGAATTATTGCTTTTATTTCCTGTTTTTTTCCCCTTTTAATTTACACATATGAAGATAAAAAGGATCACAACAAATGTTCATTTTTTTTGATCTAATTTGTGACGTAATTATAGTTTTTGTTGTAGGCATGCGTTTCGTGTTTTCCTATAGGTTTTTGAAGCCAAGCCGGAATATTCTAAAAACGTTTGCGGCTCCAAGCGATGTACGGGAAGTTAATGGTCATTTTGAAAATTTTTTAGCACATGAAAAAATCAGTCAGAAACTAAATTTAAAATTTCGAGTTGAAGTTCTTTAGGACTTTTTTTTTTTTAGGGAAGAACCTCATTTTAACAACTTGTTAGAATTGAAATTAAATTCTACATCCTAAAAACTTTTTTTCGAGAGAGGAAAACACATTTGTTTTTAATTCAAGAAGAGCTATAACAATATTAAGATTCAGGACATGTGCTAGATGTCCAGAAGCTATTTACTAATTGTTTTCAACTTTTTGAAATTTCCCAGGAAAACTTTCTCTTTTGAAAAAGGAAAAGAAAAAGTGAGAAAAAAAAAACTTTTGAGATATAAACGATTTCGACTTTTAAACATAGATGAAAATCTTCTTGTCATCATGTTTGTTGTGAAATATAGAAAAGTTAAAAAACATTTTTTTTTTCATCCACTCTAGTTTTTACTTTCAGCTGACAAGTGGTTTAAGGTGGGAAAGGAAAAAAGCTACAGGAAGTTAAAAGTAAACACATTAAGGTTGGTAAGGTGGACTATATTTGTTTCTTTGCTTTTGTCTTGAAGTGTATAAGGAAAATTTGCTCTTCATTGAATTAAAAGAAAAATGATTTCGTAGATATAAACGGTTTCTCTTTTAATGGTTTTTCTTTTTATTTATTCATTCATAGAAAACAGGACCGTAGCCAATTTTAGCCATAGTTGTAGAAGTGGCGAGACGTGATTTGGAAAGTGATCTAATTACTGCAAGGATTTTACTTAGAGGATAGATTAATCCCCAAAACAACATTAGTATGACGTCACAGAGAGGCAGATAAAACAATGGCGGATTATTGATAGCCTTTAGTCTCTGCCACAATTGCGAAAAAAATACGATTATTTACGGAAATGACCGAACCCCCATTGATCAATCCTGTTAGCAGGATCCTTGGAGTAAGTAAACCCAAATCATTTAGTTCATCTGTTTACCGCCATGAGCGTGAGCGAATCAAGGACTACCAATGAGATCTTCAGAATGGCCTTTGGCACTTTTCTGTTGTCGCATTTTAAGATTTCGGACGGATTTTATTGCTGCTCTAAGTTCACTCAAGTTTGATGCAGCAGAAGTTGAACTATTTGTGCCTTAAATAAGGGGTCGCCATTTTGAATTTTCTACAACGATTACTTTAGTTAATATGGAGAAGGGGGAGGGGGGGGGGGTTGTGTTGCATAACAAGATTTTATACAAATAAGATCAAAATATTCTGGAAGAGTTTGAAAAAATATTTTTAACTAGAACAATCCAACCAAACAAACAAGGTAAGGTTTTTAACGCACCGCTTCTCCCTATATTAGATAAGCAAAAGATTGAGCAGCCAATCAGGGTGAGGGTTCATTTTCATGCTCTCTCGTTTAAGAAATTTTTTCGTAGGATTCAGATTTGGATCCTGGCATAGTCGACTTAGTCGAATGGGGGTTTTCCTTTCGCTACGGGACTAATAACAAAAAAAGGGTCTTCATTTCTCATTTTATTTTTCTAAAAATAAAACTCCTTTTTATTAAAACGGGAGAACGTTCGTTTAGAAGTGAGGATCCGGTCAATTAGCATTTATTTCAAAATGACGCGATAGTTGCAGTAACATCTGCCTCTGAATTGCTTAAATTCTTCGGGGTAAAAATGAGAAACATTATATAATTTTCTTTACAGGAAATCCAGAAATAGAATTTTAGGGTCATGCCGGGCACTTCCAATTTTTTAGTTCTTAGCCAAGGGAGAGTGAAAATCAATCTCCAAGGCCTCCTCAGACTTTTGACGGGAGACTATAAAAAGCCAACAATGTAATCATAGTGAAAACATAGTGTGCTAATTTGTGGTGTCACTGTAAAGAAATTCGACTGTCTTTATTTCCATTGGTGAAATCCGCAGTGACGTCACCTGATTGAAGAAAACAAAAATTGCCTTCTGTTATCGCTATGATTTAGCCAGTTGTTGAAGACAAAAGAGAAACCGTTTATCTAAATTTTTATGGCCGATTCAACTAACTGCTTTCGACTGATTCACTTTCAACTATTTTGCTTCACTTAAACCCGATCATAAAAATTTTTGCAATACTTAATGAAAACCCTCCACAAAGAAAATTTCAAAACGCGTGCAAAAATTTTACATTTTCTAGAAAAATCTATACCTATCTCGTAAATTCAACATTTTAAAAAAACAGGGGCTCGAGTATAAAAATAGTTATCATTTTCCTTAAAAGTTTTTAAATAAACCCTGTTTTTTAAATAACAATACCTAACCTAATCCACTTCCGGTTCGATTAGTAATAATCATTTTTCTTGTGAGTTCGAAATATTTTTATTTTCAAAAAATTGCTTTTCATATTTTCTATGTGCGCTTTTTTTTTTTTTGGAGTCATGTTTATGTATAAGTGTTTTTTTTTGTGTTATTTTTAAAAATGATTATTACTATTCTCGTTGGAAAACATTCGTGTTTTACCACAACATTCATCATATATTCGACAACGAACATGTAATATGGAAGAAATCGGAGAAGAGCAGATGCTTCGGAGCTTTCGCTGTCATTAATTCAACTTTTGAAATGTAAATTTTCATGTTTAAAAGTGCAATATGGTAATGGTATAAAGGTTAGAAAACATTCACCTAACCCATTACCAAAGCATTCTCGAAATTGTTTCTTTCCTCTACTGGGTTGATTATTTGATTAAATTAAGGTAGAATTTGTGAATTTGTTTTCCGAATGTTGGAATGATTCGGGTTAAAAATGTTTTAGATAAATGCATCGATGGCTGAAGTAGTATAGAAAAGGAGGTTGTAAACCAATACTTGAAGGACGTTAGTAGAACAAGAAAGGAGGTTCTGGGTCAGTGGAGAATTTATGTTAGCAGCAAATGAAAGGAGGTTCTAGATCAATCATTATTTCTTCAAACGGATCCCTGAGATATAAAAAGACATATTGCTAGCTGGGGTCAACATGCGCATTGGAGATGGAACCTTCTAGTATTGAGATCGCAAAAATGAGAAATTTTGTCTCTTGAAATCTGTTCAACATTTGATTTTTGTACAGATTATACAAGCGGCCATTGCTATTGTTTTTGATGATCCTAGCCCTCAGATTACGTTGGATAGTACGGGCGACTGTCGCACAGGTACCGCTAGTTCAATCGTTCCTACAAAAAAATTCTTTCCATAACTAAATGCTAGCTGGAGGGGCTAACTCAAGGTGATTTCTACTTTTTTTGTAAACACAATAGAACAAGAGAACTTCAACTAGCATTTATTCATGGTACAGGTTTCTTTTGTATAAACAATTGAACTAGTAGCACCTCTGCGGTAGTTGCCCATATTGTCAATCGTACCACGAGGGCTGGACTATCGAGAACGATAGCCTTTATAATTAGCGGCTACCTTTATAATTTGTGGTTTTTGGTAGGATCTTGAGAAGTCGTTGGGTCTGTAAGAAATGCCACATGTTGTATTGTACTCGATTATTCCGGAGAAAAATGTTGGGAACACCTCGTTTGTTTTTTGTGTTTTTATCGTTGTCTGTAAACACGATGAGATGATGTTTATTGTGCGAATAAATATATTCAATATATTCAAGGAATCTAATTTCAAATACTGAGGATTTCAGGGCAGAGCGAGACCGGAGGGTTAAAGAGTATTATCTCATTAGATTTACCTTTAGCCTAAAGTTATCTTCTAATTTTCAGGTCTCGAGCAATCGGTACAGTTTTACTATTTCTTTCATCGAAACTGAAGAGTAAGAACGCCATTTTCCAGAACTTTAACACTGCTGTCATGAATATAGACAAAAGTTAAAGTTATGCTTCTGCTTTACTTAGGTTTCTTCCGTTTTCTTTAAAGATCTAAATAAAATTTTTCAGTAAATAAAATTTTGTTTATATAAAACATTGTATAAAGATCTGTTTCTTCCTCTGATTATTCAAATATATGAAAATGAAAAAACAATATGGGAATTATCCCAAAAATAAATATTTTATGAACATGTCATATTCCTTTTTTTTTAAAATAAATAAACAATATTACATACATAATGATTATCACAAAGTTTGAGATCAGCTTTTCGGAATGCAGTCCATTTGTCATGAGTAAACAAATTATACTTTACAGAGTTTCTTTTATTTTAATACTACCCTAAAACCTAAAATTTCGTACGACTTGGCAAATTTTTTACTTACGGACATTATCGTATTCGAACTATTACGCGTTGGGATAGTAAATTTTTTTTAAAATTAAACTAAAACCGAAGCAGAACAATTTAGGGAAGCCCTTTTAAGAGAGAATGTATAATGGTTAAATATTTTAGCCATTATAAGTATAATGCATTTTGGGTAATTCCGCGATAAGATAAGGCTAAGTTCTTTTTAATTTGTAACAGTTAATAATGGCAAAAGCAAATCGTAAGTTATAGTTCTTCTTTAGAATGTGGCCATTATTCCTTTGGCTGTGGACTTGAGCCTTTCAGTGGCCTTCTATCGCGGAACTCCCTCGGGAATATCCCATTTCATAATTTAATCCTAACAAGTCCATTTTTCCTAAATTTTTAAAAATAAATTAGGCCTATTTATTTCAACAAGGAGAGAGTTTACTGCTTTAATAAAATTTTAGTGCAGGAGTAAAATTCTATGGGAGATGGAACTTGCAACGTTACGCTGCTCAATAATTTTTTTTCCTAATATTTAATACGGCACTTGTGGTTAAATCGTAGAAATGGCAACACGCTCATCAAATTTTCGCACAAAAGGAACATTTTTTTCTTATAAGAAATCGTGCATTATAAGCTCCGTCCCTTTACAAATTAAATAAGCCTGGATTGCAAAACCGCGAACACCAAAAATCCGCAGAATTTGGGATGGGGCTGTTTTAGTTGATGAGCCGCATTTACCTGGAAAAAAAAATGACGATTCCTTTTTATAAACAATCGTTTTTAAATCTGTGTTGAAAGCGTGGCTTTAGTATACCTGTGACAACCCCCTCTCAGTTTGAGATTAGCATATTAGACCCGAGAGTAGGAGCATCGAACACGTTCTAATTACGAAAATTTCGATCATTTTAATTTCAAATGAGTTTGCCTTTTCCTTTGTCTAACTTGACTGCACTTTACCTATACACATTAAACCTTTGCCTCCCCTGTTATAACTTGTCTGCGGTTTAATATCTGGCAAATTACGAGTTTAACTTGAGGAAAAATTCGATTGTACAACTGTGTTGGGAAATAAAGATAAGAGCAAGTCCCATATGACATGAAAAAAAGTTTTTAAAGCGGGTGCGCAGTAAAAAATTAAATTTTTTTATTATGCAAATAATAAAGTTTGAGTTTAGAATTTACATTTACTTAACGTTCTTTATCCGGGTTTAATTAAATACGAGTCTGAAGTAGTCGAGGAAAGGAATAATCTATATTTTTCTTGGTGTTTCCCTTTTTCGTGCTTTTTTTTTGTTTTAATTGCAGGCTGGGAAATTACATCACTTCTTTTAGTAAATAGCACTTAATCTTATTTTCTCCCGAAGCCAAATGATTTATAAACTAGTCTCGCCTTGAAATCCCTAAAATTTCCAAATAACCACCTGAATATTTTTTTTCCAAGAAAAAGGAATGATTTTTAACCACGCGTAAAGAACTTGAAAACCCGGAATAAAGCGAGATAAAAAGGATTAATTAATTAATTAGCTCAATAATACGTAATTTAATACAAGCTGCTATTAAACATCCAATTAAAAAGGAAGACTTAACAAACCTCATTGGATAAAACTTTTTTATATACTCAAAGGAGATATTTATTTCTTTATCCCTCTTTTTTTTTGTACCGAGCATCCTCTGAAATATTAAACCTCTTGAAGAATGTTTTCGAGTTGTTTTGGATTTTATGCGTTAATCGAAGAGGCGTGTGCAAGAATGAGGATGAAATGGCTTTTTATGTTTGGAAGAAAATGAATATATGTTAGGCTCAATGGCTTAAAAAGCTTGAAGTCTGAATATGAGGAAATCTCCATCTTGGGCCCAAGTAGACTGGAGGGAATTCTTTTGGGTCCAGCGGACTAAGGCTCATTTGCGAAGAATTAATTGTGGCATTCAGCACTTGCCGGATATTTCCAAAAAAATTTAGAGCATTTTCTACTCATAATTATAATAACTTTAAATCTTTATCCGAAACTTGAATTGAGTCAGTAGTATGAGAAAAGAGGGTTCTGGGCCAACATCTGAATTACTTCAGTGAGGAGAATTCACTTAGCCACAAAAAAAGGTATGCTGGCACTTTTGGATTCCTCAGATGCTTGGAATGTGAGGCTATGGCCTGAAATCGAGCTCAAGGATAAATTTTATGGTGGCAGCGGTAAGGTAGAACTTGAAACCTTACCGATGCACTTAGAACCTGCAGTAAATGATCACAGAGATGCTCAGCCGCTGCAAAAAATGCTTCTGGCTAAACAACCACGTTCAAAAACTTTTGAGTAGGAGCAAAATCCGAAATTTAGCTTTGCCTACCTTCCTCACTGCTTCCTTTTGGTTTCCGAGACTAACATATATATAAAATAGAAATAAAATTGCAGTCAAGAGTAAGACAAATTTGCTGAAACAAGCACAAGTTGGCGACAGTTGTCTAAGACGAAACAAAAAAAAGTTTCTCAAACTTTTTCATGTTCATTCAGTTTTGTATTTTTTTTCTCCCTCCCTGATGTCGTCTAAGTTCTTACATATTATTCTGCACCCGCCATTTTCTTTCCTAAGTATCCTAAAATGTGTGTTTTATGTCCAAGGTCAAAAAATTTCAAGATAAATAATTTTTTAATGATGAACAGAACTGCTCATAAGATCCTGGCAAATGAAAAATATCGACGTTTAACAGCGACATAATTTGACATTGTAAAGAAAGTTTTGCGAGAGAATTTGATAGACTTTATCGTCCTTTTACTAGGTATTTGATCTTTCTAAAGGATTTAGGAAACATTTATGAAACGGATTCGTGTCTCGTGGGTGTAAACAGGATACGGTTTCATTCTCTACGACTTCGGTCTTGTTTTTTTCCTTGTTTTCTTTCCCCGAGTCCGCAATTTTAGTCAATTTTCTAAACATTGCTATTATGTGGGTTTCTAGGATAGAATTTCCTTCTTTAGTTTTTGTCTTTTTTCATTCATTTTTACTGTCCCGTCTTTGAAACACTGTTTTCCAAATATGTCTTCCAGAGTTTTTTTGTAATAACACATTTAGTTCAAGAGGTATTAATGACAAATCGTTAGGGTGCTATTCCAGTGTAGGATATTAATGAATAATTATCACAGTTATCATCACAGCGATTTGAGTTTTGAATGTAAGTTCCCAAAATCGCGTAAATCCCAGAGTCACGAGGTTTTTTTGCCCAGGCTGCGCTGCGCTGTCCTTCAATCTTATATTCATGATTAGTACAAGAGGTGGTATTCCAAATTACCTAGCACATGGCAAGGTTAAGGGAACTACTCAACCTCGAAAGTTCGGATTTTAAAAATACTTCGCAGGTTTAAAGAAAACATTAGTCTGATACTCGGAAAAATATTTTTAGCGGCCCATTTTGCTTTTAAGGCTATCAAAAAATTAGTTGAAAATCGCAAATTTTAACCTTATCTGGTCCAAAAATTTACTGTTTTTGATTTTTTATTGTATAAAATCAATTGTATGGAATATATATAAGTTAAATGGGGCTCACGATCATGAAAAGAATCAATTTCTTTTAAAAATTTCGATTTTATTAACATATTTTAACCAGATAAGGTTAAAATTCGCGATATTCAACTAATTTTTTGATAGACTTAAAAGCAAAATGGGTCACTAAAAATATTTTTCCGAGTATCAGACTAATGTTTTCTTTAAACTTGCGAAGTATTTTTAAAATCAGAATTTTCAAGGTTGAGTACTTCCCTTGTAAGTTAAGTTAGGTTTTTATAAGCGGCCATTTTAACTTTAGTGCCCATTTCCTAGTAAGAGCGTTAATTTTTTCGATACTTTTCAGAGTCAATTTTCCAAATTTAGCGTCCATTTTTTCAGCTTCAGCATCCATTTTTCGGCTTCAGCGTCCATTTTATAACTTAAGCGCCCACTTCCACCTTTTTTTTCTTCATCATGTTTACTCTTAAGCATCATTTTAACAAACATCTAAGATATTTATAATTGCCCACTCGCTCAACATCCTGTGGGTGACAACAGTGAACTTCAATTAGCTACAACCAATTTATAGAAATTCAAATTTCTTTTCATTCTTTCCTACACATTTTCGGCTCTCTTTTACAAACCACTTTTTCCAAACAGTTAAATTATTATCTTTAAGTTTTAACCCAAGCTAAAACCGCTATTTTATGTTGACGATCCTCTCCCGCCTTTCCTTTAACGCCAAAACGATTGTTTGTTCCATCCTGTGCATCCTCCTAGAAAACCGTCTAAGATGAAAATCCCTCAGGACTTACGAGCTACGCGGATATTCGTCTATTTCCCTGAAACAATACCCGTATCCGCTTCTATACACTTTATTACAAACCTATTTATTTTCGCGACAGTTTTTATTTCAACGAATGCATACATCAATGAATTTGCTATTATTTTCATTCTGCATACATAAATAAAAATATCCATTTCGCCGGGGAAAAAATTAGTTCTCGTTTTGTGAAATAGTTTTTCCCGTATCTCATTGCCCTAGCTTAAAAAAAAAAAAAAAAAAAACGTGACTGAAACAGAAAAAGTCATCGTTGAAGCCATCTTTCTCTCACTCTCATTCCTTTTTTTTCCTTTTCCTCTTTCTTTATTAATAATATATCATGCTTTATCTGACGTATCGCACTTTCAGTATGACCTCCTTCTTAAGGGTTAAAGTCTCTTTCGGTACTTGAACATTCTAACATTTGATATCAGATTTTCTTTTTTCGAGATTCTTTAAAATCGTAGCTAATCACGAGATCCAAACGAACTCACCCAGTCTTGACAAAAATGTTCCTTTATCAGTAAAACGAGTTTGATATTTCCAGTCTTGGGAAGAAAGGAATGATTCTAATCAAGTATTTTCGCGAGGATGAGAAATCCTCGGAAAAACATCTTTTACAGCTATGCCGCCGTTCTGGGATATCTCGAGAGTTGGAAATGAATTAATTCATGCTCTGCAAGAATCACCGAATTGGAAAGTTTTAAGATCTAGCCAACTTTACACTGAACAGTTTTGGGAAACTTTAAAACTACTCGACTTTTTGGTTAAAGTATCACGGCTTTTCCCCTGACAAATGACAGTGAAAAACATTATATTAAAGGAGAGATAATCCTCCTTGCTTATGTTTTCGTATTTCCGCCTTGACTTTTCTGATTTTACTCCGAAACGGATCTGTACGGATCGTTTTTCGGAGAAAATAAGTTCTATTTGAATCCTTATATTAGCGACGTAAAATGATGGTTTGACCTTAGAGTTCTGAGAAAATTTTTTTATATTTAGAATAATGTGCTCTTTTCCTTTAAAAATGCAACTTTTGTGATGGAGATTGAAAATCATTAGAGAGATATGCACTCTGGCGGCGACTGAACGAACAGAGACACAAAGATCGGAAGTAGTCTCGAAGCAATGGGCATTGTGTTGCATTGAGCACAATGTTTAGATTATGGAACGCAATGCAAGCCCTTACTGAGGGGAGACTACTTCAGCCCTGAACCGAGGAATCTTTGTCATGCTAGCCTAAAAGATTTTAGAGCCATGAAGTGTGCGTCTGCCCCAATCTTGCTCTTGCACAAGACATTACTCCTCGTTGCGGAGAATATGGCTGAAAATGGCCTAGTCATCAAATATGTCACGGATCAAGTGCTAGCAGGCAGACATACAGACACTCAGACATTTCATAGACATACTGACAGACAGACATACATGTTGATTGATTACACAGTCTTCTTCTTCTTTAAATGCCCGCTCCTCGTCGGAGATTGGCGATCATCATGGCCAACCATTGATGATTTTACTAGGAATATCAAATAATGTGGTGACTTTCCATAATCTTCCACATCGCAGTACGGGGGCCGTACCATTGATCCAACTCTGCCTAGGCCTTGCCGATTACTACCATCTTCAGCCCTAGGTCAGTATTAGCGAAGCTGCTGCCCTCCACTAACTCATAACCCTGAGAAGGGAGCTCACCACAGGGCAAGGACGCCATTCCTTGAGCAAGACAAAACATGCCTCACCAATTACCCGGATTACACAGTAGAATTAGTTAAAACAGCTCGAAATTCACAAAAACAATAAAGCGGTATCTCAGAGGTAAACTGCCACTATGACGTCACAGCCCTCGATTAAAAAGACGATCGACTCTAAATAAAAAACAAACATTGAACCGCCTTCTTAGAGTTCAGCTCTGACGTCACACTGAGGTACCGGCTGATCTTGTTTTGATCAAAAATCTTCCGCGTTCATATAAAGGGCCTAGTTCCATAAGAAAACGGCGCTAAAACTCAAAATCACTCCATCTACTGCCGTCTTGTTTTGTTGAAATAACAAAATCAAAAACTTAAGGTGCACACTGTAGTGAAAATTTAATAAATGCGATGGATGTTCGGCCGTTGTGGTGACTAGGAAACGCGTCACTGTTTTTGATGAAGGTTTCCATTCGAGGTTTCTAATTTTCGTGATTCACAAGTGTTAGTTATTTTAATTAATTAAATTTAATGCGTTTTACGGAATAGTTTTTGCTACGGAGAATAATTTAGACTATTCGCTCGCATATCTGACCCATTATCGTCCTTTTGGAACGTTTAAATTTTTTTTACATGACATTTCATTTGCTTTATTCACGCTTTGTGGAGAATGTTGATTTCCAAAATTTTTTTTATCCGATAATTGAGTGTTTTAAATGTTTGCTTTAGTGTGTGGCAATACAATAAAACATTCCTCTTCACCTTTTTAGTTTTTCTTTACTGTCCCTTCCAGTAATTGTCAGTGTTCTGCTCCACAGCAAGCTGATGCCACTTGTCGGACTTAGAACTGCTTTTTCCAACCTTTTCAATACTCTGCTGCATCATTTCTTCCATAATTCGCCTACTGACTTCCACTGATAAACTAAACAGAAATGAGCTATCGGTAATAATCATAGAAAATCTGTGTACTTGACACAGCCAACTTAACACTTGGCAGTGTCAAGCGTCAAAAACGCAATTAGGCTACGTCAGGAGTATTTATGACTCCAAATCTGATGAAAGTACATGGTCCTCAAACTTCAGGAATATCCTCTAGCGACTTTTCAAATCTTGTACTTACCCGTGATCATTTGTCAATCCATCCTAAAAAGTAAAACACTTACTTCCTGGATCAATATTCCCGGAAGTAAATTCTTCCTCTTTTAAAAACATTTCTTCGTTAAACAATCAGTTACAATTTGTTCACGTTCTTAATTAAATAATCCCCGTAATGAATTGATGTTAGTCTAAAGAGATAAAGGAAGTTCATTTAGAAAAAGAGAAGAAAAAAAGATAGGGAAAGCACAAAGGAGGAGAAGGGGGCAGGAGCAGTAAACCGTAAATTACTTTCAAGTGAGAAGAGAGTAATTGGACGGAAACTATCGCGGCTGAGGACAAAGAAACAGCTTATGTTAGCGAACGCCGTTTCCCACATTCCGTTCTTTCCGATTGTCATTGTCGATTCAATCTTCTCCCCGCCGCCTCACCGATAATAGTCGTTAAACAACATTATTATATAAGAGTTTTAAGTTGGGGCTTTCGGGAACCAGGCGTGAAAATCGAGGGAAACAATGGAAAATAATTTAACATTTTTGACGTGAAATGTCAAACTTTCTATAGATGCGGATAAATTGTTTTTGACGATGCGCATAAGCTCACGAATTTTCAAATTAGGTTTTTAAAAAAATTTTTCCATTAATAAAAAAAAAAAAAGAAGAACCCCGGTGGATTTTTCCGGTGGAATTGAAAATCGCTTTTTTCATTATTAAAATTTATTTCCCAGTCGTAGATGAATGGGAATATTAATTTTTGATTTGGCAATCCGATTTTTTTTTCGCGTTATTGCCAAATGTATAAACCATTATACACGCGAAGTTACTGCTGGTGCGCTGATAAGGTGGAAAGAAAAAAAAATAACGTTATCGGGGAAATGTGGATTTTTGGAATTTTCTTTATAGCAATTAAATGGTTGATCATGCTTGACCTAGACTCTGAAATTTTGGGGGTTTGGTCGTAAAAAAGAAGAAAGACTGCAGACTAATAAAATTTTTTTCCCTCATTCATGCAGGTTTTATCAAGATTACGCCAAGGGCAAAACGACATTGTTCGAGATTCTTCTAGTTTCTTTTTACTGGCTGGCAGTGTCAGAGCTTGCCCATTAACTTTAAAGGTGTTATTTGCTAACAGTGCTCGTTTCTTTTTCATGGTCATTTAGCAAAAAAAAAATGCAAATGATCAAATAAAATGTCCGACATCAATCGTGCCACAGTCAATGAGATGATACTGGTTGAGCCGGGTAAAGTGAAAGTCGAGGGTCGTTGACTTACAGTCAATAGATGACTTACGGTTGACAAATTTCTAGGTATGCTGACTTTTCATAAATGATTTCCAAAGGAATTTATGTAAAATAATCATAATTACAGGGACACTATAAGTTAGTCCAGGAATTTTACCCTTCAGAATTTACTTTATAGTAAGTCTCTTAATCTTAGTATCTCATTCACGGACATCACACAATGAACCTAAAGCTTTTTAAGTCTATCCTTGAAAACCTGACTAGAAGCATTCCTTTAAAGCATATCTCTTGCCAATAGCCCTAACACGAGAAATCCTTTCTCAATCTACATACTACAAACGTGGTCGATAAATAACTCAAATTCATTTAAAACAAAAAAGCCAAACTCGAGCTTTACCCAGACGTCTAACACAATTTTAACTAAATTTTCAGTAAGGTTTCTAGGAATCGCTCTTTATAATTGCTTTAAAGTTCTAAATAATAATAACCAGTACTCGATTCGAAGTTTGAAGGAAGTTGAGAACAACGTGATCGACTGTACCATATCTCGATGATTTAGATTCTCGGGGAATTAATCTCCCGTTGAAATGTTCAAGAGAAATAATCTTTAGTTTAAAATTTATTAGGTATCATTGGCCTTAACGGTTTAGACTGTGGAGAAAGTAGGATGGCCGACACCGATTCTCAATTATCAATTTTTCAGACAATGATCAGCCCCAGACTTTATCGTCAAAGGTTTTTAGCAGAAGAAATTTTGGTGGTAGAATCTGCTGGAGCATTGCAAGGGAACTGCTTCAAGCTGTGTCTGTTGGAGTGCTCAGCCCAAAGAAAAGGAAAGACCTGGCAATTGTCACAGCTCACTAAGACGGGACAACGGCACGACAGATTCATTGAAACTTCCTTATACGGCGTTATCCTGGTTTTACTGAATAAGCCTTTCGGGGCCGAACTGGCGATTTTAAAGGGCCACTCAAATACCGATAGCAACAGCTAGAACAATTAGTCAATGGGAAGCCAAAGACAGGCCCATGACTTCCAATTTCTGCGAGCCTGGCTATGGTTACGGTGTCTATATCTCTATCTCTCGCTATTGCGATTTTAATTCGAATTGTAAAAGCGACCAAACCTGAGCTCTAATACGATTACCTCAGAAACTTTTAGTCCAGCCATTGCTTACTTCGCAACTCGGCCACAACAAACACTTTTTAAATGTTGAAAACCGCACAAAAAACAAGCACACGGGAAACTACCTAACAAAGCTTTTTCTTAAGTTTTATATCGGTCCTCGCTAATGGCAGACGTTGCAAATAAACCACGACAATGGAGCGTATAAATTTCCTAGTGTTGAAGATAATGGTTTGTAAAGGTTAAATAATTTCTCTCGTGTTTTGTAAACTAGGTCTCCCGATTCAATCCTTTTTCTTCGGGGAAAAAAAATAAATCCTACAAAAAAGCTTCATATTTTTTTCCTTCCACTTGACTTCAAAAGCCAATAATAAGAGCTGTCTTTGTTTACAACTGAAAAGAGTTTACCCTTAAGCTATTCCGAATGCGGTCCTCGGACTTATTTCAACAAAACATTCTCATTTCTGCCACCTTTTCCAAAACCGCTCGAGATTTTTACGATCTCCTCACAATAATAACGGTTTTTTATCCGTCCGGGACGAAAAACAGTCAATGTTTTAACTTTAAATTATGTATGCTGAATACAACGAGTTTATACGTATTCGTTCTCCGAGGACTTATAAAAAAAAAGGAGAAGGGAATTCCCCCAAAAAAGACAAACATTTAAAAAAATAAAAAAAACTTACCTCGTATCTCCGATATTAAAATTGCTGGATGGTTATTTCGTTTTCAGCAGTCTCGGAGTGTTGTGTGACTGCTGAAATCTTCCTTAGCTAGACGTAATGACTCGGCGATTCTCTTTTCCAACAGCTAAAGCATGGGAAAGCGCATTCTAATGTGTTTTTAAAGGCCTCTCTAAAGTCTCGGTTGAAATAGGCGTATATTAATGGATTCAGTGCTGAATTAAAATATCCTATCCAGAAAAGGACGGCGACGACTACTTCTGGGGTTGAGCAGCTTGCACAAAGCGTCGTGATGACGTACCTGAAATTTAAGAAAAACCAGTAAAGAGGTTAAATGTAATTTAGACTAAAAAAAAGCAAAAGGCAAGATTTCCCACTAGATTTACTATTTCTCATGTAAGGTGACCTTGAAACTAATGGCCACGCCCTCAGCGATACTAGCACCATCTAGCAGCTGATCTTGGAGCTAATGGTCGTCAACACGTTTAGCTTATTCATACAAGTCCAAGAAGGATCCGGGCCCCTTTTTCCTTATTTGGCCCTATTTTTCTTTTAAGCTATAATAGGCTACCTGCATGAATTTTCAAAACGTCATTAACCGGTCCTTAAATTCTTATTTAAGGTTCCTCAAGAAAAAATCGGTCAAAAAAATTTTATTAAACAGGTAAAAATTCGATTTGAAATTCAAATTCTAGAAAGCCCGCCAGAAATCACCATTCACCATGTTTGAGCTAATGACGTCAAAACTGAGTTGAATTCTTTCATTTCATTGGCTCAATTTTTTGCGCGCAAAAATTCTACCAATAGGAACAAAGGATCCGACTCAGTTGTGACGTCATAAATTCATGGCTGTTTTTGGAGGGGCTTTCTAGAATTTGAATTTCAAAGCAAATTTTTCGGTATTTAAAACTTTTTTTTGATGAATTTTTTTTTACAAAGTCTTTCTTATTAATCAAAGAATTAATATTAATAATAAACTTGCGATTTTAAAATTTATGCAAGTAGCATATTTACATTTTTTCCTGGACCTTGGACTTTTTTTTCATTTCTCCAACTTAAAAGACTGGAACAGCATCAACTGCTACAGTTGGCTTCAGGCCTTTCAAAGCCTACAGCACTTACCATAAAAAAAACGGAAGCCAACAAAGCAAAAAAGCACCCATGATAATTCCTAAAGTTCTGGCAGCTTTGTGTTCGCTTCTCCAACTGGTTGTTGTTTGCTTTACGGTCGTACCTAAAACAAAAAAATAAAATTTTTAGCATCTTATTTCCCATTTAATTAAAAATAATTAGAGACACGAAAATCAATCTTAAGTTTTCGACTTTTCCTTTTTTAAAAAAAAAAAAAAAAATCATGAATATTAATTGATTAATCCCCTTACAATAATTCTCATTACCATCTAATTCTTCTGATCATTCGAAAACGAAACTTTTTTGTTATGCACGTAAGCAGCTTACTCCAAAGTTTAATTCTCATATCTATTCTAAACACCCGTCTCAATTACCCGAAAGTTTTCCCTTTCCGATCGTTGCTACGGGGCTTAAGTTCCAAGAGATCTTTCTTTGTACTTGAGCTATCCTATATTCTGGCTGATTTCTCTTCGATAAAAAAAAAATTCCGAGCGCTTTATATATCAAAGTTGTAAATGAATTAAAGGATAGCCTACGCAATTAAGAAGACTCCGTACACACAAAAAAAAAAGAAGATAAAAGGCGGCAATAAACAAGGAAATTTTTTTATGGAATATTTATCATACCTCGTTTGCCGCAAAAGGAAAAAAAATGAAAAGAAAAGTCGTTAGGTAAAAAAAAAAAGAAGTTTTTAAATTAACCCCGCAACGTTATAACTTATAAGTTATATGCTCTAACACGAGTTGTGAAGTTTAGAAAGAAATTAAGTTTTAAGGAAAAGGGAAAAAATAAAAAGGAAAAAAAAAATCTTAGCGGACGAATTGATTTCGTGTACTGACTATCGAAAAGCTTCATAGAAATAGATATCTCGGTTAATCGCAAAATTCTTTTGAAAGAAAATAGCTTGGCTAAGATTTTTTTTTATATTAAAGTTGAAAGATTTTCTAGAATGCTTTGCTGAAGCTTTTTAGGAATACAATTTCTATAAAATCATTGGAGGAAAATCCGCACGACGACACACACGCATTTTCCTCTTATTTATATTTATGCCATGATGTTAGAATTATTTTAATTCATCTCATCCCGACTCTGATGATATAAATTTAGTTAGCTCTGTCTCCCCAGATGGAACCGGGACTGGGGCGGCATAAGAACACGGACTAATGAAATTAACCTCGACTCGCCATGAGCGAAAACCGTTTCTTCAACCAAGAATCTTATTTGTAAATTATATTAACGTTGGGTTTATAATAAGAGATTTGCTTGCTTTTTCATTATGACTGCTATTATTATTAATATTTGCTTTTATGTGTAACTGCGGATTACTGATTGATGATCCGAGAGGATTTTAATGGATCAAAAATGACGGCATAAGTTTCGGTGGAGTTTTGATGAGAAACGGAGTGTCGGTTAGTTGGTAAGCAAATTCTCTTTGAGCAAAGTACATATCTGTCCCCGAGTAATGAAGTTATAGATTCTAAATAAGAAAAAAAAGTGATTGTTGTCTTCTGATTTTCTGCAAATGAGTCAATAAAAATAATGTATCAAAAGTTTGTTTCTTTTTTTCATGAAAAATGAACAAGTGGCATCCTTTGTGGGGATCACAAATTGAACAAGTGGCATCCTTTGTGGGGATCACAAATTGAACAAGTGGCATCCTTTGTGGGGATCACAAATTGAACAAGTGGCATCCTTTGTGGGGATCACAAAATTCTTTCTTTTTTTCATGAAAAATGAACAAGTGGCATCCTTTGTGGGGATCACAAAATGAACAAATGACATCCCTTGTGGGGATCACAAAATGAACAAGTGGCATCCTTTGTGGGATCACAAATGAACAAGTGGCATCCTTTGTTGGGATCACAAAATGAAAAATGGCATCCTTTGTGGGGATCACAAATGAACAAGTGGCATCCTTTGTGGGGATCATAAATGAACAAGTGGCATCCTTTGTGGGGATCACAAAATGAACAAGTGGCATCCTTTGTGGGGTTCACAAAATGAACAAGTGGCATCCTTTGTGGGGTTCACAAAATGAAAAATGGCATCCTTTGTGGGGATCACAAAATGAAAAATGGCATCCCTTGTGGGGATCACAAAACGAACAAGTGGCATCCCTTGTGGGATCACAAAATGAACAAGTGACATTCCTTGTGGGGATCACAAAATAAACCATACCTATAAAGTATTGGTAGACCACATGGGGATGCAGTACCCAGTAGATCTAAAAACAATCTCTAGTGCCAAAAAAAAGGAGAGCGAACGTTTTTACAGCTCTTCTGCTATCAAAGTCACGAAAGGCTATGATGGACTTCATTTAATCTTACACATGCGCCATTGATATGGACTTTTACAAAAGTTTTAAACAACCGTTCAACAAAATCTAATCCCTGAGGAAAGCAAGTTCTTAATGGTTCGTGCAGAAGGGCAGCGTTGGAGCTCAGGTTAAATCCTCCCAAAAGCTCGTTTGTGATGCGGTTATGTAAGTAAGTAACAGATTTTTCCTACATTCACATTTTCGAAATGGTGTTACTTCTATTTCAAAAGCTCAACCACTCCACCATTCCTGCAACCTAAAAAAATTTCTTTCTTGCCCCGTGTCCTTTTCCGTGAAGTATAAACACGAACCATGTATATCTGAACACATAGCTTCAAGCAAAAAATACGATACACATGGCTACATATTTAAAAAAAAAAATAAAATAAGCAAACCGTTTACAAAATATTTTTATTTTTTTCTTGGAAAGTTACAAAGGTAAATAATTTCCATCCTTTAGGTTTAAACATTATTTCATCTGGAAAAAAATCCCAACTTCTCAACTTAAAAATCTTTTCATTTACATTGACGGTTTTTCGGGAAAAATCAAAGTTAACTTTGGTGTTAAAAAAAGTATAGTTAATGCAACTCGAAAGGAAAATCTCTTTAACTTAAATTACAACTTTCTTTTTCATTAAAAGTCCCTTTTCACCTTTAATCTGTAAATGGGTCTAACTCTAAACATTTTTAGAACTATTCCGAGAAAAGTTTCTCAAATCCATTTCCCTCTTCCACGAAAGAAAAAAAAAACAACAAACATAATTTCGTTTTCATTTTCGGATCGTTAAAATTATTTAAACGTTTGATAAAAAATCCTCGTTCAGCAATTTATTTCTTCCCTACAAAAAAAAGTAATTTTTTTAACGCATCAAAAACATGCTAATTTTTTATTCACATTAAAGGAATTGTTTTCAGATGAGTTAACAACCGGTTGCGGTTTATTCCTTTCAAGAAAATTAAAGCCGATTCAAAAAAACATACGGGAAACGTAAGAATATAAATCATTTTTCTCGCGAACGGGTAAACTTTCTCCTAGAAATCTACGACTTTGCATCATTTTATTTTTTTTATTCGAGAAAAGTATAAAACTCGTCTGTACGCAATACCTGGGAAGTCGAAAACGTCGTGGCATTTAAATAGCGAATCGAAATAGGTTTCTTCCTTTTTCGTTTTAATTTATTAATGGGAAGGAGTCAATTACTTGTTAGTTGAAAAGTGAAATCTTGTCATTTTGTTTAGAAGTGAAATCCTTTTCTGGGGTAGAGGAAGAGAAATTCGTCTACTTTGAATTTTCGTTAAAGCTTGATTTGAAACATGTCAAAATCAGAGACGAATCTAAAGATAATTCATGTATCGAACGATCCTCATTCATTTAGCGAAATCCCTCTAAAATTATTGGCGTCTCTTCTCTTTGTATCAATCTTTGAGAGCTTTCAGGTATTCATATTTTAAAGTGGGCTTAATTCGTGGCACGGTAGCATAAGCCGAAGATTTACTTGGTGTGTTCAAGCATGGCTGATAAATGGGTCAAAATTCTGATAAAGGGTGAGATTAGAGAACAAGCAATAGAAGACAAACTTAGTGGGAGCGACGGAGTATACGATCTTGTGACCTGGTATCACCAGCTCTGAAGACCGTGATGAGGAGCTCGGAAAAAATTTTGAATCGCAGGGGTGTGAATTTTACAACATCCACTCTCGATGACATATTACCGCAATTTCATTAATTGGAAAATCATGCTGGTGCTGAACACTGCGAGCTGGTAAAGCATCACCAGCTCTGTAGATGGCGCAGTGAAGAGTAGCTCCGCCACTAACTTAGCACTCACCTAACATTGACCTGAGCTCGGTTCAAATCAATCTCGCCTTGCTCAACAGAACTTATGGTTTGGTCTCAAAAGCAGAGCTTTCAAACCAAAAAAATCAATATCAATAAAGAGAAGAGGTACTCAGCGTTCCGATTTTTCCAAAATGAAATCCAATGTAGTTTTATTGGTAAAGAATTAACTCCTACGATTTGACTTCGCTTTCAAACACGTTTAGGATTTTTACAAACATTTCATAAGAATTCTTTTTACGCTGCAGAAAAACGAGAAAAGAATTTACGATTATCTTTTCAACAAACAAATTCTCCAGAGGAATTTGGTTTAGTACGTAATTTCTTGAAACGACCACGTGCATCGAAACATTACAAGCGAATAAATATTCAAGGCACAGAAAGTTGTAAAAAAAAAGGTGGGATAAAGAAAAACATTATTATCGAGTTGTTCCCTGCATCACATTTTTTTTAAGAGAGAGGAAAAAAAAGGGAAAGAATTTTGATAAATGGTTCAAGATACAAGGATAAGTCATTCACCAAGACATTATCACGAAATTATTTTCTGCTTAGGAGGAAATAAAAAAGGTTGAATATATTTACCTAATTCAAAAGGAATAAAAATAAAAAAGCAAGATTTTTTGAATTAAGACTTTGCTTATGAGATAATGAAAAAGTAAAGAAGTGAACAACATCAAAAGATTGATTAATTTTTCAAAAGGAAACAGCGCCGTCATCGCTTTTTATATGGCGATGCTGAGGGGGTAATAATATGTTGGTAGCTTCGGAAAAATCTTTCCCTCTCATATTTCTTGACGTTTGTCGGTCACGTAGCCGCAACGGGAGATGTTTTATAAAAAGAAATATGTTTGTCAAAATACCTTGTAACTTTTATTAAAAACAAAGCCCGGAATATTTTTTAGAGATATCCTTGGAGTTTTGAAATTTTGGAAGCGTTCCACTTTCTTTTTGCGGTTTATAAGTCTTCGAGGATTCGTATGTATAAAGAAAGTTTTTGCAAAAATATTTCACTGGAAATCATCTACACTGTATTTAAATAATGTCAAGCCAGAAAGGACAAACCGATAATAATTACAGCACCGACAGATTAAAAGTTACTGCACAAGGACAGAGAAAGATGACAATAACATTGAGTTTTATGTACAACGCCATCTTTCGGGAATCAATACCCAAAACCTGTTAATCGAGCAATCTATATTAAAACATGAATGGCAATACCCGGGCAAAAGAAACTTATATTCCATCATCGCATTTAGCAGCAAAAAAGGACCTCAGGTCTTAGAGCGCCAGGCCACACACCGCATCACATCTCAGGTGCGCCACCAGGTGAACAAGAGTAAGTCTACCCTATGGTGCCAGCGCCTTTTAAAGAGAATTCTAACATCTAACATGCTTAATTCGAGTTTTAAAATCCTTAATTTACCAAAAAAATCCCCAATTTTTCGAGTGACTCGTATAGAAATCCCCACCAAAAAAAAAGAAATTTCACGACTCATCGCTTGCCTGGCTTTGAATCTGCATTGTCAAAACAGCCCGCCTTGAAATTTCACGCATTCCCGTTAAAATAACTTCCCTTTCTTTTTCAACTTATTCTCTTATTCTCCTCTTTTTTTCCGTGAGAATACGTTTAAAGCAAACATTTCCCGAATTCAATGGAGCGAGAAACATTTTAACTTATTCCATGTCATCGAAGAGGAAAATAAAAAGCTTTTAGTTCCTTTTGCGGGTCGAAATCCCATTACTGAGGTCCGACCGACCCGGAGCAAGTAAAACAAAGTGACAGACTTGTGGTCTCCCTTCGATTGACTCCGCCGGGTTTAAGAGCTCTCGCAGCGTTTTCAACAGCTGATATGCGTATTTGTCATCCGATTTCCTTATAGCGTCAAGTATGTTAAACGTGTCTAGCCGGGTAATGATCAAACGGTTGATTAATTACGCGGCACGAAGACGGGATGAGAATAATGAGGAGTAATTGATTGCATAATATTTTATAGCCGGATGAGGGTAATTAAAGGGTTGATAAAAATGGGAAACAGATATCAGGATTAAAATTATTAGCTATCATAAAATGCTTAGTTGTGATGAACAGATTTTCCGTAGCACTATTGTTCTATTAATGGGGAAGCTGACCATTATTCGGTATCGCAGATTCTTTTCCAGGCAGCTTTATCCTGGCAGGTCCAGCAGCCAACTTTTAACACGCCCGCTTCACCCGTTGCCGGAGATTCTCGAACTTATAGAAACGTTGATTCAGAATCTTCCTCTTCTTCCGTGACAGTGGTGCACCGCTTACCAAAGTCGGCGTGCATCGACCGAACTTGTAATCAGAGGCGGTTCTTTTATTTGCTCCATCTAATCAGCTATAACTAGGAGAATAGACGTCTTCTTCTTTCGAGGCCCTGCTCGCACACGAGCTTAGGCGATCTATCCGACGAGCTCCTCTTTCCTCGTCATCAATATTGTTCTAAGGACAATAAATAGTGCAGCGGTGTCCCTCTTGCCTTCTCCACCGCTGTACTGACGTCGTTCTGATGGTTGCCATCCCAGATACCCAAATTGCAGCCCTTCCGATCTTACTGACCTCCGCCTACAACCGGTACTGAAGTGCCGGCTGCCGCACTTCACGAGGCTGATGATGGCAATGGAAAACCATTGGGCGGTAGGAGCGCCACTTCCCTCCGTCTAAGGCCAGGCATCTACCAGCCGCCAACTTTTAACACGCCCGCTTCACATGTTGCCGGAGATTCTCGAACTTATAGAAATGTTGATCCAGAATCTTCCTCTTCTTCCGTGACAGTGGTGCATCGACCGAACTTGTAATCAGAGGCGGAGCAGTCAAGCAGAAGGACAGATAGTCGATCCAGCAGACATTCTTCTTCTTCTTCTTCTTTCAATGCCCGCTCCTCGTCGGAGATTGTCGATCATCATGGCCAACCATTGATGATTTCACTAGGAATATCAAATAATGTGGTGACTTTCCATAATCTTCCACATCGCAGTATGGAGCCATACAATTGATCCAACTCTGCCTCCCGGTATCTCAGCCTAGGTAGCCTTGCCGATTACTACCATCTTCAGCCCTAGGTCAGTATTAGCGAAGCTGCTGCTCTCCACTAGCGCATAACCCTGAGAAGGGAGCTCACCACAGGGCAAAGACGCCATTCCTTGAGCAAGACAAAACATGCCTCACCGGTTACCCTAGCAGCAGACATTAAGTGGAATCTATCTTCGGTCATTGTTCTTGCTGTCGTCAAACCTCAAAATCCGACCAGTAAAATCTGGTTATTTTCAATACTAAATAAGCGAGTAGAAGCTCTTTTCCGCTAAGATAAAACCGTATCTTCCAAATTTGAATATCAGCACCACTTAATTTCTTTTGCGTGATGGACTTCCATTCCGAACCCCCGCTGATTTAAAAAAAAAAAAAAAAGAAAAACCCCGATCCTTTTTCTTTTATTTCTTTTTCAAAAAAAGAAAAATTATTGTTCGTGTAGGAATCATGAGATCTCACAATAAATCAATCCTTAAATGGCTTTGACAGATTTATTAAATTCGAGTTTGTTTACCTTCTGATGTTCAAAGCTTCTGACCAGCCCTTCGAATCCGAACTACCCTCCCTTCACCTTGACCTTATTATTTTCATTTCTTTTCCGTCTCGATCCCTGGAACCCTTTTTATAACATTAAGGAAATGTTCTATAGCGATAACATTTGCATTCTGAATCGAAACCCGATATGGATAAAAAGGATATAAAAAGATTTTTATAGTTTTACGGGGATTTTTTCTTTATGTTTTAAAAATACTTTTAATACATTCAATGCCCTTTCGCGTGTTTTTGCAAATTGATTTAGAAATAACCTCAAACAACCCAGTTTTTTTTTCGGTGTTTGTGTACTCCCACACGGAAATCGGGTGTATAAAAAAATTATATTCTTAATATAATTGGGGAATAAAAAAAATATATATTAAGATATAACAAAATTATTAAAAAAATATATCCCCATTTTGCGACTATTTGGTATATCCTAAAATATAACTTGGATATAACCTTAAATGTAGCTTAAATACACCCGAGATACATTTTGGGCGGATGTACCTAAAATATACCCAAAATATATCTCGGGTTTAAAATTTTTTTTTTTCCGACGAAACGTCAATAATTAAAATCCGGATTCCAGAAAAACCTTTTCGTAATTTGCTTCACCCGGGAATCGAACCCAGGTCTCTGGAGTGAAAGACCAACTCCTTAACCACTACACCGTTTTCGTCTTGTTCGAATTCCTATTAAAATTCGAACTTAATTCATGGGGTGCAAGGTTTTTATCTTCCACTCCATCGTGCGTAAAATTTTCCTGCAGTTAAAATGGCTGTCGGTCGTCCGCGGAAACGGTACGTAAAGAAGAATACGAAGTAATATTATTTAATTGGTTTTTTGAAGAAAAAAAATGATTAATTTTGTTTTTTTTTTTATAAAACATTTTTTTAGTCGTGATTTTTTTCGAAATTTTTTATAAAATTCTGTTGTAGATTTTATTAAATTTTTAGTCGATTTTTCAGCCTAAAATAAGAGCGAAATTCAGTATAAGATTTTATAAGATTTTTTTAAATTTTGCTGGGAGTATTTACAGATAATTTCATTTGACATGATCTTATTTCCACTAAGCGAAAGCTTAGTTTAAACGAACAAAATTTTTCCTTTTTGAACCCTTTTAAACAGGATCGTTATAAGCTGGTATTTTTAGCATTACAAAGATAGCGGGCCTTTTATAAAAAAAAAACAAAATTAATCATTTTTTTTCTTCAAAAAACCAATTAAATAATATTACTTCGTATTCTTCTTTACGTACCGTTTCCGCGGACGACCGACAGCCATTTTAACTGCAGGAAAATTTTACGCACGATGGAGTGGAAGATAAAAACCTTGCACCCCATGAATTAAGTTCGAATTTTAATAGGAATTCGAACAAGACGAAAACGGTGTAGTGGTTAAGGAGTTGGTCTTTCACTCCAGAGACCTGGGTTCGATTCCCGGGTGAAGCAAATTACGAAAAGGTTTTTCTGGAATCCGGATTTTAATTATTGACGTTTCGTCGGAAAAAAAAAAATTTTAAACCCGAGATATATTTTGGGTATATTTTAGGTACATCCGCCCAAAATGTATCTCGGGTGTATTTAAGCTACATTTAAGGTTATATCCAAGTTATATTTTAGGATATACCAAATAGTCGCAAAATGGGGATATATTTTTTTAATAATTTTGTTATATCTTAATATATATTTTTTTTATTCCCCAATTATATTAAGAATATAATTTTTTTATACACCCGATTTCCGTGTGGGCTCCGTTAATAAATACGGTTTTAGTCCTTTAAAACGCTTGACAGACAACACATTCTCTAGATTAATCCATGGGAAAACAAGTGGAAAAGCATTAACAAAGAATCGGAAACCGGAAAGCGATTTTAATATCACCCCCGTATGAGCATTATATTTAATTCCTTTTCATTCCCTTGAGTGTGCTTCTCTTAATAGCTTTTTTTAAACAAAAACAAAAAAAAATTTTTTAGTGAGATTATTCTAACACACTTAAATTATATTTGAAAATAGGATTTTTAACGCCAGCTGAGATCCTTTGATAAATTTTTATTCCTCTTAGGTTGAGTTACACTCACAAGAAGCGAGAGGTGCGGCTCAGTGGATGATATGCTCGAATCACACATGGAAGTTTGTCAGTCGATTCCAGTTGACGCTTCGGTCTCTGCTGACGCATTCTCTGGACAATACGGACTACTATAATACAAAATGATGCGCTCGAATGAGGAGATCCTAAGGCTCACGGGACAGCCGCTGATCGGAAGTGTGATCAAGGCTCGTCGGTTTCAGTGGGCCGGGCACGTAGAACGGCCGCCCCAGTCGCGGACTATAAGACAGATGGACGTCATGCAAGCCCAAGACTTCAGGGCAGACTCGCGGCTTCGTTGGGAAGACAACGTATCTAGAGATGCGGGTCGGTTAGGAGTCGATTGGCGAGCAACCTGCCAAGATAGATCGGTGTGGAAAAATATCCGCTTTTCTACCGACTCTTTGCTTTCTGTACCCTTTATCTTCTTCTTCTTCTTTGAGTGCCCTGCTCGTACACGAGTTTAGGCGACTGATCCGACGAGCTCCTCTTTTCTCGTCATCAAGATTGTTCAGTGGTGTTCCTCTTGCCTTCTGAACCGCTGTACTGACGCCGTTCTGATGGTTGCCATCCCGCCGCCAGATACCCAGATTGCAGCCGTTCCGATCTTACTGATCTCCGCCTACAACCGGTACTGAAGTGCCAGCTGCCGCACATGACGAGGCTGATTGCAGTGGAAAACCACTGGGTGGGGAGAGCGCTACTTCCCTACGCCTATAGACTGTCAGAGAGTTATAATTCACCGGCAAGTAGTACGACATTAAGAGGCAGACAGACAGATAAGCAGACACCCTTTTAGCGATTAGTCCAACGGACACAAAGCTAGGTAGAAGATCATAGAAATGCGAGAGTCAAGCAGGAGGACAGATAGTCGATCCAGTAGACTTTAAGTGGATCTATCTTCGGCCATTGTTCTTGCTGTCGGCAAACCGGTGGCCATAGTAAATAACTCCTCTACGGCTAACCCGGTCATATTCCGGATACAGCATCCAAGAGAGATTCTTACGACCAAGTTTCTTTTACCCTTAATCTTACAATAATAAATCCTCCGGATATTTTTATCTTTCACTAGCAAACTCTTGGGCACTTCACTTTCCTCTCAAAAGGTAACGCTGGATCCACTTTCTCAACTTGTGTCCTCGAGCCACATGGACATGGAGCCGCATTGCCGCTTAGTTTAAGGCAAGCCTATTTCATCTCAACACCACTCCTCTAGCCAAACTGGCCTCTAATGCTACAAACATCCATGCCGTAGTTTCCAAATAGCTTCGGCTATTTTTTTAAAAGATCGGGTTGATGCCCCTCTCTCTATTAAAAAATCTCCCTAAAAATAAACTTTCCCCGTTACTCGTACCCTCCTACCGTCCAACCTGACAGTTTTACGGGCGTTTTGCATTCTTAATTATAACCGTAAAGTGAAAGAATGATTGGTTAGAGCAATAAGTAAAGTCTTGGGTCGTATCCGAGTCTTAAAAAAACCCCTACGGTGCTAGGCTGCGTTCGCTGCTTGACTCCATCCAACCCCCCCTACGTAGATAATCATTCTAAATGATATACGGCATATCCTTAAAACTACCGGGAAGTTTATTTTTTTCCTTCCTTTCCCCGCGTGAAAAAATTTGTTAAGAAGGAAAATATTTCAGCGCGTCAAATCGACTCGAGTCCGAGTTGTCTGTTTTCTGATATGGTCGATGCCCTACGGGGATTCAAATATCTCTGATTTTCCTGTCGACCTTTTCTATGACTACCTTTTCATTTTATTAAGACATCGACCGAGGAAGGTTTCTGTAATCAAAAGCATTCCGAGAGAGTTTGTTTTTGAAAATATATTTATCTAAGGATTATCTACTTTTGTGGGGCTTGGGGAGAGTTTTAGAAGGTTTTGTGTATATTTGATTTGGAGATTATAAAATATGATTTTTGAAAGATTTCCAGGAAAGATATAATTCGTTGTTTTATAGATATATGAGTTCAGGGTAGTGGTGAGGAGTAAAAAATTTGGCGCCGCTTGATGGGACGTTGGGTGGGAAGACAAAATCTTGAAGGATGCAGAAGGTGCAAAACAGGCCTGGACTGGTTCTTCCAAAATGCAGAAGCAAAGAACTCCATTACAGAAATTATGCAGTTTTCATTTTCACCAAAAAAAAATTCCACTGAGAATCTAAGAAGACCGGTTGGACTACTGATTAATCCATAAGCGTCTCGTCTTCTTAAAATGCGAGTGAGTTTTTTATTTTACTAGAAAAATTAAGAACACAGGAGGGCGCGCACCAGGATTTGTCAGATAGCCCGGTAAGCCAATCCGGGCCTGGTTCAGGAGCGCCTCTTTAAAGTGGTGCGGCTTAGATAAGGTCTGCCAGGTGCTAGTAGGTTTCACACTCTTGAGCGCATTAAATATATTCTTCCTACATTTTTCACAATCTCCTAAAAAACCACAAATACTTTGAAAAACATGGTAAAATATGATTTCGAGGGGAACAATGCGATTTATAAGGATCAGAATGCAGAGCTCAAGTAACAAAGTTAATTTGAAATTTTTGAAAGGTGAAATTACGAAAGAAATTAAATTATAATTTAAACTAGGGAGGAAGTAAAGTTTCATGAGGTTAACGGTAAAGTTCGTTAAAAAATGATTTGAAACGAGGTTCAACTTTCTTATCTAATATTATTCTACCCTGATTTTTTTTCGTAATGTGTGCTTGGACTTATGACACCGAGAGGAAAATATCGTTTTCAGCTTGTCGTTAAAAAAAAAAAAAGGGTCAACGAATTGTTTTTCGTTGTCACGTTTTTTTTTATTAATGATCTCGTTTGATGTATTTTATGACATTTTTCGGATTGAAGAGTGTGAGGATGGAAAAATAAAATTTAATTTAATATTTAATTACGTGTGATGAACTCGTGCCCCGAGGCCAATACCCTTTTTTCCACATCTTGATAAAGGATCATTGACATGATACTTTCAGGGGAGGAGAAAAAAACGAATTGACATAAAGCCACGATTTGTGAGCTTCGCATGTGGCGTCTAGGAATAGATTCTTTCCATCTAGGATTCCCATAAATAGATTAAAATATCGATACTAAAAAAGTTTTTCCTTGTTTTTTTTTTTTTTTTTGCAAAAATAAAAAGAAAAGTGAAATATGGCAAAGTTTAGATTTCTTTCGAGTCTGAAAAAATGGTTGTATTACCCTTTTGCGAGAGTATGGGCAATTCAGCGATATTGGAAAGATATTTTTATTTCAGGGTTATTCACCTTTTGAAACTAAAATTTTTTCAGGAGGTAAAAACTGTGGAGAAGAGATAAATTTTTAAAAAATCGTAATCGTATCGTTGCAGGTGCGGCTGAGAGTAGCAAACACCGCAGAGTCATATACTCGTAATTAAATAAACAACGAAAAAAACCGCACTCGAGAGCTTTTAATAAAGCATGAGATTTATAAATCGGACGAGTTTACAACATTAATTCACCATTTTGCTTGTTTTCCACCACCATTAAAAGCATCCTCTTGAAACGATGTACAATTTACTTCAAACGAATCTAGTGATGGATAGCAATGCAAGGAAACCTTGAATCGCCTCAATTTTTTAGTTGAAAACAAAAGAATATATCAATAACAACAATCCACACTTGTGACTTTTTCATAACACAACCAAAACAACGCAAGGCGTCAAGAATCAATTCAATTCAAGTCGAGATTTCAATTACTCTAAGGAAAAAAAAAACTTCTGCTTGTTGTTCATTCGTAAATAAACATTTAAAAATAAAATAAACAGCGGAAAAAATTTAATTATTAAAAAATGAGCGACTATTTGCCTCTAAACAAAAAATTAAGGCTTGTGGAAGAGGGAGAAAATGAAGAAGATAGAGACATTAGTTCAAACTCAAAGTTCGGCCAATATTTCACAATCAAAAAAAATAATTCTAGTCAAGAAAGAACCGCGACTTGCCGGCTATGCGAAAGAAGTTACAAAATGACAAACGGTAATACTACGTCCCTTTCAAAGCATCTGCAAAATTGCCATCGCCAAGAATATGAAGTACTTTTTAAAAATAAAAAAATTGTCGAAGTAAAAAAACTATTAAAAAATTCGAGGCGATGCAAGCATTTTGTAAACAATGCAAGAATCAAAACAAGTTCGTTTGGATCATTGTTTTTATTTACAAGGAAAGCTTGATCCTTGCGTTGAATCGCATTGAATCCATCACTAAACGAATCATATACATCACACATTTTAATTTTCTTTTCCATTGGCACTAAGAGATAAGTACAATTTCTCAAAAGATTCATGCAAGTCCATTGTCAGCTGCCTTTGTAAATGGCGAGCCGACGTTGATTGGCCATCGACACTCAAAGTTACGTTTGGCTAAAACTACGATCGTCTCGAGGCAAACTAACTGCTGAAGGTACAATCTGTTAGCTAAGCCATCTATCCAGACGCCAGCTGCTGACATAGTGACCCCATTTGCCCTTTGGCAGAATTATACTCTTCAAATCATTCCTCAAAACCATTAAACATTCCTAAAAAAAAACCACTAACACAACAGCTCATAAAAAGTGTTAGTCTAAACCACCAAAGATCCAACACAAGCTTTTCTAAACGACGTAGCAAGGTTAAAGAGAAGGAAGAAAACGTCTCGAGAGAAATGCCATCTCCTTCTCTCCTTCATCAGATACAGCGCCCCCAGCGGATGGGTGCAATAGTTATTTACATTACAAGGGTTGAAAGCGAGGTATATCAAATTGAGACGAATTTGCCGCCCGAGCGAAGCGAGGGCGTCAAATCGTCGAGATTTGATACTCGCTTTCAATCCTTGTTAATGTAAATGACTTTTTTATTACGAGTAAAACGCCAAATAATTGTTACTCACGGAAAAAATTAAGATTTTTGAAATTTCCCTTTTGTTTGTAAACATAAAACTGGGAAAATCGAATCCGCCGCTAGAACTAATCTAGAAGGCTATTTCCGAAAAAAAGTGATGATATGTTTACTTTTCGACCCAAGACCAGATAAATATCAGACTTTGTCTTTTTTTTCGGGGTTGGTCATGGTGTTCTGATAAGTTCCACTTTCCACCCGTAAAACAAGTTCGATACACTGTACTTTCGAATCACGTGTAATGAAAAAACTATTACAGAAGTTACACCATTATTTTCTTCTTTCTCAAAACTTTCCCTCTGATGTTTCTTCTTCCCTCAAAAAATAATGTTTTCTTTATCGTATCTCTTTCCTCGTTTTTTTTCCCACTTCACCTCTTTGCATTAATCGATTGATTGGGATTTTGGTTCTGACCTTTCTTTTTTATTTTATCCTTTTGCGAATGTCCCTTGCGAATTTTTTGGGATAGCCCAGGAAATCGATATACGTACTGATTGCTTTTTCTCTACTTTTCACGCTTTTCTTTTATTTTCCTTTTCTAAAGTTTCGGAATTAGATATTAAGTTCCTTTTGTGCTAAAGGAATATAAGATCTTTGCCTGCTCATCTTGCGATGTAATCAGGACCACATCAACAATGTAGAAGCTTTGAAAACGCTTAATCCTGTAAAGAAGGTGTTAATTACAAAATCGCTTTAATTATCCGAAGCAGTTGCCGATACATGAAGGCAACATTGTTATCTCTATCGATATCTTAACGATTGTGACTAACTTTCAAGCTAAGCCAGTTTCATTTCTCGTTTTCAGTGGCGTAGCAACCATTTTAATAGTTGCAAAAAGGCCAAAAGTCAAAGGCACCTCATCTACTCGGGATACTATTTTGGCTCTTAAGGTCCCCACAAATTTAAAATTTTTCAAGACTCTTAGAATCCGACACCGAAACACGGAACCTTTGCCGTCTGTTACAAAATCGAATCTTGCAGATCAACTTAAGGATCCTGTATGGGATCCCTCTCTCGGCAACATAGTAAAGTCTTACTAAACAGTCAGGTGGCTGCAGGAAGTGAGACATGTGGACCTGGGAAACAATTGGCGCCCAACATGAAAAGGCTGCCCAACGTCTAGGAAAAGATTGGAAGGCGGAGTTGTCCTTGGCAGCAGCACTTAATGTCCTCGGGAGCCATCAGAGTAAGAGTCAGTAAACAAGACCACTCTTGAGGATCGTCGAATTCTTTTTCAGTCCCGTTCAATCACCCTCACACAAGATCACATAGACCCTTAAGCAACGGTATAAAATTAGTTTTAACAAAGCTGACATCGACCTCGAGAAAGCGGTTTGCGCGGAAGGGGGGCTTTACTTAAAATTCCTACGCCACTGCTCGTTTCCCTTTGTAAATCTGGAACATTCGAAATACAATGTCTCTAGGAAGAAGTTTTAGCCCTCCCCCCCACCATTTCCGGATCTAAAATGCAAACTGTGGTAAGTTAACCTCAGGGCGGGTTAAGTGGTCACTCGTCCTTTTGAATTTTGACGTCTAAATGGGTGCTAAACTCCATTGGGAGTTTAATGATCGACGTGACATACGAAACAAGCGACCTTTGGGCTTTCCGAGTCTGTCGATAAACTAAATATAATGAAGAGGGGAGGGGAAAAAAATACGGTTAATGTGCCTAGGGAAAAAAAGAGTAAAGCAGCTTTTTCAAATATATGACTGTAAATAGGATTGAGGACGCATCGTTTGTTTCAGTAAAATGTCAACAATTTTACCGAGATAAGCTTTTTCGATCACTGGGTTTCTATATCGGGTTATTTGTACGTCAACTAAAATACCGCGTCACACCTTAAAACATTACACAATTTTTGAAGTTTCACCCCGCGGGGTAAATTACAAAAAAAAAAAAGTTAAAAAGTGGAAACCAATTTTTCATTTTGTCATGGCGTGTAATCATTAAAGTTTTGATTACGCAACCAACTCTTTAACTAACTTTTTTAATGTTACAGGTTGTTTTTGAAAGAGTGTCATTCTCATCACGGGTAAAGCAAAACGATTTCCCTCCTATTGTTTTCTTACAAAGATTATACGGGGGCGAATTATTTAAAATCTGGATTATATTTTCCGTGTTGAGGCGGTATGATTTCAGGGAATATTTTGGCCACGTTCTCTGAAGAAGAAAAATTGCTTCCTGTAAGTGGTGATGGAGAGGATGGAGATAAAAACCCAGAGAGCTCTGACAACAGCTCCGTCTCAAGCTCTCAAGGTCCATTGTTCCCTTTGGTCGTATGGAAATCCACAATCGTGGCACTAGATACAAGTCCTCGAGCAAGGCTGCTCTGGCACGGTCGACTGCTTAATGCGAGAGTTTCGATAGGGAAGCAAGCATGGCATGGAGATGGGCTTTCCATCTTCTTAAAGGATAGTGGAGAGGGACGAACACCGAGGGTACACGCAGACCAGGTCACGGGCTTATAAACAGGTCAGGAATCTCTTGTTGATTACCATGGTAACGGTGTCCTCACTAAATACGCAACTTTTTTAGTTTTCGAATTGACCGTGATGGCGCTAGTGGGATTGGGAGACTCTTTTTCATTGGTTCTTTTTTCTAGACAGTGGCATTAGTGGAAACAATTGAAAGTCGATGAAATCAGTTGTTTATGGACAAAGGGGCAACTGCATAAGAAACCTTCGTTTCTCTCAATGATAGCAGCGCCCTCACCGACCGAATTAAGAAATAAAAGTTGACAATTTAGTGAGGACGCTTTTGGAGGTCGAGTTTTCTGACCAGGTCAAAGGAGGACCTCATGCCTCAAGAATCTGTGAAGCTGGTAAAGCAAAAATTTTATGTCCCTAAATCATTCAGCGGCCAGCCATTGTTCTGTTGTGACCAGCTGCTTTTGCTTAGAATAAATTCTTTTCTTGCTTAAAAAAAAAGTCTTTAATATTTCCTCTATTAGTTTAACAATGACAAACAACCTGATCATTTTATTTTCTTAATAACCTCTTGTAAAATTGAAAAAAGCTTTCTCTTGAAATAAAATCTAGACTCGAGAAAATACTCCCGTAAATATTTTCAATGTCAACATCAACCCTAAGTATACCTGCATTAATAAATATTTTCAAATTTTTTTCAACAAAAAAGTCGCATATCCAGAACTTGATACAAAAGAATCTTTTTCTTTTTTTTTTTTTATTATTTGCCAAAGAAAATTACTGAGAGCTCCTTGGGGATCTCTTCGATCAAAATAAATATTAGACCGTGTTTTTTTGAGCGTTTAAAATGGAATTATGGTATCCTTCCATCCGTATTTTTTTAAAAGGGCTATTTCCGAAATAGTTTAATCCATTTCTTGGTCACCATAATGTTTTCTAGGATAAACATAAACTTTCATAATTACTTTTCTAAGAACCTTTATAGATCCAATTAGGAATTCGTTTAGGGCTTTTGGGGAAATCGTTATCAGTATAAGGCATTGTTTTGTAAAAGGAATTCTTGAACTTTTTCGACTATTAACGACAGAGAAAAGAGAAGAAATGGGTGGTTTAAGGGGAAATAAAAGAAGCAACTTAATCTGTATATTGTGCAGTTAGATGAGATTAAAGTGTGCTTTCAGGTTCGGAATGGTCATTTAAAGAGTTTTTGGACTCAAACGGTGATAATTATTCTACTTTTTTTTACCTTCGAAAAAAAGGCTAAAGTGAAAGTGATTTTTTACAAGCCCAGTTAGAAATGAACCCGTTTACTTTACCCACAAAAACGGAAAACTTTTGAAATCGACAGATTAGGCGCAAAATCATGGTCGGGCAATAGAAGTAATTTGATAGTATTATCCATAAAGGGGCTATTCTGAGCCGGTGATTATTTTTGGGCCTGAGCTTGGCCACTAAAGAAAAGCTGAACTAGCGGGTAATAGAGTTAGGATATTGAGAATCTGCATTGATTTAAATCGTTTTATTTGGGGAAAAAAAAGAAACGAAAATAAGCTGATATTGTTGCACACTTTGTTTGATATATTACGACAGTCTAATGTAAAAATTTTTATGTTTTGATACATTTTCCTGGAGAATAACGGGTCTCCAGTATATATAATGAAAAACGACGGCATCTATCTTCCTTGTCATAAGCGCAATTTTCAGTTGATAACATTTTTTTTAATGAGTTTTCCGGGTCCTTTCCCTTTTTTTTATATGCTTCTAAAATTTTTTTTATAAAGTCTGGAGGTCCATGATTGAAAAAAAAAAAGGTTTTCAGCTGCAATTTTCTGCTTTGGTAACCCCGATATTTTTTTGCTCGTTCCGAGGTTACTCTTATAATTAAATTAGCTATTTGAGTGGGTGAGAAGGTTAAAGGGGTAAAAAGTAAAAGTTTATCCCAGTGGCTTTTGCATAAAGTATACGAAGGTAGAAAAAAAATCGGTTTTGGCAGTATAGGAGGAAAAAGGTATCTTGTTCAAGAGGGATTGCAAGAATTGGAAATCTCTTGAGTTTCCGCGTTTATCTGACATTGCCTTGAAGGTTTTCTTATTTCGATTTAAAGTTTGAATGCTTAAAATATCATATATCATTGCTTTTTCCATGGGCTAAACAGCGATTCTAAATTCGGGATATGCGATCTTTCTTTTTATTGATATCTGGAGAGCCGCAAACGTCGTGAATTCTTTTTTAGAGGAAAACAAGAAAAAGAAATTAGACACCGAGCTGTCGTTGTCTAAAAGTTTGAATAAAAAAGGTCTAGCCCTTTTTATGAAGAATTAAAAAGTTTCGATGGATTCGGGGGAAAAGGTTGAAAATAAAAGATAAATTTCTGCCATTTTTTTGGAGAGGGGGGAAGTTGATTATATTTTTAACAAAACTGCAACCATCATTAGCGCCACAAATATGATGGTGGCAGCAACAGCTCAACGGCATCCCTGCAAAACCTGCAATTCGGGAGCCCTGCCAGTTGTTTACAGCTCAATATGCAATAATCTATTCCCAACGAAGATCAAATTCCACTGATAACGTCTTCCGAAGGTGATATACAACTGAAAAATTCTACAATAAATTCATTCGATCTCTAAACTTCCAATTGGAACTCGAGTACTTCATCCCACTGAGCCGCGGGGCTCACTCTATCAACGAGTAATATTTCACAAAAAAAAAAAAACAAGATAGAACAAGATTTTTAGAAAAAAATATTGTCTTACAATGCAGATGCCTAATCGTCATCATTTTTTATTCGCTCGTACAACAAACGTTCCCGAATAACCGTAACTAAAGAAAAACGAGATAGGAATTTTCAACGAATTGTATCCCATCTTAAAATGGATGTAAGCAAAAACAATAAATCATTGCGAACAAGAAGTGAGGACACAGGAAGAAAACCCCTGAGGGATGAGAAGAGGGGGGGAAAGGAAACGGAGAGCTCGGGGAAAGGGAGAAGACATTTTCCCGGAGAATCCTTTGGGTTTACCATTGATACCCTAGATGAATTTAATGACCCTGCTAAATCTCCTGAGTTCCCAATTTTCCAAAAACTTCATTTTTTCCTGACCTTGGATATCCTTATGATTCTTGAGCATGCGTTAAAAAAATTATCACGATTTTCTGTTTTTAATTTTTCAAACTCAACTGCAAGGAAATCTAATTGAACCGTTAAATATCCTTTCCTCCGATTGTTTCCTATGACGTTAATCCGTAAAACGTTTCCCCGTTTTGTTTTTGATAAAGCCCACCGCGCACACCTCTCCTGCTATTTCAGCAAAATAAACAACGTAAAATGGAAAACACCGTCCTCGAGATTACGACGGATATGATTTTGAAGATATTGAAAACAAATAACAGTTTTTCTATTGAGCATATAGCTTTTCAGTTTTCGATATAACGTTGATCGATTTCATTTTGTTTTCACTAGTACAAAAGCTCGGCTTCTTCAGACTCGGATTCGAAAAAGAATTAACCCGATTATGTTTTTTTCTCGTCATTTCTCCCTTAACAGTAAGAGGAAACTTACATCGAAGATTACTTTTCTTTTATTTTTTTATTGTAACCTATTCTTTTAGATTACAAAATTGCTTGAATTTCGTTTACACTTTGTTACTTTTAAAGAAAAATGGAGTAGTATTCGAAAGAAAGTTAGCAATCTGCTAACTAAAGGGCCAAAACTTCGATATCTTAAATATCTACACCTCTTGAAATGTGATAGGGAATGTGAAGGGATTCTCCTAAACCTCCTTGACCAAGCTCAATCCCAAACTCGCCGCGTTTGTTTGAAAAAGACTAAATAGCCTATATCGCGAAAAGCTGATTGAAAAAATTACTCAATAATGCTTCTCCCTAACTGTAACAAAACGATCGACTACTTTCAATTAAGTACTTGATGAAACAATATTAATTACTAATTGGGATATAAATCTAATGATTGTACGTGAATCGCTGTTACGTTTCATAATGTGATTTAACTGCTGGTATTGATTGAAAAGTAAAGTTAATGTTTTTGCCGAAGTTTTTATCTGAATTCAAATTCCAATTTATTCTCTAGGTATTGAAGAGTTGCATGAACGTGGAAACACTGTCAACTGCAGTAGACGAAAAATGTATATCGATATAGTGACTTAGAACCAACTTTTGGCCTAGTCAGGAATCAATGTTCAGAAAATCCGCTTGAAGTCATATTGTCGCTGCTTCAGCTGATAGCTCTGCTAAGCAAGACCAATATTTTCACCAATCGGCCAAAAAACTCCATCTTTAACCTTTTTATCACAAGCCACTCTCTCATTTCTACGATCTTCATTCCTCCTTATGTTAAGATTTCGATATGCAGAATGCAAAAATCGTGGGAAATAAAAATAAATGAATGAATGGGATAATACTTTCGAAGATTATAACCAGCACCGCTGTTGCTAAGTCTGGCAAAGTAGAAAGCTTCTTTGATAAGAAAAACGATATTACACCCAACTAAAAGATACGCCTATTACATAAACTACCGCATTTTTTCTCAGCAAAAAACTTTTCCAGAGCGACGCATAACAAAAAGATTCAAGATTGCCAAACAGCAAAAAAAATCCAAAATGAATAGAAGTTTCTCCATTCCGAAAATGTATATAAGAAAAGGAAGGCGTGCTGAAATGCGTGCTAAAACGTAATAAAAGAACATTAGCTCTAGGAAACTGTCTCTGTCGCGGTAAATTTATGTATAGTACATGACTTTTTATAAGTATATTTATATGAACTATTTGTATCGCTTTTACGAGGGTCAGTAATCCGGTCGTTATGTTTTATTATTCACCGTTGGCATTTTATGCTTAAGTAAAATCGACCCCGAATCAGCTGTCAAAAGGGAAGCTGAATAGGAGGGGATTGAGAAAATTAAAGCAAGATTTCGTTTCGTTAACTATTAACAATTAAAATGATGATCAAAGACTAAGCTTGAGGATACGTTAAACCTATATACATCCCTGCCATATTTATAACAGATTCTATGTCAAGGTCGGGGATCTCGTCCTACTTCTGCACTGCAGACCTTTCCGTCAATAATGAAATGTATTATTCTTCCCATGGTTATCTTATATGGAAATCTTGTATTTTTATAACGGAGACTATCGATAAACTTTTTAATCGGAAATAAAACGGGAAATTTTTTTTTTATTGTTTGACTTTCTTTTGTTTTTTTTTTTTTATTTCACTTCGGTTGATTTTAATCTGAGAATCTCGCTTTTTGATGATTTTTTATTCGTGGAGATTTAATTAAGTTTCTTTTTTACGAGGATTTAACGTTTTTGAATTACATTGAAGAGGATGATTTGTTTAGAAAAAAAGAGATCTTAAGTTGTCACGTTGGAACATTGATTTGCAGCGACTGTTAATTATTGATAGAAGCAACCTTGGCCGACGTCAGCAGAACGAAGCGGAGATGCCTATCATGGACCGCCGCCCTCAACTTCAGTACCAGAGCTGCCAGCATCCATCCAGCTGGAGCCATCGACGGTGATTTCCCATTTCAACCGCGGCCTTCACAAGGGCCTTGGACTTGTTCAACAGTCATCCAGAACCCTCCTAATCGGTTGCACACGTGCAGTATGTCACATCCACTTGAAGCCTCCGTGATTTAATCGCCAGTGGCGTAACAACCGGGCCCGCTAATTCCCGTAGTAATTCATTCTTCATGGGGGCCCCCCAAGAAATTTTCTAAATCTTTAACGGGGGCCCCACTTATTGAATCTGCGGGGGGGCCCCGAAAATATTTTTACGCCACTGTTAATCGCACTTGTGATAAGAGGCCGACCAATGAGCCTTGTGACGACTGTCTAGATGTAATTATCAAGACGTTATTGGGTGAGGTGATCTTCGGGTTGCATTCTCAGGCTTGATAAATTAAGATGGTAACGGTTCCGATACATTAGCACTGAACTCATTATTGAATTATCATTTTAATCACTTTCGATTTGATTAAGATTGTCTAGTATAACACGAGTACATCGATGCTCTTTCGATCCTGATTAAATTTAGCACGTAATCACATAGGAAAGGATTACAAGATTATATCATTAGCATCTTAGTTATTTATTCAAGACGAAATTCTTAGCTCTAGACTTCTACAGGGAGGCAGAATAATGAAATGTGTGGAATGATTGAAAATTTTGTTTACAGCAATATCATCTTAAGCAATGTTAAGCCACTGGAGAGATTTCTACGAAGCTGAAAGAAACTATGGAAAGGTATTAGTTAAAAAAGTGAGCTTTGTCTGACTCTCCTAAGAGTTAAAAAGCTGTCGGGCAAATTAGTCGAATATTCCTAGCTAATACACTTTTAAAACCTTCAAAAGAGCTTCTTCTTCTGTCTTCTTAAAAACCATCCAGCAGGCTTCAGACTTGACTGACCCCTCCGTCCCTATGTAGGAAGGAAAACATAGTCTTGGGGTTTCCTTATCCTTGATCTTGGCTGTGCTGTCCATCTGCTGAACGTGATCCTGACAATTTCACTTCCTTTGCCAGCCCCATCTCCTTCTCTTTCCACTCCACTTTTCCATTGCTCTCAAATGAATTCGTTTTAGATTTCTTATACCTGCTATTCGAAGTTACTTTTTACTGCCTTGATGTCAGCTCGACAATTTAGTATAGTAAGAGGCCTTAAGTATATTTAGAACTAAGAAACTTTACAATTTTTGCAATACTCAAATAAAGACGAAGAAGTAAAACAAATTTTATCCCCCTTTTTCCCCAAAACTTGATTTTTAAGATGGACTACTTTCTATGACTTTATTTCAAAAAAAAAAAAAAAAACTTTGGCTTAGTCATCAAGTTTTCTTTTAGAGGATTTTTTTCCCTTCCCCATTCCTTCTTTTTTTCGATTTCTCTTCTTTTCTTTCTCGGATTTATAATAAGAAAAGGCGATTTTATTTTTTTTCGTGATTTTATGAGCGAAACGGCCGTACAAGGTATCTTCCTCATCCCCATTTTGTTATTCTGGGAAAAACGTCGAGTCCGTTTTAACCCCTTTTTTTTTGTTGTAAACATAAAAGAAAACCGACTGATCAAGTATTAGCGAAAAAGCCATTACCGTAATATGAATTGAGTTGTGCGTGTAACTTTATTTTAACACAAAATATTGATTGTTTGAGGCGTTTTCGCTCCTCCATATGTATTACTAACTTTACAACTTTCATTTAATAATCAAGGTATTGTTATGGTCAACAATGGATATTCGAGTGTTTGAAACCTAATAGGAATTTAATTTCGAAGCTTTTAGATTTGCAACAAGCACGTGAATAACAATTCAATTCATTTTTCTGTTTTTTTTTTTTAAGTTTTATGAACTGAGGGACAAGTAGAAAAATGAGGGTTTTTTTTCCAGCCTTTAATGCGTCCAATTTTGAACATAGTCTCGGTCCTCCGCTGTCCTCACCCACTGAAAACCCGCCGTTCTCTTTAAGTCATCATACCAGCGGGTTATTGGTCTTCCTCTACTTTGCTGCCCAGCCCATGGTCTCCACTGCAGGATTTTCCTGCTCCACCTGCCATCATTTCTTCTTGCCACGTGTCCCTCGTAATCCCATTCCAGCCTCGCCGCTCTATCAATGACGTCAGTTACCTTGGTGATTTGTCGGATCTCTTCATTCCTTATGCGGTCTCGAAGTGATATTCCTAACATTGATCTCTCCATCGCTCTCTGGGTCACCTGAAGTCTGCTTGGTGAATGTCCACGTCTGGGCTCCGTATGTCAACACTGGGAGAATACACTGGTCGAAAAACTTAACCCTTAGATGTAATGGTATCCGTCGGTTCTTCAAGATCTTGGCTAGCTTCCCAAATGCTGCCCATCCCAATCGTCTTCGGCGCTCTATTTGTACATCCTTCTCATACCTTTCCTAGGGTTGTCAGTTGGCCGAGATATACGTACTCCAAGTTCTGTAGTTCCTTCCCGTTTATTTCAATGGATGTATTTGGTGGGCACATCATGTTGGTCTTTTTCAGGTTCATTTTCAACCCTATTCGCTTCGACTCTTGAGGTTAAACAGAGTAATACACATTTAAAAACCAATCAGAAACACTTACATTTTAGATACTGTAGTGAGCGAGTCATCTTAAAGGGGGCTAAGGGCACCATAATGATTAGTGGAAGGAAGAATGCTGTCAGACCAATGAAAAGTTAAGGAAGTGGTAGGTGGACAACATGAAAGAAGGTCCCCAACGCTTTGATTAGGAGACTAGCGAGGGCGGGCCATAATCGCCATTCCAGATTTTTTTTAGGGAGAAGATTCTTTCTCTACCCATTTGTAAATCCAGTAAGCAATTTCTATGATGTGCTGTTCCAGCTTTATTTGGTTTTTAAAGTTGATTGAATCTTTTCATTTGGCCGTTATCTGATTCTACTGGATATCTTACTTGGGTAACGAATCTACTTTCATTCGCATATTTCAGAAACTGTAAAATGTCTGCATCTTTGAAACTTTACCACCCACTGGGCAAACCTTAAGTTTTGAAAGGGCAAAAAATATGGTTCTTATACTTAGCTTACGAGAGCTTAAAATCTCAGGGTGGGGGCAAAAAAAAACTTGAGGCCATAAAGGCCATAAAGAGACTTCAGGTCCTTAATAGCAACTAGTGTAAGTTGTACATGGTTGCCTAAGTTCAGATACGAGTAAGACAGTGCTAGGAGGAAAGAAAACCAGACTTATAGTTGACTTTTTTTTATTTAATAGAAAAATAGCGGGGCTTTATCACTTATACTTCAATCCTCTCCCCTGAAAAATCTTTTCAAACTATAATTTTTTATCATATTCTAAGCCATACAAATGAGATTTTCATCATTTTAAATTATGACTGACATTAATTTCATACTATATCTCCGAATTACCTTACATGGTATATTTATTTATATTTACGAAACGATATAAAAGACTTAATACACCGGGTTGACATATATGATATTTTACCCGGGACAAATTCTCCTTCTAATCAGACTTATTGACTTCCCCTTCTTTTTCTAAACATTAATCGGATTATTTTCACGAATCGTATTTCGTTACCGTTAACAAAATCGATCGATTTAACATCATTAACAAAAAGTCTTATAGAAAACATAATTTCCTCAATATCGAGCAATCTTTCGTGATTAAATCGAAATTACAATTCCTTGACGTTAGCTTACACGTAAAAGGTCATCGTTCTTTCGATTGAAGAGAGAGTAAATAAAAAAAAGGATCGAATGCCTAAACTCCGAAGCTATAAAGTAAGCATCCTAAAGCGGAAATAGCTCATTACGATCTTGACAAGGATGACATGATCCTCTCTACATATGCTTTCGTTCCCCGTCAGCAGTGAAGCTTACGCCGGGCTTGTATTTTAATCCATTACACACCCCGATTAGTTTTGATTCTTATTAAGAAAAAAAAAACGTTACGGGTCTAAATTCGTATATTAACCGGGTAGAAATAGAATCTAAGTAATATTGGTTATTGGAATTGTTTGCCGGAATGTTCAAGGTTATTGCCGAGTTTAGTAATGTCCAACGAGCACGCGATTGTACCCCATCCCCTTCTTTTTATTCAGGATATCGATTATTGTTGAAATAAGGAGAAAAAAAATATGAGAAAATAAAAGAAGAGGTGACGGTCATAGAGGGATAGCACCACGGGGGGGAAAGGAAAAAAAGAGACTTTATCGTGTCTTTTTGGAAAAATACACGCGTGGGTGGCGAATCCTCCTAAATCTAATTTTTCGTGCTTTATTTATCGTTTTTATTGCCTTATAACACGAAATTTCCAAGTGCATCAAATAACGATTACGAAACATGATCTTCTCGGGAGTAGGTCTCTTTATTTTCTTTCTTCTTGCCTTCCTTAAACCCTTATTCCCTATGGGTACGATATCGTCAAATGTATTCTGGGTATGCACACCTTTCCGTGATCTTACTCCATTAGGGAATGATTATTTACGGATTGGTTGAGATTCATTCATCAAGTTAAGGACGACGGTATACATAAAAGGTTCCACGGGGGTTTGTTATCTTTAGAAAAGAAGGTAATGAAGATGTTATTTTTGTCGACAATACTTAGGTTTGTATACTGTATATATAAACCTAAGTATTGTCGATGTCACGAACGATAAGGTCACGAACCTTCATAAATGCATTGATCACCTTTCTGTTTCTTCCTCTTCTTGTCTGTCGTTCTCTTCTGTTTCGCCTTGGTCACTATTATGTATCCCAATTTCCAGGAGTTACCACCGCAGACTTGAGTTTGAAGAAGCGCCTAATTACCGTTATAATAGCAATAATCAATAGAGGAAATCATTGTTATACAATGTGCATGACGAAAAATTCTTTAACGTGCATAACGGGTAATTCTTCAAGGTGCATGACGAGGAATTGTTCCAAGTGCATGACGGGAAATTCTTCAAGGTGCATAACGATGATTTGTTCAGGGTGCATAAAATCATTTTCAAATAATATGCTTGATAGTTAATGTTATTTTTGTCGACAATACTTCGGTTTATAAACCTAAGTATTGTCGACAAAAATAACATCTTCACATCACTTATATCACTTATAAGTGAATAAGTAATTGATAGATGGTGAAAGGATTGACATTTAAAGAATGAATCAACAATTTGTAAAAAGAATCTTTTTGCAAGCTATCAGCGTCGGGAAGTCAATAGCTTTTTTTCAGATACAGGATGGGCTATTCACTTTCAGGTAACATGCTTTCAAAAAAAATTCACTACATAACCAATGTAACTGTTTTCTATTAGTATCAAAAGGTTGTAAAGCAGGTAATACGAACTTTTGGTTTCAACATTTGCGAATAACTCAAGACCATTTTGACAAGGTAGAGTCATGAATCAGTTCTTCGAAAAATTACCATGAAAAAGTTGGACGTGTTAAGCAAGGTAATTCGTTAATAAAATTTTTAATTTTCAAATAAAAAACCCTATCTTGGGTCTTGCACAAACAACCCTCGGCCATGACGGGTGTACAAAGAAGATTAATGCTGTGGCTATCCAACATCTTCCGCATCGCAATGCAGATACTATGCCAATCCCTGTAGTGGCGAATATGGCGTAAGTAACCATCATAAGCGGCTGTTTGGAGTCAGACTCCCTCGCAAACTTGGCTATCCATATTTTGGAATCTCAAGTCACAAGAATGAGAATAAATCATCATTAATGTTGGGGCAAAAACTCATCATGCGCGGCAAGTTTAAAAAAAGCTTATATTTTTTTCTTTTTTTGATTATAACCTAATTAGACGATTTTCTCCTCTTTTAATTCAAAAATTAATAATGAGCAAAAAAGACACAAGTTCACAACATTTTTTATTCACTTATTCCCTTTCTGCAACAAGCTATTCATTCCCCTCCTTTTTGTAGCTGACGTCATTACTAGTACCAACTTCGAGCGCCACCGTCGCCCCCTATATAAACAACGACACTACCCCTCCACCGCCATTAGCAAGTCAGACCTCGTACCGAACACATCGAAATAAAATAAATACCGTTAGTTAAATGAAGTTTTTTTTTATTTTAATTTTTTTTTTTAAATAGAAAAGCTTGTCTTTATGAGTTTGTAAAAAAATCGGAGTGAAAATATAAAATAAATAATTTACAGTAACTAAATAAATTTTTTTGAAGTATTTTTTTCTTTTACATTTTAAGTTAATATTATTATTAACTAATAATAATATTAATTTATTTCTTCTACCTCGGTGCTTTTATCTTCTTCCTTCTCCTATTTATTTTAAGGTTAGTTGTAAGTGAGGTTAGTTATAATTCATTCATCGCTACCAATACTAACAATCATCCATCATCATCATTAATCATTATCATTTTAACAACTAACTAATCATCATCTTCAAACCTCTATTTTCCTCTTTCAATTTAAAAAAATTTAAGTTACTGTAAGTTATTTTGATAATAATTTTTGTTAGGCGCCGCGATCGTGCACGCGTGCGGTTATTAATTCGAGCTTTGAAAAAATTAAGTGAAGTGTATTAAAAAATTACTTTGTTCAGTTCAAGTTATTTTTCATTTCTCGCAAAATTAAAAAATCCCTACCTACTCATCACACCGAAAATTTTTATTTACCAGAAATAACTGGGCAAAAGTCAGTTTTATAAATAAAGTATTTATTTTAGTTCGGAAATTAATAATTAATTTTTCAGTTTCTGAATTTCTCGGGAAATGTTTCAAAGTGAAGTGAAGTTCATCACCACAATTTGGATACACATATTGGATACTTCAAGAGGAGGAAGGCGCACCAGCTGCCTCACAACGCAGTAAGTACGAGAGGTGCTAGTAGCTGTGGTACGGGTGATGCAGCAAACGCATTTTTTTTTATTATTCCCCCTAGGTACTTTCCTTTAGGGCTTTTTTAAATCGAGGACTCAAAACGTGTTCAAGATATTCACATTTGGATTTTGATAATGGTTAGAATGGTGGGGTCTCGTTTCGGGGGACCTTCCTTTGAGATTACAAAGCCTCTAAGCCAGGTAAGATTGGTAAACAAGGCCTGTGGATCTCAAACCACTTACAAATTATTTCGCGAGTAAGCCCGCTGGGGAGACTCCAGGGATGTAAAATACGATTTGGTTTTTGGAAAAAGCTCGCTGGAAAGATTGCATTGCAAGTCGTGGCGCTATTTTTTGTAAGTACTAGGCGCGAGGAATATTTTAAAAGTTGTGTGAAGTTTTTTGGAGCAAAATGGAGACCTTTTCCACGGTGAACCTGATTTGCATGTCACGGGTGCTTAATGGCATAGTTCCTCAGCACCTCCCTAACCGGGGGGACCGTCTTTAGGCGTGTCTCGAAATGACGCCGCAAAAGATGGGGATCTAGGATGGGTAGACGTTTTGCTCCATAAAATTTCACACAACTTTAGGAATTCTTTTTAAATTCACTACGAGAATTATTTCGCGAGGAGTAAGCCCGTTGGGGAGACTCCAGGGTTCGAAAAATAATTATTTCTTATCGAAAAAATTAATTTTTTCAGTAAGCCCTTTAGAAAAATTCCGGAACTGTACATTGAGGCTTTCATTTAAAAGCGCTAGTAATAATTTTGCATCGTGCGTCGTGTAAACTAGCAATAGATTGCATCGCGCGTCGTGGCTCTTTATTTTTTGTAAGTATAAGCTCGAGAAATATTTTAAAAGTTGCGTGAAGTTTTATGGAGCAAAATGGAGACCTTTTCCACGGTGAACCTGATTTGCATGTCACGGGTGCTTAATGGCATAGTTCCTCAGCACCTCCCTAACCGGGGGGACCGTCTTTAGGCGTGTCTCGAAATGACGCCGCAAAAGATGGGGATCTCGGACGGGTGGAAGTTTTGCTCCATAAAACCTTTCGGAATTCTTTTTAAATGCATCACGAGAATTATTTCGCGAGGAGTAAGCCCGTTGGGGAGACTCCAGGGTCCGAAAAATAATTATTTCTTAAGTAAGCCGGTAAAAAAATTCAATGAATATAACTTACATTGCGGCTTTTATGTAAAAGTATTTTCGTTGAAAAATAATTCTTCGGAAAGATTCATGCATAGCGGCGCTTTACCCTGTATAAATAGAAGGTTTGAGAAATTTTTACTTTCGAGCGATCGCGAAGCAGAGTGACGAAAGTATTGCCGTACCCTGAAAATCGAAAATCCTTATTCTTGCGAATATCAAGATGAAAATTACATAGAACTTCATAAAATCAAATTCTGAGATGATGTCTGTCCGCCGCGTCCGCCGCGTCCGCCGCGTACGCCGCGTACGCCGCGAACGCCGCGTACGCCGCGTACGCCGCGCTCGATATCTCCGCCAATACGCAACGGATCGAAAAAATTTTTCACACACGTATTCTTCGTCGAAAAATAAGAGGGGGTCTTCTTTTCTTTTTTCGAAATTCGAAAAATTATGGAAATGGCGAATATTTGAACTTTGAAATTTTGGCCTGTCTCTTTGCGACATAGCTCGGGCAAACCACAACGGATTGTGATAATTTTGCGTAGGATGAAGGAGCATTGTACAAGGGTTAACTGTTTAAAATTTCAGAACAATCGGTGGATGGGTTCACAAATTACAATCAAAGACCTGTTTATAAACACCAAACCAAGATGGCTGCCGTGTTGACATCACTATTTACAAGATAGTGGGCTGTAATGACGTCTTCATTTCGACTTTAAATAATTCGATGAGATGTTCTTTGACGTAATTTTTAAGGAGGAAGGAGTTTAAATTTCAAAAAACGAAGGCCAGAACTGTCAAAGCTTAGTTTATGAAAAATTTCAGGGTGCCATTTTTTGAAGTTATTTTTGAAGGGAAATGAGTCAAAATTTCGAAAGTTTAGACTCTAAAGCACCACGAAAGCTTAGACTCAATTAAAATAATAAATCCCCTTTCTCCATTTTTAAAATTCGCGAGAAAGTTGTATGGGGTGCGAAGCACCCCAAATCCCATTCCTCTTGTTTGAATGTTCTGTTGTGTGAAATTTTGTTCAGTAAAATGGAGACCTTTTCCACAGTGAACCTGATTGGCATGTCACGGGTGCTTAATGGCATAGTTCCTCAGCATCTCCCTAACCGGGGGGACCGTCCTTAGGCGTGTCTCGAAATGACGCCGCAAAAGATGGGGATCTCGGATGGGTAGAAGTTTTGCTTCTCAAAATTTCACACAACTTTCGCAAGTTCTTAAAACTTATCAAGACAATTATTGTGCGAGGAGTAAGCCCGTTGGGGAGACTCCAGGGCTCGAAAAAGAATTCGTCCTGCGAGAGTTTTTCGAATAAAATATTCCATCTACTACTTTGAAAGACGCCATCGACAATCGACAGACAAAAAGCGCTACAGACATAAGAAATGACAATAGTAAGACAAGGAGAGGAGACTCCATGGGCCTTGTAAAACTTTTCATAATGGGTATGCATATGCCTCTTTAAGAAAGGGGGAAGGGCTCCCATTTAAATCAAAAGCCCTAGTGATGGACAACGTTCACACCTCCTGGGTGTCCAATGGAAGATGAACGCGAATACAGAAAATACTAATAGCTTTATTACCATATTTTCCATAATAAGAAAAAAAATGATGAGCTCCTGCATTAGTCCAATTTTTTAGCACGCGCAGACATGTTTTTATGTTTAAAATTTACTTTTAAAATAGTTCGAATTTTGGATTTTTATTTTAAGTTTTTCAACTTATAAACGTATAGTTCATCGTGAACAAAGTTTCAGGGTTTGAGTCAAGTATACAGTATAAAAACATAGTAAAAAATGTTTAATTTTTATGAGTAGGTCTAACCGGCAATTAATCAATTATTCATTCACCATTGATTTCCGTATTTATTCCGGTGTTTGGTTAAATTGTAATCCGAAAAACCCGTTCAAGCTCCGTGTATGATCTCCTCTTTGTAATGTCATCACTTCAGTCATCAAATTCTGATGCATTTGATTGGTTTGATTCATCCGATGGTATCAAGGACTCTACAGTTAATAATCCGTAATAACGTTGTCAGATCCATGTTGAATTTAATCGATTGCATAAAAAAGGGAGGAAAAGGGTATATAGATCGTTTTATTACGCTCGTCGAAATGTTTTTTCTTCTTCGATTTCGGAAATCGTTTAACAACTTAAACAACACAATTTTTCCCGATTCCTATTTTTTTTTTTTGAACAAAAACTAAAAAACTCATCACTCTTTTTTTCTTCTTAGTAGAAAGAGAGAAGTTGTATTTTTCTTTGAGAGATGATGATTCGCTTAAAATTTCGGCGCATGCGCTGAAGGAAATAAAATTTTCCCCAAAAAGAAAAGGATCGAGATTGAAATAGACGGGGATGGTTGGGAAAGAGACGGTCAAAAGTTTTATTAGGTTCATTTGATGTCTGTGAGAGAGAAAGAGAGAGGGAAAAAAAGTGAGAGAGGAAAGAGAGAGTATATTTAACCTAACTTTCCACTTTGTTTCTTTCCATTTTTACTTACTTTTTTTTTCTCATGGAAAATCTTTCTAGATTCTAGAAGGCTTTGTTTTTGAAGTGAAAATTTTTTCAGGGATATATCGGATTCTGCTTACTTAAAAAAAGAAAGAAGAATTTATTTTTTTGACATAAAAATTTTGTTTTAAAGCGAGATAGCTACAAACTTTTAGCTTTGGAAAAGTATCTTACACGATCAGACTACAGAACCCTCACAGCTTTGGCCCGCTGAACTGCCATCAGACTTTGGATGGGCATGTATGTTTTCAGCGTAAGAGTATAGCACCAATCATCATCCAATTGCCGAGAGCATATTTCAACAAGAAAAGCCGACAACCGTAAAACGATAAATACCAAAAGGAGTCGCCTATTTAATGCAAAGAAAGAAGAGCTAACGGTGCCTCCATCATATACCAAAATATTTTCCGCAATGCCGCAAGAGAACAGATCTACCAAACCAACAAATAGATTCTATTTTAAACTGGTAGTTTCCACGAAACGTACAACAAATTCTGAAATGAAACGTTCTTGGAACTGCCCTTGGTCAGTGAATGGAAAGGAAAAGTTGTGATAGAAAGATTAATTTTGTAAACTTTTGTGAAAGTTTAGTGACGGCATGTAGGCAGCCTGATTTCTACCATGAAGAGCAATTTGTTTCGCTGCCAAGAATGCATAGTTTTCTTCTTTCCAAAAATTTTTCCTCGGTAAGAAACCACCTCTTTTAAAAATTGTTGGGCATCCATAAGCCTTCGATCTTCGGGTAAGTTCTTGGCCTCTTAGTTGTCGTTGTAAACAACTAATTCATTCGCTACCTACTTTAGGTCAACCTCTTAAGTTAGCTACTTAGTCTTTTGGATTGTTTCAGCCAGCGCAATTTACTCTGCTTATATGGCGCTTGACCCTTTTGTTCGCTATTTCCTAAATTCTTTTCAACGCTGGATTTCTTCGACTAAATGTCTCAGCTCAACAGGCAAAATTTTACAAAACGATGCCAGCTGAATGTTTTGTGACATTCGAAAACTTGCTCAAATTAATACTTCTCCATTTTTTCCGGTTCTATAGCTAAGATCTTTAAAAAACCTAATAAACTTTATTTCCGGACATGTTTATTTTTTGCCCGACCATTTAAATATAACTCTAAAAAGATGACGTCATCAAAGCTCATGCTACGACTCTTCTGATTCTTTAAGGGAGTAATAAAAGAACAAAGGTATTGTTCCTCTCTTAATTGCAGACAAAAACTTGAACAACCCGTACTGTTTTAACGAATCAAAAGGGAAGCATAAGAAGCTTTATGTATTGAAACAAGAAAATGACAATAAACTTTCTTCAGGTCTATTTTTCCTTTCTGTCAGTTTATTAACAAGTTTGCCGCATCCTTTTCTAGCATTAAACGCTTTTATTTTCTATCTCCCCCTTGCAGATTTATTTCTCTTTAAAATTGGAATTTGCATCCTAACATTACAAAAGTGAGATAAAACTAAACGATTTATTTCCTCGTCAAACGTCCTTTTATTTTCGAAGCGGATTCCCTGTTAAAAAAAGAAAAAGCAGGGTCGAGAGCTTATCGATTTAGGAATTATCTCATACGGGAAGGCCACGGCGGATGTTGATTCTCAGAGGGGGATGTGGAAAATGAAATTTCGCGTCGGTAGAATGTTGTCAAAAACCGTCGGGGAACCACGTGATTTCATTTCTGTCGTAATGAATTATTGCTGTTGCGTAGCCTGTTCAGTCTTGGCGTTTTTATCGATCTTTATACTCGCCGCATTCCATCTCTGGAAATTCCAGCTGCTAGTGCTTTAAGATAACAGTTAATGATTTTAGGAATGTATTGCAGATGTATTAAGGGTGACGAATCGTAGTAAAGGAAAAGCGCTCGATTGAAATAATGCATCATTGAAATTAGAGGATTATGTCAAAGCGGATCAGAGTGTTTAAAAAATCAGTGCTTGCTTGGAGAGATTGATGGCATTTTCTTTTTTAGAAAAACTAGATCAGTTTCTTATGTGTGCTTCAGCCTTTCCTAAGCCCAAACCTTTCTTAATCTCTTCCAAGCCGTTTTGTCTTCCGCCCTTGCTGCAGCTCTAATAAATCAGCTATCTTTACTGCGGTATTCTCATCGATATCGGCAATCTCCGTTTTATTTTTGTAATGATTCAGCACGTCTTCTGCCTAATCACAAGCCTAATCCAAAGCCAACAGCCTGTACTGTTAGGCCTCTTACCCGAAGAGGAAACGAGGACCAGTGTCCAATCAACCCAGACCAAAGATGGTACCTTCTTTGGGTTGTCACTCAGCCAAACCGCTAGAAGACATCAAGCAGCACCTACTAGCAGAAAACAACTATTCCTATGTGGAACAGAAAACAACCAAGTAATCGAGCCACTTTATTCTCTAAGCTTCATTTTAAAATATATCAACATAAAACATCGTTATTTATACCTGAAATAGATCGCATTGCCAAGAAAACAAGTCAATAAATCAACCTTAACTAATGCTGAATCAGCAAAGAACATTTTCTCCTGCAAAATCTGTTTTTACCTGGTAAAACGAATGCACAACATAAAAAAATTTGTGATTTATTTAAAAAAACTTCTAATATCTTTTCTCTTATTTGCCAGGATCCAACAAATATTAATAATTCCATTCCAGCATATTTTACGGTCTTTTTAAAAAAAAAATAAAAGAAGAAAAAATCTTTAACGATTTAACTTTTTCCCTTTTTAATAATATAAAAATCCCCCCTTTTCTCTCATTTTTGTTTTCATTTAAAATACAATTTGTAAAATGGATTGTCTTTAATAAGCCTAATCCATCGGGTGACATGAACTTTCGAGATTTCTTCATTAAGAAATATTTTAAAAGTAATTAATAATCTTGTCATTTATAACGGAAAAAATCTTGACTGTATTACGTATTAATTACTTTTTGTATAAAAAAATCTTTTTCATAATCCGACTTTTTCAGGTAAGAGTCCTTTTAAAAAAAAGTGTAAAGAAGCTTAAAAGAAAGAAAGAAAGAATGCTGCGATCAGCGTTAAAAATTAAATTAAGTAATGAGGCGATATTACTTTTATGAGGACAAATAAACAGGGTCGTAGTAAGGAAAGAAAACTGAGAATGTTTCTTTTACATTTGGAAAGTCAAAGGGCTAAAAAGAAGAGGATTGAACTCCCGCACAAGTAGTTTAAATTCTTTTACCACTGAATCATTCAAAATTGGAATGATCAAATTGAGACTTTCGATTGACAGTTTCTCATAATATCTCCATTTTACCTCTCCGGCAGCTCTTTGTCAAAAAGAAAAACAATTTAACACATCAAATCATTATTTATCAAAGTGGCAGCTGAAACGATATCAATGAAGACTGCATCTATAAATAGAAGAATTCTTTGAAGTCATCAAAGGACAGTTCACTTGACAAAAGGGAAATAAGGAAAAAGCGAAGATTGCAAAAACCTGAAATAACAATATCAGAATTACTGATATTTTTTCATAAACTTACTTTTCCACCTCTAAAATTTTTTTTCGTGCTTTTAAGGTGCGAAAAAGGGCCGAGCGAAGAGTATAAATAAACAGAATTATAATAATCATTTCAAAAGGCAATGGGTTTAATCGACAGAACAGGAACTATACAGAAAAGAGGAATATAAAATACGGGAAAAAATGAATTTCCGAAAAAAAAAAAAAGGTTTTTTTGAAAACGGAAATATTACTTTCTTTTCATTCTCAGGAGATTTACGGTTTTCGTAAGCTAAACAAAGCGTTATATTTACCGAAAGTAAATATACGGCATTCACAAATAATATGGAAGCGTTTTCGCTGTCGTCATCACGATCATCATCAACTCGAACTCTGTGGAAACCTTTTTTTTTTTTTTATTTTTTTGAGAAGCCAGGATCCTCTTTATATTCATTTCATATACTTGCTTGTTTCTTCAGGTATCTTCTCACTTTTCGTGATTATCAAACCGCGAGCGCTTCTCGTCTAGTCGCAAGCTTTTAATACGTGTCCCTCTTTGAAATCTCCAAGAAAATTCAATCTGAATCTTCGAAATTTGTCTAGGATTTTTTGGGCTTCCTGATGGATATTCCGTTCTATTCATTTGTGGCGTACTATTTTCGTTTTATCGGCGGTTTGCCCCAATAATATTTAATGCAGGGTTTTCGACAGTACGGTTAAATTGAAGTTAAACATATCATTGACTTTCGTGGCAGAAGTTGTTCAGTATTATCAGAGATCATACAGATGGCCAGTGCTAGTGTACTCGATGAACCTAACCCTAGGGGTAATTTTTGAAGTACGGGCAGCTGCCGCAGAGATACTACTAGTTCAATTTTACATAAAACTAGTACCACAAATAAATGCTCGCTAAAAGGAACAATTTATACTTCCATCTGATCTATAAATTGTTCCCTTCAGCGAGACTTTATTTATGGTACCCGTTTTTTTTTTGTATGTAAAATTGAGCTAGCGGCATTTCTGGGCAGTTGTCCGTACTTCAAAAAATACCCCGAGGGTTAGGTCCATAGAGAACAATAGCACTGATTATCTTTATAATCTGTGGCAATATCTTGTTTACATTGAAAAAATTCGCCATTTTGAACATTGATGTCAAAGTCCATGTGTATTTTATCTGGTTCCTGGTGCATGGCTCCTGGATGTCAGCTTTGTGGCAGATTGGCGATCATCATGGCGATTAGGTGCCAACCTACTCTTATCCTGCTTTGTTTCCCTTAATTCACTGAAACTCAAAGCCGATCCGCATCCGTCAACACGTCATTCTCCTATCGAAGCCGCGGCCTGTCCAGAGGTCTTGTGGCCCTGGCATTATGCTGCGAATAATTTCATCAATTTAATTAGTTTTTTATAAAATTAAAAATTATAAAGATTTCCATCAAATACAAAAAGAAAGAATGGGTTTAAGACCTTTGCCCCGCTTTAGCCGAAGCAATTGGATCACTCCAGTGATCAAAGGTTAACCGATGAGCCCTCGACAACTGCCATCAATATTAAATTTCGATTTTGCTATTCAATTCTCATACAAACACAAATTTTTGGCAGAGATCACGATCACCCCATCCACTACCATCCGCTGATGCTAAAAAAGTATCTTTAACTATAAAATCGATAATACCCCAACAAAAGCTATCAGAAATGAAACGACAATGTCGTAAATGGGTTAAGCTAAAGAATCCAAAATGAATAAGATCACATAAAATCGTCAACAAAATTGTCAAGAGAAAAGACGTAATCGATGACCGTACAATAAGAAAAAAAAAACTATCTTGATCTTTCCTCGTGGATGAATGGCTTTGCGATCAACCCTTAATAAAAACCATCCATCCCTTCTAGTTGTAATATGAAATTCTAAAATTACCTAAATTACTTTTATAGAGACAATAACTTTCCTTCAAATATTTTTTTTGAAACTCTTCTCCTCAAGTTTTTTCTGCTTGGCTGAAAATCTGATTTGCAAAATTAGTTCTCATTTCGGAAATTTAAAACCTTAAATCTGGACTTTATAGTAGAAGCGTAGTAATACAACATTTACAGAATTCTTATCCGTGGTCGTCTTATCTCTCCCCGCTTATATAATTTTATCTTTAAGCCACATTCCAAATGTGCTTTACAAGGTTTCATCTCGAACATTTCCGGTATTAAAACGGAATATCTTCTCTCTAGCCTTTAGATATCATATTCCGTTGCAAAGTGTCTTCCTCTCCCTTCGCTTAAATTTCCAGAAATGATTCTCTTTAGCTTTACTGTTTCCAAGGCATTATCATTCATCGAAGTCGTCGGAAACTTTCAAAATTAATTTGGGCGAGTGCCGTGTCAGACTTTTTTCAGATTTTTTTTTTGTCGGGTCGAACTTTTATGAAGCAAACATTTTCCTTTGCCAAAATTAATTTTTTTTTCTTGTGGAAAAAAAGAGGGGAAAAGCTTGGTGCTTTGTTAAACTTGACCTTCGGATCGATTTTTCGTGATGCGGATCTTTCCTAACTTAAAATTCCTTTTCCCTTTCATTTGGAACATTCGTCACTTTTGGAAATAATTATTATAGGGGATGCTGACTTTTATGCATTCAACCATGCTCGAGATTTTAACCGTCATTTGCAGTTATTCTCACGACTTTAAATCAAGAATCGTCCGGGTGGAAGAATGTTTGTGATGGCCAGGGTCAGGGTTGGATGTTGGTTTTGGAATTGAAATGAATCATCGTGAAAAAAAAGAGATTTAAAAGATTTTGGTGAAAAGGGTTTTTTAGTAATTTCCTTTCTCAAGAGATGGGGTCTCGCAGAAAGTAGAACGATTTGTTGAAAAAGAAAATGATTACTTTTTCCTTTTTCGAGTGTTTTTTCACACTGCTGTTTGGCCAGAGTTTATAAGAGGTTTCAACTGCTTCCACCAGAAGCAACCTTACCGCTTGGCACCAGCTGATAATAAATATTTATTCGCGCACAAACTGGAGCCAACAACGAAGCCGCAAAGTGTGCTTGCCGCGAAAAAAAAACTTTAGTTACATCCAGATATTTCTCGAGATACAAGTAAAGATCCAATAAATTAAATGCAAGAAAAACTTTTTTGTTTTTTCTAATATTCCAAACGTTGAATCAAATAAAATTTCTAAAAACTTAAAAGTGAGAAAAATTTTCTTCAGGCAATTTATTCTTATTATAAAAGATACCAAAAGAAGAAAGAAAAACTTGATCGAAATAGAACTTTTATTTTACGGTAGAAAGAGAAATAAAAGCAATCGCTCAAGGAACAATCCCCTCGCGAGTGTAAAAAATCGTGGAAAGTGAAGAAGAATAAAACTCAAGACGTGAAATGATCGTTCCTCACGTGTCCCTTCAGGCAGCCGCCACTGTAAACAAAAGATCGAGGGAAGTAAACGTGCTATGTTGTACGAATGACGCCAAAACGGAACAAAAAATCTCCTAAATTTTTTTTTTCGTAAAACAAACTCCGAAATTTCATATTCCGGATATTGCAATGATATTTGGAGAAAGACAAGGATGTAACTCCTGAGCCAGCCTGTGCCAACTTAGAGGAAGAGGAGGCAGAAAAGCCGGTATGTTGGAACTGTCGTCAGGAAGGTCATCGGTATCAAGAGTGTGGGAGATACGAAAATGGCGTGTGGGTGTCCAATCCTCTCAGCATACTCTGTAGAAAGTGTGGGATCCCGAATGTTAAAAGCAACGGATGCCCGAACAAGGAGAACCACCCGAAACATCCTCAGCGTCTGTGGAAGAGAAGGAGGGGGGATTTCGAAAGTGGGGCTAGTAAAAGGGGAAGGCGTTAAAAATTGGTCGTGTTTTTTTGGTTGGGCTAAGGCTCTGACAATATAGCGTTTTCATTTAACTTTCTTAAATATCATTGCAATATCCGGAATATGAAATTGATCAATATGAATCAGAAAAAAGTCTCAAGCAAAAAATTAAAGCGATATTGGAAAAAAAGGTATAGTTAAAAAAAAGTTTATTATCTTTGCTTAATCCTGTTTTCAAAAACGATCTCTTCTCTGATTAAGGTTAAAGAAGTCAAAGTGTCAGATACGGAAGGTACAGCAAAAGATAGCGAAAATGAAAAAGCAACGGCGCTAAGTTTTTTATTCGGCGACAAAAATACTCAAAGCGGGCAAGGAAACGAGCTAAAAAAATATATGAATCAGCCGCAAATACGATCCTTTTCAGTGGTGGAAAATTCATGAAAAACAATTTCCTAGGTTGGCCGTTATTGCCAAGAGATACCTTTCAATACCCGCAACTTCTGCTCTTAGTGAAAGATTTTTTTCCGCATCTGGAAACATAGTTACTCCAAAAAAGGTCACGATTGTCGGCTGATAATGTCGCGATGCTTTCTATCCTTTACTTGAATCGCCGTTTCATTTAATTTATTTTTTCATCTCATTTTTAATTATTTCTATCAATTAATGTACTATTCTTCACTTTAGGTTTAACTATTCCTTCACCTTAAGTTAATTATGTAACTTAATTAAAGTGAATTATTTTTTCCTCCGAGGAATAAAATACCGATAGAACCGATTTTTATTTAGAACCGATTTTTCGGTTCTTGGAACCTACGAACCGGTTTTACTCGTTCGAACCGGAGAACCGGTTTTTAAGAACCGGGTATTTGATGACCCGGCCCTAGAGCCGGTTTTAGAGAAAACCGGGAAACCGGTCGGTTTTCCCGAAACCGAGAATATGAGACCTCTAATATTTAGCCTCCCTTTAACGAAATATTCTATACCGTAAACCGGGGTGACTTTGGCCGGGAGGGGTGACTTTGTGCCACCCGTTTTTCAAAAGTTTTGAGTGTTTTAGATCGAGATTCGTCGAAAAACGTGTGGCCTAAAGTCACCCCACCCGGCCAAAGTCACCCCGGTTTACAGTAGAACGAATTTTTTTCTGGTACTTTCAGGATCGTCATATCGAGGTTTCACAATATTGCTTCAAAGCCATTAAATACCTCAACGTCTTTTATGTCCCTCAACTTTCCTATACGCATTACTAATGCATACACTTGTAAAAGCGAAAAGATATTAAATTGCACCGTAAACGTTTTAATTCTCCTCTTCAATTTTCCAGAAAACTCAAAACCGTTTCCCTTCTCTTTCTTATCCTTCAATCAACCAAAAAAACCTAATAAAAAAAAGAGACACACCATGATGATGTTAATTCCACTATCCCTTGTGGTCTCAGATGTTTTTTCTAGGGACTGAGCTCTTGGCAATAAACATCGCACGGGGTAAGTCCGCTTAGCCTTTCTCTTAATTAAACAAACGCTTTTAATTTAGTATAATTTTACAATTCTGGAATCAGGTTCAGATAACGTTTGGGTTCTACGTTTAATCATCTTCGCCTTTTTACATGAAATATCAAATGATTACACCTATTCGTGTAATGTTCTTTTGTGTTGCGTGGTTGTGTCAACGTATATCGAATCCCAGAATACGCAGAAGTTTCAAACGTGATTATCTTTTAGTTTGTGAAAAGGTAAATCTAATTTCTTTTGTTCAATTTCGGAAAGTGTTTTTAAAGTCATGGGAAAAAGAATGTCGCTAGGGTCGTTTAGGAAAAAATCTAAAAGAAACGTCGGTGAGCTTATAGCAAAAATTTAGAATCGTCGTTTTTGAGAGTTATAATCATTCAACAAATAGGGTTATCTTATTATCCTATTTCCTATTAAATCCAACTTCACGTTTTGGGATTAATAATAATACATTCGCATTACTGTGTTCAGAGTAGGAGAAATATCCTGTTTAATTCATTAAGACATTTAAGCCGTGTATTTAATTTTGGTTTGGGTTAGAAAAGAAAAACAAAATAAATGAGGTGATTTTTGTGGCTTTTCAAATGGCGGGAAAATATGATAAGCGAGATGGATTATCAGGGGCGAATAACTGTTTAGCCAAATATTGTCATGAATAAAATCGTGGGAGAGGTGACCTTATTTAATCGGAAGCTCCGCGACGGAGTTCGGCCGATGTTTTGGCCGTTCAGGGACATCGAATATTCACCATATCAGAGCCAAGGTAATATTTATCTCCGACCTAATTGCACCAATCTCAATTTCCCCTCCATTATTGTTGCAGAGAGGATGCCAAAAAAACTCTAGCCTATGACGTTTCTTCCACCTAGACATTCTACAAACATTTCTCTTCTGCTATAACCGCAATTACTCATCCAACACTGAAAAAATTTCCCAAATAAAAAGTTCTTTTATCCGATTTTCATTATCCGAACCCCGACTTTTATTATTCAATTAACCCAATTTAGAACCACTGTGAAGCTTCAATTTTGTCCTCTCAAGAGGATAGTGACATACACACAGCCTGTGAACCTTTTACCTAAAAATAAATGCAATTAATTTGGATATCACCTGTGGAAGATTAAAAAAAAATAAAAAATAAAGGGAAATATACAGCTGAGCCGGTTAATTAATTCAACGGAATTCCCGGACTCTAAATTAAGCGGCTTATAAAATACTGGCATGCGGACATTACCTAATGTGTTTTAAATTTCGTTCATTTTTTTTTTTTTACTTCATAGAGTACTCCATCATAATGACGGCGAGCGGACGGGCAGTAGCATGGTAGGGGGAGGAAGAATAACAAACGATAGGATATAGTTAAAGGAGGAAGGAAAAAAAACAAAAAAGAAAACAATTCAACTAAGTCTGTGCCTGTCATTTATCATTTTTCAAGAGTTCGTCTTACGACTTTCCATTTCCCAGGAGGAACTTCCTCATCAGTCAGAAGGACATCTTTTGGATTTCTCTTGCCTGTTAACTTTTTTATCTTAGTTTTTTTTTGTGAAAGAAAAAAAGGGTGAAGCCACTTTTTTTTCTATTTCTGGAAAAATTAAAGTGATTCAGAGAAAGTTGGGGAGATGAAATAATACTGGTGGCTGCAATAGCGCAGTGGAAGCGTGCTGGGCCTATAACCTATGAAATATTGGAATCGCTACAAATTAGGGACCCCGAATAAACGTTTAACAAAAATCGGATCCAGGTTTTTGGATTTCAGATTTTCGCCCGATAAATGTTGATTAGGCAAACAAATGCAATGAGGTAGTAAATTGCAGAATCACTCATTAAAAGGGGTTTCAAATGATTGAGCAGGCCCATTTCTTTTTTAAGCAAGTAAAATGAGACTAAAGAACTATTTTCCAACGACTAATTTCAAATAAGTGAAATACAGTACTAAGCCTGATCTCCTAAGTCAAGTATCATTTTATCATAACAAAAATCCGACATAGATCACAATTATTCCTCACGAATAGCTTTCCTCTTTCCCTCAATTTAACTCTTTAGTACTTTGATAAAAAATATAAAAACCCGTTTTCTTTACCTTGATCCATTGTAAGGCACCTGATTAAATTAAATCTAATTGCAACCGGAATTTAATCAAATCCCTTTCCGATCACTTACAGCTTAAATAATCCCCCGAACATAATCCAACGTTAAACGAAACTCTAGTTTACCAATAAAGGGAAAATTCCAATACTATGCGAGATAAATGCCATCAATAAAGGAAATTAACTTCCAAATAATGAGATTGTTGACGCAGGCTAGTTCCTGGTCGTTCCTCGAATCCTTGTTTCTTAATAATTGACGAGGCCGCAGCTGTTAACGTAAACGATTATTTCCTAAAACCCCAAATCCACAAACCATATATTCTATATATCAAACATAATGATCGTTGTTATTTTTAACGCCTCGACAAAAACCCCCATTTACTAAAAAAAAAAACGCGGGATCTTTCCTGCATCAACTTTTACAACCTTTTCAAAGGATTATGTTTTGATCCTTTTTATTGCCTCGTATGATTTTATCAATCCAAATGGCTTTCTTTACTTATTTTCACGCTTTTTTTTGTTTACTAAAAAAAAAAGAAAATTCCCTAAGGCGTCATTGCCTTTTCAAAAACCCATTTCTAACTGGATTCGAAAAATTCTATGGTTTATACCGTAGCTATTCTTACGTGATCAGCAGGAGTCATTTAAAAGCTTTTCATCCTTCTTTCAAAATTATATTTCGTTTACCCTCTTTTCCCTCGATTTTTTGACCCGATTTGAAGGAAAAAGAAAGTTCATAAATTAATAATTCAATCCTGAATAACCTTGGAAGATAAGATTGTGAAAGACTTTTTGATCGATCCTCTTTCACGTAAAAATGGAAAAAGTAACCGAGTAAAAAAATGTTTTTCGTTAATTAGCCGCACCATAAAACCGACAGACAGATGTCTGGTAACAAGACAGATAACGAGTCACGTAACTCTTTAATTCCTAGTTAAACGTTTCAAAAAATAACATTTTGGAAAAGATCGGAATTTTTTTAGTTATGAATAATTTCAAGTGCAAATTTTGGAGATAACTTCCAAAATTCTTACAATTTGTCTGGGTATCTGAACAGCTGCAGGTATCTGGGCAGCTGAACATGTCACTCTATCACCGGCTGCATCAGATAAATTAATGAAGACGTTTGAGGCATCCAGTTATTCTTTGGTTGATGCTAATGTTGTTGCTGATGCTGATGCATTGGATGTTCAAAATCCAGATGAAAACAATTACGGCAGCCCCTTTGTAGATGAAATAAGAAATGACGATGTAAAAAGCGATGATGCTATATTACAAGAAAATAATATTGAAGGAACCTTACAACCATTAGGAGAAGACTATGACCCCGAAAAAATAAGCAAAGAGGGCAAGATTGTAATAGATCAAAAAGAAAATGATAATGAAGGCAGTGAAATGATTAATGATGAAGCTGGGTTCAATCTAGAGCAATTTGATGACGAAGAAGCAATTAATTCTGATGCCGGAAACACGAATTTATTGTCTTCAAACACCGAAATGGTGCAGGTGCCAAGAAAATATTTATGGAAGCTATTAGAAGAGCAACATTTATTGAAACAAAAAATTACAGAAGTGCATGATGATTTTAAAAAAAATAGTAAGGTAATCCTTGCATAAATAGAAGAAATCAAGGAACAAAACGCCACACCGCCAATACCTGAAGGGTTGGAGATCGATTTTCACAAGGATGGTGTTCAGCTACATTGGCTTTCCTCCTGCAGAGGAAAGCCAATGTAGCTGATATTTTCACTAAAGTCGTTAAAGAACGAGATTTCATTAGACTAAGGGATTTGTTAAAATTAAAGTAAGTTTTTTTTAAAATTGCTTTTAAATTTTTTTGTACTCGCTTTTCATTGCGACGGAAGCGTTGAATTATTCTTTATATAGTTTTTCAAGATGGCTACAAAATATAATGTATGTCATATTAATTGAAGTTAATCTGTATATTATTACTACCCCATAACATTTAACACGCACCACCTTCTCGAGGACTAGATTGAAAAGAAGAGGTGACAGCCCATCTCCTTGTCTCAGCCCGGTATTTACGACGAATGCCTCGCTCCGCGTACCAAACATCCGAACACACCGTAGTCATCTTTATCAACTTCACCTGGATCCCAAACTCGACCATGATGTTGTGCACAGCCCAAACTTCTCAAATAAAACAAAATTTCCATTTAAAAAAATCCAAAACATTTCATTTTTAAAAAACAACGTCCATTTCTCTGCTGCCTAACCCTAAAGACCGTAAACATTTAATGCCAGCCATTCATTTACATTTGGAAAATCTCTACTCAGATTTCCTTTAGTGACTTATAACCATCCTCCATTTAAATACAAGGGAGAAAAAAAGGTCATTACGAAATTTCAGAGGATTCCCTAGTCAAATTAGATCCGAGCATACCGGGTAAAAAACATCCTTTTTATTTAAATAAATGTACATCATAAAAAACTACGGGAGGAAAAAGTCCTGTTCTGGGTTTCTGTAGAGGAAAAACTTTTTTTTTTTTTAAACTCAAATATTCGAGGGAAGATACGATGGAAACGCTGACTCGTATATTCACATTTAAAGATATTTACTTTTTAACTACTTAAAAGTTATACAAATTTTTTTCCCCAGCCTTTCTTTTTTCTTTTCTTAAGTCTTGAAGTATTATTTTTCTTTCTCGTGAGCCATCGGTGCCAGAAAAAATAAAAGGGGGAAAAAAAAGTATCAAGGGAAAAGAGTTTTTCCCACTAATGCTTACGTATAACAGAAATTTCGTTTTTATACACTTATTATGTTTAAAAGTTTAATCCTACTCGGCTTAAAAGGCTT